>JARDYH010000002.1:264336309-265586309 GCA_029215795.1 Anniella stebbinsi
TTCTGTGTAAAGTGTGAATCTCTTGTTAAGGCCGGTTAGTAAAAAACACTTAAGAGCTACCATGCTGCCAAGTTTCATCCCTTTATCTTTAAAATTGATGGAATTGTAAGCATTTTAGTTAATTTCCATAGGCTACAATGGACAGTTTATTCCAATTTTTTTTAAAAATCCTAAAAATCAAGGGATGAACGGATCTGCTTCCAACTTGGCATGGCTCAATTCTAGGATGACCAACTATCAGGATTTCCCTGGATTTGTCCTGGTTTTTGTTCTATCCTGGGTGTCAGGGGGGATTTTCTGCAATTGTCTATAGTGACCTGGAATTACACACTTTCCCCTTTAAAGGCCACCATTAGTGTGGCAGGGGGGAATGACGTGCTTTCTGGAGGTGTGTCATTCTCCCCCCCCCCCCCACTGCTCCAATCAAGGCTTCAACATATCTAATTATTTTTGGTGGAGGTCTGTCAGATGCAATCTAGAAGGAAATTGACTACAAATTACAAGGGCAAAAGGAACTATGCAGGTGGCATGAAGTTTTAAAAATGAATAGAAGAGGATGCACACCAATTTTTTGTTACCTAGTGCCTTTGAGAGTAAATTAATGACCAAGAAAACTACTGAGATTGGGCAGGAAAGCAAATATATACTAGGCATACCAGCTTGAAGGTCAACCCATTGACCTGACTTCATGTAGCTGGGAAGAAGGAGAAGTATTGAATCAAATACCTCTGTTTCCATTAAAACATTTTGTTATAACCAGGCTCAGATTAGAATTGTTTGGATTGTTCTAATTGTTTGGATAACTCTCTGTAGGAATACCCCAGGTTCCCCCATGTGCATATCTGTGTGATATTTCAGAAAAATGAAATGTATTGATTAAATTTTCAATCCATCCCTTACTTTTCCAAGCGATTAGCTCATTACAATTGGTAAGTTCTTCCTTCACTACTTACTGTGATACTTCACTCTTCCATACCTTCAGTCCAAGAACCTAAGTCTTGCAGTTTTTTGCAGCAGGTATTTTTTTATTATTGTTTAGAGCTAATCTAAATGGATTGGCGGAATAGTCATCTCCCTTTCTGATCTAAAAATGTAGGTGGCTATGAGCTTTTCTATGCAAGGAATTTATTGTGTGCTCTTGATTGCTTACACTTGTTATGAGTTCTTTAGCTGATGTTGTGATCCTCCAGTTTCACTTCTGTTTTTTCAGAGCATCCCCCACCCTTTTTTTAGAACAGGGGAAAAGGGTATTATTTCTGAAAGCACCGTTTCTACTGATGTATTTGTGCTATTCCACTATAGCACAGCTCCATCTAGAGGTTATGTAGCAGAAAAACAAGAAAGGAAAAGCTCGTTGTATAGAGCTTGGATATCAATTCATATTAACATCCCCATGTAGAAAGTTCTGTATGTTACAACCTGACAGGCTAGACCAGACTTCCCAACCTGTTGCCCTCCAGATGTTTTGGACTATAACTCCCAGAATTCCTGACCATTGGGCATGCTGTCTTGGGATAATGGGAGTTTAAGTTGTAGTTTGTTTTTACACTTTTATGGTTTTAAATTTTGTATATTGGTTTTTAAATGTTCAATGTTATTAATTTTTGTAAACCGCCCAGAGAGCTTCAGCTATGGGGCAGTATATAAATGTTAATAATAATAATAATAATAATAATAACAATAATAAATGTTTGGAGGGCACCAGGTTGGGGAAATCTGGGCTAGAACAGTCCTCTTTCAGTCACTGTTAAATTACACGTGGAATTACTCATTCAATTAGCAATTATGTAATTGCTTTTAAAGTAAGTAAATAGTTGCATCGTAGTGGTGATCCATTCCAGATGGGACCATGGCTTGGAAAAAGAAGGGATTTAATACTTTACCTCCCCCTCCACGGTCCTTGTCTGGATTCCCCCTGTCCCAAAATGACTATTTGCTTTGCAAGGGGGGCAACTTCCATTGATACTAATGGTATCCTCTTCTTCTGATGCAAATTGCAGCCACAAAGTGTGTGTGTGGGGGGGATGTTGACTGAGACCAAGGGATAAAGCATTAAAACCCCTATTTTGCAGTGATGTGATGAAAGCAAAAATCTATGTGTTTGCAGCATATATGAATGACTTGTGCCTGACACACTGAGGCAGTTTGGAGCCACAACAGGCAACATTTCCGCTACATCCAAAATGCCCAGAAATGATTGGGTCAATTGGTGCAAAAATATAAAATAATAGTTAACTTCAAAAGGCTTTCAACAGTGCTCTCCATGATATTTTGCTTTACTTCTGTTTTCTTGATAGAACAGAACAGAATAGGTTCTTTTATTATTTGAGCCATTCAGTATAACCATATGGAAATAACACTTTTCAGCTTTTAAGAAATGGCAGTGCCAGGTACTATTTTAGAATGACAAATTAAAATACATTTTGTACTCAATTGTCAGCCTTGTTTTCTTGATTAGTTTATAACATTCTGAAGTGGTACTGAAACCTGACATAATATCAACATGTGGGGAAAAGGCCAGGTACTTCTCGCAAATTGCGGGGGAGGAATTTTACAGGATTGTTGGATCCCTTCTTTCCCAAGAGTGAATTGTTATTATGTGTTAGAAGATGTGACATGTTGTGCGTGCATGCATGCATACATTTACTCCCAAGGAGAATGCTAGACAATATAATCTCCATGTTCAGAGGAGGTTCACTTGTAAATACTAGCTGCTAGAGACAAACAACAGATGAAAGCTGTGTCTTCATGCCTTATATGTAAACTTCCCAGAAGCATCTGTGTGGCTGCAGTTGGATAGAGCTAGGCTGAAGTATTGCCATGGTTTATTTCAGCAATTTGTGAGGGTGGGAATGAGTGAAAATAAAATGCTTTGAAGATTGGTGTGGGTGGAAGAAATTAAAGAGAACTTTTGGGGTTGGGGGGAGCGTATTACTGGGCTCATACGGCACTCTAATCCACACTCTGTGGTTGAGTGTAAGTTCTTGAACTGAGGGATGTTTGCTGAACCATCGGGCTTGTGTGTTGTTTGAACCCAGGACCACACTGCATGGTTAACAAGCCACCTTGCAGAAAATGTCCTCAGTTCAGACAACATGCTAATCCACGGTTCAATAAACAACCCACGGTTCAATAAACATCCCATGGTTCAACAGCAACCCACATTCAACCACTGAGTATGGGTGAACAGTCCCTTTGGTTATCTTAGTTTTAGATGAGGTGGCAGAGACTTGTAAGTTTTCTTTAACACTTTAAAAAAGAAGCCTCATAATGGCTCCATATACTTTTCTATATTCTTTTTTTCTTAGATTTTTATACCACCCAATTGGCAAATGCCCTTGGGGTGGTTTACAATCATAAAACCAAACAAAACAACAACAACAAAATAAGCAAACATAAATAAAAATATACAACAATAGAAGTAGTTAAGGTTTAATGTTAAGGTTTTATGCTTTGAAAATTGAAAGATAAGAACTACAGCACTTTCTGCATACATTTTATCAACTAATATAATCACCATCTACAAAATGACAATACCTTTTTACACAAAAAGCAAAGATAGCCCTTTGTGGCTAAAGTGTTGGACTGGGAGTCAGGAGATCTGGGTTCTAGTCCCTACTTGGCCATGGAAACCCACTGGATGACTTTGGGCCAGTCACAGACTCTCAGCCCAACCTACAGCACAGAGTTATTGTTGTGAGGATAAAATGGAGAGGAGGAGGATTATGTATGCCACCTTGGGTTCCTTGGAGGAAAAAAGGTGAGATATAAAATGCAATAATAAATAAATCAGACGAGTGTTTTATTGCATGCTTGTTACTGGCCACTCAATGGTTTTTCACGGGTCCTTTTGACAGCATCATCTGTCTCCCACGTGCCTCCCACTTCTTTTCTCAGTGTTAGGATAACAAAAAAACCCCTGTTTTATAGGTTGTGCTATAAATTGCCAACTAAAGGGCTCTGTCCCCATTGAAATCCATTGAAATCTAAAGGACATGTGGTCACTGGTGTCTTCTCCATGAAGCCTGTGGTAAGGTAACGCGATATAAACTACTCTTTGGGCTGAAAAGCAATGTTGCAGTTTTAGAGGGATGACCCATTTAGCCCATGTGACTTATGGGCCTTGCCAATGGGCACCAAAATATAAAAGTCAGAAGACTGGCCTTGATTTTGAAGCAGTTTTCAGTTTACTTATACAGCGAAAGCTTTTGCAGAGCACCTCTGAATACCGAGAGGAATCAGCAAAAGCTTTAACATTCAAAATCCATTGCCTAGGGATATGGTGATTTTCTCTTAACTGTTAAGTCATTACCTTTTCCAAGGACCTGGAGAGTTAGCAAAAAGGAAGGACTGCATTATAAAAAAACTAACAAACAATTGCTCTTAATTCAAAACAGTGTCCGTTTTCATTCAGCATTTGAAAAAAATATTTTAAAAATAAAAATATAGACTGCTATGTCTGGGGACAATGTGAATATAATATACCAAGTGGAACTGGCTGCAACATGTTGCAGTGGGGAATTCTCCAGTTCAGAATTCCTAAAGCTCCATTCTGTTCCCCTCCCAAATCCAGTTTTTTGGTGCAGAATCAGTACAATCCACATCTAGAGATGTAATATTTCCAGATATTTTGAGGTCATGGGTGGGTGGAGGGATGTTTTTTTCTGGAGGGGTTGGGGTTGGAAAAACTCAGAAAGTTTGGAAAAATTGAAAAAGAAGGAATAGCTTTTTTTTTTTTAAAGCGCACTTTGGAGATCTAAAGTCACTTTGTTGCTTTAAGACAGCCAAGAGGGCCAGATTTGGCCCATGGGCTTAAGGTTCCCCACCCCTGCAATAGGTGGTGGTGACATATTAAATGTAATAGTCCTAAATGAATTTCGTTTATAAAATGGGCTGGGTGAAATGCTTTTTTCAAACAATTAAAAGGAAGAAAGGTGCTAAATGAATTCTTATATAAGTGGAAACATGCATAGGCATTTCTAGTTGTAGAAAACTACAATCAGGAATTATCTTGCCTTCTGTGGTTGTTCAGGTTGCTTCCAACATTATTAAAACATATATACAAACCTGATAAGCTAAGGGGAAAGACACCCTTCATAAACTCAGAAGACAAATAAAACAGCTTCAGCTTCTCCCTTCAGCTATCCAAAGATCCTTATAAAGAAATGGGTCTTATAAAGATGCTTAAAATCCACAAGGGAGGAGCATGACGAAACCTCCTAGGAGAAATTGTTCCAAAGTGCTGGGGCAATCACTAACAAGGCCTTGCTCCTTATGGATGATAATCTAGTTTCCTGAAGAAAGGAAATCTGGAGCACTGCCTTTGAAGATGACTTTAAGGCGAATAGGATCACATGGGACACATTTTATTGATCTGAGCAACAGCAGAGGCAATTATGTTTGTTACAAACCTGAAGCTTATCATATCTGTTTTTAAAAATGCAATATTGGTGATCCTGATTTTGTACATTCATTGTCTATGAAAATGATTGGAAGAGTTAAATGATAGCAGTTCCCACAATCAAGACTTGTTTTTATTTCTGAAATTCTGTATCTCAATGGTACAGCATCAGGACTGTCATTTTCTGTAACTCAAGCTTCACTCCATATTAAGGAGTATGGGTTAAAGTCTGTTTGTAAATACATGCAAAGCAAGTTTTCACTAAGTATTTGGTTTTTTTTTGTTTTTTTAGAACATCTTGACATGTGTTCTGCTGAGCGCTTTGTGTAATTGTCAGTATGTAACTGACAACATTTGGAAATCCAAGCAAAGCAAATTGAGGCTTTCTTCCTGACTTGAAAACCTCCCAGCTCCTGTCACTCTTAACTCCCTTCACCACCTGGAATTATGCTCTGGGATCCTGCAAAAGCCAATAAAATTAAGTCTGGTATTGGATATTTGCATTTCTTCTAGTTGTATCACTAAGCATGTATGAAAGATAGAAAGAAAAAGATATGTGTTACCATATTTTATGGCTGAACAATAGACTGGAGTCTCTCTAAAGTTTTGCTGTATTTGTAGAGTCTAGTCTTAATTGGCATGCATTTATTTCCTTCAAATTGAATTTTGCTTGTCTTAATTTGCAAAAGGATATTTTGCTAGGAGTTTTGGTTTGTTCTTCGTGGTCTGTGCATCACACATATGGGCTCGCGCTGGCACTGAGACCGTTCGAGAAACTTTTATAGCTTAGCTTTTGGTGGGAACCCCTCCCCCACCATCCTATTGCGCATGCCCAGCGTTCCCGCTTACCTCAGTTCTTTTTCGACTGCCGTGCTGTTGGCCTCGCGGGAGACTTCGTCAGGAACATCGTTCCTATTTCTTTTCTGTGATCAGAAAATAGTTAGTTTAGTTAGCTTAGTAGTTACTTAATAGTATTTTATTGTTAAAAAAACCTTTATTTAGTTAGTCTTTTCTTGTTAATACTCGAGCAATTTTTATGGCGCAGACTGCTTTGTTTAAGAAATGATCAAAATGTCGGGCTAAACTCGCCCTCACGGACGGCAATTCTCTCTGTCTCCTGTGCTTGGGTGAGGCACACATCGTGGAAGCCTGTGCCCATTGCATGAGCTTTTCGAGACAGGATCAAAGAAATCGGGCTGACAGGCTTAGAGGCCTTCTTTGGAAAAAAGCCCTGGAGGTAGTAGATACTCCTCCAAAACTGCCGTCTATGTCTCAACCAGCCTCCGACTCTGGGGAACGTGGGGCCTTGCCCATAAATCGTTCGATCCCAGCAATGCCTGGCCAGTCATCGGCCACTAAGCAGGCAAAGAAATGCCCTGCAAAAGCAAGGATTAACCCACAAGATGTTACCCAGAAAAAGAAGAAGAAATCAAAATCAAAACATGTTGAAAAATCTTCTGCTCCGCGCTCATCCGCCGTCTTGCAACCATCGGTACCGTTTTCGCCGGAATCGGCATCATCGGTACCGACCGCAACTGTGCCATCGCCAGCAATGCAGACTGCTTCAGGATCGGCGCCTCCAATTCCTGACCAGCTCCCTTCGCTACCGTGCCCACTGTCGGTATCGGATGGTGAAATTTTTGACTCTCTGCAGCAGCATGACGCGCCGGTTACTCAGTCTTCAACTAGACAGCCTTCTGTCCAATCGAGGGATATCTCCCCATGATGTCAATGATGCAATTCGAGGTGTTACCATTACCGCTCTTGGTCAAGATCACGGTCCTGTGATTGGGATCGATACTCTGACCGCTCGGTTCGATCGTATGCTTCTCAATATAGCGATCGTCGTTGAGACAGACACCATGACATAGACTATGATCGAAATCGTTATGTTTTGAGCTCCCGACGGAGTCAACGTCTGGGTGGGGAATGCTCAGTTCAGCATCCTCCTCATGCAGTAGAACCTCATTGGAATCAATCACCTCTCCATCAGTACCGTCTCCTGACGAGATCATCGGTACTGAGGAGCGTGCTTCTCCATCCATAGAACTAGAACATTTTACTGAGCAGATGCTTCATCTGGCTCAGTCGTTAGGTATCAAGCACCAGCAGTCTGCAGAAAAGATAGTTGACCCAATATTTGATGTCATGTACACAGAATCGTCTACACCTCTGGCTATACCATACATGCCAACACTTCTTCAAACTGCCCAATGATCATGAAAGAACCCTTCAACTATGGGACCTACTACTAAACGTTTAGACACTTTATATAAGATCCAAGAGAAGGACGCCTCCTTTTTATTTGTGCACCCGAAACCTAATTCGGTGATCGTGGAGGCAGCACAGGGCAAATCCAATAAAATTAATTCAGCACCCATTGATAAGGAAGGGAGGAAGTTAGACATGTTTGGCCGTAGGATTTATTCCTCATCCGCTTTAGGGATGAAGGTAGCAAATTATCAAGCTATGATGGCGCATTACCAACTTTTCCTTTGGGACAAAATGTCATCACTTATGGCTTTTCTCCCAGACGACCAGCATGAGTTGCCACATGTTTTTCATTCAGAGGCTGTTCAATTATCAAAGCTGGAGCTTGAAACATCTTGTCATCAGACTGACTGTGCCTCCAAAGCAATGATTGGGGCAGTAGCTTTAAGGAGGCATGCCTGGTTGCGGTCATCCAACCTTCCTCAAGAGATGAGATCTCGAATAGAGGATCTTCCCTTTGATGGGGAAGGATTATTTAATGTCTCCATGGATACGGCTATGGATATCATTCACAAAGCGAAGGTGACAGCCCGTAAAATGGGTTTCAATCCACCCAACCAATTATCTTCCCGCCCAAGGAAGTGGTACAGGCCGCTGCCTTATTCAGCTAGGCAGTTTCAAGATCATCCTCCACGTTACCAGGCACTTCCAACTCAACCACCCTTTCAATAAAGAAAACAGTCTCAGACTAACTGCTTTCGCCAGTTTCGTAACAGGCAAGATACCACTCAAAAATGGCGTCTTTGACTCCAGCCTTTTTCCTCTATGTATAACTCCCAAGTTTGGAAATCTCAACAGATTTTACCAGGCTTGGACTACAATTACATCCAACATGTGGGTCCTGAACATTGTCAACATCGGATACAAAATAGAGTTTGGAGTCCCCCCTCCTACCGGTACCATAAAAGTAACGTCGCCTTCAAAAATCTTAATTCAGGAGACCGTTTCACTTCTCCAAAAGGGTGCCATTACACGCGTCCCTCCCTCAGACACAACATTGGGGTTTTATTCTCGTTACTTTACAGTGCCGAAACGGGTTGGAGGACTCCGACCTATTACGGATCTCAGACATCTCAACAAGTTCATTGTAACAAAAAAATTCCGTATGATAACGTTGGCAATGATCCTTCCCCTCTTGAGAAAGAACCACTGGTTTACTTTAATCGACGTGAAAGATGCCTATTTTCATATCGGCATTCATCCGTCTCATTGAAAATATCTCAGGTTCAGAATTGGCGGAAATGGCAAAACCTACCGCGATAATAAAAGATAAAACAACAATTGGCTTTATTGAAGAATGGAAACCGCTGATAGACTTTTTAAAAGAGAGAGGAGGGAAGAATGTGTTTGTAAACAGATTCAGTGATTAGATTGGAAGAAAAATAATGGAGGGAAGCTGGGAAACTCACTCACTATGTGGAAGTTTTTGTTTGTTGGAGAAATTTGGAAGTCCACTTTAAAGTTGTATGTTGTAGGGTCTGTGTTTTGCTTGTGTCTGAAAAATAAAGAACTTAAATTGGAAAATATCTCAGGTTCATCATAGGTACAGACATCTTTCAGTTCGCGGTCCTGCCTTTCGGTCTCAAAACCGCTCCCAGGGTTTTTACAAAGTGTATGGGGGCAGTATGTGCCCACTTACGCATTAATGGAATAGATATCCTTATTTGGACGACTGGCTGATCGTATCCCAATCTCAACATCAGGCATCGAGAGATGTACACATAGTTCAAACCGTTTTGTTGACTCTAGGACTACAAATCAATATGGACAAATCAATCTTTTGTCCAATCCGCACAATCCAGTTTATAGGAGTTCTCCTAAACTCAATACTAGGATGGGCATTTCTACCATGAGATCGTGCAAAAACTATTCAAGACCTGGCTTTTCAGTTCTTAGAGGCAAGACACGTCTTGGCGCTCCTAATACAGTGATTCTTGGGTCTCATGGCAGCGTCGGTGTACATTGTCAGATGGGCACGACTCCACATGCGCCCACTGCAACAATTCCTACTAGCCAATTTCAATTGTACCATGAATCCGCAAAAGCTCAAGTTTATCATCCCATTAACACTACACCCCTCTATCAGGTGGTGGACAATCCCTCACAATCTTTTGAAAGGCATGCCCTTTGTAGGCCCAGGCCCCTCCAGATGCCTAACTACAGATGCATCCATGATGGGTTGGGGAGCTCATTGCGACAATCTTGCTATACAAGAAAGATGGTCTCTTTCAGAGAGAACCTTACACATCAATATGTTAGAGCTCTTGGCAGTAAAAAAGGCGCTGTATGCCTTCGAAGCATATCTCAGGGGTCACCACGTTCACATCCTATCAGACAATACCACAGTGGTTTGGTATCTGAACAAAGATGGAGGCACACATTTTCTGTTTTTACTCACCCACTATCTAAACATTTTTTGAGAGGTCTACGTAACATCGTTCCATTACATTGTTCAATTGTGCCTCAATGGAGCTTTTCTGTAGTACTAACCATGCTAACCTCTAAACCCTTTGAGCCTCTTGCAACTATTGACATTTAAAACTGTGTTCTTGGTCGCTATCACCTCTGCAAGAAGAGCTTCAGCTACACCCAATTTTTTAGTGATAAGGTAGTTCTAAGACCCGGTCTGTCCTTTGTTCCTAAAGTTGTTTCTGATTTTCATGTTAACCAGGACATTGTTTTGCCTACCTTTTTTCAAGCATCCTCAGACCCATTGAGTTCCAAGTTGCACTCTTTGGATGTGAGAAGGACACTGGCATTCTACAAATCTAGATCCAAACTCTTCCATAAATCCCATCAACAATTTGTTTGTTATGGGGGAAATAAGAAGGGCCTTCCTGTCTCGGCATAGCAGCTATCTCGTTGGATTGTGCAGACTATTTTGTTAGCCTATCAACTAGTTGGGAGAGATCCTCTGGAAACTCTAAGGGCACATTCCATGAAAGGGTTGTCCACATCCACGGCATGGGATCGTGGAGTCTCCATTCCAGACCTAGGTAAAGCTGCTACTTGGTCCAAAGCGTCTACGTTTGTGAACCACTACAGATTGGATGTTAGAGCCAAGAATGACTGTAGTTTCAGTCAAGCTGTGCTTTCTGCAGTACTGCAATAAGTAATTCAACAAGCCTACCCTCCTCTGGTAAGTTTGCTTGTTATTCGCCCATATGTGTGATGCACAGAGACCATGAAGAAGAAATGCGGGTTGCTTACCTGTAACCGTAGTTCTTTGAGTGGTCATCTGTGCAGTCAAACAACCCACCCACCATCCCCTCTTGGCATCGCTGTAAAATCATGAGGTCAAGAGACTTATTTTGTGCATGCAAACATTTATTGTTTAACATTGGGTTGTATCTTGGTTGTGAGGCTGATCGGTCTCATAGAACTGAGGTAAGCGGGACGAGGTACTGCAGCGTTACATCTCTTAACACAACCCATTTAGTGATTCATTTAATGTGAGTATATGTTTCTTATAGGTACTGGATATTTTTACCTGACCGATTGCACTTATTTAAATGTTGATATGGTTTAAGTTAATGAGCTAATTGAGTTAATGTTGTATTGTAGTGTATTATAATTTTGGCTATTGTGTTTGTTTTGTGAACTGGTTTCAGCACAGTGTATTGTGGAAAAACGTGGTGTACAAATAAATTGATTTTGATCATTCTAACTTTGAAAAACCAAAAGGAGGAAAGCATCCACTCAGGGTAAAAAAAGGAAGAGAAGCAGGTTCTCAGAAAGCTAAGATACTTTATTGTTCACGCTCAACACATTTTGGCCTATGTTGTTTTTTTAAGGCCTTCTTCATGGGGTTGTAACATCAAGAATACATTACATTATGTTTATGGGGATAACACATAACGTATCAGTTTAGGGGGTTGGTTAGGCATATTGCCTCAAAAGGCCTGTGCCCATATATAAGCTTATTAAAAAAATTAATACAATATGAAGGTTCTTGGGCCTGTCCACATTATACATTAAAATTTCTATAAATCATATAAAATCATTTTATGATGTAAAAACACTTTTAACAAATGTTCAATATATTGGTTCTTACTTGGTAAGAGATGTCTGCAGAAAACTCTTAGCAGGATGATAGTCTCCAATGATATTCACTGGCAACTGAGGAAATGCAATCTTTCCATGGCCCTCTTTTTATTATTCTAAATCATCTTTTCTCATTATTGCATCATTTTTTTGTCATTTTTTTCCCGCTTTACCAGGCATTTCCATGTGGAAATGGTAAGTACAAGGTCTCACAATACGTCATTATTGCTATCGTTATTCTTGTTATGTGGGAGTCACTGCAGGTAATTACTGAGTCTCAGGAGTGGCAAAAATTCGAGATCTGAGTTTAAGCCACTGGGGTTTAGAGTTTTTAATTTTAGGATCCATTCTATTTCCTTTCTTAATAACGATTTGTTATCCTGTCTTTCCAATTTTTCGAGTGCCCAAAACTTTAAATCTGCAAAAGAATGGTTTTGTGCCAAAAAAATGATCTACTAAAGGAGCACTTGATCTTTAAGTTACTGAAGTGCTCTCCTATATGTTTTTTCAAAAGTCTAATTGTTTTGCCTATATAGATCTTTGGGCATTTGCACCTGATGGCATAGATGACAAAAGGGCTGTTACAGGTGGTAAAATGTTTGAGGAAATATATTTGTTGATCGGATGGATTTTTGAATTCTGTGACTTTGAGGCGTATTTGCAGTAGCAGCCGTGTTCACAGGGATGGTGTCCTTTAGGCATATGGAAGCACCTGGTAAAGAATTGGGTAAACTTCTACTGTGTTCTTTGTATTCACTCCTGATTAAAATATCTCTAATGTTCCTGGTTCTTTTAAAGGAGACATTGGGTTTTTCCTGGCACCCTGGGATGTGTTGGACAATGTGCCAGTGTCTCCTTATGCTTCCTTGCAGGTGATTCCTTATGCTTCCTTGCAGGTGATTTGTTATATGTTATATGTTAGACTACAATTGATTCGTTCTGGGGCTGTTATAGTCTTTTTTGAGAAAAGCTCTGAACGTGGTTTAGCCTCAGCCTTTTTCAGGCCTCGTGAAATTACAACATCAAAATACCCTCTTTCTTTTAACTGCATGGACAGTGTCTGTGATTCCTGTCTGAAATCTGATGTTTTGGAACAGTTACGTTTGAGTCTTAGAAATTGTCCATATGGGAGATTATTTCTTAAAGCATGGGGGTGGGAACTATCATATCTAAGATATCTAGAGACAGCAGTGGGTTTTCTATAAATGGAGGTGATAAGATGTTCTCCCTCCTACACTTTTAGATCTAGGAAATGAATTTCTCTAGTGTTAAACTGGATGTCAAATTTAATATTATCATTCTTGGAATTTACCCACATTATAAACTGTTGTAGAACTTTCCTATCACCCCGCCAAATGGAAAATACAGCATCAATATATCTCAACCATATCAAAAATGTTTTGCATATTGCGCCTCTGATGAGAAAAGTTATTTTGCATATTCTGCCATATTCATGTATATATTGAGGGGTTCCCTTTTACATATGATTTGTGACCAGGAAAGAATTCCCCCTCCCCACACATGTCTTTTGAGGAAACTTGAAATTTATGTTCGTGTGCACCCTTCAAAACCGATGCAATATGTTTTGTTCTTGGGTGTCTGTACAAAGCACCTTTATTGCAAGTGGCTCTCAGAAGCCATCACATGGTCTTGGGTTGTTCTTTGCACCAGGCTTTAGGATTCAAAATGTAAAGAAAGATAACTGTGGTAGTTGTGGAGGATGACGTGCGGGGCAGAAATGTGCTCCTCTTCCCCCTCCACAGCATAGTATTGTGCTGAATTACAGTGAGAGTAAACTGCCACTGTAGTATTAAAGGAAATGTAAATTTACAGGCCTTGAGGAAAGCTTTTGAAGGCCCACCAGTTTTTGCTGGCCTTCCTGCAATGTCTAGACTGCTGGTTTTATTAGTAAGTTCTGTTTTTATCGACTTCTCTGGGCAATCTGTGTTTTTATGGATTTTTATTCAATATGTTCTTAATTTTAATGTATCCACTTTGTGTGGTTTTTATCCTGTTATGCCAGCATGAGAGAATCCTATCCTTAAAGCAGCACAGGGATAATGTAAATAAATAAAAAAAATAAAATTTCACCATATTTTCCCCAGACCTTGGGGGGAATAACTTATTCAAGTTCTTAGAGAACAGAAACAATGTTGAGCAAACCACCAGCTATATTCAAGTCCATTTAGCTCCATTAAAAGGTTCTAATGTGGAGGATAGAATAAGTTGAAATTGTAAACCACAGGTGCTGAGCGAAAGGTTCTCCTTAGCTTTCCTGAGAGAACTGTATGTATTGTTCTGGTATAAGCCCTCTGTTTTCATAGACACCATTTTTTTTCTGACAGTTTTATTGAAGCCTTTCAGAAATCTTGTATGCCAAACTCAGCTGTTTGATTTCAGTGGGTTTGCAGCTGGATAAAACTTTAGCCTACTCTAAAATACGTTAGCAAAACACACAAAAAGCATGTTAGAGAAATGTTATATTAAAAACAAGTCAGCTGAGTGAGGAACTGAGAAAAAACTCAAAGCCGGCTATGGATTGCATTGTGCAATTCTTAAACTTCCAGGTCAGTGTTAAGAGACGTATTAGCTTCATGCTTATCTTCCCTTTATACGTTCATAAATGAGAACTTTCTCATTGGCATGCTGGACAAGGCTACAGAATGGAAAATTCTCTCTGCTCGTTAGGCTTTTCAAAGCTGTGCTGCTGCTCTCCATCAAATGAGCAGGACTGCATTACACATTCAGCACAGGTGGCTGCAGACCTTTTCCCACTACCATTCTTCTTCTAAGATGGCCAATCTAGCCAGAGTGCTGTTTGTAGCTGGCACAGGTCTGTTTTCTTTCTTTCTTTTATTTACACATCTCCATCTTAATTCTGCCTCAGTTTGCTTTGTTTTTATAGTGCTGCTCCATTCTTTTGCCCTGCAAATGTTAAAATATGCCAATATTGTGAGATCGAGACAAGGGTGAGTTAAAGGGTGGATGCTTTGGTATTCAGAGGGAGGAATGGGAGCTCAGCCTCAAAGTGGTGGCCTCCCTCAAGAAAATCAGTCCCCCCTGACCAGAACAATCAATATATTGTAGAAGGGTTTGAATGCTAGGTGAGTGCCTCATCACCTCTTTCACTATTACAGGCATGTGGAGAGAAGAAGGGACGTGTTGTTCACTGCCAGGACCAGCCCTACTGTTAGGCAGGGTGAAGTGGCTGCCCCAGGCAGCTGAGTTTGGGTGTCTTGAAAGGGTAGCAATTTTGTGCTTCTTAATAATTATTTATTTATTTATTTATTTTTAACTTCAGGAGGTGGCACTCGTGGAACTTTGTGCCTCAGGTGCCAAAATTACTTGGCCAGTCTTGGGTACTGTGTACCTTGGAGAGTGAAGGGCATTTTTTGTTCCACTTCAGGCAGCAAAATGTCTTGGCTTGGTCCTGCTCACTGCCATCTTCCCTGCTTACTTTGTGCTGTCCTTCTCTTCCTCAATCCTAACACCAGGTCTGGTGCCTCCTTCTTTCTTCTAACTGCCTCTCCTACCCAGCATCCATCTTCCTCCTCCAACACTCAAGACACCTGCTCAGAATGGGACACACTATTCCTTCACCTAGTACTTTTGTTGGATCTGGGTTTTCCTGGCACAAGTATTATCTATCTATCATCTATCTATCTATCTATCTATCTATCTATCTATCTATCTATCTATCTATCATCTATCTATCTATCTATCTATCTATCTATCATCTATCTATCTATATCTATATCAGAATAATTCTGCCTCTAGAGAGACTGCAACATCTTTTCACTTCTGGGACAGAGTGATTTTTCAGGGCCTACTGCAAGTCACCACAAAACGAGGTGGCACCAAATGGGGGTGCTGGTGCTGCTTTGGGCATCTCTTTGGGTGGCTGTGAGAGTGAGAAGGCCACTCCCTGTTTCTTCTGTTGATGTAATTGGACCTCAGTGACAGGAGGGATCCTTTTATCAGTGAGAGGAGGGGAGGGGTTGATACAGACTAGGTAATTTGCTTATATGTGCTGCCAGTTCCATGGTGAGAGAAAGGTCTGGGCTGAGTATGAGGAAATGGCCTAGAGCACATCACACCTTCCAGATGGGCCTGCATAGATATGTGTGCTTGTGATCTGAAAAAGATCTAAGCTTCTAGGGTTCTGGCTGCTTGGGTGTGGGTATAGGCTTTTTAGACGCACAAGGGAAAGCTATGCACATATTTTTAATAGGAAGGGAAGAGATTGAGATAGTTTGGGCCCCACCATTGTGGATGTGGTTGGGAGCGAGAGGTATGGCTGTGGGAGTAGACCATGCCATCATGGGAAAGGGAGGTGAGACATTTGTCCTCCTTTGTGGTTCTTCTCTCCACCAGGGTTATCCTAGTTGCCATAGTGATACCCCTCCATGAGAAGACCGCTGCCATCCAGGATGTAACCCTAGTTGGGAGTGCTGATCTGACATGTATTGTAGAGACCTGGTTGGGCTCTTCTTGTCCAAGCTTTGTCTGCCAAGGTCCTCTGTATGGCAGCACCTTACACTATGAGGGATGGCATTGCAGCAGTCAATCACAGTTGTATCCCCCTGTCCAGTCCCTGGTCGGAGGGCTGGTGGCTCTTGTACAAATAAGTTGGGGAAAGCAGAATCTGCTCAAATATCGCTATGAGAGAGACATTATTTGCAGTAATATATATGTCAAATCCTGAATAATAAAATCTAACAATCTGTCAACTGCTAACAACAAATTTTGCCAACAGTAGAAAGCGATAAATTCATCAGATGAATTATTCACTATAAATTATTTTACACAGCTCTGTTAAATATATAGCTTCCTACCCCTCCACGTTTATTAACTTCTTTACAGCTGCCATGTTCAAAATGCCAGCAACTGGCACACAATAAATATTAATGGTCCATAAATTAAGGCATTACTCTTCCTGACATCCCACCATTTCTTCAGGGTCCAGTGGAAAAGTCACAGGAGGCTGCTTAACAAAAAAAGGAAGTCTGACCTGCAAAAGAAAAAACAAACACGAATTTAAATATGCTTGATGGATCAAGATTTATGAATTATAACTGGGGCATGGCATGTTCATGTACCATATTTCCACAAATGCTAAAGAGGAAAGAAGGTGCCATTTTAATGCATGGTTTCATTGAGAGTAAGCTTGTTTTTCAGTTATAATCCATGATAAAATGTGGCCACTGAAATAAACACGTTTCTGAGGAATTATTCAGACTGGTATGGGATGGCATGGCATGGCACACAAACTTGAATTACACATTTGCAGTTTGAGTTTATAGTTCATTCTAGGCTGGGTTCTCATGATGGCATGTTCAGAAGGCACCTTAAACCATGGTGGTTAAGGCTTTAACCATGGTCGTTAAGGCTTTTTTTTTGTTAACAAAAAGCCTTAACCATGATGGATTGAGGTGTCTTTTGAACAGGGTCATTATCTTGGCCTCAGGGGTTCCCTTTGTTCTGTTGTGTCTTCACCTGAAAGTGCTTATTACCCACATCTTGTTCTGAATGAGGAGAGAGAGCATCAAGATCAGCTCCTTGCTGAAGGAGGACTCACAGCTGACCAATAACTTTCCTTCCTTGGTTATCTCAGGTGCAGGTAATCTTGCCTAGAGTGGGAGCGACATAGTTGTCAATATTCACAGTCAGCTAATGTGCACCTTTCCCCCATTAATTCAACCGATTCAGAAGTGTCTCCTTCAGTGGGTGGCAACCCCTCCCAACTGTTGAAAATTACATTTTGATGTCAGGATCTTTTTGATTTAATCTTTTAAAATGTGCAGTTTTAAATGTTTTGCTCCTTTTTAATGTTCTTGAGTTTTTATTTGTTGCAAGGTTTTATTGTTTTAAATGGTTCAGTTCAATTCAAAGCTTTATTGTTTCAACCAATGGTTACAACAAGCATGCTAGAAATGTACACAGATAAAATCAGGTAAAAACAATACAAATCATTCTAATTTTTTAAACATTCTGCAGGGTTCACAAAATTTGTTTTATGCATTTGGGTTGTAAGAGCGAAGTTGGCCAATGCCAATAGGACTGTCTTGTTATCACATGTAAACAAAAATGTATTCTTTCTGGACTTTTTCTCCAGAAAACAATCTAAATATTTGGAACGAATTTGGGAATAGATAGGACAGTAGAGCAAGTGATGAGGCAGATCCTCCATTTTGCTGCTATGGAAGGGCAGAGTCTCGAGGCAGAAGGAATTTTATTAAAACATTCTTCTAGAACTGCTGTTTCAATTTGTTGCATCTTTAACCATGTAAGGGCTGATCTAAGACGAGGATTAGAAATTAGAATCAGGTAGCATTCACATTCAAATTTAAGCTTAGTCTCTGCAAACCAAGGTGCTATCTTATTACTTGAAACTGCACTAAGATCTATTTGGACAGAGACACTATAAACCTCTCCTTAAAGACCTCTTTGCTGTGAGCTAAATTCAAAGTAGTAAAGTATTGAAAAGAAAAAATCATCATGAATTTGTCCCATCATTCCATGCTGGCTAGAAGACATGGGAGTTGTAATCCAGGGCATCAGGTTGCCTACCATACCCATCCAGATATATGACAAGAGCTGCTTTTCTTTTCTATATCCATCTCTAATATTCAGGCACTCTGCATGAAGTTGAGAACTTGCATTATTTTAAGCTAGTGGGCTTGATACCATTTTATTTCCTCTATATCAGGATGTTTTGGCCTTCAACTCCTGTCATCCCTCACTATTGGGCATGCTGGCAAGGGAACTGTATTCCAAAACAGCTAATTGGGAATCGTATTCCAAAACAGCTAGAGGGCCACAAGCTTTTCTCAATGTGGAGAAAAGGAAGAACATTTCAAGTATTCATTGGTCACTGGTGTGTTAATTGTTAAATGAATTTGTTTTTGTCATTTGAAGAGAGACCAAGGGAGACAGTAAAATTATTCTTATTCATTCACCATGGTAAGGGTTGAGCCCCGGCCAGTGCTATAATTTTCAGTGATGAGAAAAGATGAACATTAATAGATGGGGAGGAGGTCAAGGCACCCAATATACAAGGTATATTTCTATTCCATCAGCGTTTATCACCAGATGCTAGCCCTCAAATAAATCTTGGTTTGAGAAATGATTTTTAAGACTTGCTTAGATCCGACAGCTGTAAATGTCCCTTGTGAACTATGAAAAAGCAATCTCAATCCAGCTGCTAGTGTTTAGGGTGACACAAAATGAAAAGTGCTGTAAATGACACAATCTTTTTCTTTTTTCTAATAGGTTTGACAAACAGCAGGGCTGAGTTGGCAAATGATGGGGGCTTTTCATGTTATGGACTTGCCAGTAGAAGGAACTGGTGTGTGTGTGTGTGTGTGTGTGTGCGTGTGTGTGTGTGTGTGTTTGTCCTGGTGTTAAGTTAAACACAAAATTAACAGTGATGGCATGGAAGAACGTAAGGAGATAAGTAATTATGCAATTTTTCCTAGCATAGTCAAGTCCTTGGCAGGATCTACACTGCTGTTTATAGTGGTATTGAAGTGCACTGATAACTGTTGGGGCCCATTGACACATACCATATACCTAGGGTGACCAGATAAAATCCAAGTCAGGGCTCATGTAACTTTAACAGTTGTAGAGAAAAGGGAATTTCAGCCAGTGTCATTTGTATGCAATTAGTTCCTGGTGAAATTCCCTCTTCATCACAACAGTTAAAGGTGCAGGCACTATACTAGAGCAGCCATATACAAAAGAAGGCAGGGCCCCTGCACCTTTAACTGTTGTGCTGAAGAGGGAATTTCACCAGGAACTAATTGCATACAAATGACACTGGCTAAAATTCCCTTTTCTCTACAACTGTTAAAGTTACATGAGCCCTGACCTGGATTTTATCTGGTCACCCTACATATACCGCTTTCATACCACTTTCATAGTGTTATGTCTCGCTTGATGTAGATGTGCCCCTTTTCTTCCAGTTCAAGCCAATTCAAACATAAGGAGAAATACAGCAAGGATTGGTGCAATTGGAAGCAGCAGAGCACTGTTTTTCAAACTGTTCCAGAAAAACTTATCAGGGGCTTCTCAGTGAGATGTAGACTAATGGTGGACAAGCTTCCTTGAATGTGATGGTCATTCTCAGTAATGCTACATGCCCAGTGCTGGTGAATAGCTTGCCCATCTCTATCAATCTTCCCTGCAATGCTGCTTATCTAGGACAGGATTGGGGATATTCAGTGATGGGGATATTACTCAGTACCCATGGGACAAGGGCAAGACCCAACAGGCCTGCAAGTTGGCTGTAATTTGTTTAAAGCATCACATATTTATATATTTGTCACATAATTGATACCTTTGCATATAGAATTGGATTTATTGTGATTGTCACTTTTTGCTTTAATTTTTTTCCCAACCTCATGGTATACAATTCTTACCCACCCCCCACTCCAAACATATGTATTGTATAAAAAACGGAAATTCGCCATATTGCTCCATGCATCTGATGCTAGTAGGCTATAGTCCGTAAAAGCTTATGTCAGAATAAATTTGATTGTATTTAAGTGTCACAAGATATTTTTAAATTGAAAGTAAAAAAATTCAAGATTTGTTCCTTCCTTATATATTTTAGATAGTAAGTCTGACAGGGTTTTGCCCATTTTTATCTTTTGTTACAGTGTCTAATTTCTTTTAGGAATTAATAATAATAATAATAATAATAATAATAATAATAACAACATCAATAGCAATTTATTAGCAATGTTATTCAGCCAAAATCTATCAGGTTTCTATTCTAGGGAGTTAAAAAAGCTACACTGTTTTACAGCAGAAATTCGTAATATAAATCTGAAGGTGCTCTAAGATGTCATGTTTGCCCTGTAGTGTTACAGTATGACAATTTTGCCAGCACTTCAGAGTGTAACATTTCACCCTGGAAAAAATGGGTTCTGCAAGGTGTTTCTCAAATGTTCTTACTATATTTTTAACCACTGGTGGACTGAGATGCAGCTATGTAATTTTACTCTGGACTCAATGGTCTTACAAGGAGGGTGTTGTTGTCTTTAGATGGTAATATGTATTACTTCACTTATTTCAAAGTATATTGTTATGCCAGCCTTGCTGCATTTGGGGGCAGCCCTACTCAGGCCTTTATCACACGGGCGGTTTTAAGCACACTCGCTGTGACTTTGATCCAGTTCTTCAGCGTGGGACTTGCATGACGTTGTTCCCCTCACGCTGTTCTCATGCCCTGAGTGCTCCGGTTTTCGTTTCTGTTTCGATTTAACCCTGAATGGGCCAAGTCCATTTCAGGCAAGTTCAACAGGCCAAGCTAAGGTATCGCAGCAATCCCGACCTCATGTGATTCAAAACGCTAGATTCGCATAGGAAACGGAGGGGGAACCCGCAGAAGCAATCTGGGGGGGGGGGGAATTGTATGTGTGATAAAGGTATCATTCTGCTGAGAGGAGCCCCAGATGTCTGCCCCCAACTGTGACACTGCTGGTGGCATGCCCCCCTAAAGAGCCCTTTGTAAATTACAATGGGGGGAACTAGGTAATCTGTCATAAATGTGCAGCCACTTTTAGACTTTCATCATATCCTTGTGAGTAAGTGTTCAGGTTGTCCACATCTGGGAATGGCTGCTGGGAACCCTGCACTGTCTCCTGCGCCAGGATTACCTGACGCCACCCTGCAGCAGCAAAAGCGTGGGTTCTTTCTTAAAGTGGGGGTAACCCAACACCATCAAGGTAGCCTCTAAGCCTTAGGAGAGGAATTTCATCCTTATAGGATGGGGACAAAACTAAACAAAAGCCAGGAAAGCACCAAACAATTGGTGGTTGGGGGAAAGGAACTGGGAACCCTGGAGGGCCAAATTGGGACCCCAGGAGGACTGGTTTTATCTCCTAGGCCTGAGGTTCCCCACCCTTGTTATAAGCAGAGCTCATTAATATTTTCCTGAAAGAACTACTTTGGAAGCATTCAGCACAAACGTCCCTTTTTCATAATAGCCATAAGGATGTTATTGTTGCTGCAGTCTGAGGGCGTGGTCTTGTCAGCTGGGAGTTTGGTAATTTGAAATAGTCCAAGTGCAACGTGTTAATTTCCCCCTTTTAGTGAGCTGGAATGTACTCCCAGTCAGAGCCAATGTGAGTGTGTTAAGTAAGGAGGGGTGGGAGCAGGGATTCAATTGTGTTTGATTGTATTTTCACCCATTTTGAGTTTACGAGTCTCAGTTGAAAGGAAGTATCTCTGTGGATGTCAAAAACTATTTCTCAGCCTTCATTGCTGAACAGCATGCTTTAAGCAAATCAGCACTCCACTCTCCTTTTCAATCTTTGACTTCCTGACTTAGTGTAAGAAAATAAGAGAGGAGAGGTCAGTGCAAAGCACTGCTCTAATTTCCGGAGCACTTTGAGACCCTGAATCCTCTGTCTCCCCCATATTTTCACACACACGCATGCATGTAGAGTTTTATGACAGAATCAACCCTCTCTGGGCCGATATGGTTTGAGCAGTTTGAGTCCACAGTGTCCCTCGTTAGTTTCCTTCGTTGGAGCTCTCTCAGGAGGTGTTACCCTCCAACGGCTCTTCTCGTAATGTGAAGCAAGCCAAGGAACCATCCACATCCGCACCATAACCTTTGTGCTCATGCGCACAAGTTGCTGAGAAACTGCCTGCCATTTCACCACCCCAACAGCATGCTGTGGCGAGTTTGGCATGTTATAGTGGAAGTGGCTTGTTCATGAAGCAGCCTGCTGTAGTTTAGCGGCTGTGACAGCAAATTAAAGTGGATGCCATATCGAGTTACTGATTTGAGCAATCCCTTAGAGCAGAGGTGGGTAACACACAGCCTGTGGACCATACGTGCACCCCACCCCCCTGCTGTGACCCCCACAGCTACTGCTGCGCTGCTGACATTTGGAGTCGCAGAGTTTATTTATTACATTCATATCCCGCTTTCCCCCGCTCTTGCAAGGAACCCAAGGCAGTTTACAGGATCCTCCTCACCTTGCCTGCTGCTTCTCTGTCTGTCTGCATGCTGCTACTCATCTCAATAAGAGAGAGACTATGGCTACATGTACCTGCATATGCCCACCTAAATGAAAAAGTGACTGTACCGACGTGCTTCTCCTTCTACCTGTCTCTGTTGTCCTATTCAGGAGTTCTTAACCTGAATAGGACAAACACATGAGGGCACTCCAGCCCTGCCCCTCTCCCTTGTCGTGTTTGTTGCCCTCTACCCATGGAGGGTGACAGTCTGAGAAGGAGAGCCTCTTGTGTCTATGGAAGCTCTCCATGCAAGCCAGACTGGATTTTTCAGCATTCTGGCTCGTGTGGAGAACCTCCACGCATGCATGATGCTCTCCTCTTCAGGCTGTCATCCTCCATGAGCTGAAGGTGATGGATATGGTGAGGGATTGGGGTGGGCAGGAGTGGTCCTTCTCCTCACACATTTGCCCTATTCAGGTTGAGAACTCCTGAATAGGGCTCGTAAGCATGAGAGAGAAGAGCAAAAACAATATGCCCCCATGCTGATACTGCCTAAAGGAGAAGGGCTGCTCATTGTGACTTTATGCTGGTGCTATCTGTTTGGTGGAGAGAGACTGGCCATTGTGATCTCATGATGATGATGCCCACCTGAACAAGAAAGAAACTGGCCAGTATGCACTCCTACAGTTGCTGTCTACCTGAAGAAGAGAGAGATCCTGGCCCCTGTGCCCTCATGTTGCTGACTACTTTCAGGAGAAAGGTGCCTTTACATCTTGGAGGAGACAGGATTTTCTTAGTTTTCTTTCTTATTCATCCACCCTCTCAAATGTAAGATGATCAAGACTGGCTTGCAATTCATTTCTCTAATGAACAGGAACCACTGAAGAGTTAAGTCGCCAAAATCTGGGGATGAGAAAGCATCAGAGAGAGAGAGAGAGAGAGAGAGAGAGAGAGAGAGAGAGAGAGACAACCTGAGAAAGGTTGTGCTTTTTCCCATAAAGAACAAAGGACATTAAAAGGGAAAACTAAATTTAAAAATTAACACAAAGATCAAAATCCAAACTAAACTAGAATGTTTCCCCCTGTATACTCTGTATAGCATAGCTAATGTTTGACATGTGTCTAGATCTGTATTAATGTTGATTTGTAAATATCTCTAGAATATAGCTGTACATAATTATTTACCACTATGTTCATGAGTCATGCCTACTGTGACACAGTCTTGATGAACATACATCATTTTAATGTTCACCCGCTACTGGCCCGGATAGCCACACTTGTACAGAACAAAATGCCACAGAATTACTAATTCTATAGAATTAGACATGAAACACCATTTCCCTTGTTTTTCTATCTCGACTGTGCCCACGTAATGAGTTTTTGCTGCATTTTGAGAGTCTGATGAACACTATAAGGACAACAAATAATAACCTTCTCTAGAACAATGACCTTCAAAGAAATTGCATGAGGATATTTTGACCCTAACCTATCTTTGCTAGCACCTGGACGTGACCAGATGACACAAAATCTCCTCTAGTTTGATATTGGCAGCACTCGCTGCTTTTTGGTGAGCAAAGAGAGATCGTTTGCCCTTTTTTAATCCAGCTATCCAGCCTCTATTTTGGCTTGAGGAGGGCAGCAAAATCACCTGCTCCAGCTAAATAAAAGGAATGGAATCTTTTCAGTGTGGAATTGACTTCCACAGAGCTAGGAGTCCATTTGTTATCTGAGACTTTTCAGTGAAACCAAGATCTTATGTAATAATGGACTGTAAGATGAAGATGCATGAAACAAGTAATTGAACTGAACAGTATTACAGAATGGGCTGGGTCACCAGAGCACTTCCAACATTATTCCTGGCAGAGTTTGAGCTTAATACCAAAGAGGGGGAAATATGTGCTGTCTTCCTGCAGCTTTGGTTGTCATCCTCCCTCCCTCAATAAAATATAAAAGGTTTCACGTTTTATCCCTAATGTATTTTTCCACTTACTTGTGGCTTAATGTACAAAAAAGTGAAATGTTTGCTTAGGGGCTGTCTTCACAGCTCTGAGTTGGCGCCTCTTTCCTCCAAAACCACACAATGGCATTGAGGAATTCCCATGCCAAGGAGGGAGTGTGGGGTTTCTGGTGATCATCCAAGTACTGGAGCCAGCCCCCACCTTCTTCCTGGCTTCCGGCGACCAATCGCCAGTCACCTTTCACCAGGACCACCCCCGGATCAGCCACAGAACAAGGTCAGATAGTGGAAGAGCTGGGGTGACCTCACTCCCACCCAAAAAGTCATGATAAGTCCCCAACCTTTTTACTGCATAGCTTCATGGAAAAGCCCTGCAGTGGCTACAAATCGGTGGCTGTGTCACATAAATGATACAGTACAGATTCACAGCCACCGCAGGGCTTTGAGCATGTACAGTCAGCCCCTTAGTCTTGTTTTAATCAGCATCAGTGCTGGTTCCAGGTATTTGAAGGCCCTTGAGCAGCCCTCATTGCATCCCCGCCCCAATGAATCTACCTTCTCAACTCCATTGTCACCAGTGGGCATTGCTCTTCCTCCTCTGTCTCAACATTGCTACCACTTGCTTGCTTGAGAGGCAGGGCCTATCTACACAGTACCTTGGAACATTTTAAATTGTATTTTAAAACATTCCAAATAGGTGCATTCTAAAACGACTTAGGCCACATTAACGAGTACTCGTGTTACAGGAGAAAAAATCTTCAGTCTTCAAAGAGGTGTGTGAAGTCTCACACACTCTTCTGTCCATCTCGTTCTCTTTCGTTTTTACAACGAGTTTAGGGCAAAGAATTGTGGGAGTTGTAGTTCAGTCACCCACTTCCTCCTTAGTTCTCCTTTCATTCACTAGCTTTCAATGAGTATAGGGATAGGCATTGTGGGTGTTGTAGTTCACTCACCCACTTCCTCTTTCTTCCCCACCAATCAACTGCTAAGCAGTTGCCCCCATGAATCACAAATGGTAAGGAAGGACACATTATTTTACTTAAAATGATTTATTAAAAGTAAAAACTGTTGTATATTGCTGAAGTGAGTTTTAAAAAACCTCGGGTATACATCATTAAAGGGAGTGCATCATGTGGCCCAAAGGGTTTTCATTACCCTTATGAAACGTTACAAACCTAGTGTGTAGATCGGCCCACAGAGAGCCAGTGAGCAAGGAGGCAGCAGCATCTACTGCTCCTCCTTCGCCAAAGGAAAAGGCATGTGAAGAGGAGGAGCAACTCCAGGAAGATCTTGTCAGTGGGCCCCTGCTGGCTATGGACTGTCAGCAGGTGCCCGGCTATGGCTACTTCTGATGCTGGCCCTGGACAGCATAACTTTGGTGTGGAATAGTTTTGTGATTAGAAAAATATTGTTTGAAATGTTTAAGTATTATTATTTTTTTAGCCTGAAATCAGATGGTCATGTAATTAGATTGAGTGTATCTGTTATGAGGTCGGGAGTATTGTTAGGATTTTGCAGGCAACATGGGAGGGACCACAGCTGAGTGGAAGTGTACATGTTTTTCATGCAGAAGAGCTCCAGATTCACTTCCTGACATCTACAGTGAAAAGGATCAAACAACAGGCAACAACAAAAAAATCTCTGCCTGAGAAGCTGGAAATCCCCTTCCCATCACAGTAGACTGTAGCAGCCATTCAGATTAATAGCTTGACATACCATAATTCAACTTCCCGTGTTCCCATGGGGTCTGAGATACAAAATGTTCACATCTCCATTCAATTGAAATGAATGGGAGAGGTGTCACATACTCATGAAGGAATGGGTATATAGTTTGGAGGTGCTCTATGATTCATTGTTATCCTAAGAAGTCCAAGGGACTTCTGTGGCACAGGGTGCCTTTTACCAACTTTGGGTGGTACATCAACTGCACCCATTCCTGGACAGGAATAGTTTAACCACTGTGTTCTATGCATTAGTATTTTCTAGACTGGACTACTGTAATACTCTGTATGTGGAGCTGCCCTTGAGGCTGGCTTGAAAGCTGCAGTTAGTGCAGAATCTACAACAAGGCTATTGAATGGAGTACCTTGCCAGAGAAGGCCTTCTCTGGGCACCCTCCATCTGGATGACATCTCCCATGTGATACATCAGGCACTGATGATCATGTGCCTTTGACCATGACTAAAAATCTATTTGTTTCCTGACTTTTCCCAACCATTAACTTCTCTCATTGTTGCTCTGCTTTTAAGGTTGTATTGTTTTGTAACGTGTTGTGAACTACTTTGGGATTTTTAAAATGGGAAGTGGTATTGTATATAAATGGTCAATAAATAAATAAATAAATACTCCAGGAGTATCCATAGTAGACTGAAAAGAGTTCTGCTTAGCAGCTAGTTTTCCTGAAGCACTACTTTGAGAGGGGAGTGGTTGGCCAGCATAGGTGTGTGCAAGGGATGTGCTGGGTGTGCCCAGGCACACCCTAATGTCTCAAGCAATAAGAACCAAATTGAGGGGCTATTGAGTAGGGATCCAGAAGCAGTGGGAATGGTACTCCAGCTGCCCGGCAGCAGGAATAAAAAGGAATTGTTCTGCTGGGAGCCTCTCTGCCAGGAGCATCACTTCAGAGAGGCCTGAAGAAAGCCCAACAATGCTGGGGCTTGAGAAGCGTCTCCTCATTCCCCACCACCTGCAATGGCCCTCTTGCGGTCAGGCAACTCAGGAGTAGGGCATCAGTGTTTAATAAATAAATGAATAAAAATAATGTACTTTATGACTGAGTATTCAATAGATGTTCACCTTAAAATATATATATCCCTGGGTGCACACCCTAATGAAATGAGCTGTGCATGCCTATGTTGGCCAGGGCCTCATCCCAACACCATAAAATGGCCCACTGACAACAGTTTTGGAAGAGCTTGATTTTCCCTAACAGCCCACAGTTGCTGACTCCAACAACTGAGGATGTTAGCTGAGGTATTTAAAATAGATGCCTCTTCTTTTGTTTGATGACACCATGGTGGGGTTTGAAGTGTGACTTTGCCCTTCTTTAATGTATTTTTAAAAGTTGATAGCTTTTTTAAAACAGATTGGGGACTGGATTAAGAATTATGTGAAGATGGGATTCACGACAAAGCTACTATTATGGGCTGGGAAGAGCACAGTACCTTGTCATTGTGACTCAAAGCTCTCTGTGTGTGGGGCCACCATCACCCTAATGCCTGTGGTCCCCTCTACAAGGGGACCACAGTTTGGCACCTGGTTGCCCGATTATGCACATCTTCTCACAATCGTGTTTACGCCTAAATCCTGTAAATGACATGCGGTGAAGCGCATAACCGGCAGTATGAAATGCACTTTAAAGTGGCTGAAATGCGGAGAATCGCTTGTTTACATGGTCAAAATGCGCTTTAACGGCTGCGGAGAATTAAAACTCGCTACTTAACACACATTCGATAATGCGCATAATTGGACAGATAAAGCGCCTCAACCCCCAATTTGCGCTCTGCTCTTTTAGAGGTAATTTTTTTACTGCGACTTTTTTATTATTTTTTTATATATAATTTTTATTAATTTTTAACATAATAAACATACACATAATACACAATATAAAACAATTACAACCCTCAACTTCCCCCGTGCACCCCCCCCGAGACCTTCTCATAATCATTCCTCCTCCCTCCAAAATTTTGACGATTCTTTTGACGGCGTTTGTCCCTTTCCCGACCTTAAAACATATTCCAAAAAGGGACTCCATATTTCTCCAAAATCACTCTTACTGGACATTCCCCTCTTTATTTTCATTTTACATGTCAACATATCATTCAAAGCCATATCCCAAATTTCTTTATACCATTCTTCTATTGTATAGCTTCGTTGCCCTTTCCAATTTTTAGCAATCATTATTCTAACAGGTGCCAGGAGGTTGTTTACCAATTCTCTATTAGTTATATGCTTACTCCCCCTATCCCATATTGCTAGTAGCGCTAACTTTGGGTTTAATTCCAATTTACTTCCAATTATATCGCTTATTTCTTTAAAAACCCTTTCCCAAAATTTCTGTACTTGTTCACAGCTCCACCACATATGGAAATAGGTCCCAACCTCCTGACATCCCCTCCAACAATTCTTAGACACTTTTTTATCGATCTGGTGAAATCTTACAGGTGTTAGATACCATCTCCAAACTGTCTTATAGTAGTTCTCCTTGATTCTAATCGACAACAACTTTAACATTCTTATATTCCATATCCTCCCCCAGCTATCCTCATTAATCTTCCCCTTTACATCTTCTTCCCATAACTCTTTTATAACCTTAAGTGAATCCTGAAATTCCTCCTCTATCAATATTTTATATATCTCACTAGTCAGTCCTTTCTTAACTCCAGCTTGTTTTTTCTTCCCCATTAGTTCAATTAAGTCTTCAAATCTAGTATTGTTTCTACATTTCTTATTTTTCAACCTCCATTCCTGTGTCCATTTTTCCAATTGTAAACATTTGAACCATGCTATCTTTTGTCCTTTAAACAAATCTTTAATATGCTCACTATCCTTCATCTTTTCCATCCAATTCCTTAGCTTAATTATATCTTTATCTTTCAGTCTCGCTTCTATCTCTGATTTTAATACTATTGGAAAATTTCCCACTACTACAACTGGGGCGAGTGGAGAGTCCCCTGGTATCAACTTCCCTCTATACTTCTCCCAAATCATTATTATATTTTCCAATAATGGGTTGTCCAGTACCTTCAATTCTTTCTTTTGCTTTTTAGTAAAGAATATATTTCGCAGTTTGCAATCTATCTCTACTGTTTGCGGTTCCAACCATTCCAAATCTTCCTCCCCTAAAATACCATGAATAATATATCTTAACTGATTAGCAATATAATAATTCTTAATATTCGGAAGTCCTAAACCTCCTTTCTTTTGAGCCTTGTACCATAACCCTTTATTTATCCTGGTTCTTTTATCCCCATTACAATAAGCATTAATCATATTTTGCCAACTTTTAATCTCCGCTACTGAGATTCTAATCGGTAACATTCTAAACAAAAAATTCACCTTAGGTAAGATCTTCATTTTAATAACCGCTATTCTACCAAACCAAGAATGTTTTAATTTTCTATATATCTGTAATTTCTCCCCTACCTCTTTTCTTAACCTTACAAAATTAAGTTCCTCTATTCTTTCTAAATCTTTATCTATATTAACTCCTAAATATCGTATTATATTTTTATGCCTTAATCTTAACTTAACTTTACAGTTCTCCATCTCTTCCTTATTGTAATTATACAACATCATTTCTGACTTCCCCCAGTTAACTTGTAATCCCGTAATTACCCCAAATTCTCTCAAATGCTTCTGTATCATCTCCCCACTTTCTAGGGGATTTTCTAGTGTTAATAACGTATCATCCGTGAACATATTTACTTTAATCTTATGATTTCTTCCTATCCCCTTTATTCTTTTATCTTCCCTTATTACATTTGCTAAACTTTCTATAACTATTGCAAATAATATCGGTGAAAGTGGACATCCTTGCCTAGTTCCTCGAGCTAGTGTAATTTGTTGCGTTAACCCATCATTAACCATTATTTCCGCTTTATTATTTTTGTACAGCTAGTTAATCACTCCCATAAATTTATGTCCAAACCCAAATGTTTTTAAGATACTTTTTAACGCTGGCCACTCCACGCAATCAAAGGCTTTAAAAATATCCAATGCTAATAATCCTGCTTTTAAGTTCCTTTTTTTAATAATATTTATTATATTTATAACTCTCCCTATTAAATTCGGCATTTTCCTCCCAAAAATAAATCCACTTTGATCTTTTTTGATATATTTAAAAATAAATGTACCCATTCTTTTAGCCATTATTGCTGTAAATATTTTTGCATCCTGATTTATTAAAGATATTGGTCTATAAGACGCTGGATCCATCAAATCCTTGCCTGGCTTCTGTAATAAAATAACCAGGGACTGGTCCCACGATGGCGGAGTCATTCCTCCTTCTATTATATTATTATATAATTTTTTTAATCTTGTTATTAAAATATCTTTAAATATTTTATAAAATTCCGGCCCCAAACCATCAATCCCCGGAGACTTACCTCCTTTTAGTTTATCAATAATTCCCTCAATTTCTTTCTCAGTGACCAAGGCTTCCATACAATCTCTATCTTGATCATCCAGTCTTATTTTCCAATTTCTTTCTACATATTCCTGAATCTTATCTTGTGTATCCGCCTCTGATGTATATAATTCTTTGTAAAATTCCTGAAAAGTAATTAATTTATCTTTCATTAAATTACATCTATTCCCTAGCTTGTCTCTTATTGTCCCAATCATATTCTTAGCCTTCTCTGATTGCGTGGACCTGGCCAACATCTTGGAATTTCTATTATTATATTCAAAAAAATCTCTCTTTAAATATAACAAATTCTTTTGGACTTGTTCTATATTTTCTTTCTCCAATTCCTTTTTTTTTGCTTGAATTTGGGCGTATAATCGCTTATCTTTTGTCTCTCTTAATCTCTCTTCTAAACTCTTTATCTCTTCTTCAATCTTTTTATTAAGTACTTCCTGTTGCTTTTTGAGTGTGGACATTTCCCTAATACAGATCCCTCTTATTACCGCTTTCATAGTATCCCATAATAACCCTTGCGATTTAACTTCTTTTTCATTTATCTGCCATATTTCCTGCACTTCCTTTTTTAACTTATCCACTATGTTTTTATTTTTTAAAATTCTTCCGTCCAATCTCCATCTCTTTACTTGTTTGTAATCCTTCTTTATTTTGATATCCATCATCATTAATGCATGGTCAGTGACCTTAATTACTCCAATATCACAATCTATTAGTTTAGGTACCATATTCTTTGATATAAAAATATAATCAATCCTTGAATAACTCTTAAATCTAGGTGAGTAGAAAGTATATTTTCTTTCTTCCCCTTTTAAAGCTCTCCATACATCCATTAATTCTTTCCTCTCCATTAATTTAGCTAACTCTGTCTTCCCCTCCCCTCTAACATCTCTTATAATGTTATCCCTATCTTTCCCTTTATCCAGTACCATATTAAAATCTCCTGCCATCACAATGTTCTTTTTCCCTACATCTCCCACCATATCAAATACTTCTTTAAAGAATTCAGTTTGTTTCCCATTTGGAGCATAGACATTAATCAGCACAAATTCCTCCTCTTCCATCATACAGTAAATTATAAGGATCCTTCCATTCTTATCTTTCTTTATACTTTGAATATTAATGCCACATTTCTTCAATATTATTATTGCCACACCTCTCGCTTTAGAAGTACCAAATGATTTTTCATACACTCCCACTTCCCTCATTCGTAGCTCATTAACCCCCTCCTTTATTTGATGAGTTTCCTGCAAAAAAATTATATCTATTTTTTTTCTTTTTAACAAAGTTTCAATTCTTCGTCTTTTTACCATTGTTCCTAGCCCCTTAACATTTAGAGTTGCCAATCTCAATTTATTTTCCATTTCTTGCTTTCACCCATATCTTTAAATTGGTCTCGGTCAGTGAAACACATACCCCCCCTCCCTTCCCTCCCCCCCATACATCCCCATTTTTACCCCCCTCCTCACCAAACATCTGGGCTCTGGTCCCAATTATTTTAGAACTCTTCAGGGGGGGGGAACCCGGCCCAACCCTCAGAGTAAAGTCCAATCCTCCTCTCCTTTCTTTTTCCCCCCCCTTCTAATCCCTTATCCTTGACTGGATCCTCCAACCGCTCCTTCTTCTTGCTCCAATTCTCCCCCATCCTTGGCATCAATTATGCCCAGCTTCTCCAACAGCTCCATTCCTTGCTGCAACGATGTTATTCTTTCTTGCTTCCCTTTCCACATGAATCTCAAAAATACTGGATATCCCCAGCTGTAGGTTATCGATTTCATCCTCAGTGCTGCTGTACACATTTTAACACTCTTTGTGCTCTGCTCTTTTAGAGGTAATTTTTTTACTGCGACTTGAAAGAGCTTTAAATCGCTCTTGTAGAGGCACCCAGAGTGAAAAGTGCTTGAGTAGGAAGCCTGTGTCTTGAGCGTTTAAAGCTGCCTTAGTACAGGATGGGCAGAAAATAGATCTCCAGATGGTTTGGATGTCAACTCCCAGCATTCCTGAACATTGGCAATGCTGGCAGTGGCTTCTGAGTCTTGTAGTCCCAAACACCTAAAGATCTACCTTCTGCCCATTCCTGCCTTACTCTTCCAGAATGTTGGTCCATCTAGCCCTGTGCTGATTACTCTGACTTACAGCTGAGATCTATCCCAGCCCTGCTAATTCAGTTCTGAATGAATTTGAATGAATTTGAAATGAATTTGAAAGTAGAACGTTTGTATGCAAGGCTTGCATTCTCCAACTGAGCTATGGTGCTCCCACCTCTCTTAACTTCGGTTTTAAGATCACCAGTTTTCAAAGACTAATGACCAAATGTGACCTAGTGGGAGATAGGTAAGCATTGCCTTATGTGTATACAAATCAAATAAATGTTTGTAGGTGACATGAGCTGTAAATGAGCAAACAAAGTTAGCTGGCACTGAAGCATGCGATGCGAGGAATTCCATCAAAATCGGAGACAGGCTGCTGATTTGCTGAGAGCTGACATTTTTGGATCAGGGGTGGAATAGAAAACAGCACTATTGTGTGTGTGTTCTGATGTCTTCTGTTTCCTAGGAAGAGGACTGGAATAAAAACACATATGATTTTTTGAAAAGGCAAACTCAACACTTTGAGTTCCATACAGCGGTACTGTCAGAGTAGCCCTGTGAATCGAGAATTGTAACTTATATTAGCTTCCCAAATTTGCCCCCTCAATCACAGAAAAACCCATTATAGAAATATTCAAATATTTGATTCCAGAATGAGCAAACATAACCTATAGCAGTCTTGGTGAAATTGGCACACAAAAGGAATGCAACCCCCCACTTCATCTTAGCAGATGTGCTTTTAAGCTCTAACAATAGCCATATCTACACCAAGCAGGATACAGCAGTATGAAAGTGCTATATAAAAGGCAGGAGCCACACCAAGCAGGATATAGTAGTATGAAAGCGGTATATGGTATGTGTCAATGGGCCCCAACAGTTGTCAGTGCACTTCAATACCTCTATAAAGCAGTAGTGTGGCTCCTGCCTTTTGTATACTGTTTTCATACCACTATATCCTGCTTGGTGTAGATCTGGCCAACGTCATGAAAACCTCAGGCACCCTTGTCTGCTTGGCCTCCCATGTTGAACTTTTATTTCTCAGTAGTCAGCATTGGTCCATGGCTGAGAACAGGATTTGCCTCCATAATGTATTTCTCCATTTTGCAATTTCACACCGTAAATCCCCTCAAGCACCCTTGGACAATCTGAGTGATTTACTGGGAGCTCAATAATGATTTATTTTCTTGAGTTCAGATGATCAGCGAGAAGCAATGAAGTGTACTTTGAACTTTTCTGGCCAAAGAATAGCCAGTAGTAATGGGGGAAACAATGAGAGGAGGGAGACATTGTCGTTTGATTAAATATTCCAGCGGTGGCACAATCTGTGTTGCTCAAAGTGGAGAGAGAGAAGAAATGGAGTCTAACAAAACTAGAAAAGGGGGGAGACTTAATGAGAACCTTTGGGACATTTGTTACTGCCATATAAGGCATCGGTCTCTAAGGAGTAGGTCAGAGCATTCACAAGTGGGTCACCTCCAGTTGCCAGCAGCAACTCAATCATTCCCTTTATTAATGATTGTTAAAGAGAAACATTAAGAGAGAAAGAGAGAAAAGAGAGAAAAAAAAGAGAAAGAAAGGTGGATATATAGGGTCGTAAGCAATGCTGCCAATCCACCAGCTTTAAACACGATGCTCCAGTGGGAATGGCCACTAGCACAACGGGAAAGTAGTGCTTGCTAGCACAACCCAAGAAACTACTCCCAAACTACTGCTTCTGGCATGGGACAAACCAACGGAGCTCCCTTCCATGATCTCCGTTGACTTGTCCCATTCTGGAAGTGGTAGTTCCTGGTTGTGCTCGCAAGCACGCCTTTCCCATTGTGTTAGGAATAATTTCTGCTAGTGCAGTAGTGGTATTGGATAGAGCTCATTGTGAAAACATGTAACAGTGGAGCCGATTATTCAGGTTTGGTTTAAAGATGGGTCCCAGACCTTGAAATTTTCAAAACTCCAGCATTATACCTAGTGTTCCAAATACCTAGGTATTTATCAAAATATTGCTCTAATGGATGTGTCCAAGGCCCTGATATAATTGCATAAGCAATACCTCAAGGGTAAGTAAATAGCTTTAGAATGTGTAATGGGAGAGAAGGAAAAAGAAATTGGCACAGCCAAAGCCTATTTAATTTTTCAAGAAAACAAGCAAGTATTGTGAGATCTTAAATTAGAGGAAAATATATTGTTAGTCTCTACAGGTGTCTTGAGACCCAGTACATAATTCAGTAGACTGCAAAAATGTTCTGCTCTTTTATTTTCCTTTAGAAACGAAAAGTTAACCACTGATTTACTAGCGAGCTTTTGTTTAAAGTGAGAGCGTTGAATTGGATTGCTCTTTAAAATGTGAAGTAATTTGTAACTTTTTTCACTAATAAAAAGCAGCAACAAGACTATTGAATAAATACATATAACGAAGCAAAGGATTTTGGAAGAAAGAAAATTTAAGAGAAAAATGCTCAAATAAGGTGTTTTAATATCCTCATACGTTTTAAATCTCTTCCATCTTGTTTATAGTGTTTCAGTTTGGTGGTTAGTTCTTTATTGTAGCACTAGCTGATACGCCCGGCATTGCTCGGGTCTGTGAATAATGTTTATAACATTTATTTGATAAATAATAAATTTCTCTGCACCTTATTCATCTTTAGGTTGTTTAGTTTTTTTAGTTTGGTTGAGTTTGTAAATTGTTTTGTTAGAATAAATGGAAAATTGTGTTAATAAGAACTGTATTTTAAATTAGAGCTTTGTGATAAACTACATTTTTTGTTTTACCTGAAATGCCTACACTTCCCATCATGCCTTGGCCAGAGCAGCCGTCTAAACTTCAAAAACAATCAGGACACACAACACCCTTTCTACCAGCTAAAAAAGATGCAAACCTAAGAATATGTTTTCAAAATATACCTAGCATTGTTCAGATATCTGAATAACATATAGTAGGGAAGCAGATCTCAGTGGATGTGAGGAACAGTTGTATGCATATGCTTATTATGAAAAAAGGAAAGCAGCCAGAACACAGAATACTTTACAGAATAAAGTTTACGGTATTACACAGAATAATTTACTGTATAGTATCTACATTTAACAGGTTTTGGCAGGGAACCAAGGTGGTCGAGGCCACTGGTGACTTGGGCCTTTTATCTGACATATCTGTGTTCTGAAGACACACCATGGGACTTCTTTATTTTTATTTTTTTAGTTAAATGAACTCATGTATAAATTAACCATCTGCACTACAGTAAGTGCATACATAAGGAAGTGAAGACACATAGAATGATACAGCCGCTGATTAAGAGCCCAACTCCACGTAGCTTGAATTGTGCTTGAATAGCATGCTTAAGATTGACCATACCTCTTTCTTAACAAAAAGCAGCTGTGGGGACCCAATTGTGATCAGGGCTGTAGCAGAGGAGAATTTAATTCCCTCACCCACCTATCCATGCTGTTTTCTTGGTTTCCTTTTGGTGCTGGTGGCATTATGCCACTGCTGTGGAGCCACATAGAGGATAAAGCCATTTTCAATATCTCCTGCTGAAGATATTTTATTTATGGAATATCCTGAAGGAATAACAGCAATTTGCACTGGTCATGATCATGAGTCATAATTTGGTGGCAAGAGAAGACTCTTGGGAGGTTCCACCCAAGGCATGTTGGGAGTTGTAAGTGAAAACCTAGGTTTTTATTAAATTCTTAAATTAAACTATTTTAAAACCCCCCAAATCACATTTTTAGATTTTGTTTTCTGATCCATGTACTCAAAGACCTGTCTGGGTGAACAGTATTAAGGCAGTACCATATGTGGAAGGGGGTAAACATTTCCGGACATACATGACACACACATACCTTCCGCTTAATAGGTAGAGACTAGCTGAAATGCCCGACGTTGCTCGGGTCTGTGAATAATGTTTATGATGTTTATTTAATAAATAACCAATTTCTCTGCACCTTATTCATCTTTAGGTTGGTTGGTTTTTTTTAGTTTGGTTGATTTCGTAAATTGTTTTATTAGAATAAATGGAAAATAATATAAATAAGAACTGTATTTTAAATTAGAGCTTCGTGATAAACCACATTTTTTGTTTTACCTGAAATGCCTACACCTCCCATCATGCCTTGGCCAGAGCAGCCGTCTAAACTTCAAAAACAATCAGGACATACAACACTCTTTCTACCAGCTAAAGAAAAGATGCAAACCTAAAAATATGTTTTCAAAATATACCTGGCATTTCCCAGATATCTGAATAACATATAGTAGGGAAGCGGATGTCAGTGGATGCGAGGAACTGTTGTATGCGTGTGCTCTGAAGTTATTATTATGAAAAAAGAAAAGCAGCCAGAACACAGAATATTTTCTTGGCATATAATATTTATATTTAACAGGTTTTGGCTGTGTGATGCCCTGCCTGCACCTGTGACTCTCACCAGGCTACACCACAGGGCTGTCCACGCCACTCGCACTCAGGGCTTACTTCAACCCCCCCTGTGCTTATGACGTGTTTGAGGGTTTAGGCTTACTGCTGCTGCTCCCGTTCCGCCTTTATTCTTTTAGGCCCCACGGCTCCACAGCCCAGCACCCTAGCCCTCAAATCCCCCTTCTTTTGTCCGCTGCCACCAGTACCCTCCTCAGGTACACTTCCAAAGATCACACCAGTTGTAATTAACAAGAATTTATTAACAGAAGTATATGTATGTCAGTAAGCGTGATGGTTTCCTCAGGTATATACTCATATTGATTACAGGCACAATGCTTAATGGTTTCAGTACTTTCTGTTCACACCATTTAAAATAGAAACTCTCACGTTCTATGTTTCTCCTGCCTAATCTACCCACTCTCCCCCCTCACACTATTCCCACACTCTCCTGTCAGCTCTCCCTCCTCGCTCTCCTGTCAGCTCCCACAATATATACACAGACACTCTCACACAGCCAGCCAATCCAGGCACTCCCCTGCCACCATCCAATCAGCACTCACACATGAACTCCCCCCCCTTATGCTTACCTAGTTACAACATAACTGTAAGTCTATTTACCTTCTTTTATGGCATTGTATAAACAACTACTTACAATCTTTTATTTACAAGGATCTCAACAGCAGTTGAACATCACAGGCTGAGAGCCAGGAATTCCAAAATTTCATGTTTTTAGATTTTTCTGGTATATTGTACAGCCAGACCTATGAGCGTGACATATTTCAAGTTTCTACCCAGTGTTGCTCGGCCCCCTAAAATATATGTCTTTGAAGTAATCAATTTAAGGTAGCAGGCCTGCTAGGCCTGTGAATTAACCTTTAAACAAATTAAATTCATTTATTTTTTCCTCTCTCACCCTCATGACAACCCTTCAAGGTAGGCCAGTCCTAGGCCTGTGAGGTAACTTTAAAACAAATTAAATTAGTTTCTTCCCCCCTCTCTCACCTTCAATGCATGGCCAGGGCTTCCTTGAAGCCGTCGCCATAATTTTCCTTGTCCCCACAGAAAACAAAAACTACAGCTCCTGGCATGTATTTTGCTGTGGTGCCTGACTTGCACAATGGGAGTCCTGCTGCTGCAGCTCATCGGAAGTGAAGCCAGGCTGAGCCAGTCCACACTACACTGTGCAACTGGTGCCCATAGGTAGGCCTTGAGGGAGCTGGCTGGCTGACTGATGGTTTGCTTGGTTGCCATGCTGCAGCCTCCTCTTTTCTTGCTCCCATTGGAGCCTAACAACTGAGGCAGCTGGCCCCAGGCACTCTCCCTTCAGGCCCAGGAGGGCGAGCCACTACCAGGTAATGGCTGCCAAAGCCTGATAAGTCTTCCCTCCTGCCTAAGGCATGCTGTGAGTTGTAGGCATAAGCCTAGGTCCCTGAATAACATGTTAATCTTTGAACACCATCTGAAATGTGGTGGAACACAATTGGAGAGCAGAACGTCTTAGTGTGGCATCCTGTTTGTAGGTTTCTGAATAAAGTTTATATTTTTTTGTAGCAGCTTGACTATACCATTGAGACAGAAGAGTGAATGGAGGATTGACTGATATAGCTGAGGCTAGAATGGAATGGTGGGCAGGGTTAGTGGCAGTTGCAGAAAGTCAGGTAGGAGAACAAAGGCAGTTAGGTCAGGGTTTGCTCACCCATACTTTATTTTAAATCAGCCACTCTACATGCCAGTACTACACCTCTCAGCATGCCTTTGGCAGCCCGCAGATGCCCTTATCCTCTGAGACATCCTCTTGTTGCTGAGGCTACTCCTTGATAGAGTGTCGAGGAGTAGCATCAAGAAGGGGAGGTAAATGGCTATCAGTGGACACACCCAGCTCTGGCCAATCCTGCAGGGATTGCCTTGGCCTGTGCTTCTCACCCATCAAGTACTACATCAGGAGCCTGTACTGATGGGCCAGGGCTGGGCCGGGCACTCCCCCACTTTGTCAGGTCTCTTTCTGGGCATGTGCAGAGTGCCTCCCCTTCCTCTTTCCCTCTTAAGGGCAAAGACTACACACTTGCTTCCCCCAGACTCTGAGAAAACAGCGATATCAGAACGGAGTGCCTTTGAGCATGTCTGTCCCCTCAAAGTCATGCTGTTGTATCTAGTTACATTTTAAAACCACACAGTGGGTGGGAGGAGGCACCGCAACTGGATGTAGCCCATTTATGTGGGATGTTTCCTTTTATGTGGAATTGGGTTGACTGCTCAAGACCAACCTTAGGTGTTGGGGTTGTAAAATGGCCACCAAAGTTCTGCCCAAGGCATGTTGGGAGTTGTAGGCATAAACCTAGGTTTTTATTAAATTCATTAAAAATACTTAACACCCCAAAAATTGTGTTTTTAGATTTTCTGGTACATTGTACAGCCAGACCTATCACTGAGCCATCGTGTCAAGTTTCTAACTCATCTGGAAGTGGGTAAACATTTCCAGACATACGTGACACAGACATACTTTCTGCTTTATAGGTAGAGATTACATATTTGTGGTATACTGGTTCAAACTAAATGCATGGATATGCATAAATATATGTAGATGTATTAAAATTTTGGGATAAATAATGCAGCATTTTGAAGAAAATAAAAGAGGGTTCCCACCCGTTGAAGGTAAAGGGGGTAAAACCAGTAGTGTGATTCAATGAGAGAATTAGCAAGAGAGAAAGTGGTCTGAAAGTAGAACTCAATGAAAGCTAATTAAAATGTCCAGAGTTTCAGTATGAGGCAGAAAATAAACTGAGGACCAAACTAGATAAAGCACTGGGAGTTCCATAATTGTATCTCTCACCTTTGGGATAAATAATGCAGCATTTTTATTTTAGTTTAAAGGTTTCAGAATGACCGATGCTACATTTGGAAGCAGGTAAAAGGGGTTTGCTATGTGTCAAAGGTGAAGGGGTTAAACAAGTAGTTTAACCTATTCATTTGGGAGAGTCGCTCTGTGGGGAGGCTATTTAATCCTTTCTTCACCAAAAGCTGCTATTTGCCCCTTGGAGGGAAACATAAAAGTAGATTTAAAGCATCTTTATATGTTCCCCTTCAGGGCAAAAAAGCAATTCTGGAGGGGTGATTTAGATCAAGAAAAGAATATTTCCCTGATTAGAATGACAAGAACATATCTGTCCCAAAGAACTGTTTGAACCCTGCTCCTACTCTTCAAAAAGGGATGGGATGGAAAGAAAGAAGTGAAACACTGGTGAGGGCTCTTGAATATTGTCATTTACTATTAGTAAGGACTATGGGAAATTGGATGATCAGATAAAATGGTTTGTGCCCACCTTGAAAATAACAAATTCATTTTTGGTGTGGTCAAATTACAGTCAAATATGAGAGAAATGGAAGTGACCCTTTCCCACTTGATAGAATAGTCTATTATCATAAGAAATAACTCCTTCCCTATTGGATTTTCCTAAATGGAAGAGCTGGATCTGGATGATGCAAATTTGGCTCTATCCAAGGTGTGCTTTTTTCTTGCAGCCTTTCTGCTTGAATTTTCTGAAAAAAACCCTTGAGAACTTAACCAGGTCTTCCTCCCTGGGGACTTTTTAGTGATGCTGCTTACTGAGTCCCTGAAATCTGAGGGAGGCATTTTTGGTTTTGTTTCATCGTTGTTATAAGTCGTTTTAAGAAGGAGAAACTCCTCAAATGTCCATATTGGTGTTATAAGTGCCTGTAGAAAATGCAATGTGTCAAAAGAGTCAGAGAATGCATGACAGTCCAAAGTTGTTGTTGTTATTATTATTATTATTATTATTATTATTATTATTATTATTATTATTTACATTTATATACCGCCCCATAGTGGAATCTCTCTGGGCGGTTTACAAAAATTAAAAGATTGAACATTAAACTGAGGAGGGGGGCTTGTTTTAATGATCTTACATTGTCCAAATATAAGGGGCCAAACATGCTCAAAGGCAGTCCGTCCTGATATCGCACCCCCTAGTAAATGGAGAAAAGCCATGAGGGAAAAATCAGAATGACTAATCAATTGTATGACTGTCTTGCATTAAGCACAGTGGGCACAAATAAATGGAAGCACAAGGAACAGAAAGGTGGGCACCCAAAGCCATGATTACAGAAAATAAAGGGAAGTCAGGGTGGCCTGCCTAGCTCTGCCAGGAAGCCAGTTAACTGCATCCTTATTACACAGAAAGAGATAAGTATTTTGTCTGATGTACCTATTGGGGAAATTGACCTCAGCAGGTTTTAGAATTCAAATGAATATGTTTTGCTGTAGAGGCACTGGCAAATAGAGTTAATAATGGAGCAGTCGCGGTATTGAATGTGAGGTTCAGCTTGTATTGGAAGAGTGTGTGTGTGTGTGTGTGTGTGTGAGAGAGAGAGAGAGAGAGAGAGGCAGGCAGGCAGGCAGGCAGGCAAAAAAGCACTGGGAATTCTTCTAGAACAGTCTTCCCCACCGGGTAGTTTCCAGTTGGGTTGGACTACAATTTCCATCATCTTGAACTGGATACCTGGTTGGGAAAGGCTATCCTAGATTAACATCACACTTGAATAATTTTGCTTCCTGGCAAGAGGGCCAAATTTTGAACATTTGTACATGGTAAAATTGGTCTCTGAAAGGCCCAATGTGGAGTTGCCTCAAGTCTGATTTCATATTGGGTCTGTTCAGAAAAAACATTAAGCCATGGTTAAGCTGTTAACTAGGGGTGTGCACGGACCCCCCGGATCGGATTGGGACCCAGATTGGGACCTCCAATTTTGTCCTGGATCAGATCAGACAATTTCGGAGGCCCCCCGGACCGGATCGGGTCCAATCCCGATCCAAAAATCAGACATCCGATTTTTGGATCGGCCGCCATTCCCCCCCCCCCCCCCATAGACTTGCATTGGGGGAAAGAAAGCTTTCCCCCAATGCAAGTCTATGAGGAAAAAATGGTGGCAGGTGGGTGAGGGTGGCCTAACTCCGTACTCCCCTTGGGGCTGTCCGGGGTCCTCCGCTTCCATCTGCTGGCACCCGCTGGCGCCAGCGGATGGAAGCGGACGGCCCCGGGGGTTAAGCCCCCTCCCCATGCTTACTTGCCAGGGCCGTCCGTTCCCGTCCGCCGCTGGCAGCTACTGCGAGCAGGCTTCGCGGCCTGCTCCTGAGTAGCACACCAGGTGATGACATCACCTGCCGCGCTACCTAGGGGCAGGCTGCGAAGCCTGCTCACAGTAGCGGCCAGCGGCGGACGTCCCCAGAAAGTAAGCCCCCTGCTCCCATTGTCCGCTTCCATCGGCGGGTGCCCGCTGGCACCCGCCAATGGAAGCAGACAGCCCTGCCAGGGAAGCCCCCCCGTCCGCTTCCATCGGTGGGTGTCCGCTGGCGCCCACCAATGGAAGCGGCGGCAGGCGCCAGCAAGCGCCCGCTGATCCTCTGATCCATCCGATCTGGATCGGGACCTTTCTGGATCAGATTGGATTGGATCGAACGATCCAGCGGTGAGATCGGAAATCGGATAATTGTATCCGATTTCCTCTGGATCAGATCTGGATCGTGGATTGGGCCTGATCCAGTGCACACTCCTACTGTTAACCCTTTTGCAGCAAGTAGTGTGTGTTTAAACCGTGTACACCAGCCCTGTAGGGTGACCAACCAGGGGCTTCATAGGCTCGTGGTCTCACCGCTGCTGATCCTGGTGGATTGCTCAACTGGCCACACAAATCAGGGCCAAGCAAGACCATGCATGGCTTGCCACTGGGTCTGCGAGTGCCCCCACAGCTGCCGGTGTCCTCTGAGAGCTGCCAGCTTCTCTCCTCTCCTTGCTGATGCTGGGGCCCCAGCATTGGCGAGGAGTGGAATCATGCAGGGGTTTGCACAGCCCCGATTGCATGCAGCAGCAATGAGGCCACGAGTGCCCATCATTCCCAGACCTGGTAAGTTCCTCCCTCCCTGGCAAACCATGCTGGGAGTTATAGGATCTTCTTCAATTGATGCAAGGGCTGTGCATGAAATGGTGGCTTCTCTGTAAAATGGCCACTAAAGCCTCAGATCACCGAATCCAAGGCTGGATCCTGCACTGCCCTGTTTAAAAGGGAGTTAGATAAATTCCTGGAGGAGAAGGCTATCAATGGCTACTAGTTTTGATGGCTATGTGCTACCTCCTGTATCCAAAGCAATAAGACTACACACACGAGTTGCTGGAGAATATGGATGGGAGGGAGGGTGCTGTTGCATCCATGTCCTTTCTTGTGGGTTCCTGGCTGACAGCTGGTTGGCCACTACATGAACAGAGTGCTGGATTAAATGGAACCTTAGTCTGATCCAGCAGGGCTCTTCTTATGTTCTTACGCAGAGGAAGAGCAAGGCTAGAGGATGAGAAGGGGAGGGGAAAACAGTGAACTAAAGAGGGGAGGGATAAAATCAACGAGACTAGAAAGGGAGAGAAAGAAGACTGCTCTTACATTTTCCAAGGTTTATTTGTGTGAAGGGGCAGGAAGTGGAGAGCTTTGCAACCACCACATGGTGGTTGGTAGTTAAGAAAACTGACACTAAGCACAACTTTATTCAGATTGGTTATTTTCAGACTCAAAGTTGGTGACTTTCTTCAATTCCTGTCTCAGGATAGCTCAGGATGCAGTAGGACAAGGCAAACGTAGAGTTTCTAGAGGGTTCTTTTTATTGTTCCATCACTCACTCACTCACTCACTCACTCACTCACAAACCTGTTTTTTTGGGGGGGGCACAGATTGTCTCTCTTCATTTTCAATGAACTCTGAAATATATTGGATAATATATTGGATATACTGAAGACTGGATAATATATTGAAAGTCAAGACATAACTGTGGGCTCATATCCAGTTGCGTTTGTATCTATTTGTGCAGATATCAGAATCGCTGGCCTTCACACAGGCTAGAAGAAAGCAAACAGAGTGCTCTCGTAAACTTTCTGTCACGTTTATTTGCCAATAGTGGTCTATCTAGCAACTTCTAAGTGACAGCAATCTTGTTCCTATTTTGCCAGAGAAATGCTACCTGCAAGGATAAAACACCTGCCTGTATTGTTTCACTAGTAAAGACTTTGATTATTTTTTCTGTTAGAACTAAGCCTTCGGGTAAGCCATTGTTTTGGAATTTTAGGTGTTGGCTGGTTTGACCCAATGAAAAATGGAGAAGGCAGCTACAATGGAACCCAAGATATTTTGTTGCCTGAAGTAAAGGATAGGATGAAGATCCACACATTCCATGTACTTAGAAGCAGTGTAGACTGACAACTCCTGGTACAGTGGAGCTGTGAATCCTCTCTGGGTTTCAGCCAGAACCAGTCAGAACTCCAAAGGAGCTATCCCAAGTGCTTATCCCTATCCCCAACATGGGTTCAGCCCTTGGATAGCTCCTTTAGTATTCTGACTGGCTCTGACTGAAACCCAGAGTGGATCCACAGCCCTACTGAAATAGGAGCCACCAACCTCAACTGCTTAGAAGCCAACCGAATTGTTGGCTTCTAAGCAGTAGGCTTCTAATTGTTGGCTTCTAAGCACTACTTCAACATTGGAGATGGGCCAGCAACCTCTACTACACATGGGGACAGGACAGCAAGCATGCTGCCCTTTCCAAACAGAAGGGAAAGGCCTGAGGGTGCAGATGGCGAGGACGGCTGTTGTTGCTGCCCTCTCAATCGACTGCTTAAGACGGCTGCCTCATGCTGTTACCTAATGGAAGGGCCGACCCTGTGTAGACAATGACAGATTGTACAATGGGCCTGGGCATTGTCCCATTCCGCAGCAAGACCTAGGAGGAGGAGATGCCTGATGTGACCTAGAAGCCATTTTTCTGCACTGCTGGTGAAATGCTAGTTTTTTTGCAGCAAGTCACAAATGTTGTGACTTGCTGCAAAACATCCCATTCTGCACTCTGGATATTATGGGGGCAATCCTTTCAAGGAGAAGCCTTTCAAGTGCATTGTACAAAAAGCTTAGCAAAGAGCTGGTACAAGAAAGCTAAAAAGTTTGAAGCCTGAAAGCACAGTAGCAAGCTAGCTTTGTTCTCAACCACATCATTGTTTTGGATAGAGATAAAGGGAGGTGACTTTTCACTCTAAATTTCCCTGTTCTTCTTTATCAGCACTTCAGGGAGACATAAACTTTTGGAATAAAATGTGCAATGTGTACAGAACAATGAAGGGACATCCCTATGCAGGAAGAGGATTAGAGAGGGGGACCTTACTGTCTTTGCTGTTGTATGTTGCTTTTGTGAATGTGATTGATTCCCCCCCCCCCCAATTTGTTTACTCATATCCTTCTTGCGAACTTTTATGCTAAGATGCTTCTGCTGTTGCTATTTTGGTTGCCTATTGGACATGCTTCCTTTCTTCTGAGATAAAAGTGTTGACTCTGCTCTCCTTAACTGCTTAAGTATCAAAAACAACAACTGATCCCATTCAATTTTCAGAGCAAAACAGTAGCAGCAATAGCAAAATATATATTTCCAACCTCATCTTACATCCCCCCCAGTGAAAATTCAAAATGATTTGAAAATTCCAAAGCTAAAAGCATTCAAAGACAATAAATGGGCCAGTCCATACAATGGTTTCCCCCTCAATTTTTGAAATAAGCATATATCTATACCAAGCCTTTAATTAAAATTTGTCTTCAAAAGCAAAAATGAAATAGACGTCATTCAATATGACTGTCCACAAAACAAGGGAAGTGAAATGCTAATAATGAGAGAGGAGAGAAAAGCAACACTTCTTTAGAGTCTCCAAAAGGGAAGAAATAATAAGTGTATCTAGACTGAGAAACATGGCCTTGTAATTCCCTCTTGAAACTGGTGGTGTGATGTCTGCGCAGAAGTAAGTTTGGGTGATCCAAAAGAATTGTGAGGCCTGTCAAATGTGCTGCCCTTCCCCATTTCAAAGGGGACTTAGGCATCTGATTGTGAGTGCTTTCCTAATATTTGGTCTAGCACCATCAGTCGGCATAGTTGGGCATAAGCCATGGTCTACAGCTATCTGGTGCTAAGTGCTGATGCTCAGCCTGGTGGGTTGTAAGGACAAGATGCAGCAGCTGCCATCACTAGAGACCACTACTATACTACCCCACTCTTCACTCATGCTCGTGTGCTGATAAAAAGGAGTCCATAACATACTCTCATCTGATGAAGTGCCAGTGCAAGTAGGGTGTCCATGTGTCATATTTTACAGAGGACTGCCCTATGTTTGAAGGGCTCTCCTGTCCAGTTTAAATAAAAAGAACCGGGGGAACTGTTGTCCAATAGCACTTCGCACGTGGACAGCAAGTCCCTTGGTCACAGTCTTCCACACTATGGTGAGATGTATTGTATTTCTTTTTAAACCACAACAATTCTCTCTAAACAATTGAGGACCCCTGCGTTCCCTTCTTAGGAACCATAGGGAACATAGGAAGCTGCCTTATATTGAGTCAGACCACTGGTCCATCTAGCCCAGTACTATCGATGCTGACTGGCAGTGGCTCTTGAGGTTTTCAGGCAGGGTTCTTTCCTCGCTCTACCTGGAGAAACCAGGGATTGAACCGGGGACCTTCTGCATGCAAAGCAGGTGCTTGATCACACTGATCTATGGCCCCTCCCTTGATCTTTAAACCAGGCTTTAAACCTTCAAATAGGGGATGCCTTTAAATGGCCTTTGGTGCCATTTTCGTGGTAGAAAGGTGAGGTACAACTCAAATCTATGAAGATAAAATAAAAAGGTAAATATGGATAACTGAGGATTTGCCTCTGTAGAATTGGACACGTGGCTGCTGTAGTGGCAGAGAATATGCAACCTGGAGCTTTGGTGAGCTGAGGGCAAATATTTGGATTAGGGCCCCTCTGCCTTCTCATGGGAAGCAGTAGCAGCAGCCTCCTGTGGTGGTGCGTAAGATGGCTGTTGGGGTTTACTGTAATGAAAGGGCCTGGATGTAGTTTTACATTCAGAATAAACACCTCCTCCTCCTCCTCCTCCTCCTCCTCCTCCTCCTCCTCCTCCTCTTCTTCTTCTTGTGTTTTTCATCTGGCAGCTAGAAATTCAGCTTCAGCAGGTTATATCTCTGCCTCCCTACTCTTTTGAGTAAGCAACTGTCTCTTTCTGTCCCTGTGTAAGGTGTAGGCTTAGAGTGTGACAACAGACAAATGATGACACAAAGCCTGAGTACCTGAGGCAGGAACAAAATGAAGAGGAATGGCAGGCCTGTCTCCCTCCTCTCATGAGCCAGCAACTTCCCCCTCCTGCAGCACAGGAGTGGAGCGTGGCAAGGGCCGAAAGGCAGTGTGGAGGGTTAGCCTTTGAGGTAAGAATAATAAAACAAAGAGGGATGGCTGCTCCAAGATTCCCTCTTCTCCTCAGCAAGCTGCCCACTCTTCCCCTCAGGCACTAGCTCTGCTGCCCAAGCTGCCCAAGAGATGATGGCCAAACTAGATTAGGGTGACCGGATTTTGAGAACCAAAATCCCGGAACCCCCCGCCACCCCCCCGCCCAAAACACCCCCCCCGCGCACCCGCGCCGCCCCACCCCGCCTGCCCCACCCCGCCCGCCCCCCACCCGCATGCCTCGCGCCACCTGCCCCGCCCGCCCGCCCCCCCGCCCCGCCCCGCCCCCCTGTGCCGCGCCACCCGCCCGTGGTGCCCCCCACCTGTGCTGCACCGCCCGCCTGCCCCCGCGGCGCCCCCACGCACCGGAGGGAAATGGACGCCCCAGCAGGTAAGTTCCTCGAGCTGCCCGCCGCCCGCCACCACCGCGTGACCTCCCGCCGCCCCTGTTTGCCCCTGCCGTCCCCCGGTTGGCCCGAATCGCCCCAGGGCCATCTGGTCACCCTTTTGGGGGGTGAAATTTCCAGATTTGGCCCCCCAAAACAGTTTTCCCCCCCAGATGCGGATTTGCTCCCCATTTTCCGGGCATGTCCAGACAAATCCGGGCGGATGGTCACCCTAAACTAGATGCATCACCATTCACACATTTAGCAATTGGGAGGGAGGGGTTTTTAAAAAGAAAATTGCAGGTGTGGGACAACTGATCCAGCTCTATCATTCACTCCCTGCCACGATCCCTATTCATATCCCCCTCCTGTACCCCGCATCTGCCATTTGCATTGTGAGAAAAGTTCCCATTGGAGTGAATTGTAGAGCAGCTGTACAAAGACAAAGTCCTTCTGGAAACTAAGGAGAACCTGGCTAGCTGCTCCCAGCCAGAATACACAGTGCTAGCTTACATGAACAACTGACTTGACCAGGTATAAGGCAGCTTCTTATACTCATATTTACTGAATCATTTGTAGTGGAAGTTTCTCTCTGGACACAGACTTAGGGTGCCACCCCATGCATGTTTATACAGAATAAATCTCAGAAATCCCAGCATTCCCCAGCTAGCCATGCTGGCTGGGGAATGCTGGGAGTCATAGGACTTTTCCCCCTGTCTAAACATGCACAGGATGGCACCCTTATTTTGTAATAATTTGAGAAAGAATGGAAGACAGTCATTTTCCTCTAAGGTCAGGTTCTTTATTGTATTTGTCAGGCCTGGCTCCCTTGCATCATCAGTGACCAAACACGTATTAAAGAAACAGTGAACTCCTCTATTACAGTAGGACATGAATATAGGCACCTCCCCGGAGTCCATGGGTCAGAGTACCTCTTGAGCTCATGTTCAAATAAACTCAGATATTTCAAACAGGAACCAGAAACTGGGTCCAAAAGTCCAGGTTTAATCCAAGATTACTTCCCAAGGCATGGATTCAAGTCATGCAATAGTTCAGGGTTCAAGAGCACTCCAGGCCAAAGAGTGCCTGGGATCAGCAACATTGAACCCACAAATATCTTTTATCTGTGCACATTCTTTTTATGTAGGGGCAGAGCGACTAGAATTCCTCACTTGTCAATCCAGCCTAGAGGGAAAACTTAATCTGGAGCCAAGAACTCTGCCGTGCTGGTTGTTTTTCCTCTCACCTTTCCAGCTGCTGGCATTGCCTGGGAGACAGTCTTGGACACACCCTTTATTTGGCCAAGTCTGCCTCCTGGCTTCTTCTGCAAGAATATTCCTCAGGTTGGGGCGAGTTGGTTGCTCTTTCCCAGGCTATGTTGATGGGGAGGAGTAGCTGCCTCCCTCTCACCTCAATCACGTTAGAGGCATTCAAGAGGCATCTGGACAACCATCTGTCAGGTATGCTTTAAGTTTAAGGTAGATTCCTGCATTGAGCAGGGGGTTGGACTCGATGGCCTTATAGGTCCCTTCCAACTCTACTATTCTATGATTCCATGATACTGGGAAACCAGGCAAATTGCCAGCACCCTGACATCCACAGCTTGACTAGGCCCTAAATCATATTCTTCTATCTCTAGGTCAGACTCTTCCTATGAGACTGCAGCATTAGGTGAAGACAGAACATGATTCCATTCCATAGCTTTTAAAGTTATCATAATGGTTTTAAATGTATTTGCATATTGTATGTTTTGCAGTTTTAATTTTTATATATTGTTTTTAAATGCTTTAATCTTATGTAAACTGCCCAGAGAGCTACGGCTATGGGGCGGTATACAAATGCAATAAATAAATAAATAAAAATACATATCCCAGGGCTGGCATAAAAAATAGGCATGGTTGGGCACCTGCTGGGGGCCCCACACCAGCAGGCCATTGACAACAGCCTCCCTGGAGTTGCTCCTCCTCTTCACCACTCCAACCTGCTTGTTCACTTGCTTCTCACTCTGGCCCAGACAATGGTGGTGGTGAGAAGGAGGAGCAGTAGGTGCCACTGCCTGCTTGCTCACTAGTCCTCTGGGCAGAGTGAGACGCAATTATGAGATAGAGGTAGAGAAGCAATAGCAGCTGGCAACAATGGTGGTGAGAAGGTAAACTCACTGAGGGAGGAGGCCCATTGAGCCCAAGGGCCTGCAAAATCTTGCAGCTGGCATTAACAGAGCACCTGTTCATACATTCGCCTGGGGAAAGCCCTGAAATAACATGGTGGAAGTATGATGTGCGCCTTTTCAGCCCTTTGCACAGTGGCACAGTGAGAAGTGGCTCAGTAAAACAATCCAGCCTACTTATCTCTATTCACAAGAAGGATTGGGTTGTGGCAGAGTAACTGTCCAAGCAACAAACAGAGATTAACCCTCCACACACACACACACACACACACACATGGAGATGAATATCAACCGGAGTCTCTATCCACATAAAATCAATTCATTAATCAATCCACACACCCCCTTCTTTTTAAACACTTGCAGTTTCTCCGCACTGATGGTCAACAAAAATGAGTTTTTATTTGCTCGTTGTCTTGAAGAGTGCTGCTGTACTGTTGCTATTGCTGGACAGACAAAATGTCCTGTCAGGAACTGGAAATGGCTAGCAGTTTGCTGTTTCACTACACTTGCTTGGAAAATGGAACAAAGAGCGATTGGATGAGCTGATAAGGAAACTGACGCTGAGGACTTCTGGTGTGTGTGGCACCACACAAACACACAGTAAATACAACCCCTCCCTTTTATTGTGTCTGGGGGCTGTTTGATGCAATCAGAAAGCTGAGCCAGGGAACCATCTGATGAAGCCTCATGACCCATTTCTGGGTCCCAAACCACCAGTTGAAGACCTCTGACGTAAGGGATACAGCTATTTAAACAAAATGTCTGAGGGAAAAAATCCAGCTTTGCCCCTTGTTTTTATACCAGCTAGCCACAAAAGAAAGACCAGGCTACCCCCCCCCCCCATTGGTTAGCAACCCTAATCCCACTGTAGAAAAGATATTTTAAACATTTTTTAAAGCCTAACACAGATGTGGGTCTGGACATAAACAGCAAATGCAGCACTGTGTGTAGAAAATTTAATCAGCACCCTTTTGTATTAGTTACAGTCCCGCTCGTAATCACATTAAAAAGGAGACTTTTTATGATAATTTGGCAGGGAAAAAATCACTATGGTTCAATAAATGAATAATATTACAAGCCTACCTTAGTAGGGTGACCATATGAAAAGGAGGACAGAACTCTGTATCTTTAACAATTGTATTGAAAGGGAAATTCCAGCAGGTGTCATTTGTATGCATGCAGCATCTGGTGAAATTCCCTCTTCATCACAACAGTTAAAGCTGCAGGAGCCCTGCCCTCTTTTGTATCTGGTCACTCTAGTATAGCTCCTGCAGCTTTAACTATTGTGATGAAGAGGGAATTTCACAAGGTGCTGCATGCATACAAATGACACCTGCTGAAATTCCCCTTTCAATACAACTGTTAAAGATACAGGAGCCCTGTTCTCCTTTGCATATGGTCACCCTAACTGTTATGGGCCCTTCTTTGTATCCCCTCAGGTAAGAATGCTTTGAACCAAGGGTGTGCTGGAACATTGGAAGCTGTGAACTGGATACAAGAAGGAATGAAGGCTGGTATGCTTCTGAATGAAACTTAAGTTTCGTTTTTAGTTTAAGGCCCAATCCTATGCATGTTTAGACAGAAGAAAGTCCTACAACTCCCAGCGTTCTCTAGCAGCATGTGCATATTAATACACATTTAAGGTGCAACCCTATGCATATTTGGGCAGTAAAAAGTCCTACAACTCCCAGCATTCCCCAAGCTGGCTAAATGTGTATTAATATGTGTTCTGAATGAATTGCACATTATATATCCTATATGGACTGATTGTACTAGAAAGGATTTTGTTTTAGGAAAGAAATCTTTTGCAACTCCTGTCCTAGAAGGCTTTGCCCAACTCTCTTTATTTCCAGCAAGTTGGTTTAAATTGAAATGGGCTGAGGGGAGCTGTCCCATAAAACACATATGGACATTTATTGATGGTTTCCCATATGCCACTGAGTTAGGAAGATAATAGAAATGTTTCGCTAAATGGCTTGAAGATTTCTTCTGACCCTTTGCCATGTAACAGTTATCCAAGTGTTCATTTATTTTTTTCCCTGTTCCTCTGTTAGTTTTATATTACTCTGTATTTTGTCGATATGTGTATGATGGAGATTGTTTTGACAGTTTCATAACATGAAGTTCTTTCCATGGGAGAAAGATTTAGTATAATGGGGCTTTTGCTTTTGCTAGACTAGAGCCAAATTGAAGCTATATTTTCTTTAGCAACTTTGTAACTAGCCCTTCTTGAAATGTCAACAGCCGTTTCTTTTTCCTATTTCCTTCATTTTCAGCTAGGGCTTTGCTTTCAAAAGGTGAGGCAAACAACTGCTTTATTTGTCTACTTCCAATGATGAATTGGATTTAAGATTTTGTCAAAGGCATTTCATGAGACCCACGGGCTAATCAGAGTTAGTACAGGGCAGGGAACAAACAAACAAACCAGGAAATAGGTAAAATGGTACCATTTTGTGGTTTAGGCTATGGTCTCATGATTGCATTTCCTTAAGTCTTGGGTTGCTGTAGGGTTGAGTTGATGTGCACAAGACATCCAGGAGACCATAGCATGGTTTGGTTCTGGCAAAATCAATGGGACATGTTAATTGAGTCTAACATAATGGTATCCATCTGAGAGTTTTTTTCGAGAACTCAAATGTGAAATTATTGATCTTATAACAAAAGTATGCAATTTGTCCCTAAGATTAGCCTCTGTACCAGAGGACTGGAGAATGGCCAATGTAACACCAATTTTTAAAGATCTGGGGAAAGTGCAGGATCAAGGAGCATTCACAAACTACAGACCCAATCTTTCAAGGGGAGCACAACCCCTTCCAGAACAGGTCAAATCCCAAACTCTGAGTCAGGCTTTCTACTGACCAACCCATTCTCATCTTGTCTGGGTTTAACCTTGGCTTGTTCACTCTCATCCAGCCCATTATTGAACTCAAGCAGCATTCAAGGGTTTCATTTGCTTTTTTCGTATTAGGTGACAAAGAGTAATAGAGCTGGATGTCATCAACATGTTGGTGGCAGGTTACCCTGAAGCTCCAAATGGCTGCTCTCAATTGTTTCATGGAAGTATTGAACAACAAGGGGGAAAAGAGAGGACCTTGTGGGATAGCACAGGTCACTGTCCATGGAGTCATACTGCAATATCCCAGCACCATCTTCTGGACACCACCTGACAGAAAGGATGAGATCCACTGCAAAGCTGCATCCCCAAGGCTGAGTTCCACCTGACGGTCCAGAAGGATATCATAATAAAGTTATTGCCCTGATAAATCTGATAATATGTATTTTGTTAATAGGCATTTTTAGTATTTAGTGTATTTAACCTGGTTTTTGCAGTACTTAATTCATTTCTTGCTTCGTCTGAGACATGGGATAACTTTTAACCCATAAGTTTCAAGGACCTTAACAACGGTGTTTTAATGAGAAATAGAATTGAACACATGTCAGTGTGCTAAGTTTCAGATATCTGCATGCTGATATTTTTAAAGTGATTTTTTTTAATCAAAAGGTTGCCCCAAAGTATGGTCATTATGATGACCTATGTAAAGTTCTTTTCATTATTCATTTCAGATAATGAATAATAATCCTGAGCAGAAAAGGGATTAGGGATAAATCTTGGATTGTTGAATGTATGTAACTATAATGGATTTGGGATTAGCCAGTAGTGTAGTGATACATTTTGAAGTGTAGGTGCTCATCATGACAGTCTCCATAGCCACACCCTCTCAGGAGAAGCCCCAAATGCAGGAAGCTGTGTAGATCCATGTCAAAAAGCAGTTCTAGCAGGTTTCATTTCTACCAGGCGCAGATTTTCTGTAAAGCTATTGGGCCTTAATTGCCCATTCAGGACCAAACCTCCCCAAAATATGTTGAATTACAGCAGGGATAGCTCACAACTATATATGGTTGCTGAGAAAATTCTCCCCCCTGCCCCGCCCCATGTCAACTACTGTGAAGATAACAGCTAAACTAGGGTGACCAGCCACTTCCCGGGCTCCTCCTCCGCCACCGCCGCCGGGTCTGCCACCGCCGGGTCATCCACCACCGGCAGGTCCTTTGCCACCGCTGCCGGGCTCGTGAGGCCACAGGCTGCGCAGAAGAGGCGGGAGAGGGCCGATTACATCACTTCCGGATCCGGCCCTCTCCCGTCTCTTCCGCGCGGCCTCTGGCCTCCTTGGGGCTTGTTGCGATGGCGACGAGCCCCGAGGAGCCCGGACGCCTGCGCGGAAGAGGCGGGGAGCTCCCTCGCCTCTTCCGCACGGGTGTCCGGGCTCCTCGGGGCTCATCGCCATCGCGACGAGCCCCAAGGAGGCCAGAGGCCGCGTGGAAGAGGCGGGAGAGGGCCGATTATATCACTTCTGGATCTGGCCCTCTCCTGTTTCTTCCGTGTGGCCTCTGGCTTTATGAGTCCGGTGGCGGAGGACCTTGTGGCAGCGGAGGACCTGGAGGCTTACCCGGCGGCGGAGGACCTGGCGGCAGAGGAGGAAGACCCAGCGGCGGCGGGGACCTGGGGGCGGCGGAGGAAGAGAACCCTGTAAGTCTAGGCTGGTGTTTTTTGGGGGGTGGGTGGCTTGGTGGGGAGGGTTGTTTTGGGGGGGTGGCGGGGGGGGGACCGGGATTTTGTTTTCCAAAATCTGGTCACCCTAAGCTAAACTCAGAGGGAACAGGGAAATCGGAGGGGGATGGCAGAGGACATCAGCATCCCTGCTAACCAAAAACTGCCAGCGTTGCATCCCCATGAGCCCTGGCTTTAGTACACCACTGGGGGCTTTTCTACACCATCTGGGTGTAAGAGGGAGGGGGATGATACCAGAAGTACCTGCTTCCAGGATTGTCTCTGTAATGCACATGGCAGTGCGGCAACCCAGCTTCCTCCCAGGCCGTCGCGGAGTCGCGCCTGCCATTTTTTTCTGAGGATCCATGAAGAGTGCACTTGCACTCCAAAGAAAAGATGAGGACTTTTTTTGTTAAGGTAACCCCTGAAATTTCCCTCCACCACCCCGGGAATGGTGGACTTGCTTTCCCCTCCCTTGATGGATGCCCACAAACCCGTGCCCATCCCCCCTGCCCCCAGGAGTCCCAGTGCATCATTTGGATGCACAGGGACCACCCAGGGACAATCCCATGTCAAAAGGCCGGTGTAGAAACGGCCTGGGATTAACTTCTATGCTCCAACCCACATGACTGGTTTTGACTGTGCTGATCATCTGGAAGGGCAGGCAATCCCAGAGAGTTGTTAAGTGTGACAAGCAATTTTAAGGTGCTCTTTGCATGGTTGAATTCACTATCAATTAGTGCAGGCACAGTCCCAGCTCAGCTGCAGGATGGTCCCCCCCCCTTTTACCCCAGTCCTCTCATGTGTGGAACCCAATCCAGGTAGACATCCTTGCATAGAAGCCTTTTAAATATGTGGCTTATCTTAAGATCATAGAGTTGGAATCCTGGAAATCTTTGACTTCCAGCTCAATTCAGGAATCTTCCAATTACAGCATCCCTGACAGATGTAGCCTTTTCCAGCAAAGGAGAGTCCACCCCTTCCAGAGCCTGTCTGTTGAACAGCTGTTACTATTGGGAAGTTTCTTCTAATGTTTTAGCTGAAATCTCTTCCCTCCCATTTCCACTCATTAGTTCTAGTCCTGCTCTCTGGAGCAATAGAGAGCAAGCCTGCTCCATCTTCTGTATGATAGCTATTGAGATATCAGAACACTACTGTCATGTCTCCCCTGAAGCTATTCTTCTCCACATGAAACATACCCAGCTCTTTCAACCGTTTCTCATGCAACATATTCTCCAGACTCGTTACCATCCCAGATGCCTTCCTCTGGGCATGGTTCAATTTGTCAGTGCCCTTCTTAAACTGAACACAGTACTTCAGATGTTGCTCCCTGATGAGCACAGAATAGAGCAAGACTGTTACCACTCATGGTCTGGACGCCGTGCTTCTGTTAATGCAGCCTAAGATTGTGCTAGCCTCTAAAGCAGCTGCATCACTCTGCTGGCTCATATTCTACATATACAGGGCTGGCTCCAGGTTTGAGGGGGCCCTGGACAAAGTGCCCTCTGTGTCCCCCATGGGCTTGTCTTCCCCTGTGGGCTTACCAGGAACTGAGCCATTATGTGTGCTTCGTTGTTTGGCAATGGAGGAGCAGGATCACCTCCTCCTCTGCTATTCTGGGCTCTGCAAAACCTGTAATTTTCTTCCTTTCCTAGAAGTTCACTGAACACCAGGATTGTTTTTTTTTAAAAAAGGGAAACCAGATTAGTAGGCAGTGTGATTCTCGTCCTTTGTTGGCTGGCCACCTCTGTTTCTGCTGTCCTCACCTGCCCAGAGTTGCACAGGTGGTAACTCCTCTAAGCTCTTCTGGGATCAGCTGCTTCCACTCTCATCGCCTTGCTTGATTTATATGCTTGTTTTATAGGTGAATGTTATTTTCACCTTTTGGAACCAGTAAATAAAGGTGTGCTTTTGTACCAAAGCTCACAATGTCTGCAGTAAATCTTTTCTCGGCATGCAAGCGGCTATGAACAGATTTTCATGTGTAATTATAATGTGAAAAATGCCTATTGATTAAAGGTCAATAATTATCTGAGTAGGAAAGAAATCCTCCACAAGTCCTAGACCTGTTAGACATTTTGAATTATAACTCTGCTACTTAAAGAGAGGAAAAGGATACGGTAAGTCTTTTCCAAAATGACTTGAGAAAAAAGACTTTGGGCAGAGAGAGAGAGAGAGAGAGATGAAAAATAACTCCAATAAAATGTGAGCAATACACTCCCCCGAAACATTATGAAAAACTGCAAACTGTGTCATAAACAAAATTTGGCTAGTGTGGTATGATAGCTTGCTTTTCCAATTGCTCAGATTGGTCCGTATCATTAACTCAGTGCTCAGTCAGTGGTCCTTCATATGTGATTAATGATGATGACATTCTGTAATTACATGACCCCCATCCCCCGCTTCTTGTTTTGCACTTTCTTTATATTTTGGTCTCATTTTTAAATAATGTTCCAACTTCTAAATTTGAATGAACACACACACACACACACACACACACACACACACACACACACACACATATACACACACACACACGACTTTTGACTCTAAGGCTGAGGCTTAGCTCACCTATTGAGAGACTCTTAACATTCTGATGGTCTGTTTTTGTAAATGGCTTGGGAACTTTGGTTAGTAGGCAAGAGTTGTAATCTAATACGAATTTAACTTAAATCCCATTAATTTCAATGGATCTACTCTAAGAAAGGCTAACATTGGATATAACCCAAGGGATATAAATATTTTCAACCATACAAACTCCATGCAATACAACCCTGGATTATTACTATCATAAATTCTTGTAAATGCCATCTAAAATGGTATAGCAAGTTTCATGTATTTACTGTGTTGTGTATAGGAATAAATAGTTCTCCTTATATATCAACAGCAGACACTGGAGAAAGGCATGCTCGCCATTCTATCCTAATTGCAATGGTGCGGGATTTCCTTTCTAGTAAGAAAGTGGTTTGCAACTGTGTTTGAATATGGGCACCTCTAAACTAGGGTGACCAGATAAAATCCAGGTCAGGGCTCATGTAACTTTAACAGTTGTAGAGAAAAGGGAATTTCAGCCAGTGTCATTTGTATGCAATTAGTTCCTGGTGAAATTCCCTCTTCATCACAACAGTTAAAGTTGCAGGGGGGCTGTCTTCTTTTGTATATGGTCACTCTAGTATAGTGCCTGCACCTTTAACTGTTGTGATGAAGAGGGAATTTCACCAAGAACTAATTGCATACAAATGACACTGGCTGAAATTCCCTTTTCTCTACAACTGTTAAAATTACATGAGCCCTGACCTGGATTTTATCTGGTCACCCTACTCTAAACAGGTGATTTATTGCACGCTTGTGACTGGTAATTCAGAGAAATTTTTGAGTCCATTACATGTTGTCGTCAATGGTATGGATGTCTCCCACAGTATCCCTTGGAAATCCTGGTATGAAAAGAACCACTTTTAATATGGTAATAGCTGGGGAAATCATGATTTTCTGCCACTAGATGGCGCTGTCTCAATAGAAGTGAAGGGAGGAGAAGTATTCAATTCAAAGCACATGGGCGCCCCTCTCCGCCCATGTAATTCAGCCCATACCAATTACATCAAAGAACCAGGAAGCACAAAAAACCAGGTAAGCAATGCGATTTCCCCTTAATGTCTCTGATACTGAAACTTACCTGCCAATTTCAGCTGTTTGGCTGGCTCTTATGTGTTCATACATAATGCTGTGTCGACAGAGAGGGGGAAAGCACATGGGTCCAAGGTTCATACACATAGCACTAAAGTAGGATTTATCACAACCTTCCCGAACCTGGTGCCCTTCAGATGTGTTGGACTACAACTCCCAGAGTGCCCCAGCAAGCCTGAATGCCCCATACCAGCTGGGGCATGCTGGGAGTTGTAGTCCAACACATCTGGAGGGCACCAGGTTGGGTAACACTAGATTAGCATTACGTGAAAACAAGGCAATTCTAATTTATACTGCATAGCAGGAAGCCTTCTATTGAAGTCTTTAGGAGAGAAGCTGAAGATAAGGATTCTTAGAGCTTTTTTACACACAGGAAAAATCTCACACCTTACCATGGCTTTCCTCCTTGCAGTAATCTCACCATTGCGATGTGTTCATTCACATATAACCACATATAACCTTAACCTTCTCGGAAAAGCCCCATTGTATTTTAATGAGACAGTGCCATTTAGTGATGGAGAGATCCAACTTTTTCTAGATATTTCCAAATTATCTGTGGTTTTTCCAAATGAGCGATTTCCAGGGGATAGTACAAGAGACATCCTGGCTGCTAATGACATCATGTAATGGACCAGCAAACTTCTGTGAGTGGCCAATCACGAGCATGCTATAAACCACTCGTTCAGAGAAGCCCTTAGTATGAGTAAGAGAACCCTGTTTTCCATTTTATCCTTTCAAAATACAAAGAATATACTGTGACGCCCTGCCTGCACCTGTGACACTCACCAGGCTACACAACAGGGCTGTCCACGCCACTCGCACTCAGGGCTTACTTTAACCCCCCCCCCCTGTGCTTATGACGTGTTTGAGGGTTTAGGGCTACTGCTGCTGCTCCCGTCCCGCCTTTATTATTTTAGGCCCCACGGCTCCACAGTCCAGCATCCTAGCCCTCAAATTCCCCTTCTTCTGTCCGCTGCCACCAGTACCTTCCTCAGGTACACTTCTAATGATCACACCAGTTGTAATTAACAAGATTTATTAACAGAAGTATATGTATGTCAATAAGCGTGATGGTTTCCTCAGGTATATACTCGTATTGGTTACAGGCACAATGTGTTATGGTTTCAGTACTTCCTGTTCATAACATTTACAATAGAAACTCTCACGTTCTATGTTTCTCCTGTCTACCCTACCCACTAAGCTACACTACACTCTTTCCCACAATCTAGTTCCCCCAAAGTAACAAAACACATTGGTCCTTCCTATCATCTAATCTAGTCAACAACAATCTTTTCTCTCTCCCCCTCACACTCTCCCTGTCAGCTCTTGTCAGCTCCCTCAATATATACACAGACACTCTCACACAGCCAGCCAATCCCGGCACTCCCCCGCCACCATCCAATCAGCACTCACACATGAACTCCCCCCCCTTATGCTTACCCAGTTACAACATAACTGTAAGTCTATTTACCTTCCTTTATGGCATTTTATAAACAAATACTTACAATTTTTGATATACATGGATCTCAACAGCAGCTGAACATCACAGATACTTACCTACCTACCGCAAAATTCCTTGTACTTTTGGAGTTGGATCCTCTCAGATATAGCAGGGGTCACATACGTATTGCCAAAAGAGAGGATATGCATCACCAAAAAAGAGAACAAAAGGAGGTACAGTTTTGCATAACATTTGCACCTGTTAATTTGTATTTATAGATGTACCTTTAGAAATCATTGCTATAATTTTATTAGAAATACAACATATTCCACCATAATGGAGGGCTGCGTTTGGTGACCTTTGTACCTGCTCAGTCTGCTGACCAGATGCTGTTAGTGGGCAGCTTCAAAGCCAGCTCTTCCTTATGGTCTTTATCTGAAAACCAGACTTTGACTAGAAAACTCTACAAATAGAGAATGCCTTCAACAAATAGAGGACTGTCCTCTATAAAGTAGGACACACTTCCACCCTATTTGATGCTTGCCATTGCTATTGCCCATTAGTCACAAATCCTCTTTGTGAATCCAGTTGTATCCCCAAAGTGAAACAAGCAAGGATACATGATCCCCACTGGTTGGCTTGGCAATAGCCAGTAATCTTTAGCAGCATGGAGTGAGTGATGGTCATGGGGAGAATCTCTCCTTCATGAACTAGTGCTATATAGAATACAGTTTTGACTGTGCTGTCCATGACGCAAATTTATATGACAGTGGCATATATCCTCTAAAAACCTACCTGGCAAGGTCTGACTGTGCAGTGCTGTTTTGGGCGCTAAAAATAATGGTTTTAGCTCCTCATTTTTACTGCATTTTATCGGGTTGGCTTTAAATTTTGTTGGCTTTTGAATTTGCTTTTGCACTTTTATCATGTTGGTTTTGTACTGTTATGTTTTTTATCTGTATTTTATTGTATTATTGTTCTACTTTAAAATAATTGCAGTTTTATAGGCATCTTATAAATACAAACATATAAATAATATAAATGCTAAGTTGGATTGTGAGATATTGTATTGTATACAAAAAGAGCCTTTATAAATAATTTTATAAGGGCACCAAACCACAATTTATACATTATTGGAGCTCTGTGGGAACCGCTTCTCACATGTTGGCCACATAATGTGTTCATTCTCATGCCAATATTTGCATATTTGTTTATTTAGGCTATTTACTATCCTGCTCTTCAATAGCCCAAGTGCTTTCAAAGTGTCTTACAAAAGGGTATTTAAAAGATCCGTAAAACGATCAAACAAGTCACACAATAAATAAAAACAAAACCAGCAGGGGAGGGGCATATTCAGCATTCAAAATTAGGACTGGGAGAAGGAACAATATAATTCATAGAATAGTAGAGTTGGAAGGGGCCTCTAAGGCCATCGAGTCCAACCCCCTGCTCAATGCAGGAATCCACCTTAAAGCATACCTGACAGATGGCTGTCCAGCTGCCGCTTGAATGCCTCTAGTATGGGAGAGCCCATGACCTCCCTAGGTAATTGGTTCCATTGTCGTGCTGCTCTAACAGTCAGGAAGTTTTTTCTGATGTCCAGCCAGAATCTGGCTTCCTGTAACTTGAGCCCATTACTCCGTGTCATGCACTCTGGGATGAGCGAGAAGATATCCTGGCCCTCCTCTGTGAGACAGCCTTTCAAGTATTTGAAGAGTGCTATCATGTCTCTCCTCAATCTTCTTTTTCCAGGCTAACATGCCCTGTTCTTTCAGTCTCTCCTCATAGGGCATTGTTTCCAGACCCCTGATCATTCTTGTTGCCCTCCTCTGAACATGCTCTAGCTTGTCTGCATCCTTCTTGAAGTGTGGTGCCCAGAACTGGATGCAATACTCAAGATGAGGCCTAACCAGTGCCAAATAGAGGGGAACCAGTACCTTGTGCAATTTGGAAGCTATATTTCTATTAAAGCAGCCCAAATAGCATTTGCTTTTTTTGCAGCCACATCACACTGATGGCTCATATTCTGCTTGTGACCTACAACAATTCCAAGATCTTTCTCACTTGTAGTATTGCTGAGCCAAGTATCCTCCATCTTGTAACTGTGCATTTGGTTTCTTTTGTAGAACTTAGCATTTATCCCTATTAAATTTCATTCTGTTGTTTTCAGTCCAATGCTCCAGCCTACCAAGATCACTTTGAAGTTTGTTTCTGTCTTCCAGGTTATTAGCTATCCCACCCAATTTTGTGTCATCTGCAAATTTGATAAGCATTCCCTGTACCTCCTCGTCCAAATCATTAATAAAACTGTTGAAGAGCACTGGGCCCAGGACTGAACCCTGCGGTACCCCGCTTGTTACCTCCCCCCAGTTTGACAAGGTACCATTGATAAGCACTCTTTGTCCAGCTCATGTGGTCTCTCTTAACAATTGTTCTTGAAGAGGTATAGGGCTCCTTCTCTTTTTGTTTGGCCTGGAGTTCCCAAGGGACAGCTCTCTTCCTTTTGGAAACTCACCCAAGCATGGAGCATCTTCTACATGTTCTGTACAGCTTTTATGGTTGATTTTGCTATTCAGAGGTATGTTGGGTTCTGTTTTGGCATAGACCTTAATCTTGTTGGAGTGTGTTAATTTTGCCTTTGGGTGCATTCCCTTCTCTTAAATATTTCTGCTCAAAATTGCATAGCTACTTACACTACCCAACCCATGTATGTTATGCCAATTCTGTAGATTCAATCTTTGGTGGGAGTTTATTATCATTTTGACTTTTTGTTGATAATGTGAAACTTCTTGAATGGCCCTAATATATGGAATTAGGGGAATATTGAGAAGGAGGAATCTTGGATGAGATTACAGAAAAAGAGGTTTTCAGCTGAATGACAAGTAGTTAGTTTTCTGTTTCTGCAGTGCCTAGCTGTGTTAGGCTGACAAGTCCTTGGGTCACATTGTCTAACTTGTAACAGTGAGGGGTTTTCATTCCATCTTGTCAGTTTTTCATTACTTTTCATGTCACAAAAATCATTCACACATACTTCAAAGTCTCATGTATTTCTGACCTGAATTAAATGAGCTGAGCTCTCTAGAGTCATACTGTTTTGTTCCTCCTTGCTAGATGAATGCAACTTTTCTTTGTGTTCCTTTGTAAGGAGGAGACATGTACAGGCATGTGGTCCTTTGGAAAATGAGGAGGACTTGAAATAGCAAGGCCACTTTCTTATTAGGATGAACTAAGAACTTCAGCAAGCCAAGGAACCTCAGGTTCAGGAGATTTATCTCTGGGAAGCATGTATGATGGACTAATCTGTGACCATTGGCCATGCTGGCTGAAGCTGATGGGATTTGTAGTCCAAAACATCTGGAGGGTACCTGATTACCTGCCCCTGGTCCATGGTGCAGTGCAGCTTTGTGGTTTTCAAAGTGTGTTCCAAGAAATCCTGGAGGCAAGCTTCTCGGGTATTTTGCAGTGAGATGAACAATAATAGCAGAGGAACGTTCCTGAAAGACCACTTAGCCATGTTGATATAACGTCATGTGCCATTGTGTACCAAATGCTCTCTGTCTCCACAGTCTGCGGCACATTTTGGCATCATGTACTTGTAGTCCAGAGCTCCATACTGAGGGCAGCCTATATGGGAAGCCAAGTGCTGTAAATTCAGGGTCTCCAAATGGATGAAGCAAAGGGCTGCATCCTCCTTGGAGCACTCCCTATCTTAGTTTAAAGATGTTTCTGCCTTAGCTTCCAAATAAATGTAAGAGGCAGGCCATGCTGAACCTAATTACGTTTCATCGCTGTGTATGATCACTTTGTGTTCAGAGACTTCTCAATAATTAACCAGTAACCTATAATAAAACCCTACAATAATTTAATTTTTAACAATACACCTGGCTGAGTGTTTCAAGCCTAATACATCCATGTACTGTAAAATGTGTTAGAAAAAAAATCTTTGTATTCAAAAAGGATTGCTTCTGCTGATCCATGCAAGTAGCTGGATGCCGAAGGTGCAGAAACCCAATAAAATGTATAGAGAGAGCACCTTACATTGGGAAGGTGACATCTAATTACTCTGTATGAGCTTGCTGTTGCCTTTCCTCCAGTGCCTAGAATGCTGTGTGCCTTTGTTATTTTAACCATGACAAGGAATCGACAATGTTAATGTATCAGTGGCATGATACATCTAGATACAAATGACAAGAAAACTGACAATGAGCGAGGGGGAGGAGAGAGAGAGACAGATGAACCAAAAGGAGACAAACAGGATTTGCTTCAATTCTGCAACTGGTCATTTATGTTAGCCACAATTTAAATCCCCACGATTACTGCAGGAGGACCATGACAATGATTAAACTGGCTCTTCAGCCTAAAGATGTATGGATTTTATAAAATCAATTCCATATGCATTTAATAGATTTTCCATTGCCCTTTCATTGGATTCCCCCCATTTGTCGAATTTGCGCAAATTTGCATTTGCACAAATTCACAATGGAAAAAATCGTGCATGTGTATATTCATGCTTTAGCCTATGGGGGAAATTTGAATTTTCATGTCTTTTTTTTTTTACAAAAAAATCATGTGTTTTTCTACAACTAAATTCGCATAAAATTCCAGAAAGTAAGAAACCCCAACAACAATGGTCTGCAAGTCCACAGATTCTGTGTGACTCAAAAAAGCTCGTCTGCCTTAGAATCTATGGGCTGGATTCATGGAATTCCACCTCATTTGATTCTGTTGTGGATTTCTCTGAAAACTCTGGTTCCTGGGGAGTTCAGTTGTTTGCAAGCTAATTTTGACCTATTTGGTGTTCCATAGCTGCTATGAATTCCATTCAAAAATTGTTTTTTTAAAAAACTAAATTGGGAAGCATTTTGGGGGCTATTGGGGCTGCCTGCATATTGCCCACTCCTGCTGTACACCTTACCATTCCCCATCATTCAGAGAGGTAATGTGGCACAGTGGGCCTTATGCCACCTTTACACAAGAGAACCTATTGTCCCTAGCTTTACTGAGACACTGTGATTCACAGGTTTTCCTCTCCTGTCACTTGTCATTAGTTTCAATAGCATTCAGCAGGTGCAGCTTTTCCCATCACTGTAGTTATGTGATGGAGAAGTAGCACCTGTTGGGCTTCTCCCTGCTACATAGCATCCAGGTCTTTAGGTCATGAGCCTAGGCATGTGGCAATGTTTCTCTGTAGGCAGAGCAGATACATCTGCAGGAGGGTATAGCAAAAGGGGGCTGATAGAAGACACGCTCTCCAACACTTCAAGGGGCGCTTGGATATTTTGAACAAGTATCGTCTGAGCTGATGCTTGAGTACCTGGAGGAAAGATCCCCTGGGGTCAATGTGGCTGACTTCCAAGTAAGTAAGTATTTATTTATTTATTGAACTGTTCTCATGCAGGCTTACAAGCACTCCCCCCAACTCACACGTAGACAACTCAGCAGCCCTTACTCCTCTGGCTGATTGATGGGGTCAGACCACGGTTCCTTTCAGTTCTGCAGCCCTAGCGCAATTGCTGGTTGTAGCCCAACAGTCTTTATGGCAGTTCTTTCTTGAAGCTGGCTCCTTGGAGCTGCTCTCTCTCTCTCTCTCTGGCTGGTAGATGGAGCCAGGCTGCTCTCCCTCTTGCTGTATGCATATGAGGTCTTTAATTTCTAAGTATATCCTGCCTTATAATGTATAAATATATAACCGGATCCAGGGTTGTGCGGGGGGGGGGCAGTGGGGCCAGTTGGCCCTGGGCCCACGATTTTGAGGGGGCACTCCTGTTGAGGAATTGGAAGCAAAAAGGGCCAAACGCAGCTAGCGTTTGTGTTAGCACTGGGTTCAATAAGAGTCTTTGATTCAAGGAATACTCACACGCCAACTTCTTGTGTATAATACAGAGTTGTTTACTAGTGGTCCAATCTATTTACAGCACAACGGTTTTCCAATCAGTTATTTACACAATTCTCCTCTTGTCCAAAATCATCTAGTCCGACCTCCTCACATCAAACGTCTCCCACAACAAACGTCTCCCACAAAGTCTTTCTAATTAGACTCACTTTTATACATTCTACATACCAGCCCCATCCTGCACAATCTGCCTTATCTTATGCTGGTGCTTAAGCAATAATCGGTCTGTCCTCCAGGATACTCCCTCAACATATTGCTTGCAGCTGGCTGTGTCCTTCGGACCTAGATTTAATAACTTTCTTTTAATCCACTTTGTATCTGGAATTTTCCTCAACAACTCCGACGAGGAGGTCCCCCCCAGCTTACGCTACTGCTTCTGTAGCATAAGCAACCCATCGAGAAGCGAGGAGCCCGCCTTGAGGAAACAGCGCAGAAGCCGTCTGACGTGAAATTCTGAATGTGAAGAAGTGATGTCTTGCGTCTGGAATAAAAGTGCTTCCCATGACCTTTTCAATAAATCGTTCTAGTTTATATATGTATTTAGCACTGAATCAGTGCCACTGATTAAAAAATACTTAATGAGCAGTTTGAAGTGGGGGGGGGCGTGCACACACTTCCCATCTGGCCTGGGTATATTACTAGCTCTGCACAGCCCTGACCGGATCAAATATATTAAAAGGCAGATAAAAACAAAACCAGGGACATAAGAAAGTCTTCACTTGACACCAAAATAATGCCAAGATAGCTGGGCTGGCATCAAGGGTAGGCAGGCATGCTTCTGCACCTGCCGAGGGGCTCACACCCCAGCAGGTATCCACTGGCAAGACCTTTGTGGACTCGCTCCTCCACTTCACCACTGCAAGCTGCTTGTTCACCTGCCTCTTGCTCTGGCCTTTTAATGGTGGCAATGAGATGCAGTAGATGCCACTGCCTATTTGCTCCCTGGCTCTCTGCCTGTCAAGTAAGCAAGTGGTAGCAATGATGAGAAAGAGGAGGAGGAGGAGGAGGGTCAAGAGCAGCTGACGACAATGACAGTGAGAAGATAGACTCATTAGAGGAAGGGGCCCATTGAGGCTACTGCAAGGGAGGGACTAGGCATGCTCTATAAGAAAGAGCATCCCACTGCCAGGGTGCCACCACTGGAAAGACCACCCTGTTAAAAACCCGGAGCTAGGGATGTCTGTCATTTGTGAATGCAGCTGTTTTTAGGCCCAACAGATTCGTGCTGCCTGCTCAGGGCAGCTTGTATTCACAAGCCAAGTCATGGGCTTTCCCCAAAATCTGGGATTTTTTAAAAAAGTTTTTTTCTCTTCATAAATAGAGATTTGTGCAAATTGCAGCCACAGTTTACATAATTTGTGCAACTCTGTAGCTGCAATTTGTGCAAATTTCTATTGAAGGGGAAAAAAAGAATGGAAAATATGTAAGCTGGCTTGACTAGTTGCAGATCGAGTTGGGCCAGCTCATGGGTCTATGAGCTGAAGTCTTGGGGGCCAAGCTGATGAAAGTTTGGCATGCTTCTCCCCCTGGATGGATTCCTCCAACGTCCCTACCTGGAGTATCTCACAACATTGTCAAATCATTATGATCCCATCAAGGTACCACTATATCCCTCTTGTGCATTTATACCTTGTTGGAAACACAGTGACATTTGTTGTGGTAATGTGGAATAAAAAGCAAGAAATAACACTATGAAAGTAGTATATGGGATGTGTAATGTGCCCCAAAAGTTATCAGTGCTTTTCAGTGCAGCTATAAAGCAGTAGTGTAGATCTAGTCTGGGTTGCAGCCCTGTCCTTTCTCCAAGGTTCATTACCTGAGCACCTAATCTCCCCAGCCTTACACACCCATGAAAACTCTTCCTACATTAATATTAACATAATTTTAAAAATAACGGCAACAATGCAGTGAATTCCAAGGTATTCAAATACCCTGAACAACTTATCGTTGGTCCACTCTGACTAGCAGCAGGCCTCTGGCAGACAACCTTCCCGGTCTTTTTCTCTGAGACTGCAGTGGAAATGCCAAAGACCATTGTTATTTCAAGGAGTTAGTGGTGCGCAACAAATTGTTCCTTTTCATTTCTGGAGTTCTAGGTGGGCTTGTTGCTTTTGGTGGTTAGCTCTTCTTCCCAGGGCCAATTATCTGCTTGAGACTGTACAGACTGAGAGGCTAGTAGTTAAGCCTCTGATGAGATCTCATGGTTAGCCAAAGTTGCTGGGATGGAGAGTTTTCTATGCTGACTTGGTACCGAGGTTCCTGTGGAAGTGGACAAGTCTTTTCTTGTCCTTTTGTTCTTGTCCTTTCCTGTCTTCTGCTATCTGTACTGGAATGTCTCTTACCATTTCCAGTAGCCAGTTGATGGATTCAGCTCCTTGGCCTTCTAATATGCTCAGTGGTCCCTTTCCCTTCCTGCTACCCCTTTTTGTACTTTCTGTGCTTTGTTCCTTTCCTGTTTCTCCCTCCAAGCCACTCCTCCTGAGCCTCTTCACTGTTCCATCATCTTTCTTCTCTTCCAGCATTCAGGCTTTTATCCTGTGTTTCTGCCCTGCCTCCTCCTTCTCCCTCAGAGTCTTTGAGCCATTTGAAGAGCCCTTGTCCTGATCCCCCTTTCTTCTGTTTACCCAGCCCTACCTGTGACTGGCTACTACTGTTGCTCAGCAACTAAGAAACCTGAGGGATTGCACAGTGACCCCCTGGTGGCTCCTTCCCTCTCCCCCAAGGGAATGCAGCACATGCTGCACCCTCTCTCTCTCTCTCTATCTCAAGCACAGGGAGCAGTGTGCATTTGAGTGATGTGTCCCTCAGGGCTGAAAACATTGTGCACCCCTGGCCTGAGGTATGGGTATTTCTGTGGCGAAATAATGATTCTTCTATCTTAGGCCACTTGCCTCAACCCATGGCTATTTTGTTTAATGCTCTCTCACCCCCTTCCCCTTAACCATCTTGAGTGGCGGCAACAGAGTGTGTAGGGGATGCCTTGGCAAACTTCCTATTTGACCGGTTGTGTAATGCAAATTAATATTAACAATCTGTCTGTTTTTCTGTGTAATTAAGCAATAATGATCAAAGCTCAATGTTTTTCTAGGGATTAATGATGGCTTTGAGAATTGATGGTCTGAAGTGAAACCAAGGGCCATTAACTACAGCCATCCATTAATATCCCTGGAAAAAAAATATTTGGCCTGAGCCATTATTTATTACACTATGATTATTTAATGGTGTTTTCTTTTTCTTGCCTCTTTATTTATTAGAAAACTAATTGGCATTCAGGCAACATCCTGTGGAAAATCTTAACGGTAAGTAAAATAGAACTTTGTAGGAAGCACCAGGTATGTGATACAAGGTTTATGCTTAGGTACAGTGATTATGGCTGTGCTTGTTAATTTTGCATAAGACAACAATGGTAGATGTAAAGGTAAACAGTCTCTTTATATATGAATGCTCCTTCTTCACTATTAATGTACCATCCACAGTGCACTCCTATGCGTACCTACTCAAAAGTTCAATGAGGCTTATTTCCAGGTATGTTTAGGATTGCTGCCGCCTCATTCTGACTATTTGTTAAGGGCTGCAAATGAGAAAACTGGGTACTTTATTTCTCTCTACAATGGCAGTCCCCCACCCCCATGCCCCAGAAAGGCACATTTCTAGATTTCATAATATAGGGTCTGGTTCTATAGACATTGATTATTTTCACTGGCTCAACTTGCTCAAGTGAAATATCACAAGAATAAAGGTGTCAAGGGTTGTGTGTCTTAAGTTCCACACTGTTGCTTTTTAGTTCCTGCTATTTCTTGAATTTAAAGCCAGCTGTTTTGTTCCAATTACTCAACAGGATAAAAGTTTTGGGAGAATTAGTTCTCTTTGCCAATTGTGCAGTGGGTAAAGGAGCAACCCGCAGCCATTTCTTGCTGTTCAGGGTGATGGTGCAGAGTTAGCAAATTTTATTCTTTATTTTTGTTTCCAAAAGTATTGATCATCAATGGGTGGTGTGTGTTGTATTACTTGTGTCTTTTCTCCACTTCACATTAAAAAAAGGGAAAAAGAGGAAGAAAATACATGCAGAACCTCTGTGGTATGGCACAGGGTATATAACACAGAAGTCTGAATGTGTCTTGAAATCCTATACAGAAACCATTTAAGTATCCAGGGCCATAGGCAGCTGAACTGAATCTTGACTCAATACTGCCACGTCAGCAAATACCATGCAGATCCTTTGTGTTTACAACATCTTTGTGCTTACAACAGTGTTGCAATCATGGAAAAAATGGTGGTATTCTCAAGACCATGCAAACAGAGTTCTATTACTTTATTACACAATTTTGTGTGACATGTTGCGTTGTATTGCTTCCATTGTGTTAGAAGTGGGAGGAGGTTGTAAGACGAATCTTGCCGCATCTGGGCTTTGTTTTTGTTTTTCATTGTTGAAAGTCAGTTCGTATTACTTTCATTGGAGGAAACAGGGTTTTTACACCATGATTGCAGTCTGTTCTGCTGACCTGTGTCCCATTTTTTAAAAAAACAACTGCAACAACACACCATCCCATTGGTCTGGGGAGCTGACATACTTTTCTGTTGCAGCTTTCCTCTTCATTGGCTGAGTTTGGACAACACTTTAGGCAGCGAAAGGGGAAGAGACAACTGACGGTCCGTTATTTTTGCGGTGCCCGACACACGACATGTTGCCCCTCCCCCTGTTGCACGACTGAAAGTCCCGGCCTCATGATAAGCAACGGGTCTCCAATAAACAATGGAGTAGCCCGTTGTTTTCCCCCGTTGTTATATAATATACTGTCTGCTGTGTGTTCCCCCCCATACGACACAACAATCAACACAATGGACAGTTGCCTCTTCCCCCTTCCGTTGCCTAAAGTGTCGTCCGAACTCAGCCATTGCCTCAGCTAGAGTTTTGGAGCTGTTTTGCATTTCTACATTGCTTTCCATTGCAGCTAGATCAAGAGTTTTCTCCCTTCCTGCTCTCCCCCTCCCCCAAAAGCATTTCGCAATCCCTTCCACAAACAAACATGGAAGTCATTGAGCCCCCTCTCCCATACTACCTCTATTGTCATATGTCATTCCTCTTGTCTTGCCTTGCTTACTTGGTGCTGTCCATACTGACTTACCCCAGAGTAATCACCATTGAAGGCAATGAGACTTACTTGTGAGTAGACTTGTATATCATTGCACTGTCAGCTAGAAGGGTTTTGAGGCAGGGAAATGAAAGAAAAAAGGGGGGTATAATTGGGAAGGCTTAAAGTCATTGCAAACTTTAAGCCTTCCAACCCTTAAGGGTTGGGAGGAAGCAACACTGGTTTCATTTCCCATTACATTACACAAGGCAGAGAGAGAGAGAGGAAGAGAGAGAGAGAGAGAGAGAGACGGAGGGGGGAGCCTTTTGAAGAGAGATGGGAAAACTGTTGCGGTATGCTGAGCGCTGCTGTCTACTCTTGGAGAGATGGGCTACTTTTTCTCCCAGTTGTGGGACTGCAGATGGTTCATGGTCAGCAATTTTTTAATAGTGTTGTTTTTTTTTATGAGCGCTTACAAAGCATTGCAGCTCCACAGGACTGTTCAAGAAATGTTATTTGCAGCTGCAGAACTTTGTAGGTGCACACTAAAAATCACTGCTGGTGTTGCTGTGGGTACCGCAGCTGATGGCAGCCAGGGACGCATCTTCTCCACCTCACTTTCTTACATGCGCCTTTTCTGATATTATTTGCAGCTGTGGAGGTTTGCCCGGAAAAAAAAAAAAAGGCTGACGATGCAACCTTGTCAAGGATGGCTAGGAATGGAGGCCAGGCCCCCATCTCCCTCCTCACAGAGCCACTCCCCCTCCTACGGAAGGTTAAGGTGGGAAGAATGGTGGCTGGACCAATTCTATAGATTGAAACCATCCCATCAGGATAAGTCATGATCCCACAAGGTTAGCCTACCACAGAATACATACCGCGCAGAAAGAGCAATTTATTTTAGAAGCGAGTAAAGTTGTCTGAAGAAATCAAAGGATATAAGGACAGAAATAACGTGAGGAGAACAGGTTGGGGGAGTGCATCGTGCAGTAGGCGAATGAGCCAGGTGTGACAACAGTGGGGAGTACCCTCGTGTAACTCAGCCCAGGGTTCTTTCGCTGCTGGTTACATGTATGGGGATGAGTTGCACACTCTGGGCCTCAACGCCTCGCACACATGCCACCTTCATCGTACTGGAAAAAGCTATTGAGCTCCTCCACACGGTGGCTGTTTGTCCCGCGATTTTAGTGGGGCTTCTGCTTCTGGATTCTTTGTGAGATAAGATCAGCCCTTTAATCAGCCCTTTACTGGTCCCCCCTTCTCCCGTTTCTATGCGAGAGTGATATGTTTCATTAACATCGCCCTCTTGTGGTTGTGGCTGCATATATAATGCATGTCCTCTTTCCACGTCAATTGGCAGCGAATCTTTTTGTTAGCTCATTATTTCCATTTCAAATTAAGTCATAGAATCATAGAATAGTAGAGTTAGAAGGGGCCTATAAGGCCATCGAGTCCAACCCCCTGCTCAATGCAGGAATCTACTTTAACACATACCTGTCAGATGGCTGTCCAGCTACATCTTGAATGCCTCTAGTGTAGGAGAGCCCACCAACTCCCAAGGTAATTGGTTCCATTGTCGTACTGCTCTAACAGTCAGGAAGTTTTTTCTTGATGTCCAGCTGGAATCTGGCTTCCTATAACTTGAGCCCTGCACTCTGGATGATTGAGAAGAGATCCTGGCCCTCCTCTCTGTGACAACCTTTTAAGTACTTGAAGAGTGCTATCATGTCTCCCCTCAGTCTTCTCTTCTCCAGGCTAAACATGCCCAGTTCTTTCAGTCTCTCCTCATAGGGCATTGTTTCCAGACCCCTGATCATCCTCGTTGCCCTACTCTGAATCCCCCACCCCAGCTTGTCTGCATCCTTCTTGAAGTGTGGTGCCCAGGACTGAACGTACTACTCAAGATGAGGCCTAACCAGTGCTGAATAGAGGGGAAATAGTACCTCACATGATTTGGAAGCTATACTTCTATTAATGAAGTCACGGAAACACTCAGAAAACACAGGAGAGGCACTGGAGGTTGACGACATCATGTAAAGGACCTGCGAGTAACCAATCTCAATTGCAGGATAACATGCTCCATGTGAAGAAGCCCATTGTCTGCCTCCAATTCTATGTGACTATCTCATTTCTTTGAAAGGTTAAATTTCCCTGTGTGCATTTACTTTGTCCCTGGAGTGGTGACAGGGGATGAGCAGATCGGTTGCACTTGTTAGTGCTGAGTAAAACTGGTAGTTGTCCTTTTTCACTTTGGCAGCACATTGTAGAAGGTTAATCAGCAAGCCTTGGCCAGATTCCTTTCCTTCTGAGTTCTAATAGATTTTCACTTGACTTTTTAAACCCCCAGTCTCTCTGCATTTTAAACACAATTAATTAGGTTGCGCTGTCACTCCTAGGCATGGCTGCTAAGGGTCAAAGCAACTTAGCATATATTTTGTCACCAATGTGTTCTACAGAAACCGCTCTAGAGATCATTGTGTCATTGCAATACTAATCTTTGTTTCACCTCTCGGAAACAAATGTCAGATCTCGGCTTACACTTAATATCTTGTCACAAACTGTGGTCTTTCCTTTTTACATCAATGGTTCTTGCACTATATATATCTATATATCTATATCTATATATATCTTCTAGACAGATGAAATGCTGCAGATGTATCCTGAAGGCCCCTTCCCCATGCACTCAGCACGTACAACATGTATGAGCCTAAAACAGATACAGTTGGGCTTGAGCCGGATAGAACATTTTAGCTGCGTGAAAGAGCAGAATTTAAACACCTGCAAGGGTTGGAATGCAGGATTCACATGGGTTTCGCAAGGAAGACCTTCTGCAGGAACCTGGTGGGGGGTTTGTTGAATGGAAAGAACCTTTCCTATTCATCCTGCGATTGGTATTTCTTTTTTTAAAAAATAAAAGTCATCCCACTCTACACTGTGGGGTAGGCTTGTGGCTGTATATGCTCTATATGCATTTGTGCATGGACTCTAACTCTCCTTGAGTGGCTATGATAACTCTGGGAAGCAAGTGGTTGCCACGACAGCAGCTTGAGAGATTTTATCCTTCCAATCCATCTTCATCCTATTTAGCACAGGCCTACATAACGAAGCCAAATGCAGCCTGATAATATTGTCTATCAGGTGCTCGATAGTTCCCCTGTTTTTGCAGTTCCCGGTGGGCAGCAGAAATAGTAGGCTTATCTAGGCTGACCATATGAAAAGGAGGACAGGGCTCCTGTATCTTTAACAGTTTCATAGAAAATGGAATTTCAGCAGGTGTCATTTGTATATATGCAACACCTGGTGAAATTTCCTCATCATCACAAAGTTAAAGCTGCAGGAGCCCTGCCTTCTTTTGTACATGGTCAAGTAGGGTGACCAGATAAAATCCAGGTCAGGGCTCACGTAACTTTAACAGTTGTAGAGAAAAGGGAATTTCAGCCAGTGTCATTTGTATGCAATTAGTTCCTGGTGAAATTCCCTCTTCATCACAACAGATAAAGTTGCAGGGGCCCTGCCTTCTTTTGTATATGGTCACTCTAGTATAGTGCCTGCAACTTTAACTGTTGTGATGAAGAGGGAATTTCACCAGGAACTAATTGCATACAAATGATACTGGCTGAAATTCCCTTTTCTCTACAACTGTTAAAGTTATGTGAGCCCTGACCTGGATTTTATCTGGTCACCCTATGGTCAAGAGAACAGGGCTCCTGCAGCTTCAACTATTGTGATGAAGAGGGAATTTCACCAGGTTCTGTATGCATACGAACGACACCTGCTGAAATTCCCTGTCCTTTGCAACTGTTAAAGATACAGGAGCCCTGTTCTCCTTTTCATATGGTCACCCTAGGCTTATCAAACTGTAGCTTGAGCTGCCACATGTGGCTGTGTTTGACTTGGGGCTCTGTGACTTGTGCAGACCTATTCTAGCTCATTTGTTTGACTCAATCCTTCATCTCTTTCTTATTATAGACCTATCAAGGTTAGAGAGTGGAGGATGTAAGTAATGATGTAGGTCAGCATTCCTCAAACTTGTGCACTCCAGATGTGTTGGGCTACAACTTGCATCATTCTCAGCCAGTATGGCCAATCTGGCAGGCATCAGGTTGGGGAAGTCAGATGTAGGTGTTCATTTGTCACTCCACCACTAACAGGAAGTGGGAGGTAGATGTTCATTTATTACTCTACTCTTTACAGGAAGTGGGAAATTTGCAAACAGACAATCTCCCCTGTGCATTAGTTGGGCATGCCTCTGTTTTCACTTGGATTAAATGAAAATAGTAAGGTAGGTTTCGTCAATTTGGTGACTAATGCTTTAATTTGTTGAGACAGATAGTTAAGAGGTGTTGTGTGACTCAAGTGCTTGGTTATTAAAGTAATAATTTACCTTAAAGAGTAGGAAAATATTCTTTCAAAGGGACTTTATTAAGACTTTACTTAAAAAAAGTATTCTCTTTGAGAATGCAGTACCTCAGGTCTTCTCTGAAATCTAAAGCAATCCAAGTAACAGGATGAGGAGAAAAGCACAATTGATCCATGTAGATCTTTCAAAGGATCTATTTACATGAGCAATGACATGTTGGATGAGGGGACTTCCATGGGACTGTGGTTCTTCTACCATGATTACAAAAATGGCAAGAGCCACTGTTCATTGGTTTCCAGGGCTGTGTCTATACCCTGCCACTTTGCGTCTGATACCCCCAAAACTCTGCAGCATTTCTGCTGTGAGGCAGAGCTGATGTGTTGAAATGGCAGGGCTAAGCATGGACTATCCGGAAAGGAAAAATCGCAGTGCCGTAGTCAGAGGGCATGAAAGGGCATCAGACTGAAAACTCTGAAACCTTTTGTTGTTTTTGTTTTCTGGGAACTCTGCACAACTTTGAAAGCCAGTAGCAGCACATCTGCACTGCTACAGTTCGTGGAATTGATGTGTTAAGACATCACAACTGCCCTTACTTCTATTCCCCAGGCTGTTATATGGCCATGGTGGCCATTACTTGGCTTGTCCAACCCACTCCCTGGCTCCTGCCCTGGTTCCTGTGCCTACCCTCTACTGGGAACCACCCCCCAGCTTTGCCCATTTTCCTGATCTGAAGTGAAGCCACCATGACAGACAGAAGAAACAATGAGGTGACATTGGGGAAATTGAAAAAGTTGCAGCAATACAGCATTGCAAAAAAGTGTAGTTTTGGGGGGGAAAGCCCGATGTGGCTGCGAATTGACGGCTATGTCATATAAACAACGCAGTGCCACTGTACAGCCATGATGGGATAAATAGGCCATATAGACAGTCCCCAGATCTGGTGGGAATATCTCATAGCGAAATTGACATGAATGGACAGGCAAACCTAACTATCATATAACTCATGTTATATTTCAAAGGGCCAGTTATAGGAAACCTTCTCATTGGATTGTGCCTTATTATATCGTTAGCAATAATACATGAAAAATATGCAAAATATTCCATGATGCATAGCACTGTAATATATTCTCCTTCAGGTGCTCTAATTGGTGAAGAGGCAGAAGCTAGTGCTGTTGGATTGTTTGTAGCAGATGGAGCCACCATCTGGAACGGGAGGCAGAAATTTTAAGGTCTCCCTGCTTGCTGCCTGTGACTCTGTAGTGTTCTGACTTACATTGCCTGCTAAGTCATAGATTATTACTTGAGACAGATGCTTATTTCGTTGCCTGCAATCGCACAATGACCACTTAATAATATGCATAGATTCTGCCCAGTATTTTCAAGGCAGATATTGAGAGCACATTAGATATGAGAATATTCCTGCTTCAGGAATGTGTGTAACAGGTTAAAGGATATTGAACAATTCAAATGTTTTAAAAGATAGATGGATAATTGTTCAGCATATCAGTAAAATAAAATAAGAGGAAGTATTCATCTGGAGTTCCCCAAACATAGAGGAGTTTTGTACCTTAGTAGTCTGACCTTGCATCAGTAGTACTTTCATAATATGTTTGATGGTGATGCTTACTGGGTTCCTCTTGGGTATCTTTCGCTAAGCGTAATCCAGGCAAAACCTCTTGGGGCACCCTTGCATGGACTAGAGTCCATTTCATCAGGGGCATGAAGTGTTATCATCAGTTGTCAAATATATACACACAGTTCAGCTGGAAGAGGGTTGAAATGCAAAGAGTCCAATGACAGTTACATTGCTAAGGAGCTTGACGTCCCTTCAACATCTACAGCCGCACCAGCTAAGCCAGAGGAGCTGCTGCTTTTGATAAGCTAGAAGGCCCAGTCCCAGGATCCCCATGCAGCCCCTAAGCTGCACTGGCCACCCACTCGCTTGTCTGTGCATCCACACCCATAGCTGCAACCAGCAGCAACCATATTCATCTGTGTCAAGCTCTCCTCCAGCTCCTCTGCATTAATCCGTACTGGATCAAGAAACCTATGCAGACCAATTCCTGAATTGGTGTTGTTTAGACTGAAAGGCAGGACTGGAGAGGGCAACACAGCTTTCCGTACTGGAAGTCAACTAGCACTAAGGGAGTTTCAGACTAGTGCTAGCAGCAGGCATGTTGATACTGCTGCCATATTTACTGGTGCTTGTACTGGTCCTGACACAGCCACAGTAGGAGTGTTTTGGTGCTGGTATTGGAACAGTCGTTGGGAGTGTAAATATTGGTTATGCCAGAAATCCTTCTCTGAAGCAGCAATGGTTCTCTTATACTATTCTGGGATTTGCCCTGTATAAAGCCCTGGGCCTCATCTTGATCCTGTTTGCTGTGCTAAGAGACCAGTTTGTAACATTGGCATTAATGAACTACAATGTGGTTCTGTGAACTTTGGCTTGGGAAAATGTTTATCATGGAAATGTATGCTACTTCCAAAGCAGTGTAATTAAAGATGGTTGCTTTATTAATGGTGAGCCGCTCACAAAGCCATGTTGGTGATAACACAAACGTCCTGGCATTGGTAAGCTAATTAACACATGTAGGGTGATAACAGCCTGTTATCCTGCTTCAGGCCACAGGTAATAGAATGGAATGTCTTGATAAACTGCTTAGGGGTTTCATACTGCTGTTCCCTTTTCATTTCCTTAAATTCACAACTCTCTCTTAAGTACAACTTTTCCAACTCTATTGGATCTTTGCAACATGGCCTATCTGGTAAGTGGGGGTGGACTGAATCGGATCCCCCCCCCCCCCCAGATTCTGGGGAAATATTTGGTTCGGCTGGTCTGGAAATGTATAGAAATATTGTTCATTTTTTAAAATTCCCACTCTTGCACAACTGCGCAGCACTGCAAATCTGCCTGTGTCCGCCTTGTAAACCCTCAGGCATGTTCCTCTGTTGTCAATATCCTTGTCACTTTCACCTCTCACTTAGTTTAGACCAGCAGAGTCATATTCCATTCTTGTCAAACAACTTGTCAATTCCTCCCCCTTCCTTTACTCAGGATGTGATTTGACAACTGTCAGTGTCAGGCATACACAAATTACCCTCTCATAGCTTAGGAAAAGGGAAGCAGATCGCTCCCTTAGTACCTGATCCTCAGGGTTTGAAATGTTGACACTTGGGGCTGCCCTGCTTCCATTGCACATTTGCCTGAGTCACAAGCAAGTGCTTGTAATGCAGATCTAGGGCCCACGTCGTTCCTGCGGCTCCCATTTGCAGTAACATGGGAATTGCAAAAAAGGGGTGCACCCTAGATCTGACTTCTGATGCTGCACCTTGCACAAGAGCAGCAATAAAAAAGAAGCTGACAATATATTTGCACATTTCAAGACCCACAAAAATTGCCCAAATGGTGCAAATGGCAGAACTCAGGAAAAATGTGCAAATTGGCACCATAACCCCCACCCAAAAAATCCATCTACTGGCTCAGCTCGTTGCAGAGCGATTTGCCACCAGCAGAGGGAAGCGGAACAAAATCCATGGGGTCGAACTAGAAAAAATCCATTGAGTTTCACCCTCCAAACAGCATCCTCTGATATCACTAGTTTTTAGAGACCATAAATGCCAGGCAGACACATTTGCCATTGATAATGTCATCTTACATTGCCAATCACTGATAGCATCTTCCAACCAATAGATGAGGGCTGCATTCGAATTTCCATTTCATTAATGGCATAGCTAAAGCTGAGCTCAAGCAATGAGATTATAGTTAATATAAAGATGCATCGATGCTTCATCTACACAAATAGACATAGTTTCTTATTTTGGCCCTGGGATAAGCATAGAAACAGCTATTCTTCTTGCTCGCATCTTCCCCCTGACATCTGACAATCTTTATTTTGTTGGCCTCACGTTTAATGTCCTCTGTTTTGTGAAGTGCTTGACTTGATTCAAAATAAACTTCTTGGAACTGTTGGGCATGTTGGCATGAATTGCTGTCTGGGTAGGGTTTACTGTGAGTCTGACTTTTGGCAACAGTGTTTAAAGCTCAAACGCTTCATATACATTTTTTCCAAGGAGCCTGAGAGGTTAATAGTAGCTGCCCATGTATGCTTAACATACCAAAACCTCTCTTATTTTGGCAGGTATGATGGTACTTATTTTTCATGTTTCTGATTCATGTTTCTACAAGCACTAAGCCAATGCACAAGAAATAAAACAAGTTAAAATGGCAAAAACAACAACTGGCAACATTATTAAGAGACTAAACCTATGGCCCCTAGACAGAGTCAGGGGTGTGGGGAAAGGATATTTTGGATTCCTGGATCTGAGGTCGGACCCAGGAATCCAAGCTCCTTGCTGACTGCCTTTCTTTGTGCGTTGCCTCCCTGAGCTTGCAAAAGCAAACTTGGAGAGGAGGGAAAGGGACATGTTAGTGGGTGGGGAGGGGACTGTTAAAGCTGGCTTATGATGTATCCTTGCCCCACGCAGCCTCCTTCCCTCCCTCTCCAGTGTGCTCCATGTAGACATGTGAAAAAAAACTTGTCTAGCCATACAAAGCTGGAGGAGCGCAGAGGTGAAGATCCACTTCACTGTTCCTCCCACGCTGCATTGAATGGCTGTGTAAGCCTCCGCATTTGCCGAGCTCCGAGGTAGCCTAGCTACAGTTCTCCATGCTCTGATAACCTCTTGTCTGGATAACTGCAATGTGTTCTATGTGGGGCTGCCTTCAAAAATGGTCTTCAGCTTCAGCTGGTCCAAAACAGGGCAGCAAGAATGTTAACAGGGATTGGCCAACGTGATCATATTATGCCAGTACTTTTCCATCTGCATTGGCTATCAGTCCATGTCTGGGCCCAATTCAGAGTGCTGATATTAACATTCAAAGCATTAAATGGCTTGGTCTGATTATCTGAAGGATCGTGTCCTCCTGTATGTACTTGCCTGGACCCTAAGATCATCCTCAGGCATCCTTCTCTGTGAGCCCCTACCAAAGGAAATGAGGTGGGTAGCTACTAAAAAGAGGGCCTTTTCTGCTGTGGCACCCCATTTGTGGAATGAGCTTCCCAGAGAGACCTGTCTGGCACCTACGTTGTGCTCTTTCCAGCACCAGGTGAACACCTTTTTCATTTTCTCAAGCATTTTAGTCTTTTGGCTCTGTTGTTTTAAATCTATTATTGTATTTTACATCTTTGCATTGCTGCTATGCCTTATTCTGGGCTGTATTTTAATAGTGTAGTTTTAGATGCTTATATTTTATATTGTATGTTATAATGCATTATCTGGTTTTAATTGTTGTGAACCACCCAGAGAGCTCTGGCTATTGAGCAGTAAACAAATGTAATAAACAAATACATAAAATCCTGATAGGATTGCACCTTAACTATTTCAAAAGCATTAGAGAACAGGCCTTAACCTTGCAGATCCTGCCATATTATCTATTAGAGCTCATTGTGGGTTCTTGTCCCCAGCCAGTGAATACCATTGATGCAGACCATGTCCAGGAACAGTGGTGGCGGCTAGTGAGGTGCTTAGTTAGGTGAAACCATCAGCTTCTGCTGTGTGGCCATTGAGGGGAAAGGTGAATTCCCATCTGTACATTTTATATATTGGTGTTGGTGGTGGAGGAGGCAGAGGATGCCACAGCTAGCACCATGCAAACTGATGGGATAGTTGCCCCTTATGTGGGCATCATTTGCTGATGGCAGCAGGAATGAAGATCCATTCAGCAGCCTTGCACTTCCATGCTGCCTCCACCATCACCTTCCAGAACACAAATGTATCTCTCCTTGTTTGCTGCTCCCTGAGGCCTGGCAGTTTAGACTAACGAATCACCTCCCCATCCACTGCTCCTAATTTTACTCTAAGTCACACCATGATTAATATGGCTGCAGGTGAAAAATCAACCAATCCCCATGGCAAATACAACAGTAAGAATAGGCCACAGCTGTGAAGCATCATGTAGAGGAATTGTGTGGTGGTTATATTCGTGGATGAAACGGCACAGCATGTGAACAGAATCCATCTGCTAAGTCTTTTTTATGCAGGATTTATTTTTTTAATGTAAAAGAACATTTCCAATCACATAGAAAAATGTGTACATGTCTTACACATTTCAGAATAGTCAAGACAAACAGATAGCACTGAAGCGATAATCGCAGGAATGGACTATACAGACAGACACAATACAGCTGCAAAAATAATTCACCAACAACTGGCCATCAAATTCAACCTTATCAAACAACCGACACCATACTATACATGCTCACCTGAAACAATCTTGGAAAATGCTGATCATAAAATATACTGGGACAGAACAATTCATACCGACAAGACAATACCTTGCAACTGACCAGACATAACGTTCATAGACAAAAAAGAAAAACACACATACCTCATCGACATAGCAATACCGAATAACAAAAATGTTGATGAAAAGGAAGAAGAAAAGAGAGAAAAATATACACCACTGGCCATGGAAGTCAAAGAACTATGGAAACAGGAAAAGGTCACAATTATTCCATTAGTCACCGGCATCACATCAAAAAACTATACAGAAAACCTCCAGAAACTGGGCCTACCAGAATACATCCACACCAACATCCAGAAAGCAGTCATAATGAAAACATGCTCAGTTGTCAGGAAATTTTTGAATCAATAAAAGACAGCATGACTTGGCACAGCCTGTCATGTCTGTCTAGAAAAACCACCACGAGCGAGAAAGAGATTAATAATAATAATAATAATAATAATAATAATAATAATGTGATTTCAAGCCTTCAGGGATAACGTGGGTTAAAAATCTAAAAAGTAAAAAAAAAACCTGTTTAAATATTTATTCACGCAGCCTTAGTCCACTTCTAACCTTTATTTACAAACTTCATAAATTTCAGCTATGAAGGATCTGAAGGTGGAACAAAATGTTTTATCTACTAATAATTCTTTCCTTTTTGAGCCTGTTCTGCTCTGCTAGCCAATTTCCTGAGTTAATCCCTATGAAGCTCTATTAACTGCACACAAATATTTTGCTCATGTTGGCTTGGTTTGGCGGCCATCACAGCAAGAGAGGTGACAATAGTACCATACATTAAAGTCAGGGACAAATTGGAAAGTCACTTTAATTTTCACTTAAATGTAAAGAACGAAGTCAATTATATTGAGAGTTGTATGCTGATCTTGTTGCTGCTATTGAAAAAAAAATATTGTCAATCCGCTGAAACATAAAAACCCAGTCTTCTAAGGAGATAAGGTAAACTGTAGTTAGAGGATGAAACGTAACTTGGAAAATGACTCTTGGGGCTCATTTACACCTTCAGCCCTTTTGAGAGGGAGGAGGGATGATTGTGAGGTTCCTGCTTCCACGACCGTTGCTCATTGGGCACACACTAGGGAATTTCCCCGCAAGTAAAGGAAAGCTGTTGCAGGAGGACATGTGCCCCATGACGGCACTTCTGATGTGTATCATCAGAAGTGGGCGGGACTAGACAGATGGGTATGGAGCAGATTTTTTTGTAATAACTCCCCAGAGATGCGCACAAGCGCAAACACACAGCAACCCAAGGGGGATAGGTACTTTGTTGAAATTGCGCTATTGTGCATTGATATGTTTGTGTAAAAAAAAAGAAGAGAGAGACAGTTGGCGATGAAATACGTTGATGTCCATGCACACTCCCGTGACAGTGGTTGGTTGTTCGCTGAGCCAGGAACTCACAAAGGGGGAGGGCACATGAGCCAGGGACTTTGGGATTGTAGCAAGAGATGGGGAAAAGCCGCTACCAAACCAGTCAGCGATATTCTGGAAAAACTGAGCAGTCGTCCTGAGATCACCATGGGAGTAGGTGAATGCCATGTGACCCGGTAGGGATGACCTTGATATTATTCTGGAATAAATGGCTGGTGTAGATGGCCCCTTAGATTCTAATATAGTTCTTTTACATTTTCCAAATCTGAAACCTAAAAAAATGAGTATCAAGATACTGTCAAAACAACCATACCCATGACTTGGCTAGGTCTTTTGGACTGTTAAACTGCTTCAAAATGAGAATGGCAAAGTCTGCTTATTGTGAAGCCATCTACATCTGTTACTGTACTGTTTATAATGATTTGTTCTTTGATAAAAACTTCAGGCCTTGGTGTTTATGATTTATGAGGATCCTGGTATGAAGATACACAACTGTAACCATTTAGACAATGGCTCGGATTCTGAGTTGGCCTTCTGTTAGTAGAAGGATTCCTTCTGTTCATGAGATGGACTCTAGATCTCCACTAATGCTTTATAGTGGTATTGAAGTGCATTGATAACTGTTGGGGCACATTACGCATTCCATATATTGCTTTCATAGAGTTATTTCCTGCTTTTTAGTCCCCATTATCCAAAATGCTGCAACAAATGTCATTGTGTGTCTTACGAGGTATAAATGCACAAGAAGGATATAGCATTACCATGGTGAGATTGTAGGCCAGATCTACGCCTTGTGTCAAATCATGAATGTGGAATAAAAAGCAGGATATAACACTATGAAAGCTGTACATGGAATGTGGAATCCGCGCTTGATGCTTGTAAGCCTCCGAACTCGCCTCCTGCTCTGCATTTTAGCTAGAAAGAATGAAGTGAAAACATAAAAAAAAATACAAAAGTCAGCCAAATAAAAAGTAAAAATTAGGGGTGTGCACTGGATTGGCTCCGATCCACAATCCGGAGCCAATCCAGGGGAAATCGGATGCAATTATCTGATTTCCGATCACCCCTCTGGATCGTCTGATCTTTTCTGAACTGGTCCGGAAGGACCTGATCCAGTTCAGAAAAAATTAGAGGATCGGCGGGCGCCACTGGCGCCCGCCGATGGAAGTGGACAGCGGGAGGGGGGTTACCTGGTGGGGCGTCCTCCTCCTCCTGTTGCCGGCTGTAAACTACTGCAAACTAGGCCTCGCCTGGCGCTCTCCTGTAAACTAGGCCGCGAGGCCTAGTTCGCAGTAGTTTACAGCCGGCAACGGACAGAGGAGGATGCCCCGCCAGGTAAGGAGCGGGGGGGCTTACCTGGGGGGGCTGTCCGCTGCCATTCGCTGCTGCCCGGGTGGTAGCGGATGGCAGCGGAGGGGCCCCAGGAGGTAAGGAGGATCATGAGGGGGGAGGAGGGAGGGGGGAAATTACCTGCAGGGCCGTCTGGCACCTTCCCCTGCATAGATCTACTAAGGACTAGGCTTTGCGGCTTAGTCCTCAGTAGAGCACCAGGTGATAACATCATCACCTGGCGCTCTACTGAGGCTGAGGCCGCGAAGCCTAGTCCTCAGGAGATCTAAGCAGGGGAAGGCGGCAGATGGCCACGCAGGTAAGGAGGATCGCTGGGGGGAGCTTACCTGCCGGGGCCACTCCACTGCCATCCACTGCCGCCCGGGCGGCAGCGGATGGCAGCGGAGGGGCCCCGGGAGGTAAGGAGGATCGCGAGGGATGGGGGATGGGGGAGGGGGGCCACTTACCTGCGGGGTCGCCCGGTGCCTTCCCCTGCGTAGATCAACTGAGGACTAGGCTTCGTGGCCTAGTCCTCAGTAGAGCGCCAGGTGATGGACTAGGCCACGAAGCCTAGTCCTCAGTAGATCTATGCAGGGGAAGGCGCCGGACGGCCCCGCAGGTAAGGAGGATCGCCGGGGGGTCTTACCTGCTGGGGGCCCTCTGCTGCCTCCTGGGTGGCAGTGGATGGCAGCAGAGGGGCCCCGGGAGGTAAGGAGGATCGCGAGGGGGCTCCCACTTACCTGCTGGGGTCGTCTGTTGCCGTCCGCTGGCGCCCGTGGGTGCCAGTGGATGGGAGCAGAAGGGCCCTGCAGGTAAGCGCAAGGGGGGGAGGGACAGGGAGGGGGGAGTTAGGCCCCCACTCACCCCCCTGCCACCATTTTTCCCCATAGACTTGCATTGGGGGAAAGCTTTCTTTCCCCCAATGCAAGTCTATGGTTAAAAATGGCGGCCGATCCGAAAATCGGACATCCAATTTTTGGATCGGGATCTGATCTGATCCAGGGGACCTCCGATTTTGTTCCAATCTGATCCAGAACAAAATTGGAGGTCCTGATCCGGTCCCGATCCGATCCGGGGGGTCCGTGCACACCCCTAGTAAAAATGTCAGAGCAAGTAAAGAGACTAAAGAGACTAGTGTAAAGCTCTTGTTGCCGTGGATGTTAGTAGTTCTGCTCCTTTCCCACTTTTTTGTCCCACAGCCCCCTCAACACAGAGGGGCACATGAATAATGCAAATGTGGCTCGTGCATAGTAAATTCTCCCACTGAAATTTGCATGAGGCATGGCTTCACCCCCCTCATGACCCTGATTGCCCACCTCTAGCCCCCTCCCACTCCCCACTGATGGTGAAAGTCTAACCACGTGGCTGCACCCAGGGCCTGCCTTCACAGTTACGCCAATTAGCTGAGTAGGACTGTCCATCGTCCCTGGCGCAATGGTTGCCTTGCCTGATTGGCGCAGAGGAAATTAATTGCTATTAAAGCTTGAGCTTTGAACTTTCAAAATTTTCTGCATGTCTACACTGCTCATGCTTCCGTTTTAAAAAAACAAAAACAAAATTGGTCTGGTAGATCTTGAGTAATAGGCCGTACACTAATATATTCTTAGAGTTTGTGGAGAACATAGCTAGCAGGAGAATCTCTGTTTTTATCTCTAATCTTGGAGAGATAGGAGTGGAGATGCCCTTTGAGGGGATTCTTCCAGGAGGTAAAGCTTGGAGCCTAAGCCCTGCCCCATGGAGAAACCCCATGAGGCAGCATGGACTAGATTGGGGTGCCCATGGGCCAGAGGTTCTGCACCCCTGTCCTTATGGGTATGAAGTGACTGGATCACACAGCAAGATACTATTTTACTCAGAAGTGAGCTCTATTGATTTCAGTGTGATTTACTCACAAGTAAGTGAGCTTAGGCTCATAGCCTAAAATATCTTAATTTAAAAGACTGGGACTTTTTCCCCTTGGAAGACCAGCCAGCCCCATAAAGTTGCTCTTTGTTGATATTGTGGCATATAAAGAGTTCTCCAGTGCCATCATTTAAACTCGGAAGGGAACCCACTCCCTGCAGGGACACACAGGGCAGGGTGGGTGGCTAAAAGTCAGCTTGTAATAGTCACAAAAGGACATCTTTTATTCACGGAAGTGAGAAATAAGAGGGAACAGCAAAAGGCATGCTGCTGGATTATGATACAAAAATAATATACGAGGCGCTGACAAATTGGCTCCTTGACAGAATGTCACTTACGGTTTGAACACTGCATATTTTGAAATCTAATTCAGAGCTGCTTATCAACTTTTCTCTCTTACAGGTTCCTTTATTAACTTTTATGTCAACAATGGATCTGTATGTGTCTAGGAGACATGGTTACCTGGAGCATTGCCATGCATAAAACTTTGATTACTCTACCTTGTCTTGATTGTCCTACTTGCCTAGTTCTATGTATGATTCTCCAGTGTCAGTGGGACTCCCTGGTGGGACACGGGCAGGTTCATACTGCAGGCAGCAGTAAAATACTGATACATAGTTTTCAGCTTTAAAGATCTGGAAAAAGCACTCCACAGCAATGATTTGATGGAAATGAGCCCCAGCTAGTGTTTTCAACTAGCCAGTGTTTTACTGGTCCATCCAATAAAACTGTTGTCATGCTTTTATTTTATTTTATTTATTTACTGCATTTCTATACTGCCCAATAGCTGAAGCTCTCTGTGTGGTTCACAAAAATTAAATTTTAAGAAATTCAATCATTTAACCATGCCATATATAAACCATGCCGCCCCTCCCGACATATACACTAATTCCTTTCCACAAGGTAATAAATATAATTGTCATGCCCCCACTGGAGGAATCTTCCTCAGAGGAAGAGCTAGAGCTCCCATAAACTGAGGGTACTCCAGATCAATCACTGTCACCAGACCACAGGGGTGTCTATACGATGACACCTTGGAAGGGCGTAGCGCAAAAGCCCACAGAATCACTGCTGTGAGGCTAAACTGACAAAGCTAGATGGGGCAAGAGGCCTGCCCCCTGTTACCGTGCTTTCCCATCCCAACAACAACAACAATGCCCACAGATAACCTCAATCAAAGGTAAAAGTTGCAGTAAATTAGCACTTTCAAAATGGGCAGTTTCGTGGGGAGGAAATAGCAATGTGGCTGCAAGTTGGCGGCTGAGTGATTTAAACAATGCAGTGCCACTGTGCAGCCACTAGGGTTAATAGAGACACCCTCCAGGAGGAACCTGGATCCTTGGGGGAGATGGCTGTAAGTCTGTCTGCATCGGGGGGAAGGGACTATGAGGCAGAGGCTGAGCAAACCCCAGGTCCCCAGGAGCGTTGTCGCCTCAAGTGACAGGCCAGTGAGAAGAAATGCTAGTTTGCGAAGAAGGACTTCTGTCTGGCTTTGCTCCACTCTTTTTGGAATCAAAAGCTGGCAACCTTAGATCCAGCCTACTGGCCTTGTTAGCCTGGCAGATGACTAAATGATGCAACAGTGGAGCTTTGTGATATCATCACCATGACAAGTTGATCAGAACTTTCATAATGGATCCAATCGTCCTCCCCTTGAAACCCTTCGAACAATGACACCAGCATTTCTGCTCTCCTTCCCCTCCTTTGCTTTCTACTTCCTGCAGAAGTCAACATTAGGGGAATATTTTGTGAGTTGACATGGTAACGTACCCCAGATTTCAAGCTTAGTCCCAGATGGATGGGATGAAATTGCAGATGAGAAATTTGGATAATGGGATATTGAATTTTATTTCTGCCAGACCAAGGAAAGACATCCAATTGTGAGAGGTAACCCCACCCCACACCCACCCCAGCCTGAGGAAAAAGATTTCCCTAATACAAAACTCTACCTTATATGATATCACCCTTTGTGATGTCAACCTGTGGAGTAGTTGCACCAATACCATGCGTGCTTTTCTCTTCTCAAACCTCCCAGCTTGAGAACAGAGCTAGCTGTTCTAATTGCTTTATTCTTGTTGTGAGCTGCTAAGTGCTGTATAGTGGAAAAGTAGGATACAAGTCTATGAAAATGGTAATAAAATAGACACAATCATTCATAGTTTATATGAAACTATATTTAATATATGTGCACATAAAGAGGACAAGAAGATACTGGAATTTGTTTGTAAAGGTTATAGGTGTTGGATCACCTGTGTCTCACATTTTCCACACACAGAGAGAAATTTCATGGTGTAGCCCTCCTGAAACTCTATCACTTTAGACTTGCAGGTCATATGTTCATTCCTGTTCCGTGTGTGTGTGTGTGTGTATCCATGAAATAAACATAATATGGCAGGGAGAAGACTAGGCTAAAACCCTTCTCCTTGACACGACCCGCCCCACCGCAAGCATGGGGCATTCTTTTAATCCTGCAGCTTGACGTGGTATGGTCCCAGGACAGCTAAATAGTTTATCTAGGTATGTAAATTGCCCTTTAGTGTCAAGACTTGTAAACCTAAAGTACAACAAGGGTCTGACTGCATGTCAAAAGCAGACTGAGCATAATCATAATCTCCGATAGTAAAGTGTGATCATAACATTAAGGGCATTCTATGATAGCTGGACTGGATGGCAGCAACTTTGCCCTTCGTGTGACAGAAATGTTGTTCATTTGTTTAACAAAATAAGTAAATACCATCAGTTAGGTGACAAGAAGAAAAATGACTGGCTAAATGCAATTTATAATGCCCTCCAAAATCACATACTCTTCCAAGTTCTATTTTTACTCAAATCTACAGTGTTCCATAAAGTTAAATCAGGCAAGAACCTGTTTTTTTTATCAAGTCTTAGAAAATATAGAGTTTTAGTAAAAAAGGAAATATAACCTTAACTTCATTTGTACAATTGTTCAAGCAATTAATAACTGTGGAGTAGTTTAGGAGCTTCACATATGACATTTATCCTACATATCATAGGAACAAAAATAGATAGTGATATTCATGCAAAAACATGAATGACTAATTGGCTGTGCATGCATGCATTGTGTGAGGAAAAAAATGTTATGTATGAAGTGGCTCTCCCGAGATGCTCTGCATGTTCCATCATGGTTTATCTCCACATATCGTATTGAAGGATTTTTAAAATGTTATAAATCATTTAATCCATGTGTAATTCATTTTAACAATAAATGATACTAACCATGAAAGGAAATCCACAAATCAATTTAAGAAAATCTTTCTGATGACAGGGATGAAACATGTGAGCCTCCTGTTGCTTATTTAGAGTTGCACCTATCCTCCACATTATCTGCATGGGTTAGTGCTTAAAGAATGCATTTGCCCTGTCTTGGTAATCATTGAGCTTTTCTACCCCAGGCATTTGTTGTGTGTTCATCATTCCCTACTCATGGTAGTTTATGGGTTCGTTAGATGATGTCCAGTTTTGCTTCTGTTTGTAAACAGCACTTTTCGTGAGCTTTTTTTTAGAGCAGTCTCTTGTGTGTTTGCGCTATTCCGCTATACTACAGTGCCGATTAGAGGTCATGTAGCAGAAAAGCAGGAAAGGAAATGTCATTCTTTGTGTAGTGCTTGGATCTTAATTCTGGGACGAAACCGAAAGTAGAGGCAGTGGATTAACAGCCACATGTGGAAACGCCGATTGAGTACAGCAGAAAGGTGTACTCATGCTGTGTACTCTGTGTTTGTAGGGCCCTCTCTGTTCCTGCTCTGCTTCAGAGGTGGTTGGAGCTTCCCACCATCCATTATTTTCCTAGTTCCTCCTGCCTTCTGTACTGGCTGGAGTGGCAGAAATGCCCTGATTGCCAGCTGAGACAAACTGCAAGGACAGGAAAGAGAATTTCTCTTGCCTCTTCTCTTCTTGGAAGCATGGTCTGCTCTATAGCAGTGTACTTGGCCAGGCTGAAGTATCTGGGAAATGTAGTTTTCCCAAGGGTGACTTCAGTTTTGAGTGTGCCAAGTGTCGGAGAAGTGGCAGGGGGTAGCTGAATCCCTTTCTTCCCTCTCTTTGAAGTGTTGCTGCAGCCTGTTCCCAGTGCCAGGGATCGAGCCACTCCAGCTTGGTAAGTAGGGTGGGTGTGAGAAGAATTGAGGACTGTCAGGGTGGGAGGGAGCAAGAGGGGAATTTTCTCTAGTTTGATCTTGACAAGCATTGGTAAGCCATAATACTTGCTGATTGCCTGAGGTGATTGTTATGAGCTCCTGAGACTCACCAATCAATATTCACAACATTAGAACCTCTTCAAAGACCTACTTTAGTGGCTGGCATGGTAGGAGTGGTAACAAAGGCTTTTTAACATTTAAATTGGAAATTGCTCTCTGGAGTTGTCTGACTACATTTTCTCAGGTATTATCTAGAGGTCGTAGACAGAACTGCACAGGAGAAGGAAGACAGATTCATTTCCCAACTCCCAAAACAGGCATTTGAGCACTATAAAATGGCAGTAGCCATGCCAAGTAAACTCAAGTCCATTACACACACTTTTACAGCCTTACAGTGCAGCCTTATGCATATTAACTCAGCAGTAAGTCTGATTGTGTTCAGTGGGGCTTACACCCAGGTAAATGTGGACAGGATTGCATTATTCATTTCTATATTGCCCAATAGCTGAGACTCTCTGGGCGGTTTGCAGTTACAAACCACAAATACAAGATAATACATCATAATATAAAATGTTTAATATACAAAATTTAAAACAATTTAAATGGGTAAAACAATTTCAATAAGTTACTAGACCTGGTAAAGGCAGCTGACATAAATGGCCCATCATATGCTATTAAAAGCCTGGGGTTAGAGGTGCTGAAAAGTTGACAGTATTGGCGCCAGTTAGGCCTTAGTGGGGAGATCATTCTATAATCGAGGGACCACCACTGAGAAGGCCCTCTTCCTTGTTGCCACCCCCCCAATCCTCCCTTGGAGGAGGCACTTGAAGGAAAGTCTCAGATGTTGTTCGTAGTGTCCAGGTAGGTTTATGTTGGGAGAGGCACTCCTTCAGTTATTGCAGTCCTGAGCTGGGCAAAGCTAAATAGGTTAAAACCAGCATCTTGAATTGGGCTTGGAAACATCCCGGGAGCCAAGGCAAGCGGGCAAGAATTAGTCTCATATATTCAGATCTTCTGGTCCCAGTTATTAATCTGGCTGCAGCATGTTGCCTAAGCTGCAGTTTCTGACCAGTCTTCAAACCTTAAGGAGTTATTCTTTCTTTCTATGACCATTTTGTATAAATGACACGACGTCCAACCCCCCCCCCCTTTAAAAAAAAATAAAAAAAAATAGAAATAACAGTTCAAAGCTGTGTGTGCTTACTCTCACAAACTGATCTTTTGGGTCAAGATTATTTTTGCCATTTGTCTTCTGTGAAGCAAACATAATTAGGTTTTGTTTGTTTGTTTTTCTGCATTTTATCCACAGGGCACTTAGGCTGCAAAGGCAGTGACTTAATCAAGGCCTTGACTGTACTGGGTTTACAAAGCTGCATTCCTGGGTTTAACGTCAGGAGTGGGAACAGCTTTTGGCTGCTACATGCCGAACGAAAAACATGAAAATGAACGAGTAAAGCTTGCTCGGTTAAGCTATAAAAGCGGGATGCACATTTGCTGCTGTAGAATGACTGCACTCCATGCCACTAAGTGCTTGGCTTTTAAATCAAAAGATGATGTAAAGAATGAAAATCAGTTGAGCACAACATGTTTTTGTTTTCATGTCACTGCACCTTACAGTTTGAAATTTTGGAAGTGCCGCATCCTCATCTGTTATGTCCATGGTCTTTTCAGCAGAATGGGAAATGCCACTTAGTGACATGAATGAAGATTTCAGGAAGGAACTAAAGCACTTTAATGAAGGTGAGCACCTCATTCCTGCCATTGGTTTTAACCTCAGTCCATAATGCCTGTATGCAGCTCAGTTCAATGCGGCGTTATAAGCTGTGGGAGTTAAGGATTTCATGCAATTAATTGGCAGTCTAGTGTGCCACTTTACCTTAATCTGGAAATACTATAAAGTGCTAAAATCCTTGAGCTAGAGGTATTATTGAGGCATAGGGACACCTCCTGTGATGTTTCAGGATACATAACCATTCCTAAGGAGCACTCGCAGCTCTAGCTCTTGTAAAGCAGCAACCAGAACGAATGATACTGGAAATATAGGAAGCTGCTTTTATACCAGTTCGGAGCATTTGTCTCAGTATTGTCTGACTGGCTCCAGGGTCTTAGGCAGAAGTCTTCCACATACCTATTACTTGATCCTTTGGAATCCCAGGGATTTGACCTACAACCTTCTGCCACTGACCTGTGGTCTTCTGAAAGCAACTAACATTGCAATGTTGCAATTCAACATTGAATTTATCACTTGACCCTTGTTGCCAATCCTTTTGGCCTCGCCACTGGAATCCCTTTGCCTGCTCCCAGCCAAAACCACCCCCACTTCCTGTCTCCAGCATCACCCTTTGAAGACAAGGCAAGTTATTCTGATTTAGGTGACAGGCACTGCTCAACTGTGGAGTTTAGATCCCCTTCCTCATGGACCAGAATGGCTATCTTCATTTTTGTTTGTTTGTTATAATTAGTGACATTTCTGAAGATTCTTTGTGTGCACATCAGTGCCAAGCAAGTTCAGGAGGGTTCTGGGTTTTCCTAGACTTAGCTGGATTTGTAGAGCTTTTCTACATGAGGCTGTTAGTCCATTGTATCTACTTTTGGCTTGGTGGCAGAACCGAGATCTGAGTGCTACACGAAGAACATTTCCTTTCCTGCTTTTCTGCTACATTACCTCTAGATGGTGCTGTGCTATAGTGGAGTAGCGCAAATACACAGGGAGGAGAATACCTTTTCTTATGCTATCAGAAATAATACCCCATTTTTCCTGCCCTAAAAAAAAAATCATGGGAAAGTGCTCTTTAAAAAAAGGAAGTGAAACTGGAGGGTCATGATGTTGTCTAAAGAACCTGTAAATGAACGCACAGTATATGCCTTGTGTAGAAAAGCTAGCACTTTCCCTGAAGGACAAGAAAGGAGTTCCTACAGTGCTCCTGTAATCTGACCAAGGCTGTTTCCCACCAGTTTAGCCCAATGAACTGGCTATGACTAGTTCTCTCAGGCAAGGATTTGGAGTTTTTCTACACAAAGTTGTTAATCCTCTGTATCTACTTTAGGTTTTATCACAGAATTGAGACCCAAGCTCTACACAAAGTGCTTTTCCTTTCCTGTTTTTCTGCTACCTAACTTCGAAGTGGCACTGTACTACAGTGGATTCATGAAATTATACGAGCAGGAAAATACATTTTGTTTTGCTTTTGCAAATAATACTCCATTTCCCCCGTGAAAGTGCTCTTAAAAAAAGACAGAAGCAAAACTGGATGGTCATGATGTCATCTAAAAACAACTGTTAGTGAGGAATGCTGAGTGCACAGTAAATGCCTCATGTGGAAAAGCCTTGGACTCAGTCTTCCATGTTTTGGTAAACAGATTACTGTAATGCACTCTAGGTGGGACCACCTCTAAAGATGGTTCATATACTTCAGCTAATGCAGAATGCTGCATCTTGTTTCCTGACAGGGACAGGCTGAAGGGAGAGCATTACTCCTCTCGTGGCACTGGTTTCCTTCCAGACTCCATTCAAAGTACCACTGATGACCTTTAAAGTGCTACATAGACAGGGAGCTGTATCCTTTAAGGAGTGCCTCATCGTCGTCTTCCCTGCTCCCTCAGATCTGCGATGGAGACACTGGCTCAATTCGGACGACACGATAGTCAATGGTGGGGTAATAATCAGCTTTACAGTTGTTCAACTAGGGGCACTCCCCACACAACATGGTAATAAATAATCAACTGTGGTGTGGATTAGGATCAGCGCTGAGTTGACTATGGCAGCATTTGGATGACACAATAGTCAAAACAAATGACGATTGTTTCCCCCACACCAGTTGTTTATTGTGTCGTCCGAATTGAGCCACTGTGTCCTTCCCAGAAATGTGTCTTCTGTAAGGACTCAGAGATGTGCTTTCTCTCACTGGCTGCATTCGGACAACACATTAAGCAACTGGGGGGGGGGGAACAATCATCACTTGTGTTGCTTATTGTGTTGTGTGGAGGGTAACATGCCACTGACAAACTACTGACGGTATGCTATTCCATCCAAATAAGCAACTGAGAGAAACAACTGGTTTGCAAGTTGTTTAGCTTGAAGCCAGTTGTTTAAAGTGTTGTGTGGAGGGGTGAGTGTGTTGATGGCGTGTGGTGAGTGGGTTAAAACACAAGCCCATCGAGGCAGGCGGCAAGAGCGACCAAAGCGGCGGCTGCCACTCTGCTACAACTGGTGCAACTTGCAGAGGCTGCTGGGATAGAACTGGGAGGACTGAGGGAGGAGGGAGGGTGGGGAGAGGCCTCAGGGCTGTGTCAGTCAAATGCTGGGTTGACTATTAGGCCACTCAACGCCAGCCCCAATCACCCACAGTTGTGTAGGACTATGTTGTGTGGGGAGTACCCACAAAATAACCAACTGTGAGTTGGCTACTCAACCCACCATTGACTAATGCATTGTCCGAATGCAGCCACTGTGGAACACTGCCAAGTGAAGCATAGCCGGCAGTATCTCCACCAGCTTCTTGGCACTCAGTTCAGATGTGGCTTTTCAATAAAGCATGACTAGCTGTTTTGTGGCATTTGGAGCTGGTACCTCTTTGTTGGCTTAATCTTTTTTTTGGGGGGGGCTGCGTCTTGTGCTGGCTGAGTTTGTTACTCATTGTGCTTGGAAGATTTTTAAATGATTGTCGTAGATTTATGGTGTTTTACTGTGTAGTACGTGGCGTCAAGTGTCATGTTTTTTGGCAGAACGTTGAGATATAACATTTCAATTAATATTTGGCACAGAAATGAGAAGAAGCAAGCTCGTAGCATGGGCAGGTCTGGGCAGGAGTACAGTCAGCACATTATGTCAGTGGAGGCTAGTGGCTCTGATTTTGGTAGGGCTGTGAATCCATTCTGGGTTTTCAGAATCGGCCAGAACTCTAAAGGAGACATCCAAGGTGCTGAACCCTATCCCCAAAATAGCTTCTGCACTGTCATGCTGGCCCAAGTGCTAATGCTGAACCTATTTACATCTTAACTTCCAAGAAACAGGTAGATAATTTAAGAGGACAGGTACATCAGTAAATATTAAAGAGTGTTCCAATACAAGGTTTATCAGTATAATAAACTCATTTTCTGTGCTTCATTATTTGTGGTGGTGATTTGATAGGGGCAGCATCTGAATTATCTGCCTCAGGCATTCTAGGTCCCCTCTACAAGGATTCGCTTTTGCGCCTGGTTAGCCGATTATGCGCATAATCGCAGAAGCGCATTTACGCCTAATCCCTCTGCACGAGAGGCGGTGAGAGGCGGCGAAGCGCATTAAAGGATGTCCAAAATGCGGTTTACAAGTAGTTAATGCGCATAAGCGCATATTCACACAGTCAAAATGCGCTTTAACGGACGGAGCAAAAGAAAACTCGTGATTTAATGCGCATTCGATAATGCGCATAATCGGAGAGATAACGCGCCTCTACGCCCCATTTGCGCTCCGCTGGTGTGGAGGTAAATTTTTTAATGAGACTTCAAAGAGCATTAAACCTCTCGTGAAGAGGCACCCAAAGAGTCTTGGGTGAGCCCTGCTGTCATTACTTCAAGCCATTCTGGGCATTCATTATAGTAATACCTCACTGTAATTGTGACTGTGATGTATGACTGCAGGGGAATAAATAATCCAATTTCTATTTGAGAGGGAGTATACAAATTTAACAGGAAAGGCAGTGTTCCTTATGCTCTGCATTAGCTATAGGCTTGTTGATGACACTTCATACAAAATGTGCTAATTTGTTTTTTTTTTCTTTAACCACAGACTTCAAACTACAGTTCTGTTTTTGCAGTTTAGCCAAGAGCAAGTTCATAGGTTCTTAGCTAGATACTGTGAATGAGTTTGAAAATGCAATGCTCTCTAGAGGGCAGGCTTGATCTAGTTATGCGTTGAAAGGTTTTTCAATTCCAATAAAGCCTAGATTTGCAACTTTGGAGGAAAAAACACACCTTTAGTTTAAAAACAAATGAAACAAAAACACTTTTAGGTGTATATGAGACCTAAATGTTTCAGTTAATCCCCCCCCCCCCACAAAATTTACACAGCCCATACCTTCAGGACCTAACATAGATTCAAATGCAACCTCCAGTTGAAGTGAGACATTTCTGAACTTGCAATGTAGTTCATGGGCCCCAAAAATATCATTCGACAGTATGCACACATTTGAAAAATGTCCATGATTTCTTTTTTTAACTTTTGAAAAATGCTTTAATCAATGGGAGAAGAATTCGTACATTTGAAAGCTTGCATACATTTCAAAGGTGGGTACAATTGATGCCTATGTTTAGAAGAATGTGCACAGAAATACACATGTATTGGTCATGTTTCAGGAAACCAATCTGCTATTATTATTATTATTAATAATAATAATAATAATAATAATAATAATTCAATTTATACCCTGCCTGTATATAGAATAACCTAGGAGGCATACAAAGTTAAAACAATTAAACAAGGTAAAACAATAAATAAAATACTATAGCTAACATAAAAATATTAAAAACAAGTTTAAAAGATAAAACAATTAATAAAACTAAGCAGCATAAAAACAATACACAATGGTCAGTAATAGGATTCTAAAAAGGGAAGGCCTGGCAGAATAAAAAGAGTCTTTAGGGCCTGCTTAAAGATATTCAAGGAGGTCAGCAGGTGCATTTCAACCGGTAGGTCATTCCAAGCTGTAAGCTATACTTTACAGTAGACTTGGTGTAGTCAGTGAACTGAAAATAGCCTCCCTAAAATATGCTCTTCATTTTCACATCTTAACATAGTTTCAATTATCTGGACTGTGATGTTGTCATGCTGTACATCTCCATATTTGGCTGCCACTAATACAATCAGGGTTGCATAACCTGACTGGTCATGTCACAGGGAAGTAAATCAACACATTACTAGGGGAGAGGGCACATTGTTGGAAGGATGTTTTGGTGTGCACTCCAAGTCTAGTGTAACTATGTGTTTCTGCAGTTAACCTTGTAGTGTATTAGGCAGCTCATGCATTGATGCTGCAGCACGTTTACTGTAAAAATATGCTGTGGTGAGCATGTTGACTTTGTGAATAAATTCATTTATTTTAGAGAGTTGTGCCCCACCCTTCAAAGAGTTCCTAGGGGGTTACTGAAATAAATAAATAAATAAATGCAAAACAAAACATTAAACAGAGACCTTGATTCTCAATAATGTGTGGAATCAATAATTCAGGAGTGAATTTGCTACTTCTATAATATGTGAGTTGCCCTATGCTTGTGTCTGAGCAAAGGTTGGGGAGACAGTTCTCCAAGGTTGAAACCCAACACTATTTACTTGATTGAACTGGCTGACGTTACAGCAATAAGATGTCAACCTCTCATTAAATAAAGCAATATTATTTTCTTTTATTTGGATATGGTTTGATTGTTAAGTTGAAGAAATTATGTACCAACAAAGTTAATGCTGTCAGTATCTAACAAAATGGCAAATACAGAGAAAACTGAATGTAGCTGAAACTTCTGTTCAGCCACAGAAGTATTGTAAAAAAACTGCATGTGTATGAATGGCAAATGCTGCAAATTTCTCTTTGTGGATTGTTTTTCATCTTTTGTTTCACTAGCCCATTGGATGGACATAGGGTTAAAAAAACAAAACACTTTCTCACATGTTGGCAGACATAACACTATTCCAATTACCTCTAAGATAAGTTGCAAGATTTTCAAAGTAAAAAATGTGTGTGTAAGAAGAACCAGATCCTTCACTAGTGCATGTGTTACATGCTCTCTGCATCAAGAGCAAGCCTCCATTAAGGATATGTGGGTCCCAAGGCTAATAAGATGGAAGGACCTATCTACTATTGTTACAAAGTGTGCCCCTTCCACCAGAAAGGCTATTCCCTTCTCTTCCATTCCCATCCCAAATGAAATGTCACCACATAAATGCAGCACCTATAGACTTTATTAAAACTTGTTACATAACAGGGTCATTCAAGTTAGTAGCTGCAGGGTAAGACTAACTTCTTAGAAACTGTAGTAAATAGTTAAGGATAAGGCAAAAAGTCTCTGGTGCAATACTGGTAAATGGTTGCAGAACTCAGGATGAAAGGTCACAAAGTGAGGTAAGTAGCTGCAGGACCAGGATAGATGCTTGCAGGGTAATGCACATAAATATCTGCAGGATCAGGCTGGATATCTGTATTGTAATACTGGTAAGCATTGACAAGATTATGATGAAGGCCCATGATACAGGTAAGTAGCTGCAGGGCTAGGGTGGATGTCCATAGCACAATAAAGGTAAGTTACTATGTAATGATGATAAGATCAGTAGCTGTAGAGTCACAATGATCTGTTACTGAGCTTGCTGTGGAATTGAGCATGTTTTTTCTTGTCCATTTGTTTTGATGTGTTCCTGACTACTGGAAAATCTCTCCTCTGCTTCAGCTCTTTGGGCTTTTAAGCAGCTAGCTGCTCTTTCCCCTTCTTACTACCCATTTTTTTTAGCTTCTGTTCTTTGTTCCCATTCAGTTGCTCTTTCCAGCTACTCCTCTTGAACCTCTTTGCTCCAGCTCTGTTTTTCTGTTCTCTGCCCATAGCTTATAGCATTCAGGCTTTTATCCTGTAAGTGTTTACCTTGCTTTGCTTTACCTTGCCTTGCCTTGCCTCCCTCTGAGTGCTTGAGTCATTTAAAGAGCCCTTGTCCTGATTCCCTTTTCTTCTGTTTACCCAGCCTTAACTGTAGCTGGCTATTGTTGATGGGCAACTAAGAACACTTAAGGGGTTGTATGGCATCATCCCCTGCCAGGGCTCCTGACAAGTTCCTTGGAAATTAATGGCCTAAAAATACGAGGGCCCAAGGCAATAATCTTATTAGAGTAATAGTTAATCTGGCCCTGATCAAGAGATACAGGTCTCCAATCAGAGCTTTCTTAAACTATGACAATGTCTTAGGCTCATGAACTATCCCAGTACATGGGCTACTGGATAGCTCTCTAGGGGCACCTATCAAGAAGAAGAGCAGCAATATCCTCAAACCTAATTGGCCTGTGTTAGGCTGACCAATTAAAATTCAGGTCAGGGCTCATGTAACTTTAACAGTTGTAGAGAAAAGGGAATTTCAGCCAGTGTCATTTGTATGCAATTAGTTCCTGGTGATATTCCCTTTTTATCACAACAGTTAAAGGTGCATGCACTATACTAGATTGACCATATACAAAAGAAGGCAGGGCCCCTGCAACTTTAACTGTTGTGATGAAGAGGGAATATCACCAGGAACTAATTGCATACAAATGACACTGGCTGAAATTCCCTTTTCTCTACAACTGTTAAAGTTACATGAGCGCTGACCTGGATTTTATCTGGTCACCCTAGCCTGTGTAATCCTACTCAGGATTGGCTGCACTGTACATAAATACTGCAGGTTCATCAGCTGGACATTGCATGAGGCTGTTAGGTTCCTTGTGTTTCCTACATTCTAGCTCCTGTTATTTCAGCCTCCCCTGAGTTCTAGATGAATAATCCCACAAGGGGTTACACGGGCATGGCACACCCGCGGACCCTAGCCAACCACCACTAGTCACAACCATCCTGCTAGAGTGAAAAAAATGGTTCCAGAAAGCAGAAAAAAAGCCTTGAATGGGCAGCGTCAAGGCCAAGAACGCTGCACGAACCTAAAAGTCGGCCAAAACAGAAACGAACAGGCAATGAACAAGGAAAAGCACAACCACCCAAACTCCCCCAGATGTGTTTTGCCTGTTCCAGAGGCAACCAAAAACATCCTCAAAATCACCCAGGACATCATTGCAAACAATAAAGAAACAGCAATAGTAGCTCCCAACATACTGAAACAAAAACTCGCAGTCCAGACCACTAGGTTAAGAAGATACAAAGAATCAAATGAAAGAAAAGCCCAAAACACTCTCTTTAAAAGAAATGAGAAATTATTATACCAAAGAATAAGCAAGAAAAAAGAAAACAACATTATACCCCCAACTAAAGAAAAAATAACCACATTCCGGAAAAATATCTGGTCAGAACCAGTACAACACAAAGAAAGCACAAGCTGGATAAGACAACAAGAAGAAAGACAGAGACAATTACCACAGCAAACAGAGTATACAACAACTCTGGAGGAACTGAAGGAAACAATACAAAGGACACACAAGTGGAAAGCACCTGGCCCAGACCAAATACAAAACTTCTGATTCAAACAGCTTACATAAATACATGAATACCTCACTCAACAGATCAACACAGTCATAGAACACCCACACCTATTACCTCAATTCCTAACTGAAGGCAAAACCTACATTAAACCAAAAACTCCAGACACCCAAAACCCAACTAACTAATAACATGTCTTCCAACACTCTACAAAATTATAACCACCACAATCACACAGAAAATTGAAGCACATCTTACCCAACATAATCTACTCACAGAAGAACAAAAAAGATGTAAAAAAAAAGCAGAGGATGCAAAGAACAGTTAATAATAGACAGTGTCATGAAGCAAACAGAAAAACAGAAAAGAAACCTCCACACCTGCTACATAGACTATAAAAAGGCTTTTGACTCAATCCCACACAGCTGGCTGAAAAAAGTACTCAAAATATACAAAATACATCCCTCAGTCCAAAACTTTCTGACAAGAATCATGGAGACATGGAGAACGACAATATACCTAACAAGGGTCATATACAAAATAAAATAAAATAAATATCATATGTGGCATATTCCAAGGTGACGCATTCAGTGCTCTGTGGTTTTACCTGTGTCTCAAACCACTATCCAACACCCTTAACAACACCACATATGGCATCGACATAAAATACCAAAAACAAGCAAAGCACAGAATCAATCACCTCCTGTACATGGATGACATCAAAATCTATGCTTCAACCTTGAGACGAATAAAAGGCCTCCTGCGAATCACTGAGGAACTGACATGAAAATGGGATTCGGGATAGGAAAATGCAAAATGCTACACATAGAAAGAGGAAAATGGAAAGAAGAAGAAACAGCAGAAACACTAAATAACTAAATATTATATAACATGGAAGAAAATGAAACATACAAATAATTAGGATTCCAACATAACACAATAATCAATCACAGTAAAAACTCAACTAAGAATGCAATATAAAACTCACCTATCACAAATCCTAAAATCTAAACTCAACTCTAAAAACATTTTCAAAGCCATCAAGACCTACGCAATACCCATTCTCGCATACTCATTTGGAATCATACACTGGTCGCGCACTGAACTCGAAGAAATAAACAGACTCAATCGCACCGAACTCACAGAACACCGCATGCTAGGGATGTGCACGGACCCCCCGGATCGGATTGGGACCCGGATCGGGACCTCCAATTTTGTCATGGATCGGTTCGGACAAAATCGGAGGCCCCCTGGACCGGATCGAGTCCGATCCCGATCCAAAAATCGTAAATTTTTGGATCGGCCGCCATTTTCCCCCCCATAGACTTGCATTGCAATGCAAGTCTATGAGGAAAAAATGGCGGTGGGTGGGTGAGGGGCGGCCTAACTCCCTCCCCCCCCGGGGCCGTCCGCTGTGGACGGCCCCAGCAGGTAAGCCCCCTCCCCCGCGCTCCCTACCCCCCCTGGGGCCATCCGCTTCCGTCTGCTGGCACCCGCGGGCGCCCGCAGATAGAAGCGGACGGCTCCGGGGGGGGTAAGCCCCCTTCCCCGCCACTGCTTACCTGTTAGGGCTGTTCGCTCCCGTCCAGCGCTGGCGGCTACTGCCAGCCAGCTTTGCGGCTTGCTCTAGAGTAGCGCGCCAGGTGATCACCCGGCGCGCTACCCTGGAGCAGGCCGCGGAGCCCGCTGGTAGTAGCCACTGGCGCCGGATGGGAGCGGACGGGCCGGAAAGGTAAGGGCCCCCCTCCTCCCATCCGCGCGCCCCCTGCTTACCTTCCCAGCCTGTCCGCTCCTGTCTGGCGCCGGCGGCTACTACCAGCGGGCTCCGTGGCCTGCTCTAGAGTAGTGTGCCGGGTGATGACATCACCCGGCGCGCCACCCTGGAGTAGGCCGCGGAGCCCGCTAGTAGTAGCCGCTGGCACCGGACGGGAGCGGACGGGCCGGGAAGGTAAGGGCCCCCCTCCTCCCCTCCGTGCGCCCCCTCCTCCCCTCCGCGCGCCCCCTGCTTACCTTCCCAGCCTGTCCGCTCCCGTCCGGCGCCGGCGGTTACTACCAGCGGGCTCCGCGGCCTGCTCTAGAGTAGCGCGCCGGGTGATGACATCACCCGGCGCGCCACCCTGGAGTAGGCCGCGGAGCCCGCTGGTAGTAGCCGCCGGCACCGGACGGGAGCGGACGGGCCAGGAAGGTAAGGGTCCCCCTCCTCCCCTCTGTGCGCCCCCTCCTCCCCTCCGCGCGCCCCCTGCTTACCTTTCCAGCCCGTCCGCTCCCGTCCAGTGCCGGCGGTTACTACCAGTGGGCTCCGCGGCCTGCTCTAGAGTAGCGCGCCGGGTTATGACATCACCCGGCGCGCTACCCTGGAGCAGGCCGCGGAGCCCGCTGGTAGTAGCCGCCGGCGCCGGATGGGAGCAGACGGGCCGGAAAGGTAAGCGCCCCCCTCCTCCCCCCCCGCTGTCCACTTTCATCGGCGGGCGCCCACTGGCGCCCGCCAATGGAAGCGGCGGTGGGCGCCAGTGGGCGCCCGCCGATCCGCCGATCCGCCGAACCGGTTCGGAGCCTTTTCGGACCGGTTTGGATTGGATCGGCCGATCCAGCTGTTGGATCGGAAATCGGATAATTTATCCGATTTCCCACTGGACCGGACTCGGATCGTGGATCAGGTCCGATCCAGTGCACATCCCTACCGCATGCTCCATCCCAACTTGTGCATTGAAAGAACAACAATCAGCAGGAAGGAAGGAGGAAGAGGTCTCCTAGACTTTAACACAATGCATGCTAAACAGATAAAATCACTCAGAGAATTCTTCCACACTAAAAACACCCCTATTCATAAAGCCATAGTAACAGCAGATAAAAATTTCACCCCACTCAACCTAGCACTACAAAATGAAGACCAAACACGACCACTCACTCTTGCAGAGAAAAAAGAAAAATGGTCACAAAAAGCACTCCATGGGAAACACTACAACATAATACAGAACCCACTAATAAACAAAGAACCATCATACGACTGGCTCAGGGAGGGTGAGCTATTTCCAGAAACAGAAGGATTCCTAATAGCTATACAGGATCAAGTGGTAGCCACCAAGAACTACCAAAAATACATCATAAATGATAACAATGTAACGACCTATGAAGGAAATGGCATCACGTCCAAGAAACAATAGACCACATAACAGGAGGATGTAAAATTCTGGCAGGAATGGACTATACAGACAGACACAATACAGCTGCAAAAATAATTCACCAACAACTGGCCATCAAACTCAACTTTGTCAAAGAACCTACACCATACTATACATACTCATCCAAAACAATCTTGGAAAATGCAGATCATAAAATATACTGGGACAGAACAATTCATACCGACAAGACAATACCCTGCAACCGACCAGACATAATGGTCATAGACAAAATAATAATAATAATAATAATAATAATAATAATAATAATTTATTTCTTACCTGCCTCTCCATTTGGATTGAGGTGGGGTACAACAGTAAATATAAAATATGATAAAATACATAAAACTGATTAAAACATGGCACACATTATTAAAACTGCATTAAAACATCATAAAAAGAAAAACACACATACCTCATCGACATAGCAATACTGAATGACAAAAATGTTGTTGAAAAGAAAGAAGAAAAGAGAGACAAATATTCACCACTGGCCATGGAAGTCAAAGAACTATGGCAACAGGAAAAGGTCACAATTATTCTGTTAGTCACTTCAGTCACTGGCATCACATCAAAAAATTATACAGAAAACCTTCAGAAACTGGGCCTACCAAAATACATCTACACCAACATCCAGAAAGCAGTCATACTTAAAACATGCTCAATTGTCAGGAAATTCCTGAATCTGTGAAAGACAGTATGACTTGGCAAAGTCCATCATGTCCATCTAGAAAAACCGCTATGAGCGAAAAAGAGATGAAATAATATAATAATAATAATGTCATACCCACCTCTCTCTCTGGATAGAGGTGAGGTGCAACAACAAATACAAAACACCATAATATATATATAACTGATTAAAAGCATATAAAATAAATACATTATTAAAAGGCATCTTAAAATTTAACTGGGTCGTTGAATTTTCTGCCTCCCTGCCTAACACCCCACATTGGATAGATCCCTTTGATCATCCCTCTTATCTGGAACATAATTCTATTACCAGATCACACTTTTTGGACTTAATGTTGGTGGGCTAATTATGTGGCAGTGGCCAGTAGCATGGCTATTTTACTCTGCTTAAGATATAAGCATGATTTTGTATAAAGTGTACCTTCCAGACACTGTCTTTGAATATTTTGATAAATACATCAAGTGCAGAGAGATAGAAAAGGAGAGGTACACTTCATACCATTGTTCATTTGTGGCAGTGTTAATTGTGCCAACTTACAGGAAGTATCCAGTGGGCAACTGGTTTTGTCTTACCATTTTCCTATGAATCTCATAAATACCACCAGGAAGGAGAGAGGGGTTAAAATTGCAAGTGCTTTATTTCTCCATAGCTAGCAAAATGGTGGTCTGGCATTGGATAGGGTCTACCAAAGGCTTGCTACCCAGTAGCAAGCTGTCCAGTCCATCTCCATAGGCGTTGCACCTGGGATAAATGTAACATTTGCCACTTTGTTGGGCTGGCACTTAGCGACTGAGTCACACCACTGAAACTAGATTGTGTAGCTGTGTTCCTACTTGGAAGATGTAATGCGCAAATGTATTTACTTTATGGAATTGCTGGCTCTGTCAACAATATTTTGCGTGACTTATCCCTGAAAAATTATTATTCTTGTGCCTAGCCTATATATTGCTAGTTACATTTCAGCAGCATCTCATTGGCAAGTCTGCAAAAGCTGTTTCATTCAAATCCAAAACGAATTCCACTGCTTTTCAATTTTAATGTCTCTCTGACTTTCATTCTGGTGCACATCTAAAGTACTGATATATCTCTTCCTCAAACCGATGATAGTATCTCACATCACTGCCCTCCAATATAGTGGAATCAGGACATGAGATTAATTAATTCTTCTGCCAGATCAACAATGATGCTTCTTTCCATTCCACAGGGCAAGTGTCAGACTAATTTTAATGTGAAAGCATCAGAAGACCTCATTGCCATTAAGAACCAGTTAAAAATCAATTAATGGACATTTAAACCTTTACTGGGACATGGTTAGTGAAAAATGCTCCACTGGCAGAATAAGAATTGCTTTCTAATGATCACACATCTTTAAAAAATGAGTAGTGTATCCGCACTATTATTCCTTACAATTTGATTGTGCGTCTCATATCATGATCTATATAGATAAGGAAAAATACAGAGGTAAAATGAACTGTTACTTCCCATCTTTCTGCTGGGTTTGATCAAGTTCCAAGTAAATGTACTCAAACTTGTGCAGCAAGCAGAAATGGAAATGGAAACATTTGTCACCTTTAGAGAGAAACATGTGCTGAGATTGTTAATATTTGCAAACTCACTGACATTCTGAAAGAGCCAGTCATCTCCAGCTACCCTTTCCTGAAGGAAAAGCATTTCGAGGGACTTCAGTTCGCTCTTTTCTGCTTCATGTTACTGTATTTCCTCATTCTGGGCGAGGAGAGGGAAATCAATAGTAGCCATTAATCATTCTCTCTCATGTGCAAAGACTGTGAACACCTTAAAGGTGAAATGCAAAGGTTGGCAACAAAAATAAAGGGTATGTGAATTGCCTCTAAGTGCGTTATAATTGGGGAGACTGCTAAGGTGATCAAATTCTACTAGATGAGATCTTATTACTCACACAGATGAGGATCCAAACCACTGCATCAGCTCCTTTCTGGCTGGCGATCCTGGCTCCTCCTGAAATAGAGTGATCATATGAAAAGGACGACAGGGCTCCTGTATCTTTAACAGTTTTATTGAAAAGTAAATTTCAGCAAGTGTCATTTGTATGCATACAGCACCTGGTGAACTTCCCTCTTCATCACAACAGTTAAAGCTGCAGGAGTATAGCTAGAGTGACCAGATACAAAAGAGGGCAGGGCTCCTGCAGCTTTAACTGTTTTGATGAAGAGGGAATTTCACCAGGTGCTGCATGCATACAAATGACACCTGCTGAAATTCGCTTTTCTATACAACTGTTAAAGATACAGGAACCCTGTCCTCCTTTTCATATGGTCACCCTATCCTGAAAAGCTCCTGTCAGGGGCCTAAACCCAAGCAAGAGTTTGAACCAACCTCCTAGGCTTTGCACACTCCACTGGTTTTCTAATTATTATTTTTTAAATTGTCAACATAGCACTTAGCAGCTGTTGTCACGTCAAACAAATTTGTGCGCCATCTAAGTATTTGGTGTGTGTGTGTACTTTCAAAACCCCAATATCCATTTAGCAGTAATGCACAGCAAAAGAGAGCATTCAGTGTAAATAGGTGAAGAGATTCAAATCCACAAGGTCATCTAATGCACTTCAAAGAAGTTAATTATTAGGCCATTAGCTCACTAAGAATTCAAAACATATAGGGAAGAATGTAGTTCTAAATCTGAATAAAACTTCCTTCTCTACTGATATAATGGGGCAAGGGACTATCTCTATCTGTCATCTATGTATTAGTTACCTGAAAGTACTTGTTCTAGACATTTTAATATGTTCCATATGGGATTGGCCACATGTTCCCAGGCCTCTGGAGCAGTTCCAGCTTCAATGCATGGTATTTATCCAAGTGTAGAGAAGAATGTCCCCCAAAAGGGTGCAAAATGCCTGGTCCTCTTCTCTTCATACAAGACTCAAGATCGAGTTGAATCTGTTGACTGTTGAGCCTCTTCTGTTGACATTAACTAAGCAATTTCTTGCATGCCTTCAATAAGCAGAGCTTGTGCATGACTAGTCAGGAAAATGTTTGCAAATAAGAAGTTTCCATTCCTCTTGCAAACAGCTATGCTTAATGAGAATTGTTTTAGCATTTCATTTCAGAATTCTAAGAAGGACTGAATTTCTACCTGACATCTCTCTGGAGGAGTCTGCCCAGGAATTTGGAATTCACTCAATTCAGGCCACTTAACAGGGATTAGGCAGCGGATGGAAATAGGGGTGCATGGGGAGAGAGAGGTTTTGTTGTCTATTCTAAACAGGTAAAAGAATTCTTGTTTAGGATTAGGTAGAGAGTGGGGTTGGATTTTCCTGCCTTGAATATTGGGGTGCAGCACTGTGCAGACTAGAAAATAGGACAGTGTGCAATTTTGATGTGTGACTTTCAAACCTTGATGGACATTGACATGTTTCACAGTGAGCATTATGGTGCTTCTCAGGGTTCTCATTACCAAGTCAAAAAGTGACACTGAGGCTTGATTACCTTGAACTGGAGGGCAGACTGCCCCAGGAAATCTGTGAATAATGGGGGACTGATATCTCTGTTTTAGGACGTTCATAAACTGAGTCTGAAATTGTCAATGTTCGTATGAGAATGTTGATGACTATGTATGTATGTATGTATGCATGCAATGTTGTACAGCTGTGAATTTTGACAGTTATAGTTGTTTATCCTTGTTTAGGAGGCCAATGGGCAATGTCTACAAAGTCTTATCAGTACACTCCAATTCAGTGGAATGCCTTTCGGTAAGTGACCTAGGCTAGATCTACACTACTGCTTTATAGCACAATACACATTCCATATACCACTTTCATAGTGTTATATCCTGCTTTTTATTCCACATTCATAATGATTTGACACAAGGTGTAGATTTGACTCAAATTTAATCAGAACTTTAATCATATACTAGGAAAGGGCTCCATTTGCCATGGCATTGATGTAAATGTTGAAAATAAATCCGTGAAATTAAGTGTAATCATTCCTGATGCTCAGTTGAACTTCTTAGTAGGGATGTACAAGAAATTCATTTCAGTTTCTTTGTGATCAGAATTTACCTAGTTCATCCCTCCCAGAACCAAACACAGACCCAAAGGCAGTCTGCACTTGAAATCCGTACATTTCTGAGCTTGCGATGCAATTTGCAAAACATCAACCAAAAAACGTGTTTGGGAAATGCGTACATTAGAAGAAAGGCACGCTTTTCAAAAATGTGCCCTGCACACTTGAATCAATGGGATAAAAATGCCTACATTTTTGTGCCAAAAGAACAAAACAAAGCTCACGTTGTGAGACGGACAGGAGTTGGATGAGCTTGAAGGTTGAAATTGAAGAAACTCAACGAGCTGTCGTTTAACTATTTTGCACATCCCTATGATCTCAGGGATCACCAAATTTCAGAACGATCTCAAAGCATCTAGTATTTGAATCAAGTGAAAATCTACATTGGAGTGATCTATTACTAGTGATATGAGAAGTCAAAAGCTGTGATATGGTGTCTGTGTACACTCCATTGTTGTTGTTTATTCAGTTTATACCCCACCTATCTACAAAATGCCCTAGGCGGCACTCCATGACTGCTGCAGGACTCTATGCTCCCCAAATGCACTCCTCATAGTCCAAAGAGCCTTTGGAATGGCTTGTGATGTGGCATGGTGGTCATGACTCAGGTGGTGGGATGGGGGGGGGATGGAGCCCCCTTTGCAGAAGTGTCTTCTGCTCATGTTCAGGGTACTTTGGATCCAAGTCAAATACATTCGTGTCGCAAGGAATTTTAGAAAACTATGGGCACACACTATTTTGCCAAATGCAAAAGAGTTCTTTTAGGATTCAGGAGCAATAACAACACAAGTGAATAGAAGTCTAAAGATTTATTAACTAGCAGGCAAAATAGTACAGCTAAAGATAGGATGTTATCAAGCAAAGCTGAGCAAGATAGCTTACGTCCCCATTCTGCTGTCAGGAGCACCAGGAAATGGCAATGGAAAGATGCCAATTGGCCAGTTGCGCAGCACCTCCGTGGTTCTGGTCTGCGCTGAAGCTCAAACGAAATGGCACATTGGAGGGACTTTTATGTCTGAGTTCTCCTGTGACTACGTGCAGTTCTTCACAGTACCCTAAGTGAACACACCTGTGGTGATGGTCGAAACCTCAGTCTCATGATGATCATCCCTCCCAAAAGATAAGATAAATTAAGTGGACAGCAGACAATCTAACAAATCAAGAAACCCTCCCACATTCCAAAGTCATGCCATCCTGAGTTGCAATCTGATCTTGAAATGTAGAGGATCAAGCCAAGAAGCTTTTAACCCTTCGAGAGACCTGGTTCAGGCATGAAAGCAGCAGTTGTAGCATGTCACATCTATCTTCTCGATATATAATAGCCTTCCGGTAGATTTCCTCTACACAAGCCTATGCATATTGTTGAAGGAGGTGAAAGTATCAATAGATACAGCAGGGGTGGGGGAAGGGAGCAAGTTGCCAGGTAACGGAAAAAAGAATGTGACCGTTGATTTGATGGGAGGGGGAAGGAGGGAGGGAGGGAGGAGCAAGGGGAGGAAGGAGTCATGGCTGACAGAGAGACATTAAAGAAAGCCTTCATGAGAGAAAGGAGAGAAAGAAGAAAAGAGATGAAGAAATAGAGAATAAGCACAGGAGACAGCAGAAGGCCAAAAGTAGCAGATCGAACAAGAGAAAGAGAGCACTGACTGTGAATAAAAGAGGCACCTGTTCCTGAGGGAAAGAAGGATCTGTGCTGTGTCAGGCTTGACTGAAGAACAGAACTGGACTTTGGGGTTTGTGTTTTCTGAAGGGACCTCTGGAGGTTGATGGAAAGGAGGGAGAGGACTGCAACAGATTTATTGTGTTACTGTTACCAATTGTTGAAACTGTGTTTGTTTAAATGCTGGAAATGTTTCTTTATTCTAGCATCAGTGCCATAGGTTTTTGATAGGGCTGTGAACGGACCCCCTGATCCGATTTGGATCCCGATCTGTCAGATCCAGATTGGGCCCGATCCGACCCAACTCAGATCTGGATTGGGATCCAATCCAGGTCCAGCCACAGCACTCCCTCCCACTCTCCCCACTCTCTCTCTCTCCCCCTCCCTTCTCCCACTCTTCCTGCTTACCTGCTGCCTCCTCCGCCATCATCCTGCTGTTGTCCTCCATCCTCGCAGTGGGCTGCTGCATTTCCTGGTCATGGCGGGCACCGTGACCAGGGAATGTGGTGGCCCACAGCGAGGATGGAAGATGACAGCAGGATGATGCGGAAGAGGCAGCAGGTAAGCAGAGAGAGTGGGGGGAGGGAGAGAGTGGGGAGAGTGGGAGGGAGTGCTGTGACTGGATCCAGATCAGATTGGGATCACGGATCTGATCTGGCCTGATCCGGGCCCAATCCGAACTGATTCAGATCTGGAATCCAGAGGTCCGGATCACTCCAATCTGACTCGGATTTGGGATCTGGATCTGGATCCGGTCACAGCCCTAGTTTTTGACTCCCCTTTCTTTATTACTTGAATTCTGTACTTGTTTTTCTTTTATCTAATAAATTTGCGTTAATCTCACCCTGTTGTTGGAACTAATTACATAGCTAGGAACCTGAAGTCCGTTAGAAATTTGGTGGCACTGGTGGGACCCAGGAGAAACCTGGGTACTTGTAATTAGATTAATCTTCCCTACAGCATAATTGTTGTTCATTGTAATATACAGTAAGCAAAATGAGTGATGAGGAGGGAGCAACACTTTCAGAAGCAAGAGATGATATGCATTCATCACTTAGGTTGTCTAGGCCAATATTTAATCCTGCACCATACAGTGGAGAAAATCAAGACTGGGATGATTGGTTGGAGCAGTTTGAAATAGCAGCTGAATTAAATGGGTGGGATGAACTTATCAAGTTAAAGTTCCTAAATTTGTTACTGGTGGGGAAGGTTAGGAGAGTGTACCATGGGCTTAGCAAAGGTTTAAGACATCTTAAAAGAATTATAAACAACTAATTAAAGCATTGAAAACATCTCTTGAGCCAGCAGGATATGCACAATAGGATCGAGCTGCTGTCTTTAATTATAAGAGATCTCCAACCCAGCCAGAAATAACGAGACTGTACTTTAGAGAGAAAAAAGTCCTACAATTCCCAGCATGTCCCAGGCAGCATGGCTGCCTGGGGCATGCTGGGAACTGTAGGACTTTTTTGGGGGTATTAACACACATATGATTGTGCCCTAAGGCTTTGCTCTTGATTGTTCCTCTTTATTTCAAGAACTCAAAATGAGGCTGAACTAATATTTGCTAAGAAATATTAATATCTGAGGTTTGTGCATTTGTGTCAATTCTAGTCCATCCATATGACAATGATCTTGATTAATTCTGAATTTACAGCCTGATCTCAACTTGCTATGAAATTAATTGTTCAATATGGACAGAGAGTGGCTAGGAGGGCAATAGGGCAAAATAATTCTCCTGCTTCAAGTCATGAATTGTATTTAGCAATGCTTGGGTGTAATAAATATTATGCTCCCTATTTCCAATCAAATGACTTATTTATTTATTTGACTTCCTTTTATACTTATCATCACACTGGACATTAATCTATCATCAATGATCAGGCACTTATCACCAGAGTATTTAATATGTCTGTGCTGTAAAGCCATTACCAAAAGGCTTACAAGCTGTGCAGAGTCTCTGGTATTTTGTCAGTTATTATTAACAAATACCAGAATGGAAATTGACGATCAGTCTTGATGGGAGACCTGATTGTGCTATTTACATCAAGACCATTTTAATGAAATGCCTAATTCATAAACATACATCATTGATTTTCATGTTCACATCACTGCAATTAGGATTTGGTATTTAAAGGGCACGCTTTGCACTCTGCATGTTTTTAATCATCCAGTTCAAGTTTGCTTTTTAGGATTGGGGGTTGGTGGAGTTGTGTAATTTCCTCCTCGGGGATGAAATAATTTACCTCTTATTTTCATTACTCCATTGAAGGCAGTACCTTTTAACATCCTTGTAGAGTTGGATGGGTGAGCCTGGTATGGAGAAAAGGGAAGAAGAAATGGGCAAAAGGTGCTGGTTCTGATCTATAAAGCTTTGCATGGCTTGGGACTGCAATACTTGACAGAGCATCTCTCCCAGCATAAACCTACCCATTTACTATGCTCATCATCTAAGGCCCTCCTCCAGGTGCCTCCTCCAACAGAGGCTCAGAAGGTGGCAACAAGGGAGAGGGCCTTCTCAGTGGTGGCCTCCCAATTATGGAACCATCCCTCCAAAAACGCCCGCCTGGAGCCAAAATCGTTATCTTTTTGTTGCCAGGTTAAGACCTTCCTCTACTCAAGCATTTGGTAGCATATGATGAGGTTTTAATCAGGTCCTGGATTTTTCTTATTATTTACAATTGCACACACACACACAGAGCCTGTTTATGTGTTTGTATGTAGATGGGTTTTATACTATATATAATATATTTTTAAGGTTTTAAGTCATTGTAAACTATTCAGAGAGCTTCAGATATTGGGCAGTATAGAAATGTACCGACTGACTGAAAGAGACAGAGGAAAATGGAGCTCAGAGCAGGAAAGAGTGGAGCTACAGAGAAACAGAAGGGAGCTGGAGCAAGAGAGGTAAAACAGAGTAGGTGGAGGTTGAGAAAGCAAGTGGGGATGAAAAATTGGAGGAGGGGAGAAGAGAGATCCATAGAAGGGAGAACAGGATGGAGAACAACAGGAGGAGGAGAGGGATGGACCAAGGGCTAAGACTTCAGCCTGGGGCAAAGAGGCTTCTAGATTGTCCCAAGGCTATATTGGCCAACAGTAGGGAGACAAGCTGCCACAGACAGGATTTCCATCCTCTGGGATATAGTGGGCACTTTTTCCTGCCATTAAAACAGAAGAGGAACTAGTTTACTATGTTGCTCCTTGACCCCAAACTCATGCAACTACATTAAGGCTGAGAATGGGTAGACTATTCTGGAGTGAAGCCATCCTTTGAATAAAACAGAGCTTTTGAACCTTCACTGGGTGGGCTGCTGGCTGATTTGGACTGGGAAAGGATACACAAATCTGGGTTCAAAATGCCATTACACCCCAAGCCTATGAAAATTATCCAGCATAAAATGCCAAGTGAAAGTCAGATCAGGTCTGCTGTCAACATTCCATGTGCTGAATGTTTGGGTTAAATCTTTTGGATGGTATCAAAGTCACTTGAAATATTGTTTTCAACTTAATTGTATCCCAGTGTTTTTCCTCTGAAACTGGGATCAATATTTGTTGTAGATTAAATGTTCTTTATCGGAGAACCTTGATGAGTGTGAGCATCCCAAACACAAACCTAGATGGCATTAAAATGGGGTTAGAGCAACTCATGGAAAACAGGCTTCTGAATACTAGTCACAGGGGAACAACAGCAAGAGAGGGCTATTACTCTCACACCCTGCTTGTGGGCTTTCCATGGGGATCTGGTTGGCCAGATAAGGGCAAATAATTTCATAATTCTGCTAAGGTTTTTTTTTTTTTTTTTGGATGAATGGATGAGATTAGCAGGTTTGGTGCTTTAGGGTGCAATATTCCTGATAAACCCCTATACAGTTATATTAAAGCTATGTGTTATTCCCACTAACATAATGTAATGTATTACTGACATTACAGCCCCCTGATGAAGGCCTTTAAGAAAAAAACTACATAGGCCGAAACGCATTGGGCAGTATCTCAGCATTCCGAGAACCTGTTTCTCTCCCCTTTTTTTGACCTAAGTGGATGCTCTCCTCCTTTTGGTTTTTCGCTTTAGATCTCTGAAAGTCTCAGTCCCCACCCCCACCCCCGCAAAGCATTTTGTTTTGCCTCTGAAAAGAAATTACATCAGTTGACTTAGAAGGAGATTAATAATTCAGAGCTTTGAATGGAAAATGAAAACCAGACAGGCAATAAATTAGAAGAGCTCATGTTTTGCTGATCATATGAGTTTTTGTATGAAATGCTTTCTCATCAACTGACAAAAATGCTAATGTGTTAAAATATCTATGTGATACCATCAGCCTTATTTCACTTAGGGAATGATGCAAATTCAATTTCATCATGCCCTTTTGAAGCACAATGCAATTAGCATTTGTTCTACGTATGTTAATACAAAGTTAACCTTTTTGTAAATCCTGTCTTCACCCTTGCAGTCTTTCCCATTCATCTGCACAGCAAGTTGTTTAACCTACCAGGCTGTTCCCATCTTTGAGCGACTGCATCATAGACTGAAAGTAACTTCATATGTGAGGGTAGCTCAGCAAATCAACCAATTAATACATCTGAACTCCTTACTGGGGAAAGTCCAAAATGACAATCCACAATAAATTTTGCCAAACTGTGGGATGGCCCCAAACCCAGTGGTAGAGTACATGCTTTGCATACCTCAGATTTAATCCAGAGGCAGTTTTGTATTGGGGGCAAGTGGGACAGTGACCCCCCACTTTTTCCCACCCACTTGTGGCAGAGACAATTAGGTACATGTCAGCTGCCTAGTGCCATAAATGATCTCCTGTCCTCCTCTGGCAATCTCAATAGACTATTGAACATTTGCTTTGTCTTCTGACCTTCCAGCCCCAACGGGCACTAGCCACCACTGGTTTAATCCCTAGCACATGGGTGGGCAAATTGTGGTCCTCCAGAGGCTTACAACTCCCATCATTCCTAGCCAGAATAGTCTATGGTGAGGGCTCATGAGAGTTGAAGGCCCAAATATCTGGAGGGCCACAAGTTGCTTGCCCCTGCCCAAGTATCTCCATTTTAAGAAAAGGAATACATAGCAGGCTAAGACTGCCTCTCTGAGACCATGGAGGACTCCTGCCAGAGTAGAGGATGCTGGGTTAAATAAACGAATGGTAGGGTGACCAACTGTCAGGATTTCCCCGGATTTGTCCTGGTTTTTGTTCTATCCTGGGTGTCGGGGGATTTTCTGTAATTTTCTATAATGTCCTGGAAAGACAAGCTTTCCCCTTTAAGACCACATTAGCGTGGTTGGAGGGAATGACGAGCTTTCTGGAGGTGGATTATTTCCCTCCCACTGCTCCAATCAGGACCTTACAGGGGAAAGTATGTCATTTCTGGACATTATAGAAAAGGACCCGATTGGAGCAGTGGAGGGTGGGAATGACACACTTTCCCCTCCTCCACTCCAATTGGGGCCTTTAAAGCAGTGGGGGTGAATGACATGCTCTCCAGAGGCCCCGGAAAGCCACTTCCCCCCCCCCCCCCCACCCCACTGAGGGTCCTCTTTTTTGGTTTCCCAAATGTGGTCACCCTAGTCTAACAGTATAAGGAAATGTAATATGTTACCAGGGGTGAGACTAAGGCTGCAGTCCCAAACACACTTATTTGGGAGTAAGCCCAACTGAATCAATGGGCCTTCTGAGTAGACATGTACAGGATTGTGCTGTAAAACTGAGATCCTAAACACACTTATTGATAGATTAGATTTATATACCAGTGTTCATATTTTAAAATACCTTAAGCAGTATATATAAGAATAGATGTATTTAAAATTAAGATTAGAGATATCTGAAAATATCTGTAACCTATTGCTTACATTGTGATAGAGCATGGGGGACATAATTCTCTCCTGTGGATTCCCCTTATCTGTAAGGGTTCTCCCAAAAAGAATTATGACAGCTGCCACTACAGGCTCAACCTAGCCTGAAAAAGCCCTAGGCTGTCTGGTTATGTTTTTTGGAGTGGGGTGGGACGTTTCTGAGCCCCACTGACAAAGATCTGTCTGACTAGACCAGCTCTGGAAATAATAAAAAAATAAAAGAGCTTTAGATTTAATTTCCCAAAGAGTAGAGGACACAGAACCTAACATTAACTTGCAAAATACCCTGAGGTCACAAGGGGTAGCTGAACAGTGATGCAATCAAACACATGGGGAATTTTTTAGAGAGAAATTCCAGCAAAATACCTTTAAAACAACCACGGTCAACCATGTATATAAAGACAGTTTTTTTTAGGAAATGTGTTTTTTAACACAGCAGGAAAAAAATAAGGCAACAAATCCTGCATAACCTTTCAAATAAAATCGATAAAGTCATTCTAATCTAGCTAGTTACATGTTACCTGTAGGGTATCTGTGCTCATCTTTGCTCATGCTTCCAAAGCAGACAAGAGATGGGGTTGATACACCACATAGATATGGGAATTGAGTCCAGTGGAAACCAGTCCCCTACCTGAGATGGAATGTAGTTTGGACCAATGGTGAAATAAGCTGTAAGTGGTGAAGGTGGGTTGGCCAATACTACAATTAGGTGGATCCACAGCTGGTTGAGCATCTGTACTCAAAGAGCGCTAATTAATGACTCTGCAATCTCCTGAAGAAAGGTCTTGATTGGCATGCTGCAGGGCTCTGTTGTGGGTCCTGTGCTACTTATGTTTTTCTAAAATACGTGGATGAGAGTGCAGAGGGGATGCTTATCAAATTTGAAGCTGACACAAGCTAGGAGGAATAGCCAACACCATAGAAAACAGGATCAAGATTCAAAAGGATCTAGACAAGCTGTAACAGGGGGCTGAATATAACAAGATGAACACGGTGAATTCCCTAGTAAGATTTTACTGGGGCAAAGGTGGCAGACAGACTCTCCCAGCTCTTAAAACCTATGAGTCCAAAATTATAGCACAGATTTGCTGTGGTGCTCAAATATGGGGGTCTATACAGAAAGTGAACCTTGAAACTCCACAAAATAAATATTTATGAGCTATCTTTGAGCTACCTAAGACAACAGAGTCCTCTATTCTCTGTCTGGAAGTGGGCCTTTGTTCGCTGAAGACCAAAGTACATATTTTTGCCCTCAGATATTGGTTAAAACTGAAAAGGGGAATTGGGTCTATGTTAGTATTAATTGCTTTTAGGGAGATGCTTAGGCTGACCATATGAAAAGGAGGACAGGGCTCGTGTAACTTTAACAGTTGTAGAGAAAAGGGAATTTCAGCCAGTGTCATTTGTATGCAATTAGTTCCTGGTGAAATTCCCTCTTCATCACAAAAGTTAAAGTTGCAGGGGCCCTGCCTTCTTTTGTATATGGTCACTCTAGTATAGTGCATGCACCTTTAACTGTTGTGATGAAGAGGGAATTTCACTAGGAACTAATTGCATACAAATGACACTGGCTGAAATTCCCTTTTCTCTACAACTGTTAAAGTTACATGAGCCCTGTCCTCCTTTTCATATGGTCAGCCTAGAGATGCTGAACTTTAATAATAGAGTATTTCTATCTTGGAACCAGGAAATGCTACAAACTATTGAGATGTATGGACTCTGTCTGGATATTTTGAGCTCTTCAGATTTTTAAATGGCATCCCGATATTTAAAATCTTATATGTTAAGACAGGATTTCCGAGCTGACCATGTCTCTGCCTGTCTGTCAAAATGTGCCCCCTGGTATGCTAAATTACCCATTCAGACTCCCTACCCACAATATATAACAACCATTACAAATTTCAAATGGAGGAAAGCTTTTACAGCCTTACGATTTCAATCCATGAGCTCTGCTATAATCTCTGGATGCTACAGTCAGATTCCCTACGAACAAAGAGTCTGCCCATGCAGGACCAACCTGTCTGAAGACCTCCCTCATTATCTGCTTGTCTGCCCAATTTATGAAGATTTAAGATCAGCCTTATTTAGGGATTTCGACCTGCCATCAGGCAGATCTGATGGGTATCTGATCAATTTTTCATTGGGGGATAGATTGCCCCAGGTTTCTGAAAAGGTGGCCCACTTTGCTTTGAGAGCAGCAATTCTAAGGAGGAAATTTTGTGACAAGTTGAACTGTCTTGATGAGTAATCTTTTAATGTTAGGTTTTATCATTGTTTTAAACTGATGTGTTATGCTCCTGGCTTTTTGTATGATGATGATGATGATGTGTTTTGTTTATTGTAATTAGGGGTGTGGGATGTGCATGCCAAAAAATATTGTTGTTTATCGTTATCATCATTTCGGACCAAAAAAATTATCGTCTTCATCCATATCGTAGGTGAACCGTAACGTCTTCATGATAATTATCGTGAAAAAATGATAATTTTTGCAGCCCTATTTTTAAAGAAAAAAATGCCTATAACTTCTGTATTTGAAAAGGTAGAGGCTTGAAACTTGGTCACAGTGCTTATGGGGTATGCCTAAGTATGTGTATGACCTGTCAGAATGGAAACGATCTTTAAAAAATTCATATAAAATCGAGGGTTGGAGGGATCAATCTCAAATTTCATGCATATACTTAGGCATACCCCATAAGCACTGTGACCAAGTTTCAAGTCTCTAACTTTTTAAATACAGAAGTTATAGGTATATTTATATGGCAGTCCGATAAAACGATAAAATCGCCTGAAAATTATTGTCTCAGATGATTATCGTAGGTTTTTGTATCGTATCGTCATCGTTAAACACATGCACGATAACGACCTTATCATATCATTATCATACATTTTAATGATACGATACACATCCCTAATTGCAATGGCTTTTGCTACACAAATAAACTATTTATTTACTTACTAACTAACAAGATGAGGTTCAACAGAGATGAATATAAAGTCTTGCATTTCAGTACAAAAATAAAAATAAAGGACACAAGTATAGAATGAGGGAGTCCTGGCTTGGCAGCAGTACGTATGAAAAGGACCTAGATATCTTACTGGATCACAAGATAAATATGAGCTGGAAGTGCAATGCGGCAGCTAAGAAAACTAATGCAATCTTGGGCTGCATTAAAGAAGCATAGTGTCCAGATCACAGGGGTTTGGACTAGATGTTCTCTAAGGTCCCTTCCAACTGTATAATTCTATGGGCCTGTTCAAACAACACACTAAACCATGGTTAGGCCACTAACCCTTTTGTAGCAAATGATTAGTGAGCGTATTTAAACCGTGGTTAGGAGTGGTTCACACGACATGCTAAGCCATAATGTTTACCTCAAAATATTTAACCACCATGGCTTAACATGTCATCTGAACAAGGTCTATGAAGATAGCTAATCAGGAATTAAATAGAAAGATGGTCCCACCTTCCTAATGGGTTTGGACTACCATGACAAAAGAGGTAGCCAGCTTAGATGGCTATTGTGAAAAATACATTAAACTGGGAAAGTGGATTGGACCTAAAACCAAGGATATTGGTCTACAAACGGTATTCTTAGCAGAGATAGAAAGACTTGGACTCTCTAGATGGTCTACCCATTGAATTCAGAGGGACTTATGCTTTGAGTAAACATGCTGAGAATTGCATTGTAAGAACTATAGTACAGCTTGGAAAGACCTCTGTCCGAACGCCAAGTTTGATATGACTCCAACTAAGGGTAAGGGAGAAGGGATGTGGTGTAGGCCTAGAGGATGAGCATATTTTTGTATCTATCAGTGTAACTCCACAACTTCTTGCTACTTTTGCCAGTCACCAATATTTCTTGTTTGTGTGTATGTGATAAAAAGCTGGTAAACTTGACATTGTGCTATTCTCCATCCCAAAAGATAATCCACTGAATTCTTGCCTTGATTTTTGTTCCCCTAATTCATCAGATGCTGTTCTCGGTCTGCCAAGCTCCTTACTTCATTCCTTGCCCATTTTGTTTTGGAAATGAAAATCTGGTGGCTCTACCCACTGTGTGCTTTCCAGCTCCATTATTCAACGTTCATAATCCCCTCTAGCCATGTATGTGGGATGTGATGTCATATACGGGAACGGAAAAACTCAGTGTATTTCCCCCCCCTAAACCAGTTCAACCTAATCATTGTGGAATAAAAGATCAAGCCTTGACAAATATCGCTGTTTAGAGGCTTCATCCAGGACAAAAGAGTTAGTTTTAACCAGTGCACACAGTTTGAGATATTGTTAAATTTAAAAGGCTTGTTGTGGGTGTCATTCACCCTGTTGCTGCTCTTGCTGCTGATGGTTGAAAGCCTGTATTGTTTTCTATTGCACCTTCTAAGCTCCATGATGGATGACATGCCAAACACGTGTGTGTGTGTTCTGAGTTGACTATCAAAGTAGTTATAAACTCTCTTGAGTAGCACTGACCTGCAAGGACACAAGACCTCAAGTGTCAGCAAAGTGTGGAAACAGTTTCAAGGGTGGGGTGGGGGAAACAAGACTAGAGCCCTAGTTTGGGTGGCGGGGGAGAATTGTCCTGACATTGCTGAGCAAGCTGCCTATTTGAATGCACCAGCTACCTAGCCCTTCCTTAAATAGGAAAGAGGTGTGATAGATTTCCTCTGGATTTCCAAAGGCCAGACGTTCCTGACTGGTGCCCTTTATATGTGCTGCACTACAACTCCCATCACCCCCAGCTGGCATGGGCATACTGGCTGAGGGTTGATAGGTTTTGTAACCCAGCACATCTGGAGGGTACCAAGTTGGGAAAGGCTGCCATAGAGAAGTGCCTTAGCCTGAGTCACACCATCTAGCCTAGAACTCTAACCGGAAAGGACTCTTCCAGGTCTCAGGTGAAGGCCATTCCCAGCCCTGCTGAGATGTTTAACTGGAGGGATTGATATTCACTTGCTTCATTCCATTGTGGGTCAGAAAAAAAGAGAAATGGGTTCTCAGGATACAAAATGTTTATTTTCACAAAGCCGATGCGTTTCGGCCTGTACTTTATTCAAAGGCCTTCTTCAGGGGGTTGTTAGGAGATAATGTCTGGAGAATTTCCTCAAGCAAAATAATTGTCTCAGTCGCCATAGATTATTGATATCTATTATATCCATATCTAGGAGCAACACTCCCTCCGTTTTTACTCTAGAGTGATCGGGGTGGGTGGGAGGTGGGTGGAACAGATGATTCAACTTGAGTCAGTCCCCTAGCATGAGGAAAGGGGGCTTGACAACAACAACATGTAACTGCTAGATATTGACTTAAAGTAATGCCTGTTTTGGTCCTAAACAACAGCTGGAAAGTGCTCCTTCCCAAGTATGCTGAGATAAAGCACAGAGAGACAAAATATGTTTGGAGGTGCTTGGTTACACTTTGATGCTCATTGAAAGGGTAATATGTGAATTGGCCTTTTGTATGCCCCACACAGAAGCAGGCAGAGATGGTAAAGCTGTTGAGGGTAAGGATGGGGGAGAAATTAGTTTGGTTCGTATTCTGATATGGATTTACTTAAGTTCGCACTTTTGAATTGATACTTGAAGCGGAACTGTTATCCTTAGAAATGCACACCTCTGGATTTTGCAGTAGAGTTCTCCATTGTTTTGGTTAAAAATGCATTATATTAGGAAAAATACAGCAAAAGTGTGTATTTAGCAAAATTGCATAAAATGTGTGCTTTAGGAGAAATGTGCACAAAAATGTGTAAGAAATTATCATGAAAATTTTTGTTTCCTCAAAGTTTGGGACCAACTGAAATTAACATTGGAACCATTCTCAAAGTTCAGGATGAACAGAAGATTGAGAAAATGAGAGAATCCAAGCTTGATGGATTTGTTCAGCTTTAGTTATGGGAGCCAATGAAGGGACACTAAGGGCCTGCTCTCATGTTACTGGCGTAAAAGCTGCTTTCTCATGGCAAGGTCCCACATTGGGTGAGGGAGTCTGCATGGGTCTTTCCTGGCTAGTCATGCTGTCCTTCCTCAGGCAACATGGGGGAGGTCAAGGGTGGTGCTGGAGAAAGCATTTGCATTGCCGCTCCTCACATTCTATTTCCAAATGCTTAAAGAGAGCTGTTGTGGTTCCAGTGCTCACCATACAGAGAAGTGTCCCCCACAGCCTTGAGGAAACATAAGAAGAGAGCTTCTCTGTAGCTCCCTCACTGAGTATTATTTGGGTAGACCAGGGATCTCCAACTTTTTGGACCCATGGGTACATTTGGGAATTTGAGAAACTGCTGTGGGCACCACCACAAAATGGCTCCCATTGAGAATATGACTAATCACCTAATGGCTGCCATGGGAACCTGACTAGTTAAAAGTGAGCTAAATAGGGGTGGGTGTGGGTGTGGGTGTGGGGAGAGAAACAGGGAGGCTAGTGGCTGAGAGGATGGGAAAATCACAAAGCAAAGGGCTAGATAGATCTACGTCCCTCATCTTGTCAATATTGCACAAAACTTTCTCATGGAACTTTAGTCCTTTACTGAAGTGCTTTGTCATCTCCATCATATTCTAAGCTGGGGAGACATTGGCACTGCCTGTACTTGTAGAAATGTACCTTGACATCAACTAAAACAAGCCCCTGCCATTTAATGTTTAACGCCATTGACTTAAAGCCTAATGAGGTCAATTTAAAATATTTGGCTACTGGCAACAGTATTTAAATGAAGCACATAATTTCTTAAATACTAGCAAATATGCTTCAGGCTTTAAAGCTAATGTATTTTTCATTTTCATTTTTTATTATTATATTTGGGTTCAGTGGTAGACCTAAAGGACCAAGATACTCCTTTCCCCAAAGTTCAACTTCTGGAGTTATAAGGCCACAGTAGCAGATAGAGTCAAGATGTTCTACTTGTTTTTCCTTTTAACAAATAGAATAGGGCCAATTGTTTTCTTCTGATTCATTGGGTACTCACCACCCCTTCCAGCTACTTGATGGCTGAATTTTTTGACCTGTGTATTACTGTGGATTTAAGAGCCATAACAAAACATTGTTCTCTTTATGCTTGCAGCTTTCTTTTGTTTAGGTAAGCCTGGTTTTCATTATGTAAGTGTATTTTAGGTTGCATGGTAAGAGCATGGAAATAATTGCACCCTGCGGTCACAAGCACTCGACTCAGGGGGTTCTGCCCTTGTGCCCTGTAATCTAAAAAGCTGACTTGATCAGGGTTTGACAGGGAAATACTTTTTTAGCCATATCTGATGCGTCAAAGGCCTGTCTACCCTCTTCATCCATAAACACTGCCACATTTGTGAGTTGTCACAGAACATCCCTCCCATACCGTTCCACCGCACCCCCGTCCAGCTTTGGAAGAGACATCAGGGTGTGTGGTGGGAAGCACTGGGAAGCACCTTACTAGGGCCCCTCAAACCTGGGCCAGATCTACACCAAGCAGAATATGATATGACACTTTAAAAACGGTTTGAAAACTGAATATGGAGTGTGTCTTGGGCCCCTACAATTGTCACTACTGTTATAAACCGTTTCAAGGCAGTAGTGTAGATCCAGCCCTGGTCTGAAGCCTTCTTTAGAAATGGCCCAAAGTCATCCATTATGGAGAGAAAAAAATGTGCTGAAGAATCCCTGGAGGGGTTTGTATGGGTGAACTGAAGCTGAGCACTTTATAAAGCCAATGTTACTGTTTTTAAGTAATTACAAGTTCGCTACGAAAGTAGTTTTTAGGAGCAGAATTATACCAGCTTCTGCAAGTGGAGAAACAACAACCTTGGTTTCTTTTCCATGTCTTGGTCTGTTATGACCTTTTTGTAGCACAGAAATTTGGCCCCAGGCACTGTTGTCTAGAACAAGGTTTCCTTAATGCTATTTTGTCTTCTCTCAGGCCAAAGAAAACCATGAATTTTTAGTAAGTAAAACATTTTCTGGGGAAAACAGAATGTTGATATAGCTTCATAGATCTACTGCTACTGCAACATACACACACACACACACACACACACCCTCCCTGCTTTTTACACAACCCTTTCCTTTCTTAAGCGACATACACAAGCTGGTTTTGACAGAATATGCTAGGGTGACCAGATAAAATCCAGGTCAGGGCTCATGTAACTTTAACAGTTGTAGAGAAAAGGGAATTTCAGCCAGTGTCATTTGTATGCAATTAGTTCCTGGTGAAATTCCCTCTTCATCACAACAGTTAAAGTTGCAGGGGCCCTGCCTTCTTTTGTATATTATCACTCTAGTATAGTGCCTGCACCTTTAACTGTTGTGATGAAGAGGGAATTTCACCAGGTGCTGCATGCATACAAATGACACCTGCTGAAATTCCCCTTTCAACGCAACTGTTAAAGTTACAGGAGTTCTGTCCACCTTTCCATATGGTCACCCTAGATATGGCTCTCCAACTCTCCATCCAGAAAATATTCAGACTTGTAGTTATCTCCCCATGTCTTTATTGACAGAAGAAGAAGAAGAAAAAAACCCAAACAACAAAGGCAAAAATCTTGACTGAGTCATTTATTTATTTATAATTCTTAAATGCGACTTTATATAAGGGCCCTACCCCACTCCCGGCGCAGCTTGGGGGTGGTGGGGCGATTGCGGCGGGCGCGGGGCGAGACGAGGTGGAGGCGCGCTATTGGCGGCCTCCAGGAATGGGCGCGAAAAGGAGGGGGAGGAGGAAAGGGAGCCTATATTAGGCCAGGACTCCTCCCCTCCTTTGTCTTACTTGCGCGGCTGTCGGACTGAGAGGCTGGCTGACGGAGCAGCAGCCTCGGCAGCAGCGTCACTGGAGCGGCGGCGGTGCCTTTCACCAGCTTGGGAAAGGCTGGAGCGCGGTCGGCGCTTCCCGACGCAGCTGGTTGGGGGAGTCGCAAGGCCGGAAGGCCGCAGGTTTGGGGAAGGGCCGGCTGGTCCTTCCTAAGCACAGCGGGGCGGCGGCGGCCAGGGCTACCTCGACAGCGGAGCGAGGCGGCAGGGCGAGGAAGGGCCGGCCGGTCCTTCCTGGAGCTGAGCGGGGCGGCGGCCAGGGCTGCCTCAACAGGAGCGAGGCAGCTGGGCGAGGAGGGGCCGGCTGGTCCTTCCCGGAGCTGAGTGGGGCTGTGGCCAGGGCTACTTCAAAGGGAGCGAGGCGGCAGAGCGAGGAGGGGGCGGCTGGTCCTTCCCGGAGTTGAGCGGGGCGCCGGCGGAGGCCTTGGCCCCCCCCTTTTTTCGCCTTGTTGGGTGGCAGCTGAGGCAGCAGGAGGGCTCCCTTGGCTATTGACGAGGGGCGCTGGGGATTGTGTGGGGCAGTCGCCGGTTGGGGGGTTAAGATTGGGATACCCCCCCCCACCTTGCCTATTAGACGCGGCGGGTGGCTTTGCCCCCCCCTTTTTTCTTTCCCTGTGGTGTGTGCATGCCACTTGCCAGGTGCCTAAGGTAGGCCAAGTTAGACCTGCGGGCAGCTAATTGGAGCTGAGGAGGGCGGCGATCACAACTCCACAGTATATATTTGAATTCTACGGTATTTGAATTGTGCATGCTTGGGGAACCTGCTGGCTGTTGGGAGGCTATTGCCCTGCCTTCTGGAGTTAACGGCCATTGGAGTTGCCCTATTGGTGGGTGAAGGGTACTGCAGAGGGCGGTTAATTAGCCCTGCCCCCTGAATTTGAATCCTATTCAGACTTGTTACAGTTACTATTGGGGGCTGACGGTTGGAAGAAAGGGAATTGATTGGCTATTGGCGGTATTTGTAAGTTCTGATACACGAGGGGAAGATGGCTCCTCCTAGGGGGAGTGGAAGTAGAAAAGGCAAAGGGAAGGCTCCAAAGCCTGCGTTTAAGCGTCCTAGGGCGCGAGGGGAATCTTCATCGGATGAAGAGGAGAGTCCGGAGATTGCGGCTATTTTGGCCAGGTTACAGGCGGTGGAACGTGAGCGGGGATTAGCCCCACTAGCGCCTGCCGGAACGTTGGGCGGCCCTGATATTGGGACTGGGCGGCATATGACACGGAAACAGAAGCAGGATCAATTGTGGGCTTCTGTTTCAGCGCGTTTACAGGCAATTGAGTCCGGCAATGCGGCGTCTACTGCAGGTGATTCGGTTCAACAGCTCCAGCAGCCAAGTCGTCCAGAGGCGCAGGTGGTGGTATCTGGAGGGTCGAGTCAAGCAGCGGCATCAAGTGAATCTGCGGAGGCGGAGACGCTGACGCCTGACATGGCCGGAGGGCTTATGGCAAGGGATGCCAGCGGCAGTCATACTCCAGGTGAGGTTTCCACCACACCTTACACGGGTCCGCTCCCACCGTGGGGCCCGTCCCCGCCGTGGAACTGGTACCCGTGGGCCCCGGGCTGGGGGTGGCCGGCAGCGTTTCAAGGGGTGGGCGCACCTCAGGTGGGGGGTGTGGGGACAATGCAGTCCACTACACACCCGCACACGACCCAGAATATGATGCAGTCAGGGAACGTGGCCGGAGCTGCGGCGGTAGCACAGCAGGAGGTTCCTCAGGTGGTTGGAGACACCGTGGTGACGGTAGGTCAAGGGGACAAGGGTCCTACGGTAAGTCACACGGCGGTAACACAGACACAAAGGGAGTCCCAGGTGAACGAGTCGGTTGTGGCAGTGTGGCAGGGACCTGCTGGGGCGTCCTTTCAGGTGACGGCAGCGGGAGGTGTGCCACGTGACCCGTACGTGGGGGTGGAGGCTTCGGCTATTCCGACGGGCAGCACTGCTGCCCCGCTGGGATATCACCTGCTTCAGGCCACGCGTGAGAAAATTTGGAGGGGGGAGTTTGTCGATGTCTTTTCGCTACTCTTTCGTGAGACTGAGTCGAAAGACAAGGATAAGGCCACAGATCGGGAATTAGAGAGGATGCGACGGAAGAAGGTAGCTCGTACGTGGGCAAATTGGCTCCCTGGCTACCTTATTTATATGGGGGTGATACAACAGAAGTTCCCAGAAAAAGGGGGTGTTTTGACGAAATATCTGGATATGCTCTATAGAGCATACACAGAGTACGAGGGGGGGGCGTGGCTTGCGTACGATGAATCATTTCGTATGCGGGCCGCGTTTGACCACGCCCTCCGCTGGGACTTGAAGGATAATGATCTGTGGCTACAGTTCATGACCCCGGCAAGGCCTGGGGTCGGGGAACGGGCAGATAGTGGTCATATGTTGGCCAAGCAGCAGCTTACTGCATCTCCCCGCGGAATGGCGGGGCAGGGGGTTCAATCCCGCCTGCTTTGCTGGGAATATAGTTCCCGAGGGGCCTGCACACGCCCCGTATGTAGGTATCGACACGAATGTCCAATATGCAGGGGACCTCATCCTGGGGCTAGTTGCACGAGGTCCAAGAAGGGACGGGGGGCAGGGGGGGACCCCCCAGGAGGCCGTAAGCCGGGGGGCCAACAACCTCCTCCCAAAGGGCCCCAGTCCGGTCAGGCTTGAACCGTTAGTGCGTTTATTGGCGAGATATCCTGAACCGGAAGCCAGCTATTTAGAGGCTGGGTTTAGGGATGGATTTCGCATCCCTTTTGTGGGTCCTAGGATATCTGCGTTTGCACGGAATCAAAAGTCAGTTAAGGTGATGGAACAGTTGGTTCAGGATAAGATAGATAAGGAAGTTGCCGCGGGTAGGGTGTTGGGGCCTTTTCATAGTCCCCCTATACCACATTTGAGGGTTTCTCCCTTGGGTATCGTTCCCAAGAAGGCTCCCGGGGAGTACAGGTTGATACACAACCTGTCTGCACCTAAGGGGCAATCGGTCAATGATGCCATTCCGGAGCATTTATGTTCAGTGCACTACGCGTCTTTTGATTCGGCAGTGGCCATGGTAGGGAGGCACGGTTTGGGGGCATTAATGGGCAAATGCGACATTAAGTCAGCGTTTCGCATACTGCCCATACACCCTGCTGATTTTGATCTTCTGGGTTTTCATTTCCGTGGTTGTTACTATATAGATAGGGCCTTACCCATGGGGTGTTCAATTTCTTGTTCCATGTTTGAACGTTTCAGTTCCTTTTTGGAATGGGCCATGAGGGAACGCACGGGATTGGCCGATTGCACTCACTACCTGGATGATTTTTTCTTCTGTGGAGGAAAGGATTCTGGGCAATGTAGTTATTTGATGTCAGAATTTGCTGCGTTGGCAGATGAGTTAGGTGTCCCCTTAGCTCACGAGAAGACTGAGGGCCCAGCAAATGTGTTAATGTACCTTGGGGTGGAAGTTGATTCGGTTCAACGGTGTTGCAGACTGCCTATGGACAAGGTTCGGGCCTTGGTGGCCCGCATCTCGTCTTTCCGGTCGCAAACAAAGGTGACTTTGAAGCAGTTGCAGGAGTTGGTCGGGCATTTGAATTTTGCCTGCAGGGTGGTGGCGCCGGGCCGAGCCTTTTTGCGTCGGCTCTGCAATGCGATGAAGGGCCTTACTAGGCCTCATCATCATGTTAGGGTGACGAAGGGAATGCGAGAGGACTTAACGGTATGGCTATCCTTCATGGAAGGCTTCAATGGGGTGTCCTTTTGGAGGAGAGAGTTATTGTTGGAGGCAGACATGCAGATACATTCCGATGCCTCGGGAACATTAGGTTTTGGAGTAATATGGGGCGACCGGTGGTGCTCTGGAACGTGGCCTGGTTGTTGGCAGGATTCTGGCACGTGTAGGGATTTAACGTTTTTAGAGTTTTTCCCTATTTATGTGGCAGCACATATTTGGGCGCGGGAATTGAGGAATTGCGTAGTGCATTTCTGGTGCGACAATCAGGCCACGGTCCAGGTCATCAACACTTTGTCCTCCAGAAATAATAGGGTTATGGCATTAGTTAGGGCATTTACATTGCACTGCCTCCAAAATAACATTCTGTTTCGAGCACGTCATATTCCGGGTTTGAACAACGCTATAGCTGATGCTTTATCGCGCCAGCAGGTAGAGAAATTCCGGGATCTCGCACCTTGGGCCAGGGAAGTGCCGGAGGAGGTGCCGGCTGCCCTGTGGGAGATTGGCAGGACGAAGTAGATCGTGCGGTCTGGCAGTCTCTCGCCCCGAGTACTCGAGCGGCGTATAGGAAGGCAGGTAGGGAATTTCAGGAGTTCAGGTTGTGCTCGCAGCTGGAGATGGAATGGCCTATTCCAGTCGATCATCTCTTGCAGTTTTGTGTGGCGGAGAGAAGGAAGGGCAATGCTGTGCGGACCATATCCGGTAAGCTGGCGGCCTTGGCCTTTTGCTCGAAGTGCCGGGGTCTACAGGATAACACAGCTGATTTTAGGATTAGGCGAGCCTTGAGCGGCTGGATGCGTGAGCAACCTGCCAAGCCGGATTTACGGTCCCCTTTGACGCCAGAAATTTTATGCGGATTGCGGGCTCGTTGGGACTTGCTCTGTGTGTCCCCGTTTGAGGCCGCCTTATACCATGCGGCTGCTTTGACCGCCTTTTTCGGGGCATTGCGAATATCGGAGCTGTTGGCAGCTGCTAAGGGGGATATATCGGGCAGGGCCCTTCAATTCGCTGATGTACTATTTAGCGTGGGACAGGTCTCCATTCGGCTGAGGCGTTCCAAAACTGATCAACGGGGCAAAGGGCACACAATCTTCCTATATGCGGCCCCACAGGAAGAATTATGCCCTGTTAGGGCTTTAACGGCCTTCCGGGAGTTGAGAGGGATGGCGCCTGGATTCCTTTTCTGTCACGCGGATAGTTCGCCGCTGACGAAATTTCAGTTTGCGGCCATCGCAAAGCGGGCGCTGGACGGTCTGCAGCTGGCTGGTTTTAAATTTGGAACCCATTCTTTTCGTATAGGGGCGGCCTCTACGGCAGCAGCTTTGGGTTTACCGCCAGGGCAGATTCAGGCGATTGGTAGATGGAGATCGCAAGCATATCGTTCCTATGTTCGGCCCCTCCCTACGGGGAGAAAGTGATGCATTCTCCCGAGGGAGGGGAGGGGAGCGGTGGCTGACCACAATCTGTTTGTTTCTAGATGGCCGGCCGGCGGAAGCCCCAGTTCGGGTTCTCATCTGCGGACACAGCTACGTGTTCTGGGCCGGACGAAGGGCAGCCTGTACCACAGTTGGCACACAGTTGGGATTGAGCGGCGTGGCCAGCATACAGTGGGCCGGCAGGCGGGGGATGAGGTGGGACCAGCTCATCCCGATGTTAAGGCAGCGGCGTGCGGCCCAACCCCCACCGCAGGTGTTGTTGCTCCATTTGGGAGGTAACGACTTGGGGATGTTGAAGGGCAAGGCCTTGGTGCTGCAGGCGATCTCCGATTTTCAAATCATCCGGAGCTGGTGGCCTGGGATAGTGATTGTGTGGTCCGCAATCGTGCCCCGGTGCCAGTGGAGGGCACCGTGCGATCCCAGAGCGTTGAATAGGGCCGGTAAGCGGGCTAATGGTGAAATTTTTCGCAGTTTACGGGTGTGGGGTGATGGGTATGTTAATCATCCCGCTATATACCCAGCGCGGAGGGAGCTTTATAGGCCTGACGGGGTTCATTTATCGGACCTCGGGAATGATATATTTTTGATGGATTTGCAGGAGGGTCTGCGGGATTTGATCCTGCGCAGATGGGGGGTTGGCGACAAAGCATAAGGCTTGTCGCACCCTGTGGCGGTTAGGCGCGGGCATCTTCACATGGTAAGGGATAGGTGAGCATTCACAGGCACCGAGCGGTGACTGGTAATACCTGAGGCTCATCACCTGAGTGGTCTTGAGGCCCTTGTGGTGAGATAAGGGTTACCTTTGGGGCGGACCTTTCTCACCCGCTCGGATGTCTTGAGGCACGAGCTGGGGGTGACACGGAAAACCCCCCTACCCAAAAGGGGGGGCCAGGGGGTGGCGTGAGCTGCACGCCATACACTGGCCTCGATTGACTCGCCCTATCCTCAGATTGGCGTTGGCCACCAAGTTTTGAGGATGCCCGCTAGTTTTCCCCTTCTGCGAATTCATCAATAAAGTGTGGCCCATTTTAAACCCAATTTATTGTGTCGTCTCGTTATTTACGCGTTCCGATTCCGCAAGGGCCCTACCCCACTCCCGGCGCAGCTTGGGGGTGGTGGGGCGATTGCGGCGGGCGCGGGGCGAGACGAGGTGGAGGCGCGCTATTGGCGGCCTCCAGGAATGGGCGCGAAAAGGAGGGGGAGGAGGAAAGGGAGCCTATATTAGGCCAGGACTCCTCCCCTCCTTTGTCTTACTTGCGCGGCTCCCTCCCTCCCTTCCCTGTTGGCAGTATGGGAATGAAACTCCGGTTGTCATTAGGAAGCCAAGTAGGAATTTTTTGCTCATAAGCCGTCATTGAGGATGTGAGTTTTTTCGCCCACTTCATACTGTGAGACAGCAAGGGAGTATTAAATAGGTGGACTGGCTGAGTTAATTTGGTCACATTTTGGCGGTTAGGCGCGGGCATCTTCACATGGTAAGGGATAGGTGAGCATTCACAGGCACCGAGCGGTGACTGGTAATACCTGAGGCTCATCACCTGAGTGGTCTTGAGGCCCTTGTGGTGAGATAAGGGTTACCTTTGGGGCGGACCTTTCTCACCCGCTCGGATGTCTTGAGGCACGAGCTGGGGGTGACACGGAAAACCCCCCTACCCAAAAGGGGGGGCCAGGGGGTGGCGTGAGCTGCACGCCATACACTGGCCTCGATTGACTCGCCCTATCCTCAGATTGGCGTTGGCCACCAAGTTTTGAGGATGCCCGCTAGTTTTCCCCTTCTGCGAATTCATCAATAAAGTGTGGCCCATTTTAAACCCAATTTATTGTGTCGTCTCGTTATTTACGCGTTCCGATTCCGCAATAACATCTCTAAGGTGTTTATATAAGACATTTCAAATACACTATTAAAACAATTCAAATTACAATAACAATGCAAAGCAATACAAGGAGCAGTAAGATGGAGCAGCATATGAGCAAAGGCTGGGTGAATAAGTACATTGTCAGGAGATATTTAAAATGAACCATATTTTCTGCCTCCCAAACTGCATGGGGAAGGTTTTCCATGGGGTGTGTGTTTGTGCTGCCACTGAAAAGTCCCACCTTTGAGATATGCATGGTAACATTCTGTTGGTTGCACAACGACTGAAGATCTTAATGGTTGGCTGGGTATATAAAGGGGAGTGCGATCTGCTAGGTATCCAGTTCCCAAGTTGCTCAGGGCTTTGTATGTCAAGAACATAACCTTGAACTGCACATTCGAATGTTCCTTTGCCCTCTCATGACTTGAGCTCTTCTTCCAGATTTTTGCATCATCTTTCAAAATACACACCAACCCTGTATGCACGCCCTCTCCCTTTCATCAATTGATTGCATTTATACACCATTCTTCCTCTAAGGAGCTCAGAGAAGCATATATGGTTCTTCTCCCGCCATCCTCACAACAACCCCGTGAGGCTGGTGATTGGTGCAAGATTGCCCAGTGAGCTTCATGGCTAAGTGGGGGTTTGAACCCGAATCTCTCTAGTTCTAATCCAGCATGCTAACCAACCACTATATCACAACAGCTCTATGAACAGTGCCTATGATTATCACAGCAACATTTATCCATCAGATTATCATCTGATAGGACAAAATATACTCCCCCCCCATTTTTCTTTGGGTTTTCTACAGATGAATGTGCAAAATGGTATGCATCCTCACCCTACATAGTTACTTAATAACTTCTATTAAGAACACAACAACATATAAAGTTTGCCCTTAGAACAATGTTGCCCATTTGAACTCAAGGTGTTTGATGCTGAGCATGGCCATAGATCATGCTGCTACCTTGGTGGGTTCGGGGATGGGTGGTTTGAGTGAGGAGCCAGAGGAAGAGCTAGTGGTTTAGGATAGATCTGGGGTTGGAACTTAGCTGTTTTGAACAGGGCTGGGATATAGCCCAGGGGCAGACCACAGCATGAAGACTGTCTGTTTACCAAAGGTGATCAAAACAATGACTGAGGGAGGAAGGGAGAAAAACCAGGCTTGCCCACATTTTGGAAGTTGACAAACAAACAAACAAACAAACAGAAACAAGCAACCCGGCTAGTTCATTCCTATAGTTCTCTGTTTTGGAGAGCTGACAGAGGACAGTTCTAAATTTGGAGGTGTCCTCAATTTGAGGAAGTCCAAGTCTGCTTTAAAGACCATGTACCATCAGAAGAAAGAGCTTGGCCTTGAATTTGCCCATCAAGAGTTAGCACTTAGACAGCAGATTGAGCAAGGCACATGGATCAGTTGGTCAGTCTTCTCCACTGTGGTGAGATGCATTGTATTTCTATTTCAATTGCACCTATGTACATTGACAGGTGTAAATATTATGCAAATTGGTGTCTTCTCTTGTCCTCCCTTTTGGTGATGCAATTCCCCTTTTTGGCAATGTGTAAGTGGTCACCCTAGTGGACAACCCTAATTACTTTACAGGGCCTGTTCAGACAACATGCTAAACCATGGTTAGGCCGCTAATCCTTTTGCAGCAAATGGTTAATGAGCATGTTGAAACGTGGTTATCCATTCAGATCGAAAACACCCAAGTTACAGGCTGCTGAAGACTGGCTGGATTTTCCCTTGAAATCAGTGGAAAACAGATGGACTAATACATTTCAAATGAATAGAAAATGAAATTAATGACCGTTAAAATGATTGGACTTCAATAAACGTTTAAATGATTGGAAGTTTTCCTTACATAGTGCTAATCATAGTATAACACATCTCAGGAGAACTGCTCCCACATATTGCAGAAAATTCCCAACAAGTTCTGTTAGTCTTGCTCCCATTTTCATTTGAGACCTGTTTTTCAGTTCACTCGAATAGGGAAAGTTCAAATTTTGAATGGAGAAAGTGTACATTTCTGTGGACATGACAAGTGATGTGAAGGCCTGGAAAAAAACCCTAAGAAATTAGGGGGAAAAGTCCCCCCCTCATTTTTCCCTAAAGCATTTTTTTTGTTTTAATCCCCCAAAATGGGAAAAAATGAAAAAAAAAAAACCTGAAGAAAAATTGATTATGGAATGTTTTATTTTAGCATGATGAATAACATGTTTAAGACAAGGTGTTCATATATTTACTTTTCCAAATGATTTCTAAAAACTATGTAGAGTATCAGATTATTAGAATTTCTGTGCACCGAGGACAAGCAAGACTAGGTTGCAAACGGAGACTACAACTTTCAAATGCAAGAGCAAGATACATTTCTGCCTCTAGGTGGCACTGCCATTGAAGCAGAGACTGAAACTGATAGTGATAGCTATAGCTCAGAAAATGAGTCTGATTAAATTTCATGCATATTCATTGGATCTTGGTCCTTTTTTCTCAGTTCTTTTTATGGAAATGGGTACTTTATGTCTGCTTGACACTGTGAAGGACTATTTTATTTTGTTAATTTATTATTGCATTTATATCCCACCTTTTTTCCTCCAAGGAACCCAAGGTAGCATACATAATCCTCCTCCTCTCCATTTTATCCTCACAACAACAACCCTGTGAGTTAGGTTGGGCTGAGAGCCTGTGACTGGCCCAAAGTCACCCAGTGGGTTTCCATGGCCAAATGGGGACTAGAACCTGGATCTCCCGATTCCCAGTCCAACAAGACATGAATAATTTTCTTTGTTACTGATGTTGATGGTTTCTTCTGTTTGTTTTTTAAAAATTGTTTTTTGCCTGCTCCTCATAAACTGGCAAAACCAAAGAGGTTCCTAACAGTTCAGGTGTTCCTTACAGTTCAGGAGCTTGTAGTTTTGTTGTTGTTTGGTTGTTGTTTGGTTTGGTTTTAAATTAATTTTTTTTAAAGTAAATTAAATTTGTAATACTTGCTTGAATACAGTGTACTTTTAATATACCAAATGTGATAATTTTATGCCAAAACGACTTGTACATAATTACATTTTATGTTCTTAAAGTCACAAAATTACTTTCAATCTGTAAAAAGTGCTAATATTGCATTCCCCTCCAATTTTTCTGAAAATTTCCGTATCCCCACGAAACCCCCCAGAAAAACAGTTCCCCCCCCCATGGCTTCAAAATTTCCCAAAATTTTACATCTCTAGGCATGACTAAAAAAATGCTCACATTCCCCCCCCCCCCCATTGATTAAAGTGTGAAAATGCACAATTTCTTTGAAAAATCCACTCTCATTCGTGTTCAGGTCATGAACGGGATAAGCTTTGTAAACTGAAACTCAGGTACACTAGGCTGACAATATGAAAAGGAGGACAGGGCTCATGTAACTTTAACAGTTATAGAGAAAAAGGAATTTCAGCCAGTGTCATTTGTATGCAATTAGTTCCTGGTGAAATTCCCTCTTCATCACAACAGTTAAAGGTGCAGGCACTATACTAGAGTGACCATATACAAAAGAAGGCAGGGCCACTGTGACACTGCTGTTTTTGATCTTGGTGATACTGTTTCTATTATTTTAGTGAGGGCTCAATGGGAATCTTTTAAAAGATTCTAATAGATCAGCACAAGACAGAGCGAGCTATTTCCCCACCGCTTTAACGCTTCTGTGAACTGAGATGGCACAAAGAAACAGAATGGGAAATGATTTTGGAGGAAGGAAAGAAGATTGCTGGGGGAATTGGAATGGCACTGGGATAAGTAACTCTTACTCTAAGTTTTAGTAATAGCTAGAATTACACAAAACTTAAGAAACCCTCAGAGCTGAGATTTCAGCTCAAAAGGTCTCCAACTGCTTATAAAGTCAATGAATAGATGGCATGGAGGAGGCGGGGGGGGGGAAGGAGAAAGAAAAACAGAGGATGGTTGGCTATTTTGGCATAAAAGAATTAAAAAAAAACCCTGCTCAGGTCTCCAAAGATCTCTTCCTATTAATTATAAATACAGCGTGATGAAAGAATATGAATTCTGAAATGCATTTCACCAGCTCACTAGGTATACAGTCTTTCAATTTAATTGTGCGCTTGTAATTTCAATTTCTGCAGATCTTGACATTATGTTATTCTAAGGGAAAAAAGAAAGAAAGATATGCCCGCTGCATCTAAATAAATAATTGAGTGCTTTAATGCAAATGCTTGCTCTTAAGCTTTGTTTGAATGCTCTTTATAAAGCTGAGCTGAGGGGAAATTTCCTGTGACATATGGCAAGAAAGATGTGGTTTCTCTAATGAATGCTACCAATGAGAAAGGGGTCATAAATAATATTGTGCCCCCAAAGGCTTAGTTCAGAAGGTCTTTAAGCACAGGAGTAATTTATTACTTTGATGGGATTAAGAACATGTTTAAATGTAGGTATATGCTTAAACGCTTAGCTGCACAGGGATTTTGATGAATGAAAAATGATCACCAAAATCGATGGATGTTCTGCAAATAGGAAAATCTTCCAGTAGCCTGATGCTTTATCTAACAAACATATAGCTAATAATGAACATTACACTTGGATGACCCCATGGTTATAAGAGGCAATTCATGTTTTACTTGTTAAATCTGGCTTGCTTTTTTAAAAAAATTTTTTAGTCAGGTTTAAATGATGAAAGGTGCTCCAATTTGAGAATGATGTTTGCTTGGCTTGTTCATATAAATCAAAGGTGCACGACCTTGTAGCCTTGGCCTCTCAAGCAGCCCTTGGGCACGCCCTGTGCAGTCCCCAAAGTTAGCAGGTTCTATTTCCTAGCTTGTGAGATCACAAACAGAAATCTCAGTGGTGATTGCTGGTGATTGCCCCAGTGACCCCCAAATCTCAGTGGGCAGGGGAAAGAGGTGTGTGTGGGGGACATATATGCAGCTCTCCTTGGGACTAAAAAGGTTGTTCCCCCTTATAAAAATGCTGTAGTGCTGTCCACCCACAAATAAACAAAGATGTATTATTACGGGGTCTAATAATTTCTGATTGCCTAAGTCAGACCTTTAAATGGCTGTGCTCTGTTGGGTTCAAAAAGAAAAGACCCGGATCCAAAGAACCTTACAATGATTTCCATGAACACAAAGGGGGTTTTGAGGTTGTGTTTCATAAACAGGAGTTCCCCATGATGCCACTTGGCAAACTCCCTTTGGAAACTCGGGAAATTCACAAACAAAAGAGCCGTTCTTTTTTAAAAATCCTTCTAACTTTTGGATTGATGTTTTATTGAATCTTATTGTTGATGTGCATGTTTATCCGTGTACACTGCTCTGGAAAGTTACTTTTGTTAGGAAAGGGCAGCATAGAAAATGTATAAATAAATAAGCCTGTTTGGATTCCACTGAATTATGTGTCATTTCTACATTGTACCTGGTTTTCTGACCTAACCATGGGACTGTCTATATGGCTCATTTGCCCCGCGGTGGCTGTGTGGTGGTGCTGCACTGATTATATGATGCAGCCGACGACTTGCAGCCAACGCAGGGCTTTTACACAAAGTTGCACCCCCCAAAAGTTGGGGACTTACCCCAACTTTTCTTCAACATGAGGTCACCACAGCCCTTCCACCATGTGACTTTGCTCTGGTGTCAAGCCAGGGAGTGTTCCACAGTGGATGGCAATCCCTGATTGGTTGCCGGAAGCCAGGCAGAGGACAGGGGGCAGGCCCGGCAAGCTGGATGGCCACCCGAAAGCCCCCACTACTTTCTGCCATCAAGATTACCTGCCATCATCTCACAGCAGCAAAACCGCAGGGTTTATCGGCAAAGCGGAGGTGCCGTAGCATCATGAAGGCAGGGCCTATGTGAGGCAGAACAATGCTTTCTGGTGTTTCAGGCAATGGTATTCCTTTCCTTACTTTAAAGTATGACAGATACTTTGAAATCATAGAAAAATACCCTAAAGCACTTTGTGGTGTTGTGAGTTTCCACGCTGTTTATTATCACGTTTTTTATTTGAATCAGAATAATAAAATGTAAAACCATGGATTAAATGTGATTTGCCACAAATTCATTCTAGACAGGTTTTTAACAATCCAAATAGGTCTTGTTGAATTAACATTTAACTGCAAAATACTATAACTGTAATGAACCTATAAAATCAATGTCAAGTTGGAATCCATTTCCTTCCCCAGATAATCTATTGCTATATGGAAATTCATGTCCCTATTGGGGATATTTCTATGATACATTCTGACATAATAATAAAATGGTCTCTCTTTTTAATTTTGTTTCAAAACATGTAGTTCTTACAAATTAAAGTGCATGGGTAAATTAAAAAACACACAATGCCCTCAACATCCATCACAAGAAGTACCCTGAGGAAAGCCTAATTAAGGATAATACCAGAAAACAGGAAGGGAATAATATTACAGCCAAATTTGGTATTGGAGACATTTCTGTGATGGGATTATAGACCAGATACAGGCACACATCAGGGAAATAAGAACATGTAGGCCCCCTTCATACATGAATTAGGTGAAGTAAATCCACATGACTAAAGGGTCAGTGGAGTCCCATCGCTGGCCTCACCCTGAGATTACAAAGACACAGTTCCTAGTCCACAAATAACACCCATGTTTTATTTAACCCATGGTTTGTTCAATTCTGGGTTGACATGATATTTGTACCCAATTACAGTAACAAACTATGGTTTGTTAACCACAAACAACCCATAAAGAGAACCCATGGTTTGTTGTTGGGCTGTGAACACATGGGTTGTCATTCTGTATGTACCCAGAACTTTGGGTTGTTCATGGGTTGTTTTTCCAGGCTACAGAGGTGACAGGCAAGAGTGGTAAAAATACCAACCACTCTACATGCCAATAGTACAGTGCCAGAAAGGCATTTGGGATTCAGGGAGGGAGTGGATGAAGGAGGAGGGAAACAAACCAGGGATTGAGAAAATAAATCACTGTTTGTTCGACCATCTTCCAAACAAACCCTGGGTAGGCAACAGATCATGGGGTTACCATAGGTCAAATAAACCATGGGTTAGCAATGGTTGGATTTTGGGGGAGTAGGGTTAGGATGCCATGCAACCTTAGGGACTGCCCCTGTAAACATGTGGACCCCCATAATGGGGATTATAGATGTGACTATTCTAACATTAACCTTTCTCCATAGAAAAAACTTATTTTGCTACAGCCCTCTGCCCTTTTCAGGCTGAACCTCCCCTAGAAAGGAAGCTGCTTGCCTTAAAAGGTCAATATTTAATTACAATCAAATAGGTTGTTGCAAGCATCTTGTGAAGCTAGATGAGTTGGTGGGGAATGATGGGAAATGTTTTGGCTTTGCCTTTTCGGGCTGTGTAGAGCAGGTTGTTTTTCATTTGTTTGTTTTGATGTAGTGTGTGTTTTGTATGTGTGAGAGTGGGCATGTGTTTTACCTGTTTTTTTTTTAAATGTATGTGGATGTGCAGTTTGCCTCTTGCCTGTGTGTATGAGCTCAGACTTCACTTATGCTTTGTACTTAGATTCTTGGGTAAGTTCATAGGCCTTTAAGCCCCCATCACTGCGGTGGGGGGGGGAGAGAAATGCAATTTCCCCAGTCTTAGGGAAATTGTGTTTTTTCCCCACTGCATTAATGGCAGTTGCCATTGACGCAGCGGGGGGAAATGACAAAGGGCATGCACAGGTCAGGGCAGAACTGAGTTCTAACCAGACCTGTGCCCCCTATGTCCTTTGGCAGCGGTCAGATGAAAATCCACTGGGGTGTCCGCTGCCCTTGCAGGCCCTGGTGGATTTTCTCCCCATTGCTATCCATGTGCAAAATGTCTCCAGAAGCCCAGACGATGATGGATCCAAACAGAAAGGGCTTCGGGGAATGCAGACGAGATGTTCCTAGCAAATGCCCCTCACCTTTGTATCAGCTTTAAAAGGGAGGTGTGACCATTGATGCTTTCTCCGGACCACTTGACAGACAAGGGCTTTTGGCCTTACAGCAAGGCCCCTGTCCAAACAGGACATCACTGTTCAGCCTCCAGAATGACGCTTCAATCCAAATGACTCTTCTGCAAACCCCTCCCAAACTCTGTCAGGTTCTCTTGGAGAGCTTCCAGCCTCTCAAGACTGAGCCAGGGGTAGTAAAGCGACTCCTGCCTGCTCTGCTCTGAAAACACTGACACAGATTCTGACATTCCATAGGCTGAATAGGCCTAAACATTTCCAGACTACTTCTAATTAAATCTTAGCTATAAACTAAGGCTAGATCTACACCACTGCTTTATAGTGGTATTGAAGTACACTGATAACTGTTAGGGCACGTTAATGAGGACAACATGGTTGGCCCCCAAGGGGGCGTGTCCAGCACCAAGGGGGTGTGCCCACCTAAACATAACCTTGGTCACATGTCTGATTTTACACCACACAATTAAGACAAATCTGTTCTACATAACATCTTAATGTTAACATCACTGAAATAACAAGTGAGACATCCAATGTATCTGAAATTAACTTCACTCACTCCTACTTTTGTAGTTTTTGCTGTACTTTGTTGCTATACTCTGTGTGATACATTCTCCCTTTCCCTCAAATATCTTTTCTGATTGTATCCTCACTCCGCTGCAAGCTGCTGCTTAACACAGCTTGCTGCCGGCTGGCTGGCTTTTTTATTTTTAAAGTTCAATATATTTTTTAAAAAACGTGTGTATGATTGTCACAAGTTTCTCTACTCTAACATTAGGGTGGGTGTTGTGGGCAGCAGACACTACTTTGCCCATTCACACTTCTCACTTATATGCATTAGCTTCTCGAGGCTTTTGCGTTGACACCACTTTTCACACCCAGACTTTGAACTCCTGTCTATGTCCTGCACAAACACGTGAGTGCTTTGACTGACCTCTTCTTTGCCTCCTTTCTCCAGGTGCCTGACTGCCCACCAAATCTGCAGCAGGAAAGGTATTGTGCTCGCCCAACACTTCTTAGCTAAAAACTCAAGATCCCCTTGATGCCAAGGGCTGAAACTTCTCAAGGTGCAAGAACCCAAAGAGGAGGTTTGACAACCTGAGTTTGAAGGGCATGGCTCCAGTGTTTTTTTTTTTTAATATTTTAAAACCTTAAACTTTAAAAAAACTTGCGTAAAAAACAACATATGAGACATATGTGAAACTTGGCATGGTTAAAGCCCTACTTAAGAGCTATCATGGTGCTAAGTTTCATCACCTTTTCTTTAAAAATCATGATTCTATAAAAAATTAATTTTAAAACCTCAATTTTTTAAAAAATCCTAAAAATCAATGGATGAACAGATCTGCTTCAAACTTGGCATGGCTAAAGCCCTACTTAAGAGCTATCAACAAGCCACGTTTCATCCCTTTTTCTTTAAAAATGACTTTTTTTTTTAAAAAAACCATAACTTTAAAACCTCAAAACTTTTTTAAAAAATCCTAAAAATCAACAGATGAACAGATCTGCTTCAAATTTGGCATGGCTAAAGACCTACCTAAGTGCTATCATGATGTCAAGTTTCATCTCTTTATCTTTACAAATGATGGAGCTGTAAGCATTTTGGTTAATTTCAATAAGCTATAAAGTAGAACTGCCCTTTGGGTGGGGGGGAGGATGGAAAAAATCTGGATTTTTCTTCATATTTCATAATTTATCCCCCCTTCCCGGATTTGTTGCTAAAAATCCTGACATGTCTTGGTTTTTCCTGACATATGGTCACCTTGACGTTGCACATTCCATATACCACTTTCATAGTGTTATTTCCTGCTTTTTAGTCCACATTATCCAAAATACCACAAGAAATGTCATTGTGTGTCCTATGAGATATAAATGCACAAGAGGAATATAGCGTTCCTACGATGGGAATGATTTGACACAAGGTGTAGTTCTGGCCCACAAGGCCCACTGCAGTGTTGAAACTATTCCCTGACACCAATGGCCCCAAATGGTTGAGGCTAGCATTTGCCTTGCTGGCTGAGGAACAAGTTGTAGTTCAAACACATCTATAGGAAACCAGGTTGGGGAAGGCTGCAGTACGTCATCAAAGGTGTTTTTTTTTTAAAAAAACACCTGATTTTTCTTTTACAGATTTCACAGGATTGATCACTTTGCTGTGCTCCTATTGTTCTGCTGATTTGATTGTACTTCATATTATTTTTATTACTATTGTGAGCTGCGCTGATAAATGTTATCAACGGAAGCGTGTCATACAAACATTTTAGAGAAATAAATAAAAATTCAATACCTCCTGCACCAAAAGAGAGAGAGAGAGAGAGAGAGAGAGAGAGAGAGAGAGGTATGGGATTTCCTATTCCTCCCCCGCCCCCTCTGGAAGTGTACCTTCATTGCTCAATATATTTTTTTAAATTTACTTTCTGTGCAATGAAGAGCAAGGAACCCATCAGAAAGTTCAGCCATTCACTTTATGTTCTCTTTCTGAAGCCTTGTTCTAAATGCAGATCATCTTGGTTGCTTTCAAAAATGTTTTGAAAACTAATTAGCTAAGTTGGGATGATGTGGAAAGCATTTAAAATTCCTGTTATCCCTTGAGTCTGATAAACCATGAAATCATGCATAAGTCACCAATTAAGCTCATCCAATGCTTAATGGGTAAAAGATCAGATATATTTGAACTTCATTCAAGCCAATTATGTCCCCCCTCCCCAAACTGGTGCACAGAAACTATTAATGGATCTTGACTTTGCCTTAGGCTTGAAGCTACCAATTTGTTCCTTTTCACATGAAACTCCTTATTCAGTGTATATTACATTCTCTCACTATTGAAATTATCTCTATCTGTCAGATGCTCCAGCAGAAAATGTTGCTTAATGTTCTGAGATGGCATATTAGTGCAGAAGAAATTTGGAATAAATTAATGCCACAAGATTGCCAGGAGTGTCTGCTTCAGGTTTGCACAACTTGTGACCCATCAAGATGTGTGCAAACCACCAACCGTCCTTGGTGGTCCATCAGAGACTGAAGAAAGGGGATGGAGTGGGCACCCAGCAGGGCAGAATGCATGGCTGGTGAGATGCATTTGGCTTGGTGGTCACAAATTTTGCAAGCCTGCTGGCGAGCCACTGCCAGTCAGTGTGGACAATACTGGGCTAGCTGGACCAAGGGTCTGACTCAGTATATGGCAGCTTCGTGTGTTCCTATGTAATGTTTTAAAGTAGGAAGGAGACCACTTTCGTTTGTTAAAGTTAACTTTTGCATACAATCATGTAATTCTTTTCTAGTTTCCTTTCAGCTTTTTAATATTTTCCTTCTTACTTTGCCTTTACTGATATTCTATGTTTTTAAACTTTAGATTGTGAACCTTAGGGTGCAATCCTATCAATTGTGCCCTTGATGGTCGGAAGACCCTGAACTTGAAGGGTTCTGAACATCCCATGCAAGGTGGGAAGAATGGTGGAGGTAGTCTTTACCTCCCTGTTCTCCTGCCCTGCAATTTTGTAGTGATGCTGCTTCAGAGGGAGAAGGAAGGAGGTTGGAGAGACCTCAAGATAGTTCATAGTCTCCTCTTCTCTCTGTCCACCAGAATGCCCTCTTTTCCTCTTCTCCGAGGTTATTTTCCAACCTTGGAGGCCAGCCAGTGTGCTGGCTTCAAGGGAATGGGAAAAGGGGTTGGATCTCCGACTCCCCCTTCCAAGGATCGAATGCTGTCTCCAATCTTGGAGGAGGCAGGCAATGTCTAGGGGCCACAAGATTGCTCCTTTAGGAATAAAAAATGATGGTGGTGATGGTGCTTTTATTCAACTAAGGCTCAGCCAAAGAGAAGCACTTTTCATAAAAAATTGTGACAGGTGTGGAAAGTGGTCCGCCCTTTAGGAATTTTGTTGGGGTGAGTTGCAAGAAGGGGGAAATGTGCTGATCCAGGAAGCATTGCCCTCATTCTCAAATGGCTTACGGGCACTGTCATGTTGTCATATTGGCATCGTATTGACAATGTGACAATGTCATTGGCAACGTAGTGTTATGATTTCATTGCAGTCACTGATTGGGTAAGATCACAAATCCAGGAAAAACAAACCAAAAAACAAAACCAAGGTAGCAGCCCATAAGGTAAGAAAAGGTATTTTTGTGGGTGGTGGGTGGTGGGAAGAGTGTTTTGGCCACTTGTCCAGAAAAGCATCATGGTATAGTTGGATCAGATATTGCAGTTTGCAGCATAGGAAAATGACACTTTGCAAAATGAAAATGACATTTAAAGGCTCTTTTTTATTCTTACTTTAACAACCATGTGTTGGCAGGGGTGTACCTGCTAGATTCTTACTTTAACAGATAGTGAACACCTCAGTTGCCATGTCGGGCCTTATTGCTATAGAATTAAAAATATTAATTACAATACAACAAAGATTATCTTTAGCAACAACTATACAGTTTTCAAGAAAATATAGGTGTAGCCATGTGTTACTTCTGAATTCTTCAAAAGAACTGTAATAAATATTGCAGCGACAACAACAACAACAAACAGCTGAAGACAGCAGGGTGCCAAATCCTTAGTCTCCAGCTTGATGTCTAAAACTGGCTTCTGAAGAATTTAAGGGAAGGGATAGGTGGGAATAAAAAGAATCTTTGGGGAGCACAAGAATTGAGAGAGAGAGAGAGGGAGGGAGGGAACTGCAAAGTAGTAGGTGTTGCAGCGGCCTCAAGCAATGAAAAAGGACAGTGCAAGAAAAAACAGCACAGAGGGAGGAAAAAGAGAGAAATGTTAGCTTCTTATGCTAGTTATATGCAGCATTGAAAAAATGATGGGTAGGCTGAGATCTACCTTGGAAAACGGCTAGGTAGGGCTTGTTTATAGTTTAGCTTCTGATTTATTTAATGTACATCTGCCCCCACCCCCAATGGTCCTCAAGGCGGCTAACATTAACATCCAGATTACCAATATCTTAATTTAAGCATTGGATAAAAACAAATTTAAAAAACCTCCAATAATAATAAAATAAATGAATTGATTGAAAGCCCCATTAGCAACAGGGCTTATGTGCCAAACTGACTTGGTCAGTTTATTCAGAGAAGAGGAAAATGAAGGAGACTCATGGACTCATTTTCAATGATACCAGGTGCTGTATGGATGATTAAAATAGCTGTATGAATGATTAAGATAACTTTCATAAGTGTCCAAATATAACAACCGTGATCCTTAAAATAAACACTCCTGCTTTCTAATAATTTCCAATTTTGTTTTGATATATATCAGGTACCATTGCTGAGCAACCAAAAAAGAAAACAACACAACACAACTCTATGCATGTCTACTCGGAAGAAAGTTCCATTGATTTCAATGGGGGCTTACTCTTAGGTAAGTGGGTATAGGATTGCAGTCCTAGGGAATTTTGTAATCATTTTGAGAATATCAAGATGATGTTCTAGAAGAACTAATGGGTATGTAATTGGGAGCAGGAATTTGCATACAAATTTGAACATATATTTCAAAGCTTGCAAACTTCAAAGTACATTCAAATGATAAGCTTATATAGGGCCTCATTCGCACAAAATGATAAGCCAGTATTTTGTAGAATCTTGTTTTATTCATGGACAAGCACTCTGGTGCACACAGTCTGATTGTGCCCAATTGGCTCCTCCCACTAGTGGGAGTGGCTTTAGTAACCAGGAAATCTCCAGCAGGAAAAAAACTTCATATTATTTCTGATCAGGGACTTCTGACATATCACTGCAATAATAAGTCAGAGACTGAAGCTTGTTTGGGAGCAACAGGTCAAGAGTTGGGTTCAGGAAGAACACTAATTTTTTTGTTGCTGGTGAGTTTCTGATTCCTGAAGCTACTCTCTCTGCTAGGAAGAACCAAACAGGCAGTGTTCACCAGTACTTTTGCTCATGAACAATCAGTCAGTATACTCTGGAATTCTGGCGTGTAATTTTGTGTGAATACACCTCATGTGGATATACAGTTGTTGTTGTTGTTGTTGTTGTTGTATTATCTAAAAGCTGAAAGACGAAAATGAATGACTTAGTTTTAAGCTAGCTAATTATATCAAATTATTTTCTGCAAATATATCTTTCCAACGTTTCTTTTCTTGAATGCATTGATTGTGCTTTTTCAGTAAATATGGTAAGACAAAGGGTCTTTCCATCTTCCTGAAACCAATGGTCTGACAATAGAAAATGTGATGTTGTAACAAAGAGTTTTATTTAGATCTAATATATTAAACATTTCATGCAAATACACATTTTTATAACCCTATGGAAAAACACCATTTATTTAACTGAAACATGATGTTCGGGGTTAAATGGTCACCTTAAAAATAAAAGGTTTTCTTCTGTGATCACAACTATGTTTTGAACATTCCAGCAGATCAAACACTGAAGATCAAACAGCCTCATATAAGCTGCAATTCTATGCACACTTAACTGGCAGTACATTCCATTGAATGCTATGGGGTGAACTTCTGAATAGACATGTTCACAAGTTACTTTTATATGGTTTTCTACAATAATTTAATTTGAATTTCCTTAATAGCTGTTAATTGTTAAAGTTGAGGTTGTCATACTTTGGACATATAATGAGAAGAAACAACTAATTAGAAAAGACAATAATGCTAGGAAAAACAGAAGGTAGTAGGAAAATAGGAAGACCAAACAAGGAAGATTGATTCCATAAAGGAAGATACAGACATAAAGTTACAAGATCTGAATAGGGTGGTTCACAACAGAAGCTACTAGTCATTGATTCATAGGGTTGCCATAAGTCAAATCCAACTTGAGGGCACATAACCTAACCTAACCTAAAATCTATTAAATGGGCTTCAATACCATTCATTTTAATTTTTAAAAGCTGATTGAGCTTAATGGGCGAATGAAGCATGTTTCTGGAACTTCTCCCTTTGAAAAGAATGGAATGTCTTAACTTTGGCTGGATCATGTCCAAAATCGGCATGCGTCAGTATGAAAGCTGCAGTTCTATTATTCTCCATTCCATAAAAGAGGCCTGTTAGACTTCTAGGAATAGGACACTTGGCAGGGTTCTTCATCTAGCACTGAGGGAGTGTTTTGATTTGTGTGTTTCATTTTAGTTATATGTGTTATGGCTTGGATCCAAAGATTCCACTCTGAAAACAGAAGGTACCTCGACTTGTGCTGGGTGGGTAGGGGGCATCACTGATTTCCACTCCTATCTGCAGCCCCCCTCAAAGCTGGCCTAGAAGGTGCCCTCACCCTCTGAAGCCAGGTGTTTTATTTTTCTGTAGGAAGAAAGGGCTTCAGATGAAGAACCCAGCTTTTGGCAGGATTTCTGAACAGAGTTTGTGAACAGAGTTTGTTCACATAACATGCTGAATGCACATTGGGTGAGGGATGAGCTGGCCACAGCAATCCTGCATCCCCTTTATGTTTTTTCAGCCACCCTGGATATCTAGTTGGACGCTAAAGCTAACAGAAATTACATTGTGCTAGTGCAAGGAACCTCTAGTACAATAGCGTTAGGTGGCATGACAGATTCCCCAGAAAACTTGGCACACCAGCTAACGTTGTTGGTGTTGTGCTAGAAGACCCTTACCCTAGTTCAACATAATTTACATTAGTGTTAGTGTCTAATTGGATACTACCACTAAAGCTAAAAAAGGAGAGACTGAGTAGGAGAGCTTTTGAAAGATATGCCAGGTCCCCACATAACTGAACTCTTCCTGTACAGGTTTCCAGCTCCAGCGTATGGGAGATTTCAGCGCTTTCCTGCAGCAATTGAAAATAATGGCAATAAAAGCATGGATTGGTACCTCTCTGCAGACATGAATTTGAAGGAGATATACATCAGAGAAATTCAATACTAATAAAGAAGGATTTCTATGTATTGATTTATGATGACCTTCAGGGTGGGAAAACGTCAAATGAAATTTGAAGAGACAATACGCGTTGTGTGTGGTTTCCCACAGCAATAGCCTGGCAAAGAGCTAAGTCATCCTGGGGAGGAAAGCTCAATTTCTGCCATTATGAGGTAGCAAGATAAGACAAATCTTTACACTTCCCCCCACATGCATATACCCCAAATTTACCAGCTCTGGTAGAACTTTCAGTGGAGCAGGTATGGAGGCAAGTTGGGAGGAAGGCATGACAGATTGGTATAAATCCAACAGGAGTTTGTTGCATTGGTATGCCCTGACTTATGCCTGGCTGCCCTACTTCTCAAGGCTGACTGAGGCAGCCGGACCCTTTCTAGGTTCAGAATTTATAATGGTGGAGAAGAAAATACTTGCCAAGAGAAATGGTGTTAGCTAGAGATGGATTTTAGAAGGGACTGCCGTTGGGGAGGGGATAGTTCCCATCATCCTACTCTGGAGGGTTTATACACATGTCCCCCTCACCCAATCACTAGCCTCTTCTTGCACTCCTGATAGCATATTACAGAATACAAACTAGGTCACAGTGCTTTGCACATAAATCATCGTCATCATCATCATCATCATCATCATCCTGTTGGATACTAGGAAGGGTTTTTTTCATGCTAACCCGATTGGCAAGGGCAGTTGGCATCAATAAGCAACAATACTCTAGAAAACTATATAACTATCACAATGTTGGTGGGTACAGATGGCAGGGGGTGGGGGGAGGGAACTGGGAGATGGGGAACCATGCTGAACCTACTAAGGTTCTAGTTAGGGCCACATCAGAAGGACAGGAGGTTCAGGGGTGAGCTGAATGTTTGAGGTCAAAAGTCATCAGCTTGACCATCCACTGGATAAGCTAGAGCATTACGTTCAGGGGACTCAAAAAGCCTCCCCTCAGTCTAACTGCTTATTATGCCAGTAATTAAAATAAAAGTTGACTAAGTTATAACTCAAGACCAGTATCTGCCTCTAATTTATTGAATGCATTTAGCATCAGGCGAATTCAGTATGAATGGATTATTGACATAGGGATCTATCACACCTATTCCCCCCCCCCCCCCGATTTGCCTCCACGTTTTTTACCTCAGTTTCATAAGCGCATCAAGCTAATGGTCCCTTTCACATGGGTTTGTGGTAGGATTGTGCACAGATCTGGATCCGGATTCCAAATCTGGAGCAGATAGGGCCGATCTGGACCTCCAGGTTCCGGTTCCGAAACTGGTCAGGGGAGGTCCAGATCATTCTGGACCGGATCAGGCCCATTCCGGATCTATTCGGATCGATCCGGGCCCATTGGCCTTCCAGGTCCCTGGCTGACAGCTGCGCAGCCTGCACTCAGGGACCTGGAAGTCCAGCAGTGAGTCCATTGGACTCACTGCCCTCCCCCCACTCTCCCTCCTCTCCCCACTCACCCTCTGCCATCCATGCTGCCATCCACCACTGTCCTCTGCCGTCCTTGCGGCCTGGTTTCCCAGTAGAGCACCGGCATGCCAGGTGACATCATCACACTGTGGCAGTTGATTGGGGACCCTCTCTCTCTTTCCCCTCTCCCCAGTGGCGGACGGCAGCATGGATGGTGGAGGGTGAGTGGGGAGAGTGGGGGGAGGGCGGTGAGTCCTTTTCCCCATAGACTTGCAAGTCTATGGGGAAAAGGAGGGACTCTGGATCTCGATCCAGAGACCCAAATCTGGTTCCAGATCTGGTTCCGAACTGGATCGGGGGAGGTCCAGATCGGGCTGGAGCAGATCGGCCCAATCTGGATCGCCCGGATCCAGATCCAGATCTGGTTCAGAGGGGCTGCACAGCCCTAGTTTGTAGTATTGCACTGCACCGTGAAACCTCCCTCTCGCTTGTTTGCTCTTCCACCCCATCCCACCCCTTCTCTCAAAGCACACACCCACAACAAAGGAAAAAGCAAGAGGACAGCAATACACAGAGGCTTAAGGGTGCATTAAATCCACTTGGGGAAAATAATCCAGACTTCCCCTGCACCAAAATAATACACAAAATGGAGGAAAAAAAGAAATATGGGTGCTGGACAACGACGCTGTCATATGAGTCTCATGCTGCAAAACCAGATACCAGACATGGTGAGAGTGTGTTAAACCACTGGTGTGATGGCGCTCTGAATTTGTGGAACTTTTAAAATCATTTATATAGCAACTTGTCCCATAAGATATTTTAATCAATAATATTGATGCTGACTACCACTTCTTAGATGACCCCTCCTGTGAATGTAATCTTCATGTGATCATGAAAGCAGACCTGCACAATTCGGCACTTACCAAACCAAGGACAGTGTACCACCCTGCTTCGTCATTTTTACAGGCCCAGGCAGGCAGCAAAAGCGGGTTTTTACTGAGCTTCTGATGGCTTCTCATAGAACAGAACCAGAGAACCTGTGGCCCTCTATATGCCATTGGACTGCAACTCCCATCTTCCCTGATCATTGGTCATGTTAGCCAGGGATGATGCGATTTTGCGTCCAAAAATATCTTGAAGAGCTACAATTCCCCACTCTTGCCATGAATGATTAAGTTTGGTTAAAATATGTCTTTGTCAATGCCTACCTGTTTTGCCTTTGTTTTATTTGGGTAGATCTTCTTATCTCATTTTACTTCTCTATATATTTTAAATATATACAGCTTATGTTCTGTATTTGTTTCTGCCCAATCCCCATAACAGCCTAATACATACTTTCTCTTACAAATAAGCCAAACTATTGTCTGAAATTATTTCACCATGCCTAAACCTGCAGTGGAATTTGATTGTGATGCATTATAGAATCAATGTTATCCCAAAAACAGATGGCCTGGTGGTACTTGAGTGCTTCCGTAAAATTTATTTGAACATTTCCATTTGCCTGCATTGTACACACAGCCTGAAAAGACATGGATGCTTTTATATTTTTGTTTTTAGCGTTCTTGGGGAAAGGGGCTTTGTGGTTGAAGGACCATGTATGTGTGTGCATAACTGCTACTTCACAAAAAAAGTTTCTTGAGAGAATGCCACTCACTAACAGCAGATGAGATGGTAAACATCCATCTGCACGGTAGCATTTCAAACAAGGTGGAAGCTCATACTGCATGGTCTGCCATCATAAAACAATTCCCTGCACAGAAAATGCCAGGGCTATGTCTATGCTAGAAGTCTTTATCTTGACTAGCTAGTATTCTGTGTGCAGTTATTTCTCCTCCCCCTTCAGTATGTTGTATGTGAACAAATGGAGAAAGGGCACATCTGTATAATACAACGGATATTTTGGTGGTTTACAAGGATGACATAAAAGGCACAAAGGGAACAAAAATGGGAATGGAGAGAGAGAAGCTACGTAAATGAACAATAAGACATGTGAAAATCAATAGAAGAGGTTTGAACAGAATAACAAAAGAGGGATCCGATGTTGAAAACAGACAAGGTTGGTGCTGATTTAAGTAAGAACATTTAGAAAGAAATGAGTTGGTCGAAAGTGTTTCACATGCTAATTTTGTGTTTGTTAGGCTACTTTTAAAGGCACAAAGGATTGGGTTGAAGATTTGGGGACGGGGGCTTTTAAGACACCCTGAGCTGGTTGGAGGGAAAAAGTGAGATAAATGGAAGCACTCAATATAAAAAAAGAACAATGCATAAATTAAATATCCATCTAACAAAGCGCAATTAGCGGGATCATGGTGACTATTTGCTTTAGAATGAGGATGAAATAGCTTGTTCCCCTAACTCTCCCTGAACACTTCATAGAACTGTGTTTCTGGATTCTTATATGATTTTTTTTTACTGAAGTAGCTTTTAATAGCTGAAGAAATGGAAGATAGAATATTGCAGTGAAAGCCATACCTGGCAAGTAATGTCGGCACTTCTGCTTCCTTTTAATCTGAAGAAAGTTATACAGAACTTGACTCTGGACATAGAGTTTCACTTCTTAATATCAATTTAAATGGAGGTAGCAGTAGCAAGGCTTTTTCCACAGGCAAAATGCCTTACAATGCAGAAGATAACAGCTTCCACTGTAGTTCTCTGAATGCTTTTTTCTTACGCATATATTGCATCCTGCTGGTTTTATGCAATAGTGAGAGATGGTAGCATTACTGCTCTGAGTGGACTTGATTAATCACAGCAGAAATTCTAATTCCAGGTGTCATATTCTGACAGATCTCTTATTACAAACAGAGTAGGAGAAATTATATCTTTCATCGCTCTCCAAGCAACATTATACCAGGCCCAGGACAAATTCATGAAACAGGCCCCATTCTTCATAGACACACACTATAGAATGAAGAGGTTTTATATTTAATTTCAGAAATGGTACAGATAGGTCTTACAATTGTATATGTTTAATTTGCAGGCTTATAAAGTGAATGTCTGCCCTGTTCCATCTTGGTAATGAACTTGTTCAACCTTGCTGGTCGCCAATACTACAAGGATTTAAGCGTACAGGGAACAGCATGGAGTTAAGCACATACTCCGTTACAGTAGGAAGGATGTTGACATCTGGAGATACAATGCATGGATCAACTACAATCACACTTTACGAAGCTATGGCTAATTGCAACAACACTTTGGTAAACAATGAATTGGTTCAATAACAGATGTTCTATCATCTTCTCTGGGTCTCTTGTTCTCTCTAATCCACACAGCTACGAATGTATGGATGTTTCATTTGCATAGGGCTGGTTTACACAAGTATCAAACCCAGCTTGATCACTACCAGGAAAGCATATGGCTTGATCTGTTGCATCCACGTAATTTTGGCGAACCACCCGGAGAGTTCGGCTATGGGGCTGTACAGAAATATAATACATGAAATGAACAAAATGATAGTCTATCCATAAAGAACTCTGAAAGGCAGGACTTACCATTGCAGAAGCCATAACGGTGATTCTTCTTAGGGGAGGAGCCATAGCCCAGTGGGAACACACATGTGTGTTATGCAGAAGGTCCCAGGTTCAGTCCCTGGCATCTCTATGTCCAAGGATCAGATAGCAGGGGATGGAGAATTGCTGACAGTAGGCAATACTGAGTGGGCTGGATGGACCAATGGTCTCACTCAGTATAAGGTAGCTTCATAGGTTAATATCCTCAGCAGCCCTGATTGCTGTGATTGCTGAGAGTAGCACTTTCTTGAGCTACCACCTTCTTGGGAATAGGGATACATACAGGAGATGTACTACCCATGTGGAGGGACTAGTTCATGCCAATGGTGCCTCAACGTCATCCTGGCCAAGGTATGAGACCAGTGGTAGTCTTGTATCCTCCTGAAAGGCAGTATATGGATAATTGCACATTGTTGGGATTTAAGCCTGAATGAAGTATATGAAATCTGGAGAACTCTGTTGCATTATATTATTGACATTATTGTTGACATTATTAGCACTCTTGGTATATGTGGCACTTTGCAAAGAACAGTATAACAAGTCGCTGTCCCAAGGGGATTACTCATTCTGAAATATCTTTTTCAGGCATGAAAGTTTTATTGGCGTCAGAATTTTGCAATCATAAATTGCAAATTGTGATAAGGTGTCTCCTCAGAATGTTCTAGTTATAAATGTTGGAGAAATCCACAATGGAATCAAATGAGTTTGAATTTCTATGAATCTGACCCATGGATTCTGCAGCAGACCGGCTTTTCCCAAGTTGCACAGAATTAATGAACTGGCAAACAGGTGTTTTTACTTTTTGGAGTTTTAAACAAATTTAGTCATAGAAAAACAAGAAGACACCAGACAAAAATGCAAATATCCCCCATAGGCTGAAGCATGAAAATATACATGGGGGGCATTTGGGGAAGAGTTTGCACATCTTGGGAGGGATTTGCACATTTTTGCAAATGCAAATTTGAGCAAATTTGAGAAATTGGAAAAAATTCAATCCTGCCAATGAGCTGATGCTGGAACAAAAAGCTCCATGCAGACAAAACAGATTTTACAAAATCTGTAAATCCCTAGTTGCAGTCAATTCTGTAATTGTTAATGGAATAAGAAATTCCAGGATTTTTTTAAAACTGTGATCAAATGATGCTCCCCCCCCCACTTTTCTTGATTAATTACTGTCATGCCCCAGTGCAGGCAAATTTTTATGGTAGAATCAATTGATTTCATCTTGTCTCAATGATAATTCACAAGTTATTTGATAACCACTAGGGATGTGTATCGTATCGTTAAAATGTCCGATAATGATACAATATGCTCTTTATCGTGCATACGATTAACAATAACAATACAATACAATATCCTATGATAATCATCGGAGACGACAATTTTCAGCCTAATTATGGCGGAATATTGGGCTCCCATATAAATAAACCTATAACTTCTGTATTTTCAAAGTTAGAGGCTTGAAACTTGGTCACAGGGCTTATGGGGTATGCCTAAGTATGTGTATGAAATTTGAGATTTATTCCTCCAACCCTCGATTTTATATGAATTTATTAAAGATTGTTTAAGTGCCACGTGCATTCATTCAGACCTGTCAAAAAGTTGCAGGATCTTTAATAAATTCATATAAAATTGAGGGTTGGAGGAATCGATCTCAAATTTCATACACATGTCTAGCACATGTTGCTACACATATGTGCTAAATTTCAGATCAATCCCTCCACCCCTGTATTTTATATGAATTTTTGAAAGATCGTGCAACTTTTGACCTGTCAGAACTTAAACAATCTTTAATAAATTCATATAAAATCAAGGGTTGGAGGGATTGATCTCAAATTTCATATACACACTTAGGCATATCCCATAAGCATTGTGACCAAGTTTCAAGCCTGTAACAGTGAAAATACAGAAGTTATAGGCATTTTTTCTTTTAAAAATTCCAGCTCTATAATTATCAGAAAGACGATATGATTCACCTACGATATTATCGGAGATGATATTTTTTTGGTCCGAAATTACAATAACGATAAAATACGATATTTTCGGGCGTGCACATCCCTAATAACCACTATTTCTGCCTTGTCAGTAATTTTGAAGAACAAACAGACATTCTCTCATTAATTACTAATCACTTCCTCATGTGACTAAATGCTTTCAATCACAGACTCTAACTCTCTTCATTCATGTCGTCCTTAGTTAGGAACGGACGAATCTGTTTTTATTTCTTTCTGCGTCTCATTTTTTAAAACTTACCTTCAGTTTGTCTGAAATTTGGAATATTTTCCAGCCTCAAATTTGAGATTTTATTTTTAAAAGTCCACATGAAAATTCATAAACATTTTTGTGCATATTTCTCCAAAAGCATGCATTATTGGCCTGATATACACATAGATTCTGCACACAGTATTCCTACTATAATGCATTTTAATGTTATTTCCCCAAGTCTATGCATTTTTTTACACATTTTCTGATGGGAGAACCCCATTGCAAAATTTGGATATGTGCAAATTTTGAAGGACAGCTGCATTTCGGTTAGCATAGTGATTTGGAAGTGCAAAATTAGGTTAAATGCATTAAAATAGAAACTGAATTCCCCCTCCCCACCCACATTTTCCCCTCAGCCCAACTCCTTCAACTGAGGCCGGATCTACATGTCGTCCTTGATGCGCCCTCCCTGCTCCACAAGCCGCTTTGGAGCGCTGCACTTCCTCTAGTGTGGCTCAAGCCTCGGAGGCTCTGCTCGCACTTTCGCCACCGCCGCTGCCCTTTCATCCCGGCCGGTCCCAGGGAGGGAGGAGGGAGGGTTGTAAACAAAAGCTAGCAATTGGAAATCCTTCTCCCAATCGCTGGCTTTTGTTTACAACCCTCCCCCTCCCCCCTCCCTCCCCGGGACCGGCCGGGATGAAAGGGCAGCGGCCGTGGCAGCACGGGTGCAGGCAGAGCCTCCGAGGCTTGAGCCACACTAGGCGGGGTGAAGCGCTCCGAAGTGGCTTGTGGCGCAGGGAGGGTGCATCGAGGACGACGTGTAGATTCTGCCCTAATCTAAGTGATTGTAACTGCTATCACTTGATCTCCTCTCAAACATCCCAGGCATTTCACCAGTATCAGGACTATTTTTAAAAACTGCCTTCCATACTATTGGGAGAGTACCAGAAGCACCCCAAAGCTTCCAAGATGCTAATTCTTTCAGAAGTAGACTATGTCGGCAGATGAGCTTGCTTGCCTTATCGAAGCAGCAGGTATCGATGCTGCAGGTTACCTGTGGTTGGTTAATTCTTTCCCCCCTTTCTTATGACACTGCTACCTGGATTGCTAATGAATGTAATTTTTCCCCTTGTGATCACCTACTGTTACCATCCCCCTAAAGAATGCTGCATAATTAGGATACCGCTTGTCAACATGCAACCCATCTTGGAAAATTGAAGAGGTGATTGTCAATAAACCAACCACCTGCGAGTATCATTTAAAAACAGATGGTGCAGGAAAAGAATTAGCCTAAATGTGGAAGCTATGACATAACCCTGGGAAATGTTCCCAGATGTTTTATTATAAAGAATGCCTATGACCCCAGCAGTTTATGAGTTCCTATTCTGCTGTGGATTTCAGGTATGAAGGTGTAGTTGTCAATTTCTGAAGGTGCTTTTCACTGCTGGACATGTTTGGCTATTAACATAGTCTGTTTGACTCATATTGCATAACCTTGATCAGCTATTGCATTTGTCTCATTTGCTGGATAGCTAGGCTGCCAATCTGGCATAGGGAAATTAGCAGCACTATTTATTTTTTAGGAACAGGGAATTTGATAGTTTCTTGTTCAGTTTTAGGTATTGATATTGTGCAGGAGCACTCAACCTCTTTCGGTCCACTGAAAGAGGTTCAGAAACATCTGAAAAAGTTCAGAAACTCGTAGGGGTGGCATTCTAGTGGTGGGTGCCACTGAAGGCAAAGTGGGGTGGGACCAAAGGGGACATGGCCAAAATTCTAAAAATACCTGCATAGTTTATACTAAAGCTCCTTCTGCTAGTAACTTAGCTTTATCAGAAGCATTTCAGCCTTGTAGAGTAGAGGGGCACGCAAAAGCCAGGAAACCACCAGATGATTGGTGGTTTGGGGAAAGTGGGTAGGGCCAGGGGAAAGGGCATGACCATCTGGAAATCCCCAGAAGGCCAGATGGAACCTGTAGAGGGCTGAGATTCTGCACCCTTTTTACAGTGGTAAGTGTCAGGGATCGGGAGTCCCCTTGAAGCCACATGAGTTATGTCTTCCTTGTATTGGAGGGAAGCAGATTAACTCAGCATTGGGGCCCTCCTCTTGCTGCTGCCAGGCCCACCATTGCTCACAGCTCTGAGCCCACATGGATTCCTTCCTCAGGTGCCTCCTCTGGTCTCTAAATCACCACACATTATGTACATCCTTGCTCCCATTTCTCCAGGTTTTCCAGTCCCCAGACAGTGCCTGCTGCTAATCATCACAGCATCATCTTTCTCGTTTCCTGGCTCCCGGATTCATTCTTCCTCCCTCCCTGAGTGGTCTCAGAGTAATATGAGATCTGATAAGGGAACAACCGTGGTCTAATTGCATGCCTGGCTGACCATATCTGTGTGAGAAAACATGACAATGCCTACAATTATATCCAGCTAGCTCCTTTCACGTTTTCTACCTTTTGTCTCCTGCCCACTTTTCAAATGCTCTTCCTTCATTCTTTAGCATTCTGAATGTAGTCCAACCGTTCTATATTGCTTTCTAAGCCTTTCTCCTCTTCTCTGAATACTTTAGTAAGATAATTGTGCATTGTTATGCAATGTTGTAGAGTTTGGCCAGATCTTATTAGTGTTCTGCATATTTTAGTCATTTCCCCCCCCCCCCCGCCCCAGCAATATTACCTAATTTAACTCCTGCTTTCTCTCTACACAATAGAGCTAATTGAGAGGCACTACAAATAGCATAATAATAATAGTAACAACAACGACAATGATGATGACTTGGCAAAGCCCATCATGTCCTTCAAGAAAAACTGCCATGAGCAAGAGAAGACAAATAATATTAGTAATACTACTACTAATGATAACAACAACAACAACAACAACAACACTAACAATGTGATACATGATCCAATGAGTACCAGTTTATTTTGTGCCATTGCCCAATGTTTTGGAGATAATCTCCCTCCTCAGGGGCTCCCTATCGTATTATGGTTTTATACACATACATACACAGGATATACTGTGCAAGCATAGGACAAGTGTCACAACATAACCTTGCACTCATGTCACAGGATTGGCATCAAGGGTAGGCATGGTTGGGCACCTGCCAAGGGCTCACATTCCAGCAGGGGCCACTGACAAGAGCTCTTTGGAGATGGTCCTCTTCGTCAACCTGCTTACTCACTTGCTCTGGTCAGACAATGGTGGTGGTGAGAAGGAGGAGCAGGAGATGCCACTGCCTAACTCACTGGCTCACTGTCCGTCAAGCGAGCAAGTGGTAGCAATAATGAGGAAGAGGATGAGGACCTTTAGCAGCTGGTGGCAATGGCAGTGAGATGGTAAACTCACTGAGAGAGGGGAACATTGGGGTTGCCTTGCCCAAGGGCCATCAAACCCAGGAACTAACACTGCTTGTCTGAGTTTTCAGTGCACCACTTTCATTTTTTGGCTTTCTCTACACAATAAACCTTTTCACACAACCAGTGGGGGATAGTGATTATGTAAGTGTGAGGAAATTGGATCATGGGGATGAGCCCCTACTCTTACTTTCCTCCCATTCATCAGCTTTTCTTGCATGAAGTCCACATATAGACTCATAGAATCATAGACTCATAGAATAGTAAATTTGGAAGGGGCCTGTAAGGCCATCGAGTCCAACCCCCTGCTCAATGCAGGAATCCACCTGACAGATGGCTATCTAGCTGCCTTTTCAATGCCTCTAGTGTGGGAGAGCTCATCTAGTTCACTTTTCGGTGTTGTCTGCATGACCTGGGACCACAGGTCTTAATTGTGTGGTCAGAACTTCTGCACATACAACTTCTGCATGTGCAGAAAGAGATGCTGAATGTGTGGACGTCAGGAGCAGGACGCACTGCTGTGATCCTGCTCTCCTTTCCACAGGTTCAGTGTTCTCATATCAATTTCATTAAAGGAGCTAGTGCTTGTGTTTTAATGATGGTATTTAATAGGGCTGTGGACAGCCTCCCCTGACTCACCTTGGAGGCTGTTTCAGAGGCTCCAAAATGGCTCAGGCCACCTCAAGGCTTGCCGACCTCACTTTGGCACCGAAGCGAGATCCCCCCCCCCCTGAGGAGTTTAGTATATTTGTAAAGGAAGTCCTATGGCAGCAGAGGGTGACTTGTGCCACTCCAGATATTTTTGACAGTGCTGATAAGAATTGTATCCCAAAAACATCTGGAGGGCCACAAGTTGTGCACCCTTGTCTGTTGGCCTTCAATGGCTTCATCCTCTACCTATTCCATTTCTTCTCCAAATGATTATTATAATTTGCATTAATTTACAAGCGGCTTTGAGCTCTTTTCTTGGTTGATGCTCAACCTGTCCTCAGTCTTTCTCTTGCTTTCTCAACTGCCAATATAGTTTTACATGGGTTCTTCCCCCACCCCCTAATCTCCATTTAGTAGTTAGTTGAATGTACATTTGTTTAAAATTTATTCAGATCACAGCAACTTCTTTTTAAAACAAAACTGACACCGATCTCTTCTTAGAAGTGAGGGGCAAGTGACTCCTTTATACCATTCTATCAGCCATGAATATTAGTTCTAGAATTAGAGTTACCATTCTATCTTATGGAACACAAGAAAAAACAAGGGACCCCCCCCCCCCAGCCTATTGTAATTTGATTGCCATCTGCATTTTTAGTCTTCTCAATCATTCATGTATTGCATTTTGCTGGTAATCATCATGACAATTTGATGTGTTTTTGAGTAATGTAGAAAAATAATAATGCACAGATTGCTTCAAGTCATTGGCCATATGGCAATTCAACAAATGAATGAGTGAAGATTTCTCCCTCTCCCTCTGTCATTAGCCTGTTAAAGAAAGGGGAAGAGAGAACAGTTTCAGAATATAAAATACACATTACCTCTTTTACTGCTAAACTATCTATGGATAAAAGAGGTGGAAACAACTGCCTGAAAGGTACATTAGTAGCTTAGGTCAGGCCTTTTCCTTTAATCAATTGCAGCCTTCCTTGTAATGCAATAATTTGCTGTTATGTGTCAAGTAGTCTCTCCTTTAAAAAAACAAACTCCACACATGCTCTTGAAATCCATTGGGCTCTTCTTACGAGGCACCTGCATTGATTTAAGCCTACTTTTAAAAATTCCATTGACTGTTTTCTGGAACACACTGTTCCTGCTTTTGTTAAAGCACAGTTTTAAGCACAGTTTCCACGTTGTTAAGTCTCATTCATATCAGTTGAACTTATCCACCTAAGATCTTTTGGATCAGGGTGTTAGAATAATAACTACATCATGTCAAGATGTTTCGCTCATACTGTCTTTCACTTTTAATTGGTGATGAATTCCTCCCCATTTGTGAGAGCCAGGACGAAACACAAGTTCTGCGAGGAAGGCAATCTAGTGCAACCCTCCTCAACCTGGTGCCTTCCAGATGTTTTGGACTATTATGCCCATAATTCTTGACCATTGGCCATGCTGGCTTGAATGGATGGGAGTTGAAGTCTAAAACATCTGGAAGGCACCAGGTTGGGGAAAGCTGATCTAGTGGATATATGGGCAACCTATGGGCTGCATGCAGCCCTTAGCCAATTTCTGTGCAGCCTGCAGGAGCCCTTCCTGTTCCCGCCAGATGATTTGCATTTGAAATAGCTGAGGGTGTTGCCCATCGGCGTCTTCCTCAGCTGTTCCTAACACCAATCAGCTGAGCAGTGGGGGGAGGTGGGAGGCGGAACTGCAGTGATCACCACCCCTTCCCGTGCTGCCCTCAAGCACACTCCCCTGCTGTTCCCAGGGCTAGTTTCCTGGGCAGTGGGGAGGTGTGTGTGTGGGAGACAGGAAATGAGTTCACAGTAATCTCATCCCACCCCTCTGCCCCTCCCTGTGCATTTGATTGGTGCTGGGATTGGAATGTTTTTTTTGGGGGGGCATTCAAACAGGAGATTTAAATGAGGGATAGTATGGGTGTGTGGGAGTGAGGGAAGGCTGTGTCTATGTCTGTGTGTGAGAGAGAGAGTGGGGATGGGGCACAGTGAAATGGTGCTTGCACTTCTACTTTCGGGAGTGTTTCAAGAAAGTGGCATTGCAGGTGGGGGGGGGCTTCTGCTCGACTCCATAGTACTTGTACTATGACGTCCTGCACTTGTGCTATGACGTACAAGCCTGCTCTGTTCCCCCAGACTTTAAAATATCTATGTGAAGCCACTGCGAGAAGTCATCTGGTGATTTGGAGGTGTCAGAGGCATGCTGATGCCAGCCAGATCTATTTCTCCTTGTCATTTGAAGCAGGTGAAGCTGTGCAGAGGCTCAGTTCCTGGAGGCATTAATAGATTGGATGAGGGCTCAAACTGAATTCCAACAAGATAGAAGCCCTGTAGGTGGTTCTCAGTTCTGGGATTAGGTAAATGGTCTTTTCTGAATACCCCTGAAAGAATAGCTCCATATTCTGGGGGTACTCCTTAATCTGGCTTTGCGACTGGAGGCCCAGGTGGCCTCAATGGCACGGAGTACCTTTGCCCAGTTTCGGCAGCTGCAGCCGTTCCTTGAGAGAGAGAATTTAGCCACATTGACTCATGCTCTGGTAACCTTCCATTTGGATTATTCTAACATGCTTTGTATGAGACTACCCTTGAAGATGATGCAGTAGTTGCAGTTGGCACAAAATGCAGTGGCCAGATTGCTGAAAGCACAGTTGTTAGGAACCATATAACCCTAATCCTGAAGGAGTCATATTAATTGCATATCTCTTCCTGGGCCAAATTCAAGGTGCTAGTGCTGACTGAGAAAGCCTGAAATGAACTGGGACATTTGTATCTGAAGAAGTACCTCACCTAGTACAAGCCTGACCCTACTCTGAGATATGTACATTGGGACAAAAATCCCAACTTCAAGTATAACCTGATGGATCTGAGCTGGCGGTTACTGACCAAGAAAGCAATCTTGGGGTTATGGTGGACGGCTTGAGGAAAATATCAATGCAATGTGCGGCCACTCTAAAGAATGCAAACTCATTGTTAGGCATTATTAGAAAAAGTATTGAAAATAAAACTGCCAGTATCATATTGCCTTTACACAAATCTATGGTGTGACCACGCTTAGAATACTGTGTACAGTTCTGGTCACCACAGCTAAAAAAATATATTGTAGAACTGGAAAAAAAGCAGAAAAGGAAAACTAAAATGATCAAAGGGCTGGAGCATCTCCCCTGTGAGGGAAGTTTACAACAGCTGGGATTTTTTAGCTTGGAAAAAGGAGGCTAAGAGGAGACATGATAAATGTGTTCAAAATTATGCATGGTGTGGAGAATGTGCATAGGAAGACAGTTTCACCCTCTCCCATAATACTAGAACCCTAGTATTGGTGGGAGATTCAGGGCAGATAAAAAGAAGTATTTCACACAGCACATAATTAAACTATGGAATTCACTGCCACAAAATGTGGTGATGGCCACCAATTTCAACGGCTTTAAAAGGGGGTTGGATAAATTCCTGGAGGAGAAAGCTATCAATGGTCACTAGTTCTGATGGCTATATGCCACTTCCAGTATCAGAGGCTGTAAGCCTAGACTCCAGTTTATTTTATTTATTTATTTATTTTATTTCATTTATATACTGCCCCATAGCCGAAGCTCTCTGGGCGGTTTACAAAAATTAAAAACATTGAAACACCAATATACAAAATTTAAAAGCATAAAACATAAAAACAAGTTAAATTACAATATCCTTCTGGGTCACAGCACAACAACACAACAACACAAAAACCCTCATCATATGCTGTTAAATGCCTGGGAGAAGAGGAAAGTCTTGACCTGGCACCGAAAAGATAACAATGTTGGCGCCAGACGAGCCTCGTCAGGGAGATCATTCCATAATTGGGGGGCCACCACTGAAAAGGCCCTTTCCCTTGTTGCCACCCTCTGTGCCTCCCTTGGAGTAGGCAACCGGAGGAGGACCTTCGATGTGGATCATAGTGTATGGATAGGTTCATGTTGGGAGAGGCGTTCCATCAGGTATTGTGGTCCCAAGCCATGTAAGGCTTTATAGGTTAAAACCAGCACTTTGAATTGGGCTCGGAAACGTATAGGCAGCCAGTGCAAGCGGGCCAGAGTAAGTCTTATATGCTCGAACCTTCTGGTTCCTGTTATCACTCTGGCCGCTGCATTTTGCACAAGCTGCAGCTTCTGAACTGTCTTCAAAGGCAGCCCCACGTAGAGTGCATTGCAGTAATCCAATTTAGAGATTACCAGAGCATAGATAACTGAAGCCAGGTTATCCCTGTCCAGTTAGGAGCATAGCTGGGCCACCAACCGAAGTTGGTAGAAGGCACTCCGTGCCACTAAGGCCACCTGAGCCTCAAGTGACAGAGATGGTTCTAGGAGAACCCCAAGATAAGAACCCACTCCTTCAAGGGGAGTGCAAGCCCATCCAGAACAGGTTGAACACCCTCCATCCGGTCAGCAGAACCACCTATTAACAGCATCTCAGTCTTGTCTGGATTGAGTTTCAGTTTGTTAGCCCTCATCCAGTTCATTGTCACAGCCAGGCACTGGTTTAGCACATCCACAGCCTCACCTGCTGAAGATGAGAAGGAGAAATAGAGTTGTGTGTCATCAGCATACTGATGACAATGCACCCCGAGACTCCGGATGACAGCTCCCAACAGTTTCACGTAGATGTTGAACAGCATGGGGGACAAGACTGACCCCTGAGGAACCCCATACTGGAGAATCCACGGGGCCGAGCAATGTCCCCCAAGCACCACCTTCTGGAGCCACCCCGCTAAATAGGAGCAGAACCATTGCAGTGCAGTGCCTCCCACTCCCAACTCAGCCAGTCGTCCCAGAAGGATACCATGGTCGATGGTATCGAAAACCGCTGAAAGATCAAGGAGAATCAACAGAGTCACACTCCCCCTGTCTTTCTCCTGAAATAGGTCATCATACAGGGCAACCAAGGCTGTTTCCGTGCCAAAACCAGGCCTGAAACCGGACTGAAATGGATCCAGATAATCAGTCTCATTCAAGAGTGTCTGGAGCTGGCTCGCAACCACTCACTCAAGGACCTTGCCCAGGAATGGAATATTTGCCACAGGTTTATAGTTATTAAGATTTTCGGGGTCTAGGGAAGATTTCTTCAGGAGTGGACTCACTACCGCCTCCTTCAAGCGGCCTGGGACCACTCCCTTTCGTAGAGAGGCATTAATCACTTCCCTGTCCCCCACCCTTGCAGAGGGGAAAAGCTGCTGTAAGTCTAAACCTCAGCAAGCAGTGATCTGACCATGACAAAGGGACTGATGTAAAGTCCTCTACTTTCAGATCACCATCTCCATGTCCAGTTGCGAAAACCAGATCTAGAGTATGCCCTGCTACATGCGTTGGGCCGATGGCATGTTGGGACAGTCCCATGGTTGTCATGGAGACCATGAAATCCTGAGCTGCCCTGGATAAGGTGCCCTCAGCGTGAATGTTGACATCCCCAGAACCAGCAGTACACCCGAGACCACCTCCGTCAGCTCACCTAGGGAGTCCATTGAGCAGCGGGGTGGGCGGTACACCAACAGAATCCCTAATATGTCCCGCTGACCCAACACAAGGTGCAAACACTCTAGACCAGTAGTCACATGGACAGGGAGCCTGCAGAGGGAGTTGGAATTCCTATAGACCACAGCAACCCCCCTCCCCAGCCCTCAGGTCTACCCTATTGCTGAGCCAAGTATCCTGGTGGGCATAACTGGGAGAGGCTAACTCCTCCCTGCTCACCCACCCAGGTCTCGGTTATACATGCCAGATCAGCTGCTTCATCCACAATTAAATCGTGGATGAGGGAGGTTTTGTACCGATCTGGCATTTAAGAGCAGCATCCGGAGTTCCGAGGGCTGGCTGATAGGGCAACCAACAAACCTGTGGTTGTGAGGAGGACTGGAACATGGCACAGCCATTAACTGTCTGAGCCGCGTTCCCCTTACCTGGCACGTCCTCCTCACAATCTCCCTCTACCCATCACTACACTGATTGGGGCCCCCTCAAATCCCCCCACTTGGCTCTGTATCCTCCCTGCTGGGGAATGTGGGTGGGAGGGTGCTGTTGCACCATGACCTGCTTGTGGGTCTGATTGACACCTGGTTGGCCACTGTGTGAACAGAATGCTGGTCTACATGGATGCTTGGTCTGATCCAGCATGGCTCTTCTTATGTTCTTATGTGGGGAAGACACATCTCGTTGTCCCACCACTGGGGAAGGTACATAGCATGATGGAATGAGATAGGACGTTCTCTGTGGTGGCACCCCAACTTTGAAGTGCTCTCACCCAAGACGTACACCTGGTTTAAATGTTACTATCATTGCTAGCATTGAGTATCATGTTGGCATCAGGTGAATGCCCATTTATTTAACCAGGCATATATGAGTGGTTAGCTCTGCTACTAACCTGTTGGTTTTCGTTGTTTAATATTTTATTGTTGGATGTTTTAATGTTGTCACCCACCCTGGGATTTTTTTAAATAAAGAAAAGGATATAAATGACATAAATAAATAAATCATAAATAATAAGTAATAAGTAAGTGTGTGCATGTGTGTGGACGGATGGATTTATTAATATAGGGTGACCAGATAAAATCCAGGTCAGGGCACATGTAACTTTAACAGTTGTAGAGAAAAGGGAATTTCAGCCAGTGTCATTTGTACGTAATTAGTTCCTGGTGAAATTCCCTCTTCATCACCACAGTTAAAGTTGCAGGGGCCCTGCCTTCTTTTGTATATGGTCACTCTAGTATAGTGCCTGCAACTTTAACTGTGGTGATGAAGAGGGAATTTCACCAGGAACTAATTGCATACAAATGACCCTGGCTGAAATTCCCTTTTCTCTACAACTGTTAAAGTTACATGAGCCCTGACCTGGATTTTATCTGGTCAGCCTAGCATAACCGATCTCAACTTCATTATTAATAATGTGTATTTTTAAGATAAAATTCATTTTGTAACATATTCTTTGAGGAGAAAATACATTTAGAGAAAATATGTATTGCTCATTAAACGTCTCGTGTGGAGGAGGCCTAGTATAGTGCCTGCACCTTTAACTGTTGTGATGAAGGGGGAATTTCACCAGGAACTAATTGCATACAAATGACTCTGGCTGAAATTGCTGTTTCTCTACAACTGTTAAAGTTACATGAGCCCTGACCTGGATTTTATCTGGTCAGCCTATATTAATAGCCATTTTATAGCCAGTTGTACCTTATAGCCACATTGAGGAAGAGAGAGATTGGAACTTCAGGTTTCCCTCCTTACTCAAGTATCTACCAGTTCATCCATAATCATGATATACGATCTTCTACTTGTCATAGTCATGACATACTGTTCAATATTTCACAGATGAAAAACTGATCTAATATTATGAAGGGTTTCCCCTCCATCCCCCATTAAGCACTGGTGAAGATTCTTTTCTGCCTGCTATATTCACTTGTTCCACAATAGTTTGTTCTGCACTCAGACATATCCAGCAAAATTTACTATCAGAAAAGAAATTTACTGAGGAAAGAGGAGGAGTATAAGGGAAGCATATGGTGAGGTTTAGTATTTATTCCCTCAAAAAGGAAAGGAAGCAACAGTCACAGCCTGGGCCTACTGGCTACTTGATTCTAAAAGTACGGGCTTATATAGTGTTAAAGATTTACTAGAAGAAGAAAAAAAGATCATTGTCGTATTATGCTACCATACATCCTTGTCAACACAGGTATAGCATTACACATGTGCACCCAAGGAGTACAGACCTTTAACCAAGGGTCACTGTGTACCATTGCAAAACATCTGTTTCCAAAAGGTGGAATAAACAACAAAACCAACAAGCTCAAGTTCAGGGGCTTTGAATATGCAGTTTATTGGAAAGATAGAATAAGCACATGGGCAATATCACACTGAACCAGCAGTTATTGGGTTAGATCTATAGAGGAGGTAGGGAGACATAGGCCAGATCCATACCAAGCAGGATATGACACTTTGAAAGTGGCTTGAAAACTGTATGTGGTGCGTGTCCTGGGCCCCAACAGTTGTCACTACTGTTATAAACTGTTTGAAAGCAGTAGTGTAGAGCCTGCCTGAGACGGAACAACCTGCGAGTAATAAAAGAGGGCTAAGGAGGGGGAAACTATTGTCAAATAAGGAAACTGGAGGGTGACAGAAACTAGAGAGACATGAGGGAAGCTAAGTCATGTTAGAGGCAAAGAACCAACATGTAAAGTAAATCTTGCCTGAGGTGGCACAGGTTTGGAGAGTTAGGCCCTTTCTACACCTAAGGGTGTAGAGGGAGGGAAAGGGGGCAATCCAGGACTTACTTGCTTCTAAAAAGGATGCACAACATCCCGGGAGGAAAGGGACGCCACGCCTGCCTTTTTCTTAAAGCATCAGAGGAGCCGGAAGCATGGCAGAGAAGGTAGGAAACCCCCCATGCCCCCCACCATCCTGAGGATGGTGAAATTGTTCCCCCCGCATGGGCATGGAGCCACCCCATGTGGTTCTGTGCCCGTTTTAGGACCTAGGATGGTGTAAAAATCGGGATATCCCTGATTTCCGCTATCCTGGGGTTTTCCTGAGGTCATCTCTAGGTCGTCTCCGGGATCCACTGTGCATCATTTGGATGCACAGGGACAACCCATGGACAACCCCAGAAAAAAAGGCCAGTGTAGACATGGCCCTTGGCAAGGGAGGAAACAGAATATGATCTCTTCTAAGTAGATGGGGACTCTTTCCTCACAGAGGTGTTGTGAGGTACCTCCTCAAAGGAGATTGTTCTTTGAACTAGGATACCAGCAGCCTAACTACACTTCTGCTTTAAAATGGTTTAAAACAGTATAACAGTTTTGAGAACTGTTGGGGCCCAGGACACACTCCATATACCGTTTTCAAAATGTTTTCAAAGTGTTTTATCCTGCGTGTGTAGATAGGCTCCAGGTGTCGCTTGCATTACTCCTTATGGTGGACAATGGTTAGAACACCTTGTTATCTAGAAACACCCAGGAAACAGGCAGTGAAGGAAGAGCATGGGCACGGCTAAGCTGCTTAGGTCCTCTTGACCCCTATATGGTGTGGAACTCACTGGATGATGGCTGTGATAAAGGAGCATGGGCCACTGACAAGCCATGTGTTCCCTATGAGCACTTGCAAAATGGGAACAAAACCAGAACTAAAGGATGACAAGGAAAAGAATAAGAAAAGATGAATCAGACATACCCAAAAGCAAAACCCCACTATCTTCTGTCAGAGAGTCTTATTAAAAGTTTTTTTTGTGGGGGGGTTGGTTGGTTGGTTGGTTTACTAAACAAAGCAGGGAAAAGATATCTATAGTGCTAGTAGGATTTTCATTTTCACCACTGTGAACCATGGTGTGCAAAAGACTTTCATGTGCATTGTTTGGTGTGGGTTCCTAATCTTATGGGAGTGGGTGGTGGTAAGGCATTAATGTTTTTTCTTCTTCTTTGAACAGTGAGTTTCACAGTGCTTCTTGTAAGGCCTTTCCTCTTTGGAGCTCCAAGAGAATCAATAGGTGTTCAGCAAGTCTCGATTGGATTGGAACTGATAGGGCCTAAGGCATGTACACATTCTGGAGGTGCCCTGCCAGCTGAATGCAGGGTGGGAACCATTTTTATTTGTCCTTGCCATCAGAGCAGCCTTCCCCAACCTGGTACTTTCCAGATGTGTTGGACTACAATTCCAATCATCCACAACTAGCATGGCTTATGGGGATGCTGGCAGAGGATGAAGGGAGTTGTGGTCTTACACATCTGGAGGACGCCAGTTTGGGGAAGGCTGCAGTGGAGGAGAGTTAGTGTACTTTTGTAACCTCTTTGTGCTTACTCCTGTGCTTGCTTACCTTTCGAGACAAGGTACTGGGGGACAACTCCAAAAACTCGGGGAGCATGCTCTCTCAGCAACAATATGTTACTATACACCTAACCATTCCGTATGAACCACCCTGCAACTGATATGATAAGCCCTAAATGGCTTGGGGCCAGGTTACCTGAAGAATAGTCTTCTCCCATACACACCTGCTCAGCCTCTAAGGATGTCTTCAGCGGTCCTTCTCTGGGAGCCCCCACCAAAGGACGTGAGGTGGGTGGCAACAAAAAAAAGAGCCTTTTCTGTTGTGGTACCCCAGCTGTGGAAGGAGCTTCTCAGAGAGGCTTGCCTGGTGCCTACATAGTGCTCTTTTTGGTGGCAGGTGAAAAACGTTTTATTTTCCCAGGTCTTTTAATTTTTTTAGTGTCTATTTTAAATCTGGTACTGTATTTTAAATATTTTCACTGCTGCTACGTTCTGTTTGGCTATATTTTTTATTTTATACTGTAGTTTTAAATTGCTACACTACAGTATAATAATACAATAAATATTGTATTTTATCATCTTGTATTTTATAGTTTTAATTGTTGTGAACCACCAAGAGAGCTTTGGCTATTGAGTGGTAAATAAATAAATAAATAAATAAATGTGTAATGACAGGCAATGATGTTGCTGCAGAATTTGAGTGCAGCCCTATGCATGTTTACTCAGAAGGAACCCCCTCTGTTTTCAGTGGGCCATATTCCCTTGTAAGAGTGCATAGGTTGCAGCCTTCATGTGCAGGCATTCGCATGCAGGTGTCCTAGAATCAAGATGTGTGTGCCTCCCACTCAGAGGCTGAACCTTTAGAGGAAAGAATGAAAAGCTCAGCAATGGCAATTCTAGTATATGCCTGTGCATACTAATGCAGTGTATAAAAGGGCTCTCCAAGATCTCCTCAAGGAGCAAAATATGGAGAGTGGTTTTAACTGGGACAGGTAGCAGGGGTCAGTCTCTGGGCTTATCTATACCTAAGGGTGTAGCAGGAGGGAGGGGGAGGATTGTGGACTTACCTGCTTCCACGATCCTCCCCCAACATATATACAGCTGCGTGATGTCCCGGAAGGGAAAAGTGATGTCGTGGGTGCCATTTTGTTTTGGAAGAGGAGCCAGTCGCACAGCCCTGATCCAGGGAAAAAGATAAGTTTTTTAAAAAACCTGCGCACCCAACTCCCTCCCCCCCCCGCCACCCCAGGGATGCCGAAATTGCTGGCACCCACCCCGAAGTGCATGGAGCCCCCCCCCCGAACAGCTCCATGCCCATTTTGATAGCCCCGGTTACGCATGAGGAGGAGGAAAGCTGGGATGGGCACCCACACCCCCGCGGAGCTTGGGATCTTCCCGAAACCGTGGGAAAAATTGGGATAACCGCGGTCTTGGTTATCCTGGGGAAAGTCTCTGCCCATCCCTGGTAAACCCCAGGATCCCCTGTGTGTCATTTAGATGCACAGTCTGTTTAATAAGGACAATTGGAGTGCATGTTTAGATGGTAGTTTAAAGGTTTCTTATTTTAAGAAAAAAGAGCTGAGTGAAAATGCACATCCCAAGTTGCCACTGTATTGATGGGTGGAAAAATGCATGTGTGTGTGTATGTGAAATATTTTTCAGTGAGGAGAATGACATTTCCCAACAGTTTCCTGAGACTGTGGCTGCCCATTAGGAGCAGTACAGCTTCTTTCTTTTTTCTCTAACTTTTGTGGGCTTTTTGTTGCTGTTGCCACTGCTGCAAATGTCAGCGATGCTCCTGCATTGACAACCCACCCACCATTTTGTGTCCTCTACAGTGCTTCAAACCTAGCATCATTCTGGGGCATTGTGTGAGGGAAATGGTGGCTGCCACAAAAAAAGTTGGAGAATATTTGGCAGGATGGCCCTCTGTTCTGAGAAATTTAGGCTTAGCTCTAAAATGAACAACAGGAACACTAGTAAACAGTTAAATAATAAAGTCATCCCCCTTTTTTTGTGCCGTGAGGTGTGATTGATAAGGTATTTGTTTCAGATTTAGAGAAAGTAATTAACCAGGTGCAGAAGGTGGCCTTCTTGTGATCTGTACTTAAGTGTACTCTTGCAAAAAAAAAAATCTCTTGCTGTGTGTGTATCTAGGAAAAGCCCATGTTTTTCCTGAGGTGCTTTGCAGAACTGCTATGAGACAGTTGAGAAGTCATAGTATTTGCATTCTCAACAACAGGTATCAATCAGGACAGCGCTAACTCTAAATACATCAGTATCCAAAACAGCGACGACAGGTAAACCCAATAGGTCTAATTTATCTGGCAGTGAAGAGATGGCTCCAATTCAATCTCCCGAATAGCTGCAATTTCCCAGCAGAGATGGAAATTAAACCTTGTCAGTGCATAGCAGAGAAGATGGTGGAATGGAATAACTGCACCTCAGTGTCTTCAAAAAAGATAGCTGAGTTAGCTTTGTACAACAAAAGAAAAAAGAAAAGAAAAGTTAGGCATGTGCCAGTGCTATCCTATGCTTATTCCCTAGTAAATACGTTTAGGATTACAATCTGCATGAGTGTCAATCACAGTTCCAGCACCACAGCTAAAACCTTTTGAGCTCACCTCAAGCACAATGCCATTAATCGTCGACCCACAACCCATGTATATATATATATATAAATATTTAGTAGTAGTAAATAAATACAATACTCATAGTTTAAGACAAGATTGGAATAAAGAATTGGAGTGTCCTATTTTGCCCAACCAATGGACTGTTGCCTTAGAGATTATATCTGAAGTTTCTATGGATCATGGGCTACGTCTTATTCAGCAAAAAATCCTGTTTCGGGTCTACTGGACCCCACAACGCCTTTTCAATAAGGGTCTAACTAACTTACATAATTGTTGGAGATGTAATGCACCTAATGCTTCTTTAACTCATATGTTTTGGCAGTGCTCAGTAGTTTCCTCCTTTTGGGACGAGGTTAAAAATAAGGATAAATCTTGTCCTGAATCAATCTTTAATACAGAAGGATGTGCGTGCCCTTCTAAACTACCTGCCGATTTCTTGGAAATTAACACAGGGTCAGCGCAAATGGATTTTCAGAGCCCTTATAACAGCTAAAAGACTTATACTAATATATTGGGAGGATACTCACCTCCCATAATGCAATGGATTGAGAATTTAACCTTATCAACATTTGAACGGGTGATGTACAGGCACAACTTGCGAATGGATAAATATATGGTTATATGGACTGATTTTTCTGAAACCTATGTATAATTCTCTCTCTCTTTTTTAACATTCAATGAAAAATGATGACATTGCTGTATATGGAATTGTTTTCTTTTTTCACCATTTGTTTTTGTTTTATTATTGTTCTGTTTTTTTTTAAATTCACAATAAAAAAAGCAAAAAAAAAAAAAGGACAATGTCATTAAAATGATGTCAGGTGACAAATTCAGCTGACTGTCACCAGCGTCCAACAATCAAGTGTGGAGAAACCGAGTGATCTTCTCTGTACCAGAACTGAAGCCTAATAAATCAGCATGTTTAAAGTAGCTTCACTTTATAGCACAACAGCAATTCTTTCTCAGGGGCATATGTCTCACATAATAGTTTCATCAAGCCAAGGAGGTCATTGCAGCACTCTCTAAATGCATCTTATTAGCAGTTTGCCGTTGAAATGCACTGTCGCTCAGGAAGGACCTAGGTCTTTGCCCGAAAAAAGAGAGACAAAAAAGAGAATAGTGAGAACATTAGATCATTCCCTTCAGGATTAATTAATTTGCCTGAAGCTGACAAATGTTGTTAGTTTTTTTTTTTTTTTTTAAAAACAGCTGTAGGCAAGTGTTAATTGGAGATTTATCTTTCCTGCTTCAGAGAACATTTTAACCCAAACTAAAATTGGTTCAATGTCTTTTAAAACTTCAGTTGCTTAAGTTGTAAGCTAGCGGTTTGTCTGCTCACTTATGTGATAAGGAAGAAAAATAGAGTGCCTGTGCTTTTACCAAAACTCAGGCCATATTATTATGATCCCATCATGGTAATGCTATATCTTTCTTGAGCATTTATACCCCGTAGGACACACAATGACATTTGTAGTGGTGATTGGCATAAGGAAATAAGACTACGAAAGTGATTTATGGAATGGATAATATGCCCCAACGGTTATCAGTTCACTTCAGTAGTGTAGATCTAGCCTCAGTCCTGTTCCTACTGGGCCTTGGAACTTCGAGGTTGAACCAATCTCTGTGAGTGACTGATTGAGTTGCTGGAGCTCTAGCAATTGTTGCTGGGGACTGATATATCCTAGGGCTCCAGACTTGCTTTGGTAAGTCAGCCAGTGGCCTAAAGCAGAGATGCTGTATTGCCATATAAATATTTATTTAAAACATTTCTTATCCGCCTTTCAGGGCAGAAGTCCACCCAAGGTGACATACAGCAATAAAAACAGCAATAAAAACAGTAATAACACCACCACAACAATCATTTCAAGAGAAGGCCAGAGTAAAATAAGTTTTCAACACCGTCTTAAAAGCCTGCAATGATGGAGCATTGTGGACCCCTGATGGCAAGTTATTCTGGATGTGTGGGGACACTGCAGAGATGGCCCTCTCATGTGCTGTTTGCACATGTGTATCAAACATATTTAACGTATGTGTATCAAACTACCTATCTATTTAAGGCCAAACTAATTGTGCTGGTGGTAGACACATGTTTCTTTCCATATTGTCATGCTGACGGGGGTGGGCCTGGGGCTGGAGATGCCACAGGATACAGCATATCCTGGGGCCTCTCCTCCCCTTCCCCTCTCTGCCCACCAGCACACCCCCTTTCCCCTCTTACTATCAACTGAAGCTTGTGCACCAAGCTCAGTAGAAGAGCCACTGTGGAGTTTTCCATGGTGGCTGGGAGTGAAGAACTAAGCAGATATTTTCATGTCCAAGTTTGTTGCTCTGTCTATGGCCTTGGAAGTGAAAATCCCTAGTGTCCTATGGCTCACCCGACAATATCTAGGGGCCATAGGATTGCACCCTTATTAACTTAAATAAATCCCCATCTTACCAAATTTCAGGATTGGTGTCTTTTTGAGATGTTGAAGGAAGGATGAGATACCCATTTGGTTTAGTAAATGGTCAGCTATAAGAAAGAATGGCCACCTTTAACGTATTTTTTCCATTTCCTGTTATAAGTAATGCACCAGACCCCAAATAGCCTCAAAAATAAACAAGTGTGCCCTTAACTCACCCCCATTGATTAATAAATCATTGATTGATCACTATGATCAATCAGCTTTGGTTGATTCACATACCAGTTACACAAATTAAAGCTTGTAGCCCTAAACACATTCTGGGGAACTTTGGGCTGAGTATTCTTGGTTCTAGGGGGTAACTAGTCCAAGTCCAGTTTACAGGTAAAGGATATGCAGGTGATGCAACGCACAGAATACAGCACTCCAAAAACAAAATAAATGAGCCCATGTAGTGCATCCGGTTTATATTTTTGTATAGATTTAATTTTTAAAAATTCTATAAATATATCTATAAATGTTTATAAACTTGTGGTTGTTTGTTTTGTTTCTGGAGACAAAGGGCTGTCAGTAGGAAGCCCAGGGGCCTTGAAGTTGTCCATCAATAGCTCCTGGGAAGCAGACGGAGCAAGACACAAAGGTCATCTGGGCAGGATCTACACTTCTGCTTTATAACAGTTTATAATGGTTTTGACAACTGTTGGGGCCCATGGCACACTCCATATACCATTTTCAAACCATTTTCAAAGTGTTATCTCCTGCTTGGTGTGGATCTGGCCCTGGTCACAGTCTTCTCCGCTATGGTGAAATGTATTGTGTCTCTGTTAAAATTCTTATAATTATTTCTATCGATACATATAAATGAGCATATGTAATTTTTATGCAAATCTCTGTCTCCTTTTTGTCCTCTTTTTTTGGCCATGTACCAAGTGGCCCAAAAGTAGGTGTACAGTATACTCTTCCCAACTGTCGTTCTTACTCCACCCATCAACATTCTAAACAACTGTATACCTACTTTTGGGCCACCCGGTATAAGTGGACGCTCTAGGTTATAGGAAGCTGCATTATACTGAGATCAGACCATTGGTCCATGTAACTCAGAATTATCTACATTACCTGGCACCAGCTCTTCAGGATTTCAGAAATGAACCTTTCCCAGTTCTATTTGGAGATGCACAGTATTGAAGCTGGGACTTTTTGCATGCAAATCATGTACTATACCACTGAGCTGCAACCTGTCCCTCTTGCAGTTCAGGAGAAGAGAAGAAGCCTCACTCGGTCTAAACCAATGATGATGACGACGATGATACACTTTTCTATTTGTGTACATGCTCATGCTATAGTAAAATATTTGCTAAACCTATCTTTCATCCTTCTCTCCCATTTTCTAATTTTTTTATTTTACATTTTTATTATTTTCTTAACAGCTTACAACCAGAATGGATGGAAAAAGTAGAGGAAAAAATGATTGGCAAGGCAGTGTTCATTACTTATTGGTTGCTTAGGAGAAGCAGCTCACAGAAATTCATTATTATTTGCCTGCTAGAGATGATAAACATGAGACAACTTTGGCTGCTTTGGGGAACTTTTTTGTGCCAGAATGCTATAAATTTCACCAGTACAGACAGAATCAAAGAGAAATAACCAACCAATATATGGCTGCTTTAAGGAAAAGGGTTGTTACTATTTTAGGCTGATCAGATAAAATCCAGGTCAGGGCTCCTGTAACTTTAACAGTTGCAGAGTAAAGGGAATTTCAGCCAGTGTCATTTGTATGCAATTAGTTCCTGGTGAAATTCCCTCTTCATCACAACAGTTAAAGGTGCATGCACTATACTAGAGTGACCATATACAAAAGAAGGCAGGGCCCCTGCAACTTTAACTGTTGTGCTGAAGAGGGAATTTCACCACGAACTAATTGCATACAAATGACACTGGCTGAAATTCCCTTTTCTCTACAACTGTTAAAGTTACATGAGCCCTGGCCTGGATTTTATCTGGTCACCCTATACTATTTATTTTTTTAAAGGGAAATGAAATGGTTGTTACTTGTAATTTTGGGGATATGACAGAGGAAATGATTTGGGATGAGTCGGTAGAGATGTCTGGCACAAAACTTCACTTGTAGGTTCTTGAGATTGGGTGCTCTGGCATACCATAAGAAAATGCCCTTTCTTTTTGCACTGTCTGCACTGAGCCTCCATTGCAGGGCAGTTAGAATAATACACTATATGTTATGTTGATCCACAATGGTAGCAAGTCTAAATTTAGACTTGCTCAAAGATCTTGTTGCTGCACTGCCTGCACTGCTTCTAACTTGCCTTGACCCATTAATTCTCCCTCTGCCACCACAGTTCCAATCTGGTGGGAAATGGTCATGGCTTTCCATTAAGTCAGGTCAGGTTCTAGCAAGAGGCATTCCCTGATGTGAAGTACCACTGGTTCCCCCTAACTCTTTTCAATGAACAGGGGTCCTGGCAGGCTGGAGGCACCACATGCTAGTTTGGGGTCAGCATCTTTCTTGCTCATCCATTACTATATGAACCCAGGTTCCCTGGTTTCCATCATCCTGCAGGATTGCTGGTAGGAAAAGTGGGGCTAATATTTGGAGCCACCACTGGGACCTGGCTTCATGCAGGAGTGGATGAGGGAGAAAGGTGCTGAGCCTTAATGGGCATGCACTGTCTCCAGTTAGGGATGGCCATTGTGGGGAAATCTGGGCCTTTTGCGGCTCCTCCAACTCGGCTTGCATTTGGGAAGTTTGCTGGCTTTAAAAAATAATTGTGAGTTGCTATTTGCATAAACTCGCAATGGCAAATCATTATGGAAATTTTCGCAGCGAGTCAAGACAGCTAGCGGATGAGTGAGACAGGGTCTTGGGCCTGAGCTGGTGAAAACATGCTGAGCTGTAACCCTCCCCCCCACAAACTGATTCCTCTAACATCCCTATCTCCAATTCACTGAAATGCCTGTCTGACTATTCGTTTTCTGCACAACTACAACAGGAGACGCATAGGGGTTCCTTGACTCTGTAATGGTTCCTACTCCCATCAAGTTTTGCAAATGCTATCAGATATCTTACACATCTCCAAGACCTTTTCCTAAAAGGGTTAGCCAAAAATGTAGCCAGCAACTGAATCGGGATAATAAAACAAGAGCTATGATTTATTCAACAGGGAAGGAAAAGGGGGAGGAAGCCAAACAAACATTCAAACCAATGAACAATTTAAAACAAGTCTCTGTGATAATATGGAGGGAATTGATCCCTGTAGTCCACCAGTGCAAGGCTATTTCTGAAGACTTGTCTCTAGCTGTGCAGTTGAGGACTGAAAAGCAGGTGTACTAGGCCTCAGGCACTAACAGATAGTTAGGGAGCTGCTGCCGACTAGTCACAGGGGCAACGGCAGGATGCTGCTGCTACTTTCAAACCTTGCATGACTTGCCAGCTTCATGGCAAGATAGCAGTCATACATGTGCCACCACTTCAGCCTGTCACACTTCCTGATTTGACCTGGGGCCATTTGATAAAGGACTTTCTGATTGTTGTTATGCTATCATCTTATTGACTATTTTAGTGGCTTTTACTCCACAGGCTACTTCTGCTCCTGTCATCAAGTCCCTCTCTTCAGTTTTCAGTTGAGCAGGAGATCTAAGGGTATTGACCTCAGATAATGGCACCCAATTTACTTCACTAGAGTTTGGAGAACTCCATGTCAGAAAAGAGTATTCAACACAGATGCTGATCATTTATGAATGGAGAGAGAGAGAGAGAGAGAGGGAGATTTTTTTAAAGAGGAGTTTGAAGGAAAGCCTATAGATAGCTGATTTAGAAGATAAGGCATGAAAACCCATCATCACATATCTTTTGGAAGTCTATAGACTCCATAGTATAGAACTACACAGCATGCCACAACACAAAAGTCACTGATTGAATGATTAAATGGAAGAGAGAAGCATACAAAGCTCAGGGTTGCTGGACTGCAGATGTCTAAGATGGATCCTTCTCTATAGTCAGGCATAAGATTAACAAAATTAAAGGAGGTATACAGGTCACGCTTATGAAACCAAAGAACTAGGAATACAATTTGATTCATTTGTGCAGATAAGGAAAATGGGCTTCTTGCAAAAAGGAGAGCCACAATTCACTTTACTTGACAGGGTAGCTAGGACAGTCCACCTGTAAATTATCAGATAGCCAGGTATGAAATTCCTGGCACCTAGCTTCTGCTTATTATGATGTGCTTCTTGGCACTATTAGTGTGAGTGAAAACTTAAAAATGGACTCTGTGTTGTACTTAGAAGAAATCTAAGATGGAGTCTGCATTGCATTGTGAGAGAAATTCAAAATGGAGTTTTGTGTTGAACTATGTATTTGAATTCATAATAGAGCTCTATGTAGGAACAGTGTATACTTGAAAGAAAAAGATAGGCATGATCAGTAACTTGTTATCTAGAAGTAATGGAACACAGGCTTCTAATCCTGAAGGTTGAATTCAAAACATATTTAGCCAGTTCACACGGAAAGAGACATGCACACTGAGATTGTTTTTCAACTAATAGATGACTTTGCTAATTTTCCTAATATGGTAATAAGTCCCTTTTTACCAGTTCTTGCTATCAATAAAACCTAAGGTTTTGTAATGGCCAGCACCTCACTTCCTCAAAGGGTGATGGTCTATGTATGTGGGAATAAAACAGAACCTGTGTGAATTGAAGAGTTGTGTGTTCATCCCTCCACACTAGTCATTTGGTCGGCATTGATGATGACTAGGGATGTATGAGGAATTTGCTCCATTGAGGTTTTTTTTTTTTTAAAAAAACGGATTAACCCAATTTGTACCTCCCCAGAACCAAGCGAAGACCTGAACAAAATTTGCATCAGCGGTTTATATATTTAAGAGCTTGTGTTCTGCAATATAAGAAATTGATGTTCCATAACTTGTGCGCGTTTGAAAAATGCATGCAAACATGTTTTACTCATTGGGCACACGCATCAAAAATGCACACAAGAATATGTACACATTTTGCTGTGTGTGTGACAGTGTGTGGTGGAAACCAGGATGGTGTGAGCTTGGCGCATTCCTATGGATGACTCCACTCTGTCACCTCTTATATGAACTAGCCTACCTGGACCCCTGCTTGCATTTTCCAACACCTAAAATGCAGCCCCTATAGAGGCCAGTGTGAGATGCATATATTTCACAGAACGATATATTGTGTTAAGAAAGGTTAACAAGATTTATTCATCATATGCAGTAAGCAACAGAAATTTCTTGATCAGTAAAAGGCTGTAAACGCAACTCAAACCCTATTGATTTTTAGCAGTTTTTTGTCCCATGATTAATTGTTTACACAGTGTTCAGTGTTAGGCACCAGATAGCACATTATTCTTAGTGTTATGACAATATTCCCCACTGACAGCCTTTAGCTGTCTACACTGTCTCCAGCAGATTTGGCAAACATTTCCTGAATGTTTAATGTTGGCTTGTTTTTCACGAGCTGCATGGTTTTTTGTTTTCTTTTTAAATGAAAATTTAGTTAGGAGCAGGAAATCACAGACCTTCTGTAGCAGAACTGCTTTGCTTTACATGATTAATTTCTGTCTGTACCTGTACATATTTAATGGCATTCTGTCCCCCCACCCTGCTTTTTTTTTAAAAAAAGCATTTACTGTATATTCAGTGCATGTTCTGAAACTGACAGGACTGAAGGCATACCCTGTAGGGCAGAAATATTAACAGTGTTTATAGAAAGAAAGATATTGTCTGTCGTCACCTCCCTAGGTTGATTTAAATGTGAATGTTTTATTCCTGCAGTTCTCCAAATCCCATGACAGGGCAATTAATGCTGAGGCTTTTATGCCCCTGAAGGTTTATGCACATATCCCATTTTTGTGCTTCTTACCCTAGGAAAGTTGCCATCTGTCTTCATAATAGTGTAGAAGTAAAGTGTATCCACCACTTGTTGATTCCCACTTATTAAACCATAGTTTAGACTATTTTTGATTTTTCTCTTATTTTATTGGTGACATTTTTATACCACCCATCAACCAAGTCTTCTAGGCAATTCACAAAATGTTGTACATTAATACAACACAATGTACAATCCAATCACAGTGGGAAATAAATTTAAAACCAATAGCAGTACAACCAACATAAAACCACCCCAAAATGGCACAACCCCAGCATAAAACCCAACAGGGGAAGAAATGATCAGTGCCAAAAATCTAAAACAAGGCCTGGGAGAATAAAAAGCTCTTGGCATGATGCAGAAAAGATCACAACATAGGCATTAGGTGAAGGCATGCCATAAGTGGGGTGCCACTGCTGAAAAGGCCATGACTGCAGCCACACAGCATTTTAATTTAAATCAATCTCTTGCCCAGAGCTAGAGTGGCAGTGGGCAGTGAGCTCAGTAGACTCCATGCCCTAAAAGATATCATGTGATTGGCTGTGCTTGCTTCCATTCTTATGTGGGAGGGGATCTAGTTAGACCATCGCAACGTGCTCTATGTGGGGCTACCTTTGAAGATGGTTCAGAAGCTGTAGCTTATGCAAAATGGGGCAGCCAGGTTGATAACAGAACATAGATTTTGGCCCAACTGCACTGCCTGCCAATGCTTCCAAGGTGGAGTCAAGGTGCTAGTTTTCCCTACCTATAAAATTCAAAGTATGTGTGTGGGCTTGTATGTCCAAAAATGTTTACCCACTTCCAGATGAGTTAGAAACTTGAAATTTGGCATGCTGATAGGTCTGGCTGTACAATGTACCAGAAAAATCTAAAACACAAATCATTCAGTTTTAAATATTGTGTGAGAATTTAATAAAAAACATAGGCTTATGCCTACATCTCCCAGCATACCTTGGGCAGGAGGCCAGACTTACTGGCCTTCGATGGCCATTAGAATGCACTTTGTAAAAATAATATAAGAGTCCATTTCTCAAGGACTGAGATGTTTCCCCCACCCTCAATGCTTTGGCATTGGAGACAACAAAGAGCCTAGAAACAAGCCAGCCAAAACCAGATATCATCTGTTGCTATAATTTTTAGTTCATGTTGGTAAACTGGATTGCAGGCTGTTGCAGCGGAAAAATGGCATATCCCTTTAAAATAAAGACATGTATGAATCTCTGAGGTCACAATAATGCCTATACAACAATGCTCTGAATTCCAGCTGAATTGTCAGTTGCTTTTCATTTCAAAGTGCTCTTGGGACAGTGGGGGAGCAGAGTGGACTACAGAGATCATTGTTAGGTTCCAAATATTCAAGTTATTCAGGGATCTGGGCAACGCCGGGTATGTCAGCTAGTGACCTATAAAGCCTTACGTGGCTTAGGATTGCAATCTCTGACAGGGATCCTCTCCCAGCATGAACCTACTTGTTCACTACACTCATCTTCTACTTATCTTCTAAGGCCTTCCTCCAGGTGCCTCCTCCAAGGGATGCTCAGAGGGTGGCAACAAGGGAGAGAACCTTCTCAGTGGTGGCTCCTGATTATGGAATGGTCTCCCCAATGAGGTCTGCCTGGCACCAACATTGTTATCCTTTCAGTGCCAGGTTAAGACCTTCCTCTACTCTCAGTCTTTTGGCAGCATATAATAAGGTTTTTAATCAGGCCCTTGGATTTCTTATTGTCGATTGTTAAAATTGTTTAGGGATGTGTGTGTGTGTTTGTATGTTATCAGTTTATATGTTCATATGTAAATGATTTTTATAATATGCACAATATTGTATTTTTACGGTTTCTAATTTTTGTAAACCACCCAGAGAGTTTTGGCTATTTAACAATATAGAAATGTAATAAATGGAATGATTGAAATTAAAATGGCACATGGCTGCAGTCTAGGAGATGGCTGGTTCAGTGTTTTGCTTTTCAGCTAGTGGCAGCCTTATTCACTTTGCCACCCAGCCAGGAGCAAAACTAAGCAGATCCACACCCACCCCAAAAAGCAGAGCACAGAGCCAACCCGGTTTTGAAAAAGAAAAAAGTGGGGCAGCAGTAGCAGGGAGTAGCAGGGTAGGGGTACAGATGGACGAGAATTTTGTTTTAATTCACAAGTCATTTGAACTTGCCCTGTTGACAATCCCAGACAGAAGCATTTTTTTTTTCAAAAAAAGTTTGCAAGTTCCCAAGCTTGCAATCATATTCGTAAAAGGTACATTTTGGAAAATGTACATTTTGAAAAATGCATATTTTAAAATGCACATTTTTTAAAACAAACAAACTTTTTTTCTTGCTTTTGTCAATGGGGGAAAAGTGCACACTTTTGAAAAAAAATGTGCACAGAAATGCACAATTTTCACATTAGAAAGAAAAACCACATTTTACTTCCATTTCATTGCTGCATTACACTAGTTTTAGAGGTAAAGCACTTTCTATGCTAATCGTATACTGGCTAATTGCAAAAAAAAAAGAAAAAGAAGAAAGACAGTAATGAAAGGAAGGAAGGAAGGAAGGAAGGATGAATGAACGAACGAACGAACGAATGAACGAAAGAGGGCTTTTAGCCTTGTTCTGTTTTTTAAAATCAGGAATGTAGGGTTGGATCCAAATATGCCCTTTTATTCCCAGAAGGGACTCCATTCTGGACAGATTCTTATGCTATACTAGCTTATATGCCCGCTGTTGCTCGGTCCATGAATAATGTTTATGACATTTATTTGATAAATAATACATTTCTCTGTAACTTATTCATCTTTAGATTGTTTGTTTGTTTTTAGTTTGGTTGAGTTCATAAATTGTTTTGTTAGAATAAATGGAAAATTGTGTGAATAAGAACTGTATTTTAAATTAGAGCTTCATGATAAACCAATTTTTTTGTTTTACTTGCCTACACTTCCCATCATGCCTTGGCTGGAGCAGCTGTCTAAACTTCAAAAACAATTAGGACACACAACACTCTTTCTACCAGCTAAAAAAGATGCAAACCTAAAAATGTGTTTTCAAAATAGACCCGGCATTGCCAAGATATCTGAATAACATATATTATTCTTCTTCTTATTATATTTATTTATATCCTGCCTTTTCCCCAATACTGGGACCCAAGTCGGCTTACAAATTAAAACATGTACAGTTAAAACAAATAGAGATATACAAAAATTAAAAATATAATTAAACATAGTACAATTTTAAAATATTAAATATTTAAAAACATTTTAAATACACATAATTAAAAAATCCAAACTATAAGCAGTACATCCACAAAGGCCTGAACTACTCCCAAAAGGCCTGCGGAAATATAGTAGGGAAGTGGATCTCAGTGGATGTGAGGAACTGTTGTATGCATGTGCTCTGAAGTTATTATTATGAAAAAAGGAAAGCAGCCAGAACACAGAATACTTTATTGGCATAATTTACTATATAATATCTACATTTAACAGGTTTTGGCAGAGAGCCAGGATGGTGAAAGCCACTGGTGATTTGGCTCTTTTATATAACATCAAAATACTTAAAACCCCAAATTTCATGTTTTTAGATTTTTCTGGTACATTGTACAGCCAGACCTATCAGCATGCCAGATTTCAAGTTTCTACAAAGTGTTGCTTGGGCCCCCTAAAATATATGTCTTTGAGGTAATCATCTTAAAGTAGCAGGCTGGTGCTAGGCCTGAGTTTACCTTTAAACAAATTAAATTTATTTCCTTTTTCTTCTCCCACCCTCATGACAGCCCTTCAAGGTAACTTTAAACAAATAAAATTAGTCCCCCCCCCCCACATTCTCTCTCACCTTCAATGCATGTCCAGGGCTGCCTTGAAGCTGTCACCATAATTTTCCTTGTCTCCACAGAAAACAAAAACTACGACTCCAGGCATGCCTTTTGCTGTGGTGCCTGACTTGCTCAATGGGAGTCCTGCTGCTGAAGCTCATGGGAAGTGAAGTCTGGCTGAGCCAGTCGATGCCTGTAGGTAGGCTGTGAGGGAGCTGGCTGGCTGACTGATGATTTGCTTGGTCGCTGTTGGCAATGGGCCTGCTCCTGATGGGGCCTAACAACTGAGACAGCTGGCCCCAGGCACTCTCCTTTCAGGCCCAGGAGGGTGTACCACTACCAGATAATGGCTGCCAAAGCCTGATAAGTCTTCTGTCCTGCCCAAGGCATGCTGGGAGTTGTAGGCATAAGCCTAGGTCCCTGAATAACATGTTAATCTTTGAACACCATCTGAGATGTGGTGGAAGACAACTAGAGAGCAGGCCATCTTAGTTGTGGCACTCTGCTTGTGGATTTCTGAATAAAGATTATGATTTTTATGTAAAAGCCTGACTATACCATTGAGACAGAAGAGCGAATGGAGGATTGACTGATAGCTGAGGCTAGAATGGAATGGTGGGCAGGGTTAGTGGCAGTTGGAGAAAGTCAGGTAGGAGAACAAAGCCATACTTTATTTTAAATCAGCTACTCTACATGCCAGTACTACACCTCCCAGCATGCCTTTGGCAGCCCACAGGTGCCTGCATCCTCTGAGACATCCTCTTCTTGCTGATGCTGCTCCTCGACAGAGTGTTGAAGAGTAGCATCACCAGGGAGGGGAGGTAAATGGCTATCAGTGGACTCACTCAGCTCTGGCCAATCCTCCTGGGACTGCCTTCTCACCCACCAAGTGTTATATCAGGAGCCTGTACTGAAGGGCAGGGGCTGGGCCCTTCCCCCCTTAGTCGGGTCCCCCTCCTTGTTAAGGGCAAAGGCTACACATTTGCTTCCTCCAGATTCTGAGAAAACAGTGATATCAGGATGGAGTGCCTTTGGGCATGTCCAGAGTTCGACCTCTCAAAGACACACTGTTGTATCTAGATGTAATTTTAAAACCATGCAGAGGGTGGGAAGAGGCACTGCAAATGGATGCAGCCCATTTATGTGGGTTGTTTCCTTTCATGTGGTTGACTGCTCAAGACCAACCTTAGGAGTCGGGGTTGTAAAAGACACATAGCAGCCACCAACCTGTACACTCACAATGGATGCCAAAGGCTAGTAAGTCTGGCCTCCTGCCCAAGGCATGCTGGGAGTTGTAGGCATAAACCTAGGTTTGTATTAAATTCATTAAAAATACTTAAACCCCCAAATTTCATGTGTTTAGATTTTTCTGGTACATTGTACAGCCAGACCTATCACTGTGTCACCGTGTTAAGTTTCTAACTCATTTGGAAGTTGGTAAACATTTCTGGACATACATGACACACACATACTTTCTGCTTTATAAGTAGAGATAAAATGTAATATCTCCTAAATGCAGGTCTCCTGACACTTAAGCATTACTTGATAGTTCTGGCTTATTGTTGCCCTTGATGATTCAGCACATAGCCCGAGTCTTTAGAAAATGTGTCTTTTCATATCATAAAAAAAAGTTTATTGCATTTATTCTGTTCCCTTTTCAGCAGTTGTTTCTATAGAGGGAATAATGGTGATGGATGGGCCTGTAATTTTCACATTCACTACAGTCTTTTGAAATTGGTTTTTTCATGTACTCAGCAGGGGTGGGTGGAGAGAACAGGTGTGTACTTTGAGAGACTGACATTAGTGGTGATTTGGTTCACAATTGCTTCTTTCCCTCACATTTGGATCATGCCGTCTTTTTTCCACTCCCCCTACTTTACTTTACTTAATTTTTAACACCAGCTAATTTTAGCTCAGTGTGCATCTGTTCCTTACTTTCAATTCATTTTAAACTTGATTCCCCCTCAGATAGTTTAGAGGGTGGTGTAGTTATTGGTCACTTTGAAACAGATTTCCTGAGCTGTTTGGCTTCCCGATGAGGCATCCACATACCGGCCAGATTTTTAAGAACTGTTGGGTGTTGAGTAATTCCATCAATCGAGATGTTTCACTGTATGCACTGCAAAGGGACTGAGGTCTTTTCAAAATCTGGCCTCAAAACAATCTCCCAGTGTGATGATTTAACTATAGCACTGGGGCAAAACTATATACTTAAGGTATTAAGGGCTTTTTCAGTGAACAGTGTATTTTGCATTGGAGATCAGGTGTGAAATTGCAACAGCTAGAATGAAATATGTGGGGATTTTTTCTTTTCATAAGCAACTTCTGGAGAATTATTAATCCACCCACCCTTACCCCAAAAGACAGCGAGAGCTGAATCCTGTCTGAAAGTCATACATTGATTGAGAAGTGTTCTTGCCCCTTTCATCTCATGAAGTGTGAAGGCTGCCTATAGTTACTTAGTAGTATAAAAATGGCATCCTCTTCCATATGCTCCTTTTTATTATTCATTGTGCCTCACACAACCATTTCAAAATGGCCTTGCTGGATCAGACCCTGGTCCAGCCATTCATTTCCCAATGGTTTGCTCTGGCTGCTCATAAGCAGAACATGATGGCTTTTCTCTGAGGTTTGCCACCAGCACCTGGTATTTGTAGAGATATGCAGCCTCTGTATATGGGGGTTCCATTTAGCTTACCCATTGATAGATAGGCCTTCATGAAATCCCTTCTTAAAGCTATCTAAGCCAGTCTTGTCCAATCTGGTGCCCTCCAGATGTTTTGGACTGCAACTTCCAGCATTCTTGACTATTGGCCATATTGACCGGGGTTGATCAGAGTTCAAGTCCAAAATGATGAACCATGCAGAAAGGGTAAATGGAGGGATTTTTGTCTCTTTTTCTCATAATACAAGAACAGGGGTGAGGAACTTGAAGCCTTTCAGATGTTGTTGGACATCCAGGGCTAGATCTACACTACTACTTTATAGTGGTGTTGAAGTGCACTAATAACTGTTGGGCACATTACACATTACATATACTGCTTTCATAGTGTTGTTTCCTGCCTTTTATTCCACATTATCCAAAGTACTGCAACAAATGTCATAGTGTGTCCTACATGGTATGAAGGAGCCATACGGATATAGTGTTACCATGATGGGATCGTAATGATTTGATGCAAGGTGGAGATCTGGCCCAGGACTATTGGGCATGCTGGCTGGGGCTAATGGGATATGGAGTCCAACAACATCTGGAACGCCCAAGGTTCCCCCCCTGATCTGGTAGTATAAGAAAGGGGGGAAATAATTTTGTCTATTCTTTCTATATAGTTTATCGTTTCATAAATTACTACCATATGTGTCCCATTTGCTTTTCCTTTTTATCATTAACTAAAAAACAGAAAAGAAAAAGCCCCCAACCCTTTAGCCTTTCTTTGTAGCAATTCTGACCCAACATTTGAACATTTCTGTTTTTGGTTTCCCCTTTCCAGCTTGATGGTATGATGTCATCCAGATCTGAGCCTTGGCTCAAATTAAGCCTTGCCAAGGGGCAGACCCCATTTTAAGCAGGGCATGTTTCATTGTGCTCAGCTGAGTTTTTGGTTTGGGAAAGGCAGAAGGAGAAAGGCTCCTTGGCAGGCATGGAGGTATTATGGAAGTCCAGTCTTATTGTTGCCTCTGGATCCTGTTGTCCACTTCGGGCTGTTTTTGAAGTGATTGCCAAAGAACTCATGAAGAGATGATGGGCCATTAGAAATGGACAAGACTACTAAGGAATGGGAATGTTAGGTACATAGATAGGAGAACGGTGCATTGCAGGGAGCAGCAGCCATGACTTGGGGCAGATGGAGCTCCTGCTTGCAAATCATGCAATCATGTCCCATTCACAATCCAGAACACAAGCAGGAGGGCTTTTGGGGGGGCGAAGAGAAATGTTTGCAGATTCCTGAAGTAGCAATTGCATTAGGGTGGCAGTGCACATTTCCTCCATTTAAAATGTGCACTTTCCCCATTTGCTTGAACCAAGAAAAAAAGGTTGAAAATGAAAATGGGAGTGAGCAAAATGGTTCAAAGTTATTTTGGGAAGGAATTTAGGTGAGGTCAAAATCACTTGTTCTCCCATCCCAACTCTCTGTTGGTATTCCCATCCAAGTATAATCTTATAGATGTGTGTTGTGAGTGAGAATTTACCTTGGAACTGCCCCAGCCCACTTACCTGAAGCCTCCACTCATGCTCATTCTCTAGGAGAGCCACTCTGGCCTTCTGTAGATCAACCATTGTAAACTACGGTGGCCAGAAAAGGAAGGGATCCACTCACTAAACTGTATCTTGTAAATGATCATTCTAGGAAGTGATGCTTAGCGGTGGCTAAGTGGACACAGGAGAGTTCAGAGGGATTGCAATAGTTGCTCCAGCAAGCCCTGGAAAGATCCAATGATGTGAGAACACAACCAGTTTTCCCCCCACAGGATCTGCCATGCTCCAAAAAGTCATGAGGTCATCTGTGGTTGTGGGAATGTGACCTGTTTTCCCCCACCTGGAAGTTGATGCATTAAGGGAACAAGCTGAGGTGCAAAGGAGAAGATCACATTGCATTCTGGCAAATTACAAAAAAGCAAAAGTCAACTGATTTTAACAAAAGGAAAGCACATACTGACTGATATTTCCCAGGAATTCTGGGAGATCAAAGTGAAGAAGTATAGGCAAAGAGTGGGTGTCCATCCCAGGAAACTTGGACTGGAATGGGGACCCCAGCAGACCAGAGGTTCCTCATCTCTGGTTTAGAGGATAGGGCTGTGGTAGCCATTGGTTCCACTCAGCCTATGTAAGTTGGAGCTCCTTTGAAATTTATTTTATTTATGTATTAAAACATCTGCATCCTGCCCTATATCACTGGGATCTCATGGCAGCGTACAGATAAAAACATACACTTTTGTCAATATAATGTTGGTGCTGCTGCACACTTCGACATATTTCAGGCAGTCTTTACTACTATTCATGGTACCAACCATTCTCATTGTGTTGCCTATTTCCTTACTATGTCAGTCGGGTTGATCCTAACCTATACCATCTTCCTTTTGCCTCTGCTGCCTTGACTGACCACCAAAAGCTCAAGGACGCTGGTGGAAATGGATCTGGCCACTGGAACTCTCTTCTGACATTGTTCCTGCTCCACCTGGTTCCTAATAAAGGCCGAGTGAGGTGTGGATAGAATCATAGAAGCATGGAGTTGGAAGGGACCACAAGGATCATCTAGTCCAATCCTCAACAATGTGTAGGAAAACCAATTAAATCATCCATGAGAGGTGGCTGCCCAGCCTCTTCTTAAAAACCTCCAGAGATGGAGAACCCACAACCTCCAATGGTAAACCATTCCACTGTTGTACTATGTGTACATGCAGCCATGTATAATTTGTCTGTGCATTTGAGGAGTGTGTGTATGGAACAGCAAAGATGCAGGCCCAGGCTGCAGCTCCTAGGATTGTAGAAATCAATTTAAACATCTGAGGCAATTCTTTCCAGCATTTCTTAATACACAGCTAAAGCAATAAACAAAAACACCAACAAACAAACAGAACAAAACCCCATAGTAAAACCTCCTGATAATTTGGAGTGTATAATTGGTGATGAAGCAATGAGGAAAGGAAAGGGTGTTACAGAGGCCAGGTATATTCTCACTAGCATCTTAAACGTACTTACTCAAAACTAACTCTCATGGAAGCTGACTGAATCCAACTGATTGAGCAAATGTTTAGCATCACTGTTTTATGTTCCACTGAAAGTCAAGACTTATGGCCAATCATCTCTATTCATTTCATAAGGCACAGAATAAAGAGCGCTGAAAAGCAGACTGCTTGTCTCCTAATGCCATATTTATAGAAATGTGTCAAAACATTTCCCCAAGTTTTGCAACTATTTACATAAGCCCTAGGAAAGCCAGCTTCTGTTCCTTAAGATGAAGTGTGGACATTGTTAACAGGAGATTCTTTTTGACTGGGGTTTGGTGGTATTTTTGAGCTTAATATTTAAACTGGAATCTTTCTGTTCCAGTATCTTTAATGTGCTTGTTGTTGGTTCAAGAACAGAACCTTAAACATTCATAGGTTCCTCCCCCCCCAAGAAGAAAGATGCCTGCTAGTGGTTCAAAGGCACCCAAGTGCTTTTCAAATGCCTAAGTGGTACTTGTGCCTTTGAATGGCTTTTAAAATATAGCCTGCTAAGCTGAATTGACTGTTGGTGATGAGACTTCTAGGGCAATCCTAGTTTCCAATACACCAGCAGCCACTAACACCAGCAAAATATTGGTGTAATGTAGTTGCAATCCCATGCACACCCAGCAGCAAAGTAAGAACATAAGAAGAGCCTTGCCGGATCAAGGTCTATCTAGTCCAGCATTCTGTTCACACAGTAGCCAGCCAAATGCCCGCAGGAAACCCACAAGCAGGACATGAGTACAACAACACCCTCCCACTCAGGTTCTCCAGCAACTAGTTTACATACGCTTACTGCCTCTGATACTGGAGGTAGCATGTAGTGATCAGGACTAGTAGCCATACATTTGTCCAATTCTCTTTTAAAGCCATAGCCATCCAAAGAGGTGGCCATGTGCTGTGTGAAGAAGTACTTCCTTTTATCTGTCCAGAATTTCCCACCAATCAGCTTCATGGGATGACACTGGATTCTAGTATTATGAGAGAGGGAGAAAATTGTACACCTCTATCATGTCTCCCTTCACTTGGTTTTTTTTTCTCCAGGCTAAGTAATCCCAACAACATCTCCCCATAGGGGAGTTCCTCCAGCCCCTTGATCATTTTAGTTGCCCTTTTCTGCAAATAAATCAGAGGCGTGGTACACAGTATTCTATGTGCGTGATCTTGGCAATTTTATTTTTACTTCCTTTCCGAATTATAAGTAAAATGGAATCTGGCTTTTTCACAGCAGCCACTCACACTGGGTTTATATTTTCATTGAGCTGTTCCCCATAACCCCGAGATCTCTTGGTTGGTCACTACTAGCATTGGTCCCGAGCATCAAACACACAAATCAGTGCCTGTGTGAAGGCAGCCAGGTTTTTGAAAGGGTATGGGTCATATGCACACGTAAGAATGGAATTCATAGCAGAAAGCTCAACGAAGACAACAGCAGGAGTCTCTTAGTAGTTCATTGGGGGAAAGAGCATGGCCATATGGGATATAGGAAGGGGGATTCAAGTCCCACCATGGGGAGATTTGTAGTAACCAATGGAAGGCAAAGTTTATCATTCAGGTATTCGGCTGGTAATAACTATTTGAGAAGCATAAGGCGGCAGGGAGCAGGACTAACATCTAGGCTTCCCAATCCACAAAGCAGTGAAGAGAAAGGCACATTATGGGACCTTTGTAATAGCCATGAGACCTGAACCATGACACGTTGGGGCTATCTATACACATGGGAAGCCCTGGGGTGGTTGCATGGTTGTTCTGCATAGATTCTATGATGCAGCAGCCACCTCGCAGTCATCATGGAGCATTCCTATGAAGCTGCAAAGAAAAAAAGTTGGGGACTTACCCCATCTTTTTTCGCTGGAGCAAGATGAATATGGTGCACTCACTGTCTATCTTCACTCCAGAGTTGCAGCAGAGGCATGGTAGGGCAGATGGTGAGCCCTGATTTGTCACCATCCACCAGGGCAGGGGGTGGGCCTGGCCAACGGAAACCCCATGCTCCTGTTGCTGCTTTGGGATTAGACACTGCCACCCTGAAGCAGCAAAAGCATGGAGTTTGCTTATTGTGGTGGCAACCCACAACCGTATAGGCAGCCCCGTCTTCTCTCTCCACCCTATGGACCAAACCAAATCTAAGAAGACTTCACATGGAGTTGTAACTCACTAAAACTGTACAGATTTACCAAACATCTGATCCCAGGCTCAAACTCTGCATGCTGTCTGGCTAAGTACAATAAGCTGGAAGGTGTCTTCTTCACATGCTCATACCTGAGGCAGTGTACTAGAAGCACAGCCAATCAGAGGGAGTGGAACATTCATAAATTTCCAGCATTCAGCTAATGGCCTGGCTCTTAGATGGATGCAATTTTGCCCAGCCCCCTTCACTTCATCCAAACTCACCTCTCCCAAGTTATTTTGCCGATTGTCCCAGCAGGTCTTGTCTCACTCCTTGCCCACTCCACTGCTCGGTTATAGATAGGGTTAGGGTAAGGGTTAGGGTTTAGGGTTCAGGATTAGGATTAGGGTTAGGGTTTTAAGGGTTAAGGTTAGGGTTGTTAGGGTGAGGGTGAGGGTGAGGGTTAAGGTTGTTAGGCTTAGGTTTAGGATTGTTAGGATTGTAAAAATTAGGGTTAAGGATAGGGTTAGGTTTGTTAGGGTTAGGGGAAAGGTTAAGGGTAGGGTTAGGATTGTTAGGATTGGGGTTAAAGATAGGGTTAGTGATAGGGTTAGTGTTTGGGGTTGAGGTAGGGTTAGGGTTAGGGTTTTTAGGGTTAGGGTTAGGTTTGTTATGGTTAGGGTTAAGGATTTTAGGGTTAGGGTTGTTAGGGTTAGGGTTTATAGGGTTAGGGCAAGGGTTAGGGGTGGGGTTAGGGTTAGGGTGGAAGCAGTATGGCTCTCCAGGCATGAACGCTGGATGTGGAAGAGTTCAGCAGGACCAGAAAGAATGAGTGGGCTACCGGGAGATCTGGTATACCGACTTTTAGGCATTGGAGTCCATGCTGAGTGGAAAATTAGGGTTCGGGTTAATCGTGACGTTAGGTGTTGGGTTAGGGTAAGAGGTAGGGTTAGGGATATAGATAGGGTTAAGGTTAGAGTTAGAGTTGAAGAGACATTGCTTCCCAGGCAATGACCGGTGATATGGAAGAGCTAAGCAGGACCAGCAAGAATTAGTGGGGTACCGGGAGATCTGGTACACTGACTTTTAGGAGTTGGAGTAACTGCTTAGTGGTTAATTATGGGTAGGGTTAATTCTCAGGTTAGGGTTAGGGTTATTGTTGAAGAGGCATGGCTCCTTGCTGCTGGGCAAGGTCCTTGAGCAGGTGGTTGTGAGCCAGCTCCAGGCACTCTTGGATGAGACCGATTATCTGGATCCATTTCAGTCGGGTTTCAGGCCTGGCTTTGGTACGGAAACAGCCTTGGTCACCCTGTGTGATGACCTATGTCGGGAGAAAGACAGAGGGAGTGTGACTCTGTTGATTCTCCTTGATCTATCAGCGGCTTTCGATACCATAGACCATGATATCCTTCTGGGACAACTGGCTGAGTTGGGAGTGGGAGGCATTGCATTGCAGTGGTTACGCTCCTACTTGGTGGTTTGGCTCCAGAAGGTGGTGCTTGGGGAACATTGCTCGGTCCTGTGGATTCTCCAGTATGGGGTTCCACAAGGGTCAGTCTTGTCCCCCATGCTGTTTAACATCTACATGAAACCATTGAGTGCAGTCATCCAGAGTTTTGGAGTGTGTTGTCATCAGTACACTGATGACACGCAGCTTTATTTCTCCTTTTCATCTTCATCAGGTGAGGCTGTGGATGTGCTGAACCAGTGCCTGGCTGCGACAATGGACTGGATGAGGGCCAATAAACTGAAACTCAATCCAGACAAGACTGAGACTCTGTTAGTGGGTGATTCTGCTGACCGGATGGAGGGTCTTCAACCTGTTCTGGATGGTGTTTCACTCTCCTTGAAGGAGCAGGTTCATAGCTTGGGGGTTCTCCTAGAACAATCTCTGTCATTTGAGGCTCAGGTGGCCTCAATGGCATGGACTGCCTTCTACCAACTTAGGTTGGTGGCCCAGCTATGCCACTATCTGGACAGGGATAACCTGGCTTCAGTTGTCCTTGCTGTGGTAACCTTCAAGCTATATGACTGCAATGCACTCTATGTGGGGCTGCCTTTGAAGATGATTTGGAAGCTCCAGCTTGTGCAAAATGCAGCAGCCAGATTGATAACTGGGACCAAAAGATTCCAGGGCCTTCTTGCATTGGCTGCCTGTATGTTTCCGAGCCTGATTCAAGGTGCTGGTTTTAACCTATAAAGCCTTACGTGGCTTGAGACCACAATACGCCTCTCCTGACACGAATCTACCCGTACACTACGATCAACATCTAAGGACCTCCTCTGAGTGCCTACTCTGAGGGAAGCTCGGAGGTCAGCAAAAAGGGAGAGGGCCTTCTCTGTGGTAGCCCCCCCCCCCCATTGTGGAATGATCTCTCCGACAAGGCCCGCCTGGCGCCAACTTTGTTATCTTTTCGGCGCCAGGTCAAGACTTTCCTCTTTTTTCAGACATTTAGCAATATGATGAGCCTGGATTTGTTTTGATTTTTAGGCTTATAGCTTTTAAAATTTATTATAGTGGTTTTAAATGCGTGTGTATATTGTATGTTTTTGCAGTTTAAAATTTTGTATATTGTTTTTAATTGTTTTAATCTTATGTGAACTGCCCAGAAAGCTTCAGCTATGGGGCGGTATACAAATTTAATAAAATAAATAAATAAATAAATAAAACTAATGCATGAATGAAGGATGCAGAAGAGCTTAGCAGGACCGGAAAGAATTAATGGGCTACCGGGAGGTCTGGTATACCAACTTTTAGGAGTTGGAGTCACTTCTCAGTGGTAAATTACAGTTAGGGTTAATTCTCAGGTTCCAGTTATGGCTGAAGAGGCAAGGCTTCCCAGGCATGAACCTGAGATGTGGAAGACCCAAGAATGACAAGAAAGAATGATTGGGCTGCAGGGAGCTCTGGCATACTGACGTTCAGGAGTTGGAGTCCGTTCTCAGTCGTAAATTTGGGTTAGGGTTAATCGTCAGGTTAGGGTAGTGTTAGGGTTAGGGATAGGATTGAAGAGGCATGGCTTCCCAGGCATGAACCAGTGATGCCAAAGAGCTTAGCAGGACCAGAAAGAATGATTGGGTAATCGGGAGATCTGGTATGCTGACCTTTAGGAGTTGGCATAACTGCTCAGTTTTGGATTAGGGTAAGTGTTAATTCTCAGGTTCTAGTTAGGTTTGAAGAGACATTGCTCCCCAGACATGCACCTGGGATGTGTAAGAGTCTAGAAGGACCAGAAAGAATGAGTAGGCTACTGGGAGGTCTGGTATACTGACTTTTAGGAGTTGGAGCACCTTCTAATTCATAAATTATGGTTAGGGTTAATCCTCGGGTTATTTCCGGGTGAAGTATAAAGTGTTGGTTATTACCTTTAAAGCCCTACATGGTTTGAGTCCAGGTTACCTATGGGATCGCCTTCTTCCATACAATCCACCCCGCAAGCTCAGGTTCTCTGGGAAGAACTTACTACAGTCGGCTAAGACTAGGCTGATAACTGTTACCCAGAGGACCTTTTCTTCTGCCGCTCCCAGACTGTGGAATGACCTGCCGGAGGAGACTCATCAACTTAACAGTCTTTTAGAATTTAAGAAAGCCATAAAGACTGTTATCTTCCAGTGGGCATATCCAGTGGAATTTTAGAATGTTTTTAGGATGTTTTTAGGATGTTTTAATGCAGTTTTAATAATGTGTGTCATGTTTTAATCAGTTTTATGTATTTTATTATATTGTTGTTCCCCGCCTCGATCCAAATGGAGAGGCGGGTAAAAAATAAATTATTATTATTATTATTATTATTATTTATTTATTTTATTCCATTTATATACTGCCCCATAGCCGAAGCTCTCTGGGTGGTTTACAAAAATTAAAAACATTGAATAATTCAAACACCGATATACAAAATTTAAAAGCATAAAGCATGAAAACACGTTAAAATTACAATATCCTTCTGGTCAAAGCACAACAACAACACAACAACACAAAAACCCTCATCATATGCTGTTAAATGCCTGGGAGAAGAGGAAAGTCTTGACCTGGCGCCGAAAACATAACAATGTTGGCGCCAGGCGAGCCTTGTCAGGGAGATCATTCCACAATTGGGGGGCCACCACTGAAAAGGCCCTTTCCCTTGTTGCCACCTTCCATGCCTCCCTTGGAGTAGGCAACCGGAGGAGGACCTTCGATGTGGATCGTAGTGTACAGGTAGATTCATGTCGGGAGAGGCGTTCCAATCAGGTATCGTGGTCCCAAGCCATGTAAGGCTTTATAGGTTAGAACCAGGGTTAGGGTTAGGGTTGAAGAGGCATCACTCCCAAGGCATGAACGAGGGATGTGGAAGAGCTCAGCAGGACCAAAAAGAATGAGTGGGCTACCGGGAGATCTGGTAGACTGACTTTTAGAAGTTGGAGTCACTTCTCAGTGGGAAAAAAATGATAACCAGGGGAAGTAAGAAGACAGAAGGTGGGCCCCAACCATTCAGTCTCCTCGTCTGATGCCCCAGTGGCATAAACCAGGTCATGTAGACCCTCATGTGGTGTGGAGGAGGAGGATCCCGGTCCCTCTCCTATGCCTAAGTCCCACCCTAAAGACAACTGAGTTAAATAACAAGGGTGGATGGCATATACTAAGTTGCATGACGATCTAGAGGTGTGGCTACTCAGCACTTATTTTTTAGCTATAATGATTAGAGGACATAGTAATGTAAGAGCTGCCTCTCAAACTTTCTTTGTAGTAAGGTGGATAGCAAGCAACCAGATTTATTCTGCAATAAGATGTCGGCCAGGCTCATGTCAATAGCATAATTTAGTTCCATTTAAGGAGACTACACTTTGTCATATTAGTATTTCTTTTCTGTAATGAATTCATTTGATGATTAATAATTTTTCAAGGTGATCTACAGCACAATCCTTTGACTGCATGTTTAATAGATTAGAAATATATTTTTTAAAATTCTCTCTATTTTTACATTATCTGTTTCCTGAAGTTGTCCAATTGAGCCACTTTAAAATTAAATTTTGGATGAGAGTTCCAACTCCAAGAAAGGAAATAAAAAACACATGTCAAACAAATATCTTCAGACCTTAAGTTAATATTGAAAATGCTGTAGGTCACAATTATTTATATTTTAAAAATTATGCAAAGGCATCAGTAGGCAAGCTATAATATGCATAATCAAAGTGAGCTAAATGATATGAATAGTGCCTTGAACAAATAGCTGTGGGGAACATGTACTTATACATAACCATTAGAGAGAATCCATAAGTCTACTTAATTAGACTTAATTTCAATATTGCTGTAGTCAATGCAGGAAGCGGAGAGATGTGAAAATAGACATCGACATGGCTGTGCAATAAAGGGCTAATTGGATGAATTGGTTTTGACTAATGGAAAAAACCATGCATGCTGTAGGCCTCTAAACTAATCAGATCTGTCATCATGTCCGACTCGTGAAAAGAACCCAGAATGCTTTTCAGGAAGAAGACCATGCAAACAGATAATCTGTGGTGTGGTTAGAGATATGAAGGCCAAGAAAAAAAAAACCTGGGGAAAAAAATCAACCCCCCCCCCCCCTCCATTTTTTCCTGGTTTTTCCCCTGAGGACTGTTTTTGTTTTCTGAAAAATTGAAAAAAATGAACAGTTTTGGATTATGAAATATTTTCTTTTAGAATTTAAGGCAAAGTATTTATATATTGTTGCCCAGGTTTTATTCCTCCCAAAATGATTTCTAAACATTATGTAATAAGAACATTTTTATAGAAAGACAAGAGATGTAAAATGTCTGGAAATAATGAAGCCATGAGGATTTTTAAAATCCTCTCTGTAAGATTCCCAGCATAGTTGGTTCTTTCATTCCTTATTAAAATTATTGATGTAAAGTAGATTTCACTGATAGACATTTACACTCAGTTTCCTAACATATAAGTACATTCTTGACAGTTTGGGGTCATTCTATAGAGTCCCGTGTTTCTGATGCTGTAGCAGTCATTTAATCTATTTCTAATCTGTTCCGACAATGGGCCTGTTCAGACAACACACTAAGCCATGCTTAGGCCACTAACTGTTTTGCCGTAAATGGTTATTGAGCATGTTTAAACCATGGTTATGTAGCCACCATAGTTAGGAATGGTTCACATGGCACACTAGGTCATGGTTAACACAATATGCTAAGCCATAAGGTTCAGCTCAAAATGCTTAACCATAGTGGCTTAGTGTGTTGTCTGAATAGGGCCATTAATTACAAATTTACTAGTGGAGTTAACTTTTAAAAGTTTTAAAATATAATAATAATTTTATGAGCCAACTAAGTTATACATAAAATAACTTCAGGAACAGAAAGGCTGCTATATGTTTCTAAAGTTGCCCTCTCCATGCTAGTGCCCAGCATTCCTGTCCATTGGCCATGTTGCCTGAGGTGGATGAGAGCTGATATCCAAAATATCTGGAAGGCATCAGGTTGGGAAAGGCTCTCTTAAAGCAACAAATCTCTAAAGAGAGTTTAAAAAAAGTATTGCTTCCTTTTCAATTGTTCAAAAACTTGTTTTATTCTGAGACACGCCCCCCCAGGGGGGGGGAAACAATTTTCCCCATGGCTTCAAAATTTTCAGAAATTTTACATCTCTAGGTGTGGTTTGTACTGATTCTGCATAGAAACGCACCAATAAACTTCATACACAGATGAAGGTGTTACAGATTAGGATAATACAATCCCTTCTGCTATTTGTTTGGCTGAAGACAGAGTAGGTCTTTGGTTTCTACCACATCAGTGGAAGAAAAACAGAAGGGATGCTAAAAAAAAGTTGCTTGGAATGGGAGTTACTATAAACAACATACTCGCATTGAACTTAATAGAAGCCATGATGGTTATGACAGAATCAGGAGAGTGTTTGACTTGGATTCTGGGGAAACTTCATCTGAAGAAGGTTTGAGGCATGTTAAACAGCCCAACTTGCCAGGTCACTCAGACATCTTGCCTGGGGCCTGGGGCAAGTTCCTACCACACACAATGGTTCCAGACTCTACCCCATCACCCTCTGACCTCCCAGGCGCCAAGATGATGGTGGGCCTGGTGGGAGATACAGAATCAGTGGAGAAGTACTTGCCTGGTTGCAAGGAGACCTCAGCACCAGAGGTACTCAGAAGGAGGGGGGCTAGTAGGATGCACCTTCATTAGCGATGATCAAGAAGGTAAGGGGTTGGCTGTATTATTATTTATTTAAAATATTTCTAGGCTACCTTTCAGGGCAAGAGCCCTCCCAAAGTGGTATACAACAATAAAGTGCATTCTCACTTTGATCTCGACTACTTGGACTCTGTATATAGGCCTTTACATTTCAAAACCTGTCAAGGAATACAACTGTTGACAGGGCTTTATAAGTGGTGACCCCACAAGCTGAATACCACTCTCCAGTCCTGTACTGTGACTTGACAGGTGTGAGATACCCCTTCCTAAAGGTGGAGAGAAAGTTGGAGACCCATAATCAAATTAATAAGCCCCCTGCCTCCCACTTTAGCCAAATCAAGCCCCTCCATAGTGTTCTAAAAATAGTAGCAATGACAAAAAGTAAATGGATGGGCTCCCCTTCCCCTCTCCTGTAAATTGAGCCCTGCCCCTCCCCATGTTTTTGAAGTCCCAGACATAGGGTGACCATATGAAAAGGAGGACAGGGCTCCTGTACCTTTAACAGTTGTATAGAAAAGGGAATTTCAGCAGATGCCACTTGTAGGAATGCATTACCTGCTGAAATTCCCTCTTCATCACAACAGTGAAAGCTGCAGGAGCCCTGCCCTCTTTCATATCTGGTCAAGAGGGAAGGCCTCCTGCAGCTTTAACTGTTGTGATGAAGAGGGAACTTCACCCAGTGCTGCTTGCATACAAATGACACCTGCTGAAATTCCCTTTTCTCTACACCTGTTAAAGATACAGGAACCCTGTCCTCCTTTACGTATATATGGTCACCCTACCCAGACAGGCAACAAAAGTGGGAGGGTTGTTGAGTCCCTGGTGGGCCATGATACATAGCTGGTAGGCTATATCTGCCTACATGGGTCATACATTGTACAGGTCTGCTTGGTATAGACCAGAAGTGGGAAACTTGTGTCCCTCCTGGTGTTTTGGCCTACAACTCTCATCAGCCCTAGCCAGCATAGCTAATGGTGAGGGATGATGGGAGATGTAGGCCAAAACATCTGGAAGGCCACAAGTTGCCCAATCCTGGTACAGACAAATAAATTGGAGGCATATATATATATATATATATATATATGAATGAAAATGAAATCCTCCAATGATCTCAGGTCCACTTCTGTGACAAGAAAGGTGAAATACCAAGGGGACCACATGCATGTAGGTGGGTCTGCAGCTGTATGAAGCCTTTCTGAATACTGTGAACTCAAACAGTATTGCAGTTTGAGCTCTCGCTTTCATGGGATGAATCCATAGGTGAAGTCCTTGGATTATAAATAGTATGAGTGTATTTCCAGTGAATGTGAGCTACGTTGTAAGAGATGTACAAGCCCCATGAAGCAAATGAGAACCGGGTAATGCAAAAATGGCATAACAAGGGCCAGAGCTACACCAACCACGATATGACACTTTGAAAATGGTTTGAAAACTCTATATGGAGTGTGTCCTGGGCCCTAGCAGTTGTCACTACTGTTATAAACTGTTTTAAAGCAGTAGTGTAGAACCTGCCAATGTCTCTTACATAAGTTCCATTCTCTTAGTTGACTTGTTCAGGAGAAATTCCTAGTGGATTTTTAAAATAGCAGTTGACTATCATTCTGGTGGCTATTTTGAGGTCTGATATGCGCTTGACAAACTTTCTTATCAGTCATGCTTCCATGAATGATCATTGTGTATGTCTGCCGCTTTTTCTTTCAACCTTCTTGAGTGAAACCAGTTTTAGTGGGCTACACTGAGCTGAATGAGGCACCTGGATGTGCTAGCAGTGAAACGTTGATCCAAATGCTTCAGAAGAGCAGACTGGGCTCAGTTTGTGTAGTTCACTTTTAAGGCAGTTAGGAAAAGCAGTGACTTCTTTTCACAGGAGGGGTGTGTGCATTAGGCTCTTCGCAGAGGTTGTCTGCTCACAACTGGCTCCAAAGGCCAGTTGTTAACATGAGGGGAAGCACCAGGCTCCCATTTTGCTGTCCTTACGACACCTGCTGTGATAGAAATGAACCACATGGTGTTAACAATTTTCACTCGCAGCAGGTTCTTCAGATCCTGAGTGGTGCAAGACTCTATAACACACCAGTTGTCTCTTCCCACCACCACCACCACCAGAACCCAGGAAAACAAAATGGTTTGGGAGAAAGGCAAAGAGAGAGAGAGAGAGAGAGAGAGAGACAGGTTGTGAGAGAGGAGAGAAGAACATGGAAATAATGAAAATGTTAGGCGCAGAAGGCTGCTGCAGAAAAACCCATGTGCAACATTGCAGGTTTTGCATTGAAAACTCTCAAGTTGAGTCAGTAAGGGAAAAAATGGCAATAAATGGTCTAGTATTAAAGTGCACCAGTGCGGAAATGATCGTCAGTCTAATGTAGACGTTAGGAGATTGACCATCAGGAAACCACACCATGGTTGAGGATGGGTGAAGATCTTTTGTGATAGTAGCTAGTGCCCATATCTTATAGCATTCCAATGATACTATTCTCCACCAACTAATAATGGACACTATTTCTCCAAGAAATTGCTCTGGAGATAGAACAAACACTCCTCTGCCTCAAGCTTCTGCACTTGTTCAACATGTGAATATGCACACATCCATGCACACTGCAGGATGCGAGCATAACTGCCCCACCTTCCTAAATACAACTCGTCGTCTCAAAGATCTCGGGTCCCTATGATCACTGCCCTGGAAGTGAGAAATGGAACTGCTTACCATGGAGATCTCTGCCATCGCTCCCCACATGCAAAATGGAGGAGAAGATCCATGTGGTAAGTAAGTTGTGCTTGTAAAGGTCAGGAAGAGGAACCATTCATCACAGGAAGGCATTCAGTAGCCGTTGTTGTGTGCCCCAGGTGTCTGTCCCAGAGCCTGGTGAGCAATAGAATCTGAAGATAATGGGCAGGTTAGTCAACTTTGTGATAAGGCAAGGCCTAGCTTGACATAGGCCCTTTCCGCACCAGGGCCGGATCTACACGTCGTTCTCGATGCGCCCTCCCTGTGCCACAAGCCGCTTTGGAGCGCTGCATTTTGTCTAGTGTGGCTCAAACCTCGGAGGCTCTGCTCGCGCTCTCGCCACCGCCGCCACCCTTTCATTCCGGCGGGTCCCAGGGAGGGAGGAGGGAGGGTTGTAAACAAAAGTTAGCAATTGGAAATCCCTCTCCCAATTGCTGGCTTTTGTTTACAACCCTCCCCTCTCCCTCCTCCCTCCCCGGGACCGGCCTGGATGAAAGGGCGGCAGCAGTGGCGGCAAGGGCACAGGCAGAGCCTCCGAGGCTTGAGCCACACTAGATGAAATGCAGGTGAAATGCCTGGGATAGACCTCGGTTGCTCTCTGTGCGTCCACATGACACACAGGGAGTACCTGGGGTGGGGGGCAGGTATGGGATTTTTCCTGGTTCCCCGGAACCAGAAAAATCCTAATTTTTTCCATGGTCCTGGGAAGTTCCCGGGACTGCAGAATAATGTGGCCGCTCGCCCTGGTGCAGCTGCGCTTACTCACGAGTAAGTGCGACTGCATCAATGGCCATGGTGCCACACACCGCAGCTCCGAGGCCATCAGGAGATGGGGGAAACTGACATCCTCATCCCCAGGATGGTGTGGGGAGGAGGCATGATTGCGCGAGGCATTTTTTTTATAATACTTACATTTGCGGAGGAATGCTCATGCGCTCTCCGTGGATCCTTTTTTTTTTTTTTTTAAATGGCCACTGCGACTTGTGATGGCCCGGGAGAAGCCCAGGCTGTCACATTGGTAGTGTGTATAGGAGCGATGGACCCGGAAGTAACCACTCCCTGACGGACCTGGAAGCGATGGACCCGGAAGTAACCACTCCCTGACCTCCACACCCCTATGGTGTGGAAAGGGCCATAGCCAGGAGCAGGAATGGGGGAAGGAGCTGCAGGAAATGACTACAACGACCCTCCTCCCTTTTGATTTGAGCAAACAAATTTAAAATCATTCTGTGAAATAGAAGATGGCAAAACCCTGGGACTAAAATGTGTCACATTAATGTGCCCCAAAGAAAGACATAAAGGCATTGAGTTCGCAGTCCGTGTGTACGAAGAAGATGACTCAAAGTGCTGCACTGATGCCCAGCTAACTGGGCTCTCACTCTCGTTTGTGGGGAAAATACTCTCAGCAGAAGATTTATTTAGAATGAACATGTGGTATGGTCTTGAATCCAGTATTCCAGCTGGGGAAATGTATGGCCATTCATTTGTCTAAGGTCATGTTCATGCATGCAAACATGTGCATGGGGTAAAGTAATGGGATCAAATTAGTAACTTCAAAGTGCATGCTAGATGTTTCTCTGTTACAGTAATGTAAATGATTAAGGCTGCAATCCTAAATCCCATTGGACTCAATGGGACTTTATTCCAAGTAGACATACATAGGATGGCACTCTCTTTTTGGTACATCACTCAAACAACAGCTTGATCTTGTTAAATAGCTTAGATGAAAGGAGCGGGTTCGTAGCTTGGGGGTTCTCCTAGAACCATCTCTGTCACTTGAGGCGCAGGTGGCCTCAGTGGCACGGAATGCCTTCTACCAACTTCGGTTGGTGGCCCAGCTACGTCCCTATCTGGACAGGGATAACCTGGCTTCAGTTGTCCATGCTCTGGTAACCTCCAAGTTAGATTACTGCAATGCACTCTACGTGGGGCTGCCTTTGAAGGTGGTTTGGAAGCTACAGCTTGTGCAAAATGCAGCGGCCAGATTGTTAACGGGAACCAGTAGGTTCGAACATATAAGACCTACTCTGGCCCACTTGCATTGGCTGCCTGTATGTTTCCGAGCCCGGTTCAAGGTGCTGGTTTTAACCTATAAAGCCTTACATGGCTTGGGACCACAATACCTGATGGAACGCCTTTCCCGACATGAACCTACCCGAACACTACGTTCAACATCTAAGGCCCTCTTCCAAGTGCCTCCTCCGAGGGAAGCTCGGAGGTCGGCAACAAGAGAGAGGGCCTTCTTTGTGGTGGCTCCCCAATTGTGGAACGATCTCCCCAACGAGGCCCGCCTGGCGCCAACATTGTTATCTTTTCGGCGCCAGGTCAAGACTTTCCTCTTCTCTCAGGCATTTGGCAATATCTGAGGAGCCTGGGTTTGTTTTGTTTTTGTAGTTTTTGTAGTTTTTGAAGTGTTGAAGTGGTTTTTAAATGTACAGATTGTGTGTATGTTGTATGTTTTTGCTGTTTTAATTTTTGTATATTGTTTTTAATTGTTTTTAATCCTATGTAAACCGCCCAGAGAGCTTCGCCTATGGGGCGGTATACAAATGTAATAAATAAATAAATAAATGAATGAAAGGCAACATGACTTTATTCAGTTGATAGTTTGGAAACTGATCCTAATCTTCCTCCAAGTTGCTCGGAGTGATGTATATGGAATTCTCAGCTTCCCTTTAAGACAGTGGCTGAATTTGGATGACACATTAAGCAACTGGGGTGGGGGGGAAACAATTGTCAGTTGTATTGACTATCGTGTCGTCCAAATGCTGCCATAGTCAACTCAGCGCTGATCCTAATCCACACTACGGTTGATTATTTATTACCATGTTGTGTGGGGAGTACCCCCTAGATGAACAACTGTAAAGTTGATTATTACCCCACCATTGATTATCGTGTTGTCTGAATTCAGCCAATGAGTGCTTCAGAGATGACACTACATCACATCACTCAAAACATTTCTCAAAGCCTGCTCTGATTTTATTAGGTAATGGATCAAGCTGGTCAATGGTCTGCTCAAATAATGTTATTTTGAGCAGTTCAATCTGTTATGTGTGGAGGTCGATTAGAAAACAATTTCCAAAATATAACCAATATTTGCTGAAATTTTATATTCAAACAAAAGTATTTCTCCCCTCACAAGTCAATAACACTTCCCCTCCAGAATTCTGTGTTAGCACACATTTCAGTCAGAGTTAAGCACTTCTAAGTCCAATGGGAGAAACCATATTATATTTGGCCCTGGAAAGCTTTTCTATGCGACACATTTATGTGTGCTTGTCATGCCCTACTCATGGTTATTTGCAGATCTTTAGGTGACATTGTGACCCTCCAATTTTTCTTCTGTTTTTCAACAGCACTTTCAGTGAGGTTTTTTTTTAGAGCAGGGAAAATGCAGCATTATTTTTGAAAGAAAAAGAAAATACTTTTCCTACTTGTATAATTGTACTGTTTCACTATACCACTGTACCACTTAGAGATTATATAGCAAAAAAGCAGGAAAGGAAACACTTTGTTTAAGTGCTTGGATCTCAATTCTGTGACGAAACCTAAAGTAGATATACTAAATCAACAGCCTCATGCAGAAAAGACTGGAGTATCCAATTACTTATCCATACTGGATATTATTTTGTTTGTTTATATTCCTTTTTTATGTTTGTGGATCTTTTTTTTTTTTTTACAACTTAACCATCCACAGTAATTTCCATGGTGGCTTTTGTGGCTCCAGATTCATTTTCATTCTCTAACTGCACCATCCCACGCATGACTGCAGCCTTCATTTTTCAACTTTCCAATTAAGTGAAATAAAAGTTCAGTTCAGCTCATATAATAAGCATGTTACACTTTTCAGTTTTTAACCATCCCCAGGTTTATTTACACTTTGCAATTTTCATGTGTGGCGTCAAGCTGCATCAATCATATAGCACACAGTTCTATAAAGCAGGGTGATTGACAACAAGGAGCTGACACATCGCAATCCAAGCAGTTCAAGTTCTAAATCAAGATGTATTCAATGAATATATTTAGAGCTAGAAATACTTTTCCTGCTCATCTTTATAAATGAGACTACACTTTTTTGGGGAGCGGTTTAAAAGATATAGCACACATCTTTTCACCTTACTCTTTCAGCTGTCACTTATACTATCCAGTTACAATGAGTCTCATAATCTTCATTCATAACCCCCTCAATATTTATTTGATGTATGGGAGCTTCTTTGAATACAACTCTCTTAGGAGCATGCTGACTTAGATTAGATGGAAATCTGGGCATCTCTCACATATGCTGTGACATGGACGGTCCAATCTTTCTGCTATTTGCGTGCTATCCTTGCATTGTGTTTACAACAATTACTGCAGCATGAGGAGGGGATGAAAGCCTGGTGTGTCCCATCTGTTCTATATCCTGTCCTCTAGAGACCCATAGCTGATGCCCGATTTCATTGGCACAAAGAGTACAACCTGGGTGTACTCATGTAACACATATTCCAAGGGTGGGAAACTTGTGGCCCTCCAGATGCTTGGCCTACAACTCTCATTAGCCATAGCCAGCATAGCAAATGGCAGAGGTATGGAAATAAAGAGATGACACGTAATATATGGATTCAAATCTGGGCCACATTTTATTGAAATCTGCAAAGGAAGCACTGGGCGGGCCCTAACTTCGCCATAACACTAACAGCGATTAATGGGCAAAACATTCTAGGCCTGGCGAATGGTGTTACTTTGCTCACCAGCCCCAGGCCTACCCCTTCTGGGGAGGGGAGGCCTTCCCGTGTCACTCCCCCCCGGGCCATAACCCGGGTGGAGCGAGGTGAGTTGTCTTCACAGATGAGCCCTACCCCTCCCCCCCAAGGCCGCAAAGCCCTTAGCGGAAGGCCCTCAGGCATCACCTGTCACCAGTTAACAGTACCACAGAACGATCACCGTTCCTTTTGGCTAAATGTGCCCGCCCCTAACGCCAAGGGAGACTGACAAACCTCTGTTTAGTCAGTCCCCCCCACCTGCACAAAATCTCTTGCAGGGCCCTTTGCAGATCTCCTAGAAGTAAATCATTTCCAGAATCAGTCAAATAGACTCCAACTGGCCTATAGAGCTCCATCCTCATCCATGAAATCTGTGGGTGAACAATGATCCTATAACCATATGAACGCAAGGCGATGGCGATCTCTCAGTTCACCTTTTTCTGCACCCTGTCCAGAGTTCGCGGATCCAAACAGTGCTGCCATACCCATCTGGGAACGAAGCAAGACCAAAGAATTGTGATACCCGGCCAACATTGCCATATCACCTGAAAATCCGTGAAGGCCTGAAGGATCAGAACCTTGCCCTTACACAAACCGAGGTCGTTTCTGCCCAGGTGCAACACCAACACCTGTGGAGGAGAATGCACCAAACCTTCCTGGAACAATGCGGGTAAGAGGTGCTCCCACCGCATGCCACGTCTGTCCAACCACTGGACGTTGGCACATCGGCTGAGTCCCACAGCTCGACTGGGCAGCCCTCTGTCCGGCCCAGAACACCATGCTATGCCCGCAAATGAGCACTGGCACTGGTTCCCTCATGTTCCAGGGACCTAAGAAAGAGAAAGAATTCAGCAACAGGACCACTACATCTGTGGTAATGGCCAGACATATGCACGGTATGTCTTGGAATGCTAACGTCCCACTTACTTTAACTCTGTATGTGAGAATCCCAAGGCTGCTGCCATGGAAGCTGCTCCTATTCTAAAAGAATGTGTTCCAAAATGAAAATTGCCCAAGCCTAGAGCCTGCAATGCTGATTTAGTTACTGCCCAAAACTGGCATTTTGTCAGCGGTGTGCCGTCAGCGTGCTTAAACAACTGTCCATCATCAGATCCCCTAATAGCCACAAAGGCCCTTAAAGACTTTATGGGACACAGTTTTTCTGATGCTGACGGAAAAAGAGGCACAAGCGTGCCTCTGCCACCTTTGAGCTTTGATCTTCTCAGCATAATGGACACCCCTTCTGGACTAAAGGAAATATCCCGGTATGACAGCGCCTTATTGGACCAGTCATCCCTAGAAGAAACCACCAACTCTGATATACGAAAGGCTCCAAAGAATGCGGTCAAAGATGTCGCATCAAACAGTGTGGCCTCATACATAGAGTTACAAATGGATGGCCATGTGCCTCTTGATCCTAATAAAATATCTGGTGAAAGCGGCTGCCTAGCATCCTCTATCTTTGGTGTTTCCCTAGCCCATCCTTGCAGCATTCTCCTAATTCTGAAATCACATGTACTATCCTGAACACCTTTGAGTTTGGACCAGAATGCAAGTGCAGCAAACTTTCCTCCTATGGTTCTAGATGAGAGTCCTCTCCTCCGGGAGTGGACCCAGAATTGGATGAGATGCTCAACCAGAATAGGCCACAGCTGCTGCAAATGCACCTCAGACCGAAAGTCATGGAACTCCCTACCTGCCTTGGTGTATGCTCTTTGTGTGCTGTCTGCAATGGAGTACATCATTGCTTGTTCAGCCTCAGATCGCCAATCTCCCATAATGCAGGTGGCATGGTCTCTAGATGTGTCCACGCCCATGGCGCAAGCTCCCGAAACCTTTCTACCTGGTTGCACGATAAAGAGTCAGCAATGGCATTATCCAAACCTGGTATGTGCCTAGCCCTAAACCAGATATTATACTTCAGGCAATGCAGCGTAAACGCTCTGATTAAAGCTATTACTCTGTGATTATGTGAAAAACGCGTGTTTATCACCCTCACAGTGGCTTCATTATCACACCAGAAATGGATAACGGTGTTAGACATCTGTCTATACCATAAGTGCACAGCCATGTAGATAGGAAAAAAATCCAGAAATGTGAGATCCTTACCCAATCCAGCTTCTAACCATGTGTCAGGCCATCTTTTGGAACACCACTGGTCTTGCCAGATGACTCCAAAGCCCAAGGCTCCCGAAGCATCGAAATGAACTTGCATTCCAGCTTCCAACAGTAACTCGCGTCTCCAAAAGGAGATACTATTAAAGGAATCTAGGAACTGTAGCCACATCCGTAGATCCCCTTTCATTGCAGCTGACACAAGCACTCGGTGAAATGGCCGTTTCAGTCCCTTCATGGCTGTGCAAAGCCTTCTTAGGAAAGCCCTGCCAGGTGCCACTACTCTACAGGCAAAATTCAAATACCCAACTACATCTTGTAATGATAAGAGGGTAACTTTGTGTGTCTTGAGTATACCTGCTATCAAATCCCTAAGTTTCTGTAACTTATCTTGGGGAAGTCTGCAACATTGATTAATTGAATCTAACTCAATACCTAAAATTTTTAAAACCGGACTAGGGCCCTTGATTTTCTCCTGCGCGAGAGGCACACCCAAGTCCCGGGTCAGGTCCTTAAATGCTCTCTTCATCCTATAACACTGCACAGAGTCCCTTGGACCCACCAGCAGAAAGTCATCAAGGTATTGAGTCACGCTATTCACTCCCGTCATGTCTTTGAGCGCCCATTCTAAAAAGGTGCTAAACTTTTCAAACATAGCGCATGATATAGAGCAGCCCATAGGCAAAGCTCTATCCATATAAAACTGACTTTGAAAAGCAAAACCTAATAATTCAAAGTCCATAGGATGCACTGGCAAAATATGGACTGCAGACTTAATGTCACATGTTCCCAATAATGCCCCTCTACCCTGTGACCTGACTATAGAAACTGCTGAGTCGAATGATGCGTACTGCACTGAACATAAGTGTTCAGGAATCCCATCATTTACTGAACCCCCTTTTGGGAATGACAGGTTATGAATTAACCTGTATTCCCCCGGCTCCTTCTTGGGCACTATTCCTAATGGAGAAACCCTCAAGTTAGGCACAGGTGGCTTGGCAAATGGACCAATAACCCTCCCTACGGTCACCTCTTTCTCTATCTTAGCTTTAACTAACCCTTCCAAATCTCTAACTGACTTCTGGTTCCTAGAAAACTGTAAAACACGCTTTCCTTGAAAAGGTATGCGAAAACCATCCTTAAAACCTAACTCAATATAAACTGCATCCTCTTTTCAAGGATAACAACGTAACCAGTTCAAAAGAGAGGCTACTTTAACTGGGCTGGGGCCCTTTTGGAGGAGGTTGTCTACTTCCAGGCTTCTGATTGCTTTGTCTCCTTCTATTGGGGCCTTTCCCTCCTCTATTTCTGGGGCAGTTAGTGAAAGGGTGTAATACGCCGCAGATAGAGCAGATATGTCTATATTTGCACTGTGCTCTGGGACAAACTCCCTTTGCACTGTATTCCCAACATAACAGGTGGGGTTGAACCACCTGTCCTGTACCCGACTGTAATGTTGGTGCAGGAGTCTGTCTAGCTAGAATATGGCCACTGTCTGACCTATCGCCAAAACCTGGCCTGGCTGGCATCATAAATTGAAGCCATAGGTCTTGGTCTTTGATGTCCCACCTAAGGGTGGGGTCAAAGGCGGCTCTCATATGGAAAGCCTCATCATAAGCTAACCATGCCCTTCCTTCATACTCTGTGTATGCCCTATATATAATGTCTAAGTATTTTGTCAATATTCAAACACGCTCAGGATATTTCTGTTGCACTATGCCCATGTAAATCAGAAATCCGGGTAACCAGTTTCCCCAGGTGCAAAAAACCTTCTTTCGCTGCAACCTAGCATGATCTTTGTCACCAGTTTTGTCCTTATCCTTTGTCTCTGACTCGTGGAACAACAACAAAAATACATCTATAAACTCTCCACGTAAAATCTTCTTTCTCATAGTTGCCAACAAGTGATAACCCATAGTGTTGAAGTAGACTCTGTGGGAATAGCTGCTTTATCTACTTCAGCATAAGGGTCTGGTGACCCCACAGTATGCTGTGAGTGCCCGACCAAATCTGGTCCCATGGCTGGTGCTCCTCCCTCTGTCCTCCTGGTCCGATCCTATCATGCATTACAAGTTCTGCTGGCTGTACAGGAGCAGCTGGGGTGCTCTCGGCTGCTCCTGCCAGAGAATTCTATGACCTTCCGGAATAGTGCATTTGACGGGGGAGATTACACAATGGAGCCTGTCACACAACATGTTAATCAATGGCTCCACAGTTAAACAATGGAGCAGCCCAGTGTTTTTCCCCATTATTTAATTCAAGAAAATAAAGTACTGTGAGTTATTTGTCCATTGTGTGTTGCCCCCCGATGACACAATAATCAACACAATGAACGATTGCCTCCTTACTCCCCCAATTGAGTATCGTGTTGTCCGAACCCAGCCATTGAATTCTATATGGTACTTGTATATGGAGGTATAGTGTACGTGTGTGATTGGTTTCCCCTCTGCCTCCATTGTGTTGGCATAACTATAAATCAGGGGTAGGCAATGTGGTGCTCTCCAGGTGTTTTGGATTACAACTCATAGTACCTGACAATTAGCCATGTTGACTTGGACTTATGGGAGCTGTAGTCCAAAAGATCTGGAGGGCATCAGATTGCCTAAACATGCCTTAAACAGTGAATTGGATTGCCATTCAGTAACAGTGCCACCTTTGGATAACAAAACCTTATGAAGGCTGCAACCCTATCCATGCTTACCTGGGAGCAAGTCCTGTTGAACTCAATAGCTTGCATCTGAGTACACATGTCTAGGATTGTATTGCAAACCTTAACCCAACAATTGTCACTATGCATTGCAGCTCCTCTGATATTGGATGGGTCTCTGTGTGGCTTTCAGGATTGTAAAGCACAAAGCACAAATGAATATGGAGAATCATGAAAAAAGGTCTGATGCTGCAAATTGTGTGTCCTGGGAATGTTTGTGTACTCAAGGAGGAACACCTAAGTGCATACTTAAGTGATAAAGAGTCTTGTGGCACCTCAAAGACTAATGAATTTATTCTGACATAAGCTTTCATGGACTATAGCCCACTTCATCAGATGCATGGAGTATCATGGAGACTTTCAGATTTTTGTACAATATATATGGTGGAGGAAGGGGGAGAATGTAAACAGTGAGGTCCGAGGAAATTAAATGCAAAAAGTGACAATCAGATTAACAGTGGCCATTCACAACACAGTTATTGCTGATAATGCAAACACCCTGTCACTAGGTAAGCCAATGAACACATGCAGTGCGATAAAAGTCCTTTATCTTGATTCAAGCCTCTGACAATAGAATGGAACCTATTGCTGAAGTCTCTAGCTCTAGTCTCCCTTTGAAGTTTCTTTGCTCCATAGCGACCACTTTAATGTCAGTGACAGAATGACCTGGGATGCTGAAGTATTCTACCAATACTTCAGCCTTGCAGGCACTGATTCAGCACTTCCAGCCTCATCTGAATTTGAAAGAAAAAGGAGATGGCTGGGTGATTTCAGATAGCACCACAATCCAAATCCTCAATGACCACTCCCAGCAGTTTCCTCTAAATATTATTAATTTATTAATTATATTACAATAAAATAGCAACCAAAACAATAAATAACAGAGTGAAAGTATCAAAATATTAAAACATTAAAAATATTAAAGAGGCAGGAGTAAAGTGAATAATCAGAACAACAAATTAAAGATTGAATTTCTGTTGAAAGAGGGAGTTCTTAGCCTGTATCTCAATGTATGCTGTGAAGATGCCAAGCGTTATCCCTAGGAAGGGCATTCCACAGACAGGGGCACTACAGAGAAGGCGCTTTCCTGGTAGCCACCCGTCACACCATTGCAGGCAGCGGCATTCAGAGAAGCGGCTCTGAAGATTACCTCAGAATTCATAGGAACATAGGAGGCCCGTTTATAATGAGCCAGAACATTGATTCATCTAGTAGAATATTGTTGACACTGACTGGCAACAGCTTTCTAGGGTTTCAGGCAAGAATTTTTCCAGCCCTGCCTGGAGATGCTAGGGATCCAACCTGTGACCTCTTGCATGCAAGGCAGGTGCTCTAACACTGAGCCATGGCCCCTCCCCATCAGGCAGGAACATATGAACCTGCTTCTTCAGGCTTAAGGCATTCAGGGCTTTCATGGTCACCACCAACGCTTTGAATTAGGCCCAGAAACTGACTGGCAACCAGTGCAGTTGATGCAGCACTGGAGGGGAGTAAGGTGAGATCCATAGTATGAATGCTATGGAGGTCAAGCAGTAATCACTCAGCACCATTTCTGGGGGGCGCTTGGTCCTCCAAGTAGAAGCAGAATCCCCATGCCTCCAACTCTCAACTCAGAGCGCCTATCCAGAAGAAATCCATGGTCAACAGTATTAAAAGTCCCTGAGAGGTCCAGACGAACTACTAGGTTTTTGCACTCTACCTGTCCTTCTCTTAGCATAGGCCATCTATCCTCAATCAAGGATACAACCATTATCTGTGTACAACTTGGAATACAAATCCAGTAACCTCATACTTCCATATAAGGCAAAAATCACACCCCTGGAAGTTCTTCACTGGCTTGGATTAAAATAGCAGCTAGAGAGGAGTCTAAGCCCCCTTAGAGGAGTCTAAGCTCCCTGCCTCCCATTCATCCACACAGTTCCTTCCCAAATCCTTATCTTAGTTTGCTGCTCTGATGCCCTGCCCCTCCACATGAAAAGCCCATCTCTCTTCCAGAAGGACACATTTAAGGGCAGGATTTTGCTTTAGGACTCTAGTCTTATCCTCTCACCTTCCCCGTAGAGACACATTTAGTGTCATTCACTCACTTGGGTCGAGTCAATGGGGAAGTTGGCTTTGAGGCTGTCCTTGCAAAGTCTTAGTGTTCATGAAAGGCAGCTGGACTGGAAAATAAAGACTTTTTTTTAAATTCTTGGACCCATGTCAACATACCATACTGGCACTTATCTACTATGTGATATTTGCAAGATCCACTGTACAAGAAGATAGCGAATTGAACCAATACAGCATGCATTACATGTCACATTAATCAATGGTACTCCAACAGAAGCTATCAGTATGTGGCTCAGACTTTGTGTTTCACATTGCAGGAAGTGGGGAAAGTACTGTTTACATTCCAGAGTGGTGTTGTCTCCTTAACTGTGTGAAAGATATTTAGTCAATGCCAGTGGCACGTATCAGTTTTTTTAAAATTTAGTCCAGGCAGTTGAAATTCAACTTGGCATTCGGAATTCTATAATATAGCATGAAGATTTGTTGTCATTCCTCATGCTCCAACACCAAACTTTGCATTCACATCTCGTTTCCATTTTTTTTTTTTAGGGTTAGTGAATTACAACAACATTTTTATTCAGCAATAAGTGAATAAAGTGATGAATATAGATCTGGGGACAGGGGCAGGGTCCCAAATATGTTATATGCACAGATAACTGAAGTTTCAAACGATGAGTATGTATGCACACATACAGCATTATGTTCTGTGATGCTGGATACTACCCTAGATACCCGAGTTGTTTAGGGGGCATCTGCGAAACAAGGAAACGCTGTCACAGAATGAGCTCAGAAACCTGTGCCACCCGACATTCCTCAAAGGTGAGGGAGATGTCCATGGATCTGGAAAAGCAATTCCAGAATGGATTCAGCAGATGTCCCTGCTTGGAAGGGAATAGCAGGTACAAACTCAAAGAGTGGGGAGAGATTATGTTCTAGTCGTGTGGCGGTCAAGTGACATCTTTTTAGAGGACTTTCCAAGAACAGTCCCCTATTTTGAAGGTGTCCTCTATTTGTAGGGCTGTCCAGTCCAAGTCTGGTTTAAAGTTAAAGAACCATCACAAGTAAGAGCTGGGCTTTGAAATTGTCCATCAACAGCACCTGAACAGCAGACTGAGCAAGGCATGTAGGTCACCTGGCTACAGTAGGCTGACCATATAAAAAGGAGGGCAGGGCTCCTGTCACTTTAACAGTTGTATAGAAAAGGGAATTTCAGCAGGTGTCATTTGTTTGCATGTAGCACCTGGTGAAATTCCCTTTTCATCACAACAGTTAAAGCTGTAGCAGCCCTGCTTTCTTTTGTATCTGGTCACTCTAGTTTAGCTTCTGCAGCTTTAACTGTCGTAATAAAGAGAGAATTTCACTAGGTGCTGCATGCATACAAATGACACCTGCTGAAATTCTCCTTTCAATACAGCTGTTAAAGATACAGGATCCCTGTCCTCCTTTTCATATGGTCACCTTAGGCTACAGTCTTCCACACTGTGGCAAGGTGTACTGTATTTCTATTTTTTTTTTTTATAATATTTTTTTATTTTCAACTTAAAACAAAATAACATAACATAAAATACAATACAATACAAAACTAACAACCCTCATACCCCCCATGCTCCCTCCCCCCCAGGAGACCTACATATATTCCATTATACATCCTTCCAAAATTGTAAAGTATCTTTTGAAGGTGTTTGCCCCTTCCCCGATCTTAACACATATTCCAAAAAAGGACTCCATATATCTTCAAAATCATTCTTCCTGGACATTCCCCTCTTTACTTTCAAATTACACGTTAGCTTATCATTAAGTGCCATATCCCATGTTTCTTTATACCATTCTTCTATTGTATATTTCCCTTGCCCTTTCCAGTTCTTTGCTATCATTATTCTAACGGGTGCCAGGAGGTTGTTTATCAATTCCCTCATGCTTATATTCTCATTTTCTTTATCCCATATTGCTAGTAGAGCTAACTTTGGGCTTACTTCCAATTTACTTCCTATTATTTCACTTATTTCTTTAAAAACCCTTTTCCAAATTTTTTTGTACATATTCACAGCTCCACCACATATGAAAATATGTTCCAACCTCCTGACATCCCCTCCAACAATTCTTAGACACTTTTTATCTATCTGATGAAATCATACCGGCGTTAAATACCATCTCCATACAGTTTTATAATAATTCTCCTTAATTCTAATCGATAAAAGCTTTAACATTCTTGTATCCCATATCCTCCCCCAGTTATTTTCATTAATTTGTTCCTTTAAATCATCTTCCCAAATCATTTTGAGAGAGTCTTTGTATTCATCATCCTCTATCAGAATTTTATATATTTCACTGGTCAAACCTCTTTTAATTCTAATTTCCCCCTTCTTTCCTCTTGATTCAATTAACTCTTCAAATCTTGTATTATCTCTACATTCCTTATTTTTCTTTTTTCAATTCTGTGTCCATTGTTCCAATTGTATACATTTAAACCAAGCTATCTTTTGTCCTCTTAATAACTCTCCAATTTGCTCCCTATTTGTCATACTTTTCAACCAGTCTCTTAACTTAATAATTTTCTGATCCCTCAGACCCCTTTCCAACTCAGCTTTTAAATTCTTTGGGAAGTTTCTCATTGCTACCACTGGGGTAAGAGGAGAATCTCCTGGTATTATCTTCCCTTTAACTTTCTCCCAAATCTCTAAAATATTTTTCAACAACGGGTTGTCCAGTCCCCTCAAATCTTTCTTTTGAATTTTAGCAAAAAAAATATTTTGCAGTTTAAAATCTTGTTCCCCTGTTTGCGTCTCTAACCATTCCAAATCATCCTCCCCTATTATACTATTTACAACATATCTTAATTGATTAGCAATATAATACTTCTTTATATTTGGAAGTCCCAGACCTCCTTTCTTTTGTGTCTTATACCATAACTCTTTATTAATCCTTGCTTTTTTATCTCCATTACAATAAGCATTAATCATATTTTGCCAACTCTTTAACTCTGCTTCCGTTATTTTAATCGGTAACATTCTAAACAAAAAATTAATCTTGGGTAATATTTTCATTTTAATAACTGCTATTCTACCAAACCAAGAATGCTTTAATTTTCTATATGCCTCTAACTTTTCCCCTATCTGTTTTTTCAAGCTAGCAAAATTAATTTCTTTTAATCTATCTAAATCTTTTGCAATATTAACTCCTAAATAACACACTATATTTTTAAGCCTAAAACCTAATTTAGATTTACACTCCTCCATTTCCTTCTTGTTATAATTAAATAACATCATTTCTGACTTCCCCCAATTTACTTGTAAGCCTGTAATCACCCCAAATTCTCTCAAATGCTTCTTAATCACCTCCCCACTCTCCAGAGGATCTTCTAAAGTCGGTAATGTATCATCCGCAAACATGTTCATCTTAACCTTTTCTTTCCCTCCTATCCCTTTTAATCTTGAATCCTCCCTTATAACATTCACCAAAATTTCTATCACTATTGCAAATAAAATTGGTGAAAGTGGGCATCCTTGTCTAGTGCCTCAGGCTAAGATAATCTGTTGCGTTAACCCATCATTAACTATTATTTCTGCTTTATTATTTGCATACAACTGATCAATCACTCCTATAAATTTATCTCCAAACCCATTTTTTTAATAATTATTTTAAGTGCTGGCCATTCCACACAATCAAAGGCTTTGAATTTATCTAATGCTAACAAACCTGCTTTTAAGTTCCTTTTTTAAATAATATTAATTATATTTAAAACTCTCCCAATTAAATTTGGCATTTGCCTTCCTGAAATAAATCCACATTGTTCTTTTTTGATATATTTATTTATAAAAGTACTCATTCTTTTTGCCATTATTGCCGTAAAATTTGTTGAATCTTGATTTATTAACGATATTGGTCTGTAAGATGTTGGATCCGTCAGATCCTTTCCTGGTTTTGGGATTAATATAATCAAGGAATGATCCCATGATGGTGGGGTCTTTCCTCCTTCTATTATACTATTAAATAACTTTTTCAATTTTGGTATTAATATTCCTCTAAAAACCTTATAATATTCCGGCCCCAAACCATCCATCCCCGGAGATTTCCCTCCTTTTAATTTATCAATAATTCCTTCTATTTCTTTTTCTGTAACTAAACCTTCCATGTAATCCCTATCTTGTCTCTGTAATCTTATTTTCCAATTTCTCTCTACATATTCCAATACATTAACCTGTGGATCCACATCTGATGCATATAATTCTCTATAAAATTCCTGAAATATATTTAGTTTATCCTTCATTAAATTATAACTTTTACCTGTCTTATCTTTAATTGTCCCTATCCAATTCTTTGCCTTTTTTGACTGAGTGGACCTGGCCAGCATCCTAGAATTTTTATTACTGTATTCAAAAAAATCCCTCTTCAAATATAACAAATTCCTTTGAACCTGTTCTAACTCTTCTTTCTCTAATTCCTTCTTCTTGGCTTGAATTTGGGCATATAGGCATCTATCTTTTGTCTCTCTTAATTTTTCCTCTAAATATCTTACCTCCTTTTCTAACTTTTTATTTTGTGCTTCCTGTTGTTTTCTTAGGGTACACATTTCCCTAATACAGATCCCTCTTATAACAGCCTTCATTGTGTCCCATATTATTCCTTGAGAGTTTTGCTCCATTTCATTAATTTCCCATATTATCTGCATTTTTTTTTATTTTTTCAACTATAGCTTTATTATTTTAAATCCTTGTATCCATTCTCCATCTCTTTTCTTCTCTATAATCCTTCTTTATTTTAATATCTGTTGTCATTAATGCGTGGTCGGTGACTTTAATTACCCCTATATCGCATTCTATAATTTTAGATATCATATTCTTTGATACAAAAATATAATCTATCCTTGAATAACTCTTAAACCTCGATGAGTAAAAAGTATATTTTCTTTCGTCACCTTTTAATAATCTCCAAACATCCATTAATTCTTTTTCAGCCATTAATTTACTTAAACCCGTCTTCCCACCTATTTTCATATCTCTTAATATATTATCCTTATCCTTTCCTTTATCTAATATCATATTAAAATCACCTGCCATCACAATGTTCCTTTTCCCCATTTCTCTCACAGCATTAAAAACTTCATCAAAAAATTTCATTTGTTTCCCATTTGGAGCATATACATTAATCAATATATATTCCTCCTCCCCCACCATACAAAAAAAATCAGAAATCTACCCGATTCATCCTTCTGCACTCTTTGTATATTAATTCCACATTTTTTTGAAACTATTAGCGCTACTCCTCTCGCTTTAGAGGTACCAAATGCCTTCTCATAAACACCCACATCCCTCATCCTCAGCTCATTAACACCCTCCTTTGATTGATGAGTTTCCTGCAAAAAAAATAACATCTGCTTTTTCTTTTTTTAATAATACTTCTATTCTCTTCCTTTTTATAACAGTTCCCAGCCCTTTAACATTTAAAGTTGCAACCCTTAGTTTATTTTCCATCTTCCCACACAATTAGCTCTATATTGGTCTCCCCCTATGATACACATACCCCCTCCCTTTCCCTCCCCCCCACACTTACCCCAAACTTCACCCCCCTCCTCATCAGACCCTCCTGGGCAATGGCCCCAAATAATTTTAGAACTCTTCGGGGGGGGGGAGAAGCAGCCCCACAAACCCGGAGTAACAGCTGGCGCTCCCCTCCCTTATAAACTCTTCTTCATCCCTGTTCCATCCTCATTTCTTCATTGGCTACTTCCACCTGCAGCACCTTCATCCACCTTGGTTCCTCCATCCTCCGTAGCGTTGACCAAACCCAGTTTCTCCAGAAGCCCCATCCCTTGCTCGCATGATGTTATTCTGTGTTGTTTCCCCAGCCACATAAATCTCAAAAAAACTGGATACCCCCAGCTATATGTTATCGCCTTCTTCCACAGGGTAACTGTACACAGTCTCACACTCTTCTGCCACTGGATCGTTTGAGGACACAAATCCTGATAAACCTCAATTGGTGTTGCTTGTAAAATTGGTTGGCCCAGACGTCTAATTACTTGCATTAACTTTTCTTTCTTGTAATAATTCGCAAATTTGACAATTATATCCCTTGGGAGCATTCCCTTCTTTTTATAGCCCACTCTATGGATCCTCTCGATATCCTCCATCACCCACAGTCCCTGGGGGTCCAATTCCTTAATCCAAGCCAATATTATATCTCTCAACATCTGTGGATTCTCCCCCTGTTGCTCATGAAAGGATCTAATCTGAATATTTGCTCTTCTATCTTGATCTTCCAGGGCTATCAAACGCAAATCCATCTCTTGCAATTGCTCTCCCTGCTGCTTACTGCTTTCCTTAATCTTTTCAGTCTCCTTCTCCAATTCTGTCATTCTCTCCACCACAGTTTGGAAGCCTGTCAAAATTTCAACCTGCGACTCTAGAATGTTGCCTCTTATCTTTTCATCCTGCTTCCTCAAAGCTTCATCTAACATCGTCTTAAAACTATCCATTAGTTCTCCTGGTGACCATGATTGACTTTCTTTAGTAGTTTTAGGAACTGCTCCTGGCTTGGTTCCAGCTTTGTAAGCCCCACTTCTGGAAGAAGGCGAAGCTGCCTTCTCCTGTTCTTTGTCTTTGTCGGCCATTACCCTGGTGAGACGATCCCAGTTTTTATCTGAAGGGTGCTTTTTTGGCTGTCTAACCCAGCTGGGGACACTCGATTTATCACCTGCCAACCTCTTTTTCATTAGGTTACAGTTATAAATCCGCGACCCTCCACATAGACTTTAACAGCCACGCTCACCAGTCTTTTCAAGCTCTTATCAGCCAAATATGCTTCGGCTTCACACTCGCTCAACTGGGGGCTCTAAACACCTCTTTTCCTCTGGCTTCAGTTATTTGCTTCAGCCTCCCCCCACAGCAATTTTATCAGCCTGTCTTAGCTCCTTATCCAAAATATTAAAAGTCTCATTTACTAGCTTCTGGCCGCCTGCCAAGAGTTCCGGTCAGCAACACTTTCTCTTTCACTCAGTTGATGCAGCAACATTCCATAACCTTATATCAAGTCTTTAATTAACAATCCGACATCTCCAAGATAGGGATTTTATGTTTATTCCATCGCTTCGGTAAGAGAGCAGAAGACTCCCAGCTTCACTCCATTCTCACGAGGCCACTCCCCCTGTACTGTATTTCTATTGAAATCGTGATAATTATTTCTAAATTGACATCTAAACATAGAAATCAGCATATGCAAATGTTATGCAATTTTGTCCTCTCTTTTGGTGATACATGTCACCCTATGAAGCAGGGGCTGAAATTTTCAGTCCACAGATCAGATAGCTGTCTGTGTCTACTCATGAGGTGGGTAAATGTACCAAAATCCCTATGTGGGCTCCAGGCAACACCACTGGTTCCAGAGGTCAGAGTGGCCACATAAAAGAGGATTGAGACAACCCCAGGGCAGAGTGAAGAAGATAGAGTACCATTCAAAGCAGCCCTTTTAATTTCCATTGCATTGTTTGGCTCACTAACTTACTTATAATTGGAGGGATGCACATATAACTACAGAAAATACACCAAGATCAGGAATGAATTTTAACACATTGTACTGAAAAAGCATAAAATACAAAATAGAATATGCTCAAATTACACCAAACAGCTTCTGAACAAGTTAAAATTAAAGTAATGGTACACAGAAATAGTTGGGTTTTAACAACTTGTTCAGTATGAAATAAAAGGTTACAAGAGGAAGGATTAAGTTTACTGTAAAAGAAATAAGGTTTAAGAGACATTCAACCTAATTAAACTAATAACTCTTTCCCATTTTACTGGCCAGGCTGAGGAGAATGTTTTATCCACAAAAGTAACTTCTAGTCTACTATAATTATAAGAAGGTATCCTTAGTATATCTTAATGTCATAGAATTGTCCATTTTGTATCTAAAATATTACATTCTTTGTTGCTATGCTGGCTGAACATCAGCATTCACAATCAATCTAATTTCAAGCCATAAAGATGTGGCAATTCCATTTTCCTTTGAGGTTTCATTTTCTTAAAGCAAACTAACTTTCTAAATAAGCCATTATAGGGGAGAGGAGGGAAAAGGCACTTTATAAACCTTCCTGTTGCATGGCAGTTTGCAGCCAGTGTTATGGAATGCTGGTCCTCAGAGGATAACTATGTGTTGCCAGGGAAACCAGTTGCCAGTGGGAGTCAATGAGACAAGAAAAAAAATGACAGAAATCTTTATATTTTTTCTAAAAGAAGATGGGAAAGTATGGTGGTGTGGCAAACTACCATATTCTGATGTAACTTAAGGTGACCATATGATGTAATGAAGAGGGAATTTCACCAGGTGTCATTTGAATGCATGCAGCACCTGGTGAAATTCCCTCTTCATCACAACAGTTAAAGCTGCAGGAGCCCTGGTCTCTTGACCAGATACAAAAGAGGGCAGGGCTCCTGCAGCTTTAACTGTTGTGATGAAGCGAGAATTTCACCAGGCGCTGCATGCATACAAATGACATCTACTGACATTCCCTTTTCTATGAAACTGTTAAAGACACATGAGCTCTGTCTTCCTTTTCATATGGTCACCCTAATGTAACTAAACAATGTCCCCTAGAATTTGGTAAGTTGCCAAGATGCCTGACTAGGTGTATCTCACCTTGTTTGCTAGTATGGATCCAAAAAACTGGTTCAAACCTCCTGATCCTTTTGAGATGTACATTTTAGGCCATTAAGAAAGTGTGTCCAAGAACCAAGTACATTTCCAGTTTGCTGGCTGGACCACTGACATCAGAAATACCCATCCAACTTGTTGCATGAACAGCATTCAGCTGTGTTGCCATTGACCATAGCCTACTTTATCTCAAATGCTTTGGCTGGAAAACAAGTTATGGGTTCAGTCCTCTGCAAGTTTAGCCAGAAAAGAAGCCTTACAATTCCCACCATTCCCCAGCTAGCCATGCTGGCTGGAGAATGATGGGAATTTTAGGCCTTTTTTCTGTCAATACATGTATAGGATTGGACTCTAAAACTATAAAACACCATGTTAAGGTTTGAGGCCTACACATGCTTGGTTTTAATTTAAGCCTGAAGGCCTGGGAATCTTCTGATGGGAGGCGGACATTCCTAAGTTTCATTTCACCCCTAAAATAGGCTGTTATCCCATGGGCGGTTTTAAGCACACCCACCTCAGTTTTGCTCCACCTCTTCAGTGCTGGGTTCACATGACGTTGTTCCCCTCCTGCTGCTCTCCCGCCCTGAGTACTCAAGTTTTAGTTTCTGTTTCGATTTAACCCTGAACAGGCAAAGTCCGTTTCAGGCAAGTTCAATAGGCTGAGCTGAGGTATCGGAGCAAAACCAACCAGGTTGATGTCAGTGAAGAGGAATTTATTCCCTCCTTCTCTTCTCTATTGTTAAGACCGTAGGAAAGTTTGAGACTGCCCAGAGCCAAAAACTGTGTATGTGCTGTATTTAAATTCTTCAATGGAAGCAGCCGTGTGCGAAGAGAACAAAGAGAAAAGTTCTTAACCAATGAAGCATCAAATATAACTTGAGTAACTTATAGCCAATCAAATGACTTGTGTTTGATGACTCATTGATGTATGAACACACTAACACAGATTTGCTAGGAGCACTAACCAGTAATATTCATGCCCTGTTAACATGTGTTAATGCTAGCTAATGAAATAGCTTGAAATCAAAAAGTATAAAAAAGTTTTGCCTTCCTTTGTTCGAGGGCTCTGGTTTTTTTTTTTTTTGTAAAGGCAGACATGGTAATAAATGGATTAAGCCAGTTCCTCCCACCCTGTGTGCTTAATTGGTATAGTGTACCGGGCTCGGACCATACTCACTCTCCTTTTGAGGGACATCAAAGTGTGATTCAAAATGGTAGATTTGCATAGGAAATGGAGGGGGAACCCGCAGAAGCAATTTGGGGGGAAAATGGTATGTGTGATAAAGGCTTTAGTTAAGTTTCATTACTCCAGTTTGAGGTGATCAGATTGTATGTTTCAGTTCTGTGTGAGTGTATATAAAGTGGTGGAGTTAACTGTACAGAAAGAGTGGGAAGTACAAAGAAAGCTGCAGAGCTGCTTAGAGAAACTCTGGAACCAGGAAAAGCAATGAAGGAGAACAGGCAGGCGAAGGCTGGAGGAGACTCTAAGCCAAAACTACAGGTGAAAGTGTAGCTAGGCCAGAGGAACTGCAAATGCCTTTTGAAATCTAACAGCTCTATTTGTGCAAATACCGTAAGTTTATGTGATTTGGTCTTATTTTATTTAACATAGTAAATACTTATTAAAACCTTGATGTCTGGAGTGTCAATCACACCACATCCAAGGCCTAAATCCCACATTACTGAAGGGCTCCAAGTAAAGGTGGAACCTCAATATATGACAGAAGGAAGTGTTAGCGGAAGTCAAAATTTGTGTGTTTTTAAAGAACAATGTGTTGCCCAAAAGTAACAGGCTCGTTTTCCTAGGAGATATGCCAATTCCCACTAAGAAGCACAGACTCCAAAGATCTGTTCCAACGCACTTTTATTACGTTCAGCTGAGTGGGTGCACTCTAGCAAGCTCCCAGCTCACCAGAGTCACACCTAGGAGCACGCAAGCCTCCCCTTTTATACTATACAGCATAAGATCTACGTCACTGCTTTATACAGCGCAAACAAAACCCCATGCATTCCAACGAGAGAGTCACTGCCCTTTGACACACTGTTGAAAGCTACTGCGCATGTTTCAATTGTTACTGGGGTAGATTCTGTAGCTTCTGATAAGGTGCGCTGATGGCCTTGCATTAGGACAAATGCTATAACCAGATGAAACCATGCTTGTGGCAAGGCCTTCTGCATACGCACTTTGAATTTTCCTTCAGCCTTGAGCAAGCGTTCCCAGCATTCTGTACTTGTAAGCAAAGATGGCTACACTTTGGCTATCAAATGCTAGAGATAATTATTTAATAGTAGAGAACAAAAATGATGAATGCTCATTCTTAGAACAAAACTGAAACACTAATATATAGAACAGGAGTGGAGAGATAAACTAACCTTATCTAGTCTTCTTGAAGACTTCTGACTAACTGTCATCAGAAAACATAACTGTCATAGAGAGAGCAGTTAGAACCAGGAAGCAAACCTGAGAACTGCATTATGGGACACACTTAGAATCTTCAGGTTAAAGAGATACTAACCAGTCAAAATAAAGAACATGGTACAAACATGTCTCCAACTGATTAAGTACCTGATTCTCTGCTGCACTCTTCCCTTATAACAGGCTGAGTTTCTTGCACACTCAATGTTGATCACATCTAACAGGAAGGGCTCTTAAAGAGGCAAAATATCTTTAAGGAGCTGATCAAGGGGGGCAGGTAAAGGTGGAACCTTGACACCCCAATTACATTTACCAATCTACACTCACCTGTCTACATTCAACTTGACTAAAGATGCCTTATCCCATTTCCAGAAGATGCTCAGCTTTGGTGAATAGGGACATAAGAAGCTGCCTTTTATTAAGTCAGTCCATGGGTCCATGTAGCCCAATATTGTCAACACTGACTGGCAGTGGCTGTCCGGGGTTTCAGGCAGGAATATTTCCAGCACTTCCTGGAAATGCTGGGGCCTGAACCTGGGACCTTCTGCATGCAAAGCAGATGCTCTACCATTGAGCTATGATTGCTCCTCTGAATCTCTCTATGCTGACTCCAGTTGACCACACAATGCTGCATTCATATGTAAGGGTCTGCCTTGTCCTATATATAAATGTGTGAAATGCCAATTCAGAGAAATTTAGTCATGCTTAAGCCCCTTGAAATCAAAGGGTCAAGTTAGTTACAATTAACAAGTCCCATTGATTTTGATGGGACTTAAATTAAAAAGCAAGCAACTTTCTTTAGAGTGGGGTGTAGAAAGCAAACAAAATATCCCCATTTGATATGAGGCTTCAGCAGGTTTTCCAAAAGAAGTGTATCTGAAGAATATATATTTCCTTTCTTTCTCCAGCTATTTGTAGAGGATTCGAAACATAATTAAAACTATCTCAAATGCAGAATAGATGGGATGATCCCAACTGGATCAATTTTCTTGTCCCAAACGAAATTGGATAAAAATATTTGAAATGCTTTCCTACCCTGAATAATAAAAATCTGTACATCTATTACAAGATTACATTTACCTATCTGGTCAATATGTTTGCCTTTAACCAAACTGGATCAAGATATGTAAAACTGTTTCCTACTCTCAAAGAATCTTTAAAGTTCATTCCCATCCTACATTTTCACAATTGTCCAATGAGATATAACTAACATTCTTAACTGGATATTTATATGAAAAAAACTTTTCTGTAGATAAGCCATTTTGGTATGTCCATAATTGTTAACACCCAAAAAATATAGTGTCATTATTTTTGATGCAAGTATCCTGTATTTCAAATGTACGAACAGTCTACCTATGTAGGTTATGGGTTCTCCATCCCTGGAGGTTTTTAAGAAGAGGCTGGACAGCCACTTCTCATGGATGGTTTAATTGGTTTTCCCGCGCATTGCAGAGGGTTGGACAAGATGATCCTTGTGATCCTTTTCAGCCCCACAATTCTATGATTCTGTGAGGTAGGTAATGCATTTATTCAAGGTGTAGAAAATGCAAGCTGAATGCTAGGAAGGAAAACACAGAAAATCTCTTTAAGTGTTTCCTTTTCCACCCTTTAATCCTTTTCAACATTTAAATAAATGTAAGTAATTGTAAGATTCCATGCACAGATATGTTTTGATGAATGTGTTTAGAAATGGAAAGTGCAATCTTAGACTCTGGCTGTAAGATTTTTGTATACTTAGAGCACATATGGGCAACCCACAGCCACATATATTCCTACTGAGCCATCATGGAATTTACATTTTTTTTCATGTTTCAACTTCACAATTACAATTTATCTTCTATTTTTCCATCCAGTAAAAACAGAAACTTATTGCTTAGGTCTCGCTCAGAAATGAGGTTGTTGTGTGGCATATGGACCAGCTTTTTTGAACATCATATACTCCTTATATCATAGTGCAGGAATCTTATTCAGCACAGAAATTAGTGAAGTGAGACAGTTGTGGAGGTTGTAGATCCATTAAAACAGGGGCGGACAACTTGATCCATGTTCTACATGAAGCTCACACTCCCCCCAGTTGCCCCCACTGCCCCCAAAAATCAAAGGGGAAGGAAAAACTGAAGTTTGCAAGCAAATTTCAGAGGCAAGCCACTACAGAGGCTTACTAAGGACATAAGTAGCTTGTTTTCAAGCTGTTTTTGTTGTTGCCACTGCAGCAAGAGTGCAGCCTGTTCTGTGAGTGTGTGGGTGTCAGGGTTGGGGAAAATTGCCCCTGGACAATCTGAAACTGCCCACCCCTGCATTTAAAAGGTCTACCCACCACCAGTAGCCAATGCTTCCATATTGATTCTTGGTTGGAGTAAGGCCTGGCCAGAGCAGGATCTACACTACTGCTTTAAAACAGCTTATAACAGTAGTGACAACTGTTGGGGCCCAGGACACACTCCATATACAGTTTTCAAACCATTTTCAAAGTGTCATATCCCGCTTTGTTTAGATCTGGCCCAGGTGTTGTGTGATTTTGGCCAGATCTGCACTTCGTGTCAAATCATCATGAATGTGGAATAAAAAGCAGGAAATAACACCATGGAAGCGGTATATGGAATGTGTATTGTGCTCCAACAGTTATCAGTGCAATACCACTATAAAGCAGTAGTGTAAGAGCATCATCAGATGAGCATTTTATTGCATGCTCGTTACTGCCCATTCACAATTTTTTGCGAGTCCTTTTGATGATGCTGTCCACCTCCCGCATATCTCCCACGCCTTCTGGTCTCTGCCACAAATAAGATCCCGGTAAATCTGATTTATTTTTTTTGGTGGGGGAAGTGAAATGTGCCACCATTTCCTGCTGTGTGCAGGAAACACAGCATGATAAAAACGCCCACTGAATGGGACACATGGTCATTGTTTACTTCCTCTTTCTTCCCCTGTGTGAAGAAAGAGGAAGTATTGTGGGACGGAAGCCAGGGGAAAAGTGATGGTAAGGAAACACAATTTCCTCCCTGTCTGATGATGCTCTCAATCTAGCCCTCCTGTCCTTGCTGGAGTATTCACTGGCATGATGTACTTGGTGTGGTGTATGGCCCATAGAGTGAAAAATGCCTCCTCCCCTGAATGCCTATTTGGCATGAGTATTGATTGAGCTATGTTGCGATGGAAATAAATGCTAAGTAGGTTTATAGAGAAAGGGGGAAAGAAAAAATGCCACTTTTGCTCTTGTAAGTGGGCTTGTCTTTTCTGTGAGTGGGTCAGTGGGCTATACTTGCTCCAGTGAGGTTTGGATTTGAATAGTGAAATGACTTACTGGATTGGTTGGCTTTGATGGAACCAAGTGTTTACTACCAAAAATGTGTCCAGTTCCTAAGTTAAATAGGATGGGTTTCTTGAAGCCAAGATCATTTTGTTGAGTTAGATATAAATGGATCTAAGGAGGTCAAAATGCAATTTGTTCTGCATTGCCTTTGATTGTCTCAGGATCTGTTTTTGTGTCCACTGTTCAATAAACTGACTTTACTGTTTTATAGTTTGGCTTTATTATTAAGAGCTGAAAAGGAGTTTGCCAAGATCTTCCCTGGAAAGCATTTAAGTTTTCCAACATTCAAATAAATGCAATATATTATGATCTTTAATTAAAAAGCATAATTTAGAAGGCTTAAATGTATAAATCAGACACTCTAAACCTAAAACAGATTAGATTATGATGATGCAGCTATGAATATATTCTTCCTTAAATTAGAGGGAATATGTAATCAAATCTTGATATGTAATGGGTGAAGAAAGCTCTGAAAGGCATGAAATATTTTGCCTATTTTGGAATATTACAGGAGCCCAATAAAGCTGGAACAATTCCTTACATATCTTAATGGTCTTAAAACAGCCTCAGATTCAGTTGTGTGGAAAGAAAGAGATGATGAGGCCCATAAAACTGAAGATGTAAGTGAGAATGTGAATGAAATTGAATGGGGCAGCTGAGGAAGGTTTTCCGTTCTTGCCTCCAACACATTCCTTATAAAGTAGATTGGAAGCTGGAACCGTAGCTAGAATTAAGTAGGGGCAAACTACACATAACATTAATTGTGTGGTTTGCCATGGAATGCAACATTTTTCTTACACGGATCGCCAGTGAAGGCCCCCGGTCAGAAATGGGATTCAGCCCTTTGTCCCCTAGCCAGATTGCCCCTCCCTGCATCTGTTATTTACATGGGAAATAAAAGCTCCAATGGGATCCCCCCTCCTGATAGCAGAAGTGGGCTCCCTTATCCAGGTCATGACCACCCTGGGAGCAACGTGTTAACAACTCTGTACCCCATGTCAGGGTCTCAGTCCAGATTACCCTTCCCTCCCCCTCTCACAGTTGGTGAAAGGTTCCCCCTCCCTACTTGAGGGCAAACTATGTGATTAATGCCAGGTGCAGTTTGGCCTTTAGAGGGAGGCTATCTGCTAACTCCAGTAGCAGAGGCCATAAACCTATATACACCAGTTGCTGGAGTGGGAGGCTGCTGTTGCACTCATGTCCTGCTTGTGGGTTCCTTGCCAACAGCTGGTTGGCCACTGTGTGAACAGAATGCTGGACTAGATGGACCCTTGGTCTGATCCAGCTTGGCTCTTCTTATGTTCTTAGCCCGGCACAACAACTCACATTTAGGAAGCCATTAGCTTGCTGACGGAGAAGTCCTTCTTCACTCTTAATGTTTCAGTGTTTGTGCATGAGCAAACATTGTGTGGATCTGGAAAAACAAAATGAGTGCAATATAAGAAACCTCTTTGATAACTTGGTAGCTGCACAAATCTATCATGCTATAAGCATGGTTGAAGCCCAGGATCCCCCAACAACATTCAGTTTGGAATCACAATCAATATAGCAAGTGTCAGTACTGCAGAAATATGTCACATACGTTAGCATCATCAGATGGAGGGGGGGATTGCATTTCCCTACCATCGCTTTTCTGTCCCACAATAGGAACGAGCAGCTGCCTCTTTCTTCACACAGGGAAGAAAGAGGAAGCAGCAACGACCACATGGCCCATTCAGTGGGCGTTTTTATCGCGTTGCTTTTCCTGCCCACAGCAGGAAATGGCAGCAAGTTTTGCCTCAAAAATAATAATAATCAGATTTACCCGGTCGTACGTTGTCGTGGAAAATAAAGTAGGAGGAGTGGGAGACATGAGGGAGGCAAACAGCATTGTCAAAAGGACCCGTGAAAAACTGTGAGTGGCCAGTAACGAGCGTGTGATAAAACGCTCGTCTGATGACGCTCTTAGTTAAGGAGCATCTTATGCAGAATAAAGTGGTTTCTTGGACTTCGTTTGTTCAAGCTGCAGGTGTTTGAATGCTTCAGAATCTAGTAGACTTCCTGCATGTAGAACATTAGCAGGTCAGGGGAAATAGTTCAGTCAGAACTTCTTCCAGATGTGTTATTTCTCTATGTGTGGAGTGTCTTGCCTTTCTTTCTTTCTTTCTTTCTTTCTTTCTTTCTTTCTTTCTTTCTTTCTTGTTGGAGAGCCTTCAAATATGCAACTTTTTACTTGCAGGCTAAAGTCATACAGTTGGGGGGGAAACATTAGAACTTGATTCTTCAGAATTTATTTGGACTTTTTAACTTTCTTGATTATAGGAACATATCTCTGTTCCCAAAAGTTAAAAGTGCAGTTCTAATTATGGAGTGGATTTCTGCCTTTGCTTTCTCCCTCACTGGTATAACTACTTCAGGTAGTATACAATTTCCCTCTAATATGCTAACCTTTTGAGGCAATTGACAAGAGAGAGTGCCTTTTCCCCTCAGCCTGTTCATCATGCTCAGATGATAAACCTTCACTTAATTTGATCTCAGTGAGACAGCTAGTGAACCATTTCCCAAGAAGTACATAATTTAATGGCGGAGCATCAGTCAAGACAAATTAGACTGATTGGAGCTATATATGTTCCAGAAGAAGCAACATGGGATAGGAAGTGGCTGAAGATTTAGATTGCTGACAAAGTACGCTCCTCTGTTAAGGAGGCTAGGTAACATTGTTTGTTCTCATAATCAATAATAATACATTATTTCATGCCAGCCAGGGACAGGAGCTACAGCACAGAATATAAAACAGCCAGAGACCAACCCAATGGATTTATTTCATTATACAATGGCAGGAACGAGGACTGATATGATGGTAAACACAAATAGAAATGGGCAAAGAATATATGTTGAATACTATCTATGGTGATTAGGAAAGGCTTCTTGAGAAAAATGTGTTTTGTATGCTATTCATATGCTGCTAAATGCCCTCTTTCACCTCTTCTAGAATTTCTGACTGGGCTTCCAAACACAGTTCTGGTGAGGTCAACAATTGTACTGGTTTTGAATTAATTGCAACAACTGTCATCTACTCTCATAGTGTTGTATCCAGTGGATTTTCTTCTTTTCCCACAGCCACCTGTCCCCAAATCTGCTTTGGAAGAGAAGGAGAAGACAGGGAAATCAAGTCACATGATGAAACCTGGGATGACCAGATAAAATCCAGGTCAGGGCTCATGTAACTTTAACAGTTGTAGAGCAAAGGGAATTTCAGCCAGGGTCATTTGTATGCAATTAGTTCCTGGTGAAATTCCCTCTTCATCACAACAGTTAAAGGTGCAGGCACTATACTAGAGTGACCATATACAAAAGAAAGCAGGGCCCCTGCAACTTTAACAGTTGTGATGGAGAGGGAATTTCACTAGGAACTAATTGCATACAAATGACACTGGCTGAAATTCCCTTTTCCTACAACTGTTAAAGTTACATGAGCCCTGACCTGGATTTTATCTGGTCAGCCTATGAAACCACCATCAAAATAAGAAACAAAAAAGAAATTGAAGCAAGACTGTCATGCACATCAAATACATCCGTTCCCCCAAATCCAGCTTTGCATTTTGTTGGGAGGAAAAAAGAACCTCCTCAGCTGTTTATCAATGAAACTCCCAAGCTGATATTTCAGTGCTAAATCTCAATTGACTTTAGCTCAGCCTGACTTTCAATTTCATGGTTTCACCATAACAAGCACGTGGAAGTGAAATTCCAAAAATGTTTCTTCTAGTGCTTTGCGCGATCCACTTGGGACTCAACTGGCTTTGTTCATTGACACAGTGTAATGAACAGCTGAATGTTCATGTCTCTATAGCTATTGAGTCCATCGTTATAAGCATTCTTCTTACAGAAAGGCATAAAAGGAGGGCACAGTCCTTCAGACAGAAAGGAGATGAAATACTGGGAAGCCAAAAAATTACCCCAAAGTCATCTCTTTAAAATCTCCAGCTGGGAGAGAGAAAATGGCAGGCAAATTTAGAACTTCAACTACAGTTGTCCAAAGCATCAAAGTTAGTGAACGGGTCGAATCTGAAGTTAATATATTGCCTCCCTGAAAAGCTGGGGGGTCAACATGATTTCTGAACCATGCAGTGCAAACCTGTATAGTACCCAGACTGTGTATGACTACACTCCATTAGATTCTCACTTGCCAGTTATGAATGGAGATGAACAATCATTTTATTCTTTGTGATGGTATATATATATATACCTTGCTTGCGCATTCTTGGTCAACAGCTGGTTGGCCATTGTGTAAACAGAATACTGGACTAGATGGATGCTTGGTCTGATCCAGCATGGCTCTTCTTATGTTCTTATTATAAGGGCCTGCATTTCAAAATTCACCACTGGATTAATGTATGATGCTGCCTTCTACTTAGTCCTTGAGCTGGTTCATGTGGCCAGATATTGTCACTCCTGAGTGACAAAACTTCTCTGGGTCCTTAAATGAGGTTCTTTCCCATCCTCTCTACCTGACATTCTTCTTAAATGGATTCTGAACCTGGGATCCTATACATACAAAGCATGTGCTCTATCACAGAGTGATCTCCCCACTTCTTTTCGTTGAAGAATTGCTCAAAGTACCAGTGATTTCTATGCCCTCTAACAAAATATATTTGCATCTATTATTCCACCCATTAGAAATGACCTTCATAATGTACATGTGCTCCCCTTAAGGACACTTTTAAAATATTGTCTGATCGCTTGAACAGAGGCTGATTGTACTGTTACTCATTGCTCTTAATATTGGCTGAAGTCCCACGGGGATATGTTTGACTCCGGAGTTATGTATAAATTACTTCTGTCTGTATGTGGACAGGTGGTGTTAGGAATACCTAAATTACTGATCTAGGATGGAAAGGAAGGCAATTAAATGGGGAATCTGCAGTGCTCCCACTAATTGCATTCCATGCTGCTGGAGCATTGGTGCTCTCAGCCCTGCCGTGTTCCCGATGAATGTTTAATGGGACGGCAGCAGGACATGACACAACGGCGTTCCAGGCTACAGAATGACAATGGAAGCTAAACTGTGATTGCTAAGAAAGTATTTCTTTTCCCAGTCTGCATGCCTGGTTAACTGCTGTTAACAAATCCATATTAAAAATGCAAGTGAATCTTACTAAGACAGGAGTTGGCAGCGATGTCATATCAGTTCTCCCTGTATGGTATTATGCTTTGATGCTGAAAAGGAGGGCAGGACATTGGTACCAAGTTTTCTTGACTTTTTATGTACTTTTCTTATGTACTTTTTTTCTTAAAAAAACCCACAACACTCTACAGTCCCTCCCGCCATGAGCGCATTGTTCGCCATATTAAGTCAGATCACTGCCTATGTCACTTAGCAATCTGTTTGCCAGCAGAGGACAACATAGGAAGCTGCCGTACGCTGAGTGAGACTATTTGTTCCATCTGGCCCAGTATTGACGGCAGTGTCTGGCAGCAGCTTTCCAGGGTTTCAGGCAGGATTCTTCTGAGCCCTACCCGGAAATGCCAGGGATTGAACCTGGGACCTTTTGCATGAAAATGGCCTTTCCAAGCTACAGCCATGGTCAGACAGATTCACCTTGAACATGCATAGCAGGACATGATGGTGGTGGTATCCATCTCTTGTACTTAAGCCCCAACCTCTGGTGGACAAAAGCATACTGGTTCTGATGATGGAAGCTGAAATTTGGCTGTCTCACCTAGAAGCCATCAAAAGACCGAACTGAGCAATGTCACTGAGCAGATAATTGGCACTGGAGAGACGGTCTCTCCTAAAGCCAATATTCAGTTGGGATCCTTGTGTTCCTCCTTGCTATGCATCTGCTTTGGAAAGCCTTCAAAACCATGGGTCACCATCACATTTTGCCTAAATGGAATGGAAATTTCTGCTCCACTGAAGCTTCTGTAGAAACTGGTTTCTTAGTATTATTTTTAGGATACCCCCCCCCCCCCATTTAAACTTATACCTATGGATATTTCAAAGTAGCTATATAGAGACAATTACTTCAATGAGATTTGTTTGTGCTCAGATAAGCATACTTTTTATGACTCCAACCTTCATATAGTTCATTTTTGTACTCTACTTTCTTAGAATATTAGTAGTTTTCAAACTTTCAAATTCCAGAAAATTATGTAATGATATGCACCATTTTATAACAACTGAAAAAACACCCATGCAATTTAAATTGATTAGTCATGAAATTAATTATATATGAAATTAATGAGTGACAAATGAGTATGGATGAGCTAGTTTTCTTTATCCCATTTCTACCTATTGCTCACTCATTTGAGGCTGGGGAGGTATATTGTCTTCCCGGCACAGCAGAGCTGATTTCAGAAGCTACTTTTTTTTCTTTTTTTGGAATGCATCTAAACATTGGGAAATTCCAAAGGATTCTGGGGTGGGGAGAAGTGTAGGCTGTCCAGATGGCTCAGGATTTCCCGGTCCTAACCGGGAATCCAGGGGCAAACCGGCCCAACCGGGGGGCGAGGGGGGCAAACCGGGGTGGCGGGGGGTCACGCGGCGGTGCAGCAAGCGAGGACCCGGCAGCGATGGGCGGCGGAGGAGCCCGGGAAGCGCCCGCCCCAGCATGTAAGTGCCCCGCGCCTCGAGCTCCTTACCTGTGCAGGCCGCGTCCACTTCCCTCCAGTGCTCGGAATCTACTGAGAAACAGGCTTCACGGCCTGTCTCTCAGTATCGCGCTGGGTGATGACGTCATCACCCGGCGCGCTACTGAGGGACAGGCCGTGAAGCCTGTTTCTCAGTAGATTCTGAGCACTGGAGGGAAGCGGACGCGGCCTGCACAGGTAAGGAGCGCGAGGCGGGCGGGCGGCGCGAGCAGCGTGGGGCGAGCGGGGCGGGCGCCGCAGCGCAGCACGGGCGAAGGGAGTGGGTGGGCCGCGCGGGGGGGCGGGCGCGCGGGGGGTGCAGGCGCGCGGGCGCACGGGCGGCGCAGCACGGGCAGGGGGGGCGGGCCGCGCGGGGGGGGCGGGCACGCGGGGGGGGTTGTTTTATGTGGGGGGGATGGGGGGGACCGGGATTTTGGGTCTCAGAATCTGGTCAGCCTAGAGAAGTGTGTGTGTGTGTTTGTGTGTGCATGAAAATAAAACGGTGGTGAAGTCAACCCTGCAGCCACCACAAACAGCAGCAGCAACAAAAAGAGGAGGAGGAGGAGGAGGAGGAGGAGGAAGCATGAAGAAAAATAATAAATACCCCCACAAATGTAAATGTAAGCAAAAACAGATGTGCGTGTAATGAATGAATATGTTACCATGCTTGCTTAGGATACATGACACAATAGGGGTGTGGCCCTGGTGGTTCTGGGGGTGGGAAATATGCCACTGGACACTCAGCAGTAGCTCACCTATCCCGGATCACGTGTATCCTAGAACATACCCATCATTCCATAGTGGTTGCACATTTATGGTCAATTAATAATGGGGGAGAAAATCTTCTCTCGGGGAATCCTCTCTGCCATAACCAATCTTCTCACTGCAGGGCAACTGATAAATTTCTAAGGAATTTGAAAGAACTGGATTCCTTTCCCTAGCAGCAATCATACAGAGTTCTCCTTCTAATTAACCGCAAAAATAAATAGCCACTTTCCTATAATTTGCTGGCAGATGGCACTGCATATTGGAGAATTTTACAAAAATAGCAGCATTATGAGCCATATGCCTGAGCTATGTTTGAAAAACTTTGAAAAACTTATTTTCAGATAAAACACATCAGTTGGTGATGTAAAAAAAAGACTTCATGGGGACTTTTAAACATAGCTAGGCAAATAGGATGTGTTATGCTTTTGAGGAAATATCAGTTCTTTTCATATCTGTGTTCACACAGGGAGATAAAGTTTTTTGGTTTTGTTTAAATCACGTATCAGAATGACTTAAACAAAAGGGAAAATCTAGATTTGAAAAATGGGATTGAGATTTAAGTCTTCTTGACCATTAGGATTTTGTTCTACAGCAGAGGTGCAGAACCTCCAGCCCAATGCGGCCCGGGGAGACTCTGCATTGCTGCTGTTGAAAAAAGCCTTAACTGTCAAGAATTCCCCCCTCCCCTTCCCTTGTATGTCTTGTCATTTTACTTTGTAAGCCTGATGGCAAGACCTGTCTCTTCTCCCCTTCTTTTAATTGACATGAGCCACTTTGGGAATCAATAATGTCCTGAAAAGTAGGATACAAATGCATTGTCAGTTGTGTGCTTCAGTACACAAGGCTGTAGTAGAAATGTGGAAGACCACTGTATTTCGAGGAGGTGGTGGTGCATCAGTTCTCCTGGCAATGTCTACAGTGTCACTGTGCCTGTTGGTTGGGCGGGTGGGGTGGGGAAGCTATGCTAGTTCCCAGGATTAAAGCTGTTGACACTATGCTCCAGCTGGTAGAGAATGACTATGGCAGAATTTCAAGGCCTGGTAAGAGCAGATGGAGGTTCTGGAAATTGTGCACTTCCCTGTTGTGTCAATGATGGCCGCCACTGATGCTGTGGGGGGAGGTGAACAATTTTGGCAGTGAGGGCTGTAGAGGGTGGGCCAAATGTGTCTGAATGGGTCCGGGGGCAGATTTGGGGGAGTACATTGGACTCCCGGATTCAAGACATCTCTAGATGGGAGCTATCTGTGTTGGGCTACCTGCATGGTAATTGTTGAGGCTGGTTGTTTTTCAGTTTACAAGAACGTAGAATGCATTAAGTCATGGGACCGTGGCCAGATTGGGAGGGATCAAAAGGATAGTATATGATTCCCTGAGACCCTTCCAATTCAGAACCTCATCATAGGCTAAGATCAGGGTTATGGGCCAAGCCAATGGAGCCATTCATCATTGCTCTTATCTCATTTGCTGATCTTCGATAAGAGTACAAGGTTCCCAGTGACTGAAGGGACATATGCTTTAAGCTTTGAATATATTATCTTACTTTTTCTTGCTTTATTAGCTTATTTTAGCAAAACAAACATCTTTTCTTCATCCATTGCCTCTAAATATCCAGAAAGAACTATTGCCTACTGACAAAACAAATGGTGAAACATGGCCAGTAAGACCATTAAGTCCAGGATCTAAAGTTAATTAGCTGCATCACTGCTCTTTGGTGACTTATTGATATGTATTGGGCATCCCCACTATATCTATATATATAAAAAACCTCTACGCATTGTACTGGTATGTGCAAATCTATTATATGTGGATAACATAAAACACAGTGCTTTGCATGGTACTTCTATGTGGGATACATCCTAATTCATAATGACTGAACGTATGCATGTGACCTCACTGAGATTTTGTGTATAAACCTGGTGTTCACTGGCTGAATGCTAGGAATGTCATAATATATATATATATATATATATATTCCCTTTGTAGAAGATAATCAAGGAATTTATGGAGGAAAAATGAACTCCCATTAAAGAACTTTATGATCCACAATAGACTCCTCACCTTGTGTCTTTGGCAGGTAATCCCACACATCTTAACTTCTGAAATCTCAAACAGCGAAATAAAGTGTAATTGGCATTTTATTTTACACACTGAAAAGATATGAGGCCTAATTCCACATTTTGTGGAACAGCTTTGAATAATTACGATCATTATCAGGATATGTTAAAAAGAAAAGAAAAGAAAACGAACACCCGAAGGTTGGTATGCTATATTTTCTGTACCCAACATGGGCTTCCAAATTGCAGACTTTAATTCCAGCTCAGGAAAGCGCTTCATACCTTGGTTAATTTCCCATGAAATCCCTGCCTCTTTGATGGGCTTTAAACACATATTTAAGTGATTTTTATTTTCAAAATACATGAATGAATAATGGCATGGTTGTTTTGAAGTAGATCACTATTATCTTTCTGCTGTTAATGGGTAGATGGAAGCAAAGTTTATTTCTTATACCATTAGTGCTATGTGTCTATTAAAGTAATGGGATAAATGCACAAATGTGGGGCAACAAATCGACAAATCCATGAGTTGTATCCAGTCATGTCATTCTGCTAGTGCAAAGCTTCTACCCCCCCTTATGGAAACACCATTTTTATGCTTGTGTAAGTGTCAAATCCAATACTTTGATTCTGCTTGCACAAGGCATGACGTGAGAAGATATGAGCTCATTAAGATAGATGTTGCTTGTTCTGTTAGTGGCTGTGCAACTGTTAGAGGTGTGATTCTGGATAATGAGGGGCCTATCACATGCAGGGGTTTGAGGAGCCCTCCATGGCCTGCTATGACAAGCTTGCAAAGCAGCTTGCAGTTGATCAGCCTGTTTTGCCTTGGGCTCCATATTAATTACATTTACAGGTGCTATTATAGATATTCCTAGGCTGACCATATGAAAAGGAGGACAGGGCTCATGTAACTTTAACAATTGTAGAGAAAAGGGAATTTCAGCCAGTGTCATTTGTATGCAATTAGTTCCTGGTGAAATTCCCTCTTCATCACAACAGTTAAAGGTGCAGGCACTAGACTAGAGTGACCATATACAAAAGAAGGCAGGGCCCCTGCAACTTTAACTGTTGTGATGAAGAGGGAATTTCACCAGGAACTAATTGCATACTAATGACACTGGCTGAAATTCCCTTTTCTCTACAACTGTTAAAGTTACAGGAGCCCTGTCCTCCTTTTCATATGGTCAGCCTACGGCTTTACAGCTCTTGTTGGGAATATAGCAACCTTGTCTGAAAGTTGCTGGAAGCTGGCCTTGAGATCTCTGTGGCCTACAGTGTGGTTTCCTGTGATTTCTTGGTTTTGCTCCTCTGCTTCCTCCCCCCCCCCCCCACCTCCTCCACTGCTGGGAGCACTTCTGTTTGCTCTCTTGCTTCTACTGGTGTTACAGAACACAAAATACACTGAACAAATTCTGTTTCTTTGAAACTCTACATTGTACCTGCATAGTCAAGAAGATTGTGAATAAACAATATTTACCCTTTCTTCACTAAAGGTGTGGTCTCTTTTTTAGCCTTGTGTGCATGTGGGGCTGGGAAATGTTCAATCTGTTCTGCTATTTGTTTTTGCTCTTCTAACTGCCTTTCTAACAGGAGGCATTGGTGCTAAATAATTCCTATTAAAACCATGGTATCTCCTTCCATAGAAGAAACCTATCCACTCTCTTGGGTCCTTGGTTGAAGCCCTGGGCCTGTTCAGATGACACACTAACCCACTGTAGATAACTGAAAAACATGATCCATGGAGGCTTAGCATGTCATATGGTAGATTTCCATTTATAAAATGGGCAAAGTACCAACTCCTGCTACCCACCTTCTACAAGAGGGTTAGTAGGCTGCCCATATAGTTCCTGTGTTATCTGGGGGGGGGGGAATGCTGTGGGTTTCTTTTGTTGTATCAGTGATGGGAAAAATGAAAATGTTGGCAACCATAGAGTCTGCTGGCAAGAACAACTGCCACTTCTACTGCCACTCTTGATTAGGCTGACCATCTGAAAAGGAGGACAGGGCTCATGTAACTTTAACAGTTGTAGAGAAAAGGGAGTTTCAGCCGGTGTCAATTGTATGCAATTAGTTCCTAGTGAAATTCCCTCTTCATCACAACAGTTAAAGGTGCATGCACTATACTAGAGTGACCATATACAAAAGAAGGCAGGGCCCCTGCAACTTTAACTTCTGTGATGAAGAGGGAATATAATTAGGAACTAATTAAATACAAATGACACTGGCTGAAATTCCCTTTTCTCTACAACTGTTAAAGTTACATGAGCCCTGTCCTCCTTTTCAGATGGTCAGCCTACTCTTGATGCCACTCTTTGTGATTGGTGTACTTCTTGTGCCATTTTTTATTTTTTACCGGAGCGGCTGCCAGTTGCCCAATCGGGGTGGAGGATGGTGGGATGCACAGTTAAACTGCACAGAGGAGTTACAGGTAACTACTACAGAGGGGTGGGTGGGTAGCAAAACCACATGGCATCGCATTGTTCCATGATTGTGTGATGGGCCCACCTGTCATGTTTCTTTTACCCCTCCCCTCTACTGCCCTACTGTGCATGTCTAAACACAGCCCGTTTTGTATCTTCCTACCACCTGTGCTCAGGTGGATGGGTATGCCATTGCACCCAAGCTTTGAGATCCTCTTCTGCAAGAGACTCACCTGGACCCTGCATTCCTGTGCTATGTGAACACCTGTCTGTCTTGGAGACCTTTGGAGAGTTATATAGGGAATCAATTCAAAGCTATATTCCTTACTTGTTCTGCCAGCTTTAGTTTGGGACTTTTCTCTGATATTTTACTTAATGGCCTGGTTTGGTGGGGGGCAACAATCGTCAGTTGTGTCGTGTGGAGGGCAACACACAACGCACACACAACTGACAGTATGCTATTTGGGGCACTTCAACAGTGGAGAAAAACATGCACCTTGTTTATCCCGAATTCCGTTGTTTAAAGTGTTTTGTGGAGGGAACCCCCCTCTCTCCATGTACTATTCCATTTGGTCATAGAGTTCGCTGGCTGGAGCAGTCGAAAAAACCCTGGCTGCTCCGATACAACCAGCAGAACTTCCATTGCATGCTGGGATATGGCCGGAGGATTGAGGGAGGTGGGAGAGAGGAGGGAGACGCAGCAGCCCAGAAGGATGCCCGGACTTTTAGCCACGCGACGGGGGGAGGAGAAACATGTCATGTGGCGGGTGCTGCGTCGCCACCGCCAAAATAACGCACGGTCAGTATGCTATTTCCCTCTCCGTTGCCTAAAGTGTCATTCGAATTCACCCAATGTCTTATCATTGTTTTAATTGTGTTTGGTTGTTTTTATTTGCATCTTATACTTAAACTTTGTTAGCCACTTTGGATATAGCCAATACAGACAGGATGCAATGCAAATGTTTTAAAATATTTTTTCCCATGCTTGCGCCCTGTGCCCTTACCCAAGTGCATGACAGGCCGAACTGCAACAGGTACAGTTTTCCTAGCACAGGAATTCTGTGATGGGGTATCCATGCCAGTTGAATTTATGCCTATCCCTTTAAAGGTGCAAAGGATTTGTTGGGTCAAAAGGTGGCAATTTTAGGCATTAGGCCCCTTATTGCTGCTTAAAACTTGCATCCACACCCATTGATTTCATTAGACTTCTACTTCTTGTTGTCAGCAGGATTTGTCAGCTGTGGAGTAGTTTTCAGTCACTAAGACTTCCATGGTTTCTGAGGTAGGGGTTTTAATTTGTTTTATTTCCAGATGAATACATAGTTTGAATTTGATTTGATTTGTTAAAAGATTATTTGTCTCCTATTGCTTCCGGTGATCCTTCACTTGAAAAAAAATAAAATCTCTGCTTTATGGGCAAAACTTTCTGCATCCTCCCCCTTGTGTGCAAGGCACTGGTAGAAAAGTATAGAAATGTCTAAGGCAGTAAGATCTATCCTCCATTACAACCATTATCTGTCTTAATATAATGCTGTTCAAGCCCAGACAGTCCTTGATCAATGCAGTCTGAGAATATCACAGCTATTCAAAAAGTGCAGATAACACCTGTGACAGTAACCTAACTCAGGGGCAGGTTTAAATGCACATCAAGAAAGCAATGAAACCCAGAAGAGATAAGTGGGAGTTCAGAACTGTATCTCTAGTGACATAAGCAATACACTTTAAGTAGTCATTTTCAGACAGTCGGCTGAAAAATTTTCCATCGGTAAATAACAGAAATAAAAAGAGGTTTTCTTTTGCAGCAAGAAAAATGACTGTAGGAAAGACTTCTGAATTGTTACATAATTTTCCAGCCAGTTTCTAATATAATGAATCCAAACCATGTCTAGATTTTTTTTAAAAGACCCTGTTTTGTTTATGTTTTTTTAAAAAAACACAGGTGCCAGGTATTTGGCAGAGACAGACAGAATTGATGCATTTTTGTTTATTTGTTCTGCTAGCAGCTAGTGAATAGTTTATAGACAGTATGCAAGCTTATACGTTGGCAAAAATTGAAAAGCTGTTTTGGTGAATGTCTCTTAATGCTTGGAGACAAACACATGTACTATTTATTTTCATAGACTGTAATCCTGCACACTTTGACATTAACTAGCCTGATTGTGTGGGATATCATCTGTAGGGCATGATCCAGCCAAAGCAAAGCACCTTTAGCTCTAGCCTATTTCAATTGCAGAGTTAAGGATTTGCTTAAATCTCTCCCATTAAAAACCACTGGGACTGAAAAATGCTTCAAGCTGCAATCCTATATATTAGGTATGTGCAGCGGATTGGATAAAAACGATCAGATCCGACCCAATACGCCATCCGATCCTATCCTATCTGATCTGAAGGGACCCGATCCGAATTGGAAAAAATTGAAAAATCGGACACCATTTTGAATGCTTGTCCCCATAGCCTAGTATTGTGTTACAAAAACACCTATAATTTTTTTCATTTTTAAAGATAGAAGGATGGAACTTGGGCACTTTGTAGATGGGTTAGGGGTAGTTATCTGTCAGAAATTTCAGAAAGATAGGTCCAGGCACTTGGTGGCTACTAATTTTTTAGATTAAAAGTTACAAAAGTTTTTCCACAAAGGCTTGAGCTGTCAATTGCCTCCCCGTCCCCTGCCTCCCCCTCCCTCTTTTATCTGTCAAAACTCCGTGTTGTTGTAACTTTTAATCTAAAAAATTCATAGCCACCAAATGCCTGGACCCATCTTTCTGAAATTTCTGACAGTTAACTACCCCTAACCCATCTACAAAGTGAGCAACGTTCAGACTTCTAACTTTTAAAATAAAAAAGTTTTAGGCGTTTCTTTCCTCATTGTTTGAAAAATACTTTGCCACTACATGTCTGAACCTATCTTTCTGAAATTTCACACACATATCAACCAAAGTGGTATCTGTAATGTGCCCAAGTTTCCTGTTTGTATCTTTAAAAATAAAAAAGTTGAAGGCATAACTGTATTTACCCCACTGCTACCCATTTTTCTAAAATTAATTGCCACACAAGGCAAGCACCTATGTTTCTGAAATTTCACACACATGGGTCCCAACATACCTCCTGCAATGTGGCAAAGTTTCATGTGTGGAACTTTAAAAATGAAAAAAAAATATAGGAATTCCTGGTTTGTTATTAAAAAATTAATTGCCACAAAATGCCTGCACCAATCTTTCTGAAATTCCTCACAGATAACTACCCCTAATCTATCTACAAAGTGCCCAAGTTTCATCCTTCTATATTTAAAAATGAAAACGTTATAGGCACTTTTGTAACACAATACTAGGCTATGGAAAAATGCATTCAAAATGGCGTCCGATACAAAATCGGACGTCCGATTTTCGGATCGGAATCGGATCTGATCCAATCCAGCAGACCTCCAATTTTTCTGATCTTATTTTTTTTTAAAAATCTGATTCCGATCCAATTTTTCCATCCGTGCATAACCCTATTTACCTGGGAGTTAGTCTTATTAAGCTCAGTGAGTCTTCTTCTGAGCAGACATGTATAGGAATGTGCTGTCAAAGACAATAATAAATATACACTAGCTACTCTGGCAACACAATCCCATGCATGATGATTTGCAGAAGCAAGGCTTGCTGTGTTCATTGGGGCTTGCCTCCTAGTAAATGTGTTCAGAGTTGCAGCCTGGTTCTTAGAAATTGAAATAAAGCATACTCCCTGTTCAATCATTGCCACTACATTCTTGTCAAAATGAAGAAGTCCTCATGTTGCAATTTGAAAATCCACAGATTTGAGCTTGTTTGTATTTTTCCCTTGACTAATAATAGAGATGGAGATGGTGATGATGAGACAAATGGAAGTTGCTTCCTCTAAGATGGGGTGGGCCATTTGTGGCCCTCCAGATGTTTCAGCTTATAACTCTCATCAGCTCTAGCCACCATAGCCAATGGTGAGGGTTGATGGGAGTTGTGTCGCCCTTCAGATGTTTTGGCCTACAGTGCCCACCCCAGCATGCAAGATATCCCAGGTTCATTTTCCAGCTGAAAAGGACCATGGCTAGCCAAGCTGAGAATATTCCTCTTCCTGAGTCTTAATGATTCTTTAATCAGCAGAGAATTAGGCTGATCAGTGGTCTGATTCCATATCAAGCAGTTTCACACATGAAGGGAATATCTAGGAATGCCTCTTTGTATCTTTCAGAAGTCATGCAAGAAGCTGTTCCCTCAGTGACTTAGATGGCATCCACCTTTTTTCTCTTGCTCATTGGTATCAATCAACATCCTAGGCTTTTCTTTTGCCTCAGCACAGTCCTGACATCATTATGACTGCATTGTCAATAATGATTATGATGTCTGCAGTGTCACTGTGGCAACATGATGCCACAACCAAAATTAATATCAGTTAATATCAGTACTAGACCAAGGCTTTGACAATTTTAAAGAGATGGCTATATAATGTACAGCAGTAGTAAGTAAAAACTACTCATGTCATTGACCACAACAGAAAATGTCCTTTCCCCCCTTTTTTTGGTAGCACAGTTCTGTATACCATGGACTAGTCCAGCCAGCGGCAACCTGGTACCCTCCAGTTGTTTTGGATGTCAACTTCCATCAGCCCATGCCAGCATGGACAAAGGTCAGGAATGCTGGGAGTTGTAGTCTGAAACACTTGGGGCAGCAGCTTGGGGAAGGCTTGATGAATCCATTGACAGCAGCTTTTTCCCCTTCTTGCTTACGACACAGTCCTATGTATGTTTAGACAGAGATGTATGTTTCGGTTGGGAGAGGCGTTCTATCAGGTATTGCAATCCCAAGCCACGTAATGCTTGATAGGTTAAAACCAGCACCTTGAATTGGACTCAGAAGCATGCGGGCAGCCAATGCAAATGGGCCATAATTGGTCTTATGTGCTTAGAACTTCTGGTCGCAGTTATTAATCTGGCTGCTGCATTTTTCACAAGCTGCAGCTTCTGAACAGTTTTCAAGGGCAGCCCCACGCAGAGCGCAGTGCAGTAATCTAACTTGGAGATTACCAAAGCATAGACTGTTTATTTATTTTATTTATTTAATTACATTTGTATACCACACCATATCCAAAGCTCTCTGGGCGGTTTACATAAGGTTAAAACAATTAAAAACAGTATACAAAAATGAAAACAGCAAAAACGTACAATATACACATAATATACACATACATTTAAAACCACTGTAAGAACTTTAAAAAGCTATAAACCTAAAAACAAAACAAACCCAGGCTCATCAGATATTGCTGAATGCCTGAGAGAAGAGGAAAGACTTGACCTGGTGCTGAAAAGATAACAGTGTTGGCGCCAGGCAGGCCTTATCAGGGAAATCATTCCACAATTGGGGGGCCACCACAGAGAAGGCCCTCTCCCTTGTTGCTGACCTCTGAGCTGTTGAAGCTCATTATCTCTGTCCAGATAGGGGCATAGCTGGAACACTAGCCAAAGGTGATCGAAGGCACTCTAAGCCATCGAGGCCACTTGAGCTTCATGATAGAGATGAATTCAGGAGAATTATGAACCTGCTCCTTCAAGATTAGTGCAACCCCATCCAGAAGAGGTTGAGCACCCTCCATCCGGTCAGAAGAACCACCCACTAACAGCATCTCAGTCTTGTCTGGATTGAGCTTTGGTTTATTAGCCTCATCCAATCCATTGTTGCAGCCTGGCACTGATTCAGCGCATCCACAGCCTCACCTGATAAAGATGAAAAGGAGAAGTACAGCTGTGTGTCATCAGCATACTGATGGCAACACACTCCAAAACTCTGGATGTCCCCAATCAGTGGTTTCATGTAGATGTTAAACAGCATGGGGGACAAAACCGACCCCTGAGGAACTCCATGTTGGAGAGTCCATGGGGCTGAGCAATATTCCCCAAGCACCACCTCCTGCAGCTGGCCATCCAAGGAGAAACAGAAGAACTGCAACACAATATCCCCCACTCCCAGCTCAGACAGTTGTCCCATAAGATATCATGGTCGATGGTATCAAAAGCTGCTGAGAGATCCAGGAGTATCAACAGGGTCACAATCCCTCTGTCTCTTTCCAGACAAAAAGTCATCATACAGGGCGACCTAGGCTGTTTCTGTGCCAAAACCCTACCTGAGACCCAACTGAAATGGATCCAGATAATTAGTCTCATCCAGGAGTGTCTGGAGCTGGGTGGCCACCACCTCAAGGACCTTGCCCAGAAAAGAACATTGCCACCAGCCTAAAATTGTTAAGATCTTCCGGGTCCAGAGTGGATTTCTTCAGGAGGGGTCTCATCACCATCTCTTTCAGGGAGTCTGGGACCACTCCCTCTCACAAAGAGGCATTGCTTACCTCCTTGGCCCAGCCAACTGTTTCCTTCCTGCTGATTTTTATCAGCCAATAGGGGCAAGAATGCAATACACAAGTGGCCGCACGATTCTGTCCAGTCACCTTGACAACATCCTTGAGCTGTACCAACTGAAACTCATCCAGGAAAACTGGACCATTTCACTTATTTCACTTATTTCTGCTCCTTTCAGAACTTCACTTTGCTTCATAAGCACATTGTTAGAAGAAAGAGAACTGCCTTAGCTGGTGCAAAAATATTCCTGCCTGAACAACTCTGTTAAAAAGGTAACCTGCATCTTATTCATATGATAATCCTTGTATACTCTCTTATAATAATAAAACATGAAAGCCTTGATTCCCATTATGCATTGACTATAAACCCCTGTATAAACCACAAAGCAATACATTTTCGGTGTGGTTTGATCATCTCTTCTTAATGCTATAAATGAGGGCTATAAATTGGTTTCTGACACAATTTGCGTAATAAACTGCTTAATGTCTTGTGAATGACATGGATGAAACTTGGCATTTAGTATTGCAATTTATATTTAAATTAGGGATGTGCACTGGATCGGACCCGATCCACGATCCGAGTCCGGTCCAGTGGGAAATCGGATAAATTATCCGATTTCCGATCCCGCAGCTGGATCGGCCGATCCAATCCGAACCGGTCCGAAAAAGCTCCGAACCGGTTCGGCGGATCGGCGGATCGGCGGGCGCCCACTGGCGCCCACCGCCGCTTCCATTGGCGGGCGCCAGCGGGCGCCCGCCGATGAAAGTGGACAGCGGGGGGGGGGAGGAGGGGGGCACTTACCTTCTCGGCCCGGTGGCTCCCGTCCGGCGCCGGCGCCTACTACTACTAGCAGGCTCCGCGGCCTGCTCTAGGGTGGCGCGCCGGGTGATGTCATCACCCGGCGCGCTACTCTAGAGCAGGCCGCGGAGCCTGCTGGAAGTAGTAGGCGCCGGCGCCGGACGGGAGCCGCCGGGCCGGAAAGGTAAGGAGGGGGTGCGTGGAGGGGAGGAGGGGGCGCGCGGAGGGGGGAGGGGGGCCCTTACCTTTCCGGCCCGGCGGCTCCCGTCCGGCGCCGGCGCCTACTACTCCCAGCAGGCTCCGCGGCCTGCTCTAGGATGGCGCGCCGGGTGATATCATCACCCGGCGCGCTACTCTAGAGCAGGCCGCGGAGCCTGCTGGAAGTAGTAGGCGCCGGCGCCGGACGGGAGCCGCCGGGCTGGAAAGGTAAGGAGGGGGTGCGTGGAGGGGAGGAGGGGGCGCGCGGAGGGGGGAGGGGGGCCCTTACCTGCCCGGCCCGGCGGCTCCTGTCCGGCGCCGGCGCCTACTACTCCCAGCAGGCTCCGCGGCCTGCTCTAGGATGGCGCGCCGGGTGATGTCATCACCCGGCGCGCTACTCTAGAGCAGGCCGCGGAGCCTGCTGGAAGTAGTAGGCACCGGCGCCGGACGGGAGCCGCCGGGCCGGAAAGGTAAGGAGGGGGTGCGTGGAGGGGAGGAGGGGGCGCGCGGAGGGGGGAGGGGGCCCCTTACCTTTCCGGCCCGGCGGCTCCCGTCCGGCGCCGGCGCCTACTACTCCCAGCAGGCTCCGCGGCCTGCTCTAGGATGGCGCGCCGGGTGATGTCATCACCCGGCGCGCTACTCGAGAGTAGGCCGCGGAGCCCGCTGGTAGTAGCCGCCGGCGCCGGACGGGCCGAGAAGGTAAGCAGTGGCGGGGAAGGGGGCTTACCCCCCCCCGGAGCCGTCCGCTTCTATCCGCTGGCGCCCGCGGGCGCCAGCGGATGGAAGCGGGCGGCCCCAGGGGGGGTAGGGAGCGCGGGGGAGGGGGTTTACCTGCCGGGGCCGTCCACAGCGGACGGCCCCGGGGGGGGAGGGAGTTAGGCCCCCCCTTACCCACCCGCCGCCATTTTTTCCTCATAGACTTGCATTGCAATGCAAGTCTATGGGGAAAAAAATGGCGGCCGATCCAAAAATGTACGATTTTTGGGTCGGGATCGGACTCGATCCGGTCCGGGGGGCCTCCGATTTTGTCCGAACCGGTCCGGGACAAAATTGGAGGTCCCGATCCGGGTCCCGATCCGATCCGGGGGGTCCGTGCACACCCCTAATTTAAATATGCTTCAAGCATAATGCTGGGGCCATCAATAGTAGGCTGCCTGAATACATGCACCCTTGCATTTACGTTGAGTGGTTTTTGGCGTGCTCGAGATTAGATGATGGATCATGATGATAAAAAAAAATACATTTGTATGTTCTCTTTAGAGTAAACATTTTCTTAATATGCTGCAACCCATCATTATTCCAAAAAAGTCCATGGGGCTGAGCAATATTCCCCAAGCACCACCTCCTGCAGCTGGCCATCCAAGGAGAAACAGAAGAACTGCAACACAATATCCCCCACTCCCAGCTCAGACAGTTGTCCCATAAGATATCATGGTTTACATGAACTTGCCAACTCAGGGCTGGAATCACCAACATTTGCTGCAGAACGGGCTTAGGCAAGCTGAACCTACTGAAAAAGTAGTATTTCCTGAGAGGTCCTTGATATACAGCAGGGTGAGGAACCTGTGACCCTGATGATTTGGACCAATTCTGATCAGATCTAGCCAGCATGGCAAGTGGTCAGGGATGCTGGGAGCTGTAGTCCAGCAACTTCTGAACATAAGAACCATGCTAGATCAGACCAAGGCTCCATTTAGTCCAGCATTCTTGTCACACAGTGGCCAACCAGCTGTTGACCAGGAATCCACAAGCTGGACATCTGAACAGCCACAAGTGCCCCACCCCAGATACAGAGAATGAGGGCAATGCTGCACCTTCCACTGAGCCCTTTTTAAAGCTTTCCATAGCTTAGAACAGGGATGGCCTTGCAGGCAAAAATTTTACCCATCAGGCCATCGTAAGTGAAGCCCTTCCCCAAAGCCCTGCCCTTGAAAGCTGGTGGAGAGATGACTCCACAAATACATGATCAAGAGATAACAGCAGGGATTCCCCTGTGTGCCCCTCCTGCCCAATAGGGGAAGGCAAAGCCACTCTGACTGGGGCACCAGATGGAGGAGCAAGCGTTCTTCCAGCCAGCGCCTTGGTTGGAAACCCTGCTTTGTGGTGCATGGACTTTCCACAGCTGGAAACAAGCTCTTGCACAAGGAAGCCAGGTCCTTGACCAAGGGCTGGCTGGAGGAGTATTCTTCTAATTGGCACTTAGGTTGGGATGGCTGGGGAAACCCTGTGGGCTGCAAAGCCCCATCCCCGACCGAAGTGTCAGCTAGAGAAGATCCTGAGACAGTTTTTTGGCCAGGAAGCAGATGACATCAAAAGGTGTGGCCCTACCCACTTCTGGCGTATGGAGGGTTCAGTGGTGGGGGAGCATGACATCCACCCCATTCTAAATAAGTTTTCCACCCATGGCTTAGTACATGATGGATATTCCTTTGCAATAGATCAAGGAGGTGCTATTGACCTTATTTATTTCCAGATGGGAAATCAGCTGATGATACACAATTGTGTTTCTCTATTGGAGTTGACTTTTGACAGTTGTTCTGTCACCTCCACTCTGAAGTGACTGAAAACAGCCACCCCATAAGTCAGATCCTCATATATGCCAGGTGTCTCTATTGAACAGGGGCAGCCCCTATTGTCTGATCCCAGTCCCTGATAAAACACTCCGTATTTTTCTTCTTCTGGGAAAAGATGTTAGAGCTGCTTTTAAAAAGAATTTGTTAACTGTATGCACACACTGGAGTTCTTTCATATTCCAGCCACCTTCCCTTTGGGCCCTAGAAGTTAAAGCTACAGTCCTAGTGTTCTTACTTCATATAGACCCACATGAAGCTCATTGGGACTACTTTTGAGTAAATATAATTAAGATTGCATTTTGAGATAAAACACGCTTAAGCTTTACTTCAAAACACTTTTAGGTCAATTTACTAACTGACCTTGCTCCAGAAGCCAGTGTAGGACAGGATATTGCAGTGTAGGCCTTTGGTGTGAGTGGGAATAAGGGTGTTACAAGAGCATCCCTCTGCGTATCTCTGAAAAATCAGGGGATGTGTAAACCATGTTTGCGAATACAACCTTTCCTCCTGTTAAAGCTTGAGTAGTGTAGACGTGCAGAAAAGTTCAAAGCTCAAGCTTTGAGCAGCTCAGGAATGGGAGATTAATGTGTGTGCCCCACACTGTGCATGGAAGGTAAGATGTGACCCAGCATGGGTGTATGCACATGTAATAATGCTTCCTCCTGTGGGCTCTTAGAGTTCTGGGCCAATGAAAGGACAGACAGAGAATGTTGAGAAAGGGGCTGAAGGAAAGTCAGTTGCTGATAGAGGAGGAGGAAGAGAAGCTGAGGAGGAGGAGGAAGAGAAGCTGAGGAGGAGGAGGAAGAGCTGAAAGGGCACCAGAGGGAGAAGAGAGAGAGAAATCTTACATTACGTGTTCATCAAACTTAAAAAAACTGCTAAACATTATTTTTTAAAAGAGCATTTTTTGTTTTGTTTTTACCCTTGCCAGTTTAATTGCAGTACATTTATTTTAAAAGTGTAAAGTCATTGCAGTCGCAAGGGAAAATAGGGAAACATTTTTATTCAATCATTCTCAGTCTACTAGTCTCCGCCGCGACATGAGGTTTGCACTAGTAGAGTAAGAATGGGGAAGAATCTGCAGAAGTAGACAAAAATGAATGGCACAACCATTTGAATGGAGGGTTTTCTACCAAATGCCACTGCCTGTCCCTTGTACTGCAATGCCAGCACCAGCAATAACCTCCCAGTTCATGTAAAAACAGATCACGATGAATGAATGTGGATTTCTTCAACATTAGAAAGTGTTTATGGCTTGGACAAGCCATTACATAAACCCTTTAGTGCTGTAGAATTACAGACAGAGAAAGGAGTTTTACAGATGGCCAGTTTTAGTTGACCGGTTTATGGTGTGTGCTGGGGATCTTCCCAATTGCACATCAAGGGCACTAAGAGGTATAATAGCCAAAAGAAGGGAGCATTTAAAACATCAGATGCAGAGCTGTTAAGTGTAGGGATGTGTAGGGCCAGGAAAATTGGATCGGAATTGGTATCGGGACTTCTGATTTTGACCTGATTCGTATTGGGAAAAATCGGACGTCCCTCGTATCACTTCAGATCCGTTTCCGATATGAAAATCGGACCTCCGATTTTAATCGGATGCCATTTTGGGATGATATCCCCCATAGCATTCTATTGTGGTAAATAAATGCCTATAACGTTGGGTTTGACAGCTGTCAAACAGCACCCCCCTTCCCTTGCCTTCTCCCCCTTACTGTCAACAGTCAAACCCACCGTTTTGGAACTTTTGGAACTTTTAAAGTAAAAAATTAATAGCTACAATCTTTCTGATATTTCTCACACAGAAGTACCTCAAACCCATCTGCCATGTAGCCAAGTTTCATGCTTCTATCTTTAAAAATAATAATAAAAAATTAAATGCATTTCTTTCCTCATTTTTACAAAAAATACCTTGCCACTACACACTTGAACCTAAGTTTCTGAAATTTCTCACACATCACTAACTACATGTCATCTCTAATGTGGCCAAGTTTCAAGGTTCTATCTTTAAAAATAAAAAGTAGAAGGCATAACTGTCTTTTCCCCAATGCAACCCATTTTTCAAAAATTTCCTGCCACCAAAGGCAAGCACCTATGTTTCTGAAATTTCACACACATGAGTAGCAACATACCATCTGCAATGTGGCCAAGTTTCATGTGTGGATCTTTAAAAATAAAAAAGTTATAGGCATTCTTGGTTCGTTAGTAAAAAATTCATAGCCACAAAATGCCTGCACCTACCTTACTGAAATTCCTCACACAGAAGTACCTCAAACCCATCTGCTATGTGGTCAAGTTTCATGCTTCTATCGTTAAAAATAAAAAAAAGTTGTAGGCATTTCTTTACAGCAATAGAAGGCTATGGGGAAAATCATCCCAAAATTGCGTCCGATGCTCCGATTTTATCCGATTTGAATCGGATCAGATAAAATTGGAGTTCCTGAAAAAAAATGGTATCTGGTATCGGATGTCCAATTTCCCTCAATTTGCTTTGGAATTGGACATTGGATCCGATACAATGCACATCCCTAGTTAAGTGGCAGCATATTTATTTGCCAAATTATATTTTAAATTATTGTTCAAATTTATATGCCACTATCCACAAAGATATCAAAGCAGTGAACATAAAATTCAGTGGCATCAAAACAACAAATACAGCAATAAACATAACACAATACAAATTGATCAGCATTAAAACTGCACACTTTACTGTGTGCTACAGGCCATTGCTGGCTGGGTCAAACATCAGTAAAAGCCTGTGTGAAGTGAAGAGCTTTAAGAAGTCATCTGAATGTCAGAACTGTGGGGGCCTCTCTAATGACAATTGGCAAAGTCACTCCTGAGCAGCCTCTTTGACATTGTGGAGCTCAGAAGGCTCTCTGGTTTACTGGGGAGCTTCGGTCAATGAAACAGGTCAGAAGATGGCTGGAGCATAAGTGGCGTAAGACTTGTCTTGAAGGTGACCAAACACACGTAAGAACATACAGTTGTGCCTACTGCATGCCAGTGAACACAACAAAGAAGGCTTACTTTGCTGCCTCCATTGCATCGTCAAGCTGTCGTCCAGCTGAGCTTTTCTGAGTGGTCCACGGGTTACTTACAGCTAACCCAACCAGTCCAATACTGGAACCATTGGAGGCTCGTTGCAATGAGTTTGCAAGACAATTCGAGGACAGAATCGCTCAATGCTGACTTGAATGCCACTATTGAATCAGTGTCTGTTGAGGTCTCCAGTGCATTGTCTTATCCTGTTTTGTGGGATCAATTTCAGGGTTTGGAACCTGAGGTTGTGGTCAAGACACTTTTATCTGTTCAACCCACCACATGCTCTCTTGACCCTTGCCCATCATGGCTTATTCAAGCTAGTCGTGGGGAGCTGATTGACTGGCTCAGGGGAGTGGTGAATGCATCATTGCATGATGGAGTGGTCCCTACTGCTTTGAAAGAGTCAGTGACATGACCACTCTTGAAGAAACCCTCCCTTGAGCCAGAGAACTATACTAAATATTGTCCGATTGCAAACACCCCATTTTTGGGTAAGGTGCTCAAGAGAGTGGTGGTGTCTCAACTGCAGGTGCTCTTGGATGAAACTGATTATCTGGATCCTTTCCAGTCTGTATTTAGGCCCAATTTTGGGACAAAATCAGTCTTAGTCGCTCTGATGGATGACCTTCTTTGAGAGAGAGAGACAGGGGGAGTGTGCCCAGTTATTTCTTCTCGATCTCTTAGCGGCTTTCGATATCATTGACTACAGTATCCTCCTGGACCACTTTCATGAGTTGGGAGTTGGAGGCACTGTTTTACAGTGATTCGACTCCTACTTGCAGGGTAGGTTCCAGAGAATAGCATTGGGTGGCTGCACTTCAACATCATGGCAGCTGAACTGTGGAGTACTGCAGGGCACCAATCTGTCCCCAATGTTATTTCATATCTCTATGAAGAGCCATTGAGCGTGGTCATCAGGAGATTTGGGGCCAGTATGCTGATGACACCGAGCTCTATTTCTCTGTGACATCTGAATCGGGAGAGACCAAGTCTGGGAATTGGGGCATTTGCCTGTTCTGGATGGGGTTGCACTTCCTCTGAAAGAGCAGGTCCATAGTTTGAGGATGCTCCTGGATCCATCTTTTTCACTGGAGGCACAGATGACCCAGAATGCCCATTATCAACTTTGGTTGGTATGCCACCTATGCCCATTCCTGGATAGGGATAGCCTAGTCATGGTCATTCATGCACTGGTAACCTCATGATTAGACCACTGTAAAGTGCTCTATGTGGGGATACCCATGTGTGTGGTTCGGAAGCTGCAGCTAGTGCAGAGCACAGCATCTAGGGTGTTCACGGGGACACCTAGCTGTGCTCATATAACACCTGTGTTAAAAGAAGTGCACTGGTTGCCTGTTAGCTACTGAGCCATATACAAGGTTAGGCTGTTATCCTATAAAGCCGTAAACAACTTGGGACCAGCATACCTAGCAGACCGCCTCCCCTTATATACACCCAGACGACAGTTAAGATCTTCAGTGGAGGTCCTGCTGGCCATTCTGAAATGAACGGAATGTCGCCCACCCTCTGGAAAACCCTCCCTCGTGTGGTTCGGGAGGCAGAAAATGTAATTGCTTTTAAATGTCTCCCAAAAACGTACCTCTTCACACAGGCTTTCCCTGGGCAGTAATTTATCTGATTTTATATTGCACTTTTACCTTTTAACATATACTTATTGTATTTTTATGGTTTTAATTTTGCACTGCCCAGAGAGCCAAAGCTATCAGGCAGTATAAAAATGTAATAAAATAAATAAATAAATAAAGCGTCCCTGGGGTGTGGGGGGAGCTGCAACACTAAATGCCACAAGCATTTCTACATGTAAAACATTAGTATCGGAACACCCTCGTCATCTTTCTTACTAGTGCAGCTAGTTTTCTTCAGAAATGATGCATAAAGTAAAAAGTGGAGCAGCCAAAACTAATGAAGCAATAAACAATGACTTCCTTCCCATATTACGAGTCTCCAGTGGCTCAGCACTCCTGGTAATTTTTACCCGTGAACCTGTTTTTCATGTTGGAGCTTGGGTCGCTTTTACATGGTTTTTGATATGTTTTGTTAAAAGAGACAGATCATGCCATTGCTCAGTTATTTAATGTGTATTGCTCAGTTATTTAATGTGTCCCTCTTTGTGGGTGAAAAAGGGGGGGAATAATGAGACGAAACAAGTATGTATGGTATTGAATTCGGCTCACATTTGTGGAAAATCTGAAAGGGAAACTGGGGAGCCCCAGATCTATGCCAGCAACTAGCTAGGTGTTGTATTGGGCAAAACATTTTAGGCCTGCTGGATGGCGTCTGCCTTCCCATGTCACCCCCCTGGGCAGCAAAACACCAGGTGAGGTTAGGTGAGTTGGCCTCAAAGATAACCCTTCTTCCTCCACTGGGGCCACAAAACTCTCAGCGGAAGGCCTCACTTGTCACCAAAACATGCCACAGAATGATCACCATCCCTGTGTCACCTAACTGTGTCCATTCCTACCAGCCTGATCCAAATGTGACTAAATTAGCCTGAAATGTAATACATTCCTAAGACACTCTCTCTCCACTTACAGTGTGAAGTAGGCAAAAAGATACATGGCCCCAGCCAATCAGGCTATGTGCCAAAAATGCCTCCTCAGCCTCCAATAGGGCAACCAAATGAACCCACACTGCATCCAGGAAGGGAGGGAGCCGCGAGGAAACAGAGGCTGGGAACTGGGCATGTCCAACTAATAATGGCACCACTGCCCCACCCATGGCCAGTGGCATGATGCAATCCCCAGCAATAGGGATTGGGCATGTCTCGCTCTCCCCCCTCCCTCTGCAACAGCCTCCCTGCAGCCAGGTAAGCTGGATATGGGAGGAAAGGTGGTATTTGCTCCATTTTTCCCTCGAGGTGACCTTTATGTCTTTCTTTGTTGCTTTGAAAAATATATTCAGAATGAAATGTAAAAGAATTCAAAAAAGAATATTATTAACACATAAAATAATCCACGAAAGGCATGGGATGAAATCCCAATGATTTCTACAACTGCTTCCATCAGTGGAACCAGGAGGAGCGTGTTTCCTTTCCCCCTGTGTGTCCTCAACATCTGCTCCAGAGGATTGTAGGACCATTTGGGCTAGATTTTCAGGGGGGCTGGGGATTGCAAAGGGTATGAGAGAGGGAGGAAGTCCTGTTGGATAAGCCGACTGCCACTGGCATGATGTTGGGTTTTGCCCACGGTGTGAAGGCCTGCAGGAAACCTTGGTGAGAACCAATTTCCACTTCCTTGAACAAGTTTCCTTCTCTTCATTTACCTTTCTTTCCGGATTCTTGTTCTCAGTTCACAGTCTGATCTGCTGAACACTTCTACCAGTCACTTTGCCTGGATACCCTGTCTCTTAGGGCCAAAGTAGACATGACATTTGTCACATAGTTAGCCCCTGTTGTGCAAGTTAAAACAACAACAACAAATAGACAGCATAGGGAAGGCAAGCTGGATCTGGGCTGTGGCATGGGAAAGGGGGCTTTAACTCTATGGCTCAATTCGGACAACACAATAAACAACTGGTGTGGGGGAAACAATCGTCAGTTGTTTTGACTATTGTGTCATCCGAATGCTGCCATAGTCAACTCAGCGCTGATCCTAATCCACATAACAGTTGATTATTTATTACCATGTTGTGTGGGGAGTATCCCCTAGTTGAACAACTGTAAAGTTGATTATTACCCCACTATTGACTATCGTGTCGTCCGAATTGAGCCAGAGTCTCTGCTTCAGTCCCAATTAGAATCTTTTCCTCTGCCACACCAATGTTGAGAAAAGCTTCCACACCAAGGCTAACTACATGGCAAACATCATGTCTAGTTTTCCTTTTAGTTTCTTATCTTCTGGTACCTCTTTCCAGTCCTCTGCCTACCAATTCAAAAATTATGGGGAATTGGTTGGCCTTCATTCATCTAGGATTACAGGCTCTCAGCGGTCTGGTTGTAATCTAGGATTACAGGCTCTCAGCGGTCTTTTATTCATCCACGATTAGAGTCTTACCTTTATGGAAGCATTCGACAGCTTTGTTCCCTGAGTAGTCAGAATATTTATGAAGATTCTATGCCATCTCATCAGGCCAATCATTTGCTCTTCAGCGGTTACAAGCACAATGCAATATAGATCTGCTGTACTGTAATTTTACCTTATTTTATCATGTATGTTTGAATTGTAGTGTGCTTCCGTTTTATGTTGTTGCTCTTGGGCTATATATATATATATAGAGAGAGAGAGAGAGAGAGCACTTCTAATTTTAAACAATACCAAAGCAGTTAACAAAAGAATAAAGACCAACAAAAGCAAAACAAATAAAGAGCACACACCAAGAACACACAATAAGATGAAGTTGTCTTAACCTGTCGAGACATTCTATTCCCTCCCCTTAGTCTCCATACAAGCCTGAATTTCACAGGCAGCCCTTTTCTGTATATTATGAATGAAATGGAAGGAAATGTCTTTCTTCTAGATCCTCAAATGGATAGTGGAGTTCATGTCTCAAATTTTCCATTTGCATCTGTGCAAGGATAGTGACTCACTTGCAGAATTTCCTATCTCATCTAAATAGCTTTTGGAGAAAGATTTAGATTTGGCAGGTTTTTCTCTTTGTGAAAAATCACACGCCACCCAGTCTTGAACCTAAACAGTCAGTCTGCTATTTTTCACAATCACAGTCCCGAGGGCACATTTCACAGGGAACTTTTCTTGGAGCACAGAAGAAATAAATAAAATAAACAATAGATCAAGGTGAAGGCTGCTTAGTTCTGAGAAATGATGTCAAATACTCTTGCACAGTGCAGAAGGGCTGTGCGGGATCTCCTGGTAGATCCTGGTGCCCCAAATCCTTTTCTTCCCCTACGGAATGAAGATGAAAAGCACTGTTATTTCTCCTTGGATTCAGGTATAGAGCTGCACATTCAGGGAACTTTCTTTCTTTCTTTCTTTCTTTCTTTCTTTCTTTCTTTCTTTCTTTCTTCTCTCTCTCCCTACCTCTCTCCAGAGGCTTGCCAATTCAAAAAGCTTTTTATCAAACTGATTGTGGTAGATAATGTTTAAAACAGAAAGTGAAAAGGAGAGGCCAGAAAGCTGGCCATGACAGATGTTAGAGGATGCATTGAGAATGGCGTAAGTTTGTGCAAAGTAGTTGTGATGATTCCTTTTCAGCCCATACTGCTGATACAGACTAGTTCCATTGTGTCCTAATGAACTAATTCATACATATTCACCAAGGGCTTCATTTCATCTGGGACCCCCTGAAGCCTTTGATAGGAATGTCCTGGTGTATTCCAGAAGCGTGAGCTGTGTTTAGGAGCAGCTCCAAGTTATTGTAGTTTTAGAATAAATGATGAAATCCCTTATCAGTGTATTCGAGATGGGCTTCTTTTTGTTTCCTTTTACAGAACTCAAGTGCCACACAATATGTTTAGTTATTTACAAGCCATAAACCTGTTTTTTACAGAAAGCAGATGAGATAATAAACTTGGGTTATTCTGCTAGAGGCTACAAGTAAGGACTCACATGATTAAATGCTCTTCTGTTAAGTAAGTAAAGAAACAAATCCCTGCACATAGATAGCTGATGTGCCAATCTATGCTAGAACATTGACTGCTCATTTTATTTATGAGTATGATTGAAAATATTTATATCCAGCCTTTCTGCTTGATAAAAGGTCTCCAAGGCAGCTTACAATAAAACAAAAATTGACAAATAATAAACAAAAGCTTTATTTTAAAAAGAACATAGTGGTGACTGAAAAAGGTACTGTGTGTCAACTTCCCTTTAATAGTTTTGCAATATCCACATGGAGGAAATGCATCCCCCAACACACACATGACTTTGTCCCTGGGTCTGGAGTACTTCCCTCATCCAACTGGATAGTTTGTGACACCTGGCTTTTCCTGGCAGGACTAGTGACTGAAGCAATGAGGTGAAGATTGTGTTGACTGCTCACTCCCCAGGCCTTAGATGTTACTGTCATTTTGTGTGTAAGAGCATTTAATCAGGTAAGCATCCACCTGCAGTCTGAAGTGATAACATTCGGAAACAGATTTACCATATCATTTGTTAGTTTGTCTGTCAGTCTGTTTTAATTTATACTCTACCACTCAATCCAGAAGGATCCACAAAGCAATTTATATAAAAGAATAAAATATAATTAATTTAAGGCAACTTCTGTGCCAACACATAGGATTGTGTTGTGGATGCATATTCCTCTCAAAATCCAGTTCTCCTTAGAATGTTGTGGCTATTCCCATTGCCATTCACTTAGGGATGTCAGAGAAATCCATTTGGGGGGTGGAGTTCGATGAGTTTCCCTAGGCTCCGCCTCCCAGACTTCATCTCTGTCCTTGCTGTGGTGCCCAACGTGATCTGGAGCAAGTCAGGGCAGTTCGTGGATTTTTCAGGAATTTTACATTTTTTGGAGGGAGAAGGTTCTGCAATTTATTCAGGGTTCTGAGCAGTTTGTGCAAATTACGATCAGGATTGAGGCCATTTGAGTGCTGAGTTTATTTCATACCTTATAATGGGACACAGACTTTGGTCAATTTGCTGTGAGATGGCATTGACCTTTCATCTACAACACCATATTGCTCTCTCAGGTTCAACTTGTGATTCATTACAGCTTCTAACTCATTGACAGGTCTAATTCCCTATTTTATTGTATGCATTCACTCTGTGTGATCCCTTGCACTTGTCCATTTTATAGTTCTCAGCCTATTACTCTAATTTATCAAGGTCACTTTGAATGGGATTCTTAGTTTTCTTAATTCTCACCGTCCTTTCCTGCTTTGCATTATTGGCCAATCAGATCCACATATTCTTCACTTCTTCATTTAATAAGTCACAGAAACATAGGATGGCATCAGTCATGGAACATCCTCCTTGTCATTTAGTTTAACAGTCCATTCGTAACTTGTGAGCACAAGCTAGTCAAAATTAAGTACTGTTAAGCCCCATTGATTTCAATGTGAGAGTTAAAATCTTTCAGACCTAAAAATGCTTAACTTTGGTTGGATTGCATTTTGCTTTTAGAATTTGGCCAATGAGTGTATCTTACTATAGTTCTGTATAATCGACGTAGTTTCCTGGTGAGACTATTGTATGAACCTTCATCATTATTATATCAATTTCATTCCACATCTATATTGTATAAAAGCCAATTCCAAGTACTGTTCTTCCAACTTTCCATCATACTCTAATATGGCCAAGAAGCAGAATTCTGGATGAGGTACTGAAAATAGGAGCTGGCTTGATTCATAATGGCTGGAATCCTCTATAGGAGGGATGAGGAAACTGCAGTCCTCTAGATGTTGTTGGATTCTACCCCCCATCAGCCCCAGCCAGCATGGTCATTAGATAGGGATGATGGAAGTTATAATTCAGCAACATTGGGAGAGGCACACGTTCTCCACACCTACCCTATGGATATGATGGATGGGAGAGTGGAAGAAGACACCTCTATACCCATCTCCTTGCTTTTCTGTTAATCATGGAAGATATTGCTGTTGTCCCAAGTGGAGCAAAGGATATGGTTAGGCCAGGGAGTTGGGGTGATGAGTGGGTGGTTGGAGTGGAATCTGTTGGGCTGGAGAAAGGACTGGAACTCTCCAACTTGCTGAAGAAGTATTAGACCGGTCAATGCCTGCATGGGAATTCTGTGTAAACCACCTTGGGTTCTTCATGGAAGAAAGGTGAGATATAATGTAATAAGTGAAAAAAAATGTAAGGAACATATTCCCTAAGAGGATATAATGGTCCTCGAGCCAGTCAGGTTGATTCGTCCTTTACAGCTACCTGCTTTGAAAGTACAAAGGAGGGCCACCAGTCCAAAGCAGAAGTAACTGGCAGCTGGCTAGCTGTGCTCTAAAGATGCCCTTTCGATAGGGCTATAATTTCTAGGAAACATTTTGGTGAATAGAGTGCTTTACAATTCTTTTTTGTTTTATCCTCACAATGGCACTCCAAGATAAATTAGGAAGTGAGACAATGATTTGTCTTAGACTACCTCTATGAGTTTCTTGGCTCAACACGGAGATTGGAACTAGGCCCAATTTGGTATTCGCCAAACACCATGCTGTCCAAGTCCTCTCTCTGTTCAATGTATGGAGGATGGGCACTACAGATGGGGCCTTTTTGGTGGTGGCACCTCAAATTTGGAACAGCCTCCCAAGAGAGAGATGCCTGGATCCAGTGCTGCTTATTTTTTGATGAGCAGCTGTTTTATTCCAAAGGGGCCTTTCTGGGATGAATATATACACACACACACATACAGAATTCCTGATTATGATTTTGTGAACTTTTACATTGTTCTTAGGTGGTTTAATTGTCATTTATTGCCATGTTCTTATTTTATGGATTATGAACTGCCTTGATTATTTTATGAAAGGTGAGACAAAAATGCTAAAAAATCAATAAACAATAAAAGAGTATACGAGAAAGTGCTGGACTATGATTTATAAAGCACTGTTTAAGCCCATATTACTTGTATATCTACTGTAACAATGTGACGGCAAGAGTGAGGACCAGAATCAGGACGTTTCTGCCTGTAATTAAAAGTCCGCAATGTAGAATAGTGTGAACCGCCTAGTCAAATGAATTACTTCCTCCCCGCCACTGTGTAAATGTGTTTATTTGAGCCAGATTTACTGAGCTTTCATACATCTCAGTAAGAAATGTCTCAGTAGGGCTTTGAAAATGTTGTGATGTCTCTTAAATACGAAACTACTAATTTGGATGAATCACTTGGAGGCCTAGTTTTGATAATAGCAGAGGTTTTGTTAGAGTGATTTCTTGTCTGGCTGATGCAGGTTCATTAAGCTAAAAACATGCTCAAATCATGCGTCTGTGTAACAAATGCTCTTGGCAAAACTAATTAGATTTGCCAGGTTAGTAAGACTCAAAAAAGCCCCTGTGAAATTCAAGTGATATTATTTGTTATGATAAGACAGGCCCCTTTACAGTTGAATTACCATGTATAAATTGGGAGAAGTAAGGGTTCAATAAAATAACTTTTTGGAAGATTTTTGTGTGTGGCAATGATTTATAACAATTTGACACTTGTCTTAGGAAGTATAGCTTTGAAACCTTCTGTGATATAGTCTCCTCTTTCGTGATTTCAGATCTTCACAATTAGCTTTCAGATTTGCACTATCTACATAAATGAAGCTATTTTCAACATGCTGGAAGAAATGCAATACAGTTTTGAGATTTGTTTTTGCATTAAAAAAAAGATAACATGAATAGCTGCTCTGGTAAAGTCCTTGCAATAAGCCAATTTCAAGATCAACCAATTAGGCTGCTGCAAACCCATTGGGCTTACTACTTTCAGATAAACATATATAGGATCATGAAGTTCAGCCTCCATAGTGACATAATATACTTCCTGAGTGTGGATTTGTCCTCATAACGCCCAGGTCTGGCCTTCATCTAGATAATATTAGTCATGACTGAAATCTGCGGGGGCTTATTTTCACAGCAAATAACTTGTTCCATTGATTTAAATGGGCTTTAAGGATGCCCCATTTTCTCTGGACTGGAGGCTCTGTCAACATCAGACTGGATTACACAAGTGCTGTTGTACAAGTCCTAGTCTTTTGAGGCCAGTTGTGGAGGTAGAAGTTGTTCCTTTCTTACATATGGGACTTCAAATGTTGTTTTAATTGCAGCAAAGAACATACTTTTATTTTGCATTCAGTAGCAGTTTCCCATTATTGTGTTATCCTCTCTTCTTTGTTTCATGGTGCCTGGTTTCTGCATGCATCCCTTGTCTTTTTGTAATTATTTCTTCCTGCTTGAATAGTTCCCCAAGCTCTGACTTATGCATGTGCTATATATATTTTGCACTATAGCAGGACTTTTGCAGTCAACAGGCCTGCCTTTTGTTCTTATTTGTCCTTTGTGGGTGTATTTTAGTTTTGTTTACAACACTGTCCTTTGATTTTCATATCATTTTTATAGTAGCCCTATTTGTAGTGATCTTTTCCCTGCTGATTTATCTTTCCATTATAATGGACTTACTTTGTGTTCTCACCCATCTATCTGCTGTAGTCAGCCAGAGAGCACATCTTTCTGCTGCAGTATTTTATTTTTCTGATCAGCAGATCATTTTTATGCTCTCCTTCATTGATTTACACTCTTATTGGGAGGGAGGCCATGTAGTTTCTCTCTTCACAGCTCTCAGACAATTTTTATGGTGGTCAGTCATTCCTGTTACTCTTTTTTTTTTTTTTTTAAAGAGTGTGACCATTCCTTTCAAAAAGACCAGCCATTTTTTTTAAAGCAGGCATAAGATTTCAATTATCCATTTTGTTCAAAATTAATTTGCTTTGGAGGGTTGTTGTCATAGAAATACTTCTGTGGGGGGATTGAAATGTCTTAAAAATAAGGTTGTCAAACTCTTTTGATAAAGGCTGGCTGGCCTTTAACTATGAGCCTATCTACACAGTACCTTGGAACGCTTTAAATTAGGGATGTGCACTGGATCGGACCCGATCCACGATCCGAGTCCGGTCCAGTGGGAAATCGGATAAATTATCCGATTTCCGATCCCGCAGCTGGATCGGCCGATCCAATCCGAACCGGTCCGAAAAAGCTCCGAACCGGTTCGGCGGATCGGCGGATCGGCGGGCGCCCACTGGCGCCCACCGCCGCTTCCATTGGCGGGCGCCAGCGGGCGCCCGCCGATGAAAGTGGACAGCGGGGGGGGGGAGGAGGGGGGCACTTACCTTCTCGGCCCGGTGGCTCCCGTCCGGCGCCGGCGCCTACTACTACTAGCAGGCTCCGCGGCCTGCTCTAGGGTGGCGCGCCGGGTGATGTCATCACCCGGCGCGCTACTCTAGAGCAGGCCGCGGAGCCTGCTGGTAGTAGTAGGCGCCGGCGCCGGACGGGAGCCACCGGGCCGGGAAGGTAAGGAGGGGGTGCGTGGAGGGGAGGAGGGGGCGCGCGGAGGGGGGAGGGGGGAGGGGGGCCCTTACCTTTCCGGCCCGGCGGCTCCCGTCCGGCGCCGGCGCCTACTATTCCCAGCAGGCTCCGCGGCCTGCTCTAGGGTGGCGCGCCGGGTGATGTCATCACCCGGCGCGCTACTCTAGAGCAGGCCGCGGAGCCTGCTGGTAGTAGTAGGCGCCGGCGCCGGACGGGAGCCGCCGGGCCGGAAAGGTAAGGAGGGGGTGCGTGGAGGGGAGGAGGGGGCGCGCGGAGGGGGGAGGGGGGCCCTTACCTTTCCGGCCCGGCGGCTCCCGTCCGGCGCCGGCGCCTACTATTCCCAGCAGGCTCCGCGGCCTGCTCTAGGATGGCGCGCCGGGTGATGTCATCACCCGGCGCGCTACTCTAGAGCAGGCCGCGGAGCCTGCTGGAAGTAGTAGGCGCCGGCGCCGGACGGGAGCCGCCGGGCCGGAAAGGTAAGGAGGGGGTGCGTGGAGGGGAGGAGGGGGCGCGCGGAGGGGGGAGGGGGGCCCTTACCTTTCCGGCCCGGCGGCTCCCGTCCGGCGCCGGCGCCTACTATTCCCAGCAGGCTCCGCGGCCTGCTCTAGGATGGCGCGCCGGGTGATGTCATCACCCGGCGCGCTACTCTAGAGCAGGCCGCGGAGCCTGCTGGAAGTAGTAGGCGCCGGCGCCGGACGGGAGCCGCCGGGCCGGAAAGGTAAGGAGGGGGTGCGTGGAGGGGAGGAGGGGGCGCGCGGAGGGGGGAGGGGGGCCCTTACCTTTCCGGCCCGGCGGCTCCCGTCCGGCGCCGGCGCCTACTATTCCCAGCAGGCTCCGCGGCCTGCTCTAGGATGGCGCGCCGGGTGATGTCATCACCCGGCGCGCTACTCTAGAGCAGGCCGCGGAGCCTGCTGGAAGTAGTAGGCGCCGGCGCCGGACGGGAGCCGCCGGGCCGGAAAGGTAAGGAGGGGGTGCGTGGAGGGGAGGAGGGGGCGCGCGGAGGGGGGAGGGGGGAGGAGGGGGCGCGCGGAGGGGGGAGGGGGGAGGGGGGCCCTTACCTGCCCGGCCCGGCGGCTCCCGTCCGGCGCCGGCGCCTACTACTACCAGCAGGCTCCGCGGCCTGCTCCAGGGTGGCGCGCCGGGTGATGTCATCACCCGGCGCGCTACTCGAGAGTAGGCCGCGGAGCCCGCTGGTAGTAGCCGCCGGCGCCGGACGTGCCGAGAAGGTAAGTGGCGGGGAAGGGGGCTTACCCCCCCCCCGGAGCCGTCCGCTTCTATCCGCTGGCGCCCGCGGGCGCCAGCGGATGGAAGCAGGCGGCCCCAGGGGGGGTAGGGAGCGCGGGGGAGGGGGTTTACCTGCCGGGGCCGTCCACAGCGGACGGCCCCGGGGGGGGGAGGGAGTTAGGCCCCCCCTTACCCACCCGCCGCCATTTTTTCCTCATAGACTTGCATTGCAATGCAAGTCTATGGGGAAAAAAATGGCGGCCGATCCAAAAATTTCCGATTTTTGGATCGGGATCGGACTCGATCTGGTCCGGGGGGCCTCCGATTTTGTCCGAACCGGTCCGGGACAAAATTGGAGGTCCCGATCCGGGTCCCGATCCGATCCGGGGGGTCCGTGCACACCCCTACTTTAAATAGTATTTTAAAATGTTCCAAATAGGTGTGTTCCAAAACATCTTAGGCCACATTAAGGAGTACTCACATTACAGGAGAAAGATTCTTCAGTCTTCAAAGCGGTGTGTGCAGTCTCACACACCTCTGTCCGTCTCTTTCTGTTTCGTTTTTACAATGAGTTTAGGCCAAGGCATTGTGGGCGCTGTAGTTCACTCGCCCACTTCCTCCTTAGTTCCCCTTTCATTCCCTAGTTTTCTATGACTATAGGGCTAAGCATTGTGGGTGTTGTAGTTCACTCGCCCACTTCCTCCTTAGCCCCTCTTTCTTCCCCACCAATCAACGGCTAAGCATTTGGGCACTTGTAAACGAAGCACTGCCCCCACAAATCACAAATGGTAAGGAAGGACACATTATTTTACTTAAACGATTTATTAAAAGTAAAAACCATTGTATATATCTGAAGTGAGTTTTAAAAAAACCTTGGGTATACAACGTTCAAGGGAGTGCGTCATGTGGCCCAAAGAGTTTTCGTAACCCTTATAAAATGTTACAAAACTAGTGTGTAGATCGGCTCTGATTCATTAGATGTCTATGGGGATTATCACAGGATGTTCCTGTTGGTGAGATACTGAGATATTGAGAATATCACAGGATATCACAGGATGGAGAATATCACAGGATGTTCCTATTAGTGAGATTTTGAGAATATTTAATTAATAAATCATTTGACTTAAGCACATACATAATTTATTTTTGGAATGTGAATCATCTTAAATGACAAGGATGTAACTATTCTAGTCATGTTTCATAAAGGGTGTGGCTGGATATTCTAAAGAAGGTACTACTTGTGCAAAGGAAGGTGAGACCTCGGTCTGGTTTTTGTGTCTGTTATCACAGGCCCGATCTACACCAAATAGGATAAGACACTTTGAAAACAGTTTGGAAGCCTCTTTATATATCAGTAGGCCAGAGACGGTCTGGGGGTGCACTCTGACCCCTATAAAGATCGAGCTGATTAATTTATTTGAGGAACATGGAGTCTTTGTTTTTGTTGCTCCTTTCTGGCTATGAGTTACTTTTGATTTCTGATTTTCATCTACCTTTGCCTAACCTAGTCCCAGTTCCAGTTTAGCAGTAGCTGAGTCTGATAGGGCCAGGAAGCTTCTCTCATTTTTTAAAGTGCTGGACGATGATGGATATGCCACTTGGTTTTATTGGCAGTGCTGCAAAATATATTTTTCACAAGCACTTAGATCTCCTAAGTTCCCATCTACTGTCCTTGTGTTCCTATGACCTCAAATTCTTTTTCTCCAGTTATTATTAATAATAAGTTCTATACAAAATATAAGATAAATATATTGTGTTAACTGCTCAGTGCAAGTTACTTGTGCTCTGGAACCAGTCTCTTGTATCGAACACCAGGAGATCTCTGGATGGGGATATGAGAGATGTGCACAGTTGAGCCCATGGGAATCCTCTTCATGGAGGTACCACATCAGCCAATTGTATTTAGGGGTAGTTTTCAATAGCAAACATGGTCAAATCCACAATAGCATCTTGCATTGAACATAACTCACTGGTACCCTTTTGCCTGATTTAACTTTTATACTCCTATCTGCAAAGGATGGTCTGTTTTTTGCCCATATATAATAGCTGCCAGGCATATTATCATTTACATCTTTCTTTTGCCTATAAAAAAGTGTCATGAAGTGTAGCATTTACTATCATGAGGATTCACAAATATCTGTTACATCCAACTACAACCACTGACTTCATTGATTTTGCTACTGGGGGGAAAAATCAAAATGTACCATGAAGACATGAACATGTACATTTCATATCAAATGTGCAAGGGCGTGACATTCACATCACATCACTTTTCTAGCTGCAGTTTCAAAGAGCCCCTTCGGCTTATGATAATGGAACTTGAAAGTCAAATCAGGCACAGAGAATGTAATATACTCCCAATGCAGCATTTTCTAGCTTCCAAGCTTGCTACAGGACTGTAAATAAGGATGAGAAAATCAGTCTGTGTATTTACTCATAAGTCCTTTCTGTCCCATTTCCAAATTGATCTGCACATTTTTTAAAAACTAAAATGGGCAGTTCTAAATGTATTTTCACTCTATGCAATTTAACATGTATTTTGATACATTTTTGAGTCAAGAATTATGTTGGAACAGTCGAGAAATGTGAAAAATGGTGGATAACCAAATTCCAGGAGGTGCAGATAAAGAGCCTATCTACACTACTGCTTTAAAACGGTTTATAACAGTTAACCGTTTTAAAGCAGTAGTGTAGATAGGCTCAAAGTCAGTTTGTATCAGAATTTGAAAATATTGAATTCCTTGTACATCCCCAATTGTAAAGTGTTAACAATTAATGGTGTGTGTGTTCCAGTATTTCGTTTGCATTGTGTACACCTAGGCTGTTCCTTTTCCTATTGGGATACTTTGAACTTTACTACTATTGGTTTATACAAATCCTACATAGTCTGACCAGATATTTTCAGTAGAAGTGCTGCTGAGCTGTGGCCTGCAGTGAACTAGAGGTATACAGAAGTTGAAAGCAATACTTTGGGCATTTCTGATAGTATGTTCTTGACTTAGGGAGGCTTTAACATCGTACACAATCACTGTGCTAACTGAAACCACCCCTTGTATATGAAATTCCTTGCCCACAGGTAAAGCAATTGGTAGTATCCAATGTGACACTACCACTAATGTAAATTTTATTATGCTAGCATAAGTAACCTCTAGCACAACAGCAATAGTACTCACTGGCACAACTGGTTTCCCAGAAAAACGATTGTGCTGCCATGTTCTATTGGTGTTGCGTTAGAAATAAGATATACTAGCGCAATGTAATTTATACTAGCAGTAGTGTTGCATTGGATATTGCCCAGTGTCTTTGATTATTACAAGGGTGGGCAACTTGTTTTGTCCTCAGATGTTTTGTCCTACAGCTTGCATCAGCCCTAGCTAGCATAGCCAATGGTGAAGGATCCTAGGGGTAGTAGGCAAAAAACATCTGGAATTTTCCACTCCTGGGTTAACAAAAGAGAGGTGTTGTCAAGCATTTGGGGTACTGACAAAGGTGCCCTATGACTCTATGACTTTATGCACATGCTGTCCCTTTGTGAAAAAGAGCCCCTGTGCATGTATAAGGTCTCATTTTCACAACTGATGAACATGTGGCAACCAGGGGGTGTATGGCTAGTTGGCTCATTGTTGGGTGAGGGGCATTGAATGCATAAACAACCATTTGAACAACCAGAAGCTGCAGTTTGGTTTCCTGCTGGAGCAAACTTCCAACATGTAGCTTGAATAGCACTGACTATACTTAAACTTTTGTGCTTATGTCAAGCCATTCCATTGACTCTTGCATTATTAGGAGTTATCTACCATGAGCAGGGGACCAGTGTCCTATTTCACAGATAAAAGTCCTCTATTTGAAGATGTCCTCTGTTTGAAGAGGTGTCCAGTCCAGGTCTGGTTTAAAGATGACGAACTTTCAGAAGGAAGATCTGGTCCTTGAAGTTACCTATCAAGAGTTAGTACCTGGATTGCAGACTGAGCAGGTACACAGATTACCTAGTCAGTGTTCTCTACTCTAGCAAGATGTATTGTATTTCTATTTAAATTATAGTTATTGTTTCTAAATTTGCACCTATACACATAAATTTACAGATGCCAATGTCATGCAAATGTATGTCCTCTCTTGTCCTCTTTTTTTGGGGTGGGGGTAATGTGGACCCCCATTTTTGGCAATGTGTAAGTGGCCACCATATCTGAACACCCCCCCCCCCATCTTTTTCAAGTGAGCAACTCTGTTTAAAAACTGGTTTTTAAAAGCCAACTTTTAAAACTGCTGTTAATGAGTCAATTATCTTTTGGTAAATTAAATGAAAGCCTTTAACCATATTAAAAATATTCTAAAAATGTCTTATTCACACTTCCATTTTAAGCAGATATGTTTTAAAACAAACTACCTCCCAAGGACAGAGTGAATTCACAAGGGGTTTACAGCATATTTTCCATATGTTTCCTATAAGAGAAAACCAAGAACCTGGTAAGAATTATCCACAATAGATATGGCAACACAAGGGAAACAGTACTTTTTTATTTTATTTCTTGTTGGAGACTAGCATTCCTGGAAGATGCATGATTATTATATTACAAGTATAAATGCTTAGCTTAAGTTTAGCACTTTTTTATTGAGCATAACAAGAAAAGGTTAACTTGAGCAAAGTGGGAGAGAACAGAAAAAGCCATATGATACCAAGGCCAGAAGATATTGATCAGATGATGTTCAACTATTGTGGAGGCCCATGGAATGATGCTAATTTTAATGAAGCAATAATTACAACTAAAAGAATTATAAATGTAAGACATCTTTGTCCAACCATGATCTACAAATGGAGATTTTGTGATATGAATAAGACTAATAAGTTACTTATATTTGATGGTGACTTTGCTAGGGAATTTACTGACCATCCAAAAGTTAAGGGAGGAGTGAAACGGATAGTTAGATATTTATCATCATGAGAGTGATAGATGAAATCCTTCAGCTAGTACTAATGGGATTTTAAAAATTCAGATAGAAGGGAATTCATACTTGTTTTAGATAAACTATCATTCCTACCAAAAAGGACTGGGTGATTTGTTCTGCATAAAGAGCCACCTTATAAATATATGAGCTGGATAGGTTCAGTTAGTTTACATATATTATTTACATATAAATGGTATAATTTGCATGACTTTGGGGGCTTGTTTGCATTTGGTGGGCAGCCCCATCTTCTCTGATAATATTTGTTCTCTTTCCATGGGAAGATTAAAAGTAACAGTTTTTAGGACATTATGGAGACAATATTGAATGATGATACTGATTTGCAGGTAATATTCAAAATATTACAGTGTTTTCTCACAAAATATGGGCACCAGAGCTGAACACTTGTTAGTTTGTATTATGCCAAATTTGTATAATTCAGTCAGATAAAATCCCACCAGTTAAGTTTTTCTGATAGAGTTGTTGGTCCTTTGTAATTGTAATTTACTGCATGTAGTAGTGATCTTGGGCGTGGTTAGTATGGGGCGTGAGTTTACTTATCTAGCTTACAATCCACCCCTTGGCTCTGTTCTCCAGACAACATACATAAGACTTGGATAATTTCAACAAATTTATATATTACTTCCAAAGTTAACCCAAGAAGCACTCCTGAAGAACTCCACTGCAACCTAAGACAGAGGTAGCACACTGCCTCAGCTCAAGGCCTGAATTAAGAGAGAAGGCCCTGCCCAGATACAAAGGATTTAAAAGAAACTAGCTCTTGCAGGCTTCCTTAAAGCTATATACCTGGAGTCTCTAATGTAGTCAGGCTATCTTCCACTCCTGATTTTAATTTTGTTTCTTAAGGCTTTTAAATAATTAAGTTCAACTGGGAGGCTGGCATGGAAGGACTGCCTCTAGGACCATCTTTATTTTGAGTTCCAAAGAGACCACCCCTCTGTTTTATATTTAGGTTCATGGGCAAGTTAGTTTTCTTTTAGTCTCACCAATTTGCCTCCTGGGAAATGACTTGTGACTGGCCATACCTACCATGGCAGCCATTTTTATGAATGGGCAAGCCACTCCCATGTCAGCCATTTTGTGAAAACATGACGCACTCTCAAAATTCCAAGTGTGTCCACCACCCCAAACATGTTAGATCTGGATATTCTGACTCACAGATGAAGTTCCTTCCACCTGTGAGACTTTTGCTTTCTTTCAAAGGAGGAAGCAGATAGTTATATATCTGCTTAGATGAGACTGATTATCTGGATCCATTTCAGTTGGGTTTCAGGCCTGGTTTTGGCACGGAAACAGCCTTGGTCGCCCTGTATGATGACCTATGTCAGGAGAGGGACAGGGGGAGTGTGACTCTGTTGATTCTCCTTGATCTCTCAGCGGCTTTCGATACCATCGACCATGGTATCCTTCTAGCACGACTGGCTGAGTTGGGAGTGGGAGGCACTGCATTGCAGTGGTTCCGCTCCTACTTGACAGGTAAGCTCCAGAAGGTGGTGCTGGGGAGACATTGCTTGGCCCCGTGGATTCTCCAGTATGGGGTTCCGCAGGGGTCAGTTTTGTCCCCCATGCTGTTCAACATCTACATGAAACCGTTGGGTGCGGTCATCCAGAGTTTTGGAGTGCATTGTCATCAGTACGCTGATGACACGCAACTCTATTTCTCCTTTTCATCTTCATCAGGTGAGGCTGTGGATGTGCTGAACCAGTGCTTGGCTGCGACAATGGACTGGATGAGAGCTAATAAACTGAAACTCAATCCAGACAAGACTGAGATGCTGTTAGTGGGGGGTTCCTCTGACCGGATGGAGGGAGTTCAACCTGTTCTGGATGGGGTTGCACTCCCCCTGAAGGAGCAGGTTCGTAGCTTGGGGGTTCTCCTAGAACCATCTCTGTCACTTGAGGCTCAGGTGGCCTCGGTGGCACGGAGTGCCTTCTACCAACTTCAGCTGGTGGCCCAGGTATGCCCCTATCTGGACAGGGATAACCTGGCTTCAGTTGTCTATGCTCTGGTAACCTCCAAGTTAGATTACTGCAATGCACTCTACGTGGGGCTGCCTTTGAAGACGGTTCAGAAGCTGCAGCTTGTGCAGAATGCAGCGGCCATATTGGTAACAGGAACCAGAAGGTTCGAACATATAATACCGATTCTGGCCCGTTTGCATTGGCTGCCTGTATGCTTCCGAGCCTGATTCAAGGTGCTGGTTTTAACCTATAAAGCCTTACACGGTTTGGGACCACAATACCTGATGGAACGTCTTTCCCGACATGAACCTACCCGTACACTACGCTCAACATCAAAGGTCCTCCTCCGGGTGTCTACTCCGAGGGAAGCTCGGAGGACGGCAACAAGGGAGAGGGCCTTCTCTGTGGTGGCCCCTCAATTATGGAATGATCTCCCTGATGAGGCCCGCCTGGCGCCAACACTGTTATCATTTCGGCGCCAGGTCAAAACTTTTCTTTTCTCCCAGGCATTTTAACAACTCAAGTTGAGGTTTGGATTGACTTGTGGCCAGCCTTAATAGTTAAAATGTTTTAAAGTGTTTTAATGACAGCTGTTTTATGTTTATGGTTTTAAATTTTGTATATTGTCTTTTTAATGCTCAATCTTTTTAATTTTTGTAAACCGCCCAGAGAGCTTCGGCTATGGGGGCGGTATATAAGTGTAATAATAATAATAATAATAATAATAATAATAATAATAATAATATCTGGCTCTACTTTCTCTGTTGAAATTAATGGGCAAACCCTGTGGCCAAGACCACAGAAACGTATCTCTATTCAAGTATTAACAGCAATACACCACTGAGATATTTAGCATAGTTGAAATATGTGTATTAATACTGCCAGGATCTACACTACTGCTTTAAAATGGTTTATAACAGTAGTGACAACTGTTTGGCCCCAGGACACACTCCATATACAGTTTTCAAACCATTTTCAAAGTGTCATATCCTGCTTGGTGTAGATCTGGCCACTTTTGAAGTAACAGATTCTGAGTCCGCTTCTGGGTCCATTTTTCCAGTTAGCATAATCTAGTTAGACTTCAGACCCCTATTTGCACATGAGGTTCCTTTCCCCAGTCCAAATAGTTAGGGCTGCATGTCCCCACTTTTTATAAAGCTGACAACTGGTTATCCAGTAGGATTTTAACTTTTTAAAAGATGCTACATGCACATGGCTCTAGTTACACTGTGAATACTTTGCTGGATTGGAGCCTTTGTCTTAAGATCATATTCATCCAGCCCACTAAGTGTATTTGAGATAGTGGGAAGAGGTAACACAAGAGCAACTACTGATACAAAGCCGCTCGTAGACATCTGAACCTTTGTTTGGTGACTATATAACTTAATGCCAATATTAGAAAATGTTCATCAGATACTCAACTATGATAAACAGGAGTGTTAGCAAGTGAACTGGAACCTTATAAAAAATTACCTCTACCTTTGATGCTACTGCCATATGAAAATATGGAAACCTAATTCCATACTATTTGGGAATACAAATCACCTTGAATGTGATTTGCATTCCCAAATAGGAGTGTTAGCACGTGAATTGAAACCTTATAAAATTTGCCTCTACCTTTGATGCCACTGAAAATTTGGAAACCTAATTCCAGACTATTTGGGAATACAAATCACCTTGAGTGTGTGTGCTTGTAATTCTTTTCAGAGCAAAGATCAATTCAGCAATGATGTGAAGGTATACAAGGTACGTGTAGATTCACATAAAATCTGTTCAGCCACATTCAAATATACTTCCTGATATATCCCAAAGAGTCATTCTATCTTCTGTAGAATAAAAGAGCTGAATACTGAAAATGAGAAAAACATTGGGCCACTCAACATGTGACACTAAATTCATGATTTGAAATTATTGTCTTTTTAACTGGAGGTATCAAATGCAAGAGGGAATTAACACTTTCCTTCCACACCCCAGTCCTGATGAATATCACCCCCCCCCCCCCAATGCAGTTTGGCAGGAAAGCTCCTATTGGCATGCCCCCAAGAGCATTTGTGGGGTGGAGGAAGGGTGGGGGCGGAGAAAGCATTTCATGGTATTAAAGTGCCATCACTTTCTTTGTATTCTTTCTTTATTAATACATCCCTCAACATTTGACAATAAAAGCATTCCTTCTGTTATGCTCATACTTGACAAATGTATGCAAAACAGACAGGACACCGTAATCGTTTGCTAGCCAAAATTATAAGTTCTGTTTGGCCCATATTCTGATTTGTTGCATCCTCAGCATCCATCAAATATGTTTAAAAATACATTACCTGCCACTAAAGTCTGTTTATACATTGCCATGCAAGACATTTTATGTGCCAGAATAAACATCTGTCCAATTAATTATTTGCAGAAAGGACATGTGGACGAAATGAATTGACTTCCATTAAAACTGATAGCAGCAAACCTACACATGTATTCCTCCCCACCCCCCACCCCCACCCCCATTTTGGCTGGTAATTGACTACTCTGTCCTATGTCGTTTGCATATAGCTTTCATGTCGGAGTATCTTCTACACTAGAAAGGATGGTTTTATTGTAGAGTGTTAAAGGATGCAGAAAAAAAAAACAGAGATGCTAAATTTGGAACATTAATGCAGCAAAGGTTTCTAACCTGCAATGCTGTGCCCAAGTGCCATTTGGGGACAGTTTGACAGAAGATCTATTTCGTTTGTCTGCTGCAGTTAACGTGTACGGAATGCAGGGAAAGGATTCATTCTCTATCACCTTTCAGCTGTGTGGGTGGAAAATTTGGTAGTTGAATAGGGAATGGCCCTAATGGGGATAGGGATAACAAAGGAAGTTAGCATTTGAAAATTAAAAGGGTTTTTCATTTTATATATAAGGCAATTGTGTTTGCTGTAGCTACACTGTGCTTACCCACAGTAAAAATATAAACGGTGACGGGCAGACTCACATCCCTAAATTTTCAATGGATGCTTCCTACAGTGCTACTGGGAATGCCCTATTTAGAGATTATTATGAATCAGACTTTGGACCCTTCTGATACGTAATTACCTTGGGATAGAGCAGGGGTGGGACTAGGTCTGGGGGCTAGCCAGAGCTCAGACTGGGGATGGGGGGGACACACACCCCACTAGCAAAATTGCTGCACATCACGTGCATCATTTGAAGTTGCATTAGTATTGCTGATGTTATTGTTGGGCCAAAAATTGCACAAATCGTATGCCACCTTGTTAGCAAAGAGGATTGTACTCCTTGGTGACTTCTGGGAGTGCAATTCTGCTTGTGAACAAGGTGCACACTCCCAGCGTGTTTTGTTTCCTTGAAAAATTCCCATGTATTTTTGGCGCTGAAGCAAGTCTAGTGGCAGAAAGGGCTGTGGGATTGCAAAATGGGCGGGGGCAGCCTGCAGCCTATGGATGAAACTTTTGAGCCCCATTCAGAGGAGGAAGAGTTATTAGCCACTGCAGCTGGGGCTGGTGGCTCATCTCTTTCAGGTAAGAAATCTGAAGCCCTATTCCATTAGCCAACAGCTATCTAAGATTATTTGATCACCTGGTAGAAGAGGAAACACAAAGCCATCCAATAGCCCCACAGTGTGCGGCTGCAAGCCAGGGTGCCATCCTTTAAATACCGCATAATCTTCAGCTTAGATTCTAAGCTGGCTCTGGCAGCTGTCAGCCCTGCTTAGGGTATACTTCATTTGGGAGCTAACCTTTGTGAAATCACCATGGCTACTCTTTCATTTAGAGTTATTCCAGGTGCTGTAGCAATTGCTCCTGACCATCAACTATACTGCCTTGCCATTCAGATACCTAGTTATATAGCTCCTTATCTGCTTGCCGCATCGATCCAGCTAATCTTGAGCTACACCCATTTATTGCTGCCTCTTTGCCTTTGCTGCCCTAATTGGATAATTATCTATCTGTGGCCCCTGCACCCTCTGTAAATGTCAGATATGCATATAGTGACCGCCTTCCATCTGGTAACCTATGCTCTGACTATGGGAGGCTGTGTGGATCCAGGATCGGCCTCCACAGTCATCTGTGGACCCACCGCTAAAGTCCCTCTAACTCTGGAAGATAATCTTGGTAGACAATCTTAATCAGAAGACAATCTTACTCGGATACGAATGATCGCTGATGATGATTTGCCCTTCAGATTTTGTGTTTACTGCAGAGAATACAGCTTGTGCATGCCGTGCAAATTACTATTGCAGGGAATGACATGTCTGTTGGCAGCTGCCATTTTCTTCTGTTTGGTTCCACTCCTTGAATTCGAAAAGGTTTCTACAAGTAGCTTCAGAAGAATAGTGCAGAAAGGTTTAATGCGCCCACTATTTGGACATTCCACAATATTTATAGCATATATGTCTATAACCGAAGGCTCCTGGACTTCTGTCCGTGTCACTGGCAATAACCTAGGCCCTTCCCACCCAATCACTGCTGCCTTTCTCAGCTGTGCTATGATTGGGTGAGATGGCCCCACAACATGGGCCCTGCTAACATGGCTTCCAGTGGTCAGTATGGCAACATAAGAAGAAGATACAGGGAAGCAGCTCCTGAGCAAGTCTAGGAGCCCTGTACCACCAAACTAATTATCATTTGCATGCACAAATACTCAGCTGTAACAATGCTGCTCTCTTGTTTGTTTGTTTTTATTGTGTGTGTGTGAGAGAGAGATCCAGCCAGGTACCCCCTTCAGCTTAATATATGATCAGAGCAAAAAACATCAATGATCTGTTCTACAGAGATTGAGAGAGAGGGGAATAAAGACCATTGTATGGAGAAGAAGGCAGAAATCATGGCTTATCTCTTCAGAATTAAAGTATGAGAACAAATATTACCATAATGGGCAGTTATTTTCAAGATTTTTTTTTACAATTAAGAGATTGATTGACAAGGTTGTCAGATTTGATAAGCATCCATAAAATATTGGATAAAATAATGTTTTTAATAGAATATTTGAGGATCTCCTTTGAGTCTAAAGAACATAAAATCAATGAAGTTACTACCATGGGTATTGAGGTTCAAAACATTTTATTAAATGCAGCTGTCTGAAATTTTGCTTTCAGTGTTTACTTACTTGGAAGAGATTCTGCATGAGCCATAGCTTGAGCAATGTTTATTTCAATTTGTTAATAAAATTCACATTTATTGGGTGTGTCTCTATTGAAATGGTTACGTTTTCCAGTTTGCTTCCTGTTGCGAGTGGAGAAGGAAGCATGGAATAAAGACACAGACACCAGAGCTTGGGCTAAACTAGGGCTTCTTTATTTAAACGATAAGGTAGATTCACACCCTCCCTCAATCTGCATGTGAAAGTGCAGGAATCAATATCCTTACCTCAGGCTACTTGCCTGGCATTGTGGGTGAGCCACATAAGAGAGTCACCGCTCTCTTATGTGTTAATTTTGTAAGTGTGGGGAGACCGCCCTGCGTCAACCCCACTCAGAGCCATAAAACTCTGAGTAGATGAGGCACGAAGATCCCCAAAGGCATACTATATCCTGACATGGGAGCCATAAAATTCCTGAGGAGCAGGTCCTCTGGATAAGCCAATCACCAAAAGGCGCTAGAGTGCTCACCGTCCATATTCTGCTATAGCAAATTCCCACACGTTCCTATAACAAATCAATCTATTTATCCACCCTCCTAATAAATCCTCCAATATGGAGTAGGCAAAAAACTCCCCACCATTTATGGGGAAGAAAAATTCCTACTCAGTCCTCCCTCCAAAGGGAGCGACTGGCTAAGTCCTATACTAGAAGAAGGGAGGGAGGGTTGGAGCCGAAAGAACCAGAGAGGCTGATGCAAGGTGGGGCCAGCCTTTATAGGCTCGGCCTCGCCCTTGCTGCACATTGCCCATGTGTGCGTGCACATGAGGCCTTTATTTCCCTCCTCCCCACCAGCAACAACCGTTTCCTGCTCAAGCCGTACCGGCTGAGTGGAATAATGGATTCTTCTGATTTGGATTTCTTACTTGCCTAATTGATGTGATGGCATTCACGCTGCATGGTATATCAATTTTTTCGTCACCTCTAGTCAAGCAAGAACATAAAGCTCCTTAATTTCTGAAATATGTTTTGACCCTGAGTGATATTTTTCTTTCATGTGTTGTTGCTTGCTTTCACTTTGTTTTTTGTTTTATTTTGAATATTTCATGTTCTCTTTTATAAATAGTGACTGAAGGGAACATTACACTATTTAGGTCAAGTACCTTTAAAAGCCTGTTAGTTTGATGGTGGCCTCACATATTCCTTTTCCCCAGTCAGGAGTGTAATTTACATTAGTCAAGTATTAATACTCTATGCACCAAATGTCCTGTTATATAAAAGTTTAAATGGGAAAGCCTGTCTCATTTAGGTTCCTTTCACTATAAAAAGTACATCTCCCTTTCACCCGAAGATACCCTATGATATGTGTACCACTTTTTCAAGGAATGTGCGCATAGTGGGTTAAAAAGATGGATGGCCATCACCCATCTGTTCCTCAGACCATGTTTGACTCTGAGATCTATGGACTGCTCTGTTCTTTCATCTGGGGAGCTGAAAATAGTGGGAGTTTTCTAAACCCTTACCTTCGCCATTCATCGTATGGCGAAGTCCATATGTCCTCTGTTTTCTTTCTGCTCTTTGGTTTGTCATAGAGGACCCAGAGGACCTTCTCTTCTGCCGCTCCCAGACTGTGGAATGACCTGCCGGGAGAGATCTGCCAACTTACCAGTCTTCTAGAATTCAAGAGAGCTATAAAGACTGATCTCTTCTGGCAGGCCTACCCAATTGAATTTTAAGACTTGGTTGATTTTATTAATGTATTAATTTTATATGCTTTTAATCAGTTTTATGTATTTTATATTGTCTGTATTGATGTTGTTCCCCACCTCAATCCAGAGGGAGAGGCAGGTAAGAAATAATGATAATAATAATAATAATAATAATAATAATAATTTATAACCCGCCTCTCCCTCCGGATCGAAATGGGGAACAACAACAATATAAAACACAAGAATCACAAAACAGTTAAAATTTTAAAAACAAGAAAAAATATATAATTAAAAACACCTTAAAATTCATCTGGATAGGCTTGCCGGATGAGAGCAGTATTCATGACTGTCTTAAATTCATGAAGACTGCTAATTTGTCTAATCTCCTCCAGCAGACTATTCCACAGTCTGGGAGTGATGGAAGAGAAGGTCCTCTGGGTAACACTCGTCAGCCTAGTTCTGGCTGATTTGAGTAAGTTCTTCCCAGAGGACCTAAGTGTGCGGGGCGGATTGTACAGGAGAAGGCAATCCTGCAGGTAACGTGGACCCAAACCATGTAGGGCTTTAAAGGTAATAACCAACACTTTATACTTCACCCGGAAACTGATTGGCAGCCAGTGAAGTGATTTTAAAACTGGTGTAATGTGGTCACCCCTAGATGTACCAGTGGCTAACCTGGCTGCCATATTTTGAACAAGTTGAAGTTTCCGGACTAGGCACAAAGGTAGCCATATGTACAGCGCATTGCAGAAGTCAAGCCTCGAAGTTACCAGCATGTGCACTACCATCTTTAGGTCTTCCAACTCTAGGAAGGGGCGCAGCTGGCGTATCAGCCGAAGCTGATAGTAGGCACTCCTGGCCGTTGCATCCATCTGAGCTGTCATTTGGAGCGATGGATCCAGGAGTACCCCCAAGCTCTGAACACAATCTTTCGGGGTGTGTGTGTGTGTGTAATCCCATCCAGAACTGGTTGACACGCCTCCAAACCCAGGTTGGGGCCTTTGACTGCGAGCACCTCCGTCTTGTCTGGATTCAGCTTCAGTTTGTTTTTCCTCATCCAGCCCATTACCACCTCCAAGCACTCATTCAGAGGAGACACACTATCCTTAGCTGACAATGTTGTTGAAGGCATAGAGAAATATATTTGGGTGTCATCAGCGTATTGATAGCACCCCGCCCCATGCCTCCGGATGATCTCTCCCAGCAGTTTCATGTAAATGTTAAACAGCATTGGGGAAAGGATGGCACCTTGTGGTACACCACATAGCAACACCTTTTTTGAAGAGCAGCTATCCCCAAGCATCACCATCTGGAACCTGCCGGAGAGATAGGATTGGAATCACTGAAGCACAGTGCCCCCGATTCCCAATTCCCCCAGGCGCTCCAGAAGGATACCATGGTCGATGGTATTGAAAGCCGCTGAGAGGTCCAGGAGTACCAGCAGGGACACACTCCCCCTGTCAATACTGAGGCGTAGATCATGCACTAAGGTGACCAAAGCGGTCTCAGCTCCATATCTTGCCCTGAAGCCGGTTTGAAATGGGTCTAGAAAATCAGTGTCATCCAAGACTGCCTGGTGTTGGAAGGCAACTGCCCTCTCGATCACCTTGCCCAAAAATGGAAGGTTTGATACTGGCCTGTAGTTATTAAGGTCCAGGGGATCCAGGGAGGGCTTTTTTAGAAGCGGCCGTACCACCGCCTCTTTTAAACATGATGGAAAACTCCCCTCCCTGAGAGATGCAATAATGATATGTTGTAGATGTGATCTAACTGCATGTCCTCCCTGGATGACCAACCAAGAAGGACAGGGATCAAGAGGGCAAGTCATCCTCCTCACACATCCAAGTACCTTGTCCATGTCCTCGGTACTCACCAACTGAAACTGATCAAGTGTAATCCTACTCGCGGAGTCACTGGACACTCCACTGTCAGCCTCTGCTATAACAATGGCATCTAAGTCGGCTCTTATCCGAGAGATTTTATCTGTGAAATGATTGTTAAAGGCATCACAGCGAACTACCGAAGGCTCTAAAATCGGATTCAGGGGAGAAGGTGCCTGGGTTAGACCCCTCACCACCCTGAACAGTTCTGCTGGACGTGAATTCTCAGACACAATGCATGCAGAGAAGAAAGCTTTCTTCGCTGCACGTATTGCCACCCCATAGGAACGAAGATGTTCTTTATGTCGTGTCTTGAGTTTTCCGCCATCGGTGCTCCAGTCGTTGTCCTTTCCGCTTCAACTCCCTGAGATCTTCTGTATACCAGGGCGCCCTATTAGAAGCGGGCCGGAGAGGACGTTTGGGGGAGATTGTGTCGATAGCTCTAGTTAGGTCTTGATTCCATCTATTGACCAGGGCTTCTACAGGATCGTCGACGATACCAGCCATAGAACCTTCCAAGGCTTTCTGGAATCCAGAAGGATCCATCAGCCTTTGAGGGCGGACCATCTTAATAGGTCCGCTACCCCTGCAGGGGCGGGTGGTAGCCATGATACTAACCCTGACCAGAAAATGGTCTGTCCATGACAATTCGGAGGTATTCAATACCTCCGCCCACAGATCCCTCTGTTCGGAACTGAAAACAGCATCGAGGGTGTGACCTGCTGAATGTGTGGGTCCAGAGACCAATTGGGATAGGCCCATGTTTGTCATGGATGACAAAAATGACAAACATGGGCTAGACAAAAATAATTTGTCTAGCTCAGTCCCTTTGGGGCTAATGGTCTTTCTGTGTAGTGAGCAGCCAACTGTATTCAGAGGCTGACCCTTCAATCTGCTGTGCTGAGCATCTCTGGCCATTCCTTTTTAAGATATTTCTGGTCAGAAGCAATACCTTGGATGCCCCAGGTGGGTACAGCTGCCAATACTGTCCCTTCTGTCCACTAAAGTCATTTGATTTGCAACATCCACCCTAAATATAGTACCTTGAAATGAACATTTGGCTTCTTTAATTTTGCTCACCAGTGATGAGTGCTCACCTGCCAACAATTCGTTCACAGATTCAGAGAACTTGGATTGTCAGAGTTCCTGATTTTTCATGTATTTAAATGGCCAAACACAGGCTAAAGATGTGAGGATGGAAGACATTAAGAGACATTCTAATCCACAAAGTATGAGTTATATCTCTCAATATAGCTGCCCATCCTCCTGGGTTCTCACATCTCTATATAATAGGGGTGGGCAACTATGGGGGATGGGGTTTGGGGGCCTCTTTCAACCAGCTGTACCCCTGCAAGACACTGGCAAACAAATTGGCCATCTTGGGGATAAGCTAGCAAAATGGACTCTCTGCCTTTTTCAACACCATCCAAGATTTCAATGAGTAAAGGGTAGTGTGTCAGTCAACCTTGTGTCTCAGGCCACTTTGGCATCCTCACCATCTGTAAAGTGGGGAGACTTCACGCCAATGTTTTTTTAAAACCTCTCTGGTGGCTTGTGGTTCAAAAGGAAAAGTCAGAAGTTCTACTAGCCATGTCCAAACCCTCAGGCATGTACCACTCTGGATTCTGGCCATAAATACTAAGATCAAAGTATAAGCTGCTTATATGCTATACATATCAATAATAATAATAATAATAATAATAATAATAATAATAATAATAATTCCTATCTGGAATCATTTACTTTCCATGCACTTTACTTTCTGTCCCACAAATATTGCAGGCTCTAAGCAGAAAGCAATTTAGCATATATGTCAGGTAGTCTTTGTTTTGTAATTTGAGCAAATATATAGTTTTTACTAGGGCTGTGCACCACTTCTGTTCCAGATCATGAACCAAAGTGGGCTGCCTTAGTCCGAATGTGGAACAGTACCAGATTGAGTCAAAGCAGGCCGGATCAGTTCAGAAGCGCTTTGACTCAATTTGGGGTAATAGCAACCCTCTGTCCCAACCCCCCGCTCACTGAACTACTTGAGTGGCTGGGACTTACCTGACTCATCTGCTCATGCCCAGTGGCTGTCCGTTTTCCCTGAGAGCTGTCATCTTTACTGGAGATTTGGGCTCTCTATTGTTGTAAATGTAATGTTGGAAACTATGGCAACCCTAAAGAGCCATTTCAAATGGACACCTGGTCAGCCTTGCGTCTGGATTTCCTGGGAGGAATGGGTCGGGATCAGGTTGAGGTGGTTCAGGACCAATTTGGAAGCTCCAAATCACGCCCCCCCCCCCCAAGTGGGTCAGGGTGCTGGTACACAGTCCTAGTTTTTACACATATTGTATTAAAAAAAGAAAAGAAAAAAGAGTTACTGGAGACCCAGAAAACTATGCTAGATGCAAGGGCATAGTTTGCAGCTACCATCCATGCAGGCCTGTTCATAGTAGTTATCTTCAGTTTAACTAGGGATGGGAGAACCAGGGACGCTTGAGCTCACTGAAATTCTCCATACTTTACTTCAAAGCTGAGTCTGGCTCACACCCAATCTCATTTACAGCCTATTTTTTTTGGTTAATTTAAAAAGGACAAGTGTGCATTTCTAAAAGGTGTGCATCTTTTGAAGTGCAGATTTTTGCAAACATGAGGATGGGGGATAAGTCTCTCAATGGATTCTAGTCCTGATGGCTGTATGCAATCTCCAGCGTCAGAGGCAGTATGCCAATGTAAACCAGTTGCTGGGGAACATGGGCACGGGGTGCTGTTTCAGTCATATCCTATGTGGGGATTTCCCACTAGGGATGGTTGTTACTGGGAAATGCGGTTCTGTTTTGGTACGATGGACTTCCGTGGCATGTCTGACTCACTGCAGGCTGGTCTCTGAACCCCAAGAACATTTTTGGAATGACGGCCCAATTTGCACAAATTCAGTGGTAATTTATGCACAACTGGCCCATCATTTGCAAAAACTGGTCAGAAACGTGTGCAAATTGCAGAACCTTGTTGCTGTTATTGCCATTGTTGTTGTCGCTGGTTTTATTGTTGGCTTTTATTTGTTGTTTTATTTGCTGTTTTAATGTGTTTGTGCTTTGAGCACGTAATGTTTTGACTGTTTTTACTTATTTTATTGCTGTAAGCCACTTTGGGAGGACTTCTGCCCTGAAAGGTGGCCAAGAATAACCTCCAATACATAAGGTTCCCAGGGAATTCACAAACTGCCCCAACTGGCTGCAGATTGAATCAGGTGCAACAGCAGAAACCAAAATGAAGTCTGGTGAGCTAAACCTAGGAAACCCGTCAACCCCCCCTCCCCCCATTGGAGTTTTCTGACTTCCCTATTTCCCACAGGCAGCTGGGTGGCCACTGGACAAGATGGACCAATCCAGCATGGCTCTTATGTTCTTAGAAAAGGGGGTGGCACAGAGAGAGACAGAGAGAGAGAGAGTTGCGGGAATATTTCAGGTATGATCATACCAATAGCTTGTGATAACAACATTTAAATGATTGAGAAACTAATATTGATTCCATTCTTCTAATAATTACATGTATCTGTTCTCCTGTAAGATAGAACCAGCAATGTACTAGCTAGATGTGTTAAGCTTCACCATAATGAACTTTGGTCCACTAGCAACTATATGCATTCTGTATTGTTTTAGTTTATCTTGACCTCCATCATTCATATGTGGCACCTTTCTCTGTTTTGACTTAGAGACAAATTACATCATTCCTATGTACTACCCTGTATTATTGTAAACTTTCCCTTAGTACAAAGGTGATTCAGTACAAAAGGCTAGATATGCTAATTCTGATGTTTCCAGTTTCCTATATAAGAGTGATACCCAATATACTTAATTCTGTCAGAGGTCTATCTCTGGCTCCCTCAGCTGATGTGTCTTCTTCAATAAACCTACCTTTAAGAAACCATACATGAGTATCTTTGGTCTCCACTGTAAACTGAGTCTAGTTGCTTGCATGAATATAACTCCTTTGAAGTTATTGGGTGGGATGTCACTGATCTATGGGAGGTCCCTTCCCATCTTAGAGTTATTCACCCCTAGTCTACATTTAGGCCAGTTACTGTATCAAAGCATTATAAAGAATTAGAGTAAATATCTTTCTCATAAGGGATCTGTGACAATAAATGACCCCTTTCTCATAAGAGGGAGTCATAGGCCTCCCTGGGGGACTCAAATTCCTGCCACAGAGAAAGGGTCAAAATAAGAAAAGGTGTGACCCATCAATTTTGACTCTGGCCCTGCCCATGGCAGGATTTGGCCCAGCTCACTACAGATATGCACTCTCAACAGATTACACACAAGGAAATAGGGCTCTGAACTGATAAAAGGTTTCTGACCCCTTCAAAAGCACCCTGCATCAGAGGCGTAGCAAGACTATTTGGCTTCCGGGGACAAGGTATAAATTCCCCCCCCCCCGGCTTTCACTGAAACACAGGAGAGTAGTCAATACTAGGGGTGTGCACTGGATCGGGTCCGATCCATGATCCGGATCCGATCCAGGGGAAATCAGATACAATTATCTGATTTCCGATCACTCTGCTGGATCGTTCAATCCAATCCGATCTGATCCGGAAAGGACCCGATCCAGATCGGAATGGATCGGAGGATCGGCGGGCGCCCGCTGGCGCCCACCAATGGAAGCGGACAGCGGGGGGGCCTTCCCTGGAGGGGCTGTTCACTTCCATTGGCGGGTGCCAGCGGGCGCCCGCCGATGGAAGCAGACAGCGTGGGGGGAGGGGCTTCCCTGGCGGGGCTGTCCGCTTCCATCGGCGGGTGCCAGCGGGTGCCCGCCGATGGAAGCGGACAATGGTCATCACCTGGCACGCTACTCAGGAGCAGGCCGCGAAGGCTGCTCGCAGTAGCGGCCAGCGGTGGAGGGGAGCGGATGTCCCCGGAAGATAAGCAGGGGGGAGGGGGGCCATGGCCTGCTTACCTACTGGGGCCGTCCGCTCCCCTCCACCGCTGGCCGCTACTGCGAGCAGGCTTCGCGGCCTGCCCCTAGGTAGCACACCAAGTGATGTCATCACCTGGCATGCTACTCAGGGGCATGCCGCGAAGCCTGCGCGCAGTAGCGGCCAGCGGCAGAGGGGAGTGGACAGCCCCGGCAGGTAAGCAGGGGGAGGGGGAGGGGGCTTACCTGCCGGGGCATCCACATTGGACAGCCTTGGGAGGTAAGAACCGTGAGGGGGGAAGAGGGAGTTAGGCCCCCCTCACCCACCCACCACCATTTTTTTCTCATAGACTTGCATTGGGGGAAAGCTTTCCCCCAATGCAAGTCTATGGGGAAAAGAAAAATGGCAGCCGATCCAAAAATCAGATGTCTGATTTTTGGATCGGGATCGGGCCCGATCCGGTCCGGGGGGGCTCTGATTTTGTCCAATCTGATCCGGGACAAAATTGGAGGTCCCGATCCGAGTCCCGATCTGATCCGGGGGGTCCGTGCACACCCCTAGTCAATACTCAATATGACAAAATAATAAATACTATTATCATTATAAAACGGCAATTTTAAGTGAAATAAATTTAAAATTTTAACTGCTACTACCACAATAAAAATGTTACCAACAGTTATATATCAACCGCCCATTCCAAAAAGTTATCATACAAAATTAATTTTTCTCACCTTCACGCCTGCAAATTTGTCTATGATAACATCAAAGTCTATTTTTCCAACTGTTTCCTTCTCTACACTGAGAAGTGCAAGATTACAGAGACGATCTTGTCCCATCGATGCCCTTAGATATGAGAGAATGAGCTTCAGCTTGCTGAAGAAACGCTCACAACTAGCTATTGATACTGCAATTGTTAAAAGAATTTGCAGAGCAGTACACAAATTTGGAAATATATCATCACCATAAGACACAATGAAAAAAATAAGATCCAAAGGTGTTGATGGTAAAGCATCACCTCTCGTAGTAAGCAGCATTTTACAGTCACAAAGCTCGTTGAACAGTTCTTTGCCTTCAACATCAGTATCATAAAAATTTGCTAGATCAGAGCAATTTGTGCAAAGAGTATTCAAATCCTCGCTCTTAATTGGATGTTCAAGATTGTGAACCTCCAATAAAAATCCGAATTTTGAGTTCAAGTCATTGAGATGAATGAATCTAGTTGTTATTTCCTGTTGAAATCGATCTAGATCACTCTTCAGTACACGCACAATCTCCTCTTCTGCAGATAGCCCGGCATCTCGTGCCAATTGTCCTGGCATCCATCTCCTTCTCCTGATTCATTTTTGAACTTCAACTCCGTATTCTGCACATCTTGTCTTTGCACTTTTAACTGCACATTTGAACAAATCATCACGCGTTGAGTTAATTTGTATTTCCAATGCTTCAAGATCCGATGCTGCATCCTTGAAATTCATGGTGGGGTCCTGAAGACATTTTTGAACCTGACCAATTCTTTGTAGAATGTCGTTCCAGAAATACAGTAACATGAGGAAATTGAATTCCATAATATTCAACAGTAGCCTTTCTGCATCAGTTCTAGTATCATTTGACTGATTCCTATCTTCTGATAGTGTCTCTAGCAGTACCACTAGTTCATTTAAACCCTCATAGATTGCTTTAACAGCCTCCACTCTCGCATCCTATTGGGTTTCAGATTCCCACTTAACAGTAATCGGTATAGCTTTCTTTAGTTCCTCCCAGCAAAGCATAGAATGAGAAAAAAAATACATAAATACTTTCAACTGTTCCGAAAAAGGTGACGATGAGTGCATCTTGTTTGGCTGAGTGAACTCCTGCCAAATTCAAACTATGATTGTCACAATTGACGAACAGTGCTTGCTGATTTCTGGCACAGATTCTTTGTTGAAGACCAGATATATGCCCATTCATCACCAACGCATTATCGTAGCATTGCGATCTACAATCATCCAGAGGTAAGTTGTCAGATCCCAGTTTTTCAATGATGACTCTTTCAAGAGTAATTGCATCTTTGGCGTGAATCTCACTATATCCCAGAAATGACTCTTTTATCGTAACTTTCTTGCTCACAAAATCGACATCCACGTACCTGATCACTTCAGACAACTGCTCTCTGTGTCCGAGATCAGGAGTTGAGTCCAGTAAAATGCCATAATGCTTGTTTTTTCTGATATCACTCAACAATTGATTCCTAACAGTATATGCTGGAATGCTGATAAATTCATTTTGGATTTCTGGTGACAGGTAGGAGACTGATACTGGATTTTCTGTTGCATGTTTTAGGTGTTTTGCCAAAACTGGGTCGTATTGAGCAATGAATATGAGAAGAGACAGAAAATTTCTGGCATTTGTTGCATCTTCATTAGTTAAATTTTCATTATGACCACGTAATGCCAAATTTTGAGAGGCAAGGGACTTTATACAACTAAACAGACGTTTCAAAACATCACACCATCTTTGTTTTTCGGTTTGAATCTGATCTTCAACTTCTGTATCTACCGTATTTTCCGGCGTATAAGACGACTTTTTAACCCAGGAAAATCTTCTCAAAAGTCGGGGGTCGTCTTATACGCCGGGTGCTGAAACTCCCGGTCCCCCCGCCCCCCCAAAACAACCCCCCGGCCCGCCCCCCTGCCCGCGCTGCCCGCGCCACGCTGTGCCCCCTCCCCCTGCCCCCCCTCCCCCTGCTCCCTGCTTACCTTTCAGGGACGTCCGTTCCCGTCCAGCGCCGGCTGCTACTGCCAGCGGGCACCGCCTCCTTTTCCGGCCTCTCCCTCCTGTCCCGGGTGCCCCGCCTCAGATGCTGCCACCGCGACCTCTCCTCCTCCGCCTCGTGCGCGTCTGACAGGCCGTCGGAGCTGGCTGGGGAAAGGGGGGCCTGAGGAGGGAAGGACGGATGGATGGATTCCCGCATGGCCTGGAACCAGCCCGAACAGAAAGGCCCCGCCAATGTGCTCTGGATGCAAATCTGGGAGACCTCGCAGGGCCAAGCCGGCGGAGGGGGCGGCTCGTCCTCCTTGCCCTCCTCCTCCTCCTCCTCATCGCCGTCTCCCTTCCCGCCCTCAGTCGTGGCCCATTACTCCCTTTGCTGCTTTAGCGCCGCCGCCGCCATGACGCCTCCTCCTCCTTGCTCGGAGGTGGCCTCCTGCATCGCCTCAGCCGTCTTCCCTCCGACTTCTCCCCGCCCAGATGGCGGAGAAGCGCACGCCGCGGCTGCTGCTGCTCCAGAAGTCCCTCTCCGTGTCATCGTCCTTGTCATCGTCGTCCTCTTCAGCTGAGTCTGGCGCTGACAGTCCCGGAGGTGGCAGCAGCGACTCCTCTTCCTCCAACTCCTCCTCCTGTAGCCGGGCCGGGCCTGGGCCGCCACTGCTGCCGCCTCCTCCTTCCGCCTCTTCTTGCAAAGCCGCGGAGGTCTCGGCCGAAGAAAGTCCGGTGAAGCAAGCGGGGAAGGAGCAGGGAGAAGGGCAGAGCCAGCGGGCCCTGGCAGCTGCCTCCGCCGCCTCCTCTCCCCATCACTACCATCACCACCACTACCACCAAAAAAAAAAAAAAAAGGTAAGCGTGCCGCCGCCCCCTCCCCCCTGCCCCCCTCCCCTGCTCCCTGGAAAGAAGTGGAAAGAAGTGACTTAACTTTGGAAAGAAGTGGAAAGAAGTGACTTTGGTGTGCATTGGAAGAGGGGTAGTCTTATACGGCGAATATATCCCAAGCTCTATATTTTAACTGGAAAAGTTGGGGGTCGTCTTATACGCCCAGTCGTCTTATATGCCGGAAAATACGGTATTCCTTTTCTAGTGATGATCCTTCACTCTGCTTCTTTCCATGTAGTAAAGGAGTGATGGTGACTGGGGCTGTTCTCATGAGCCACAAGTTTTTCAGCTTTTTTCCACCTTTTAAAGCCACTAGCCAATGCAAAGGAAGATCAAGAATTGGAAGTCAATGAAATAAACAAAAAACAACAGAAGCAATAAGCAGCTTCATTTGTCGGGGAATAAAGCAGCCATGATCGATTTACTAACTCCCCATTCGCAAGCTGGTGCTTGAACCACGATGTTTTCATTGAGCGTCCACCAACTAATGCAAATGGACCTTCTGCGTTTTGATACTGAAGCTCCACAGGTTATCAGTTCAGTTCGAAGTTTCTGTGACACCACTGCTAATTGTGACAATTGGTCGAATGGTAACTATCCAATGTCATTGAACATGAGTACTGCAGAAATACCATTTCGAGGGTCAACATCATCATCTTTATCTCCTCCTGTGTTAGATCCCTCGGCGTCATCAATGCTTCTATTGTTTTCATCATTGTCATCCTGTGGCAGCTCCTGCTCTTCATACTGTAGAATAGGTTCAACAATTTCAGTTTGTGTTTGATCAACAACATCCTTGCATTGATCTAGACCATCAGTTTTAGCCTTTTTAAAGAATCTTTCCATGAAGTGACTAGATTTTTTGCTTCATTTTCAATAGCAATCTTTCTCTTCCGACATTGAGCACCACTTAATTTTCTTCCTGACAGGATCTGAAAAAAAGAAAATTAGAGACGTGCCCACCGAACATTGGTGCAAGAGCTGATAGCTAGATCCAAAAGATCAGGGAATTAATTGGAAAACCTTATTTATCGATAAGAAAAAGAATTTATCGATAAGAATATGAAGAGAAAGTGAAAAAGTGGAACAAAAACTTACATCACAAGGGTTTGCTGTTAGGAGAGTGTAGTTCAAACACCCTCGTCACAATAAGAGCAGAATATAATGTTCTTTTAGCAGTCTACCTCCTTGTCCTGTAGTGAGATTTGGTCTGATATGCAGAGACCAGGAGGAAGTAGGCCCGGACCCCAAGGGGAAGGGGGAGATGGAAGTGATCTTTATGAAAATGACAAAAACACCGAGAGGAAGGGGGCTGGGGGGCGTTTTTGCCTAGAGCAGCAATGGGCAGGGCTGGGAAGGAAAGAAAAAGGTAGGGTGTTTTTCTCGGCTCCCTCCCCCCCCCCCCATCATGGCCAGGGCCCAATTCTCCCCCTGAAATAACATTGATGCTGCTTGTGGGAACCGGCACTATATAATAGCACTATATAAATATGAATCCTATTCTGGTACCCACCCCCCCAAGACGGCACCCGGGGCAGTTTGCCCCCCTGCCCCCCCTAGCTTCACCTTTGCCCTGCATCCGAAGAGAACTACAATGATTCCCGCACCTAGAAAGAATATGGGGCCATTGCTGTGCCGTGGGATTATATCCTCCTTGGTAACCCCTACAAGGTGCTCTCTACCTTAAGGGAAAATAGAAGCAATCTGTACCAAGCTGGTGAATGACATCCCACTGGAGTAAGTTTAAGTCAAAACTGCAAGATGTAGAGTGCAAGAGGAATATGGAGTCCATGCTGGCGGGCAGGTCCCATGGTGCATGTTGAACTCATTTGTGTCCAATTCCGCCAGAGGATGTGCAGAACCATCACCATCATTCTTCACGCAATATTCTCCATTGATTTCTCATATGCCACAACATATATGTATGATACACTATTGAGATAACATGAGCCAAAGATAATTACTAAATTTTAGGAGGAAAAGTGTTCATCAAAAATCTTACTGCCCTCCCAGTGCTCTTGTCTAAGGTTAATTGGTTTTTTCATTCATTTTGTTTGAATTCTTAAATGACAGCATAATTATAATTCAGCAAATCTAAGCTAGCTGGCTCAAAATGATCTTCCAGTAAACCCAATGATAGATGAGGTGATTAGAGAGCACAAAATGACTTCAAAAATAATATTTAAATGTAGCTGCACTACATAGAAGGGCAAATAAATTAAACAAAGCAAAAGTACTTTGAAGAGATTCCTAGTTGCCACCTGTCAATTTCACTTCCCAGGTGGCATTTTTTATAATACCTTTTAGATGCCAGTCATTTAAGTGTAGCCCTCTGTTTTGCTACTATGAAACAATTAGACTGAAGTGAGACTGGAGAAAATAATTGCAATAGATTGTTCATCATTACTTTTATGGTACTTGAGTGATAGGTTTAAAATGACTTGCTTGAGTAAAAAATTGAATGTTTTTTATCCTTTTAATTCAGTAATTTTAAGTGTTGTGTAGCATGGTAACCTTAAAATACAAGCCAATTTTGCTACAGATAGTTCTTTAACTAGATTCTTTGTCTGGAAGACTTCTGTAGGCCTAGTTGGTCACAGCAAAATCTGAACAGACCATATTATTATGTCTGTCGTGGGGAGCAAGGGCAAGGCTCTTTTTATGGCATTACCTAGTTGGTCTTCTCAACCCCTCCCTTGATGACTTCAGAACAGTACTCATTCCCCTTTAAGTCGTGATTGTTACGTGCAGCAGTCATTTGGAACAATCTTTGAATGGAGGGTTGCAATCAGTCCTAGATGGGGTTCCACTCTACCTGAGACATTCTGATTAACAAACTAGCTAAACGTGGGCTAGATGGAACAACTATTAGGTGGATGCACAGTTGGCTACAGAATCGTACTCAAAGTTTTCTTATCAATGGTACTTTCTCAAACTGGGGGGAGGTAATGATTTGGACGAGGAGGTGCAGGGAATGCTTATCATATTTGCAGATGACACAAAATTGGGTGGTATAGCTAATACCCCAGCAGAGAGAAACAAACTTCAAAGTGACCTTGATAGGCTGGAGCACTGGGCTGAAAACAACAGAATGAAATTTAATAGGGATAAATGCCAAGTTCTATACCTAGGAAAAAGAAAACAAATGCACAGTTACAAGATGGGGGATACTTGGCTCAGAAATACAACAAGCGATAAGGATCTTGGAATTGTTGTAGATCACAAGCTGAATATGAGCCAACAGTGTGATGTGGCTGCAAAAAAAGCAAATGCTATTTTGGGCTGCATTAATAGAAGTATAGCTTCCAAATTGTGTGAGGTACTGGTTCCCCTCTATTTGGCACTGGTTAAGCCTCATCTTGAGTATTGCATCCAGTTCTGGGCACCACACTTCAAGAAGGATGCAGACAAACTGGAGGAGGTTCAGAGGAGGGCAACGAGGATGATTAGGGGTATGGTAACAAAGCCCTATTAGGAGAGACTGAAAGAACTGGGCATGTTTAGCCTGGAGAAGAGAAGATTGAGGGGAGACATGATAGCACTTTTCAAATACTTGAAAGGTTGTCACACAGAGGAGGGCCAGGATCTCTTCTCGATCATCCCAAAGTGCAGGACACGGAATAATGGGCTCAAGTTACAGGGAGCCAGATTCCGACTGGACATCAGGAAAAACTTCCTGACTGTTAGAGGAGGTGGTGGGCTCTCCCACACTAGATGCCTTCAAGATGCAGCTGGACAGCCATCTGTCAGGTATGTTTTAAGGTGGATTACTGCATTGAGCAGGGACTCGGTGGCCTTATAGCCCCCTTCCGACTCTACTATTCTATGATTCTATGAAGGACCAAGCACACAGTTTGGAAATTATCCTGGACTTGGTGAAATTTATCTATTATTGTTACATTTCTATACTGCCCAATAGCCAGAGCTCTTTGGGCAATTCACAGCAATGAAAACCACAAAACACATAATAAAATACAATTTTAAATATAAAAGCTTAAAATTACAATATAAAAGTACAAACCACAATAGAACTTAGCAACAATGCAGAGATTTAAAATACAATATAAACTTTAAAACAACAGAGCGAAGACACTAAAGTGCCTGGGGAAACAAAATGGTCTTCACCTGGGCTTGGAAAGAGCACAAAGTAGGCACCTGGTGAGACTCTCTGGGAGGCACATTTCACAACCAGGGTGCCAGAGCAGAAAAGGCCCTCTTTCTGGTAGAAATGAGTGCCGGAGCAGAAAATGGTGGGTTCAAAAGTGTGGTTTTGTGTTTTGGAGCTCAGATGCCACCTCTGCCTTATTATTAGGTTTTTTTTTGGGGGGGGGGAGTTACTTTTCTGTTAGTTCCAGAAGTTTACACTCTGGGAAATAGGTGTTTTGTGACTGGCCATGTCTAAGGTGACCATATGAAACGGAGGACAGGGCTCCTGTATCTTTAACAGTTGCATAGAAAAGGGAATTCAGCAGGTGTCCCTTGTATGCATGTAGCACCTGGTGAAATTCCCCCTTCATCACAACAGTTAAAGCTGCAGGAGCCCTGCCCTCTTTTGTATTTGGTCACTCCAGCTGTACTCCTGCAGCTTTAACTATTGTGAAGAAGAGGGAATTTCACCAGGTGCTGCATGCATACAAATAACACTTGCTGAAATTCCCTTTTCTATGCAACTGTTAAAGATACAGGAGCCCTGCCCTTCTTTTCTTATGGTCACCCTAGCCATGTATATCACAGCAGCCATTTTCTAAATGGGAAAGCCTCCATGGTGGCCAACTTGTGAGAGTGCCCACAATGACCTATCAACATTCCTAATGTGCCTGCTGACCCTAAAAGGTTCAGGACACTTGTTATGTTGCAATATCAATGCCTTTAAAAAATAGTTAATATAACTTTAAAAAATGCAGGCACAGTCAAGTAAAACAATGCAATGGAATGTGAGTTTATCTGGAATAAATCTCTTTGATTTCAGTGGGTCTTACTCAGAACTATTTTTTACTGATAGTGCCCACTTCCTTCCATATATTTCTCACTCTTAAAGTAAACAAGCTGGTACAATGGACATCAGCAACTTTCCACATTAAATTTATTCCTCTGCATAATAAACAGCCGGTATGTAATTCAAATTAGCAGGCACTCATTATAAAGATTAGTCCTTGGCTTATTACAGCTAATTATTCAGACTTTTGCACCTAATTAACATCTCTGTATAGGTCCTATCACTGTTATGCTCTTTTCCATAAATAGCTTTGGTAATCCCCAGCGTTCACTTTTGTGGAACTGGAGAGTTTTTTTTAAGAATGTAGAAAAACAAACTAAAAACCTCCAAGAAACTTTGGACTAGCACTGTGCCATTTATTTTGACACATGTTTTTTTTAAAAAAATGTTTGTTGGGGAGCGGGGTGAAACAAAAATATACTGGAAAATTGTGGGAAGGGTTGATAAATTTGGGATTTCCCCCCTCCTATTCTGATTTTCCAGTTGTAACCCTCTGACAGTCTGTCCTGATGTATTTTCCCACTCATTATTTCTTCAGCGACATTTTAATAGATCAAGTACATTTTTTAAAAAGACAGCTAAGTGAGATCCCAATACCTGGATATTTTTTTTTAAAAAAAACTCCCCCACATCCTGTTTGCGCTGTGCTTGCTGGATTCCTGCTGGTTGCTTGACCCCAGTGGGCATATGGGGTGAGCCATCAGATGGTCTGCAGGCGTCCAGTGAGAGGGCACATCTTTTTTATTTGTGCGGATCCCAAGGGATGGACAACTGATATCTATCCTTTCTTCTGGTCTCTCCCTTATCCAGGGTACCCATGGTTGCCATATTAGAAATCTATTGGCTTTTATGGTGTTGCTACTTAATGCCAAGCTGATGGATGGGAAAATATATGCCATTCAGGAACGGAAGCTGAAGGAATACACCAGCCTGGGTTGTATCACTAGGACCTAGGTAGACAAGGGATACCAATTGTGCCCATCTGGGTTCTCAAGGAGAGAGCAACATAGGTGGGCAGGGGGGGATTGCTGCAGTCTACCATTTATTCTATCTCCCTATCCAGATACCCTGCCTAACAATCTGCCAAGATCAAGTGTATATAGCTGTTGATGGGTGACCAAGATAAGATTGGGATTCTGTTGATGTGTTTACCTGGATATGGCACTGCTTTTGGATGCTCTGGTGGAAGTTGTGACTAGGAATGCTTTTTACCAGGTATGGTTGCTCTGTCAGCTGTGCCTTTTCCTGGGAAAGATGCATCTGGCCAACAACATTCGTGCTTTAATAACTGTACAAGACTGGACTATTGTAATGCACACTATATGGTGCTGTCCCTGAAAAGCAGCCAGAAAGTACAGCTGGTTCAAAATACCACCACCAGATTGTTGACTGGGACTGGCCAGATGGATCATATTACTTATGACCATTTATGAACTTCATTGGCTCCTCTGCATTTCTGGATGCAATTCAAGGGCCTGGCTCTTACCTTTAAATCCTAAACAGCTTGGGACCTGGGTACCTTACAGACGGTATCCTTCTGTATGTTTCCTCCTGTGCATGCTGATCAATATAAGATGTCCTGTTTCAAGATAATTCCCCAACTGAAATGTATTGGGTGAGTATTAGAAGAAGGGTTTCTCAGCTGTGGTACCAACACTGTGGCATGTAGCCCCATCTGGCCTCTCCTTCCTTTTTGTTCCATCACCTTATTAAGGTTGGTTGCTTAAGGAGGTTGGTGAGGTTAATTAGACTGAGTTTGTTTCATTTTGAATCTTCAGCAAGGCTGGGCATGGGAGGGGACATTACGTTTGAACTGGGTGCTATGGGGAGTGCAATAAAATAATAATAATAATAATAATAATAATAATAATAATAATTCCCAGCTTCTCCATGCAAGCATAGTTGTTGCATTTATATAGATTCCACATTCTATAGGCAGAGGGGCAACCTGTCTTTTGTTCTGGACGTACCTCATGGCTGAAAACGTCTCCCACATCCCCAACCCAGTCTCATAGAATTTGATAGAAAGGAAAAGAAAGAAGCTCCTGCACCAGGTGCTGCAAGAGGTCTGGAGCGTCCCTTGACAGTGAAAGAGTAAGGGAGCCCAGGCTCTGCTCATTGCCAGCTTCATCCGTGCCCACGGCAAGTACGAGGCCCTCATGCAGAGATGGCGGAAGGTTGCTCCTCTTTGCACTATTTCTATGCACCTCACCAGCTCTTCACACATCTTAGCCAAAGTGGATGTTGGTTGACTGAAGAAATCTTCTTGTTGGATAACATATCTGCCATACTAAAGCCACCCTTTGCAGTCATACCTACACTGGGAGTTCCTATCTACACTACTGCTTTCAAACGGTTTAAAACGGTTTACAACAGTTTTCAGAACTGTTGGGGCCCGGGACACACTCCATATACAGTTTTCAAAACGTTTTCAAAGTGGTTTATCCTGCGTGTGTAGATAGGGTCTATGAGAGTTAAGTGCTCCAAATGTGTATTTACTATTATGTATCAAGCATTTTCCTTCTCCTATTCATGTACACAATCCCTATAGCCAGTGTATTCATGAAGCTGTGGCTTGGGTTGTTGGATTTGTCTGATATAAATTGTTTTCATAGTGCATCGTTCAGCATGCAGTCCTAGTATTGTTACCTTTCTGCCTCCTTCATAAATACTCGTGAAGTCACTTTTGTACAGCAAGATTTAGGTTATGGATGATCATAATGGAACTGCCTTTCCAATTTAGCAAAATACCATTAAGAATTAATTCAAGTGTCTGGCTGTGTTCATGAATTGTAGAGCTGTGTGGTCACATGACATGTTGGATACACTTTCTTAGCAAAGCCGTGCAGATAATTTTAAAAGTGTCGACAGTTCCTCCTTTCATAGTAGTGAAATTCATAGGTATGATTTAAGGGAGGTGCTTTAGCAGAAATGCTGAGATAGGAGAAAGCAAAGTTAAGGATAATATTAACAGAATAGGGAAACGACAATTGGCTGGCTTAGGCCTAAACCCGCAAGTGATATAAATGGTCATTCAATTTGTAGAATGCTTGCCTTTTTAAAAAGCATGAACAACATATATATTAAGAAAGAAACATTGTAATGGTTCTCCTTTGATGTAGCCACAGTGTATTTCAATGGTGCCTGGAATGTATATCATGCCAGCTCTAGCTTTCTGAGGGCCATTGGGCAAGGCAACCTCAATGGATGCCCTCCCTCAGTGATTCTACCTTTTCACTCCCATTGTCACCAGCTGCAGTTGCTCCTCATCTTCTTATTCATCGTTGCTGCCATTGGCATGCTTGACAAATAAAGAGCCAGTGAGCAAAGAGGCAGCTCCCCCTCCCCCTCCCTATCACCATTGTCTGGGCCAGAGCAAAAGGCATATGAAGGAGCAAGTTGCAATGGTGTCTTAGAGGAGCAAATTCAGGGGCCTGGAACATGGGCCCTTGGCTTGTGCCTGACCATGCCTACCCTTGACACAAGCTCTGAATGCACAGTCTAGGGTGACCATATGAAAAGGAGGACAGGGGTCCAGTATCTTTAAGAGTTGCATTGGAAAGGGAATTTCAGCAGGTGTCATTTGCATGCATGCAGCATCTGGTGAAATTCCCTCTTCATCATAACGGTTAAAGCTCCAGGAGCTCTACCTTCTGTTGTATCTGGTCATGCTAGGCAGGGCTGCTGCAGCTTCAGTTGTTGTGATGAAGAGGGAATTTCACCAAGTGCTGCAAGCATACCAATGACACCTGCTGAAAGTCCCTTTTCTATACAACTGTTAAAGATACAGGAGCCCTCCTATTCATAGGGTCACCCTAATTGCACACAGAAGTCTTTGGATATGAACGGCTGGCTCATATGCCTCCCCAGCTGATGTCCCTTTTTGAGATGGTACTAGATCAAGGTACTGATCTCACTATCATCGCTCACATAATGTAATGTGTGATTTGAGCATTACAAATGGAGGTTTGTCTGTGTGGAGGAATGTTCATGATGGAGAGGGGCACCTGCAACTGCTCCTCCACCATGGGTTGGGTACATGTGGAACCCATCCCTCAGATATTTGCTTAAAATAAAAGTGTAGTGCCACGGGGATGTATATGGCCCATCAAAATTATATGCCTAGCAATGTTTTTTTCTTACTTTTCCCAGAATGGCAGGCTTGAAGGTGATCGTTTGGACAGGGGTGAGAAAGCTTTGATAAGCTAAATACAGCCTGTGAGCCCTATATGGTCTATCTCTGCTCTACACAATAATTTTAGGGGAAACAGGTTCAGAAAGTGAGGTTTAAATGAATTCCCTGATACTTTATTTTCAATGTTTTTTCACAACTCTGTGAAATATGATGGTTAGCACATTTCCCCCCTCAAATGTATGAACATAGCATTTATGAAAATACCAATGCCTTTTGGTTTACAGGGTTTACTGGTGCTTAGTCTATTCCCATGTTGATCTGCACACTAAACAGTTCACAGCTGGTTGTTCTTGTTTTTTCCCCCCTTTTCTCTCTGACTGCACCAAATGCTGCAAAGCTATTTTAAATTAATTTGCGGACTATTGTTTGCAGGTCATGCTATTACGAAAAACAAAACAAAAAAAACAAAAAAACACGATTCTATTGTGACTTTGGAATACTTTGCAATTTTTAAGAGAGATGTTCCCATCTTGACTGTCAGCCTCACATTTCCTCCCCCCCCCAGTTATTTATTAAGTATTGGTTTTTAACCTCCCCAGGCTTTCAAAGTAGTTGTTAATCCACAAAACATAGCACTATAAACAAAACTGCAATAGAAACATTCTAGTATTAAATTATGAACAAACAGCCAACAATGTTTCACAAAATCATCAAAGATGCAACAGAAACAACTTCAATCCCTTCCCAACAACTAAAAACAAAACAAAACTCCAATCAGCCAGAACCAGGCTGATGAGTGTTACCCAGAGGACCTCCTCTTCTGCTGCTCCCAGACTGTGGAATGGCCTGCCAGAGGAGATTCGACAAATTAGCAGTCTTCTGGAATTTAAGAGAGCCGTGAAGACTGATCCCTTCTGGAAGGCCTACCCTGTTGAATTTTAAGATGTTTTTAATGATGTATTAGTTTTTATTTGTTTTAATATTTTATCTGTTTTGTGGTTCTTGTGTTTATATTTATTGTTGTTTCCCGCCTCAATCCGGAGGGAGAGGCGGGTTATAAATAAATAAATAAATAAATAAATAATTAAATATATTATTATTAAAAGCACCCTCTCTTGAAGAGACTTTTCTTGGGAGAAATTAGATGTTACCCCCAAAAGCATGGATGCAGCCTAACCACATGTGATGCCTACATCTGCTAGTAATATCTAGCTGAACCTGAAGCTTCAATTAGACATTACTAGGAGAGATGGAAAAGAGAGGTGGATTAATGATGGCTATGTTTTTCAGGTAACTTCCAATTTAGTATCTGAAGGATGGTGAAGTAAGTAATGCAAAGTTGGGGAAAGGTTTTTTGTGTGTGTGCTTTTTTTTTTTTACACCACATCAACATTTTAGAATCCTAATCTGAAATTGAAAACAGGGGCAGCCCATGAGACAGTCCATTAGGTCAATTCACTGGTTGCTGCTGTGTGGTGATAAAGGAGGAGTGGCCATCTCACTATTACCTTTCTGCGCCGGGCAGTGGCAGTGGAGCCTTGAGGTGCTGCAGCCGGAACTGCAAATGCATGATTGCTAAGTGGATGGTAGCCTCAATGTCTTCTGTACTCCGCTGCACCCATGCCAAGATAACCGTCTGTTCTACAATGTAAACTTGCATGCCCTGGCTGTGGCCCCCACACTTCCAGCACCACCTCCTGACATGGTAGTTTTGTGCAGCGAACCTTTTTGCTGGCCAGCGCAGCTTTTAAAATGTTAAAATTGCTATCTTTTGACCATAATTTTGTATAAAATGGTGCTTGAAATTCTACAGGGGAAGAGTTAACTTTCGGGCCTTTAATGGAGCCGTCTCCAACATAACGATTAGATTATTTTTAAAACAAACCTTATATTGAGGTATTCAGAAGTTACCTCACAACATTGCCATTCCATGGTAGTCTGAACATTCAGAGACTTAAAAAATGTAAATCACGAAAGGGTTTTGTAATGGACTCTATATGCTGTTTGCTCTTTTTATTTATTATTCCCTAATGTACAAATTGGAGTGTGTTCAAGAGGCTCATAAAATCAAGGACGAGGATATATAGGCAGCATGGCTTGACCTCTTGCAACGCGCATCATGCCTAGGGAATTTCTAACACTGTTTTCCAGGAAAGCAGTGGATCAAACAAATTGTGGGACAGGTCTATTATATATCAGGTTATCTTCCTAATGGGTGCTCTTCATTAAAAGGTGTTTTCACATGTCATGGATGTAGCCTAATGCAAGGAAATTTTGGAGTTGATTTGTGATGCATAAAAACATTTTCCTATGCATAAACATGGGGTAACTAGGTACGGGGAACTGCTGGGAAAAATGTGAATAATGTCACAGGATCCAGGGACACCCATTTTCAATCAAACCTAACAACGAATCTATATTCTGTTGTTTAATTTTATATGGTATGCAAGTCCCCACTGCTAATGCAGAAAGATTACTTGATACTTTAAAGACCTGGAATAACAACCCATGTGTTTCTACCTTCCTTTGTTGTTTGTGGTTTAAGTAAGTTATACGTGTGCACTAAACATTACTTAATCAGAGGATAGTGAAAATGATTCCACTAGATGTGCCAGGGAAGAACTGCCATATGTGGCATTTGATTACAGAAACCAAGCCTTCCTTTACTAGGTGGGAACTTTGCTTGATATAAATCAAGTGTTGCACTCTTGGAACAATATAGATTTATAGAGAGGAGCCTGCCTTAGTCTCTCCTTAATCTCCTGCTCTGTATAGTATATTGTTTGCAAATGAATCTAACTCAAAGGTTCACTAGCACAACTCTGGCAGCCTCTCAGAACCATTAGACAAACAGGGATGAAATTGTCATTTGAGCTTTGCTGATAAGGTAAAAATCTGAACTTGAATCAAGGTTTGGTTAAATGTTAAGTCATATTTGAAGAAGCCTTTTATGTGAACTTCCTTTATACACTTGGGCGGTATATAATGTGTCTGATATACCTAATATTTGGCGAATATCTTGTCAGAGGTGAGGTGAGGGAAAGGCATGGCTGTGTTGTATTTCTTCTTTGTTGCTACAGATGAGAATTTGCTAATGGAAGAATAGGCTGCTGCTGTATCCTTTCACTGTATGATATTTCTGAACTTTAGCACAGGGCTGGGCAACCTCATGGGGGAGGTCTCAGGGCCATATATGCCCCTCCTTTCCCCCTCACCCACACTGACTATAGTCTGTTGGTCAACCTGAAAAAATAATAATGAAAAAAGTGGCATCTGGAGTACTAAAACGGTTAAATTAAGTTTGTATGGGAGAGAAATCTGACCTTTTCAGCTTGCAAACAAGCTGAATTTGACCTTTTTTAGTGTTCCATAATGCTCTGGGTGCATTTTTCATTTTTTTCTCCCTTAGAATCTATTTTGGAGGGTCACAGGCAACAGAGGCCAGCAGGCCATGTGTTGCCCATCCCTGCATTGGCATTTTCACCAAATAACACTAAATCACATGGCTACTCTAACATGACTGGCTCCAGTTATGTTGGAAAAAGGCACTCTGCTAGGCCCCAGGCCATTGGCATAGCTGGCAGCAGAGGTGAGTAGCAAGAAGACATCCTTTAAAATTTCTCACAATGCCCCAGGGTGATGCTACATCAGGGTCACTGTGAGGCATTTTAAATGGTAGCTCATAGGCCATAGGGTAGGCATCCAAGTGCTGATGACAGACCTGCTGTACTTTTTTTATTAGTGAACAACTACAAAAGATCTCTACACTCACCAGGGATTAAGTGAAAAATCTTCGGGGGGGCATCTACATGGGGCCACTTTCACTGCTGATCCCTCCCAAAATCCACAGCATCACAGCTGTGAAGTGACAACCACTGAGTTACACAGGCAGGATTGAACATGAAATATCCTGCCCTGAAATTTCATAGAATCGGTTTCATGGCCATAATGCTTAGCAAATAGCAATTAATGATGGGGCTCTGAAAGCATTTTTCTTCTGCTGCTCAACTCTATAACAGTGAAAGGATGCCTTTGTGCATCTACACAGTTTTTAATCAGCTGGTGCCCACCCTCTTGCAGCTGTGCTCTTCCATTGCTGCAAAGTTTTGAATCAACAGGCTCCTCCCCCCTCGCTCACATGCTCATAAAGTGAAATAGAGGAGTTACTTCTGAGTAGACAAGCAAACATCTGCATCCCTCTCTTTATGGTGGCAGCTGTGCCCCTAAACCCAGATGAAGTAGGAAATCCTGAGGTACCCTATATTGAAAGTGCACAACTTCACAACTGCAAAAAGGGTCCCACCATTATAAGCCTCAAGCTTATAAGCTTATGCAAATGACACCTATATAGCTAATAACGTGAAACTTGCCATCCATAATCTACCCTAGGAGGTTTACAGTCATGCAAAATTTCAAAGGGATCTGATGAAATTTGCCACAGGTACAGCAAGTTAAAAAGTACTGAACATTGACACAAATTCTTAGCAACAGCTGCCTATTTATGTACATAAAAACATGTTTTTGTTTTTTCCGATGAGCTTTAAAAATAGAAATGGGGAATACAGAGCTTAGCTACCAACCTGTGTGTGTGAAGGGAGAGGCAGAATATCTAATCACTCTGCTTCCAGTTTCCAAAGAGAAATTGATTGTAATTGTCTTCCAGCTGTATGCATTGCAGAATAGATATTACACAGTTACGTTCTGATGAGATTAGGTTTTAATAATGATTAAAAAAACCTGGCAGAAATTAAGTAGAGGGTTCTCTTAAGGTAGCCTTAGGCACACTACACTGCCTGAGAAGCCATGATAACGAAAGACTTCAAAATCTTAGCTAACTTCAAAAGCTGTGTGATCAGCCGTAAAGGGAACATTTCCCCTGTATTTTATTCCTATTATTTTATTCCCATATTTTATACTTTTAAGGAAAAAATAAATACATTAAAAATAAATGTAAGGATCATTCAGTTGACAAGAAGGCTGTTGCTGAATGTATCAGGATATGCCTTCACAATGGGCCCGGCGTGCCTGGGCACATGGAGGCCATTGCGGGTGGGGGTGGGGTGACGAGGTGGCATGGGTGGTAGCTATTGGCTGCTCCTGTGGTGCCTTGTAACAGGGAGGGGACTGAGTGAGTTTTAAAAGCAGGCTCACCCCTCCCTGCTTCCTATTCATTTTTGTGGCTCCCTCCCTCCCGCCCTGTAGGTAGTGTGAGTTCGCTGGTCGCTCTGTTGAGGGCCAAGTAGGAATTTTTGGCTCATAATCACTTTTGGTTATGTTTTTTTTTTGCCTACTTCACACTGCAAGACAGCCAGGGAGTATTAAATAGGTGATGTTCATTAATGTTTCTGTCACTTTTACATTTTGGCAGGTAGGTGTGGGCATCTGGAGCACCATAGGGTTGGAGTGCATTCACAGGCACTGTTTCGGTGATTGGTAATGCCTGAGGGCCCCCAGCTGTGAGCTTTATGGCCTCAGCTGGTGGGATAAGGGTTACGTTTAAGGCCAACCTTCCTCACCTACTCGGAGCTGTACGGCGTGAGGGGAGGTTGACATCGGAAGGCCTTCCTATCCCATAAGGGGCAGTTTGGGTTGTGGCGATCTGGAAAGTGTCACTTCACAGATGGTGAACGTCTCGCCCTGAAATATTTAGGATGCCCGCATAGGTTAACCCACTCTGCAGATTTTTAATAAAGTGGCCCTGTTTAAAATCCACTTCTGTGTGTCACCTCGTTATTTCTCCACCCTCCATTACCCACAATGGCATTTCTAATAGAGACATAGAACAGTTCACCTTGTAGTACAAAGTGTAGTACATAGTGCTGGAGAGGCTTCATTTTGGTAGGTCTGGTGACCTATATTCAAGCAGGAAGAATTCAATTGGTAGTATATGGAAGGGAAAGGAAGTAGGACTGGAGAATGTGAAAAGATGAACAAGCAAATCTGCAGAGTTTTTTTTAAAAAAATGTAAGATGCTTTAGCTAGTGCATAATTCAGCAACCACCTCTGACAGGTTTAGCTGGTGGGGGAGTGATACTCTAGTGGACTAGAAGCTACCCTCACATCTTATACTGCTCTGTGTACAGCTGTGCAATCTTTGAAAACCCTTCAGAAGTTGCAGCTAAAGAACAATGTGGTGGCACAGCTGATGAGCGGAGCCTGTCATTGGGAACAGATTATGTCAATTCTGGAACAGCATTGTCTACCCTTTAGCTGGTTGTTTTGACATCTAAGAGCTCCTTCAGATGTGGGGGAGAATCATGTTTCCCTACCGTCTAGTACCACTGCTCTGCTCCACTTCTGCATTGGGGACGAGCTTAAATTACATGGGGAAGTGTGCAGAAACCACGTGACCCCTTTAGAACAATGGGAATAGTGCCCTTTATAGTGGAACTTTCCTGTACACCACAGGAAATCCTGATACATCCTGACTTATTTTTTAAAAGTCAGGTTTTCTGAGGCTTATTTTAAAACAGGAAAACTGGCAAATGGAGTGGGAGAGGTGTGGTAGGATCGCTGCATCGTCAAAATGTCCACTAAGAACTGTGGGTGCCCTATTGCGAGCGTATGATAAAATGCTCATCTGCTGACACGCTAAAGGTATATTGGAGAGATATCTTCTACCATACAAGCCCTTGAATAACTCGAGTCCAGCACAAAGGGCCCTGCATTGAGCTACACTATTTTCAGAGGGCAGCTTTCTCCAACTTGGTGTCCTCCAGATGTGTTGGACAAGAGTTTTCACCATTCTCTTAAAGGAGAGCCAAGGGGAATTGTGCTGGCTAGGAATTATGGGAGTTGCAGTCCAACACATCTGGAATGCATCAGGTTGGGGAAGACAGTTGTAAAGGAATCCCTGTGGAAGACTTGTGGAGTTCTTTCCCCTGTCACACATAATTCTCACCTATAAGAAAAATACACCGTTCCCTTTGTCTCTCCATTAAAAGAATGGTGAAAATGCCTTTGGCTTTCTCAAGCTAAATCTTTAGTGGGGGTAAGGGTAGCCCGACAGAGGGTGGTCTAAATACACCACCTTTTCACACTGCCACTACCCCAAAGGCCTTGGCACCTAAGAGTTAGGGGGAAACCTACTGGAGATTTTGGAGCAGTAGCTTCTGGATTTAGTGCTGGACCCAACCAAGAGAAACTTAGGAGCACAAATAAATGAGATAGGACTTTATTTACATATAGGGCTAAGGGTTTGGGAAGAACAAGAAAGGATTATAACAGAAGTGCCTTTCCTGGGCCCTGGTCACGTGGCCATTGGGGGGGGCTGTTGCGGGCGGGAAGCGGTGGAAGAGACGTGCTTTCTCCCCATTGGAGAAGGCTGTCTGGCTCCACTGCCGGAGGCGGAGCAGCAGCGCCAATATTAGGTGGCTGCCCCCAACCTCCGACCTCTTTCATTTGCGGCTGCACAAGGAAGGGGACCAGGTCCTCAGGTGTGGGAGCGTGACCGCGTGGGCGGCAGCTCTAGCATTTTTGGCTCCTTCCATGCAGCAGGGATGAGAGGCAAGAGAGTGGGCAGTTGAAGGCGACGAGGAGCGCCGAAGACATCCTCAAACGGGAGCGCAACGTTAGGGCTTCTCCAGAGCAGCTGAGGGGAGTGGAGAGAATCCAGGCGGGTCAACGCCACCCGCCCCTTCGGTGCCTTCCACGGCTGTGGAGGACACGCGTCGGAGTTTCTGAGGGCGGCTTAGCTCGTGGCATGGCCCCCTCCTCCAGGGGCCCTGGTGGAGGCTGTATTCTGTCTGGAGGATTCCTCTGGAGCAAACACAACTGACGGTTTGGAGTGGCGGGGGCGCGGGGCTTGGGTTTATAAGGGTAGCATCTCTGTCCTTAAAAGAGTGAGTAGGGGATATTTGGCTCACAGCCTCTTACGCTTCTGGATAGCATTATTTTATCTTACAGGTGTTTGTTTATAGTAAATTTTAGAGCTTGCTAATTTTAATAGGAATTAGTGGTTAGAGAGTTGGACTGGATCATTAGGATCTTATTTGTCCCATATTTTCTGAGTTGGCTGAGGTGGCTGACATACAACTAACTGAGCCACATTGCTGAAGCTAAGCAGGGTGGGGCCTGGTTAAGATTTGGATGGGTGACTGCTTTGAGCTGGAAACCCATGAAAGCGGCCTTTAAACCAGCTGTCCCACTAGTCTCTTTTCTCATTGTGTTCCATGCTTAGTTATATTGTTGGCATCTTTACAGACTGTGAGGTATAGTGGTTAGAGTGACAAACCAGTATTGTGTTAACAGGGTTCTTAATCCCACTTGGATACAGGTTCATTGGAACACTTCCTTGTATTTAAGTATAGTTGTTATTAATTTAATTGGTAATGCCTCCAAAAAAAGGACAAGCTGGAAAGAAGGGGAAGGGGAAAGCCCCTCGCCCTCCAGCAAAGAGAAAAGCCAGCCGGCAAGCATCTTCATCTGATGAGGAGAGCACACCAAATATTAATGAAATATTGGCACGTTTAGAGGCCGTAGAGAGGGATAAAGGAATTAACCAACCGGGGGTATGGAAGCGAGGCAGGATGAACATCATAGGCCTATTGTAACTACTAGACGATCTCAGAGAGAATTGTTGTTATCTATGGCAGCACGTTTGGATGCAATAGAAGCTTCAAGTAGTAATCCAACTATGCTGAGTCCAGCAGTCATGAATCCTACACCTTCGACTACAACAGACAATAGTACCTCACGGCAGGAGCAGCCGAATCCTGCTTGGTTCACTCAAGGTGAGTCGGGTCTGGGGCCTTCATCCCCAGCACAGAATTTGGGGCAATATGGTCCTTGGGGTTGGCTCCCATGGTTCTCTGCAGTCAAATGGCCTTTTGGGCCACCTGCTACTGAACAGCAGGAAGTCCAAAATACAAGTCCGCCTTCCATGGTTACACAATCAGTGATGACCGGGACAGAGGATGTTAGGGATGAGTCTACAAATGTCTCTAGAGGTTTACTCTCTACTGAGCCTGCCCCGGAAACAGTGCACAAGTCCACAAGTATGGATGATTTAGGTAAGGATGGGACGACGCTCCAGACTTCAGGGTCTGGAGTGTTACATAAGAAAGTTCAGGTGGATACTGAGATAGTTGAGCAGTCAATATCTACTGCAACTGTAGCTTGCGCATCAGTTTGGCGGGGCCCTATGGGACCTGACTGGGCAGGTACATCACAACCTACAGGGATACAAGACCCATATGCTAAGGCTTAGGGCAGCTATTCCCACAGGGTCTACTTCTACACCAATAGGATATCACTTATTGGCTTCAACTAGGGAGAAAATCCTGCGTGGGGAGTTCATAGATGTCTTTTCCTTATTGTTTTGAGAGACAGAATCGAAAGAGAAGGATAAAACAGGTGATAAGAATCATGACCAGATTCGACGCAAGAAAGTTAGCCGTACATGGGCGAACTGGTTACCAGGATTTTTTATTTATATGGTCATAGTACAACAGAAATTTCCTGAATGTGCCTGGATTCTGACAAAATATCTGGACATTATCTATCGGGCCTACACAGAGTATGAGGGTGGGGCGTGGCTAGCCTATGATCAGGCTTTCCGTATGAGAGCCGCATTTGACTCCTCCCTCAGAAGGGATGTTAAAGATCAGGACCTGTGGCTTCAGTTTATGACGCCCGCCAGGCCACGTTTTGCTAAGAGGTCAGACAGTGGGCACATTCTGGCCAGACAGACACCTTCATTGGCCCCTCAGCCGGGTGCAGGGCAGGTGGTTCAACCCCACCTGTTATTCTGGGAGTACAGTGCAAAGGGATCATGTCCCAGAGCACAGTGCAAATACAGACACATATGCTCCATCTGCGGCGGCCTGCACCCTTTCCCTAATTGCCCAAGAAACAAGGGTTGGAGAGGCCCTGGCCGAGGCAGACAGGGTAACCCAAAACCCGGGAGTAGACAGCCTCTTCCAAAAGGGCCCCAGCCCAGTTAAATTAAATTCTCTCCAGAAATGGTTGCTTCGTTACCCACGGAGGGAGGAGGCAGTTCACATTGAGTTAGATTTTAGGGATGGTTTTCGCATACCTTATCAAGGACAGCGCATCCCACAGTTTTCAAATAATCAAAAGTCTGTTAGGGACATGGAACAGCTAGTTGAAGCTAAGATACAGAAGGAGTTGGCGGCTGGTCAAGTTATTGGTCCATTTTCCATACCTCCAGTTCCAAATTTGAGAGTTTCCCCGTTAGGGATAGTGCCTAAAAAGGAGCCAGGAGAATACAGGTTAATACATAACCTGTCATTCCCAAAAGGTAGCTTGGTGAATGATGAGATCCCCGAACAACTGTGTTCTGTGCGATATGCATCATTTGACTCTGCTGTTTCATTGGTCCGTTCCCAGGGCCCTGGAGCATTGCTGGGAAAGTGCGACATTAAGTCTGCATTCCGCATTTTGCCAGTCCATCCAAATGATTTTGAATTATTAGGTTTTGCTTTCCAAAGGCAGTTCTATATGGATAGGGCCTTGCCCATGGGTTGTTCTATTTCATGTGCCATGTTCGAAAGGTTTAGCACCTTTTTGGAATGGGCGCTGAAAGACATGATGGGAGTGAATAGTGTGATTCACTGTTTGGATTACTTCCTCCTGGCGGGTCCTAGGGATTCCGCGCAGTGCTTCCGGATGATGTGAGCTTTTGAGAAACTAACCCAAGATGTGGATGTTCCTTTTGCACAGGAAAAAAACGAAGGCCCGAGCCCGGTACTCAAATTTTTAGGTATTGAATTGGATACAATTAATCAATGTTGTAGGCTCCCACAAGATAAGTTAAAGAAACTTAGGGTGCTGATTGTTGACATGCTCAGTGCTCGTAAAGTCACCCTCTTGTCTTTACAGGAAGTGGTGGGGCACTTGAATTTTGCCTGTAGGGTAGTGGCGCCAGGCAGGGCCTTTCTGAGACGGCTATGTACAGCCATGACAGGACTTAAAAGGCCGTTTCACCGTGTAAGGGTGTCGGCGGATATGAAAGGAGATTTGCAGATGTGGCTGCAATTCCTACATACATTTAACGGTATCTCCTTTTGGAGGCGTGAGTTATTGTTAGAAGCCAACCTACAGGTTCATTCTGATGCTTCAGGAGCATTGGGCTTTGGGGTCATCTGGCAGGACCGTTGGTGTTCAGAATGGTGGCCAGCAGCTTGGGTGGAATCAGGAATCGGTAGGGATCTCACCTTTCTAGAATTTTTCCCTATTTATGTGGCCGTGCACCTCTGGGCCGACCAGATGTCCAATGCAGTTATCCACTTCTGGTGTGATAATGAAGCCACTGTAAGAGTTATCAATATTCTATCTTCCCATAATCACTAGGGATGTGCACTGGATCGGACCTGATCCACGATCCGAGTCCGGTCCAGTGGGAAATTGGATAAATTATCCGATTTCCGATCCCGCAGCTGGATCGGCCGATCCAATCCGAACCGGTCCGAAAAGGCTCCGAACCGGTTCGGCGGATCGGCGGATCGGCGGGCGCCCACTGGCGCCCACCGCCGCTTCCATTGGCGGGCGCCAGCGGGCGCCCACCGATGAAAGTGGACAGCGGGGGGGGGGAGGAGGGGGGCGCTTACCTTCTCGGCCCGTCCGCTCCCGTCCGGCACTAGCAGCTACTACCAGCGGGCTCCGCGGCCTGCTCTAGGGTGGCGCGCCGGGTGATGTCATCACCTGGCGCGCTACTCTAGAGCAGGCTGCGGAGCCTGCTGGTGGTAGCCGCCGGCCCCGGACGGGAGCGGACGGGCCGAGAAGGTAAGCAGGGGGTGCGTGGAGGGGAGGAGGGGGCGTGCGGAGGGGGCGCGCGGAGGGGGGAGGGGGGCCCTTACCTTCCCGTCCCGGCGGCTCCCGTCCCGGCGCCGGCGCCTACTACTCCCAGCAGGCTCCGCGGCCTGCTCTAGGGTGGCGCGCCGGGTGATGTCATCACCCGGCGCGCTACTCTAGAGCAGGCCGCGGAGCCTGCTGGTAGTAGTAGGCGCCGGCGCCGGACGGGAGCCGCCGGGCCGGGAAGGTAAGCAGGGGGTGCGTGGAGGGGAGGAGGGGGTGCGCGGAGGGGGGAGGGGGGCCCTTACCTTCCCGTCCCGGCGGCTCCCGTCCCGGCGCCGGCGCCTACTACTACCAGCAGGCTCCGCGGCCTGCCCTAGGGTGGCGCGCCGGGTGATGTCATCACCCGGCGCGCTACTCTAGAGCAGGCCGCGGAGCCTGCTGGTAGTAGTAGGCGCCGGCGCCGGACGGGAGCTGCCGGGCCGGGAAGGTAAGCAGGGGGTGCGTGGAGGGGAGGAGGGGGCGCGCGGCGGGGGGAGGGGGGCCCTTACCTTCCCGTCCCGGCGGCTCCCGTCCCGGCGCCGGCGCCTACTACTACCAGCAGGCTCCGCGGCCTACTCCAGGGTGGCGCGCCGGGTGATGTCATCACCCGGCGCGCTACTCGAGAGTAGGCCGCGGAGCCCGCTGGTAGTAGCCGCCGGCGCCGGATGGGAGCGGACGGGCCGAGAAGGTAAGCAGTGGCGGGGAAGGGGGCTTACCCCCCCCGGAGCCGTCCGCTTCTATCCGCTGGCGCCCGCGGGCGCCAGCGGATGGAAGCGGGCGGCCCCAGGGGGGGTAGGGAGCGCGGGGGAGGGGGCTTACCTGCCGGGGCCGTCCACAGCGGACGGCCCCGGGGGGGGAGGGAGTTAGGCCCCCCCTCAGCCACCTGCCGCCATTTTTTCCTCATAGACTTGCATTGCAATGCAAGTCTATGGGGAAAAAAATGGCGGCCGATCCAAAAATTTACGATTTTTGGGTCGGGATCAGACTCGATCCAGTCCGGGGGGCCTCCGATTTTGTCCGAACCGGTCCGGGACAAAATTGGAGGTCCCGATCCGGGTCCCGATCCGATCCGGGGGGTCCGTGCACACCCCTAATAATCACAGGGTAATGGCCTTGATTAGAGCCTTTACACTACATTGCCTGAGATATAACATCTTGTTTAAGGCAAAGCATATACCTGGTTTGAATAATGCCATTGCTGACACTTTATTGCATAACCAGGTAGGAAGGTTTCGGGAGCTGGCACCATGGGCTCGGGCTTTTCCAGAGACCATGCCACCTGCCTTATGGGAGATTGGTGATCTGAAGCTGAACAAGCAATGATGCATTCAATTGCGGACAGCACCAGGAAGGCTTACACCAAGGCAAGTAGGGAGTTTCAAGAATTTAGGTCTGAGATGCTCTTACAGCAGCTTTGGCCTATCCCAGTAGAGCATCTTATTCAGTATTGCGTCCATTCCCATCGGAAAGGACTTGCAGCTAGAACTATAGGTGGAAAGTTGGGCGAGGGTAACTCCCAGAGTAGCGGATGCTAGACAACCGTTATCCCCAGATATATTGATGGGTTTATTGGGAACCTGGCCTGCTGTTTGCAATTCTAAATTTGAAGCTACATTGTTTCATGCGGCATCTCTGACCGCATTCTTTGGAGCTTTTAGGATATCCGAATTGGTGGTGGCATCAAGGGACGACAGCTCTGACAGAACACTGTTGTATCAAGATGTGTCTTTTAATTGAGTTGGGGTGTCCATACTTCTTAGAAAGTCTAAGACAGACCAAGGCGGATGAGGCACAGTAGTGCCTCTCTTTCCTTCAGAATCGCCAGAGTTATGTCCGATAAAGGCCTTAAGGGCTTTTGTGGTAGTCAGAGGAGAAGAGAATGGAGCATTATTTAGACATGCAGATGGCACACCGTTGACAAAATATCAGTTTTGGGCAGTAACTCAATTGGCACTACAGGCTCTAGGCTTGGGAGGTTTTTGATTCAGAACACATTCCTTTAGGATAGGGGCAGCCTCTACAGCGGCGGCTTTAAGATTTTCAACATCGGAATTAAAGCAAGTAGGCAGATGGTGGTCTAAGGCGTATCATGCATATGTTCAGCCATTGCCTAAGATGTAATGGACCAGGTGGCTGACATCCTTCTTTTTCTTAGATACCTGGAACATGTGGGAGCCAGTGCCGGTGCTCATATGTGGGCATAGCATGATTTTCTGGGCCGGAAGGAGGGCTTCTCAGTCGAGCTGTGGGACCCAGCTCAGACTCGGTCGGTGTGCCAACATCCAGTGGTTGGGCATGCGTAGCATGTGATGGGATCACCTCCTACCCACTTTGTTCCAGGAAGGTTTGGTGCGTTCTCCTCCGCAGGTGCTAGTGTTACACCTGGGCGGAAACGGCCTTGGTTTGTGCAAGGGCAAGGCCTTGATTGTTCAGGCTTTGGCGGATATCCAGGTGATACGGCAATGCTGGCCGGGTATCACTATTCTTTGGTCCTGCCTAATCCCCAGGCAGGTATGGAGGCACGGTTGGGATCTGCGAGCCCTGGACCGGGCGTGGAAAAAGGTGAACAGAGAGATCGCCATTGCCTTAAGGTCACACGGTGATGGGATCATTGTTCACCCACAGATAACACAGACCAGGACTGAGCTCTATAGGCCAGATGGAGTCCATGTGACCGATTCTGGAAACGACTTATTCTTGGGAGATCTGCAAAGGGCCCTGCAAGAGATTATGCACAGATGGGGGGGGGGATTGACGAAACAGAGGTTTGTCAGTCTCCCTTGGCATTAGGGGTGGGCACGTTTAGCAAAGAGGGATGGTGATCATTCTGTGGCACTGTTAGCTGGTGACAGGTGAGATCTGAGGGCCTTCCGCTAAGGGCTTTGCGGCCTCGGCGGAGGGATAGGACTCACCTGTGAGGCCAACTCACCTGGCTCCACCCGGATTATGCGGTCCGGGGGGGGGAGCAACACAGGAAGGCCTCCCCTCCCTGAAAGGGGTACGCCTGGGAGTGGCGAGCAAAGTAACGCCACTCTCCAGGCAAAGAATGTTTCGCCCATTAATCGCCTGTTAGTTTTAAGGCAAAGTTAGGGCCCGCCCAGTGCTTCCTTTGCAGATTTTCAATAAACGTAGCCCAGATTTGAAACCATATATCATGTGTCGTCTCTTTATTTCCGCACCCTCCGTCTGCAACTACTTTACAACCCAACAGAATACAATAACAATACCTAGCTGGTCTATCTACTTACTCCAGGTAGAGTCTTGAGACACAACCAGCAACCTTCCACCGAACCCCAGGGAAACCAAAGACAAAGGAAAGGTGAGTCTCCCTCAACTTTATGCACCCTCCCTTCTCCCAGGGATAATGAGATAGACTTTTAACACTTCTCCAGATGTAGCTCCCCCCCACTTTCTGGCAGGCCATGCTGGTTTATGGCCTTGAAGCTAGATGAGAGCCTCACTGGCACCACGGTCCAGAGATATCACCATTTATCTTCCCTCCAGGTGTCTGAAGTTTCAAATCTTCTGGTCAGATCTCCTCCTACTCTAAAACAATAAAATTCTAACTAAGACCAGAGACTTTCTGTTCTTAGTCTGGGCAGTCTACCTTACCATCACTGCTCCTTTACAGCGAGAATCTGCTACTTTTACCTTTGGGGCTTGTCTTGATATTCAAAATTCTTTGATAATAATCCAGTATTGAGACAATAGGAGTGTGTTATTTATGTCAGGGTACAATTAGCACTGCAACCCTTAATTGGTTTAATTGGTAGAAGATTAATCAGCTCAAGGCTTAGATGATAATTGGTAAGGGCCAATTTTAATCAAGGCTGGCACATTTTAATCAGTGGTGCTGTGGGTTAAGGGCACACTTGATTGATTCATGCTCTGGCAACATTTTGTTTGGATTACTGCAATGTGTTATACGTGGGGCTGTCTTTGAAACTTCATCTCATCCAAAACAGGTCAGTTACAAGGGGCCTATAAGGCCATCAAGTCCTGCCCAATGCAGGAATGGAAACTGACCGGTACAGTCACTTCATGCCAGTACTTAGGTCATTTGCACAGGCTGCCATTCTGTTTCTGGGACCAACTCAAAGTGCTTGTTTTAACCTTTAGATCCCTAAGTGGCTTGGGGCCAAGTTACCTGAAGGAGTGTCTCCTCCCATATTTACCCACCCAGACTCCTAGGCTGCGTTCGGATGACACTTTAGGCAATGGAGGAGGGAATAGGCAACGTACAGTACCTTATTTCAGAGGTACTCCCCACATGATGGCCTGTTTTGGACAACACGGTAATCAACAGGGGGGGGGGGACAATAGTCAGTTGTGTTGATTATCGTGTTGTCCAAATGCTGCCTCCGTTGCCTAAAATGTTGTAGGTAATTAAGGGTCTCAGGCTGCTCCTGCTGAATTAGGCGAGGCAGGTGCCTACAAGAGGGAGGGCTTTTTCAGTGGTGGCACTGTGTTTGTGGGATGTTCTCCCCAGACAGGCTTACTTGCTGTACCCACATTATGGGCTTTTGGGCACCAGGTGGAAGCCTTTTTATTTTCCCAGGCATTTTCCCAGGCATTTTCAGAAAAGTTTTATTGCTTTGAGAACTTTGCATTGTTTTCTCCTTATTGCTGGTTTTACTGTGGTTTTATATGCTTCACAGTGTGTTGTCCCTGATGATGGTTTTATCTTGTGCTGTTTTATTGCCATTGTTTTATTGTCTTCTGTTTTATGTTTCTAATTTATCTACTCATCACCCAGAGAACTTTGGCTATTGTTCAATTTAAAGATGTACGACTTGACTGACTGGATTAATAGATGAATAAATTGCTGAAGATATTTTGCTTTAGGTATGTTTTCATAAGTGTGAATGAAAATATTAATGATGGCCTTTCCTTCTACCAACATATGATGTCATTTTTTTATTAATATGTAAGTTATTTTATACTTGTGCTGCTGTCTGAAAAAGGTACTTATAGAGCTTCTTTCCCCCCCAACGTAATCTATTAGTTACCCAGTTTATTGGCTAATCCTGTGGAGGTTTAGACAGAAAAAAAGGCCTAGAATTTACAGCATTCCCCAGTCAGCATGGCTGGTGAGGGAATGCTGGATTTGTAGGACATTTTTGCCTAAACTTGTAGAGGATTGCATCCCAAAGGCATAACATTCTTCAGTTGGTTGTCAATTCTAGTTATAATTGTATAAGACCATCTGTGTGAGACAGGATTTATTTTTAACTTGTCTTAACTTTGAGTGTTGGAGGAATTATATTTTAAGGAGCAATAATCCATATCTGATCATGCATTTTTTTCCCTGGCTTTTGGAAGGTAATTGTTTCAATATTTACCAAAACTCACTCAGAGTGCTTCCTTGTTGGGCCAGTTTGGAGAGGAATGAAGTGTGAAAAGTGGCCCGATCAATGAATCGCTTAAGGCACAATCCTACGTGTGTTTTGACAGAAAAAGGCCTATAACTCTGTGCGTGCTCCAGCCAGCATTGTATTTAGTAAAGTAGAGGAAGACAAACCTTTTGCCCCTGTGGGCTGCATGCAGAGATGGACTGTGAGTCCTGGGCTGCATGCTCACACTCAGGCCCTTTCCACACCAGGCAAAACGCCTGGGATGGACCCCGGCTGCTCCCTGTGAGTTCAAATGATGCACAGGGAGTCCCGGGGATGGGGTGGGGGGCGGGCACAGGATTTTTCCAGGTTTACCGAAACCTCAAAAATCTCGATTCTTCCACGGTCCCAGGAAGTTCCCAGGACCACAGAAGAACGTGCCTGCCCATCCCGGGCACAGCCGTGCTTACTCGCGAATAAGCGTGGCTGCGAACTGGGCACAGAGTCATAGTGCGCGGCTCCGTGCCCAGCAGGGGAGGGGGTGGCACCAGTTTTGCCACCCCCGGGAGGACAGGGAGGGAGGGCCGTGCATGCATTTTTTAGCTCTTCCCGCTTAATTTTTTTTAAAAAATAGCGGCCGCGACTTGCGACGGCCCAGGAGCATTTTGCATGTATATTGGGCACGCCAGTTCTGGAAGTAGCTACTTCCGAGATCCACCGCCCTGAGCCCTCTACACTGCTGTGGTATAGAAAGGGCCGTAGAGCCTCCTCCTTGCCCCCATTCTCAATCACACGTGCCCAGATTCAGTCACTCTTCCCCTGTAGTACGTATTAGGTTCATTCTTATTTCAACCTTCCAGCAAGTTGCTCAGAGTGTTATACTTGTAATTACTTAAGGAAAGCAGGGTCTCGTATTTAGGTAGTAGTTAAGTCTCAACTTTTGTACCCTCAAAGAAAGAGCAGTTCAGGAGGTGCCTTACTCTGGGCCAATTAATTTATGTACTTATGCCTGTAACCTGGCTAGTGAGCCTGTTTAAACCATGGTTATGTAGCCACTATGGTTAGAAATAGTTCACATGACACACTAAGTCATGGTTCATATGACACACTAAACTATAAAGTTTAGCTCAAAATCCTTAACCACCATGGCTTAATGTGTTGTCTGAACAGGGTCATTCAGTCTGGAAGTGGGAAAAACTTAACAAACAAACTTGAAAAAGAAGAAGCAAATCTTTATGTTATGCCTTTGGGAACAGCTTTTCTATTCTACTCTATTCAAGCTCTAATGCAACTGCTAAAATAATGCAAACCTAATCAAGACCACATTTGTAACTAACTAGTAAGCTGCCACTTGGAAAGCTGCTTATAAAATGAAACTATTATTGAATAACGTGATATATATTTAAACTTATCCATGATGGATGAGAATGGCACATAGCAATAACCATTGCTCCGAAGCTCATAAATATTGAAAGCTATGACTTGAAGGTTTATGGGCAGGGAAAGCTTTTACTGCCTCACACATCCTTCACTATGTAATTGTGCTAGCTCTTTTTCAGATAGTCATCATTATAGTAATATTATTTTTCCTTTTTATTATGGCCTCAAATTTCAGCTTTGGTTAGGACATATTTAAAGTGTATTGCCAAGGAAGAAAGCCCCACCGCCCTGTCTAAGTGTTTTCCCAGCACCTTGGCTCCAGAACTTCTATTCATCAGGCATGGAATCTCTAGAACGGGTAAATGCAAGGGATGTTGGAGAAATCCATTTGGGATGTGGAGTTCAATGGGTTTTCCTAGCCTCGGCCTCTGGACTTCGTTTTTGTTCCCCTGCAGTACCCAATCCAATCTGCAGCAAGTCAGGCCAGTTCATGGATTTTCTGGTAATTTTGCTCATTTTGTGGGTGGGGAGGTTCTGTAATTGGTGTAATGTGTTCAGAAATTTGTGCAAATTGCAGAACCTTCTAAACATGAAATGTGCAAAAAAAAAAAAAAAAGGTCCCCAGAGTTCAGTAAATAGCCTGCAGCTCGGCTCATAGATCCTAAGTGACTTAAACGTGTTGTTGGTAGATAACAAGCTGCACCTTGTTGGCTATTAACTAGGGTGATTTGACCCATTAGTAATTGGTTAGGAACAATCTACATGACCCTGGTGTTCCATTCCAAATCAATGAACTTCCTGTATCCAGCAGACCACTGAGAAAGAGCCCCCTTCACTTTGGGATAGGCAACATCTATACTCGTCTTTTACTTTCTAATACTTCATGGCTGTTTAATTCTCAGACATTTACCCATGCTCCCTTGGGCTAAGGTGGTGGTGTTTACATTTTGGTCTTTTTCCTCAACGTGATTAGGCTCTTCGCATGTTTATTAATAGTGACCATATGGAAAAGAGGACAGGACTCTCGTATCTTTAACAGTTGCATAGAAAAGGGAATTTCAGTAGCTGTCATTTGTATGCATGTAGAACCTGGTGAAATTCCCCCTTCATCACGACAGTTAAAGCTGCAGAAGCCCTGTCCTCTTTTGTATCTGGTCAAGACGGCAGGGCTCCTGCAGTTTTAACCGTTTTGATGAAGAGGGATTTTCACCAGGTGCTGCATGCATACAAATGAGACCTGCTGAAATTCCCTTTTCTATGCAAATGTTAAAGATATAGGATCCCTGTCCTCCTTTTCATATGGTTTCTCTATTTGACTCCTATTACCCTCACTGCTTATTTTTAGTGGTCTTCTTTGTCTTGCTATATCCTATATCCTTGTGCATTTCATCTCATCCAGTCCTCTGTCATCTCCATACCTCCTCTATAGTTTAATTTAACCAGATAATTGCTGGTTCCATCTCAGTGTTGCCCATGCACTTATTCTATCTAGTTTTTGTAGTGAACCACATGTTAGTGCATTCTAGCCTTTGGTTTGTTGTCTTTACTCCTTTCCCTACCTTGGTTGCTTAATTCCTGCCATGGTGTACTGCGACGTTGGATTAAAGTGCCCAACTTGTGTAATTCAGGTACACTTGGAAATGGGGACACATAGTAACAAGTGACATGATTTAGACATAATAGTGAAAACATATATAGATATAGATATAGATATAGATATAGATATATATCTTGCACCATACGTGGTGATGATTTGTAACACAAAGGCTGTCATTAGCCCCTTTAAAACTGTTGTTCCTTGTCTTTCCTTCGTTGACTCTATGGTTTGGGTAAGGTTATGTCTATGTCCGAGGATCCATCTGATGAAAACAACAAGAAGGAAGAACCTTGGCCAGCTCTTATTAAGATAAGAAGCAGTGCTGGCTTCAGGGTTTTGAGGGCCCTTCAGCAAGGCACCCTAAATGGGTTCCTTCCTCACCTGGTGAGTCCATCTTCTCACTGCCATTGTTACCAGCTGCATTTGCCTCTCATCTGTTTTCTCAGAGTTGCCACCGCTTGCTTGCCAGTGAGCATCTATTGCTCCTCCTCCTTATACCACCATTGCCTGAACTAGAGCAAGAGGCAGGCGAACAAACAGGTTGCAACGATGAAGAGGAGGAGCACATCTGAGGGGAGCATATCAGTGGGCCCCTGCCGGGCTGGGTGGGCCCTTACCAGGGACCCAATCATGCCTACCCTTGATGCCAGCCCTGATAAGAACTAAGAAGACCACACACCCTGTGTGAAAGAATTTTGTCCCTCCTCCCGAAGATTTGCCAGATATCTCTCCCACTTCCAGGGGGAATGAATGGTCTTGCAAAAGCGAGTGGAATCCTCGGCCTATCTTTTTTTGAAAACGACTTAGGAAAGCCTACTCCATTTTGGTCCCATGTAAGTGTTTACACAGAATCATGGATTAGGTTTTGTTAATTTGTTCCCAAGGGGGGGGGGAATCCTAGCAGAAGGAATAAACCCCAAAGAAATGTATGCTTCTCAGATGTCTTTTTGACAGATGCGGAAACAGGAACATTGCCACAGGCTGACAGTGCTTTCAGCCATCTCCCAGCAGGAAGGCTGCTTCCCCTTCAGACTTCATACAGCATTTTAGATGTGTGTTGTTGTTGTTTTTGCAAACTGTCCTGTAGAGTTAGAACCAAGTGCTCTACATGCTATAAGTAGGCATTGCAGTAGTGACACAAACACAGGTTCCCAGTTAAAACAGTTTGGATCCAGCAGTTCTGCCAGGTACTAAGAGCAGACATTTCAGTGCTGTTAGAGAATCTTCTTTGATTGCTACTTTTGATGACTACAAGGAAGGAGCTTCTTGCCAATGTTTAAAGGGATCTCTTTCTCTCATATTGGCTTGCAACTGGGCAAGTCGTTTGAGTGAGGAGTCGACTGAGGGCCAAACTCGATGTGACACAGGAGATCCATCATTAGGGTTGCCCACATTTTCTAAACTGTAATCACAGTCCTATGGGTTGGGGAGAGGAAATCATATCAGGACTGCAGTGCTGGGGAAAAGATATTGAACTCTTTCCTCTGCTTTGCTAAGGCTGAATGCAATGTTCTCCAAGGAAAATGCTCAGCTCAGAATTTAGTAGTGGGGGCAGGAGAAAAGGGGTGCAATAAAATTGGGGGCTGGTTTAAAGAGGGGAAAGTAAAATTCTTCACATCTTCCAGGACCAGTGGCCGCAGTTCAATTTTTTTTCCTTTTTGAAAAAATACTTTTGCCAGTTTCTGACGGCGGTGGCCACAGAGCTCCTCCTAGAAGATACTGGCTGCCATTTTCTCCTCCTGTCATGGATGTCCCTAGAGTTATGTTAGGAAGATCATTCTGAGGGGGCTTCAGGGCAAGGAAAGATGCCATTGCTGGCCCACAATTTCCCCTCCACAAGCACTAAGGGAATGATGTGGCATATTTCAGAAGTATTCTAGGGGGTCAGCAGGGAGGAGAAAATCTCTGCCACACAGAAGATTGAAGCTGATAGGTGTAGAATTTATGCAAGGGGTGGGGAAAAGGCTTTTGAAGAGAGTTGAAAGTGATTGGAAAAAGGTTTTGTCCACACACACATAACTGTTGTTCCATTGTTCATTGTGTTAGGGATGAATGGATCTATCAATTTCAGAGCTTCTCTACATTAAGGGAAATCCCGTTGTTTATCCGGCACTGTTTTTTGCTTCCTTTTCTTTGGTGGGATTGATACGGATTGATATGAATTGGATTAAATGGAAGGAGAGGGGCGAGGAAAGATCCTGCTGCTGTTTCCCCAGGGTACCTTTAAATGGCAGGCACAGTTGAATCAAGGAGTGTCTCCCTCCCTCCCTCCTGGCATGTGTGCAAAGGAGGGGGGTTCTTGTTGACTGTTTCTTCACAGCCCACAGGAAAGCCAGGACTTACTTCTGAGTAGAAGTAAGATTTTGCTGTAAGTTTACCACCCTCATCACACTTACTTGGGAGTAAGTCCCATTGTATGCAATGGGACTTACTTCTGAGTAGACACATGGGGATTGGATCTGCCTCCCTTTGTTGCAGGGAGGAATTTTACTCTCTTTTCCCTCCATTCAAAGTCCTTCCTCCCTTCTTCAGCCGGTTCATAGCGCAATGCCAACTTTACATGCTGCCGATTTCATGCCTTTAGGGGTTTATTCCAGCTTATCTGTGATGTATTTTAAAATGGAATAGGGGGGTGACTACGGGAGACCTCGTGTTTGATTACAGTGTCATTAAATTGACCCAGAAACTTCTGTGAGTGGATAGCTAATGTGGAGAAAACCTTAACCATTCCAGGATGTTGTCACTCAAGCTCCTTCTGCTCTGTTTCTACATGAATTTGTTTTAAACAAACAATAAAAAATATCATACTGAAATGTGTACTTTTTGTTTTCATTTTTTGTAATGTGTGCATTTTTAAAGATGTGCTTCCCCCCCTCCCCCGAGTACTTCACATTGCTAAAATGCTGTTTTATGCAAACTTTTCTCAGATATATGCATCTGTGTGCACTTTTCCCTAATATGCCCATTTTGGGGGGGGGGCTATTTCCCTACACAAGCTGCATCAGAAAGTTTGCAAAACTGCAGCTTACAGAAAGCAACTCTGTCTTGGCTTGCCGAAAGTCTTAGGAATTGCAAATTGGGATATGTGTAACAAACACACACACATTTCTCAGAATGAATTTCATCCCTTCTTCTGACCAAACAAACCCCAAACCTTCAACACCTATTTAGTATAGGTGAAAGAGGGACATTCCGTCTTTCGCACCATCAGCACTCTGAAACACTGTTGGCCAACTCTAGACTTCGGCCCTTTCTACACCACAGGGCCTTGCAGGATGCAGGGGGGAGGATCCTGGGATTTCCTGCTGCTGGGGTTGTCCCCCAGTGAACATACACCAGTGTGACGTCCCAGAAGGCATGAGGGATGTTGTGGGCACCTCTCTACCTCCACAAACACACACATACCCTCCCAAAAAGCATACACATGCACACACAGGTCTACAGGTGCTTGGTCCTCTTCCTTTAGCTTCTGAAGAATGCTATGGTCCCTTGTGGCCCCAGAGGCATTCTGGGAAGAAGAAGAAGAAGAAGAAGAAGAAGAAGAAGAAGAAGAAGAACGAGGAGGAGGAGGAGGAGGAGGGGGATGGGTGACCAGAGATTCTGTTTTCCAAGTCACCCAAGTTAAAACAACAACAACAACACAACAGACATTTTAAAAATTGGGAGGGACAGAGGGTGTAGGCAGATGCCAAAGGAGTTTTCTGGGGGTGCTAGGACACCCAGGATTGCTGCATTGCTGACCTATCCCTAATAAGTGTATTTAGGATTGCAGCTCTTGCTTCTAATCTTGGACTTAGAACTACTTCATCCATGATGAAAGTAGAACCCAGAAGAATCACAATTATATTTGAATAGATGTAACTGTGGTAAAAGCAAATGGATTCTTTCTATAATGAAATACCTTATGGTTGAAATAGAGACTTGAGTCTTTCTATGCCTGTTCTAATCTAGGCACTTCATTTTTGCAAATACCATTTAAATGAATCAGCAGAACAGTTTTCTTTCAAAGGTTTTGCTCTGGTCTAGCATGTTTACCTTAACATCTAATGGCATCACTGAAAGTGAAACTCACCTGAGCTCCCAGCTCAAGGTGAATCTGATGATGGGCCTGCAAATGATTTCTGCTTGACAACTTTTGGAGAGTTGCTGCCAGTAAAAAGTAGTCAGTTTGGGGATGGATGGACCATTGGCCTCACTCAGTATAGGGCATTTCCTTATATCCACTCTTTGATGCGTCCTCCTGATGAAGGTGACCTGATCAGAGCCATATGTTCTTAGAAATTTATTGACTCCCGTGGATAACCTAGTTCTGAAGAAATGTCATCAGGGATGGGTGAACTCCCTCAGTCTTATTCATGCTCTGCTTGCAGGACTCTCACCAGTTGCCTGATCCCGGGATGCATGTGGGGTGAAGTCTCAGATTGTGGTCGCCTGGTGCATGATTTGTGCAAAATCACGGCCATTAATGGCGAAATGTGCAAAACATGCAGGCATAAACTACCAGTTATGCCTGAATTTTTGATCCAAAGTAAAAATTGCCTTATCCATCCATGTCCTCCACAAAAACATTTTTTCCCAATTTTTAAATCTGGATTTCCCCATAAAGTCAATTTTGTGTGGGAAAATGGGTCAAACTGCAATTGACACGATACTATACACCATATCTCTCTAGCAGCCAAGATTGTAGGGGGAGGATTATTTAATCTAACATATCGAGAACCAAGTGCCATCCATTTAGGAAGCAGTTCTAACTATAAGGATTCCAAAACTGACGAGGGTGGCATATCTAAGCAAACTGAAGACCAAAACTTTGTACAAGTCAATAGATAGGCCCGATGATACAAAGTGAGGTCTGGAAATCCAAACCCACCTTCTTTAATTGGAAGTTGCATGCGTTTCAAAGATATTCGAGGTGGGGAAGAACCACAGAAAAAATTACAAAACAAAGCATTAAGTTATTGAAAGTATTTGCCAGGTATAAGAAAAGGAATCCCACGTATAATGTAGAGAATTCGAGGTACAATATTCCTCTTAAGTGTGTTGACTTTATCCCACAAACTTAATTTTTATGATGCCCATCTATCTATATCATATACAATCTCCTCAATTAACTTATTCAAATTTATTTTAATCAATTGGGATATATCTCTGGGAATAAGCATTCCCAGTTAAATAAAGTCAGGACACCGTCAAAATTGTCCATTAGCCAACACACTAGAAGTTATGCTATCTCGAGGACTTCCAGTGGAGACATGAAAGCTTGAGGCTGCTCAGCCTGCAGCTGGGGAGAACAGGGTGGTCTTTTTTGCCGTCCGGGTGATAGCTGGATGGAATTTATGACCCCAGATGAAAGGGGTGACGTCGGGAGCAGGCCGTAAGTAATCTCATTAATCTCCGGAGTTTCAAAAGCCGTCAAAGGAGACTTTGACGGACAAAGAGGCGGGGGGAGGAAGAGATCAGACCTTCATCGCTCAGGCACCACACTGTAACAAAGAGCTTTCACTATCCATCCCCTGAAATTGATTGGGTTATTTAACAACAAAATTTAATGGAAGTTGGGGGAATTTCAAAGAGACTAAACAAAGAGTAATTAGCATACCTTTTTATGGTGAGTGAAAACTGACTCTCTGTGTGGAAAGAAGCAGTAGAATAATTTGTGCAGGGTTGGATTGAAGTTTTTATATTGAAAAGAAAAGTTATTGAGGCTGTTAAGCTGTTTTTAAGCTGAATGTAAGGAATGGAAAGTTACCACGCAGTGACCTTGGTCGGGGCTGCAAGAATGTAAGCAAACTGAAACAAAATAAGAAAGAGTTTACTTGAGACATGGCGCCATTTGCTGATGAAAGGTGGATTGCTTCTGGAGAGAACTCCATGGAGGTGTGTTTTTGGCAAGAAGTTAATGGAAAAAATGAAATATTTTCTGGGACAATATAAAAACTAAATGGAGGACACCCAAGTTGATGAGAGGGACTCAAATGAGAAGGAATAAATCTTAGATAAGTAAGATTGGTGGAATTAAAGACTGATTTGGATATATAACAAGAATCTAAAAAATGGATAACAAATATTTATCATGGAACAGAAATGGCTTAAATTCTCCACAAAAGAGGGAAAAATATTTTACCATTTAAGAAAATTAAAATTGGATATTGTCTGTTTGCAAGAAACTCATGTTAGAAAAAAAGATACAAAACATTTACAAAACAAAGGCTTGGGAGAAGAATTTATTTCCGCAAGCACAAAGAAAAGTCAGGGGTGGTCCTGTATATTAAATCACATCTAAAACCAGAATTAGTGATATCTGATGAACAAGGATGTTTTGTGGGAGCAAAAATTATTCTGGATGGAGTGGAAATTATGGTTTTGGGAGTGTATGCTCCCAGTGAACAAAAAGCAGAATTTTATGATCGATTGTTGCATAGGCTGGTGGATATTCCGAGTGATAGATGGTGTATCTTGGGAGATTGGAATGGGGTGATATCACCACAAATAGATAAACATTCGGAGAAGGATATCAAGAGTCAACAGGGAAAGCTTCCAAAAAGTTTTTTTGATCTGGTGGAAAATCTGGGATTGGTGGATGTATGGAGACATAGAAATGGAAGCGCTAAGGAATATACGTACTTTTCGAATAGACATAAATCCTTTTCAAGAATAGATATGATTTTGATGTCCAGGACTATACTTACAAAAGTTAAGAATATATAGAGATTTTGCCAAGGACTTTTTCTGATCATAATGCAGTATTGATGGTTCTCAAAAGAAAAAAAAAGTATGTTCAGATGGACATTAAATGAAGCTTTGCTACAAAATAAAGCGGTGGTAGAAGAAGGTCGGAAAAAAATTAAGGATTTTTTTTTTAACTGAACTTGAATAAAGGGGTTAATCAAAGCACTGTTTGGGATACAAGTAAAGCTTTTATTAGAGGATATTTTATTCAGAAGAATAAATTAAGAGGGAAAGGCAGGAAAAAATGAAAATAATTATGGACGAAATCAGAAAGAAGGAAGAGGAATTGAAGAGCGCACCAAGAAAGGCGGGGATTAATCACCAGATCAGGATGTTGCAACAACAACTATCTATGCTGACGGTTAGAGAAATGGAATGGAAGTTAAACTTTGTAAAGCAGAGAGAATTTGAAGGGGCAAATAAACCAGGAAAGTGGCTAGCATATAAACTGAGGAAAGAAAAGGAAAAAAAGACAATAGTAAAAATTCAAGATGGGGAAAAGGAAATAATGGATGATAAGATTCAGAGCAAATTTTGGGAGTATTATCGAATTTGTATAAGAAGCATGAGATGCCAATGGAAAAAATAGATATATATTTACAAAAACAAAATCTGCCTAAAATATCTTTGGATCAGAAACAGATGATAAATGGAGAGATCACGATGGAAGAAGTGGATGCAGCCATAAAAAGAATAAAAGTGGGGAAAGCACCGGGACCAGATGGTCTTTCAGGTTTATATTATAAATTTTTTGAAGAGGAATTATTATTACCATTGCAAAGTATGATGAATGCTATTTTGAAAGAGGGGAAGATACCAGAGACGTGGAAAACAGCATATGTAACGTTGATACCTAAAGAAGATCAGGACCTAACACTGACTAAAAATTATAGGCCGATCTCGTTGTTGAACAACGATTACAAGCTGTTCACATCGATAATGGTGGAAAGGTTGAAGTTTGTGTTGAGGGAATTTATTAATGAAGATCAATGTGGATTCTTGCTGAAAAGACAGATAAAGGACAATATGAGAGTAGTATTGAACATTGTAGAATATTTGCACAAACATCTGGAAAAACAAGCGGCCTTAATTTTTTTGGATGCAGAGAAGGCCTTTGACAACCTTAATTGGGATTTCTTGTTTAAAATACTGGAAGTAATGGATTTTGGGACTAACTTCACAACTTGGGTGAAGTCAATTTATACTGAACAGAACACACAGATTATCATTAATGGAGATTTGACGAAACCATGTAAGATTGCAAGAGGGACTAGGCAGGGTTGTCCAATGTCACCTTCGTTATTCATCTTGGTGTTGGAAGTATTGAATAGAGCAGTAAGACAAGAAGAAAAAATTGGAGGAATAAAAATAAGAAAAGAATCTTATAAATTGAGAGCCTTTGCAGACGATTTGGTGTGTATATTAGAGGATCCATTGAATGGAATTGAAATTTTAATGAATAAGTTGAATGAATTTGGCACATTAGCAGGTTTTAAGGTAAATAAACAAAAGACTAAGATACTTACAAAAAATATGAATAAACAAGATCAAATAAAGATGGAAGAAAAAACTGGTTTCAAAGTGGAAAAGAAGGTGAAATATTTGGGTATAAATTTGACAAATATGAATTGTATGTTGTTTCATAATAATTATATTAAGGTTTGGAATGAAATTAAACAGGATTTGATAAGGTGGGATAAACTTCAAATGTCATTGATGGGGAGGATTGCAATAATCAAGATGAATGTTTTACCAAGAATGTTGTATTTATTCCAGACAATCCCTATTGTAACATCAGAGTTACCATTCAAGTAGTGGCAGAGAGAGATTTCTAAGTTTATATGGCAATCCAAAAAACCAAGGATGAAATTTAAAATATTACAAGATTCTAAAGAGAGAGGAGGTTTGGGATTGCCAGATTTGAGGATTTATTTCTCTGCTTGCTGCTTGATGTGGATGAAGGAGTGGATTTTGATGAAGAATAACAGACTATTGGAATTAGAGGGACACGATTTAAGATTTGGCTGGCATGCGTATCTGTGGTATGATAAAGCTAAAGTGAATGCAGAATTTAATGATCATTATGTGAGACGAGCAATTTTGAGAACATGGATTAAACATAAGCCAAGATTGTGTCAGAGGATGCCTCTATGGGTTTCCTCACAGGAGGCTTTTTATATGAGAGAATTGGCAACTATGAAAAAATGGCTGATGTATGGTGAAATTTTAGAAATGAAAGATGGAGAGGTTAAAATGAAATCAAGAGAGGAGCTACGGAATGAAGGAATTGTATGTCAGTGGTTCTCATATGCACAAATGGTGGAAACATTTAAGATAGATTAAAAAAATTGGGGTTTTGAATGTACAAAATCTGAATTTGAGAAAGCTTTGTGTATAAATGATAATCATGTTATTTCAAAGATATATAAACGTTTGTTAAAATATGAGACTGAAGATGAACAAGTAAAAGAATGTATGATAAAGTGGGCCCAGAATATTGGGCATAATATTACTATGGATCAGTGGGAGAATATGTGTTTGAGAGGTTTGAAGTTTACACTATGTGTCAGATTGAAAGAAAAATTTTATTAAATGATGTATAGATGGTATATATCTCCATCAAAATTGGCAAAAATGTATAAGGGGACATCGGGAAAGTGTTGGAAATGTAAAGAGCTGGAAGGCACATTTTATCATGTATGGTGGACATGTAAAAAAGCAAGATCTTTTTGGACACAAATGCATAGAGTGATGCAAGATGTATTGAAGATAAAAATACAAATGTGTCCAGAATATTTTCTGTTGGGGATTATAGACGAACAATTATTACAAGGTTATGGAACTTTATTTTTATATATGACAACGGCAGCAAGATTACTTTATGCACAGAATTAGAAGACTGAGAAAATACCAACAGAGGAGGATTGGCTGTTGAAAATTACAGAACTGGTGGAGATGGTAAAACTTACTAGAATAATAAAAGACAAAACAACAACCAGGTTCATTGAGGAATGGAAACCTCTGGTGGATTTTCTGAAAGAGAGGGAAGGGAAGGACATTTTTGTAGATGGGTTTAATGATTAACTTGGAAGAGTAACATCTGTTAAAGACAGAGAAACTGGGAAATTCACTCACTAATTTGGGAAATCTTGCATAATTTGAAAAATTGTTAAGGAAAAAACAGAAATTCGGAAGTCCATTTTAATGTTGTATGTGGTAGTGTTGATGTATTGTGTAAATGTTGTTGTTATGTGTGTATGTAGGGTGTATATGTTAAATGTTTTTTATGTTTGGAAAATAAAAAAAAAATTAAAAAAAGAAGTTATGCTATCTCCAACTGGCATCAATTCAGACTTTGACCAGTCAATTGAGTAACCAGACAGACCACCAAAGGTATTTGTCAGAGCCATCAAAGCAGGAATAGATGCCTGGAGTTTAGAAATAAACAATACAAGATCATCAGCATAAAGAATAACTTTAAATTCTAAATCAGCATGCACAAACCCATGAATACTACAACTCTGTTTAATTGCACAAGCCAGGGGTTCCAAGCATAAATCAAATATCAGTGGGGAGAGAGGGCATCCTTGCCTAGTACCTCGCCCAAGCAGGAAATTACTCAATGTAGCAAGCATAAACTTCCAGTGAATTTTATCGAAGGCCTTCTCAGCTTCTAAAGAGACATTGGCCGCCTGGTCAGTTTTTTCTCTATTTAAAGTTATCAAACCCACAACTAATCTCAAGTTATCAACCCTCTATCTGTTTTAAATAAATCCCACCTGTTCTGTTCTGACCAACGTGGTAATAACTTGTTGTAATCTATCTGCTAAGATGATGAGTTTTTGCTGTTTTCTGATTTGCGTGTTAAATATAATTTACCTGCTATGGCTGAATGGCAATACTTACAATTGCAACACTTGCTGAAATCTAGGTTTGGGCTGGCTGCTTTTACAGCCTCAGAGCCTCCATTACTGTTAGAAACATTTATAGTAGCTGCGCAGACACGTTGATCCACAACTCATATATATAAATATTTAGTAAATAAATACAATACTCATAGTTTAAGACAGGATCAAGAATTGGAGTGTCCTATTTTGCCCAACCAGTGGACAGTTGCCTTAGAGTCTATATCTGAAGTTTCGATGGATCTTAGGCTACGTCTTATTCAGCAAAAAAATCCTGTTTCGGGTCAATGCCTTTTCAACAAGGGTCTATCTAATTTCCATAATTGTTGGAGATGTAATGTACCAAATGCTTCTTTAATTCAATTGTTTTGGTAATGCTCAGTAGTCTCCATCTTGTGGGAGGAGGTTAAAATAAGGATAAATCTTGTCCTGAATCAATCTTTAATATGGAAGAATGCACATACCCTTCTAAACTACCTGCTGGCTTCTTGGAAACTAACACAGAGTCAGCGCAAATGGATTTTTAGAGCCCTTCTGACAGCTAAAAGACTTATACTATCATATTGGAATGATAAATGCTCACCTCCCATAATGCAATGGATTGAGGACTTAATAACAGGGTGACATACAGGCACAATTTGCGAGTGGATAAATATAATAATAATAATAATAATAATAATAATATATTTATTTATTTCTTATCTGCCTCTCCCTTCTGGATCGAGGTGGGGAACAACAGCATACAAACAATATAAAATACATAAAACTGATTAAAAGCATATAAAAATTAATACATCATTAAAATCAACCAAGTCTTAACATTTGGCTGGGTAGGCCTGCCGGAAGAGATCAGTCTTTATAACTCTCTTATATTAGGCTGACCAGATAAAATCCAGGTCAGGGCTCCTGTAACTTTAACAGTTGTAGAGAAAAGGGAATTTCAGCCAGTGTCATTTGTATGCAATTAGTTCCTGGTGAAATTCCCTCTTCATCACAACTGTTAAAGTTGCAGGGGCCCTGTGGAACAACCGGCAGGTTGTTCCACAGTCTGGGAGCGGCAGAAGAGAAGGTCCTCTGGGTAACAGTTGTCAACCTAGTCTTGGCCGACTGTAGTAAATTCTACCCAGAGGACCTGAGAGTGCGGGGCGGATTATATGGGAGAAGGCGATCCTGCAGGTAACCTGGACCCAAACCATGTAGGGCTTTAAAGGTAATAACCAACATTTTGTACTTTGCCTGGAAACTAATTGGCAGCCAGTGGAGTAATTTTAAAACTGGTGTGATATGGTCATCCGTAGATGTACCGGTGATCAACCTGGCTGCCATATTTTGAACTAGTTGAAGTTTCCGGACTAGGCACAGAGGTAGCCCTATGTACAGCGCATTGCGGAAGTCAAGCCTCGAAGTTACCAGCATGTGCACTACCGTTTTTAGGTCTGATTTTTTGGAAACCTATGTATAATTCTCTCTCTCCCTTTTTTTTAAACATTCGATGAAAAATGATATCGCTGTATATGTAATGTGTTTTTTTCTTTTTTTCACAATTTCTTTTTGTTTTTATTGCTTTGTTTCTTTGATATTCATAATAAAAATAATAAAAATTAAAAATGCCTGTATTTTTGCATAGATTGCACCATTTACAGCTATGACTTTGTACAAATCATGATTTCTGTAAATATTCTCAGCTACGAATTTGTGCAAACTGGGATCTGCATACACACACACACACACACACACACAAAGCAGGAAACTGTGAGCTTGCCCGACTCAGCACATGCTGGGTCTAGCCAGCTCAGAGAACTGTGAGCTGGCATCTGGGGGTGGGGGCAAGCTGGCAAAAAAAATTACTGAGCTCCACCCCCAAAATGGATTCCTCCAACATCCCTAGTACACAGTGGTAGCAGCTGTCATGAGGCAGAACCAGAACTGGAAGTAAATGGGTCACATAAAGCTTTTTTGGAGGGGATCAGTGCAGACACATCAACAGCTCCTGACAAAATGATATGAGTGGACCTGTCCACTCCAGTAATGCCGGTAATGAAATGCTCTGTATTTTAATGAAAGCTCTAGAAATGTCTACCTATTATTTCTCTTGAAGTTCAATTCTTGCTGAATAAATTGCTCTCATTCCCAGATATAGCATGTAGATTGGGTTGTTTACACATTTTTAAATCCCCCCGCCCCAAGTCTCAAGTGGAATAAGGCTAAAGGGAGGATTTACAAGGAATAGAAAAGGGTTCATTCCTCACTGTGTGTCTCCTAGAAGAACTCTCATGCAAATAACATGGAAAATTATGTCAGCGGGCTGCTAGAAAATTCAAGCTGTTGTGAACGTGGAAGCAAAGGGAGCAACTGAAATGTGAAGCATCAGGTAGCCATAATCAACCGACTACACCGTAATCCCCTGACAAGCCTGACATTCTGTGAAGAATGTTGCTCAAAAGCAAGCCTTTGCCATCTCTCCTGAGGGGAAGCAATTGTAGAGCTGTTTGAATGGAGACTTAAAATACTTTTCATGTACAGGGATTTGAGCGAACACGAAGCCTGAAGGAAAATAATTGGATATAATTGTGTAATGGTCACAGAAGTGTGTCTGGAAACATGTTTGCATGTTGTGTGTCATGACAGGAAGGGGGTACAGAAACAAAGGATTGTCTTCCAATTCTGAGCACACACTCTTTTACTATCCTTTCTCCCCTGAATTGTTCCTTTTTGTTTTTGTTTAAATATTAGCTTGAATTCAATCACCTCTTCAGGGTCCCTAATGAGCTGTGACTTCTACACAGGCTTTCTTTGAAAGTTGTTTTCCTATGAAAAAGGAAAGCAGCATTAGGGGATTTGTGTCAGGCGAGGGATGTATGAGAATTTGGGTTTTGTTTGCAAAACATGATAGCATGGCAGTTTCGAAACCCCGAACATGAGCGGGAACATGTGTCCGCCAAAAATATTTGCAAATTCTCAAAAACATGCTCGTCTCATTCATGATTCCAAGTTTGATTTGCACAAATTTTCTACTTTGTGTAATTTTTCTCAGTAGACTGAATCTGCTCCACTTTAGTCTATGGAAGAAATCTGCACAACTCTGGGGAGATTTGCGCAATTCTCCCATTCGCGCAAAGGGAGTGGCAATCGCAAACACAAATGGGAATTGGGAATGAGACGAGCTGCCAAATAATGTTTGGAGAATCCTAGTGATCTTGAACATCACTTGTCCGCCCATCTCTAATGCCACCTTAGGAAGATTGGAAGCTGCCTTATACTGAGTCCCTTGGTCCATTTAGGCCAATATTGTCAACACTGACTGGCAGCAGCTCACCAGGGTTACAAGTGGGAGTTTATCCAGTCCTACGTGGTCCTGGGGAATGAACCTGGCACTTTTTGCATGCAGTGCAGGTGCTCTACCACTGAGTTGTGGCCCCTCCTACTCTGGAGAATCATACTATTACTTTTAAATGCCCTGATGAAGTGGAGGGGAAGCATGGTGTAGCAGTGGCAGCTGTTCCCAGTTGTTCCTATGCAGGCCTTGTTGTCTCCCCTCTCCCCTCCCTCCTCTAACAAGGAGGGCTTTGGTTGTGCCATACAATCAGTGGGGAGGGGCAGACAACAGGACCAAGGCAGAAATTAGTAAGAGAAGTGGCTAACCTTGGTCCCTCTCCATTGGGGAATTCAAAGACTGCAAGTCCTCCATATTCTGCCTTGTAGAGAATCAGTTCTTTTCAGTATGTTACAAGAGCCAGTATATTCCAGGGAACTAACTCGGGAAGCTCAGGTGGCAATGGTGACCTCCTTTCCTCCTCCTCCTCCTCCAAGGTTGCTTTTCCAACTTTGAAAGGCAGCTGGTGCAGTTCTTTCTGCGCTGGTTGCAAGGGAGCAGGTTCTAGTGTCAGATTTCTGACTCCCCCTTCCAACATCAGTCACAGCGATGTCTCCAACCTTGGAAGAGTTTCTCCAAGCTCTCCCAATGGGATTGCTCTCTTACTTAATTTGATGCCACAAGATGTAGTGATAGCCATTAGTTTAGATGGCCTTAAAAATGAGTTAGACAAATTTACTGGCTACTAGTAACGATGGCTCTATGACTGCTCCAGGTTCAAAGGAAATATGCATCGGAATACCAGTTGCTAAGGAACAGAAGAGGGAGAGGGCCATTGGCTTCTCACCTTGCTTATGGCATCCTGGGGGCATCTGCTTGGCCACTCTTGGAAACAGGATGTTGAATAGATTGGCCTCAGGTTTGACCCAGCAGGGCTCTTTTTGTGTTCTTATGTTCTTATACACCCCCACACCCTCTGTGTCCTCCAACTCAGCCTCTGTCCTATTTGGAGAAAATGCAGCTAGAGCTCTATCCTCCCTTTATCTGATGGAGGATCAGAGCACAGGTAGGCTTGTCTGTTGGCAGCCATGTCAGGTCCCAGAACTATGGACTGCTGATCGGGTAATGCAAGTAATCAAGCATGAGTATAGCTGGTACTAAGTTTGCTCAAGAGAAAGAAGGAAAGGGAATTAGGGCTGAACTTGCTTTCTAAGCCACTGCCTCCTTTTTAGATGCATATAGTTTAAAAACTCGATGGCCTTATAGGCCCCTTCCAACTCTACTATTCTATCATTCTACGATCCAAGCAAACGTGGCAATAGAATGCATACAATTGCATTGGAGAAGGAATGACCAGGCAAATGTTGATTAGAGAAAAGAGTGACAGTACAAATGTGGCCAAACTTGTCAATTTAAAACTTAGATGGAGGTGGGATAAGGACCCAGATTTTGTGGATGCATCGTTAGTTCTGGGCAGTTTAAAGATCTGAGGCAATTTTCTCATTTTGCCGCAAGAAAGGAAGACTGATAGCCAAGTTTCAAGATCAAGGCTAGTTCAGCAGCTGTTTGCCAAGATTGTCCGGGGGCAGCTGACACCCCGCTGCTTCAAACAAAATTATATTCTTTGCTCAAAAACTTTCTGGATAATTTGAGTATTTTTTTTTTCATTAACTCTTTTTACATTTTCATGAATATAAAACTGAATCTGAGCCCACCGTCTTGAGACGATCTTTAAATTCTAATAAATTCGCTTCCAATTTAATCCCAGGCAGCGTCTGCTTAGGGCATCTTTGAAAGAAATATTATCTGAGGTGGATTTTATCACTTGTTCCTGCTTGCTTGTACCATAAAATGCGCTGCTTTGTTGTGGCTGTTGCGGTCCTTTGTCAGGATGACACCATAGGCAATGATGTATATGTATATTTTTCACACAGATTTCTTTTAAAGCCTTGCATGAAATAAATACAGGGGGGGAAAGCATCTGAGGATTTTATCTCCTAAAGAACACTATAAAATTATATATACACAAATGCACACACCTATAAAATGATTGGTGCTATCTTTAGTCTCCCTACTAGTCATATCATTACGATAGTATCAAAAATTATGGCAGTGCGGCTCACTCCATTGCACTTAACAGTTGTGTCAATATTTCCCCAGGAAACCCTTATTTTCAGGGCTCTAAAGCTCTGCTGTAAAAATGTTCATTGAACTAAAACTTGTTGCATATGTGCTATATATCTTGGCATAGCAGGGATTTTATATTTATTGTAAAATGAAAAAAAATATTCATTCACCTCATTTAAATTTAAAATAAAGGGGAAAGAACAGTTGCATTGAATATACCCACCATAATTTTTTTTTTAAAAAAACATGCTATCTCTTGGCATACTTACCCTTTCCTAGACTTTTAAACAATCCCTTACTAACTGCATATTGATATGAAGCCAAGGATCATAATGCCTAACCACCAGCTGTGCTTGTGGCTCTGTTTCTGAAAGATGTTAATCAGTTTCAATGGCGCTATTCCCAAGTTAACGAATATTCATAGTATTCCCCACCACCACCACCACGCAGATCTAGTGAGGTCCCTCCTTGTACTTCAGCATCAATGTTCAGTTTCTGTGCTAAGGATCCAATATGGTTCCAATACGCACAGAGGCGTAAACGGGTCGTTGGTTTTAGAGGAGTCTATTTAATGTTTCGTTCTGAGAGGAAATGGATTGGGTTCATTCGATGTGCATTGCATATAGGTAATGAACATGACAGAATAATTGTAAATGGCAGGCTTGCTGAAATAAGAAGGCAGTACCAAGTCGCAGTGCTTGGTGCATTGCTCTAAACTGTGGTACATTTTGCCGAGATGTTTGGTGGGCATTTTTTTTATATGTCATGGTAACATGTATGAACTCCATGTTTAGCATGCAGTGCTTTCATTGTATGCTATGGCTGTCACACACAGTCCATGCATCTGTCAGTTAATATGGATTTAGATGGGGTAATCTATCAGGTGATTCCTGTAAGGACTGAACTGAAGATGCTACAATGAAATTGCCCAGTTTTTTACAATGACCATTTCTTTCCATTTCCTCCTGTTGCTGTCACTCTTCTGTCTACATTTGCAGGACTTACAGAGACAGGACTTCTAGGTAATGCTGTATGCACATCAGACGGGGAAGGTTCAAGCTCATTCTGTGCTTAGTAACTCTCCCCACCTGCTCTGTCTCAAATTTGGACTTTGCCAGTGGGCCTGTTCAGAAGACACCTTAAACCCTGCTGGTTAAGGCTTTTGGTTCAGCAGCAGGGTTTAAGGTGTCTTGTGTGATGCGTTTTGCTAAACCCGGCTCACTCACTAACTACAGTTGGACCGTCTGCAGCGGGGTTAGCAGCTCTAACCATGGATTAAAGTGTTGTGTGCGCAGCACGGCTTGTGGTTAGTGCTAACCCCAGAGAGCTGTAGTTTCACCACAGAGCCTGAAGTGTCATCTGAACAGGCCCAACAAGTCCGATAGTGGATGGCATTGGCAGATCTCTGTCTGTGTGGAAGAGGAAAGAGATGTCAGGCCCTTCTCGTCTGAATCTGGCATGCCTGCAACCATGCAACCATGCAACTCCAGCACCGTTCCCCAAGTCTTATGACAACAGTGGCTTTATTCCTTCCGCAACATCTGCATTTGATCATTAGCTGCAGAAATCCACCTTAATGATTTGCATTCCCATAGATACCAATGCCCATATAGTGGGCCACTTTATCAATGCAATGCATATTTTGCGATCACCCAGACTGTCTGAACATCACCTCGAAGCTCACCTCACCTTGTTTCCCATATTCATTTGCATTCTTTCCTCATTCCATTTGAAGGGGGAAGTGCACATTTCAAACTGGGGGAAATGCATTAAAACACACAACTGAAATGCACACTTTTCACCCATAGAGCAAAGCAAGGAAATTTTCGGAGAACATGCTATCTTGTTCACATTCGGGGTTGCAAATGGGACATGTGTACATGATTTGTGAACATAAATGGCATTCTCATACATCCCTATTTGTGAGAAGATAAATACGGGCAGTGGTATCTCAGAATATCAGATGGAACCAGAAGAGCCCCACTCTCACCAGAATCAGATTGCTTGCCCTTTCCCAGAACTGTGAGAGGAGGCAGACCTGTTAAGGTGCTGTTAACCTTTTAAAGCTCTAAACTGTTTGGGACTAGGCTATCTGAAGGACCACCTGCCTCATATGTACTTTCCTGAGTCTGTGTATGGGCATCTGAGGCCCCCACTCTCTGGAACATCAGCAAGAGCTGTTAGGCTGATGAGTACGAGGGACAGAGCCATGTCTGTGCCAACCCCACATCTCTGGAATATCCTCCCAAGGGAAATATGATTCACCCCCTTCTTATTGGCATTTACGCAGGCTCTCAAGTCCTGTTTAATTCATTGCAGCCAGCTATTGAACGATGGTGGTGCTGTAACTGATTTATCGGATGCCGTCATTTTAATGTTGTCTTCATTAGCTGCTTTTATTTTTATCTGATTGTTTTATCTGATCGATGGATTTACGTGCTGCTATGGTTGGTCAGTGCGATTTTATTATGTTTTCATATTTCAGTGTTTTTTTTTGGATAGTCTTCTTATATTGCTTTATTGACAATTGTAAACCAGCTTGGAAGGGTAACCGAAGCTGGGGTCGGGCAGAAGGGCGATCATGATCTACCAGTCAATTGCAGGGCCATTCTAGGTTGATCTCACTGGGCGCTTTCCTCCCTGCCCACTCCATTGACCTTGCTCAGGCCTCCTCAATCCTGGAAGCAAGGAGGCCTGGGGTTGGTGAGTGAGGCAGTCCATGCAAGTCCTGAGCCAGGAGTAATGGGAAATAGAACTGAGTGAAAGGTGGGCTTGAGCTTGCCAGAAGCCGTACTTCTCCTTCTCCCCCACCCTATCCCCAGTTCAAGTGACAGAAAGGAAGCATGAAGGAGGGAAAGTGTGCTTCATTAAGAGCTGCTTCCTTATAACACCCCAAGAATGAAGGGTGAGAGAGGCAACTCCCAAGCTGCTTCCAATGCTCCCCTCTCACCTTTCCCAAAGGAAGGACAAGGAAAGAGCACTCTGTTGGGAGCTGCTGCCTCACAGACCCCTTTAACACAGGGGTAGGTAAGCCTATTTGGGCCCATGAGCACATTGGGCAATTTGAGAACCTGTCCTGGACACGACCACAAAATGACATGTTGCAGAGGAAAGCATCGGGCTGCAGTCACCTGCCATGTCTCTGAGCCCCACGTATGGCTTCAGGGCATTCTTGACAAAAGAAAATGGGAGCAGTTAGAGGCCCACACTTTGCTTTGAAGTGATCCCAGCTGCCAGTATGAAATTTTATGAAAAGATTGAGCACTTCCATTGTTTTGGGGGAATGTGCCACATATCTATCTGGACAAAGGATGGGCCCCCAGTGTGCAAGAAGGAGCCTCAAGTATGAACTTTGGATAACTGGATTTGTGTGAATATAGTCAGTTACCACCACATATAATCCTACATATTCAGAACTCAGTATATACTACCAAGGTCTTTATTTGTTTGTTTGATTTTAATTTAATTAATAGATTTATATCATATTCTGTTCTATCCTTTGGGCTCAGATTGACTTACAGTAGTTTTCTAACTGCTATCCCCAATGGGAATGCAAAGTAATTAAGTACTTTAGGGGATAAAAGCAGTCATATGGATCAATATAGGTAAGCCAATAATATATATCTTTCCTACATACATACACACTCTATACATCCATAAAGCTATCATACTTAGGGATGTTAGAGGAATCCATTTGTGGGAGGAGCTCGATGAGTTTCCCTTGTCTCTCCCACCACAAACTTCAGTCTGTTTTTTCCATTTTTGAATTTGCACAAATAGAAATTTGCAGCTGCAATCTGCATAATCTGCACAAAATTCGGCTGCCATTTGTACAAATAGTGGTCGAATTTTGCACAAATTACACAGATTGCAGCTGCAATTTGCACAAATCTCTATTTGAGCAAATTTTAAAAAATGCAAAAATGCAAAAGGTTTCCCAGCTTCCCAACTGTGGCTTGGCCCACAAATGCGAGCTGGGTTGGCATGCCAGGGAACTCTGTCAAGCCAAAAATGAAATGGATTTCCTGTCGAAGGACATCTGTAATCATACCGGACAAAACACTCTTGATCCTTCACAATTGGCTATGTTGGCTAGGGCTGATGGCAGTTGGATAAATCCGCAATGGAACCAATTGATTTCAGATTTTATGAATCTGACCTGCAGATTCTTCAGTGGACTGGCTTTTCCCTTGTCAGGTGGAGTCTGGGATTTATGGATCATTTTCCCATCCTTTGGGAATTTTGCACAAATTTTGTCGTAGAAAAATATGCATTTTTTTTTTTTAAAAAAAAACCGAGCCCAAAATGACATTTCCCCCATAGGCAAAAGTGTGGAAATACGTGTTGCGGAATCGGAGCGCAGTAAATAACGAGACGACACAATAAATTGGGTTTAAAATGGGCCACACTTTATTGATGAATTCGCAGAAGGGGAAACTAGCGGGCATCCTCAATACTTGGTGGCCAACGCCAATCTAAGGATAGGGCAAGTCAAACCGAGGCCAGTGTATGGCGTGCAGCTCACGCCACCCCCTGGCCCCCCCTTTTGGGTAGGGAGGCTTTCCGTGTCACCCCCAGCTCGTGCCTCAAGACTTCCGAGCGGGTGAGGAAGGTCCGCCCCAAAGGTAACCCTTATCTCACCACCAGGGCCTCAAGACCACTCAGGTGATGAGCCTCAGGCATTACCAGTCACCGCTCGGTGCCTGTGAATGCTCACCTATCCCTTACTAGGTGAAGATGCCCGCGCCTAACCGCCAAAATGTGACCAAATTAACTCGACCAATCAACCTATTTAATACTCCCTTGCTGTCTCACAGTATGAAGTAGGCGAAAAAACTCACATCCTCAATGACGGCTTATGAGCAAAAAATTCCTACTTGGCTTCCTAAGGACAACCAGATTTTCATTCCCATACTGCCAACAGGGGAGGGAGGGAGGGAGCCGCGCGAACAAGAGACAAAGGAGGGGAGGAGTTCCGGCCTAATATAGGCTCCCCTTCCTCCCCCCTCCTTTTCGCGCCCATTTCAGGAGGCTGCCAATAGCGCGCCTCCACGCCGTCTCTCTCCGCGCCCGCCGCAATCACCCCACCACCCCCAAGCTGCGCCGGGAGTGGGGTAGGGCCCTTGTGGAATTGGAGCGCAGTAAATAATGAGACGACACAATAAATTGGGTTTAAAATGGGCCACACTTTATTGATGAATTCGCAGAAGGGGAAACTAGTGGGCATCCTCAATACTTGGTGGCCAACGCCAATCTAAGGATAGGGCGAGTCAAACCGAGGCCAGTGTATGGCGTGCAGCTCACGCCACCCCCTGGCCCCCCTTTTGGGTAGGGAGGCTTTCCGTGTCACCCCCAGCTCGTGCCTCAAGACTTCCGAGCGGGTGAGGAAGGTCCGCCCCAAAGGTAACCCTTATCTCACCACCAGGGCCTCAAGACCACTCAGGTGATGAGCCTCAGGCATTACCAGTCACCGCTCGGTGCCTGTGAATGCTCACCTATCCCTTACCAGATGAAGATGCCCGCGCCTAACCGCCACAGGGTGCGACAAGCCTTATGCTTTGTCGCCAACCCCCCATCTGTGCAGGATCACATCCTGCAGACCCCTCTGCAAATCCATCAAAATTACATCATTCCCGAGGTCCGATAGATGAACCCCGTCAGGCCTATAAAGCTCCCTCCACGCTGGGTATATAGCGGGATGATTAACATACCCATCACCCCACACCCGTAAGCTGCGAAATATCTCGCCATTTGCCTTCCTACCGGCCCGATTCAAGGCTCTGGGATCGCACGGTGCCCTCCACTGGCGCCGTGGCACAATTGCGGACCACACAATCACTATCCCAGGCCACCAGCTCCGAATAATTTGAAAATCGGAGATCGCTTGCAGCACCAAGGCCTTGCCCTTCAACATCCCCAAGTCGTTACCTCCCAAATGGAGTAACAACACCTGCGGTGGGGGTTGGGCCGCACGCCGCTGCATTAATACCGGGATGAGCTGGTCCCACCTCATCCCCCGCCTGCCGGCCCACTGTATGTTGGCCACGCCGCTCAGTCCCAACTGTGTGCCAACCGTGGTACAGGCTGCCCTCTGTCCGGCCCAGAACACGTAGCTGTGTCCACAGATGAGAACCCGAACTGGGGCTTCCGCCGGCCGGCCATCTAGAAACAAACAGATTGTGGTCAGCCACCGGTCTCTTCCCCCCCCAGGGAGAATGCATCACTTCCCTCCCGTAGGTAGGGGCCGAACATATGAACGATACGCCTGCGATTTCCATCTGCCAATCGCCTGTATCTGCACTGGCGGTAAACCCAAAGCTGCGGCCGTAGAGGCCGCCCCTATACGAAACGAATGGGTTCCGAATTTAAAACCTGCCAGCTGCAGACCGTCCAGCGCCCGCCTTGCGATGGCCGCAAACTGAAATTTCGTCAGCGGCGAACTATCCGCATGACAAAACAGGAATCCAGGCGCCATCCCTCTCAACTCCCGAAAGGACGTTAAAGCCCTAACAGGGCATAACTCTTTCTGTGGGGCAGCATATAGGAAGAGTGTCTGCCCTTTGCCCAGTTGATTGGTTTTGGAGCGCCTCAGCCGAATGGAGACCTGTCGATCGCTAAGTTGTACATCATCAAATTGTAGGGCCCTGCCAGACATATCCCCTTTAGCAGCTGCTAACAGCTCCGATATTCTCTATGCCCCAAAAAAGGCGGTTAAAGCAGCCGCATGGTATAAAGCGGCCTCATAAGGGGACACACAGAGCAAGTCCCAATGAGCCTGCAATCCAACTAGAATTTCCGGCGTCAAGGGGGACCGCAAATCTGGCTTGGCAGGTTGCTCACGCATCCAGCCGCTCAAGACACGCCTATTCCTAAAATCAGCTGTGTTATCTTGAACGCCCCGGCACTTTGAGCAAAAGGCCAAGGCCGCCAGCTTACCAGAGATGGTGCGAACAGCTTTGCCCTTCCTTCTCTCCGCCACACAAAACTGCAAGAGATGATCGACTGGAATAGGCCACTCGATCCCCAGCTGCGAGCACGACCTGAACTCCTGAAATTCCCTACCTGCCTTCCTATACGCCGCTCGAGTGCTCGGGGCGAGAGACTGCCAGAACGCCCGATCTACTTCGTCCTGCCAATCTCCCATAGGGCAGCCGGCACCTCCTCCGGCACTGCCCTGGCCCAAGGTGCGAGATCCCGGAATTTCTCTACCTGCTGGCGCGATAAAGCATCAGCTATTGCGTTATTTAAACCCGGAATATGACGAGCTTGAAACAGAATGTTATTTTGGAGGCAGTGCAATGTAAATGCCCTAACTAATGACATGACCCTATTATTCTTGGAGGACAACGTGTTAATGACCTGGACTGTGGCCTGATTGTCGCACCAGAAATGCACCACGCAATTCCTCAATTCCTGCGCCCAAATATGGGCTGCCACATAAATAGGGAAAAACTCCAAAAATGTTAAATCCCTACATGTGCCAGAATCCTGCCAACAACCAGGCCACCTTCCAGCGCATCACCGGTCGCCCCATATCACCCCAAAACCTAATGTCCCCGAGGCATCTGAATGTATTTGCATATCTGCCTCCAACAATAACTCTTTCCTCCAAAAGGACACCCCACTGAAGCCTTCCAAAAAGGATAGCCATACCGCTAAGTCCTCTCGCATACCCTTCGTCACCCTAACATGGTGATGAGGCCTAGTGATGCCTTTCATCGCATTGCATAACCGACGCAAAAAGGCTCGGCCCGGCGCCACCACCCTGCAAGCAAAATTCAAATGCCCTACCAACTCCTGCAGCTGCTTCAAAGTCGCCTTTGTCTGCGACCGGAGAGACGAGATTCGGGCCACCAAGGCCCGAACCTTATCCAAAGGCAGCCTGCAACACCGTTGAACCGAATCAACTTCTACTCCCAGGTACCTTAACACATTTGCCGGGCCCTCTGTCTTCTCGTGTGCTAAGGGGACACCTAACTCGTCCGCCAACGCAGCAAATTCTGACATCAAATAGCTACATTGCCCAGAATCCTTTCCTCCACAGAAGAAAAAATCATCCAGGTAGTGAGTGCAATCGGCCAATCCCGTGCGTTCCCGAATGGCCCATTCCAAAAAGGAACAAGAGACAAAGGAGGGGAGGAGTTCCGGCCTAATATAGGCTCCCCTTCCTCCTCCCCCTCCTTTTCGCGCCCATTTCAGGAGGCCGCCAATAGCGCGCCTCCACGCTGTCTCTCTCCGCGCCCGCCGCAATCGCCCCACCACCCCCAAGCTGTGCCGGGAGTGGGGTAGGGCCCTTTTAGGAAATTTGCACATTTGGGAAAATTTGTGCAAATTCGCAATTGCGCAAATGCAGAAATTGAAAAAAATCCCCACCCAATTCCATCGATGGGCGAATTACAAGAAAAGGCTTCTGACAATCTGTGAAACACAGGCAGAACAGTTTTTTGCACAATCTGTACATCCCGATCCAAAACATCGGTAGGGTGATGAGTTGCCCACCCTGGACTTAGGCAGTACAAAGTCCCACAGAGTGCTCCTTAATGTAAAGCTTCTTCTGTTCATCTTTCAATCCACACTCCAGACGTTGAAAAAAATCACCTTGTTGTCCTGGCACTTTCCAATGAGACAGCCTGGACCCATTTGCACGAAGTAAGAACAGATGTGAGCCCATCCCTAATATCACCTCCAAGAGAGTGTTAGTTAAAGACCTTCTCCTGTCTATGCCAAAGGCTCTTCAGTTCCTCTTGCCACAAATCAGAATGAGCAGCTGCTGCTTTGACAGCTAATCTAATACATCAAATATGGCTCTGCTGGCAGACGGTTGACTGGATTAGGGAAAATACTATCTGCCATCTCCCCAATTTACATTAATAGGGAGCTGCATTGATAAGTTAGGGAAGCAGACACTGATCTAAAAATTTAAATTCTCCTGTCTTCCTAAATATGAGAGGAAGCCACTTCTTTGCTTTTTTTCCTCTCACAGCATGGCAGTGTTTGGGGTTTTTCATTTTTTTTGTATCGGAGTGATGGTTGTTGCAGTCAGAGTCAGTCAGAAGGAACTATCTAAAATGCATTCTGGGGATAGCATTTAGCACTTTGGATATTCCCCTTAGAATTCTGACTGTTGTTGACTGAAGCCCAGAGCGGATTCACTGCCCCAATGAATTTGGAGCCACCAGCCTCCACTTGGTCATTATATATTAGGGAACTGCATTGTATCAGGTTCGATGTCCGATTCCGAAATGAATCAAGCATAATCGGACACCCGATACCCGATACCGATGCTGTCCCGTGGAGGTCCGATTTTATTGGATCCAGTTTTTTTTGTCTGATTTTAATCGGATAAAATCAGGCTTTGTGGCCTGATTCCCATTAAAGCACCAGCGGGAGTGGGAGGGAGGGAGAAGGAGGTCCCCCTTTACCTGCTGCCAACCCCCGCTGCCTCCGATGGCCACCACTGCTTCCTTACTACTGAGAATCAGGCTTTGTGGCCTGGTTCCCATTTAAGCGATGGCGCCAGTCATCACATCCCAGAGTACCTCCGTCAAGGTAGCCCAATTCCTCATAGCAGCCATAAAACCACATTTTAGAAGGGGAGAAGAAAGTACCAACACCTGAGGTTAGAAGTGATACATTGTCCAGCAGTGACCGGTGTCACCCACTACAAAATCTGTCTATTGTTCCTGCCCCATAAGGAAGCTGAATGGCTTGTTTATTCCTTTATTTTTAAAGATCCTAAACTGCCCTTCACCGACTGGATCCCAGGGTGGTGTACACAACTCCAAAAAATGAACAAAATCAGTATAAACATTGATACAATTACAAATCAAAAACAAACAAATCACATGACAATAATTCTTAAACAAGCAAGCCAGACAATAAGCAATTCAATTTAAAGGAAGGTTTTCTAAAAATAAATAAATAAATAAACAAAATGTTAAAATGCCTGGGCAAATAAAATAAAATAATTTTTTTTTTAATTTGGCTCTGAAAAGAAAATAAAGTTGGCACCAAACCTGTCTCCTTTGGAAGGGTGTTCTAGAGGCGGGGCACTACCACAGAGAAGGCCCTCTCCTTTGTAGATACAGAGTGTACATCTCCCACTGATGGTATTTGGGAAGAGCTTTCTCTGAAGATATTAGTGCATAGGCAGGATAGTATGGGAGGAGGTAATCTTTCAGGTATTTGGGCCCAAGCCCAAATGTTCTCAGTGGTGACCCCCCCCCCCCCGATTATGGAACAATCTCCCCAGCAAGGCCCACCTGGTGCCAACATTGTAATCTTTTTGATGCCAGGTTAAGACCTTCCTCTACTCTCAGGCATTTGGCATCATATGATAAGCTTCTTAATTCAGGATTTGGATTTCTTATCGTTGATTGTTGAATTTATTTAGGTGCATGTGTGTGTGCATGAACACACACACTGTCTATATGTTTGTATGTAAATGGTTTTTATGCTATATACATACTATATTTTAAAGATTTTTAATTTCTGGAAACCACCTAGAGAGCTTTGGCTATTGGGCAGTACAGAAATGTAAGAAATGAAATGAAATAAATGTTAACAGTGAGTGCCATTGCTGGTTAATGTTCCTGTCTCCTCTCTCTCCTAAATCTTGAGAGTTGGAGTAGAAAGGCTTGCAACATGACCCAGAGCCAATACAAATGCATAGGAAGAGAGGCAGGGTGATCTCTGCAATGGGAGAGAGGCATTTAGGTTGAGGGGCAGGCATGGCAGGAGAGAAGGTGCACATTGTCAGGACAATACTTTAAAAGCTTGGGCAAAGCTAGGATGTGACTGGTCCTGGTGGCATTATGACACACAACTGATGATGACACAATTCTGATATTACACAGGGTGACCTTGCCTGGACTTGGCTTTGAGCTGCCGCGAAGAGCAGCTTAGCTTGGCGGTAATGCCCAACTTCTCCCATAGAGATGCCCACAATGAAATGTTGTCTTCTGAACCAAGGTCAATGTCATAAAATCATAGAATAGTAGAGTTGGAAGGGGCCTATAAGGCCATGGAGTCCAACCCCCTGCTCAGTGCAGGAATCCACCTTAAAACATACCTGACAGATGGCTGTCCAGCTGCCTCTTTAAGCCCACTACTCCCTAGGTCATTGGCTCCATTGTCATACTGCTCTAACAGGAAGTTTTTCCTGATGTCCAGCTGGAATCTGACTTCCTGTAACTTGAGCCCATTATTCTATGTCCTGCACTCTGGGATGATTGAGAAGAGATCCTTTTGTCATGCTGTGTCAGTGGGCTGGGTCTGATGTAACACTCAACTAGGCTGACCATATGAAAAGGAGGACAGGGCTCATATAACTTTAATAGTTGTAGAGAAAAGGAAATTTCAGCCATTGTCATTTGTATGCAATTAGTTCCTGGTGATATTCCCTCTTCATCACAACAGTTAAAGGTGCAGGCACTATACTAGAGTGACCATATACAAAAGAAGGCAGGGCCCCTGCAACTTTAACTGTTGTGATGAAGAGGGAATTTCACCAGGAACTAATTGCATACAAATGACACTGGCTGAAATTCCCTTTTCTCTACAGCTGTTAAAGTTACATGAGCCCTGTCCTCCTTTTCATACGGTCAGCCTAAATCAACCCATGGTTTGGCTGTTGAGTCTAAGTCTCAAGATTGCACACTCCCTGCTCTCCCCCTGCCCCTCTCTGTGGGCTGTCTCGATTCCTTTCCTAATTTCCTAGTTTGGGCAAAACATTGTTTGTCATTACATCTGAATGAGCAAACTATGGTTTGTGCTCTTTCCCCGCACCCCAAGCCAAGATTGGAATCCACTTTAATGAGCCCAAGGAGTTGGTGCCAGAGGGGAAAGGTGATTGCACAGCCCCCTCCCTTCTGAGTTGAGGCCACAAAAGAGCAGCATGGCCAGAAGGCAGACACACAAAACCTTGCCCTTTATGTATGTGTTTTACAATATCCACCCCTTGATCTGTATGCTACTTCTCACTCCATCGGGTCCATGAATTAAAGTGATCTCCAGGGAATGTTACAACGTTCCCTCTGACATTTCCACTCCAAGAGGAAAACAGAGCCATGTTTTCAAAGTGGTCAGATTTATGAATGCTTGATTAACCAAAGTAGACATCAGTGATTCTCTCTCTCTCTCTCTCTCTTGTCACAATGGCACTGGGGTACAGACACTGAAAGATTCTCTCTAAACCCTCCTGATGGCAAAAAAGAGACCAGCTCATTACAAAAATCCACACTGCTGCACTAGCGACATCTGCCAGGATAGAATGCTGCATTATCCAGGATAGCACATCTGACCCTCTGGAACCAGAAAATTAATAGTGCTGGTGAAGCTGATTCTGTGTCGCCATTCTAACTGGTATCAAAACAAACAACATCCAATATGGTGTGTGAGTTGCCTTGGCTGACTTCAGCTCTTTAATTATACCAAGTCTGCTTCTGGACCTTATGTGTCGAGCTCCCTAGACCATTTAGTTTAGCAACTAATCTATCACAGGCATGCTCTAGTTAGCTCTGATTTGTTGTTATTTCAACGATCCAGGAAGAACGGGGCCAGACATAGATTGGCTTTCGTTACGAAAGGGAAAAGTGCACTCCGGTGCCAAGGTAATCTTGGCACAGAAATGGGCACCATCTAGAAAGATCGTTTGTATCCTGCCTATCCAATTCAAAGCAGCACCAGACTCTTTCCACTGTAATCTGCCTCCTTGTACTCAAGTCTGCCATTGCCATAGGATTTCCCTCTTTGATTCTTTTCTCTACATCGTACTAATTTCTAAGTGGCTGATTTATGTCACCATTAACCCTGTGAATAGGAATCCCACAGCGACAACATTTTTACATTCTGTGTAATTGAATGAAAATGGAGGTATTCTCATGTTTCATCGAGACCTTGTATCTTTGTTGATCTCACTCCATATATGAATCTTGATTTGAAATGTGTTATATGTGCTGGCAGATATCCAGAAATATTCAAAGGTAATTGCAAGCTTCATTATGATGAGGCTGGAACAGATTCAAAGGAGAGCTACCAAAGACAGGCTCAGGATTGAATGGTAGATTCTATGGATTGTATCCAACGTTACTCGTACTTCGAATAGACACATTGAAATGAATGGAACTTAAGTTAGACTGACATTGGGGACAACCAATGAAGGCAGCTGATACATTTTACCAGGAAATTAAGAGGCAGGGAAAATGCAATGGCAGCTTTTTGACGATGTTAAGATCTCAGAGGAGTTGGAACAAATTGTTTATAGATCCAGGATAAGATATATAGGGTGCCATCTGATGCATAATTACTTGGTAGCTGAAAATAGGGGGGGGCTTTCTTCTAAATAAATGTAGATAGGACTGTACTGTAAAGCTGCAATCTTCTACATAGTTACATGGTAGTAAATCCCACTGAACTCACTGGGACTGACTTCTGAGTAGACACACATAGGATTGGGTGGTAAATAATGCTTGCAGGCTGCAAAGAGATATATTCAGTAGGGCTGTGCACTGCCTTGGAGCCATATCCTGAATCTGAATCGAAGTGGGCCAAATCCAGATTGGCACCAGATTTGCCTGAGGTAGTCTAGAGCCATTTACAGCCACCATAGTTTGCGACCTTAGATTTAGAAAACTACAGGGCTCCCATCTTCCTTTAAAATGGCAGCTCTCATTGAGGAGCAGCAACTGCAGGATGGCTCAGGTAAGTCCTGCAGGTGGGCAAGGATAGGGGCAGCAGCTCCAGTTTGGAGGGGAGGGAGGGGAGAGGAGAGTCCAATGGACTCCTGGTTGGTCTTGCATCTGGCTTTCTCAGGCACCTACTGAGCGAGCTGCACAGCAGGTACCAGGAATCCACAATGGCTGACCTCTTTTGGCATGTCCGGATCTTGCTTTGGATCCAGATCTGAAGTGGTTCAGCCAGGCCCGAAGCACCCCAAGCACTCCATCAGGTAGTTCTTGTATGAGCTCAGCTATTGGGGCTATGGATCACCCTACCCAAATGCAGACTTGGAAGTTACCTTCTCTGATCCAGAGTCTTGAGGTCATGGGCTGGAGGCTAGAGTTCCAGAAGGTACTATTGTGTTGACCAAGCAAGGTTAGATGGTAGGATCTGATACTGTGGGTGACCAATCCAGAAGCTTCATAATCTTCTCTCCTGTGCCTGAACCACACACTCCCAGGTATCTCCCTAGCATAGGTCCTACTAGAGTCACAAACGGACCAGAAAGAAATTACCTTGACCTACTCTTGAGCTTTTAAAAGCTGCTTGAACTACAGAAATCAGCAGGTGAATCTTTTCACAGCATGGTGATAGACATTAGCATCTGCTAATCTCAGCATCTCAAGCTGTTAGTAAAGGCACTGCTGCTTGAAAGGTTAGGTTTAGAGGAAGCTGCCTTATTCTGAGTCAATCCATTGGTCTGTCTAGCTATTGTCTGTACTGACTTGCAGTGGATCTCCAGAGTTTCAGGCAGTAGTCTCTCCTGCTCTACATGGAGTTGCTGGGGATCTAACTTGATTGATTGATTGATTGATTGCATTTTTATACCGCCCTATAGCTGAAGCTCTCTGGGCAGTTCACAAAAATTAAAACCATGAAATCATTTAAAAAATATAAAACAAACCACAATCTAAAAACACAAAATAACATACAATATTAAAACACAACCAGAATAAGACCAAGCAGCAAGAATTAATACAGATTAAAATACAAATTTAAAACAGTAAGGATTAAAATTGAGTTAATTTAATTGTTAAAATACTGGGAGAATAAAAAGGTCTTCACCTGCGATGAAAAGAGTGTGAAGTAGGCGCCAGGCAAACCTCTCTGGGGAGCTCATTCCACAGCCGGGGTGCCACAGTGGAGAAAGCCCTCCTCCTAGGGGCTTTTTGGGGCCTTTTGCATTGAAAGCATGTGCTCTACCACTGAGCTAAAGGTCTTTGGCAGTTCTAGATCCCAGACTTAAGCCAAGAGGTTGCTGATTCATGTCCTGAAGTCTCTGACATATACAAGAAGAAAACATGTGTAGTTTGTGAAGTCTGCACTCAATCCTGCTCTGATTAGTGCTATACTTCAGTGTTTTGTTGCTGGTAAACATTGCTGTATCAGGGTCTCTTTCTGTTATATCCTCCTTAAATGTGAGCTTGTTAATAATAATAGTAGCTGCAATCTTGAAGATGTGTTTGAGGATACATCCATTATTTTGATGAAAATGGTGGGATACATTTAAATTGAAAGCTGCCAATTTTTTCTGCAAAAGAGACCATTTATTTTCAAAACATCTCTTCACAATGATTCTGGGATTTTATTTTTCATGAAAAAGTAGGGTTTTTTTAAATTAATGTGTGATAATTGGGGCTGTTAGTTTTCAAAAACATTGTTTAAGGATTCTGTTGATTATCATTATATTCCGTAATGTAAAACTTGTAGCTGTTCAACTTCTCACTAGCTTCCACTGTGAACATCTGACATGTTAATAAAAGAATCAGTCATTAAATTTTGTCATATTGTATTTTTTTGCAAAGTTATTTGTTTTGATTACAGCGTAATGATTTATCTAATCTGAAATCTAATTTAAATGGATTTAATAGATTATGATTTAACTGAACCATGAGAACCCATAAGTAGTGAACAACTCAGTCAACTATATGCTGTTAAGTATTTTGCAGCATTTCTCTTTAAGCATCCCATGAAACCCACAATGAACGATTGGCTCAAAGGTGATGATTGCCAAGGCTAATTGTGCAGTATTAACATCCTTAATATTCTTATGAAACAAAGGATATGCAAGCCATTTAGTTCAAGGTGTTCATATATAATTTTCCATTATAAATATCTTTCAAGGCCAAACTACACATTATGTGCGAAGGAATATAATGGCATCACAATAGCGGGGATAGAGAAGAAATGAATTTGGTTCACACTGTAATACAAACTGACCAATTTAAACTTCTCAGACTAATACACAAACCGGAATATAATTATCCTTTGGGTTTTGCAGTTTCCCATAGTTTTCAATGAAGTTCTCAGATAAAAAGAAAAATGCCTAGAAAAGGGTGTACGTTAGGGCAGAGAAATGTGTATTAACTTTGAAAAAACATTCAAACAGATACAGAAATGGAATGGTGCAAGCTTGTGCTTCATAACATGTGAACAGTATAGAGAGTGGAACAGACAGATTCGTCTATTGCTCCTTAGCAGTTCTTTTTCTACTACAGAAGCCACTTTGGAAGGAGGTGTTTGGTGAGAGTATAGTAACTGGGTGGGGGAGTACACCCTTTACTTACTCACTTCTCTCATCCCAATCATCCCTCCCGAAATGGACTTTCCATTAGAAAAGGTATCACCGGATTACTGATACATGCACTAATTAGCTTGCACTAATCTGTAAAGCTCACCTTTTTTTACAAAAGGCATGCATTGTAAGTAGATAAAAGCTCCTGAATTCAGCTTAGACATTCATAGACAAGCATACACACCATCATGAACACATGAGCTTGACAAGAGGGTTATAGAAGTTTCCACTGGTTATGGGTAAATTGCTGGTTTCCCATTACTATTTTTAAAGCCCTACTCGAAGTGCAGCAGCCCTGCCTTAACAGAGAAGGCTAACTTCAGCCCTAGGATGGTATAGAAGTCATGCTTGAAATCAAGAACATGAGAACCAAAGAAGTGCCATGCTGGATCAGATCAAGGGTCCATCTAGTCCAGCACTCTGTTCACACAGTGGCCAACCAGCTGATGGCCAGGGACCAGCAAAGCAGGACATGGTGCAACAGCACTCTCCCACCCATGTTCTCCAGCAACTGGTGCACACAGGCTTACTGCCTCGGATACTGGTGGCAGTAAAGTTCAGATAAAGATAAAACGGTGAAGTAACGTACTTAGGAACGATTTAGCAAAGCAACTGGAGTGATGATTATCATGGTATACCACATTGAGGAAGCATATAAATTAAAAGAAACTCACTGCTAGTTTAATTTTAGGAGAAAGTTGCACTCATGGCATAGTAGTTAGGTGCCATCTCAAAATTTTTGAAATAGCCTGAGCAAGAGGACGTTTAGAATGCAAATTTTGCCCCTTGCTTGATAATCCCATTTTAGCAAAGCAATAAAGAAAACCATTTACCAAAGCAATCTTTATTTTGTTAATTCTGATCATTACTTTTGTCTACTTCTCAAAAATAAACCAGTTTTATTTTATAATAGCTCTGTCTAAAGGCATTGGTTTTGACACCACACTTTATGAAAGAGCACATCTAGATGGCAAATTACATGCTTTCTGCTTTATGCAAAGAGTAGCAAGGGTAGAGTCTTGGCTGAATTGGACAAGGTGGCCCCAGACTTTAAATCAGTGCTTCTTCATTGCTTGTATATATTTTGAGGTGTCCAAGTTTCCTTAACAACCACTACTAATCCTTGGTGGCTGTATTTATATTGATAGAAGTGGGAGCTGCAACATAAAGTTGCAGTGTGTTCTAATCTCAGAGGTGCCCTTCGGTTCAGGGTTCTAGCCAGACAGTAATGCCCACCTCAAGGATGCTCCATTCTGTGGCCAGTATCCAACTGTGTCATTCTGTTAGCACCAATGATGTTGCACTAGTGGAAATGAGGTTTGAACTATGAGCAAGAGAAGAAGCCTACTAAAGTTACATTTTATTTATTTATTTATTACATTTTTATACTGCCTGATAGCCAAGGCTCTCCGGGCAGTGCACAATTAGAACCATAAAAATACAATGGGTATACAAAAAGTTTAAAATGTTAACAGATAAAAGTACCATATAAAATCAGATAAATTACAGTCCAGGGAAAGCCTTTGTGAAGAGGTACATTTTTAGGAGGCGTTTAAAAGCTATGACATTTTCCGCCTCCCGAACCACACAAGGGAGTGTTTTCCAGAGGGTGGGTGCCACTACAGAGAAGGCCCATCACCAAAGTTCTTCATGGCCACATTCCGTTCATTTCGGATTTGCCAGCAGGACCTCCTCTGAAGATCATAACAGTAATCTGGGTATATATAAGGGTAGGCGATCTGCTAGGTATGCTGGTCCCAAGTTGTTTAGGGCTTTATAGGATAACAACATAACCTTGTATGTGGCTCGGTAGCTAACCGGCACAAGTGGTTGTGCATTCTGCTTGTGCAACCCATTACACATAACTGTTGTGCAAGCCATTGCACATTCTGCTGGTGCACCTGTTGTGCAAACCTATTGCACTTTGCTCAACCAGTTGAGCAAGCATAATGGGGCAACTGCTTGCACACCAGAAAGATTCAGTGGAGCTCCATTAGCATTTGCAGAATGACATCTTTGGGTACTGCCCTCTTCCCTCATCCCCAGTTTTCCATTTTCCTTTTCCAACTGATATTCAACATTCTGTGGTTATGAAGCATGTTAAGGCCTCACTAGTGTTGTGGGAGAAATTGGTTCAGTTTGCATTTGAATGTAAGCTTACCTAATTTCTCCCTTTTGAACCATTAAGCCTCCTGAAACTAAGTTTTCCTTCAAATCATCCTCATCTCGAAATTTTGCAGTGCCGCTCTCAATTAACAAATGCACACAAAAAGGCATCTATAAGGGAAAATAACATAAAAATGCATTGTATTAGGAAACTGCTTGCAAAAATGCGTCTATTATGCAAAATACATAAAAATGCATGTATTAGAAGAAATGTGCGCAAAATACTTATACATGTTCTTGCAAACTTTTTTAAAAAAACCTCAGAGTTTGGGATGAACCAAATTAAAGACAAGAGAAATTCTCAAAGCTTGAACAAAAATTAAGACTGGAGAAAAATGAGAATCAGAGTAACCAACATTGGGAGATTTGTCCACCCCCTAGACCTCAATGGACTGTGCTGTTGGTTTGCCACTTTCTCTTTCTTTTCTTTTTTCTTGTAATATTTAAAAGACAACAACAACAACAACAACAACAACAACAACCTGCAATCTCTAATCTTGTGGTTCCCCTACCCTAGCTGATACCGCCCCCGTTTTCCTTTTTGGCCTCATTTTAGCTCAATTTATGTCAGCACTCCCTAACTGAGTTCACGGTTAGAGGTAGTGGTTTTATTAGAAGAGCATTTGAGGATAGGGAAAAGGTTTGGAAACCACTGTTTACTCAGTAGTACATTTTACTCACATGAATGTCTGTTGCCCCAACTTAAATTCCAGCGAGCAGGCTTTCTAAGTCCATAGCTCTTGTTTATGGGTAGTTGTTCATCATCCTGTCACCAGGCTGTAGAGGAGCTCTGTATTTTATTATATAGTGGTTTGGAGTATGATTATTTGTTGCAATTGTTCACAACTTGAAAGGCAATATTTTGCCAGTTCCTAGTAACTATTAGAGAGCTACCTAGTTTCACAGAGTTAAGTACTTCCCACAGGGTTTTTTAAAATTTGAAATAATAGCCAGGGAGGACTACAATTGCTTTTTGAGCATCAATAAAGAAATCTAGCTTTCCATTTGTAGTTATTTATTTTGCATTTCAGCAGGCTCATCACTGAAAGAGGTTTGTAAAATTATTATCCAGAAGCATAAAACTAGTCCATACAAACCAGAAAGATTCACCAACTAACATACGAAATACATGTACAGAAAGATAAATATGATTATGGTTATAGAATGGCTTTGGTACTCTTTATAGGATCCAACCCACTCTTTGGGGGAATCTACACATACGCTTTTTACATTTTAAAATGTTGAGTGTTAAGTTGCAAATTGCAACGTATTAAAACGTGACAGGCCACATTAAGAAGTACATATGTTATTGTCGATCCTTTCTCCCATATTTACTGTGGTTATTATGGTCACACTGAGTCTTTTCTTCGTTTCATCCTGTAACGTTCCTTCTGCTCTCCGTACTTTCCACGCCCCCTTCCTCCCTTGCCCCCTTCCTTTCCCTTCCTTTCAATGAAGATTTTACTATTGAAGAGCATGTGTTGATATTTGAATGGTTTTGGCCACGCCCCCATGGCTGTGATAGGATACCGGACTTTTTTTTCCAGCGACTATGCACCGGTAAAGAAAGACACATTATTCTTCCTACAACAATTTATATAAAGAAAAGAACAGAATAAATCAAAGAAAATCAGAGTAAACAACAACTGCTCTAAAACGTTACAGTAAGTACGTCATGTGGCCCAATGAGTGGTCATTACCCATTTTAAATGTAGCAAATCTATAGTGTAGATTCCCCCTTTGAGTTTTTATGAGCTATGAAAATATACACCACGAGAAGATAAAACTCTTACATCTACATAGGATGCATTTCTTTTGAAATACTGTTTTAACCAAAGGGCATCTACATTCAAAAGGATGTGAAAGTCATTGTTTGACTTAGTAGTGTTTTTGCCTTCTCAAGAAAATAAAGACAAAATTAAGGAATATAAATTAAAATGTATTAAAGATTAATCAAAGGTTAATTAAAGATTAATCAAGGGGACAGGCACAAGGAAGCGTCCTCATTTTCTTCCTCACCATATATAATAACTGCCAGAAGGAGGAATGAGGAAACTATAGAATGAATAAATTAGAGCCTGTTGATTAGAACCATATTTCATACTTCCGACCATAAGAATTCATCATTTGCCAAATACCTTTGGACGCATTTGCTAAATCATTTGTTTAGTAGTTATCCTCAAAGGAGAATGACACTATTCAGTGATGTGTATGTTGATTCCTCAGCATCTAGATTCCAGATTGGACCCTTCAGCCTGAAGACCAAATTCAATTTTGGAGAAGCTCTTGTGGGCTGCATTCCAATGGCACCAAAGACAAAGGAGCATGGGAGGAAAAGTACCAACATAACTTAGTTTAAAGCTCTTACTGCCAGTAACTAAGCCTTAGGGGAGGCATGTCGGTCTTTTAGAGTGGGGGAAAAAACATACAAAAGCCATGCAACGACCAAATGATTGGCTGTGAGGGGAAAGGAGGTGGGGTCAACAGAAAAGGGTGTGGCAATTTGGGGAACTCTGAAAGGCCAGATATGAACCACAGCTCTGAAGTTAAATGTTTATTTATTTATTGCATTTACATCCCATCCTTTTCCCTCCAAAGAACCCAAGGCAGCGTATATAACCCTCCTCCTCCTCTCCATTTTATCTTCACAACAACCCTGTGAGGTAGGTTGGGCTGAGAGTCTGTGACTGGCCCAAAGTCACCCAATGAGTTTCCATGGCCGAATGGAAACTTGAACCCGGATCTCCCGACTCCCAGTCCCAACACTTTAGCCACTACACCACACTGGCTCCCAATATGCCTACTGTCTGGATGCTGAGGAATCTCTCTCTCTCTCTCTCTCTCAGCAGATATTCCTAGTGTTGCTCATGTCCCTGAATAATGTTAATCTGCTTCCCTCCACTTGTTGCTGATGCTGCTCCTCGCTGCTCTCTTGAGGAATAGCATCACCAAGGAGTGGAGGAAAGCTGTTCTCAGTGGATTCAGGCAGCTCCAGGCAAAGCATGCTGGGATATGTAGCCATTTCAGAGATCTTGAGTGATCACCCACATGGCCGTGCACGATCCCCTGAGATCTCTGAAATGCCTACACCTCCCAATATGCCTTTGGTGGTCCTCAGGTGGCTCCATCCTCTGAGAGGCACTTCTTCGACAGTTGCTGGGAGTTGTAGGCATCCTGAGAGTTGTAGGTTTCAGCGTAGGATTTGTTTCAAATTATTTCTCATTATTGGGAAAAAGGCAGGATATAAATAAATAAATAAATAAATAATAATAATAATAATACCACAAAAATGTAGGGCTTGGGATTTTTGGTACATTGTACAGAAAGACCTATCAGTGCCCCAAATTTCAAGTTTATAGTTCATCTAGAAGTGGGTAAATATTTCCAGACATGCAACCCCCCCCCATCACTGTATAGATCTAGAGTTCAATTTAGTAACTTTGATTATTTCATTTCATTTCTATACTGCCCAATAGCCAAAGCTCTCGGGTGGTTCACAAAAATTACGTAATTATTTCTGTTTTTTAACTATGGTGACAGAAATTAATCTTTCCCCTTCAAATTAAACCAGTACTAGGTTTTTCTAGTCCTCCGCCTCTTCAGTATGGGACACAATGGTAATCATCACACCAGTTGCCTAGTTAGATAGTTACTGAGTAATAGTTATTTTTATATGAATTTCAAGCAATTGAGTCTTTATCCTAAATACTTTATGGATTCAGCTTATACTTGTATGTATATATAACAGGATTAAAAAAACACACATTGGGTTTCTGCTTATTGGGCATTGCTGGCATGTGGCCCCACAACATGATTGCCTCCCCACACAACACTCTCATACACTTGTACAATGCCCCTCCTTTAAAAAGCTTGATTGCTGGGGGGGGGGAAAGGGGTGAGCTTGTTTTTAAAGGGGAGATCACACTATTGGGGAGAGGAAGGTGAGCCCTTCCCTTCCCAATAGCACCTCCCTCAATGCCCTCCTCATTGCAAAGAGGTTATTAAAAAGCCTCCATTGGAACCAATGGGGTCTTTTGAAAACCTTGACTGCATTAGGGGGATTTTTTAAAGGGGAAGTCACCTGTTGGGGAGAGGTGGGTGAGCCCAGCACCCCCCTAATGCTGATGCCCTCTGCAATTACGCTTTTTAAAGCCTCCATTGGACTCAACTGGGACTTTTTAAAAACTTTTATTGCAGCAGGGGATGGGAAGTTTTTAAGGGGGGGTCACAGTGTTGAGAAGGGGAGAATTAGGTCTCCAGTCCCAAGAAGCCACCTCCCCTGAAAATTCCATCACTATAGTTAGTCTTGAAAAAGCTTTCATGTGACATGAGTGGGGAGCAATGTTGGAGATAAAGTCAGAAGCTGGCAAGCCCTATGGGGAATGCTCAGTCATGTTAGGCTGGTGCGCTGGAGGTTCCCCATCCATGCTATACTCACTTAAATGGGAGTAAAGCCTCATTGAATGCCATGGGGCTTTTTTCAGAACATGTCATGTTTCATTTCATTTAATTTCTGATCAGACATGTACGGAACAGTGCTGTTAAGCATGCGTTAAACTCTCTTGTTGGAATAAATGGAACTTAGAAGTGCTTAGGTTTGGCTGAATTTAGCCTAATGGGTTCACTGTCTTAAGGCTGGGGAAAAGTCATCTCTAAATTGTTGTACTGTATTAGAACATTTCAGTATTAAATTACTTAGATGAACACTTTCCCCCCATGCTGTATGTTGCAAAGTGCAGCACAGAGGGTGTTGTGTAGCTTTGTTTTAAAAGTTCATAGTTTTTCATTACAAGTGGATCTGCAATTATGGTATAGAATGGAAATGGGATGCTTTAAGATGTTAGCTAAGAAACTGCTTTAGCAGCCACTGCAGAAACTAATTTTACAACAGACATGTTAGAAATACTTTTTTTTTTTTTTACTTAATGGGACAAAATGAGAAGTACAGAATTTTCAAAAGTAGGCCTTAAAGTTGCAAAAGGACCACACAACCAACCATAAGCTAGAATGTAGCCACATGAAAGACCCCCCCCCCCCGGTCCTTTCTCTTTCACAAAATGCCATCAGGAGTTGGCAACTTGCTTTAGAGGAGGGTAGGTGGAAACCGTTCTGCTTTTAGTGGGGATGTCACGGGTTCCCAACTGGGTCCAGGAGTCCAATGGACTCACCCTGTCCACCACCCCATACCCAGCTTGCTGCGCCATGGCACATTCATCCACCCTGCAGCCCAGCATCCAGAACATCAGTTGTTGCACACAATGGTGGCTCCGGAAATTGCCTATTTCCTACACTGCATAAATGGCAGCCGTAAAAGGCCAATTTATGTAAAATTAATAGTGTTGGGTGCTTGCTGAGCTGCAAAAAAGCAAGCAGGGATGGGTGACGGTGGTTGTTGGGTGTCAGGTGCTTCATAGACAATTCACAGGGCTGGCCCTGTGAACTGTAGACTGAAGACTTGGCAATTTGTCATGAGAAAATGTATCTCTGCTTCTCTGGTATGTGCTTATCTCAAATGGTAGGCCGAAGGCCTTGAAGGTTCTCTGAGAATTAAACTATGCTTTGCAAAGGTGGGGGCTATCTTCCTCACACTGTGGCGTCATCAGAAGAGGTTGAACCGTGCCGCCCTGTTGGCACGTGAGTTTAGATTACAGGCCTGAAGCCCTGTCTATCAAAGTAGCTTAGAATTGCCCAGCCTCCACACTATATTGCCTTTGTCCTGAGAGTAATTCCGTTGCTAGGAATTATCTCGTCTATCCTCTTGCTGCTCTGCTGCTGCTGTGAGTTACTATCTGATGTGGAATTGTGTGATGCACTCTGTACATGTTCTATTGCTGTGTGGACTTGTTACTTCTAAAGAACTCTGCCATGAAAAGTGCACTGTGGCTTTTCATAGGTTTGGACTTGAGATTACTGTTCTGGATTCGTGTTCTATAGCTTGCTGTCTCCCTCCATGGAGCCAAAGTTACGGGCAGAGGGAGGCAGAAGCTGATCGTTGCTGTTCTGAAACTCGTGTGTGTGTGAGACCTGTGAGAGGACCTTCCTCAGAGCTAAAGCTACGTGAATTGGGAAGGCTCCCTAGGTCGAAGAGGTTCATTCCCTGGCTTCTGGCTTCCGTGGTCAGCTCAGCGTTCCCTGACAGGCTGAGTGAAGATTTAGTTGCCAGTTGACCGATATACTACTGTTAGGAGGCCTAATCCTAGAGTCTCTCTATGTTCCAGAGGATTCCAGTGCAGCGTGGCCGCTCCTGCCCTCTAAGGACTAGAGTTAATCTCTAAATGTCAGTCCCTGAGTGAGTGCTGTTCTCATTAAGCCGTTCTACCTGAAAGCTGTGTGGTCCGTCTTCAGCTTCAAGTGTGTGTTTGCAGAAATGAAACCGTTATGCTTTGAATTCCGTGTGATTACAATAAAAGAAATCTCACTGTTATTGTTGTGTATCAGTGTACCTGAAGTCGTGAGCAAGAACTTTAGAGAGTTAGCCAGAGTCACGACAGTATAATTCCTAGCCACAAAGCCAAGACCTGCTGTGTCCAGAAATCTCCCGCTGGAGTTCTCCCTCAAATTCGAAAAGACCTGCAAGTAATTCTCTTCAACACCGAGACTGTGTAAATTCTTCAAAAGAGTAAGTAGATCTCCCTGTTCCTTGGATTTTACAAACTTTTGCCTGCATTCCTGCAAGAAAATTTATGACCTGCCAGAAAGATTCACCCCCCCTCCACCGCATCGTTTTTGCTAATTGAGATCTATCTGCGAATTGTACTTTCGTTTTCCTCGCCAATACAAGCCGCTTCAAAAAGGAGAAGAGAGGGGGGGAGTAAAGATTAAAAACAAAACAAAAAAAACCCCACCTGTCATCAGCTTTCGTTTTCAGAAAATTTAGAACTCTTTTTTTTTTCTCATCCTTGCTAAAGACACTGTTCATTTGATTTAAAACTTAGAATTTTGCTGTTACTGCCTTGTCATTTCTACAATAGTTTTGTTCTGTATTATGTACCACATGTTTTGCTCTGATTCTGCCTTTTTGATGTTTCTTACCATGTACAAAATGTTTTTAAAATATCATTGTTGATTTTTAGAGCTTAAGTCAAAATGTTCTGTGTAGAAAGTTTTTTCTCCCTGCTTGGAAGCTTTTCTCTTTTCTCTTGGCTGTCTCCGTTGCGCGCCGGAGAGAGTTGAGGAGGGAGGAGTAAATATTTTCCAAGTTGGGAAGACATTTTGGGGAGGGGAAGATGTTGGGTGTCAGGTGCTTCATAGACAATTCACAGGGCTGGCCCTGTGAATTGTAGACTGAAGACTTGGCAATTTGTCATGAGAAAATGTATCTCTGCTTCTCTGGTATGTGCTTATCTCAAATGGTAGGCCGAAGGCCTTGAAGGTTCTCTGGGAATTAAACTATGCTTTGCAAAGGTGGGGGCTATCTTCCTCACACTGTGGCGTCATCAGAAGAGGTTGAACCGTGCCGCCCTGTTGGCACGTGAGTTTAGATTACAGGCCTGAAGCCCTGTCTATCAAAGTAGCTTAGAATTGCCCAGCCTCCACACTATATTGCCTTTGTCCTGAGAGTAATTCCGTTGCTAGGAATTATCTCGTCTATCCTCTTGCTGCTCTGCTGCTGCTGTGAGTTACTATCTGATGTGGAATTGTGTGATGCACTCTGTACATGTTCTATTGCTGTGTGGACTTGTTACTTCTAAAGAACTCTGCCATGAAAAGTGCACTGTGGCTTTTCATAGGTTTGGACTTGAGATTACTGTTCTGGATTCGTGTTCTATAGCTTGCTGTCTCCCTCCATGGAGCCAAAGTTACGGGCAGAGGGAGGCAGAAGCTGATCGTTGCTGTTCTGAAACTCGTGTGTGTGTGAGACCTGTGAGAGGACCTTCCTCAGAGCTAAAGCTACGTGAATTGGGAAGGCTCCCTAGGTTGAAGAGGTTCATTCCCTGGCTTCTGGCTTCCGTGGTCAGCTCAGCGTTCCCTGACAGGCTGAGTGAAGATTTAGTTGCCAGTTGACCGATATACTACTGTTAGGAGGCCTAATCCTAGAGTCTCTCTATGTTCCAGAGGATTCCAGTGCAGCGTGGCCGCTCCTGCCCTCTAAGGACTAGAGTTAATCTCTAAATGTCAGTCCCTGAGTGAGTGCTGTTCTCATTAAGCCGTTCTACCTGAAAGCTGTGTGGTCCGTCTTCAGCTTCAAGTGTGTGTTTGCAGAAATGAAACCGTTATGCTTTGAATTCCGTGTGATTACAATAAAAGAAATCTCACTGTTATTGTTGTGTATCAGTGTACCTGAAGTCGTGAGCAAGAACTTTAGAGAGTTAGCCAGAGTCACGACAGTGGTAGTGGTGGCATCTGATAGAGCCAGACGCAGGTAAGTCCATCCATCCCTAGCTTTTAGTCACTTTTCAGTGAAACTATCCCTGTGGGATCTCAAGGCTCAGGGGTAATGCAAGTCTAGAACACTAGTCAGGACAAAAGCAATGTGTGAGTGGGTGTTTCAGAGGAACGTTTAAGTCATCTTTTTTATAATGACTGGAAATGAGAGAATCAGTGAGGTTCAAGCTCATCGAGATTATTGTATTTCACCTCTGAGCTCGGTTGTCTCATTCCTGTTTCTGAGCATGAACTTTCCCCCCTCTTCTTGAAGGGAAAAAGTGCATATTTCAGTGCACAATTTTAAAGTGAACACCAAAAGGTCAGGATCCAGCTGGGTGTTGGGCCCTCACTGATTCCATTGTGCTCCCAACGAATCCTCTTTTTCTGACAGGCTCCTCAAAGTTAACATATAAGATAACAAAGATAACATCCTGATGTAACAGCTATTTGGCAGGCAGGTATAGCATAGTTGTTTCCACGTAAGGAAAAGATGTACCCTTGAATTTCTCTCGTGCAGATGGGTAAGAATTTTGTTTCCAGTTGTTTTTGTTCTTTTTAAAGAATTTATCAAAGTTATTCAGGAGTGGGGGGGGGAAGTGTGATCTAAAAACAAAACTGAATGAAGGAGAAAACAAAACTGACAGATTCCCCCATCCTGACTTAGTGCGAAATGCTTGACAATTTTTTAGAGAAGGCCCAAATCCAATGATGTTAGGGACAGGGTTTGTGTGCCCTCTGACCCCTACACAGTTTTAGCCCTTGTGCATGCAGGTAAATGCTTGGATAGGATTAGAATTTGCTCAATAGCAGGTATGAAAAGCTTCTTTCAAAAAACCAAAATAGTTTCAAACTCTTTTGAAATACTGCATCTGAAATTAATATGTACCTACTTGGATGTGCTGTAAATGTACAATGTTCTAATCCCAATAGAACAAGAGGAATTTAGAAGTGAGGTGTATCATTTTAGAAAATGAGGATTTAAATACAGAGCAAAATAATACAGCCTCATGTTGACTTTGAAATAAAGCTTTCACTGTGGACATTTGAACAAGCTGCCTCTGACGAGTACTGATTAAGCCTAATCCTGAGCTGACATAATCCTTCATTTTTTGAACTGGGTTGCAGATGAGTTTCATTCCAGGTTCCACATTCCTTTCATTTCTGTGGTGGGTACGTGGATTGCCATCGTCAGGTACCTGAGGCGATGCTAAAGAAATAACACATTGAATGTAAGTATTCTGCATGAATTCGGACTGGCAAATTTGGGTGCTTGAGGCAGAAAATTGAAGTGGCAGGCCCTCAGCCTTAAATAACCTGGAGGGTTGTCATTCCACCAAGCAAGCCCCACTGATAGGTGGGGTGGTGCAAGAGCCTGGGAGTGCTTTTGTGCCATTTCTGTTCATTTCAACAAGGCTTGCTTAGGGGAACGTCCTTCTGGGATGACCTCCATGGGCCGGGTCTCTTTGTCTTCAATTGGCTGCCCTCAATGGCACTCAAAATCTGCCACAGCAGTAATTTACTTCATGGAGGAGCTGCCTCCAGGAACCCAGGAATGCTCTAAGGGTAATTTCTCCCAATTCTTATTTCTGCTGCAGAGTAATTTTCTGTAGCCAAGGAGAAAAGATAGAGGGCTTCAGGACTGAATAAATGAAGGGGAAGTAGAGTCAATCTTATAGTTCTCAGGATCTTTTGCAAACTGATGGCCCCTTCCCTATCCCAACAGCAACTAAAATGAACCTGTTGCAACATAGGAGGCAATAAATTGTAATTCTGTTGCAGCGTTTATGGCTACTGCTTCAGCAGGCCTGGGGTTAGGCCTATTATGACGAGGGGGCAGATAAGTCGTCTTGATTTCATGGGGGTTTATTGGATTGGGTTAGAAGGCTGCTTGAGAAGCAACAAAATGGATCCTACAGTGGCAAAAACAGGTAACTATTTTTTAAAGCCTCAAAGCCCTTTTCTTGCCTAGAAAAAGACTACATTCTTTTTTCTCGGTTTGTTGCAAGGATAGATCTTTCTCAAAATATATAAACTTTTCTCAGACTCCTCATTACTGGACCAGTGAGCAAACCTGATCTGGAAGATTTTATAGGGGGTCCAGGCTGTATGTTATGGCCAGTGATAGCCTCGAGAAGGCTTGGGGGACTTCTTTCAGCCCAAGGCCGAATTCATTTTCAGAGAAACTCTCAGGGGCTGTGTTCCAGTGGTGGGTGGGGCCAAAGGCAGAGGGGGCAGGGCTAAACATAAAAGGGATGGGGCCAAGAATTTAAAAAAATCCAGCATATTTTAGCTTAAAACTGTTAGTGCCAGTAACACAGAAGAGTCATTTTGACCTTTTAGAATGGTGGGGGGGGGGGACTTCACAAAAGCCAGGAATTCACCCAATTACCTGTGGTTGCAGGAAAGGGGGTGTGGCCCTCTGGGTATTCTCTGAAGGCTAGATTGGGATCCTGGACCTGTGCTTCTCCATCCCTGGCCTAGAGCTAAGAAATTTCTCTGTGCAACTAGTAGGGTGACCATATGAAAAGGAGGACAGGGCTTCTGTATCTTTAACAGCTGCGTTGAAAAGGGAATTTCAGCGGGTGTCATTTGTATGCCTGCAGCACCTGGTGAAATTCCCTCTTCATTACAATAGTTTAAGCTGCAGGAGCTATGTTAGAGTGACCAGATTCAAAAGAGGGCAGGGCTCCTGCAGCTTTAACTGTTGTGATGAAGCGGGAATTTCACCAGGTGCTGCATGCATACAAATGACACCTGCTGAAATTCCCTTTTCAGTGCAACTGTTAAAGATTCAGGATCCCCTGTCCTCCTTTTCATGTGGTCACCCAAAGTGACACATCACTCTCATCTGTTTTCTCCCTTTGCATTGCTTCAGCCATCTCTCTTGTTGCTGCAAATAGGCTCTGCCTCTGCACAATCTCTTTCCCCATCTCCATTTCTGAAGATTTTGCAGTTATCTTGTACAGCAAGAGAGAAGGACCTGTTGGTTGCCCACCTCATCCTGACTTTCAAGGACACTCATCGCTGATGTTATCTTTTGAAAATCTTCCCAGTTGCTTATTATTGTACGGACCCGCAATCCCTCTGGGTGGGCTGTGAGATTGTGCAAGAGTGTCCTTGAAAGTCAGGATAAGTTGGGCAGCTAACGGAACTTTATGCCTTTGAACCTTTCCTCTGGATTCTTTTGAAGCAGGAAGCTAGTTTTCAAATACAAATTCTTGGAGGTGTTTCCCCCCCCCCCCTCGGGTCTTAACCCTAAAATAAATGAGCCTGGTAGAAAAGCTAAATCTGTCATTGCAATCTTTGGTGGAAGGAATCTTCATGAGAGCAAGAACGCTAATGAGACACTCTAAGCGTGTACGTGACAGGTGGCCGCACAGACTAATAGAGGTGCCTTTGTTTCCCTTTCCTCCCTTGTTGAGTTGTTTGGCGTTAGCTGGTTTTTATTCACTAAAGTATCTATACTCATCTGCTGTAATTTCTTGTTTTAATAATCACCCACTATTCAATTAACCATCCATTAGACTGCAAGCCTTCATCGTGGCATAGGAACTTTTAGCCTGCTGCATCTCCATAATAACAGAACCTGCTATTGCCTTTGTGTGAGCCCAGGAAAACCTAATGGGAAATTTTAAATTAATAAGCCTCAGGTAGGATTCATTGTGAAAGTGTGATATCAGAGGCATGGATCATGCACAGTTGTCAAAGTGATACTTGTAGGAAGCAGATGTTTATTGTTCTGCTTGGAAATTTCTCTTTGCCTTTCCGTGTAAAGTGGTTTACAAAATTATGAAAACACCAGCAGCAATCAATTGAAAGTCAAAATAAACCAAAACACGGGACACAAATTAATAATATAAAATCACAACTGGACAAATTTAAAACCTACTCTGCTGACTCAGCCCAAAATCTATAACTGCAGATGGAACTGAAAATGTTTCAACTAGAAATGTTTCAAGGGAGGGGCCAGAGCTCAGCATGATAGAGCACCTGCTTTGCATGTGAAAGGTCCCAGGTTCGATCCCTGGTTTCTCCAGTTAAGGCAAGGAAAGAATCTTGCCTGAAACGCTGGAGAGTCGCTGTCAGTCAGTGTCAATAATACTGGGCTAGATGGACCGATGGTCTGACCCAGTATAAGTCAGCTTCCTATGTTCCTAAATGCTGTCACACATGTAAGAAGTACAACATCTAGGGGGCTTGTAATGTTCTCCTCATCTATGAGGTGAGAATTATGGTCCATGATTTCTTCTACAGTTGGGTTTTAATCTGAGCCGGAGAAGAATTCTCCTCCAAGCCGTCTTTCACCTTTCCATCTCCTCCACCTTCTCCATGCCAGCCAGCCAGCCACTTCTTTCCAGTGCTCCTCCACCTTCCCTTCCAACACTCTAGCACAGACATGTCCAGCAGCAAGCCATGGGGAGAAAGAAAAGAGGAATAACTTTCTGTTCCTGCCCTGCTGCCTATTGTGTGGCAAAGCAGCCAGCCACAATATAGTTTTCTGTAGGGCTACTGATATTGCATTAGCCATTGGGAAAAACTATAAGTACAGCCTTGGGGAAATGCAATGCACCATGGTCTAGTGAGGGAAAAGGGAGAGACCTCCAGCCCCTCCCCCTCCCTCTCCCTCCCTCTCCCTATAGCATGCCACTGCCAGAGTGCTGTTGCTACCAGTAAATGAAGTTGCATTAGAGGGACTCAGGGGACTAATAGTTGGGTTGGGGAAAGGCGCTGGCTGGGTCAATGCTGTGCCTCCATTTGGGGAGGGCCCCGGCACATGGGAAAGCAGAAGATAGCTGCAGCTCAACCCAGCTGGCCTCACTCATCCATCAGCCTCCACATAAAGACAAGCCTCAAACCCAGTTCAGGTGCTGGAAGCAACGGTTGTTTCTGCTTATCCATAGCACCAGCATTCCTACCAGCTCCTGGACTATTCTTGAACCCGGAAAGACTTTGACTATTCTTCAGTGTGTCCCTAGATCTGATTTTGTTTTCCTTGGCTTCAGATGGATATCTTTAGCTTATTGACTTTGGACTGTTTAGTGATCCACTCTAGCTGCTGCGTATCTCTCAACTCCTGTGATTTATGACAGTCAGTGGGCAGGAGGGAGGGGGTTGGGGGATTTGTGAGTTGTGTGTGTTTATTTCCAAGTCAAAGCAGCTCAGAATTAAGCTATTTTCCAGTTGGGAGGAAGTAGCTCAGATGACATCCTAACCAATTTGATATACATACAAATAGAGGGAAGGAAGTCACCCAATCCTAGCTTCTACCTGGAACTTCATGGTGTTGCTGCCTCATGACCCTTCTACTGTTAGGAGATGAACTTGTAGCAGGTCCTAAACCTACAACTGGATGGAAGTCCAGCAAAGATCCAGTTTGGTGATCTCCACCAAGCTCTTGTCAAACAAGGAGGCTACAGGGTAATTATCCAGATGTGCAACGATGCATCTTGAACAACCTCTTGAATGTGGTTCAGTGCAGTTCACAAAGGAAATCCTGACTCCTATAAGAACTTCCAGATCAGAGTACTGCATGAACTGAGCAACAAGGAAAGCTATACCCTTGCCTCACTACACTCATGATTTCTCCCTCTCTCCCAGAGTTGGCAAAAGCTGAGCCTTATGCATTTGGAAGTGAATTCCATAACTGAAAATGTCCTACTCCAAACAGTCACTGATCAAACTTCCCATGGTCTGGAATGTGGAACAGAATTTCATCTGAAAATCTTAGGGGTGTATGAGAAATCTGTTTCATTTTGGTTTTGATCAGGATCTAGCCAGTTTATGCCTTCTGGCCCAAACATGGACTCGGATGCAATCTGAGGTTGAAGTCCATACATTTTCGAGCTTACAATATGACCTCAAAAACTGCACTCCACAGCATGCATGCATTTGAAAAATGTGCATGAAAAAGTGTACTTTTGAAAAATCTGCACAAATACACTTTAATCAATGGAAGAAGAAGACATATATTTTAAGATGTGCACAATTGATGCATATTCTTGAAAAAATACACCCCAAAATATGCAGGGGTTCCACTTCCTAATGTGCAATTGCTGTGGTGGCATTATTTCTTCTTTGGTTTCAGAGTGCAAATACGTCCTGGGGGAAAAAGTGAGCTGGATGAAAATGTTTTATAGTTCATGGCAATTTTATGCTACCTAAGTTTGGGGAAATATATAATATTGAATATATATTTGTTTCTCTTTTCAAGTTCTACATTCAATAAAGTATTGAATTTTTCTCTAGAACAATGATCTCACTCACAGTTTGTAACATAATACATTTGGCTATTTTTCCTTATTCAATTGACCAGTACACCATTGAAAATTTATAATATTCAGAAGTGATTTTTTTTCTTATGGTATCAGTTTTTATAGTGTGTTATGCATTAAAAAGAGTGGTCTATACAGCTCCTGAGGAAGGCTATACCTTTTTCCATCTGACTAATATCCTTGTTATGATACTGAAAGTTAGTCATGACCAATTTAAATCCCATTCATTTCAATGGGTCTACTCTAAGTAGGAATCATGATGCATTCTACTCTCTATTCTCTACAATAGCAAGAGAGTGGCTGGGTTCAAACGAATGCTAAACCATTATTGTGTTTGAGAGTGATCCACGGTGGTTTAGCATGGCATGGAAGGTGGGTTGAAATCCCTACCCTCAATCAGTACAGTAACTCACTCTGAGTAGCCATCCTCTGCAGTGGGGGTAAAGGCCCCCGGGGTGGCTTACTGCATTGTGTGGTGGGTGCATCGTTGTTAAATCCAGCTGCTTCTGGAAGAAATGCCGCAACCACAGAGATGGCTGCCTAGAGCATCCAGAACTCCCAACGACACTCTAGGCAGTTTAGCCAGACTTTTTGGCCACTGTTGCATAGTGACAGTGACAGATGGAGTGGCTGGTGCAATGCAATTCCTGCTCCGTCATCCCCTGGGATAACCAGAGATTGGAGGATAGAAATTTACCTATGGAGTGGGGAGAGACAAGTAAACTGCATCCATGGTTGCAGGTTGTGTGTGTGTGTGTGGGGGGGGGGTGCACTCGTCATGGTTTTCCTACCCCTCCCTGCTCTGTAGTTCCCCTACCGATCCACCCTCTATGATTGTGTGAATAGGGCCATAAAGATGAACAAAAGTGCTCCTGGTCCCACTTGCCGACTGGTTTACATTCATTCAGTTTGTTATGGGGCATATTGTGACCATTCACATATATTAAGATTTATACATCCACACAGAAGGGTTCTTTGTCTTGTGTGGATTTAGATAAGGGGTGCAAATAGTGCACACCTTTAGCTCTGTAGGGTGCCCTCAGAACCTCACAAAAAGAACCTCACAAAAAGTAAAAGTGCTCTAGGGATGAGTACTAGTGTTTTCTGCTGTAGAAGCTCAGTTCCTAAAGTGTTCTTGGAGTGTCCTAGGATGGAGTGCTTGAAGGCTCCTGCCTGCTTTGTGACAATTTAGGAATGGGGCTCTATAGCAGAAACCATAGAGCATGTTCCTAGAGTGTTTATCCCTTCCTTCTTGCTTATTTTCCTGGAAAACTTCCAGGTAACAGAGTGGGTGACATTGGGATCTTTCAGCAAAAGACTGGATTAGGGAAGGGCTAAGAGCCAGGATTCCTGGATGCCTGGTTGTTTTGAGAACTGAGGTTTCTGGGGAGTTAATTTTATCAGATCAAAGCAGATGTCCAGCCTCTGAACCATTTTTGGGCAGGGGCTGGATTTGAGTAAGTGTGTGAGTTGGGTGTGTGTGAATGGTGTGTGTGTGTGTGTGTGAGAGAGAGAGAGGGGGGGGTCTGTGAGTGAGTGGGGTGTAGTGTGTGTGTTGCTGAGAGAGTTTCATGTTGTATGTGAGTTGTGTGTGTATGTGCATGCATACCCCAGCAGTTACCTGATGCAGCCCTCAGGGCTGAAAACATTGTGCGGGCCTGCTGTAGACGCTAACTCAGGAATTATAGTTTAAGAATGGTCCTATTTCTATGGCTTAGTATGTCATCCGTATATTTTATCAAGGTTTTAGATGATTTTCCACAGCTCTATAGGGCATTCAATGCTTTATAGCTAGTAGAAGTACATAATAAATCCCTCCCACCCCACCAGACATGCTTAGAGGTGCTATAAACTTTATTGGATTGAGAAAATAAAAATCCCCTCCCCTTTTATAACAGATGAATGGATGAAAACATAAAGCAATCAGGTGCTCCAACTACTTTCTTTACAGAGAGGACAAACTTTAAGAAGGGATTGGGAAAACAATCCGATGTCGTGGCTCAAGGAGCTTTTTATCAAGGACACAGGTAAGGCGCTTAAGCACATGATGATCTACTAAAATAAGACTCAAGCATGTAGTGGTACTTGCAAGCCTATGGGATAGTACAATAATTTTCCTATGTGCTCATTCCCCAACAAGGAATAAGTTCAAGAATCATCACCAGCTAAGGAACAAACTCTCCTCAGTTTGTATCCAATCCAGACTAGGATGAATTATTATTTTTTATAATATTTTTATTATTTTCAACATATAATACAACACAAACATACAAATAATATATACTAACATAATCTTGACAACCCCCAGTGCTCCCCTAACCCACTGAGACCTTCTTTTATTCTATTATATTATACATTCTTCCAAAATTGTAAAGAATCTTTTAAAGGTGTACAACCTTTCCCCTTAATTAAAACAAACTCTAAAAATGGCCCCCATATATTTTAAAAATCATTCTTCTTAGATATTCCCCTCTTTACTTTTATGTTACATGTTAATTTATCATTAATCGCAATATCCCATACTTCTTTATACCATTCTTCTATTGTATAATTCCCTTGTATTTTCCAATTCTTCACTATCATTAATCTAACGGGTGTCAGGAGGTTGTTAATCAAATGAATTATTTTAACTTTTGGGGCAATAGGATTTTGTCCATTTATCCAAAAGGAACAGTTAAATAAGCACATTGACTTAAACTCAGAACTCCAAAAGCCATTCCCTCTAAATAATAATTTCAGATACAATGTACAAAGTCCACAAGTCAAGTTAGTCCATGTCTAATTCCAGAATGAGGCAAATGTGTGTATTTATTTTTCCTGAAAATAGGCATCAGAGCATAAGTTCCTTAGTTCTTCAACTAGAGATATATGTGTGACAACGTTTGGGGAAGCAATGGCAAAATGGCTGCCCAAATTATATGTAGAACACCCTTGACAACAGATTCATATTTGTATCTGCACTGCAAATTCTAATCCACCTCTTGTTAGTTTGGGGAGAAACATTACAGTAGAGATGGATCTGTCAGAGGATCTGAGCTCCATTGCTGAGACACCATCAAAGACTGATGATACCTGCCAAGCCCACTAGCAATATGTAAATAGAGTGAAAGGAGCTATTTAAAAAGATAATTATCAAAGCAGAATATCTTCTAAAAATACAAGAAAGTAGGATAGATACCATAAGTCACCCACTGAGACACTGAGAAATCAAATCTTAAGGATTATATGGAATTATAGTTTTGTCAGTTTCATAATACTTGTATTATGGAAGCTCTTTGCCCTAAGAGACAAAACAATGTAGGTCCCAATGGGTATATGTCTGTTTTACACCATGGGGAAATAAAAATGTTGGGGGATTTCAATTGGGAAAACAGTGTGTAGGAAAGGCATAGTCCCCCCACCCCACTCACCCAGTGCTGTGCCCTGCCTGGGGCCTCCTCCACACGAGACGTTTAATGAGCCTTGAAGGCTCATTAAAAAATTTACCTCCACAAGCATGGAGCGCAAAACGGGCGTACAGGCGCGTTATCTCCCCGATAATGCGCATTTTCGAACGCGCGTTAAATAGTGACTTTTATTTTGCTCCGGCCGTTAAAGCGCATTTTCGCGGTGTGAACAAGCGATTACGCGCATTAACTGCTTGTAAAGCGCTTTTTGGACATGAATTAATGCGCTTCGCCGCCTCTCGCCGCCTCCGGTGCAGAGGGATTAGGAGTAAAAGCGCCTCCGCGATAATGCGCATAATCGCGGAACCGGGCGCAAAAGCGCATCCTTGTGGAGGGGGTTTCTGTCTATGCTTTGATATTTTCAAATCAACAACACAGGAGATGCTGTTCACAGAACATCATATTTAGTTTGTCCTTTAGATATTCAAATCAGCAGACAAAAGATAGTAAAATAGATGAGATTTAAAATACACTGATATAACATTCAAAAGAATCTTGGGAATATTTCAAATCAGTCACACTTTTAGAGGTGAGGAGGAAAGAAGACACTGGCCCAAGTGGGGTTGGCTAGCACATATCAGAGAAAACTATTGATTTGAATAGTTGTAGAATTGATCCATACAAATATGAAGAAGGAAAACAAAAGCTGGTCAGTCCTGGCAAGGTTGAAAGCTTAACCTATTGGTTTTAGTAGGCCACCACTACCATCCCCAAATTGCTATAGTTTGGTCAAGAGAAATGCCAAAATTAATTCATAGGCCCTTTCTACACCATAGGGATGTAGAGGGAGGGTGATCCCAGAAGTACCTAATACACACCATCGGGGCACAGGGATCAGTCAGGGGCCATCCCAGGCAAACAGCCTGGTGGCCATAGCCTGTATTGAAAAGAACATCAGCTATCCGTGCTTCCCTTATATCCTACAAGTCAGTTTGTCTTGCATGATTTGAACCTATTTGGTGTATTAACCAAGATATGGCATACAATGGCCTGGTTTGCACATATCACTAACTCATAGTTTATTTGACCCATGGTTTGTTGCCCTGGTTTGTTTGGCAGATGATCAAACAAATTGTGGTTTGTTTTCTTAGTTCCGGGGTTGTTTGTTTCCCCTCTGCCTTCACCTGCTCCCTCCTTGTATTCTAAATGCCTTTGCAGCATTGTAGTATTGGCATGTAGAATGGCTGTTTGTTTGTTCTTTACCATTCTTGCCCGCTGCCGCTGTAGCCTGGTGAAACAACTCATGATGACCAATCCACGGTCAAGAGGTTGCCCAAAATGACAAACCATGGGTTAAACAACAAACAACAACAAACCATGGGTTCTCTTTCTGTGTGATTCATACATCACAACAAACCAGAATCCAACAGCTCATACCATGGGTTAGTGTTACATGCAAACCAGGTCATTGTAGTAAATAACAGTAGATTTAAAATTACACATGAAACATTGGAAATCGTTCAGGAATATCCTACTACGTGGACAGTAAACTCTACTAAATGTTGCCTTTTTGTTTCAAATAGTGAAATAAAGTTCATACAAACATACATAATTATTTTAGAGCATCTGCCTTTCCCCTCTCTATATATAACTCAGTTTTTTCTTTCTACTCTTGTTTAATTAATGAGGCTAAAGTGACTAAAAACCAAGTCAAGTCATTTTCCAGAACAGCTTTGTTTTGTCAGTAATGTATTATATTTGCGTGATGAATGCATATGCCTTTACAAAGCATGTTTAACTTTGATGTTTTATTTTCAGTGAAATAATTGGTCGCACTGTCCATTATCGTTTACAGAAAATTGCAAACATGGGTCCTGTAGGAGTCATTGATCTAAAAGTGAAAAGCCAAAAGCAGATTACACAGTTCATGTCCATGTAATCTGGGTCTGCCAAAAGGCAAGCATGATTACAAACCTAATTTATTTAAAAACTTGTTAAGGCAAACTAATGTGACAATAAGTTAGACTATCAAAATTGAGAGGTGACATGGGCCAGGCATTATGCACTTCTTTATTGTCATTTGGACCACTCAATGGAGAGGAAGAAAATAGATAAATTGTGAGGAGAGCCTTTTGCTTCAGTGCCCCTCAAGGGGCACTGAGACCCCAATAGATCTGAAAGGTATCTGCTGAATTGTCAGATTAAAACTATGAGAAGGAGTGAACAGAGCAAGAATTCCGGAAAAAGGAAGAAAGCAGCCAATGCAGGGATATTTGAAATATATACTCACTGTTTGTTTACATACCAGTCGAATATACATGACCTGTCTGAAGAAATTGAGATTGAAACGGGAGTTTATCTAGAATCCTGTCACAACAAGTATTAATTACATTCTACAACAAGCATTAATTACATTCTAGCATAAATGTATTTTCTGAACTAGGATCAATGTATTCTAATAATTGTTTTCTGTTCTATTCTGTACAAAATTTATAAATACATGCATGATGTTAAATGCATATGTACACCTTATCAACCGGTGATTTAGTGGTTTTGAAAGTCAGATAAGGGCGTCATTATAATTATATCTCACAACTAAAGAGTTGTCTTACGTATTATCTTTCCAGCTGTGTGCTCAAGGGCATCCTGTTTTTTTCATATCACGCAGCTGTGGCCTTTTTCTTTTTTGCATGCCTCAGTATAGGCTGACCATATGAAAAGGAGGACAGGGCTCATGTAACTTTAACAGTTGTAAAGAAAAGGGAATTTCAGCCAGTGTCATTTGTATGCAATTAGTTCCTGGTGAAATTCCCTCTTCATCACAACAGTTAAAGTTGCAGGGGCCCTGCCTTCTTTTGTATATGGTCACTCTAGTATAGTGCTTACAACTTTAACTGTTGTGATAAAGAGGGAATTTCACCAGGAACTAATTGTGTACAAATGACACTGGCTGAAATTCCCTTTTCTCTACAACTGTTAAAGTTACATGAGCCCTGTCCTCCTTTTCATATGGTCAGCCTACCTCAGTATCATTGATTTACTCTTCAGCACTGGGATAACATGAAGTGGGGCAGCTTGGAAGTAGTGATACAAAAGGGCCAACAAAATAGGTCAAGCACAAAAATTGTGACATTTTGATTAGTTAATGGGCAAACCCACCTACTCACCCACACTATTTAAATGATATGTAGTTTGTTTTTAGGCTTTCATGGTTTTAAATTTTGTATATTGGTTTTTAAATGTTCAATGTTTTTAATTTTTGTAAACCGCCCAGAGAGCTTCAGCTATGGAATGGTATATAAATGTAATTAATAAATAATAATAATAATAATAATAATAATAATAATAATAATTTATATTTATATTTAAATGTCTGGATTTGTATTTTTGTAGGTGTAGCTCTTTCATAGTGTTTTAATCCAAAAGCATGTGAAATGTATATACGTGCAGTTAACAAATTAGTTTTTGCTTATAGGGGAGATCTAAGAAGCACTAATATTTTAATCTTAAAAATGTGATCAGTCCCATGTGGTCACTGGTTAGCAGGGCTTTAATTTGGAGCTCCAAAATAATTGGCTGGTGTGCATTAGAGTTTAGGGGTTTGAATGGATATTTTGTGATTTTTCTTCACTTTAAACTAAAAAGAGATTATAATGATGTGATTTTCAAAACAAATATTCCAATTTTGTTTTGTATGAAATCAATACAAATTCAGAGACTTTCATTTCAGGTTTTCAGACTTAGCTAGTATAGTCAAAAAGTAATTACGTGTAACCAAAAGGCTACTTTTTAATTCATTTCCGTAAATTGCCAAGAGCTGCAACCTCAGGGATTTCCACCTCCCTATTCTCAACTTTGTTTGTGGAGCCTTCACTTGTGGAGTCAAGAAAAAATGAACAGCATCAGTGACTTGCAATAGTATTTGCATATTGCTGTACCAAAATATGCAATATTTGTATCATTGCTTATTCATTAATATTTGTATCAAGCAGCTCTTCATTTATTCTGATCTAGTACAACTAGAAAAAGAAGAAACAATAAGAAAATTATTTTAGAGGAAATTATCAATTTTAGTCAAAACTAGCGATTTGCTTCAGTTGATAAACAGTGAGAAAGATGAATAATTTTTCAAATGCTACAAGTTTCAACAATCTGTCTTCTGTGCAAAGAAACAGTCTCAAAAATGCTAATTTCAACCCACAGGGGCATTTGTTCAATACATATTCAAAGTTGATTTAAGAGTGCTGTGTGAATGAAAAATAGTCTCTGCATGATGCTGACCTAGATCACTGAAAAATATACTGCAGAATTGTTTTGCTATATATTTGATTATACAAGGAGCTCAGCACATCAGGTCTAATCCTGCTGTTGGGCAATTCCTAATTTTATTGAGTTGTGCATAAAGCAGGGGTAAAGCATGTAGGATTGTATCCAATGTTAATTGAATTTAACCCCCATTCATTGAATGGGTCTACTCTAAGCAGGAGTAATTTTCAATACAACCCATATTCTGTCCCAACCCCAACAGTTGTTATACCACTAAATACATGCTTAACGGGGACAATCCAGCAACAGTTGTACAAGTTTAAGGAGGTTATCCTATACATACTTACATGGGAGAAAGTCCCTTTGAACTCAACGGGGCTTACTTCTTTGCAGAGACATATAGTATTGCACTACACAAAGTGTTTGATTTTACCTATTTAGGGCAAAGCCTCGTATTGCGTGAACAGACTTCCGCTCATGCACTGGGACATTTCCGATCCGATCCTCCCCCATGCCGCCCATCTGCAGCCCCTTGTGCCCCCAACCCTCCAAAGCAGATTTTGAGGCTGTTGAGGGAGCTGCAGAGTAAATCACCTCTTCCACATTCTGCTGACCCAAGTCGTTCCATTGGTGCGAGGGGCTAATTGGAAACAATACTAATGCACTTGAATTGTATTCCTCTCTCTCTGTGCACAGTTTCTTTGCTGCAGCACAAGCCCCCCACCCCATGTGAATAGGGGGATGTGCATGCACAACTGGCTTTCTGGCTGTATTGTTGTTCCAAAACTTAATGCCCCATCAAATCAACCAGATGTCCATGGATTCTATAACCATGATAACCCAAAGCTTTATTGAGCCTTCCATAAGCAAGGATTCCCCTGTCATTTTCCAAATTAGCAAATGTAGGCTAAGTGCCTGAAGTGAAATGGGGCCACCTCAAAATAAGATTTTGGCTTCTATATACTTGAAGGACTCCCTGGGTATGCGAAAGTTTAAGTCTGTGAATTAAAAGAAACAGCTTGCTTTAAAAATAAATAAAAATGGCTCAGCATGAACCTACCAGCTTCCAGATGTACAGAAAGTTGGAGGTGTAGAAAGATCCCTAAGAGATGGAGCAGCCCATATCATTGTCTTGGAGAGGGAATGTCCTGGTTCACATCGAACCAGAAAATTCTGTCTTTGCTGCACCCTTTTGTTTGGGGAAGCACACACTGCTGCCCCATCGCAGCCATGTTAACACCCAGGATTCTATGGCCAGCTCTTACATCCTTTAGACCTGAGAGTGGCCAACTATTGTACTTCCAGATATTTTGGCTGGCAACTTTCATCCTCCCTCACCAGTGCTGATGGGAGTTGTTGGCCAAAATATCTGGAGGGCCACAAGTTGCCCACCTCTGCTTTAGATCCTTTGGGGGAGGGGTCTAAATGAACAAATGTTTAGTAGACTGTATGAGTCTTTGGTTGAGAGCAGCTGAGATGCAATGTGTTAGAATGTTTGTCTAGGGGAAACGTTGAGATCTGTTGAAATGTGGAATTTTGGAGTATTTACTAAGGGGGGGGGAGGAAAATGTGTAGGGTTATCTGGGGGGGGTGCTACAGTGCCCTCCTTTGACTTGTTCACATTTTGTTGTGTTACAACCTGGAATTAAAATGGAGTTAATTGGCATCATGTTTACCATTTGATTTACAGGTATATTTTATCAGAGATCACGGGACACTTGAATTGCACACCAGTGGATTCCATTCAATGAATTATGTGACTTCTGAAGGCAGTTGGTTGCACCAGACTTTATTTAGGGGTGTCACCGCACAGCAGGTGAATATTTATACAACCAACAAATACCAGGTTTTTTTTTGTTTACTTAACTTTTGTGCCACAATAAAAATATTTTGCACCTTCAGAGTGTTAAGTATGCTGTGTACATCAAATGGTAAATATGCCAATTAACTCCATTTTAATTCAAAGGTTGTAACAAAACTAGGGTGAGCAAACTTAGGGATCGCTCACCCTGCTTCTGTTGGCAGCCTGCCACCATGAACTGGGCCTCATGAGCCTCTGCCAAGCGCTTGCAAGGCTTGTGAGCGGTCGGTGCTTGCCCGCTCTGGCCCACTACGTTAATGGCGGCCCCCATTAATGCAGCAGAGGGAAATGTGCACTTTCTGGAGGCTCTGGAAAGTAGGGTGACCATATTTTGGAAACCAAAAAGGAGGACAACATGGCCGCCCCAAGGGGGCATGCCCACCAACATGGCTGGCTCCCAAAGTGACATGTCCACCCAAAGATGGCCTTGGTCACATTTCTGATTTCACAGCACACAATTAAGGCAAACCTGTTCTACATAACATCTTAATGTTAAAATCACTGAGACATTCAATGTATTTGAAATTACCTTCACTCCTACTTTTGTAGCTTTTGCTGTACTTTAAAGATTTTGCTATACTTTGTGTGATACAGTCTCCCTTTCCCTCAAATATCTTTTCTGACTGCAAATCCTTCATTGGATGACCATAGTCTCACCTTTCCTAACATTTAACACTCTTTCCCCATCACCTATCTCATATTCATACTCACAGCTTCAGCATACTGCTACCACTGAACAAATGAAGCAGTTAACAAGTACAGAAAAAGCTAGTACAACAAACTAACAACCTAGCATTAAGAAAGAGTATAAAATACTATTACCCTGCAAGCATTAGCCATGGACTAGCACCTCTTAGCTTGTTTCAACTTCTGATTTATCAATGAGAAACTAATCTAACAATGTGTCATTATATCTCTGGTTCATTAGCCGTGTAAACAAGACCATGGTCAGTAGCAATACAAAGAAAGGCCAGAACAGATGCCCATTATCACAATGCTAGACAAATATCTCCTGAATTTACACTGTTTCAGTGTGTAGAGAACAGAAATCTCAATCAGGGACCCAAAGAAAACTGCCCAAAGAAACCTCAGAAACAAGTCCCATTGATTTCAATAAAGCTTACTCCCAGATAAATGAATATAGGATTGCAGCCACTTCACATATGTTCAGCTTACTCTAGCAAGTGCAAGGCCCTCCTGTCAAAAAGAACTATGCACTCATGAGAACCTGGCCTCATGGATCATGCAACCAGCAGGTGCTCTCCAGAAAGACACTTTTAGAGCCTAGGAGATCCAGACACACTCAGACAAGTCAAGACAAGCCACACTATGCACTCACATGTTATCTTGCTGGGACAGAACAATTTTGGGAAAAGACAATACTTTGTTATCGACCAGACATTACAGTAATAAACAAGAAAAACACACCTACCTCATTGATTTAGCAATACCTAATGGCAAAAATGTTGCATTAAAAGGAATAGAAAAAGAGAGAAAAAAATGGCTATGGAAATTAAAGAACTGTGCAGCAGGAAAAGGTTACAATTATTCAGTTAATCACATCAGTCACCAGCAAAACACACACACACACACTACAGAAAACCTTCAGAAACTGGGCCTACCAAAATAAATCCACACCTACATCCAGAAAGCAGTCATACTTAAAACATTTTTAAGAAGGATGAATAAGTATCAGCAATTGTTACAAAATATACATCATGCCAATTATCTCAAAGCAAATTGGAGAGGAAGGTCTATGGGTCAAAATGCATTATTAAAAAAATGAATTGCTATCTTCTAGCACCAGCTAGAGACCCACCTCTTCCTTTGCACTCTGGAAGCAGGTGGGCACAAACAACTCAAGCAAAGTAGGTGTCAGCTAGACCTCTCTGTGGACAGTATTCCACAACAGGGGGCTACTACTGAAAAGTCCCACTCCCAAGTAGCCCTGCACCACACCACAGCGTATGAGGGCACTTGGAACAGGACTTCCAATAACCACCAAAGGTAGGGTGACCATATGAAAAGGAGGACAGGGCTCCTGTATCTTTAACAGTTGTATAAAAAAGGGATTTCATTTGTATGCATGCAGCACCTGGTGAAATTCCCTCTTCATCACAACAGTTAAAGCTGCAGGAGCCCTGCCCTCTTTTGTATCTGGTCAAGAGGACAGGGATCCTGCAGCTTTAACTGTTGTAGTGAAGAGGGGATTTCACCAGGTGCTGCATGCATACAAATGGTACCTGCTGAAATTCCCTTTTTATACAACTGTTAAAGATACAGGAGCCCTGTCCTCCTTTTCATATGAACACCCTAATCAAAGGGCTAAGGTAGGACTATATGGGAAGTAAGTCAATGAGATTTACTTCTGGGTAAGCAAGTATAAGTGTGTGCGGTGTGCCCCAAATTTAGATCAGAATCCAAGGAACCTATACCCAAGAGGTTCATGCATAGGGTGACCATAAGAAAAGGAAGACAGGGCTCCTGTATCTTTAACAGTTGCATAGAAAAGGAATTTCAGCAGGTGTCCTTTGTACGCATGCAGCACCTAGTGAAATTCCCTCTTCATCATAACAGTTAAAGCTGCAGGAACCCAATCTCTTGCCAGATACAAAAGAGGGCAGGGTTCCTGCAGCTTTAACTGTTGTGACGAAGAGGGAATTTCACCAGGTGCTGCATGTATACAAAGGACACCTGCTGAAATTCCTTTTCTATGCAACTGTTAAAAGTTACAGGAGCCCTGTCCTCCTTTTCATATGGTCACCCTAGGGAAGCCCCAGCAGGTAAGTGCCTCGCGCCCCCCGCCCCCCCGCCCCGCGCACCTGCGCCGCCCCCCCATCCCGCGCACCCGCCCCGCGCACCCGCCCCGCGCACCCGCCCCGCGCACCCACCCCGCGCACCCGCCCCGCGCTCCTTAAATGCTGCTGCTGGGGCGTCTGCTTCCCTCCGGTGCTCGGAATCTACTGAGAAACAGGCTTCCTGGCCTGTCTCTCAGTAGCGCACCGAGTGATGACGTCATCACCCGGCGTGCTACTGAGGGACAGGCCGCGAAGCCTGTTTCTCAGTAAATTCCGAGCACCGGAGGGAAGCGGACGCCCCAGTAAGTGCCTCGCGCCGCCAGCCTCCCGCCACTGCCGCGTGACCCCCCGCCGCCCCGGTTTGCCCCCGCCGCCCCCCGGTTGGCCCGGATCGCCACAGGGCCATCTGGTCACCCTTTTGGGGGGCTAAATTTCCGGATTTTGCCCCCCAAAACAGTTTTTCCGCTCGGATGCGGATTTGCTCCCCATTTCCCAGGCATGTCCGAACAAATCCGGGCGTCTGGTCACCCTACTGGAAAGCACATTTTCCTGCCTCCCCTGCTCCAATGGGAGCCTTGCATTAAGAGGGCCTTTAAGGCCCCAACTGGAGCATGGGAGGAGGGTTAAAAGTACACTTTCTGTAGCCTCTGGAAGAGGCATTTCCCCCAGCCACTCTAATGGCGCCTTTTGCCCCTTTATTGCCGTTGCTTTAAACCTTTACCCTTGTGCTAAGAGGGCCTTTAAAGCCCCCATTGGAGCAGGGGGGAACCACGCTTCCAGGGCATCCGGAAAGTGCATGGTTTCCAGCCCACTACATTAATGGCAGCCGCCATTAATACAGCAGGGCAAAGGGGCAAAGGACACAATCCTGGAAGCCAGGGCAAACCTGCCCTTGTGCTGAGGACATCCAGTTGCATCTGCAAAGGCTGGAGATGGGGAGGTCCGCTGCCCTCGCAGACCCAACTGGATGCTAGCAACATCCCCAAACACAACAAAATGTGGACAAGTCAAAGGGGGTGAGTGCTTATGCAAGGCACTGTAGTTTTGCAAGCTATGGGATTTAAAATTCCCCTCCCTGTGCTATATAGGGATATTGCAGGATGACAGGAAAAAGGAACTCTTTCCCTCTCCCATGCTCCAGAGGCCCCCTCCCCACTATGTAACAAAGGCTGAGATTTAGGATCAAGATGTATTGTTATTATTATTGTTTTATGTGGTAAAAGCAAATTTTGCAGCATTAAAACCAAGTACAAGATGCTGTGCCTCTTTACATGTAGAAGCAAGATTATGTGAATTTAAAGCATGTGTCGAACCCTGCCCTCTGCCCCTAGTTTTCCTGCCATCAAAGGGCTTCATCAGGGCACCCGCTCTTTTACCACCCCATTCGGCAAACCATTTCTTGAAGTAGCATAAACAAAGGAAGAGTTCTGCTGGCAGATCCAATGCACTTCAATGATTTTTAGCACTGTTTGGTTGATGGTAATGTATTCTGAATAATGCCAAAAAATGGTAGGTTAATGAGGTGCTAAAAAACACTTGCCCGGGCATTAAGATGGAGAGGGGAATATTCAAAATAGGGTTTAATCCGAGAAAGCATTTTCTGTTCTTCCAAATGGGGTGTGCGAAAAGGCAGTTCCTACTTAAAGCTTAGGAAAGCAGTGGTGCTGGTGAGAGGGATTTTTTGTGGTGCTTTCTCCTGTGCCGTGCGTTGTCTTCCATTAGTAATATTGGCAGCAAATTCATATTTGTTCATCTCATTAACAGACTGAAGTTGCTTGTTGTATCCAAGTCAGAAAACAGACATATCTTCTGTTGGGAGCTGAGATTTACTCCTGAAATGTATTCCAGCTGATGATGGAAATGGTTTTCTTGTTTTCCGAAGCCGTTATTGATTTTCTTATGTTTTGGAGGGTAATATCATACTCCTAGGCAAGCTATCATTGATAACTGCTGCCAATGGAATGTATCATTTTCTTTTCGTCTCACCAGTAGTTTCTGCTTTTAAGCAGGTAAATGGGAAGGTTTCAAAGTGACTAAGGCTGCCTCTACATGAGAGGTTTAAAGCTCTTTCAAGTCTCATTAAAATTTTTACCTCTACATGAGTGGAGTGCAAATCGGGAGTTGAGGTGCGTTATCTATCCGATTATGCGCATTATCGAATGCGCGTTAAATAGCGAGTTTTATTTTGCTCCGGCTATTAAAGTGCATTTTGACAATGTGAACAAGCGATTCTCTGCATTAACTACTTCTAAAGCGCATTTCAAACAACCGGTAAGGCCACCAGTTGTGCGCTCAATTACCTCCTGCGTACAGTCATTTACCATAAAGCGCTTCCGAGAAGTTGCGCATAATCAGAGAACCAGGCATCAAACCGAATTCTTGTAGAGGGGGTCATAGATTAGAAATCAGGATGAAGCATTTCTATTTCCTCCGATTTGGTGATCCATTATGAGTTTATGGGTAACTTGTACATAGTTTAGCCATCCCATTCAGGTGTTGTTCATTTTTGTAAAACATCACTATGTCATTGTAATTGGATATTTTATGGTTTTATTATTGTGATAATGATTTCTTTAAAAACAAAGAAACAAATTGTTCTGTGCACTTCATTTCCCCCAGCAGTGAGAAGTTCTACTCTACCAGCTGTAGTTTCATTTGGATGAGAATGGAGATGGATGAATCTGTCGATTTCAGTTTCTCTCAAATTTTCAATTTTCAGTCTTGGTTTGTCCTGAACTTTAAGAATTTTTCCATTCTTAAGTTTGGTTCATCCCAAACTTTGAATTTTTTTTCTTTAAAAGTTTACATGAAAATCCATATTCATTTTGTGCACAGTACTCTGAATACATGCATTTTTTCCTGTGCTATTTTGCCTAATATACATATTTGTTGCAAGCAATTTCCCTAATATGACACATTTTAATAATAATAATAATAATAATAATAATAATAATAATAACAATTTATTTCTTACCCGCCTCTCCATCTGGATCGAGGCGGGGAACAACAACATGACAAAACACACAAAACTGATCAAAACATAACACATATTATTAAAACTGCATAAAAAATCCTAAAACATCCTAAAAACACCCTTAAAACATTCTAAAATTCCACTGGATAACACATATTATTAAAACTGCATAAAAAATCCTAAAACAACCTAAAAACACCCTTAAAACATTCTAAAATTCCACTGGATATGCCTGCCAGAAGAGAACAGTCTTTATAGCTTTCTTAAATTCTAAAAGACTGTTAAGTTGACGAGTCTCCTCCGGCAGGTCATTCCACAGTCTGGGAGCGGCAGAAGAGAAGGTCCTCTGGGTAACAGTTGTCAGCCTAGTCTTGGCCGACCGCAGTAAGTTCTTCCCAGAGGACCTGAGCGTGCGGGGCAGATTGTACGGGAGAAGGCGATCCCGCAGGTAACCTGGACCCAAACCATGTAGGGCTTTAAAGGTAATGACCAACACTTTATACTTCGCCCGGAAACTAATTGGCAGCCAGTGGAGCGATTTTAAAGCTGGCGTAATATGGTCACTCCTAGATGTACCGGTGACCAACCTGGCTGCCATATTTTGAACTAGTTGAAGTTTCCGGACTAGGCACAAAGGTAGCCTTATGTACAGCGCATTGCAGAAGTCGAGCCTCAAAGTTACCAGCGCGTGCACTACCATCTTTAGGTCTTCCAACTCTAGGAAGGGGCGCAGCTGGCGTATCAGCCGAAGCTGATAGTAGGCACTCCTGGCCGTCGCATCTATCTGGGCTGTCATTTGGAGCGACGGATCCAGGAGCACCCCCAAGCTGCGAACACAGTCTTTCAGGGGGAGTGTAACCCCATCCAGAACCGGTTGACACACCTCCAAACCCAGGTTGCGGCCTTTGACAGCAAGCACCTCCGTCTTGTCTGGATTCAGCTTCAGTTTGTTTTTCCTCATCCAGCCCATTACCGCCTCCAAGCATTCATTCAGAGGAGACACACTATCCTTAGCTGACGATGTTGTCAAAGGCATAGAGAAATATATTTGGGTGTCATCAGCATACTGATAGCACCCCGCCCCATGCCTCCGGATGATCTCTCCCAACGGTTTCATATAAATGTTAAACAGCATTGGGGAAAGGATGGCACCTTGCGGTACGCCACACAGCAGCTCCTTCTTTGCAGAGCAGCTATCCCCAAGCATCACCATCTGGAACCTGCCCGAGAGGTAGGACCGGAACCACTGAAGCACAGTGCCCCCGATTCCCAATCCCCTCAGGCGTTCCAGAAGGATACCATGGTCGATGGTATCGAAAGCCGCTGAGAGGTCCAGAAGTACCAACAGGGATACACTCCCCCTGTCAATACTAAGGCGTAGATCATCCACTAAGGTGACCATAGCAGTCTCGACTCCGTATCCCGCCCTGAAGCCAGTTTGAAATGGGTCTAGAAAATCAGTGTCATCCAAGACTACTTGGAGTTGAAAGGCAACCGCCCTCTCGATCACCTTGCCCAAGAATGGAAAGTTTGATAGCGGTCTGTAGTTATTAAAGTCCAGGGGATCCAGGGAGGGCTTCTTTAGAAGCGGCCGTACCACCGCTTCTTTTAAACATGATGGGAAAGTCCCCTCCCTGAGAGATGCATTAATAATATATTGTAATTGCGATCTAACCGCATCTCCTCCCTGGGCGACCAGCCATGAAGGACAGGGATCGAGAATCCTCCTCCTCACTCGTCCAAGCAGCTTGTCCACGTCCTCGGTACTCACCAACTGAAACCGATCCAGTGTAATTCTACTCGCGGAGTCGCCGTACACTCCATCGTCAGCCTCTGCTATAACGACGGCATCTAAGTCGGCTCTTATCCGAGAGATTTTATCTGTGAAATGATCGTTAAAGGCATCACAGCGAACCGCCGAAGGCTCTAAAATCGGATTCAGGGGGGAAGGTGCCCGGGTTACACCCCTCACCACCCTGAACAGTTCCGCTGGACGCGAATTCGCAGACGCAATGCGTGCAGAGAAGTAAGCTTTCTTCACTGCACGTATTGCCACCCCATAGGAACGAAGATGTTCTCTATGCCGTGTCTTGTCGGATAGAAGTCGAGTTTTCCTCCATCGGCGCTCCAGTCATCGTCCTTTCTGCTTCAACTCCCTGAGGTCTTCTGTATACCAGGGCGCCCTGTTAGAAGCGGGTCGGAGAGGACATTTGGGGGGCGATCGTGTCAATAGCCCTAGTTAGGTCTTGATTCCATCTATCGACCAGGGCTTCTACAGGATCCTCGACGATACCAGCCATAAAACCCTCCAAGGCGTTCTGAAATCCAGAAGGATCCATCAGCCTTCGAGGGCGGACCATCTTAATAGGTCCACCACCCCTGCAGGGGCGGGTGGTAGCCGTGATACTAACCCTAACCAGAAAATGGTCTGTCCATGACAACACGGAGGTATTCGTTACCTCCGCCCACAGATCTCTCTGTTCGGAACTGAAAACAGCATCAAGGGTATGACCCGCTGAATGTGTGGGTCCAGAGACCAATTGGGATAGGCCCATGGTTGTCATGGATGCCACGAACTCCCGAGCTCCACCTGACAAACCAGTCTCGAATGGGATGTTGAAGTCGCCCAGGACCAAAAGCCTGGGCAAATCCAACACCAGCTCCGAGACCAGTTCCGTGAGCTCGGCCAGGGAGTCTGATAGGCAGCGGGGTGGCCGGTACACTAAGAGAATCCCTAGTCTATCCCTGGTCTTCAGACTCAGGTACACACACTCGATGTGATTCAGTTCATGAACAGGAAGTCTGGTCAGGTTAAGATTATCCCTATAGACCACAGCTACTCCGCCCCCCCTGCCCACTTTCCCTCACCTGCTCACTAACACAGTACCCAGCTGGGAGGGCCTGCACCCATGTCGGTGCACTGTCATCTCCAAGCCAGGTCTCTGTGAAGCATGCCCGGTCAGCCTTCTCATCTGAAAGAAGGTCATGGATAATATGTGTTTTATTTTTAACTGACCTGGCATTACATAGGAGCAAGGAGAGGTTCTGTGGGTGGCCTGGTTCGTTCTCCAAGTTCCCCGAGTTAGCAGAGCAATCGGAAAGTAAGATGGGTGTGAGATATCCATCTCTCCTTCCCCTGTAACGGCACATTGCTCTGTCAACGCCATATCTCCCTTTGCCCTGCACAACACAAATTGCTGCTCCCCTACACATTGTGGTCAGCTGGAAGGGTGGGGTGCAGGTGGATCTCCTCTCTTAGCGCTCTTCATCCATGGCTACAGTTTTGGTCCAACGGCTTCGTTCCCACCGGCTCGCGCCTTCAGCAGCCTGAAGGCTGAAATACCTGTGGAGATGGGCGGGGCAAACAAACACGCTTCAGGCTCAGCCAGCAGCACAGCACTCCCAGCCAACGACCACCTACATGCATTTTTCTGTGCACGTTTTCCCCAATATGCACATTTTTGTACACATGTTTTGACTGGAGGCAGCAAAATTCAGGAAAATGCGAATTTTGAAGATTTTGGTTCAAGTTTTGGTTTAAAACTGTGAAGTCAGGTACGTCGCCTTGAAATGTGATCTGAAAGAATTTCTATCCCATTGCTAGGCCTAATCTACACCAAGCAGGATATTATTATATTATTATTTATTACATTTATATACTGCCCCATATTGCACTATGAAAGTGGTATGAAAGCAATATATAAAAGGCAGGAGCTACACTAGTGTTTTATAGCGATATTGAAGTACACCGAGAACTGTTGGGGCCCATTGACACATACCATATACCGCTTTCATACCGCTATATCCTGCTTGGTGTGGCTCCTGCCTTTAATATACTGTTTTCATACTGCTTTCATAGTGCAATATCCTGCCTGGTGTAAATGAGGCCCTAGATGAAAGATCACTGGGGACTTACAGCATCTTTGTAAAATGTGCAGTAATTACACAAGCAGATCACAAGTGGGAGCAAACAGGGATTTCTACAAGGTAGCTGTTCTGATCCCCTACGTCGGATCCCCAGATAGAGGCCCTGCACCCAAACCTAGTTCAAGATAAACTCACAGATCCTGCTGTGTCTTCAGACCCTCCAAGTGCTCTTTGTGACATACCACTGCCTGGCACTTATATCAGAGCCCCTCCCTGCAAGTGAATTGCCCATTCAGGAAACCATTCATGGCCATTGAAGTAACATCAAGGCTCTTTTGTCACATCATGGACTCTAATCAGGCAAGCCTTTAAGGTAGAAAACCATCACAATTGACCCATTCGCAGTAATCAGCAAACTCATAGCAATCTTCTTGTTGTTTGTCAGTGGTGGACAAACTTTCGACAAGGGTGCCACTAAAGCCCAAAGTATTAAATCAGTGTTTCCCAAACTGCGGATAGCTAACAGATTTTCTGAGGTAAAATTGGAGGCCCACTTCCATCTTACACTCCAAAAGTTTACTTTTAGAGTGTAAGAATAAGAAAACATGTTGTCTTTTGAGCCATGGTGATGACTGAATTTAGACTCCACACCAGCGTTAGTATATTTAGGGCACAATCCTCTACATGTTTAGAGAGAGAAAACTGGGACTTGTAGGTTTTTTCCTGTCTAAGCATAGGATCATGTCCTTAATAAGTTTATTAACAGGCTTCTATGCAGCTCTTTTTCTGTAGATTTTCCCTATTGTAAAAGCTTGAAATGCCTCACCTAAGTTTTTGTAATTGGCAGTAAGAACTGTAAGATATAATATGTTAGCCCCTTTTGTATTTTTGGCTCTGCCTTTTTTGCCTTCAGTCCCACCCACTACTGGAATGTGGCCCCCAAAAGCTTCTCTGAAATTGAATCTGGCCCTCGGCATGAAAGACGTTCCCCACCCCTGCTCTTGTCAATCTGGATGGACATCTGTAAGCATGGAGATTGGCAGCCTGAACATATGGATTGTAGACTGTTAGTGTCCTGCTCCATAGCATCAATCACCCACAAATTATTACATTTAAGAAGGACTGAATAATGGATAGGTTTGAAAAGTATATTTCAGCTAGCATGGGCATCTTTTCCTAACATAACTTTTGGCCATAAACTGTTGAATAAAGCAGAAATTCCTGAGGTCCCCATCAGTGCAACTCCATGCCAGGAAAAGTTGCACCTGCTGCATTTCTGCATGACGTCCTTGCAGGAATAAGGCTTTTAAAATTGTTCCAGTGTGTGTTTTGCAGAAGAAGTGCTTCTGGATATTAATGGAAATAGCTGAGACTAATTAGCCTTCTAGAAAGGGAGGAGAAGAAAGAAAAGGGTGAGGGAGAGGATGGTTAATAAAGCCAAGGGGCCTAACTTCAGAAGACTATCAAAATCAATGAGTGTGTCTGATTTCATTGCAGTACACAAATTACAGGCAACGTGTGTGTGTGTGTGTGTGTGTGTGTGTATGTGCGAGAGAGAGAGAGAGAGAGAGAGAGAGAGAGAGAGTTACTGTAAAGGTAATACTCACTTGCTGCTTCTGGTTGGGAACTGAGACAGGGGGAGGATCCTGCAATTATTGGGCTTGCTCAGACAACACGTTAAGCCATGGTTAGGCTGCTAACCCCTTTGCAGCAAATGGTTAGTGAACATGATGAAACCATGATTAGGTACCCACCATGGTTTGGAATGCTTCACGCAACAAGCTAAGTCAGGGTTCACACAACATGCTAAGCCATAATGTTTAGCTCAAAATGCTTAACCAACGCAGCTTAGCGTGTCATCTGAACACGGTCATATGTCTCTGGCAGGGGGCAGGCTGGGATTGAATTGATGTGTTTGGGCTGTGCCCCTCTCTCACATAGTGTTAGCTACTCTCTCCAGCTGCAGCTCTGCCACTGCTTCCAGCCCTGAAGGATGTACTCTGTTGCTCCTGCTGCTGATGCCACAAGTCATCCGCTAATAATTGCAGGGCACTCCTTCCCACTCATTCAGTGGCAGTGGTTGAGTGCTGCTTCAGCCCTCCAGCCCACTCCACATGCTCTGCCCCTGGCAGCACATTTTAAAAGCTAGAAAGGAAAAGAATACTCAGTGGACAAATTGGTTGTTGGAGCAGGACCCTGTGAAACTCAATGGCTCTTTATTGAAGATGACAATTGGAGCAGTCTTAGCACTAAACAAGAGCGATGAAAAAGATCTATGCAAAGAAGGAAGCTATTAGGGGGTCAAATTGTAGCTAAATATGCAAATTGAAGATATTCAAATGATGCTTCAGAACAAAGAACTCACAACAAAGTGCTCCTTTTAAAGCACCCTGGGTATTCATGGCTACAATGATTAACAATGCAGCCAATACTCTATCTTTCCCTTGAAAGGCAGAGTTTAAAATGGAAGCTGCTTGTGTGGAGCAGTTAAGGGAATTTATGGAATGTGCCTCTCCCACTATCATCGCTTTCTGTTCTGGAGCATTCAGTGATTCTGGGAGGAGGAAAAGGCCTATGAAATCATGGCACTATTGCGGTTGAGTGAAATCTTTATGGCTCTTTACCCTATAAAAGGGATGAGGCACCTCTTTCAGCCTCAGGGCTGAATTCAATTTTGGAGAAGCTCTCAGGGGCTGCATTCCCACTGGTGGGCAGGGCCAAAGGATATGAGGGTGGGGCCAAATACAAAATAGACGGGGCCCCAAATACCAAAAAACAAAAACAAACCCAAATATCAGCATATTGTGGCTTAAAGCTCTCACTACCAGTAACTAAGCTTTCGAAGAGGCCTGTCAACCTTTTAGAATGGGGCAAGAAATGGAACGAAAGTCAGGAAACCGCCGAATAAACAGTGGTTGGGGGGAGGGGGTGTAGACTTTAGGGGAACCCTTGAGGGCCAGATTCAGCTCCTGGGCCTGAGGTTCCCCACCCTTGCCATATAAGAAGGCTGAAGTCGTGCTTTTGATCAAGAGGGAGGCGGGGATGGGGCAGAAACTGGTGACCACACTTCTTGTGCTCACACAGAGAGAACCAGTCTTCTGGATTTGACCACAGTATCACAGATGGGAAACGGCTTCAAGTGGGGAAATGGCTTCACCCCTCACAAATGCCTTCCTTTGAGCCCAGTTCATTCAAGGATCCAACTACTTCTTGCTCTGCTATGCCTGGCTAACAGTACAGAGAGCACAGCAACATTCAAAACCATGAGGGGAGGGGTCTCCACAGATAGAGGAGGCTCAGAGGGTCTCCTTTTGGAATGTCATCCTTCACAAGGAGAAGGCAACCGAAATGCGTGAGGAGAAAAGTGGGGCTGGCACTACACCAATTGAGGAACACCTGAATTGAGCTACTGATTCTTCTTCAGCAAGACTCATATCCTTCTATATGCCTGATAAGTCTGTCTTCAATAAGATACATAGGTAATAACTAGGCTGACCATCTGAAAAGGAGGACAGGGCTCATATAACTTTAACAGTTGTAGAGAAAAGGGAATTTCAGCAGGTGTCATTTGTATGCAATTAGTTCCTGGTGAAATTCCCTCTTCATCACAACTGTTAAAGGTGCAGGCACTATATTAGAGTGACCAGATACAAAAGAAGGCAGGGCCTCTGCAACTTTAACTGGTGTGATGAAGAGGGAATATCACCAGGAACTAATTGCATACAAATGACACTGATTGAAATTCCCTTTTCTCTACAGCTGTTAAAGTTATATGAGCCCTGTCCTCCTTTTCAGATGGTCAGCCTAGTAATAACGTAGGTAGGCTATTTCTTACCAAGACTTTTATCATGCTGCAATCATGTGGAAGTGGCATTTATTGTTCAGAAAAGCAGGAAGCAAAACATGGATGAAAAGATCCTAGCAATACTCATTGCAAGACTGGTATCTACACATGACCAGCTCTTCAGGCAGTGAAAGAAGCTACTACATGGGGTGGTGTATAAAGCAGAGGTGAGCAGAAAATAGATCTCCAGATGTTTGAGACTTCAACTCCCAGCATTCTGGACCACTGGGCGTACTAGCAGGGCCTTCTGGAAGTAGAAGGCTAAACATCTGGAGATCTAGGGATGGAAGAACCAGGGCTGATTTGAGTTCACTGAAGGTCTCTGAACTTTACGTCAAAACTCAATTCAGCTTTCTCCCATTCTTGTTTGTGACTTTTTTTTTCTTTTAGTTTGTTCAAACGGGAAAAATATGCACTTTTCAAAATTGCACACTTCCCCCCCCATTGGCTAACTTGTGAAAATGCAAATTTTTAAAAGTGTGCACTTCTGAATAGCAGCCCCTGAAACAGCCCCGATTTGACTCAGTGTACTTCAGGGGTTGCCTGCCTCGCCTAGGTGCTGAAGCGAGATTTGGGCCCCCTGAGGCAACTTGGAATTGCAGGTCCCTGGGTGCCAGCTGCACAGCCAACACCCAGGAAAGCCAGTAGCAAGGCCGGCAGTGAGTCCATTGGACTCACCTCCCTCTCCCGACTCTCCCCACTCACCAGCTGCCTCATCGCTGGCTGCTCTCATTACCAGCCACCGCATTGCCAATGTCACCAGCCGCCCTCATTCCCGGCACCACCAGCCGCCCTCATCACCAGCCGCCACATTGCCAACATTGCTGGCTGCCCTCATTCCTGGCACTGCTGGCTGCCCTCATCGCCAGCTGCAGCATTACTGCAGGAGCTCTTTTGCTGCGATATCTTGAAATCGCGACCTGGTTCTCATGATGTGGTGGGTGTTAGCGATGAGGGTGGCCGGCAGCACTGGTGATGAGGGCAGTTGGTGATGAGGGCGGTTGGTAGCGCCAGCCATGACGATGGCCGCCGGCACAGGCGATGGTGGTGGCTGGCAGCACCGGCAATGCGGCAGCCGGTGATGAGGCAGCAGGTGAGTGGGGAGAGCCAGGAGAGAGACGTGAGTCCAATGGACTCACCGCCATCTTTCCTGTGACAGTGGGAAGGAGGGCCCAGCACCGTTCCAAGTGTCACGAGGCGCCCTGAAGCTTCAGTGCTGATGTGCTTCGGCTTCGGGGTGCCTCGGGCTGACTCAGAACCAACTCGGAACTGAGGTGAGGTGTGCCAAATCAGCCTGCCTCTGTTTTGGGGATTTGGCCCCATTCTGAGCATGTGCATTTGTAAAAGTGCACATTTTTCTTTCAAAGTGCAATTTTTTCAAATGCTAATACAAGTTTGGAAGTTCCAAACATTTTTGGAGAATATGCACTCCTATTTGTGTTCAGGGTTGGGAACAGGGCACTTTTGAGCAATTTGTGAAATGAACTGAAATTCTTCTTCATCATCATTATATTTATATCCCACATTGTCCCCAAATACTGGGACTCAAGATGATTTACAAGATGAAAACATATACAACTAAAACATATACATATACATTTACAAAAGTTAAAATAGAATGAAACCCACAGTAAAAAAAAATTAAAAAAATATTATTATTTTTAAAAAAGCAGTAACAATTTTTTTTAAAAAATCCAATACATTAACACAGGTCCAGAGTATTTCCAAAAGCCTGCCAGAACAAAAAGAGTTTTGCCTGCCTCCGAAATGTAACAAAGAGGGAGCCAGTCTAGACTCCCTGGGAAGGGAGTTCCAGGGTCTTGGGGCAGCCACTGAGAAGGCCCTCTCCTGCGTACCCATCAGGTGTGCCTGTGATGTTGGTGGGTCTGAAAGTCCTCCCCAGAAGGTCTCAGAGCACATGCAGGCTCATATGAGAGAATACAGTCTTTCAGATAACCTATGTACCTTTTGCCCATCCCTACATACCTTCTGCCCATCCCTAATATAAAAACACATAAGACCACCTAGTGAGAACTCAGTACTGCTGGACCTCGAACATTTGATGTGGACTTTTTCTCCATCTTTTCAGCTGTTAAATGGGCAGCTGCACACTCTTTTCCCCAGCACTGTTTTTCTTTTAAGCAAAGAACTCTGGTGCAGCAGGGATTTCAATTTGGTGCGAAGACGAGACTTAATACGTGCCTGACATTAATTTCTGTTTGTTAAATTTATCTACAAAAGGCAGTTATAAAATTGCTCATAGCAATCAAGATCCTGGTTGCATGCCAGTTTTCCAACAGATAAGCACTTTTAAAAATAATTATTTTTTCAATAGTGCTATTGAAGTTGAGAGCAGGTTCTCTCCCTCCCTCCATTCCTCGCACTTTTATTTTCTTAATTAAGTGTATTTTCCAAAAATGCATAATAGACTAGAAAATACAAGGAGTACATGTTACATTTTTTTTGTCTGCATTGAACATGGCATCCAACACAGCTTGTTGTTTATGGCATGGTACTGTTGTATCTGTTCAAATTTTGCTATAATGTGCCTATATGGGGCTAGTTTTTTCATTGACTGCATGGAGAGAAATCCCATCAAGGCTTCTTTCTTTCTTTCTTGGGGGGGGGCAGAGGAGGTGGGGTGTATGAACCAAACAAAGGAGCTCATGGACAGAGTTTGATTTAGTATTGGTAGGGGTTGATGTGATAATTGCACACATTTAAAAAGATAACTGGTAGTGGGGTGGGGAAATCGGCTTTGTAAAATGTTTTTTCCATTGAAATAGATCTGCACCACTCAATTCCACTAGCTTGTGTGGCTTTAAAAGGGAAATCAGACCAATGCTTGGAGGATAGGTCTATCAATCACTATATTCGATGTCTGTGAGAAATGGGCCACAGAAGTGGTGCCTTCATGGGGGTATTGAGGGCTCCCATCTTTAATCCTGCAGTCCAAAAGCATGGGTTGACTCGGCTCATCACCAGGTTGAGTCATAGAACTTGGAGCATACTGTCCTTATAAGAGTGGCCTTCTCCTCTGATAGGGCCAGTTCCTGGCAAGCTGTGCATGTGGGGGCTGCCTGTGGGGGACTGCTACTATTGCTGTGGAAGGAGCTGTGCCAGTATTGGGTTAGGGCAATTTTTGTGATCAATGAGATTTTTGTGATCAATGAGATTCTGTGAAAACCACCTTGAAGCTCGCATTGCCTCATTTCCCATTTTCGGTTGCGGTCTTGTTACGTTTCAAGAAAAGTGCACCCTTCAAATGAAAAAAGCTCACAAAAAATGCTGACTTTTCCCCATAGAGTAAAGTAGGATGTGCATTTTTGGAGTGCACTTTAATAATAATAATAATAATAATAATAATTAATAATAATAATAATAATAATAATAATTGCATTTTTCTGGACGTGAACGCAAGTTCAGTAATTTGCAAACGTGTTGATGTTTGGGGATGCTCACGTTTGGCATTGCCAATGGGGCATGCTTGCAAGATTTGTGAAGATAAATTCCCATAAATCCCTAGGCGAGGTTGCTACCTCCTGTCCCATCTGTGCTTCCTTCTTTGGCTCCTCCTTCCAGTAGCCGCTTGGATGCAGGTAGGCGCTGGATCTGAACACATTCATGACATAATGTGATGTACACTGGAAGAATCAACTTGCATTTCTCTAGCTGTACTACAGTGCCACTCTTATTAAGGGAGGGTTAGGGAACCTCTTTCAGCTTGAGGGCCGAATTCAATTTTGACAAAGCTCTCAGGCTGCATTCCAGTGGTGGGTGGGGCTAAAGGCAAACAAGGCAGGGCAAAAATACAAAAAAAAATACTAGCATATTGAAGCTTAAATCTCTTACGGCTGATAACTGACCCATAGGAGAGGCATTCAACCTTTTTAAGTGGGGAAAATACTGTATAAAAGCCGGGAAACACCAAAGGATCACTGGTTGGGATGATGCCAGGAGAAGGGGTGGAGACATAGGGGAAACCCTGCAAGGCTGGATTGAGACCACAGAAGGACTGGATTTGGCCCCTGGGCTTGAGGTTCCCCACCTCCCCATTTTAAGGAATACTTTAGTTTAAAGGAACTCAATATTGTGTCCCAATACATTGTGTCAGACTGGAGTACTCCTGGCTTTTGTGAGGGGTTTAGAAAGTGGGCTTAGTACCTACCCTATTCTAAAGAAATTCTCTTTTAATAATTGGAGTTTTGTGCTGCAAAATCACACTATTTTGTGATTAAGGCATCCTGATTTGCTTTGATATCACAGTACATTTCCTGACTCTTGCCGGCAGCATTTTTTCAGGCTTTGTTGCTGAAAGCCATTTTCCAATTAATATAAATAATTTGGATGTTGGATTATAAGCACAGCTAATGGACAATGCACTGCCGATATAACAATTATTATTCCATCAGTTCAGTTCGCTAGTATATGCATTAACATATTTACTTCCTTTGCTTTTTCTGCTTCTAAGCTCAGTGAGAAAGAAAAATGTGGTAGCAATCAAAAAGTGCTGAATAAAGGTTGTTAGCTTAAGACAAAATGTGTTTTGGGGAGTATTCATGAATGATCTGGTAACACAAAAGAATAAAAAGCAATAAATATTAAATGTTGGAGTAAATCTAATTAGAACAAATTCACCTGGTTTACAGATAATATAATTATAATGGGTTCTGGTCTTCTTTGAGTTTAATATTAGATAAGTATGAACATTCCTTTCTATGCAGCACAGTCTTCACCATCCCATTTTAACTGGAGAAAGTATGCATTTGGATTTAACGCATGTGAGAAAGGGGCTCCCTAAATGTTTTCATATGATCAGAGCAAATGAGTTAATTATGTTCTCTAATAACGTAATTTACACCTGTAATCTTGCATAAATGCTCCCTTTATGGCCACCATTTGTGCAAATGAACCTTTACAAAAAAGGCTGAGTCACCATTTTCATGCAAAATGGCAGCTCAGCGAAGGATTGGGCAGCCCTATGCTGGCCCGATGACACTCTCCAAGTCAGGCAAGCATGGGGATCCATGGATGGTGGCTTGAGCCCTAACCAGATGCCTGCACCATCCCTAATCTGTATACATAGATCTAATTTCATGAATGCTCAGTTGCTCGATACAAGGAATCAATTTCTAAAAGTAGAACACATGCATAAAAGCTGATGAATGCACCCGTAATAGTCTCTCTGTGTGTGGTTTGTATGTGTATAAAAAAAAAATCCCTTGGCAATTTTCATTACCTACAAAGTGATGTAATGATCAGATTGCAGAAAAAAACATGTTACCCATTATTTATTAACATTGATTTTTTACATAAAAGGCGTTCAGTTCATAACCACAGATTACCGTCGAAAATGCTATTTACCTTCATTTTGTCTGAGAGCCTATCTACACATGCAGGATAAAACACTTTGAAAACATTTTGAAAACTGTATATGGAGCGTGTCCTGGGTCCCAACAGTTCTCAAAACTAACCGTTTTAAAGCAGTAGCGAAGATAGGCTGACAGTTTTGAGAACTGTTGGGGCCCAGGACACACTCCATATACAGTTTTGAAAACGTTTTCAAAGTGTTTTATCCTGCGTGTGTAGATAGGCTCACTGTGAAGAAAATGAAGCTTTTAATTATTAAAGAATTGTACTGGTGATTTCAGTTAATGGCTTTTGACGAAGGAATAAAATAGAGGGCTGGGAATTATCCACAGGGCAGAACCCAACAAATATTTAGGCCAGTTGTACAGATTTGGTAGACCAAAGGAGAATTGGAGATTTGCCAAACATAAAAGTAGTTAGGTGTGCCTCCCTCTGGTGTCTTTGAAACTCTTCTGCTGATATGACTCAAGGTAGATTTGCGTGCATGTGGAATTGGAAAAGTCCAAAATCTAAGGTTGGGGAGAAGGATTCTAGACTAGCCTTCTCCTGACATGAACATTTTCTATATACAAGTGTGTGTGTGTGTGTGTGTGTGTGTATCCTACAAAAGATTAAATCATGTAAATAATCAATTGTAGCTTGGAGCGCTACAGGCTAGAAATAGGGCCAGATCTACACTAAGCAGGATATAGCGGTATGAAAGTGGTATATAAAAGGCAGGAGCCACACTACTGCTTTATAGCAGTATTGAAGTGCACTGATAACTGTTGGGGCCCATTGACACATACCATATACCTCTTTCATACTGCTATATCCTGCTTGGTGTGGCTCCTGCCTTTTATAGACCGCTTCCACTTTCATACAGCTCTATCCTGCTTGGTGTAGATCTGGGCTAGGTTTCCCTTTTCATTTACTATTTGTGAGAACTTCTCCGAAATGAGTGTATTGAGAATTTTGTGCACTTGTAGCACTTGGCTGTTCCAACAGCTGGTCCAGGTGGCTGTGATTCAGAAATGTGAGAATTTATGGAGTCAGTAATGTGAGGGTTTTAAAAATAATCTTCAATGAACAGTGCATGTGTATATATATTCTCTGCAGGGAGGTAAATAGCTACATTCAGCAAAACAAGAAGTTGACTGAAAAGCAATGCTGAAGAAGAAGGTTCTTTTTCCAGCTGTCAACCTACACATTCCTGATTTGGGAGCATTATGGTGTGCCATCTTCTTATCACAGCCTGGCCAAGCAGGCTTGCATATGGATGGAAGGAAATTGCAAAAGGAGAAACAAATGCTTTTTCTGCCATCATCCATTTCCCCAGACATTTGCAAAGCGCGGAGAGGATGCCCTTTTTCTCACACCATTACACAGTGATGTCACCCTTTACTACAGCATGACCTGTATTTGTGGAAGCCTAATGCAAATTGCACAGCAATGGAGCTGAACATTATAATAAACTTCCTCTTGCAAAAGCTCAGCTTTTCTGCAAATTTATTTATTTCACCCAACTTTATGTTCTGGCAAATACTAGTATCAACTGCTCTTACTGATTTTCATTGGTAGCAATACTACTAAGGCTGCATTCTTGGATGAATTTACTCAGGTAGGGCGACCATATAGAAAGGAGGACAGGGCTCCTGTCTCTTTAACAGTTGTATAGAAAAGGGAATTTCAGCAGGTGCCATTTGTATGCATGCAGCACCTGGTGAAATTCCCTCTTCATCACAACGGTTAAAGCTGTTGTAATGAAGAGCCCTGCCCTCCTTTTCATATGGTCACCCTAGATATACATCAGCCTTCCCCAACCTGGTGTCCTGCAGATGTGCTGCAGATGTGCCCTCCTTTTCATATGGTCACCCTAGATATACATCAGCCTTCCCCAACCTGGTGTCCTGCAGATGTGCTGCAATGTATCTTCCATCATTCTCAGCTAGCATGAGAGTTGCAGTCTAACACATATGGACGGCACCAGGTTGAGGGTGGCTGCTATACATACATTAAACATATGCACTGTAGAACATAAGACCTGTATGGAGAGAAGTAGGCATCTGGATTGTATTAAAAATGCTGTTGCAATTGATCAGAAAGTACTAAGAGAAGGTCACAAATATGTTTTCACTTCCTCTGCAAGTCACTCTTAATGGAAAATTGATCAAGTTGATATTTTCTTTGGGAAATGATCTTACATTTTTTAAAACATGGTATGCTATAGTATAATTTGTTTCCCCGCAGCCCCAACTAATCTGAGGGTTTTGTAGCCCAGAAAAAGATTTGCTATGCAGCTGCAGCAAACACCACCCAGAGACTAATGGAGTGTCAGAGAGTTTAATTAGATACCGAGCCAGGAGTTATAGGCATCATTATGGACAACAGCACAGCCTGCAACTTAGGAAATCCTTATATAGTTAAAGAGTTGGTTAATATTGAATTAGCACTTCTGTATTACCTCTGCTAAAGAAAGTTCAGAGATCAGATAACAGCATTCATGAAATTAGAAAAGTATAATTCCTTTCTGTAAAGTGGGAAAGACCGTGATCTTGCTGAACCTGAGCCAGATTTCAAGCACAATGGCCTCAATCCAGTTCCAAAGTCCCATTGGGCTGGACCCAGATTTAGCCATACTTAAAATAGTCCCATTGAAATCAATGAGACATGTTAGTCATTATGATGTTGTGCAATTGATTTCAATGGATCCACTTAAATATGAATATGTTTGGGTTCAACGCATGGAAATTATTACTCATAAGTCAACTAAATTTCTTTATTTATTACATTTTTATACCACCCAATAGCTGATGCTTTCTGGATGGTTCACAGAAATTAAAATCACAAAATACAGCATAAAATACAATATAAAATATAATTGCTTAAAACTGCAGTATAAATGCAACCAGAGTAAAACTTAGCAGCAGTACAAAGATTTAAAATGCAATAGCAGATTTGAAAGAGCAGAGCTAAAAACAGAAATGCTAAAAATGCTTGGGAAAATAAAAAGCTCTTCATCTGGTCCTGGAAAGAGCACAATGTAAGTGCCAGGCAAACCTCTCTAGGAAGCTTTCCATAACTGGGGTGCCACAGAAGAAAAAGCCCTTTTCCTAGTAGCCACCTGCCTCACATCTTTTGATAGCCCCCCCCCTCCCCGGAGAAGGACCCTGAAGATGTCTTAGGATCTGGGTAAGCACATATGGGAGGAGATGAACCTTCAGGTAATGTGGCCCCAACCATGGGTTTAGGATTAAGGAGGGCTTTTTTATTAGTGCCCCCCCTCTGGAATGCTCTGCTGAGGGAAGCTTGCCTGGTGCCCACCCTGCTATCTTTCTGCTGCCAGGCTAAGACTTCCCTGTTCTCTCAGGATTTTAATTTTTTTAAAAGTTTTACAAAGACTTCTATAGTCTTTTTTAAAAAAATAGTTTTATGTTGTATTATCCTAGTCCCTGCAATGCGATATTCATATGCTGGCATGTCTATAAATTTTATATTCCCAATTTTATAGTGAACTAGCTGATATCACTGGCGTTGCTCGGGTCCGTGAATAATGTTTATGACATTTATTTGATAAATAATAAATTTCTCTGCAACTTATTCATCTTCAGGGTGTTTGTTTTTAGTTTGGTTGAGTTCATAAATTGTTTTGTTAAAATAAATGGAAAATTATGTTAATAAGAACTGTATTTTAGAGCTTCGTGATAAACCACATTTTTTGTTTTACCTGAAATGCCTACACCTCCCATCATTCCTTGGCTGGAGCAGCCGTCAGGACACACAACACCCTTTCTACCAGTTAAAAAAAGATCCAAACTAAAAATAAGTTTTCAAAATATACCCGGCATTGCCCAGATATTTGAATAATATAGTAGGGAAGCAGATCTCAGTGGACGTAAGGAACTGTTGTATGCATGTGCTCTGAAGTTCTTATTATGTAAAAAGGAAAGCAGCCAGAACACTGAATATTTCATTGGCATAATTTACTACATAATATCTACATTTAACAGGTTTTGGCAGAGAGCCAGGATGGTGAAGGCCACTGGTGATTTGGCCCTTTTATCTGACATAAAAATACTTAAAATCCAAAATTTCATGTTTTTAGATTTTTCTGGTACATTGTACAACTAGACCTATTAGCATGCCAGATTTCAAGTTTCTACCTGGTGTTGCTTGGGACCCCTAAAATATATGTCTTTCAGGTAATCATCTTAAAGTAGCAGGCCAGTGCTAGGCCTGAGTTAACCTTTAAACAACTTAAATTCATTTCTTTTTTCCCTCTCTCACCCTCATGGCAATCCTTCAAGGTAGGGCAATCCTAGGCCTGTGAGGTAACTTTAAAACAAATTAAATTAGTTTCTCTCCCCCCCCTCCTCAATGCATGTCTAGGGTAGGCTGACCATATGAAAAGGAGGACAGGGCTCATGTAACTTTAACTGTTGCAGACAAAAGGGAATTTCAGCCAGTGTCATTTGTATGCAATTCGTACCTGGTGAAATTTCCTCTTCATTACAACAGTTAAAGCTGCAGGGGCCCTGCCCTCTTTTGTATCTGGTCACTCTAATATAGTGCATGCAACTTTAATTGTTGTGATGAAGAGGGGATTTCACCAGGTACTAATTGCATACAAATGACACCGGCTGAATTTCCCTTTTCTCTGCAACTGTTAAAGTTACATGAGCCCTGTCCTCCTTTTCATATGGTCTAGTCTAGGACCGCTTGGAAGCTGTCACTATGATTTTCCTTGTCCCCCACAGAGAAGTATTCTTAGCATTCTGAGAACCTGCTTCTCTTCTTTTTTTGCCCTTCAATGTAGGCCAGTCCTAGGCCTGTGAGGTAACTTTAAAACAAATTAAATTAGTTTCTTCCCCCAAAACCACCACTGAAGGGCTGCTGTGAAGCTGTCACCATAATTTTCCTTGTCCCCCCAGAAAACAAAAACTACAACTCCCGGCATGCCTTTTGCTGTGGTGCCCAACTTGCCCAATGGGAGTCCTGCTGCTGAAGTTCATGGGAAGTGAAGTCTGGCTAAGCCAGTCCACACTACACTGTGCAATTGGTGCCCATAGGTAGGCCATGAGGGAGATGGCTGGCTGAATGATGGTTCACTTGGTTGCCATTGACAACAAGCCTGCTCCCTATGGGGCCTAGTAACTGAGGCAGCTGGCCACAGGCACTCTCCCTTCAGGCCCAGGAGGGTGAGCCACTACCAGATAATGGCTGCCAAAGCCTGATAAGTCTTCCCTCCTGCCCAAGGCATGCTGGGAGTTGTAGGCATAATGTGTTAATAATGTGTTAATATTTGAACACTATCTAAGATGTGGTGGAAGACGAGAGCAGGCCATCTTGGTTATGGCACCCTGCTTGTGGATTGCTGAATAAAGTTTATGATTTTTATGTAACAGCCTAACTAAACCATTGTGACAGAAGAGTGAATGGAGGATTGACTGATATAGCTGAGGCTAGAATGGAATGGTGGGCAGGGTTAGCGGCATTTGGAGAAAGTCAGGTAGGAGAACAAAGCCAGTTAGGGAGAGGTCAGGGTTTGCTCACCCATACTTTATTTTAAATCAGCCACTCTACATGCCAGTACTATACCTCCCAGCATGCCTTTCACAGTCCTCAGGTGCCTGTGTCCTCTGAGAGGCACTTCCCTCCTCTCATTGCCAATGCTGCTCCTCAATAGAGTGTTGAGGAGTAGCATCGCCAAGGAGGGGAGGTAAGAGGCTGTCAGTGGACGTGCCTAGCTCCGTCCATGTCCTGCTGGGACTGCCTTGGCCCACACTTGTCATCCACCAGGTGCTCTATCAGGACCCTGTACTAAAGGGCCAGGCCCAGGATGGGCACTTGCCCCCTTTTATTGGGCCTGTTTCTGGGCATGTGCACAGCATCTCCACTTCCTCCCTCCCACTTAAGGGTGAAGGCCCCAGAGTCTGAGAAAACAATATCAGGATGCCTTTGAGCATGTTCAGAGTTCAGCCTCACAAAGTCACTCTGTTGTATCTAGTTATGATTTTAAAACCACACAGGGCAGGTGGGAGGAGGCACTGCAAATAGATGCAGCTCATTTATGTGGGTTGTTTCCTTTTATGTGGAATTGGGTTGACTGCTCCAGACCTACCTTAGGAGTCTGGGTTGTGAAAGGCATGCAGCAGCCACCCATCTGTGCACTGACAATGGCTGCCAAAAGCTTGTAAGTCTGGTCTTCTGCCCAAGGCATGCTGGGAGTTCCACCCAAGACATATTGGGAATTGTAGGCATAAGGTTAGTTTTTAAATTAAATTCTTTCAAAATACTTAAAATCCAAAATCTTGTGTTTTTAGACTTTTCTGGTACATTGTATAGCCAGACCGATCAGATTGCCAACTCTCAAGTTTCTAACTCCTCTGGAAGTGGGTAAACATTTCTGGAAATACATCCCACACACATACTTTCCGCTTTATAGGTAGAGACTAGCTGACATGCCTGGCGTTGCTCGGGTCCGTGAATTATCTTTATAACATTTATTTGATAAATAATAAATTTCTCTGTAACGTATTCATCTTTAGGTTGGTTGTTTTTTTTTTAGTTTGGTTGAGTTCATCAATTGTTTTGTTAGAATCAATGGAAAACTGTGTTAATAAGAACTGTATTTTAAATTAGAGCTTCATGATAAACCACATTTTTTGTTTTACCAGAAATGCCTACACCTCCCATTGTGCTTTGGCCGGAGCAGCTGTCTAAACTTCAAAAACAATCAGGACACACAACATCATTTCTACCAGCTAAAAAAGATCCAAACCTAAAAATAACTTTTCAAAATATACCCGGCATTGCCCAGATATCTGAATAACACACTGGAGGGAAGCGGATCTCAGTAGACGCGGGGAACTGTTGTATGCATGTGATCTGAAGTTATTATTATGAAGAAAGGAAAGCAGCCAGAACACAGGCCAGTGCTAGGCCTGTGAGCTTTGGCAGCCAGCAGGTGCCCGCATCCTCCTCGATGGAGCGTTGAGGAGTAGCATCGCCAAGGAGGGGAGGTAAGCGACTATCAGTGGATGCACCCAGCTCTGGCCAATCCTGCTGGGACTGCCTTGGCCTGTGCTTCTCACCCACCAAGTGCTGCATCAGGAGCCTGTACTAAAGGCCACTTCCACCCCTTTGTTGGGCCTCTTAAGTGCAAAGGCTACACACTTGCTTTCCCCAGATTCTGAGAAAACAGCGATATAATGGTGGAGTGCCTTTGTGCATGTTTGGCCCCTCAAAGTCATGCTGTTGTATCTAGTTACATTTTAAAACCCCAGAGAGGGTGGGAGGAGGCACCACAAATGGATGCAGCCCATTTACGTGGGTTGTTTCCTTTTATGTGGAATTGGGTTGACTGCTTGAGACCAACCTTAGGAGTTGGGGTTGTAAAAGATATGCTTCAGCCACCAGACTGTGCACTCACAATGGCTGCCAAAGGCCAGTAAGTCTGGCCTCCTGCCCAAGGCATGCTGGGAGTTGTAGGTGTAAACCTAGGTTTTTATTAAATTCTTTAAAAATACTTAAACCCCCAAAATTCATGTTTTTAGATTTTTTTGGTACATTGTACAGTGAGACCTATCACTGTGCCAAGTTTCTAACTCATCTGGAGGTGGGTAAACATTTCTGGACATATGTGACACACACATACTTTCTGCTTTATAGGTAGAGATTTATTTGTATTTTTGTCATTATTGTACAATGCCTAGAAAAAAATATTTTATGAGGGGGTTAATACTTTTAATAAATAAAGTGCGTCTAACTTGTGTTGAATTGGGGCCATGGCTTGGATCCAAACTTTTCTTTTTGTGAATGGAAGTAGCTTCTGTTCACAGAAAGAGGGTTGTAGTTACAGAAAAACCCACTCTGTGAGTGCCGTTTCATCCTGTTAACAGAAGCCCCTTCCGTTGATAGAGTAAAAATTAGGATGGAAGCCAATTATTTGTTTGATTCTTGGTTTTGTTACCTATATATTATTATTTTTGTTTAATTAAAATGTACATCCCTATTTTTATCTCAAGAATGTGGTTATCTAAGCTGCTTATTTTAATTAATTTAATAATAATAATAATAATAATAATAATAATAATAATATATTTATTTATTACCTGCCTCTCCCAATGGATTGAGGCGGGGAACAGCACCAAACACAAAATACAAAACTGATTAAAAGCACATAAAACCAATACATCATTAAAATACCAATAAAACACTTTAAAATTCATCTGGGTAGGCCTGCTGGAAGAGATCAGTCTTTATAGATCTTTTAAATTCCTAAAGACTGGTGAGTTGGCGAATCTCTCCCGGCAGGTCATTCCACAATCTGGGAGCGGCAGAAGAGAAGGTCCTCTGGGTAAAAAACCCTCCTCTCGCACAAAAAACTAATATATCAGGAAGAAAGCTTTTGGCCTAATTCTCTCTCGTTATGCTACTTTGCTTTGTGGGGGAGTTCATGTTGAGGTGTATTCAAATGTGCCACCCCCTACATGAAGGATGAAGTGGCAGAAGCCCTACCAGAATGCGTCATGTGATAATTCTGAAAGTATGGATCAATTATCTGGACTTCATCCATTCACCATGCTGGTGGTCTATAAAATTCTTTAAAAGCAAGTTCCATGGGAGGGGAGGTATTCTGAATCTGCGAACCTCTTTATGTTTTGTGACGATGAGTTGGAGTGGAATTTTGAATTCAGGAGCTGAATGGAAATGCACAGCCCCAGTAATTAATAATGTCGTGATTTCAATTCTAAGAACTGAAATACTCTACATGAGTGATTATTACTCATCATGGGACTAATATTTTATTAACCAACATTAATGTTTAAGCTCCTGTGGGCCAGCTAAATTGGAATCGAAATGATATCGCAGTGAAAAGAAACAATCCGTGTGGGCTGGATTATGCATTCACAGCAGTAATCTGAAGAGAGTTGATTCTGTTCTGTTAGAAAATTGGAACTACTTCCACGTGATTTACGTAACTAAACAACACATCTTGTGCAGCATCAGGCTGGAGAATAAACAATTTACATTAAGATTTGAATAATGAATCAATCTGACAAAATCAACTGTAATTACCCAGAATGCCCCAGCATAGCATAACTTTAAGGCATTTGTGGGCAATTTATAATGGTGGCTTCCCAACTGCCCATCACCACTGCTACTTGGGAAGCCAGACTCCTGGAGAGAGGGTGGGAGGGTGCATCCAGCACAGGTTCAGTAGCGAGGGGGTACTGCCAGGGTGTCTGGAACCTGTAAACCCAATGAAGATGCTGGATCTGCCAGTTGCTCTTAAAAGTGGCATCTGTTTTCATCTTGTCATATGGTTCACAAATTTGTGCCACATTTGCCACATTTCTCTTCTGGAACTAATTTTAGACTTTGGAACAGCTACAAAGCATTTGATTAGGCCTTTTCTTTGGCATAACCTTATTTTTTTTTATTTAAACAGATCGCTTCTTAAAATGAAGTAAAACATTTGATTAGATGTATCTATTTCATTTGGAGAGCTCTTCCTAGTACATTTCCGGGTTTTATTTTCCCATGAGCATTAAATCTGATCGAGGCAACTACAGGAATAGCCATTTGTAGGGATGGCCGAGCCAGGGATGCTCAAGCACCCTGAGATTCTCTGAACTCCACTTTGAAGCTCAATGTGTCTCATTCCCCCCTTTTTTTGTATGTGACCTCCCCGCCTTTTCATTCCAATGGGAAAAGTGTGCATTTTCATGACCAATTTTCAAAAGGGCACACTTGTCCCACTGGCTAAAACATGAAAATGGGTATTTGTTTTTGAAAATGTGCATTTCAAAGTGTATTTAAAAAAGAAAAGAAAATACATATTTTTACCCCGATCGCAAGTTCAGGAATGTGTGAGCTTTTTTTTTTTTTAAAAAAATCTCCTGTTCACAGTTGGGATTTCAAACAGGTCAAGTTCTGATGATTTGCAAACTCAAACAAAATTCTTACCGTATTTCTTCGATTGTAAGACACCATCGATTGTAAGACGCACCTTAATTTCAGTGCCACCAACAGGGAAAAAGCTTTGATTCTAAGTGTGGGGAAATCACCATCGATTCTAAGACGCACCCCGTTTTTAGAGACGTTTATATGGGGGGGGGAAGTGCATCTTAGAATCGAAGAAATAGGGTATATATTCCTAGCCATTCATGATGATTTTCTACTTGTGGCTGAATACTGAGAAATGGATTCCTAGGCTGCAATCCTATGCACTCTTATATGGGAGTAAACCATATAAGTACTACTTCGATCTGTAAGTAAGGACAATGCTGTGGTTTTCTGAGATCAATAGTACCTTAGCAAACTTTATAGGTGTTTAGGTACTCTTTACTAGAATCCACAAAATGAAAATAATCCATTTGGAAAATAGGTTTACTTCACAGACAATCGACTGCATATTTTAGAATGCAGTCCTGAAACCCTGTGGGACTGCTCCATAATTAAATCAAGCATTAAAGACCATGGGTATTGAGGCAAAGGGCGAAGTGAAGGGCAAATTTGGCTGATTTACGCATATTAGCATTGTTAAGGTCTGACCTGGGGGGAGATCCAGTCATGAATATCTTCCCCTGTGGAAAGCTCCATGGCGGCTCCACTCCTGAGGTGGAGCTCCAGCCTTGGGAAGGGGGTAGAGAGTGAGGAAGAGGACATAACAGTTCAGTGTTATGAAGAAGGGAAAGGCCAAGGATCTGCCACATCCACAGCCTTCTCAGGCCTCATCCCTGCCAGTGCAACCCTACTAGATCGGTTCAAAGGCTTTTTGCAGGGTGGGGAGGTGAAGATTATCTCTGTCATTCTTCCTGCCATGTTGGCAATAGCTGGGCAGAGCACTGGATATCAGAAGCCTCTAATCATGGAGGGTTCTATTGTCTGGGCATCTGGACAATAAGATCAAACCCTTATAGATAATGGCTTTTATTAAGTAGCTTTGAACTCATCCTTGAAGCGAATGCACATGGGATCTTAAACTGATTTCTATTGCTTGGATCTCTGGGACCAAGGGTGCCTCTTCACGAGAGGTTTAATGCTCTTTGAAGTCTCATTAAAAAATTTACCTCCACACCAGCGGAGCACAAATGGGGCGTAGAGGTGCGTTATCTCTCCGATTATGCGCATTATCAAATGCGCGTTAAATTGCGAGTTTTATTTTGCTCTGTCCGTTAAAGCGCATTTTGACTGTGTGTGAATATGCGCTTATGTGCATTAACTACTTGTAAACCGCATTTTGGACATCCTTTAATGCGCTTCGCCGTCTCTCGCCGCCTCTCATGCAGAGGGATTAGGCGGAAATGCGCTTCTGCGATTATGCGCATAATCGGCTCACCAGGCGCAAAAGCGAATCCTTGTAGAGGGGACCCAAGCTTCAGATAAAATAATTAGCACATTGGGGGCATCTCTATCTGGTTAGCTTCTTCCAGTCTTCTTAAACAGATGATCATCAACAAGATTCATTCAAATTAAGCACTTTTAAACCTCATTGATTTCAATGGAAGAATTAAGCAAATGTTTAAACCCTTCCCACCAAAATAACCAGGACTTAAATGAAGCAAGCAACATTTATGATTTCTCTTGGTTCAGGCATTTGTAGTATATGGGGATATAGTATCCCCCCATCCCCATGAGTTTTGCTCAGTTTGGGCTTATATTTTGACAACAAAACCACTAGACAACTCAAAATTCAGCCATTGCTCATTCAAGAAGAACGATTTCTGGGTTTCCTGGAGAAGAAATAGTATGCCTTTATTTCAAGTCTCTAGAGACACTAAGTGAAAAAAGAGGATTATGCTAGTGCTCATGATATATCCTTTTACCCTAGTGCATGTTAGCTACTGATGTCCAACACCTTTCATACAAGGAGGGCAACAGCACAGCAATAAACTTATTCAGGTGTTCACTTACCGAGTAGATTAAACATGTGAATAAGGAGGGCGCTCCAGCCTCTTGTCAGGTTCTCTGGCCCTGTACTTGTGAAGGGTGACTGTCTGAAGAGGGCAGCCTCCTCTATCCATGGTGCTCTCCACATTAGCCAGAATGTTTCAAAACTCCACATGGATAGAGGAGGCTCTTCTCCTCAGATAGTCGTCCTTCATGAGTTGAGATGACAAATGTGATGAAGAGTTAATAGAAAAGACAGAAGAAAGTGAAGGGTAATTTCGTGTACCCTCCCCAATTTTGCCATTTGTTAATTTTGAGTGCAACTGTGTATCCAATTTAAATGTTGTTTAATATTATTCTAATATTGTTGAAGGAAGCAATGGGCGTGACTCCCTATTCCTTTCAATCCTCCTCTCTTAGCCCATTACTTCCTTTATCCATCAATATGAACTAACAATAGAGCTTCATTCAACATTAAAGTGAGCCAAACATTCTTGAGAAAAATTGTTGGAGAATATCACCTCATCCTCAAGATAATTTTGTGAATTGCCTCCCCCAACATGGAGAATTTTAGGAAGCCATTTTTGCTCACCCTCCGCCCCTGACCAACTATAACCATATCCCCTCTGAATTCAGCTGAATTTCAAGAAAATCTATGAAAAGAAAATATGGTATAGAAAAAGGAATCTAAGCAATAAAACTGCATGAAGAGGCACATTAAGGAAAAAGACCAAATCTAGTCAAAGAAAACTGACCTCCCAGGCCCTCAACCAGCTCTGGTCATCCTTAGTTAGTCAGGAGGAATCACTCATTGCTCTGCAAAGAGCTGTTTCTTCTCATCTTCATCAAATGATGCCTCTGACCAGATCAGGAGGGACTGACTGAGCATCACAGTTAGATATGGATACATATCCAGTTGTACAATTTCATCCATATAGGTTGTTGTGACGATATCCCACATTTCTATCCCCTTAGGTATGTCTGATTTAGTATGTCTGGAGAGTGCGGAATGTTGGACTGAGTGGGTGTGGCTGATGATGCTGGGAAAGGGAGGGGGAGGAGTATATATATAGTGTGAGGGAGTGTTTCAGTTTATCTTTATGTCTTTATGCCTTATTGTCTTGGTTGGGTGGAGTGTAGTTGTGTGTAAGACAGCTGTGAGTGATCTAGTCAGGAGTGTGTGTGAGGAGATTATTAGGATTTAGGATTATTAGTAAATTATTAGAAGTGTTAAGAATAGGCAGGTGTTAAATTGATTTGAAAGAACTGTTAATAACAATAAAAGTTTTCTTTTATTTTTTGCTACCACAAACCATGTGTCAGCTTGGCTTTGTAACCTGCTCTATAAGTATAATAAAGAAACACAAATCATTACTCTTTCAGCCAACACACTCACAGGAGAACCTTATTCAAAACCCTTAACACCCCTTTCCCCTCTGCTATAAGGGAAAAGCATCTTTTACCCTTCCCTCAGGCTTATTCAAGTGGTGGCGCTTGTCCTGAGAGGGGTGTGCTCATCTAGGCCTGGTGTTTGAGGCTGTGGTGGCACAGTTTTTTATGCAGAAACCTGTTTCTGCAGAAGCAGCTCCCCTTGCAGGATTGAGAAACCTCTTATTTTATGGAACAGCATAAGGGGCATCTGTTAAAGTAGGCCATAGAGCTGTACCCCACTTTCTTTTTAAAAACTGTTGCACAAGGTCATGCTGGTGGCACAAGGGTTGGTCACTGCACAAGAACATATTGGTAGTACAGGGGTGGCCATTGCAATGACACCTAGGATGGGACAAAAATAACTATCAGTGGCTCCACTTAATACTCCCCCATTCATTCCCCTCCAGCAAAATCAGAGAGCAGCTTCTTCAGAGAGTTGATGTGGCAGCACCAGTAGTTGTAGGGTGCTGGTCCAGGATATTATTGCAGGAAGGGGACACTGTTTCCTTTGTGTTAAGAGTCTTTTTTATCTAAACACAGGGGTACTGTGCATTGGACCATCATTATTTCACCATTCATTCCAATTTCATTTGGCTAAGAGATTTTATAAGGGCCTTCCGTATGCTGACACTAATACTGATTACAAACAAAAAATACCAAACTCAGTCACATGTGTTATAAGGCTTGGAGCCAAGGCATGCCGCTACTTCCATTGAAATGGTATCAACAGTGATGGAAAAGAGAAATCCAATCTTAGATGAGATTGCATTAGACCACGTCGATAAAAAATGTATGAGCTGTGTGATGCGTATTAATACTGAAGACATGGAACTGTGAGGTACAGTCAGAATACACATTTGTAAAGGTTCTGCACATTTTGAACCTGATCAAAGACAAGTATCAAGGTCAAGGCAATGTTTTATTATTGGCTATTGTTCCTAAAATGCCAACATTAGGCAATAATAACTTTCCTATTGGATGCAGAATTTAATGTTGGATATTCTCAGGTTGTGTGATGCTGTCAAATATCCTTCAGATATTTAATATCTGCATTAGATGATTGATGTGCAATGGTATTTAGCACTGACAGTACTTCATAGCTGGTGCGCTGGGGTTTAACAATATTTGATGGTTCACATGCCTTAGTATTTAACATTTTGAAGTTTATATGCAATGGGATTTAGTATTTGACAGTTTATGCTATTTCATATTTCATGATTGTTAATCAAAGCCAGGGTGGGGAGATTTTTTCATTCCACAGGGCTGAATTCCCATTTGAGATAGGTCTCATCTGTGGGTGGAGCCAAAGACAAAGTGGGTGTGGCCAAAGGCAGGGTGGTTGGGGCCAAACTGTTATTAATCCCAATTTTAAGTCTACTCAGAGGCAGGCAAGACAAGCTTTGTCATCTCTACTTAGAATTAATCAGGGCTGAATTACTCAGTAGCATTTTCAAATAACATCCAAAAAACCAAGCCTTTGCATGACAACTCAGAATTAAGCATGAGCAACATGTCTACTCACAGGCAAGCAGGAATGAATCACTCAGCAGCACATTCAAATGGTGTCCCAAATACTAATCTTCTAGAAGTCCACTCACAAGTAAGCAAAGCCTCCTCATGTCTACTCAGAAGTAAGCAAGACTAAATTATGAACTTACTCCCTTGGCCCTGCCCTCTCACCCCTGCAGCTGATGGAAATCTCTTATTTCCAATCAGCTGCTGATGGAAAATAAGAGAACTTCCCCACTGGGTGTGTTCGAATGACACTTTAGACAACGGAAGGGTTAATAACACACTCACCATGCATTATTTTGCTGGTGCACGCCACACGACATGTTGCCCCTCCCCCCATCATGCGGTTGAAAGTCCTGGTGTCTTCTGGGCTGCTGCGTCTCCTCCCTCCCCCCTCCCTCAGTCCTCCGGCCATATCCCATCATGCACCGCAAGTTCTGCTGGCTGTATAGAAACGGACGGGGTTTTTTTGGTTGCTCCTGCCAGCGAACTCAATGACCGAGTGGAATAGTACACGGAGAGAGGGGGGTTCCTGACACACGACACTTTAAGCAACGGATTTCGGGATAAACAATTGAGCAGCCCATTGTTTTTCTCATTTGTTTAATTGCCTGAAATAGCACACCGTCAGTTATGTGTGTATTGTGTGTTGCCTGCCACAGAACACATTAAGCAACACAACTGACAGTTGCCTCTTCCCCCTCCATTGATTATTGTGTCGTCTGAACTGAGCCACTGAGTGCTGAATTGGAAGCCTTTTTCAGTGCCAAGCAGGGAAAAGAGTTATTGCAGCTTCCCCCCTCCCCCCAAACACTGGGGGATAATGTAGAGTCACCACACGAAAAGGAGGATAGGGCTCCTGTATCTTTAACAGTTGAATGGAAAAAAGGAATTTCAGTAGGTGTCATTTGTTTGCATGCAGCAACTGGTGAAATTCCCTCTTCATTGCCACATTCAAAGCTGCAGAAGCCCTGCCTGCTTTCATATCTGGTCATTCCAGATATACTCCTGCAGGTTTAACTGTGGTGATGAAGAGGGAAGTCTTTCCCTGACTCCTAAAGCTTCTCCAGTTATAGTTCTGGCTGCTTGCACAGTTTATCTGTTTTTTTTTCTTGCCTGCTTCTATAACCCTTTTCTGGCAAGATCTTAGGGCAGCCTCCAGCCATAACACAGCCACATATGGTTATACCTCACAGGAAGAACGGCGTAATCTTCATGCTTTAGCTATTTGATTTCTCCTTAGTTTTCTTCTAGTCCTTCTTTACACCGCTCAGCAACTAGTACACCTTCTCCTTAACAACTGACTCCCTCCTTACTGTCAGTTGCCGTTTCCCAACCATTCTTTTTCACCTAGCTAGAATTCCCAGCCAATCAAAATTAAATTTACCGGATCCAGACCCCATATAACATTTTACAAGTGATCATCTGTCCCTCCCACCCCCTTCAGATGCCACCAAGCAGCTACTACTAAAACAGGCCTTCAACACAGCACTAGGCCTTAAGCCCATACAGGTACATTATAGCCCTTCAGAGGCCATACAGGTGTATTTACAGAACAATAACAGTTATGTACATGGTATTCCCTCACACATTTGTATTACTATATTGTTATAATTTATTTATTTATTGTATGAGCTATGCCTTGCATGGGTCCTAAAAGGTGTTTTTTAAATCCGATAATAAATAAATCTATATATCAACTTTACCTAAAATAAATTCCAGGTTGGTTTACAACCATTAAATTGGAAACCAAATGTAACAAACCAAATGAACCAATCAATCAACTAGCATCATTTTGGCAAATAAAAACACGAATACATTTCACAGCAGAGAGTTTCTATTAAAATCTAACGGTAACCTCACATTTTATTCTGTGATTATACTGATAACACACATTCATATCCCACCTATCAGTGTTTTGAGGCTTTGCATACATACATTAGATTATGTATAGTTTTATTTATTTCTTGCTGTTTGGAAACATAAAGCATATAAGACATTTGTAATACAAATTTATCATTTTTAAAATAGTATATGATGCAGTTACTCTGGCTAGTTTTGGGAAAACAAATAGAATCTAGAAAAGCTCGAAGGTGAAAGAACCAGAATGATGAATGTACATGTCTATATGACTACTTTGAGTATTAAGAGAATGACTGCTATAGCTGGCCATTTGTTATGAATGGCAGTTCAATATGGCAGTGTTGAATTTTAGCTATCAATAATCCACAAGCCTGGTTCCTTACAACCAAACCTGTAGAAGGTGTTATTTCTGGAAGTAGCAAGTTGGCATCTAATTTTGCTCTGTGTCTATTTCCACAGCCCCTTCCCATTGGTTAAAATCAGGTCAGATGGATACAAGAAGGGACAACATTTAGACCTTGTTGTGAAAATGATATATAACTCTATTGTAAAAATAAATCTTACTTTTCTTTTCTTTCTTTCTTTTTTTTTTTTTTTTGGCAATATCATCCTCCAGAAGTCAAAATTAGTGAAAAACCTGATTCTTTGCCTGTCAAGCAAGCAAGTGGTAGCAATAATGACAAATAAGAAGAGGAGCAACAGCAGCTGGTGACAATAGTGGTGAGAAGATTAGGGTGACCATATGGAAAAGAGGACAGGGCTCCTGTATCTTTTACCAGTTGCATAGAAAAGGGAATTCCAGCAGGTGTCATTTGTATACATGTAGCACCTGGTGAAATTCCCTCTTCATCACAACAGTTGAAGGTGCAGGAGCCCTGCCCTCTTTTGAATCTGGTCAATAGGGCAGGGTTCCTGCAGCTTTAACTGTTGTGATGAAGAGGGGATTTCACCAGGTGCTGCATGCATACAAATGACACCTGCTGAAATTTCCTTTTCTGTACAACTGTTAGATATAGGAGCCCTGTCCTCTTTTCCATGCAGCCACCCTAGAGAAGGTAGACTTACTGAGAGTATGTCTTACCCAAAGAATCTCAAAAACCTGGAGATGGCACTGGCTAAGCTGCATCACTGATAGCCCTTCAGAGGGTCTGAGAGATGAGGGACTGGATGAAATAGCATAGGCTGTCAAAAGACTGAAACAAAATGGGCATCAAATATCAGATAATGTGGGCTGTCAGGGTTTACATGGGATGTGCAGATTGGAGTAACTGCCTCTAGGCAGGTTCTAAAACGTAGGGTGACCAGATAAAATCGAGGTCAGGGCTCATGTCACTTTAACAGTTGTAGAGAAAAGGGAATTTCAGCCAGTGTCATTTGTATGCAATTAGTTCCTGGTGAAATTCCCTCTTCATCACAACAGTTAAAGTTGCAGGGGCCCTGCCTTCTTTTGTATATGGTCACTCTAGTCTAGTGCCTGCACCTTTAACTGTTGTGATAAAAGGGAATTTCACCAGGAACTAACTGCTTACAAATGACACTGGCTGAAATTCCCTTTTCTCTACAACTGTTAAAGTGACATGAGCCCTGACCTGGATTTTATCTGGTCAGCCTATAAAACGTGAACGCCAGATTAATCATTTAAGTCACCAAGATGTTCTTGAGGTACTAATGACTCAGCAAGCTTTCTTTCTCTTTTTTCACTGCTAGGCTACCTTGTCTTCAGTGAGGCACATAGAACGATGCTGATAATTTAGTACTCTGAGCCAGCTGCAAGTGGATGGTAGATGATGATGGCATTTAGCAGTACTCATGCTTTTCAACAATGATTCATTGAAAAACATTTATCTGCTGACTCGGATATCAAGCATTCTTTGAAGGCACCTTTCCTTTCCTGGTCTCTTCTGCTAATTGAGGTTTGAAATCAGCTAAACAAGTGAATGCTTAAATTGCTAAGTCTTTTACAGTTCCCCCTTACAGAATCACCTTTCCAAAGATATTTCTTTTAGCTCCCCCTCTGTCCATTTTTAGATGGGTCCTTAAGAGCTTTTTATATTGGTCTACTTTTGGTTGAGGAAGTTATGAGTCCATCACGCTCAGATTATTTTAGTTTGGCTGGTTTTTTGAAACCGTGAATGGCTGAAATGTTAATGTCTTTACTATTAATGTGCTGTTGTATTGATTTCGAAGATGATTTTAATCGTTCCTGAATTTTATATACTGCTTAGGGAAATTTTATTGGGAAAGCGGTATATACATAAATAAGATAATAGGAAACTGCACTATCACCTTACTTCTGAGTAAGCAAGCCTGAGTCTCACTTGGGCCCATTCTAGATACTTCATATAGGACTAAGAAATAAATATATTATTATTCCAAGTTGAATTTTAAGAGTTTTAGTTGTATTTTAATAATTATTAATTTTATATGTTTTAAATCAGTTTTATGTATCTTATGTCATTTGTATCGATGTTGTTCCCTAAGCAGTATATAATATGAGATCATTTTGAGGATGACAGGAGGTTTTTTAAAAAATGTGGTAATCAATTTATCCTGTCATGTTTGGTCAGAAAAGAAATCTAAGACGTTGGCCACATTTGCACATAATGCTAATTAAAAAAAAACCTCCTGTCATCTTCAAAATTATCTCATGTCATTGGCTAGTCTAATAGAGAGTGACCAAGGTTATCCAATGAAAGAACTGGACATTCATGCTCAATACTCTAGTCACTGGTTCGTGTATTGCTTGATTAAATGTCCATTGACACTGCTGTTCATCTTTCATAATTGATCTTTCTGTTCTCTGCTCCCTGCTAAAAGTTGGGACCTTGATGGAGGTCTTTCCCCCACCCACTACTTTCCTCTCAAAATACCTGCATCTATGCATCTGGCTTGAGAGCAGGGGCCCTGAAATATTTTCATCCAATGAAGTGTGTGTTTTAAGGGAGCTATATATTTGACCAAAAATGTTCTGGCCCAAAGTATGTCTGTCTGTATACCTCATTGCAAAGGGAGACTTAAAAGGTGCTAATTTGAAAATGTTAATTTCATTAACAGCGATCTACTTGTGGAGACTTCTGGATTTGGCATCCCATTTACTGGTTTTCTTAATATTCTGTCCGATGATTGAGACAATGAATATAGATATTCCCCCCCCCCCCATGGAGAACATTGCTAGCTGGCAAATAATAAATGGAAGCAGGATTTATTGCTAATGGATTCCACTGAGCCACTATGTGTCATTTGTTATAATGAGTCAATTCGCAGGAACAGTGACTAAAGTTTAAAACAACATGAAAGCTGTCTTCCCATATCATATTTTGCTTTCCCCCTCGCCTTGTTACTTTTCCCAAGTTCAAGATTTGCATAATAAGCAACTACCATGCCATTTTACAAGGCTACAATTAATTTCAAATTATCGTATTCCACACAGAAGAAATAGTTGTTTGAGAAAGGTATTCAAAATGTGGGCCATTGTTGGTAACTTGCTTTGGACTATACGTCACCTGATACGTAAATCTCTGACTTTCTCAAAACGCAGCATCGCTTGGAAGCCCTGCGGTGGCTGCAAAGATGTGCCTGCGTCGTCTAACCTACGCAGCACAGATCCACAGCCACCATGGGTCTTCCCTGCATATAGACAGCTCCCAGGAAAGTCTTCAGTCTGAGAGTTGATAATACTGAACTAGATGGACCAATGGTATGCCTCAATAAAATGCAGCTTCCTATGCTTCTACTGATAGGTTTCACAACTCAAAATGACATATCGGAGCTGTACAAGTGCATACTCCTGTGTCTACCAGATATGAACCATGATTTTTTGTGTTAATCGGACTGGGTTGTAGCTGCAGTTGTCTGTTGTCAATTTTATTTTATACTAGTGTGTGTTGTTATTTTAGAATGTTTGTCGCTACGGCTGTTTTTTTGTTTTTTGTTTGTATTTTTACCGTTTTTACTGTGTTTTTATTACTGCCTCAGTATTTATTTTGTGTTTTATTGTTGCACTCTGCCTTGGGAGGGCTTTCATCAATGTGTGCATACTTACATTTAAAAATATGCACAACGCTGCACACGTTGCAAAAATGTATATGAATTTTCAGCCGCTTTGTTTTTCTGAGGAAGTTTGTGTGCAAATGGGGTAGACTGAGCACGAACTATCCTCCCCGACAACAATTGCGGCGAGGTCAAGATTGACAGATCTGCGCTCCCTTAATCCTTACCTGAAGAATGATCCACTTGGTCTTGTGCTCTGTCCTCTTGTATCAATTTTGGTAAGTTATCCCTCTTGAATTTGTTTAGAAACGTCATCCCACTCCAGAAGATTACAAAAGTCTTCAGTGGCTATTTTTACACACATACACACACACCAGCACTAGCTCCTGTGATGTTGCAAGAGAGTGGGTTGGATCCAGATATATGTTGCTAAACTAGGCTGACCCTCTGAAAAGGAGGACAGGGCTCGTGTAACTTTAACAGTTGTAGAGAAAAGGGAATTTCAGCCAGTGTCATTTGTATGCAATTAGTTCCTGGTGATATTCCCTCTTCGTCACAACTGTTAAAGGTGCAGGCACTATACTAGAGTGACCATATACAAAAGAAGGCAGGGCCCCTGTAACTTTAACTGTTGTGATGAAGAGGGAATTTCATCAGGAACTAATTGCATACAAACGACACTGGCTGAAATTCCCTTTTCTCTACAACTGTTAAAGTTACATGAGCCCCGTCCTCCTTTTCAGAGGGTCAGCCTAGCTAAACTGAGCTGGCAGAAGGGGACTTCCTTGCTCCCTCCTTTCTATGGCAGTCCCTCCAGCCTCCAGAAAACACCACACAGGGAGTTAGGAGGCCCTGCTGAACGGGGTGAGCTGTGGTGTGTGCGGGAGGGAGGACCCCCCACAAAAAATCTGGTGGACGGATCTTTCATGAGTGGAGCCCTTTCTTTCATGGATGGCAGATCCTGTGTGCAGCCCAGTATGTGTTTTTTTTTTAAAAAAGAAAAGAACATTCACTGTACATTCCCAAGGTCTTGAGTCCATGCAGGATAACTCTGTGGACCCCAGCATCAGAAGGCTAACCCTATTAGGGATGGGTGAGCATCTGTTTGGCTTCATTTTTGATAAGAATTTGCTCAGATTTGCAGATTTGTCACATTCAAGATGGAAAGAACTTGAGGTTTGTTTGTTTTTTAAATGAATGCAGCAAAAAACCAAATGGACAGATTCATCCATTCTACCTGAATTTACGTGTTAGATGAAAATATGTGTACTAGAGCCACCATTTTTTAGACACAAGTAGCTTTGGAAGGGGGTAGGAAATTGGGAAGAGAAGTACAACATGGGGAGAGAATTTCTATCTGCAGCTTCTGTTTCCAATGCCCCACAAACACCTTCCTTCCCCCACCTCGTGGGACACAAAATGTGTGTTTGTGCATAATGTGTAATTAGCCCCTCACTCTGCAAATATCATTGCCATTAGTTTTTTTTTTTAATGTGAACTGTAGCAATCCAAAATTCAGTGGAAAAAATAAGCTTTTATTGTGTTTTGACTGCTCCCAGCTCTTTATGTGCATCAAATATATTTTCCACTTAGGCTTTTGAAAACCTTATTGATTTACTCCACTCGCCAAAATGCCCTAAGCTTCTATTGCTTAACCCTTTCTCATGGCAATTGAGATCAAGAGTCATTATACATATATAAAAAGAATTTACCTTCAACAGTTTTGTACTCCACTTTTCCATGTTACTTTTCTGTAAGTGAAATTAAAAGCAGCAATCCCTCAAATATTTGCAGCCCTTTCTACCCTTATGTGTAGCTGATAGTTGCAAACTTATCTACAAGCTGTTCTAGAAATGATTGATAGGCCTATGCTTGATTTCCCTCTCTCATGGATTCTCAGAGTAGTTGCTAAGTCTAAATACTGAGATGAAAATCCAAATTGCAAAAGATTCTGATTGTCAAAGGCATTGGTGGATTGGAGTGCCAAATTGTTAGCACTGAAGGCAATGGCTTGCCTCTTGCCATGGGAGATATTTATGAGAAAAGTAATTAAAATTTCCAGTAAGCCTTTTAAATTGAATGCTAATATGTTACTCCCCCTTTAAAAGAAATCAGGTAGTACTCTGGGAAAAGGAGGAGGAAAGCAGACCCCAGGTCAGTTATGTTAGCATTATGAATTGGCATTGGAGTAAGTGTAGGCCTCTGCTGAGCTTGAGAATGTTTTCAACAATAGAAGTTTAATTTTGTACAACTGGAATGTAATAGCTAGAAGGTACAAAAGCTATGGATTTTACTATCTCAGAGCCAAGAGAATGCAAACGAGATGAGTTCCTGTTAGTTTTACCATTGCCCCAGTGTGGAGGAAGGTGCGCAGCATGCAAAAACTGTACTGCACCTGTAGTTTTATTCAGACACTGAAATGTGGAATTAAACGCTATTGAACTGGCAATTGAGCCTCACTTTGATCCCTGCAGAAGTTGCCTATGAGCATCCATCACCATAGATCCCTTTTTTAAATTCCAGTTTGACTCACAGATTATGAAATTATTGCAGTTCTTCCCTTGCAGCAAACATAGCCAACCAATCACCCTCCTTTTTCACCATTTGTAGACTTCTGCATAGCAATCATTTTTGGATAATGAGGCAATGACTCATGTATGCACAAAATGATAGGAACACAGATCATGATGTCATTTCAAACACCAGGTAGCTTTGAACAATCATTTTAAAAAAAACCTACAATCATCATTTTTTTTAAAAAAGAAATATTGGACATAATTCTGGACATGTGTGCACGCACGGGCATTTGATAAAATATGTCAATGTCAGCTGAGCATAAAACTGCACAGCATCATTGAGATCAAGGAGAAATTTAGACATATGTTGTTAAAAAGTGATAGTAGTTTTTAATTTAACAGACAGGCTGATCGAGATGGTTTCAGATTGTCAAACATAATTGCTGGGGTATTATGCCCCAAAGAAGAGCACAGGGCAATGCATGGAAGGTGTCTTTTTGCATTTGTAATACTTCTGGCATCTTTTCATGGCAGTCATTACTTGATGCTGCAGTTATCAGGTGATGAACATGCATGTATGGACCAACTCTGAGTGTTGATGATGGATATAGATGTCCCCTTTGAGTGAGACCTGAACTAAACATATTAAATGAATCTTCATGTATGTGTGTCCGCAGGTGGTGGGGTGTATGTGGTGGTGTGGGGGGGATCCAGTTTGGTTTATCCCTTTCTTCTCTGCCACAAGGCCAATGGTATTTGCCTCTGTATGTGCTATTTAAATGGTGTGGCTGCTATTTATAGACAGGTACTCAAATGCAAAGGCATGCTTAACACAATGTGCAGATGGTTCACATGTAAGGCTGAATGTCCCTGTTTTTCACCTGTGAAAATGAGGGGATATTTTTGGTTGCCTTCTGATTTCTTACCCCCTCACTGAAAATTAATTGGTTTGACCCTCCACCCAAATGTAAATAATTTCTTGGACCAGTCATTTTGCTCCTCCCCCAAAAAACTGACAAAATGAATGAAAGGCTTCTTATTTCCGAGTGGTATGCTAAATTTATATGAATCATTTTATGTGTATTCACTATTTCAACCGTGCTCTTTGTAGGTTTAATAAAAGATTGTCGTCTTTGATTTTTCTTCTGTTCTGCTGCTGCCCTCCTCCTGGTGTAAACAACACCATTGTACACTCACTGTGAGCTGGGGAAAACACACCTGTCAGTAGATGCTCCCATGAAGGAAATCGATATGCACATCCTAAGTGAAATTACTGCTGGCAACGCAGTAATTAGATCATTAAATAGCAATGGATATGCATTAGCAAGCAACAAAGAATCCCCTCAGCTTTCTTAAAATATATTGTTGAAAATGGCACTTGCTTAAGATGGGAATCTTAATTTGGTGGCCTAATCTTAATTCAATTTTGCAACCCAGGGGGTCAGAGCATGACAAGTGTTAAAAGATTAGAGACTCAAGATTTTAGTTGAGACGAATCAAACCATTTATTGATACACAGTGTTTGAAATTAATATTATCTTAATACAGGAAATAATATTATGAACTTAAAGGCAGACACAGTAATGGGAATGTTGTGGAAATGGCGGCCGGCGTTTCCCATAGCCACCATTTTGCGTAGAAATTGTGGGTAAGCTACGTGCAAAAATTGTGATTTCTACAGAATGGTAGTCATAAGTAGCCCCACTTAAGCTAAATCACAGGTGTAAATGGTCTACACCTGTAATTTTGCATAAATGGTGCTCTTTACAGCTGCCATTTTGCAAAAATGATTTAAATAAGTAGTTTAGTTGTGATTTCTACACAAAATGGCATGTGCGGGCAAGCGCAATAGGGATCTGTGGACAGGCATCCACAGGACCAAGCTGGCAAGAAATCACCCAGCCTTGAGCCCCAACTGGACTCTTGTGGCATACCTACATTGTCTTTCCAGAGGTTTGTAAGCAGATTCTACGTCAGCATTTTCTTCCAAAGCAGTCCAAGTATTTCATCTTCAGTGAAGCTTGTTGCTGTTCCTTTGGCATTTAGAAGTATTCTTTGTCCCAGGGCCAGTCCTCCCATGGGGCAGGGTGAATCCTCTGCCTCAGGCAGCAGAGGTGGAAGATCAGTGAATTGGATGCTTCCCTCCCCCCACCAGGAGGGTCTCCGCTGCCTGGCTTCAGCCAGGCAGCACTATGGTGGGTGCTCTGGAAAGCCCCACTGGCTGCTCTCCCATTGTGGCACTTGCCACAGCAGGAGAGTGGGGTCAGTAGGGCTCCTCAAGTTGCTGCCCTCTTCAGAGTAACCACCCACCCTCTGTCTCACGCTGAGGATCTTCTCAGAGTGAGCCAGAGTGTAGGCAGGCTGTCTGAAGAGCTGTGTCAGCTGGAAAAATTATGGCTCTTCAGAGAGTGTGGCTCTTCAGAGAGCTGGCCAGGCCCAATAGTTGGCTTTGAGTAGGTCCTTCCTCTGAGCCAGGCATTGTGATGGTGTCCTAGGAGATCTCCCACAGTACAGGCAATTTCCTGGGACAAGCCTCCCACAATGCCTGGCCTTGAGGAAGGATGCCCTCAGAGCCAGAGACCCCCAGGAAGGATATCCTTAAAGCTAGGCATTTGGACCTGGCGACCTCTCTGAAGAGTCACATCAGCTTTTTTTTTTAGCCAACACAGTTCTTCAGAGAGCTTCAGAGTGAGACAGAAGGCAAGTGGTGTGTGTGTGTGTGTGTATATATATGTGTGAGTGAAGCGATGGGGGGATGCAGTGGCAGGAATGGAGTGGGGTAAGGAGTGATGTGGGACATGGCAGCAGCAATGGAGATGGGACATGGTAGAGGCAGTGATGAGTTTGTCATCTCTCACTTCAGGCAGTGGGAGAGCTTGCACCAGCGGTATTTTGTCCTTATCATCAGTCCAGATGCCAAGGTCACCATTTGCGACCATGAGATGTAGTGATGGCCTGCAATTTGGATGGCTTTAAAAGGGGATTAGACAAATTAGTGAAGGATATCTATCAATGGCCACTTGTCCTGATGGCTATATGCTATATGCTATCTCCAGTATCAGAGGCAGTATGCCTATGTACACCAATTGCTTGTGAACCCAATCAGGAGATTAATTTTCCACTCATGGCCACAGTGTGAACAGAATGCTGGATGAAATGGACGCTTGGTCTGATCCAGAATGGCCCTTCTTATGTTCTTATTGGCTGTCACTAAGCTTCAGCAAAATGTCCAAACAGCTTGCACAGAGCTGAAACTTTCCACAGTTGACGTTGATCTTAGACCATCATGTCAGCTCCAAAGCTTGGAGAATCCAATTGTTCCTTGAGCCTAGCATGGCCAGACAAACTGGGCTAGGTCGGAATATTGCCCAATTAGATTAAAATAGGGAGATTAATAATAAATTCATTTTAGTGAAAAATACCCTACGAATTGGCTGGCTGGGGAAGGGGTGCCGTATTTCTGGCTATTTGTGACAGACCAGATTTAATCTCTTCAGCAACCTGCAATTACTGTCAGTGTTGCTCTGAAACACAAAGAAAGCATAAATATTTCAAATACATGGAAAATAGATTTGAAACAATCTAATTAACATGGAGGGTAAGTAATAAACACAGAAACCTTATCTCTTCAGAAAGGAAGAATTAATCAAGGAAGACAAACACAGAGCTCTCCTACAAATCCTTCAGGGTTTTCTAAAGTTTTGGTAGTTGCAAATAAGATCATAAATAGCAGGGGTGGGGGAGAGAAAGTGTTAACTGTGCAAGAAACACTATATTTGCCAAGGGAAAAGACAATTGCCACCACCCCCATGAGGAGTGAAGTCATGAGACTCAAAGTGGGTTCAAAGAAGGCACAACTTTATTTGAAGTGGAAGCAAAAAAACACAATGGGAAATGAGTTAGCCCTTGGCTAACAGCCATCAGTATGGGCCCCTGTGCTTCACAACATATGGAAAATCACTCCTGCTATCAGCCTGCCAAGGGTGAAGAGTGCCCAGGCTTCAAGCAGGGAAAGGCTACTGCCTTCTCATCATTTGTCCTTGCCACAACACTAACCAGGTGTGTGGAGGGGTCCTGGCAGTTTCATGCCACCGCAACTGCACAGCCCCTATATGTGAACCGACTGTGTTAGGCTAAGGAAAGTTGCCCTTCTGTATCCCTTTGCACCAGCTGACTATGCGGGGTCAGGTGGATGCACATCCCTTCATCCTTTGGATATTCCTAGGTGGTCACCAAACGAGCCCGCTTTTAACACCCACCCTGCATTTGATCCTCCCTGCGTGCCGATGAGAGTTTTCTCGACAAATTGTAACATCTCCCATACCACCAATACAGCATGTACCCTGCCACTCTCAATATGCCAGTTTTGAGAATGCCTCCCAAATCCCCACTTAGCCTTGGATGCAGTGATTTGGATTCCCATGTTGTCAACTAGTGTGAGTGGATGGGTTGCCACTCGCTGATGATATGTTGGAGCAGGACAGGGTTCAGGGAGATGTACCCTGACCCCTGGTCATACCTGATCAGCCATTTTCCTCATCCTTCTCCTTCATTCCCCCATGAGGGAGAGGAAGCAAACTTGATCCCCATGGTTAAACACCAGGGGGAATGCCAGTTATTATGCGATACGGTGAGGGATTTATTTACCTATCCAACGGCTACTGGACATTCTGAGTTGTTTATTTATTTATTTATTGCTTGCATTTATGCAGGCCACCCAGTAATATTGTGTAGTGGGTGGTTCACTGCATAAAATAATAAAACAGAACTTTAAAATACATCTCCCCCAAAACAACAGCATCATAAAAATTCTAGTATGGCAAAAATACACAGCATATAAATAGTGGTTCAAAATTGATTCTTAAAAAGCCTGTGAGAAAAAGAAAAAGTTATTTGCTACATAGATGTGCCAAATTTGAGATCGATCCCTCCAATCCTCAATTTTATATGAATTTATTAAAGATTGTTTCAGTTCTGACAGATCAGAATGACAGCTCGCCACGTGCATTCATTCAGACCTGTCAGAACGGAAATGATCTTAAAAAATTAATATAAAATCGAGGGTTGGAGGGATCGATCTCAAATTGCACACACCTACTTAGGCATACTCCATAAGCACTGTGACCAAGTTTCAAGCCTCTAACTTTTAAATTACAGAAGTTATAGGCATTTTTCTTTAAAAATAGGGCTGCAAAAAATATTGTTTTTTCACGATAATTATTGTGAAGACGATACGGTTCACCTACAGTATGAATGAAGATGATAATTTTTTTGGTCCAAAATGACGATAACGATAAACGATGATTATTTTTTGGCGTGCACACCCCTATTAATTAGCCAGTTGTTCTATTTCAGAAAATGAATAGTTGTTCTTCAATCTTGTCTTCTTGACCAAAGGCGAAGATTACAGTGAATGTAGCATAGCTGTAGTTTTTAGCTCTCCTTTTTCACTATTGCTTTTTTATTGTTATATTGTAATGTGATGCAAATGTTTCTTAAATAAATACATGATAACTCCAGAACCCTCTGCAGTGTTGGGGGTAAGTTAATGTGGAAAGGGTTTCCTCATGCTGAAAAATTTGAAAACCTATAAAGCATTACACATCTTGAGACCGAAATACCTGACAGAGCACCTCTCCTGGCATGAACCTACCCATACACTATGCACATCATCTAAGGCCTTCACTCCAGGTTCTTACTCTGAGGGAGGCTCAGAACGTGGCAACAAGGGGGAGGGCTTTCTCCGTGGTGGCCCCCCAATTATGGAATTATCTCCGCAATGTGGCCTGCCTGGCACCAACATGGTTATTGTTTCAACACCAGGTTAAGACCTCCATAGAATCATAGAATAGTACAGTTGGAAGGGGCCTATAAGGTCATCAAGTCCAAACCCCTGCTCAATGCAGGAAACCTCCTTAAAGCATACCTGACAGATGGCTGTCCAGCTGTCTCTTGAATGCCTCTAGCGTGGGAGAGACCACAACCTCCCTAGGTAATTGGTTCCATTGTCGTACTGCTGTAACAGTCAGGAAGTTTTTCCTGATGTCCAGCTGGAATCTGGCTTCCTGCAACTTGAGATGTAACAAAATGTCCAGAGTTGTAGTTGGGATGATCAAGAAGAGATCCTGGCCCTCCTCTGTGTGATAACCTTTCAAGTAGGGATGTGCACTGGATCGGACCCGATCCACGATCCGAGTCCGGTCCAGTGGGAAATCGGATAAATTATCCGATTTCTGATCCCGCAGCTGGATCGGCCGATCCAATCCGAACCGGTCCGAAAAGGCTCCGAACCGGTTCGGCGGATCGGCGGATCGGCGGGCGCCCACTGGCGCCCACCGCCACTTCCATTGGCGGGCGCCAGCGGGCGCCCACCGATGAAAGTGGACAGCGGGGGGGGAGGAGGGGGGCGCTTACCTTCTCGGCCCGTCCGCTCCCGTCCGGCACTAGCAGCTACTACCAGCAGGCTCCGCGGCCTGCTCCAGGGTGGCGCGCCGGGTGATGTCATCACCCGGCGCGCTACTCTAGAGCAGGCCGTGGAGCCCGCTGGTAGTAGCCGCCGGCGCCGGACGGGAGCGGACGGGCCGAGAAGGTAAGCAGGGGGTGCGTGGAGGGGAGGAGGGGGCGCGCGGAGGGGGGGAGGGGGGCCCTTACCTTCCCGGCCCGGCCGCTCCCGTCCGGCGCCGGCGACTACAACTACCAGCAGGCTCCGCGGCCTGCTCTAGGGTGGCGCGCCGGGTGATGTCATCACCCGGCGCGCTACTTGAAAGTAGGCCGTGGAGCCCGCTGGTAGTAGCCGCCGGCGCCGGACGGGAGCGGACGGGCCGAGAAGGTAAGCAGTGGCGGGGAAGGGGGCTTACCCCCCCCGGAGCCGTCCGCTTCTATCCGCTGGCGCCCGCGGGCGCCAGCGGATGGAAGCGGACGGCCCCAGGGGGGGTAGGGAGCGCGGGGGAGGGGGCTTACCTGCCGGGGCCGTCCACAGCGGATGGCCCCGGGGGGGGGAGGGAGTTAGGCCCCCCCTCACCCACCCGCCGCCATTTTTTCCTCATAGACTTGCATTGCAATGCAAGTCTATGGAGAAAAAAATGGCGGCCGATCCAAAAATTTACGATTTTTGGGTCGGGATCGGACTCGATCCGGTCCGGGGGGCCTCCGATTTTGTCCGAACCGGTCCGTGACAAAATTGGAGGTCCCGATCCGGGTCCCGATCCGATCCGGGGGGTCCGTGCACACCCCTACTTTCAAGTACTTGAAGAGTGCTATCATGTCTCCCCTCAGTCTTCTCTTCTCCAGGCTAAAGATGCCCAGTACTTTCAGTCTCTCCTCATAGGGCTTTGTTTCCAGATCCTGATCATCCTCGTTGCCTTCCTCTGAACCTCCTCCAGTTTGTCTGCATCCTTCTTGAAGTGTGGTGCCCAGAACTGGACACAATACTCAAGATGAGGCCTAACTAGTGCTGAATAGAGGGGAACTAGTACCTTGCATGATTTGGAAGCTATACTTCTATTAAAGCAGCCCAAAATAGCATTTGCTTTATTTGAAACCACATCACACTGTTGGCTCATATTCAGCTTGTAATGTACAACAATTCCAAGATCTTTCTTGCTTGTAGTATTGCTGAGCCAAGTATTCCCTGTTTTGTAACTGTGCATTTGATTTCTTTTTCCTAGGTGTAGAACTTGGCATTTATCCCTATCAAATTTCGTTCTGTTGTTTTCAGCCCAGTGCTCCAGTCTATCAAGATCACTTTGGAGTTTGTTTCTGTCTTCTAGGGTATTAGCTATACCACCCAATTTTGTGTCATCTGCAAGTCTGATAAGCATTCCCTGCACCTCCTCATCCAAGTCATTAAGAAAAATGTTGAAGAGCACTGGGCCCAGGACTGAGCCCTGTGGTACACCGCTCATTACCTCCCCCCAGTTTGAGAAGGTGCCATTGATTAGCACTCTTTGAGTCCGATTTTGTAGCCAACTATGGATCCACCTAATAGTTGTTCCATCTAGCCCATGTTTAGCTAGTGTGCTGATCAGCTAAAAGTGGGCTTGATGGAACAACTATTAGGTGGATACTCAGTTGGCTACAGAATCCTCTCCTCTCAGGAATTAGGCAGCATGTGATGAGGTTTTAATCAGGTCTTGGATTTTTCTTATTGTTGATAGTTAGAAATTGTTTAGATATATTTGTGTCTGTGTGTGTTCTGACTGTTATGTTTTTATGTAAATGGGTTTTATACTATGTACCATATATATTTAAGGTTTTCAGTTTTGTAAACTGTCCACAGGGCGTCAGCTATTGGGTGGTATAGAAGTGTAATGCATGAATAAATGAAATGAATTAAAATATTGTTATAAGACACTGGCAGCCAATTTGTAGCCTTCCATCTGTTTTGGCCTACATCTCCCATCATCCGTCACCATTGGCTATGCTGGCTAGGGCTGATGGGAATTGTAGGCTAAAACATTTGCTTGGCAAGTTTGGAAATGATCTGATGTTCCTTGGTCTCTTGGATTCCTTGTGGGCATTACATGATTTTTTTTTATCCAGTTACAGCTACAGGATCGCAGTGCTATAATGTGAACACTCCCTTGTAATTTGATATTTTATGGAGCAATCAAACATTTTATTGAACAGTAAAATATCATGCTATAAAATGCATCCCTAATTAATGGATGTCAGACAAGATCTATCTGGTGTATTTTACATATCTACAACCTCTTTTTTTGTTTTGGCTGCATTAGCAACATTAGAAAGGATATAAAGGTCCAAATTTTGCTTCTGTCATATCTTCAAAAAAAGAAAAAATCAAACTAGTGATTGTGAACTGGAGTAGAAGGGAACATTAGAAGTGTCCTGGGCCAGATCTACACCAAGCAGGATATTACATTTTGAAAACCGTTTGAAAACTGTATGTAGAGTGTGTTCTGGGCCCCAACAGTAGTCACTACTGTTATAAACTGTTTTAAAGCAATACTGTAGATCCTGCCCTGGAAAACTCTAACAAAGATAGTGGCCATGTATGCATACACCAGGCTTTTATCCCAGGGTCATCCCTAGGTCGTCCCTGTATGTCCATCTGATGCACAGGGGATCCAGCAGGTAAGTTCATGATCCCCCCCTCCCTCCTTCTACACCCTTAGGTGTAGATTAGCCCAATGTGTATAAAAGCTATATCAACAGAAATCAATTTCACGTACAACTATTTCAGCCCAAATAGATCCCCCCAAACAGATAAAGTGAACTGTCTAATTCCAACAGAATTTCCCAAAATGCAAGAATAAAAATATTTTGGGAGTTGTGCAGTGGCTTCATTTATTTATTTTTAACATGTCTGATTCTGAAAAAATTGGATAACAATTACTGCTTCTATTATTATTTCAAATATATTTTAATTGTTATAGGGCAGGATTTTTTTCAATCTAAAAGTCCTTCTAAAGGGGCTAGAATGTTCAGAAAATCTGCAGTGCTTCCTTTTAAAAAAAATAACAAATAATTCCAAACGTTGAAAACAACAGTTCTTTGTTTAAATAGGCAGTTGTTTTTTGCTCTGCAATTTATAATACTCTAGGTTCTTTATGAGCTTTGCAGTGTATCATGTTCTTGCTCTGTTTAACTCTAAACATGTTGGAAGGCCATTGATCCACAAGTTATGTTGAATGCATGCTATAAACTTGCATTAGTCTGCAGACATTGTTAGAACTACGCCTCGAACAAGAAATTATTAACGGTAACAGCGCAAGAAATTATTCATTAATTGTAAGCTGGGAATGTTTGAAATCTGTACCATAGGCTGTTTTTACAGTTTGAGCAAATAGAGAAGAGTAAGGGGAGTGGTCTACTGGCTGCTGATGTCATAATGATAAGTTACATGGCAATAGATGTTATCCTTTCAATGTTTGGATATCCTGTTGTGAATCAAAGCTGTGGTTTACTTCATTTCTGCTTCTCATGAGATATAGTCACTGCTTTTCTTCCAGTCCATGGAAATAAAATATTCATTATGCATGAAGAGAATTATAGTCACACTTAAAAATTCAGGATAAAAATACTCATCAGATCTGCATGGCAGAACTTTAGCTAAGATGCTTTGCTCGCTATGCAGTCACAAAGACATCAAGGGCAACTCTAAATTGGCAATGAAAGTCATTATGCACTAGAAAAGGCTGGGGATATTTAGGGCAGGTTTTTTCCCCTCCTGGCAATTTTGCTTTTGTATCTGTGAACTTCTATATTGCCTTTGTGATACTTTTAGACTGGATCCCTGAGGATGCTTGGTGTATTCTGGTGTCTCTCCAATGACTTGCGTTCTCAAAAAAGAAAAGGAGCTTTCCTCTTTTTTTTCAGACTTTTTTTTTTTAAAAGGTATATATATATATATATATATATGAATCAAAGAATAATACTAAGCAAATATAAGAAGCCAAGTGAACAAGGCCAGGAAAATCATCAGGTAAGTGATTCACAAAAAGTCTAAAATGTACATAAGAAATAGGAAACTATTAAAAGCAGAAAATTGGTTATTTGGAGAGAGAAAATAAACAGAATTGTGAACGTATAAAATCCCAAGGTAAAAGATACAAAAATAATGACATTGACAGTTAATTAAGAAGGCGATTAATACAGAGGAATACAGCTCAGTCTATCAGAAAGGAGTACATAGTCTTTTTGAATTTCCAGAGGAGAAATGGGTGCCATGATTCACAGACGTTTGGCTCCCTGAATATGGCTTAAATGGAAGGCAGTTTTCTGTATCTGATCATAATCTGCTCCAACAATATTTATCTCCAGCTTCAAAACAACAATAACAAGTAAATAAAAGCATCGTGTTTGTTCCCTTAGCTCTCAAAATATAATTCATCATTGTTAAAAATTATTTTCTCCAATAACATCTCCTTTACAATCAATAATAACAATAATAATAATTTTGTTGGACATTAGCATACCAAAAGCAAAAAACGGGGGGAGAAAAGCATCCAAATCAGGTGAAATGAAGGGAGAACCTGCTTCTCCCTTCATTTCACCGGACATTAGCATACCAATGCATTGATAGAAATGACAATGTTTCAGCTCTTCTGCTATTGTACCTCAAGAAAAACAATCATTTTGATCTGTGAATAATTGTACTTGGAAATAAGTGCCATTGAAGTCATTAGGACCTGCATGTCAGTAAATATGCATAGAACTGAAATGGGATGGGATGGAATGTGTGTTGGGTTCCACATGTAATGGCCACTATTGCTCCACCAAGTGAGTTATTTAAAATGGCTTCCATATGGCAACAGTTGCAATGTGTCCAGCAATACTGCTGTTCTAATAAAAGAAGAACCAACTACTCTGATCTGAATGTGCACCGGACATGAGATAAATTCTTTGTTCAGATTATGGTTTCCATCCAATGGCTGTGATGAGGCTCAGCTCATGAAAGGGCTTTACGACGTCACCAAAGTAATCACAATGGGCATGCAGAGTGTTTCCTTAACAGAAGAGAATGGGAAGGAACTCAAACTTGATACGAAATTCTTGCACAAGTTTTTAATCAGGCAGAGTATTGGCTCTATACACAAGATAAATGAACCTATTCATAGGGGCTTTACCGCCAGAGAAGAATAATCAAGAGAGTTCATTCTCAGAACAATTTCAGCTCAATTACATAATTTAGGGCACAATCTTATGCATGATTAGATAGGGAAAAAAATTCCTACAATTCCCAGCATCTCTCAGTCAGCCATGCATAGGATTGACTAAACATTCATAGGATTGTATCCATAGTGGTGTTTTTTTTTTAATAACATCTTGAGATATAAGACGAGAGATAAAGAAGTTCAGAGTAAAAACATGGACTGAATATCTGGCTAAGGGAGAGAGAATTACCAATGAATTGATTTTTCAACCTAAAAGTAGAGTTTTGTCCATTTATCCTTCTAATGGCTTTCTTCCTCACTGGTTGTGTGTTCAATAGCTAAACAAAGGCCCTTTCCACACCAAGCTATTTGCCTGGGATGGCCCCAGGCTGATCCCTGTGTGCCAATGGTGTGTATTAGGTACTTCTGGAACCGCCCTCATTCCCTACTTCTACATCCCCATGGTGTAAAAAGTAGGGATGTGCACTGACCCCCCGGATCGGATCGGATAGCGGATCGGAATCGGACCTGGGGGGTCGGATCGGATTGGATCGGATCGGAGGCTGGTCGGATCGGATCGGACCAGATGTCCGATCCGGATCGGACGCCATTTTGAATGCTTTTTCCCATAGCCAAGTATTGTTTTACAAAAACGCCTATAACTTTTTCATTTTTAAAGATAGAAGGATGAAACTTGGGCACATTGTAGACTGGTTAGGGGTAGTTATCTGTGAAAAATTTCAGAAAGATTGGTGCATGCATTTTGTGGCAATTAATTTTTTAATAAATACCCAAGCAGACACGAGCCCTGTAATGGATACTACCAAGGATCAAAGGGATCGAGACCAGAGTGATCCTTCCTTGCACGCATGGCTGCAAAACTCAGCTAGGCTCAGCCGTTCTGCTTGATAAGTGAAAGTAGGAAAGGAAACACGAGCCCTGTAATGGATACTACTAGCAAGGATCAAAGGGATCGAGACGAGAGAGTGTTTCCTTTTCTTCGCGGGAAGCGGGAGGGGAAGACCTGGCCTCTGTAGAAATTTTTTTGAAACATGTAATTTAAAAATTCCATAGCCATCAAATGCCTGGACCTATAATTCTGAAATTTCTGACACATATCTACCCCTAACCCATCTACAAAGTGAGCAATGTTCAGACTTCTAACTTTTAAAATAAAAAAGTTATAGGCGTTTCTTTCCTCATTGTTTCAAAAATACCTTGCCACCACATGCCTGGACCCAGCTGTCTGAAATTTTACACACATATCAAGCCAAGTGGTACCTGTAATGTGCCCATGTTTCCTGTTTGTATCTTCAAAAATAAAAAAGTGGGAGGCGTAACTGTATTTACCCCACCACTACCCATTTTTCTAAAATTAATTGCCACACAAGGCAAGCACCTACGTTTCCGAAATTTCACACACATAGGTCCCAAGGTACCGCCTACAATGTGGCAAAGTTTCATGTGTGTAACTTTACAAATGACAAAGTTATAGGCATTCCTGGGTATTTATTAAAAAATTAATTGCCACACAAGGCAAGCACCTACGTTTCCGAAATTTCACACACATGGGTCCCAAGGTACCACCTACAATGTGGCAAAGTTTCATGTGTGTAACTTTAAAAATGACAAAGTTATAGGTGTTTCTTTCCTCATTGTTTCAAAAATTAATTGCCACACAAGGAAAGCTCCAATGTTTCTGAAATTTCACACACATATCAAGGCAAGTGGTACCTGTAATGTGCCCAAGTTTCCTGTTTGTATCTTCAAAAATAAAAAAATGGGAGGCGTAACTGTATTTACCCCACTACTACCCATTTTTCTAAAAATTAATTGCCACACAAGACAAGCACCTACGTTTCTGAAATTTCACACACATAGGTCCCAAGGTACCCCCTACAATGTGGCAAAGTTTCATGTGTGTAACTTTAAAAATGACAAAGTTATAGGCATTCCTGGGTATTTATTAAAAAATTAATTGCCACAAAATGCATGCACCAATCTTTCTGAAATTTTTCACAGATAACTACCCCTAACCAGTCTACAATGTGCCCAAGTTTCATCCTTCTATCTTTAAAAATGAAAAAGTTATAGGCGTTTTTGTAAAACAATACTTGGCTATGGGAAAAAGCATTCAAAATGGCGTCCGATCCGGATCGGACCTCATCGGATCGGATCGGATCGGATCGGAGGTTGTCCGGATCGGATCGGATCGGATTTTCCCGATTTTGGGTCGGATCGGATTCGGATCGTGGATCGGATCCGATCCGATGCACACCCCTAGTAAAAAGGGCCAAAGTTTAGCATTCTTTTAATGCCTTTAAGCCCTTTGTTCCAATGATAGAAGTTTCTATCCCCCCTAAAAGAGTCTTCTGACTTTTTCTTCTTCAGAGATACTCTATTAATGAGAACATCTTAAGCATTTTGTGAGAAGAAGGTAAGTTCATCAAAAATATTAATAAAAGGATAAAAGCTCTTTCTCCCAAACTTCATGTTATTGCTGCTTCTCTTCAGAATTGGGGGAAACTATGAGATGCAGTAAAGGATTTGATTGATTGGGGGCAAGATCTACACTACTGTTTTAAAATGGTTTATAACAGTAGTGACAACTGTTGGGGCCCAGGAAACAAACCATATATAGTTTTCAAACTGTTTTCAAAGTGTCATATCCTGCTTGGTGTAGATTTGGCCTGGGATGACCTCCCCAGCTTTGGCCAAGGGTGTAACTTTAGATATGTATGTTTAGACAGGAATAAGCCCTACAGCTCCCAGCATTCCCCAGCCAGTCATTCTGGCTGGGGAATGCTGGGATAAACCTCTCTGTCAAGTGGTTATCTCATCAAACTGGAGCTTATTTTTGATTCTGCTCAAAAAAGAATTAAGCAGTCCTTACTCTGAACTTTCTCCATGAAAAGCAGAACTACGTTGTAAAACTTTTCTCCAATATGAAGGAAATAGTTCAAGAACATTCTGTAAAATTTTAATCTCTGCCTCAGCGAAACCTATATATAAATGTTACAAATAATATTTTTGTAAAAAAAATAAAAACAATGGGTCAGGTCCATATTTAGTTGTATGCAACTGGGCTGATGGAAGCAGACTTCCTCCTCTCCTCCTTCTCATAGCAGACCCTCCAGCCCCCTGAAAATACTCTAAAGAGTGTCAGGGAACTGAGCTGAACTATTGACCCAAAGAATATATTGAAAGATAAAATCTATATTTTCTGGCTAATAGAACTTGTACCCAATTACAGTACACACTATCTTAGCTGTTTTCCCTTCAGAAAACTCAACCTTGTAGAGCATTTATACTTGTAATGTTTTACCTACAGTAGTACTCCAGGGCAGATTTTTGAGAATTCAGTATAGAGTGTATCCACATCAGGTCAGTGTCCTTCAAACTCTTTACCCATGCATTTTATACTGTTATTCGGATTTGAGATATCATATAATCCATCCTCTTTTAATTAGTCTACCAGGGCACCCAGATGAAACATTGGCTATGCATTGTCTAGTAGAGAAGATCCCATTATTTTCAAGTGGGTGGCTAATTACTTTTTAATTGCTGTGCTCATAAGAGCTCAAGTGGTTGGCTGTGTTAGCTAAATTATATGGTTTGTTTGTTTGTTCTTCCATTATTTGCTCTCTGCATTTTAACCCAAACGAGTCATATGTTTGTGGAAAGGCACTGTGCATCCGGATGATCTTTAATTGACTCTAATGTTCTCCCCCACCCCCGATGTCCCTGATCCAGACATAGTCATATGTTTGAGTCATTGACTAGTAACATAGTGAGGAGAATTAGCATAGTAGGGAGAATCAACATAGTAGATACACATTCCTACATACATTTTCCTGCATAGTTTGCAGGGCAGTGGTGTTACATATGAGATGGGTACAATGTGTATTTATATATGTGCAGTCATATATAAAGTCAGTCCTCTTGACCCAAACTACATCCATGGATGAATCTGTGCACAGCAGGTTCTTGTGCTGAGGCTATAGGCCAATATCCAACAGCGATGTTGTTCTAGCGGAAATCAGGTGCGTAACTCTCTTCAAGGGTAGAATCTGACTAAAGTTACAGTTCTGCAACCACTTGTGCCACTGACGGATCTTGGTTCCACTTCCAGAAGCTCTGCTGGCATATCTCATTATCTCTTGCACAAGTTCCACTACCGTATCCCCTACCATTCTGCAACTGCCTGTGTAAGGCCCACGGGAATGTATTGCGCTATATCATATTCCATTTGCACAATTTGCTCTGTTTGTGCAAGCTCTGCTGGCGTGTCTCAGTTCTGCTTGCACCTTTTACCACTTGTGCAGAACCAATAGTTTTTACAGAGTTGTGCAAGTGTGATTTGATTTTGCAGAATGACATTGCTGGTTAATGCTATTTGTTTTCTTTAGATCCCCATCCTCAATATTGGGGATTTGTAGTGGAAAATACAAACAAAAGCTTCAACAGAAAGAGTAAGCATATGTCTGCACAGCAGTCCTTATTGTTTTCATTTGAGTTTACTACTTATTGTTCCCATTCTGATCTTTATAGGTTTATTCATAATGGCTGTTTTTCAATGTGGTGAGCTCTGTTTTCTTCCTTTTTAAAATTAAACACATATATACACACAGGCACCAAAATATTGTTGTGATGTGCCAAAACCAAAAAAGGGTGGTGGTCCTTGAGATCATCACTTTGGGAAGATCTCCCTACCTCACCCCAGCCATGCTCCCCAGCAACTGGTGTAGACAGGCATGCCGCCTCTGGTACTGGAGGTAGCATATATACTGAAGGTGTATGGCTACCCGTCCTGATGGCTATATGCTACCGGCAGTGTCAGAGAGGCAGCATGCCTATGTAGACCAGTTGCTGGAGAACGCAAGCAGGAGGGTGCAATTGCACTCATGTCTTACTTGTGGGTTACCCAGACTTTCCCCGCTCCAAAATAACATGGAAAATGGAGGGGAAGTGGCGAGATGAGCGCAGGACAGGGATGACGTCATGTGAGTACCGTGCTGCAAAAACATATACCAGGCATAGTGAGAGTGTGATAAATTGCTGGTGTGATGGAGCTCTTTATATTATTGTTTCTGGTGCTGAGCTGCTTTAGAAGATATCAATACAAAATTAGTGTATGCTTTGTCTTCCTGTCTGGCAGGTGTTACATTGTCCTCCTCACAGATTTCTTTCTAGGGCTTAATGAGTTTTGTCAGCCAGCTCTCTCAAACTGTATTTCTGAGTCATTACAAATGTAATCCAATTAACAACAATATTTGTAAAAGGCATAATGGCTGGAATATCATTGGAGGTATAGAAATGATCTCAAATTGCAATATGTATATAATTTATCTGTTTTCCTTCAGTGTGCAACTACAACTCCGGACATATTGTTACATCTCTAAAGCAAAGCTGTTGTTGCTGCTGTTTTAAGTATAGGGTGTGGAATAATGAGCTCAAGTTGCAGGAAGCCAGATTCTGGCTGAACATCAGGAAAAACTTCCTGACTGTTAGAGCAGTATGACAATGGAACTAATGACCTAGGGAGTGTGGTTTCCTGCACTGAGCAGGGGGTTGGACTCGATGGCCTTATAGGCCTCTTCCAACACTACTATTCTATGATTCTATGAAATCCCTTCCTGTTTTCCTTCTGCTGGCAGGCAAAGACATTTTTACTCAAGCAGGCCCTTTTACATAAAAGTTGAGTTGGGTGTTCTTTTGAGTCTTTTAATATTGTATTTTTTTAAATTGTGTAATCATTTTATGATTGTTTTAACTAAGTTCTTAATTTTAAATTAAAATTTTGATTATTAGTATTGTTAACTACCTTGTACACAATTTCCTTGGGGGGAAAGGAGGGGGGTATACATCAAATAAATAAATAAAAATCAAATATATGAATATAATTGTATTTATTGTTTTATTGAAAATGGGACATGGTATTCCCATTCAGGTTACAAATACGATCAGACTGTTGGATGACAGGAAGGAGGTATGGGAATGGGGAAATTTCCCAGCTCCTCACAACCATCCATACGGTGGGTGAATCAGTCTATTCCTGTTCATGTCACTTTTACATGCATTCTCCCATATGTCTGTTCCACCATCCTTATTTCTGCAATAACCTTTAAATATATAGTTAAGTATACATTTCTAACCATACTTTCTCTCAAAAGACTCATTTTGATTTAAAAAAAAAAAAGCAAACTGCACATTTTGGATTGCATTTTCTCTCGAACATACGTTTTGAAATGTATTTTGATGTGTTTGTTGAGCTAAGAATTGCATCAGAACATTCAGGAAAGGTGAAAGGAAGTGGATAACTACACCCCAATCCATGTATTAGTCTGGGAGGCATGGATAAAGTCAGTTTATATCAGAAGTCTTAAAGATATAATAATAATAATAATAATAATAATAATAATAATAATATATTTATTTCTAACCCGTCTCTCCCTCCGGATTGAGGCGGGCAGTAACAATAAATATAAATACAAGGACCATAAAACAGATAAAACATTAAAAACAAATAAAAACTAATACATTATTAAAAACATCTTAAAATTCAGCTGTGTAGGCCTGCCGGAAGAGGTCAGGGCTCTCTTAAATTCAAGGAGCCTCTAATTTGTTGAATCTTCTCCAGCAGGCCATTCCACAGGCTGGGAGCAGCAGAAGAGGAGGTCCTCTGGGTAATACTCATCAGCCTAGTTCATGCTGCTTGGAGTAAATTCTTCCCAGAGGACCTGAGCGTGTGGGGCCAATTATACGGGAGAAGGCGATCCCACAGGTAACCTGGACCCAAACCATGTAGGATGATCTCTCCCAGCGGTTTCATATAAATGTTAAACAGCATTGGGGAAAGGATGGCACCTTGTGGTACACCACATAGCAGCTCCTTCTTTGAAGAGCAGCTATCCCCAAGCATCACCATCTGGAACCTGCCTGAGAGATAGGACCAGAACCACTGAAGCACAGTGCCCCGGATTCCCAATCCCCCCAGGCATTCCAGAAGCATACCATGGTCGATGGTATCGAAAGCCGCTGAGAGGTCCAGAGCACCAACAGGGACACACTCCCCCTGTCAATACTCAGGCGTAGATCATCCACTAAGGCGACCACAGTGGTCTCAACTCCGTATCCTGCCCTGAAGCTGGTTTGAAAAGGGTCTAGAAAATCTGTATCATCCAAAAGTGCTTGGAGTTGGAAGGCAACCGCCCTCAAGCTATCCCTGACCATCCTTGTTAGGCAGCTACTTTTTTTAACATGAGCCCATATCTTGAATTTAGTAAGGATACCGTTGTGAACCATGGCATAGATTATGGGCTCCATATTGAGGGGTACACAGATTTTGGCTGGCCTTGGTGGACACCAACATTGTGTAATCAAGACCTGCCTCCTCCTTGTCTCTTGGGTTCTGTCTTTTGGGTCTTATTTTATCCATCCACTTCTGAAACACTTATGTCTCAGAAGCAAGGTCATTACAAAACAACAAGCCCCCGCTTTCCTTTCTAGCTCTGGAGTCGTTTGTGAGAGCTTCTTTCAGTGTTTTGTTTCCACAGTACTTGAGGCACCTCAGAAGTGAAGCTCCAAATTTCAAGCCCAAACCTTCCTCTCTCACTCGCAGTAGGTTGGCTGGGAGTATTTGGCATCTCATTCTCCAGCTCCAGAGCGGAAGGCACTACATTTCTGAGATGCTCCAAACACTTTCGAACCACAAAAACAAAATGTCTTTCTCAAACACGGAGCTTAAGATGGATGAATTGGGGTTTGTTGCTTCAAAGCTAGGGTGACCAGATAAAATCCAGGTCAGGGCTCATGTAACTTTAACAGTTGTAGAGAAAAGGGAATTTCAGCCAGTGTCATTTGTATGCAATTAGTTCCTGGTGAAACTCCCTCTTCACACAAGTTAAAGTTGCAGGGGCCCTGCCTTCTTTTGTATATGGTCACTCTAGTATAGTGCCTGCAACTTTAACTGTTGTGATGAAGAGGGAATTTCACCAGGAACTAATTGCATACAAATGACACTGGCTGAAATTCCCTTTTCTCTACAACTGTTAAAGTTACATGAACCCTGACCTGGATTTTATCTGGTCAGCCTAACAAAGCCGCACTTCCAAGGTGCCCAAAGGGCCTCTGAAGTGCAGCAAATCATGAACATCTGCATTTTTAACATATTGTTTCATTCTCATTGTACCCTTAAACACATGTTTATTCACATTTTGGCACTTTTTAAAACAAAATTGAGTACTATAGCGCAAAATGCTGAGAAATGCCAAAAATTGTGGATGATAGCGTCCTGCTCAGTCAAGGAAGTGCAATTCAGGTCAGCTCACTTAAAAATGCAAATAAATTCTTCAAGATGCCCAAGGTGCAGGAAGAAAACCACACAGAAAAGCCTTTTTGTTGTTGTCGTTGTTGTTGTTTTAATTTGGGTGTGCTGTAATCTAGGGTGACCAGATAAAATCCAGGTCAGGGCTCATGTAACTTTAACAGTTGAAGAGAAAAGGGAATTTCAGCCAGTGTCATTTGTATGCAATTAGTTCCTGGTGAATTTCCCTCATCATCACAACAGTTAAAGTTGCAGGGGCCCTGCCTTCTTTTGTATGCGGTCACTCCAGTATAGTGCATACACCTTTAACCGTTGTGATGAAGAGGGAATTTCACCAGGAACTAATTGCATACAAATGACTCTGGCTGAAATTCCCTTTTCTCTACAACTGTTAAAGTTACATGAGCCCTGACCTGGATTTTACCTGGTCAACCTAGTGTAATTTGCTGCAGTATAAACCCACGTTCTGGTTCTGACAAAACTGAGACGTAAATCTAACAGATGGTACTTCTAGACTGAAACAGCCATTCTCAGACTGCCACCCAATTCACAGATAGCGAATTGGAGCAAACCCAACTGTTTCGGTACCATTTCGGTGTGCGTGGTTCTACACTGGAAATACTTTTGGGGGAAGAGGGTTTACAAGGGGGGGAGCTTCTTCCCCCCCTCGTATCAGATAATACATTAGCAGCACAGCTTTGTCCACTGCTTCTCCCATTGTTTCCTTCCCAAAATGCTTCTAGGCAAGGAGAGCAGAACCTCTATCAGCCTGAGGGCCAAATTCCATTTAGGAGATGTCCTCAGGAGCCGCATTCCAGTGCTGGTGGGGCCTCAAAGCAAAAGGGGTAGGGTCAAAATACCCCAAATACCAACCTATTGTAGCTTAAAGCTCTTACTGCCAGTAACTAAGGCTGTTTCTACACCAACCTTTTTTCCTGGGGCCATCCCTGTCTGCTCCTTGTGCATCCAAATGATGCACAGGGACTCCTGGGGGTGGGGTGGGGGGACAGGCACGGGTTTTCCCAGGGATAAAGAAACCCTGGGAAAACCAGATTCTTCCAGTGGTCCTGGGACCATCCCGAGACTGCGGGAGGTGTGGGTGGCCATCCCGCCTGCTGCCCGCTTACTCGCTAGTAAGCAAGGCACAAGAAATGGATACGGAGCTGAGCGGGGTGGCTCTGTGCCCATGGGGGGGGGAAGCAAGTATGCCATCACCAGGATGCCAGGGTGGGGGGCACGCATGAGGTTTTTTCTTACCTTCTCCACCGTGCTCCTGGCTCCTTCTGCTCCTTTAAAAAAAAAACACAAAACGGTGCCCGCAACAGGTGCGATGTCTTGGGAGTCACACATCCAGTTTGGGCACCCAGGGATGATCCCAGAAGCAGGTAAATCCAGGATCATCCTCCCTCCCTCCCTCTACACCCGTAGGTGGAGAAAGGGCTTGAACCTAAGGAAAGGCTTTCCTGTTTTTTAGAATGGGGGAAAGTGCAGAAAAGCCAGGAAACCCCTAAATAATTGGTGGTTGGGGGAAAGGGGTGGGGGCAGGAGAAGAGACAGTGACCTTGTGGGGAGCCCCAGGGGGCTGGATTTGTCCCCTGGGCCTGAGGTTCTGCATCCCTGTTCTAGACACATGCTAGCATCCTTCTCCAGAGGCCCACTAGAAAGGGAAAGATGGCGGTGGGCAGCGCTCCGCTAACGTTGCCACACCAATAAGAACAGCTGACTTAGAGCTTCTTTAGATGAGCATTTTATCACACGCTCATGACTGGCCGCTCACAGATGTTCGTGGGTCTTTTTGACATTGCAGCGATCCTCTGCGTCTCCCGCTTCTTCTTCTGTTGTTTTTTGTGCTACAAAACAAGACCCGGAAAATCAATTTCTTCTTGCCCCTGACAATAAGTGGCACCATTTCCTGCTGTGTGCAGGAGAAGCTGCGCTATCAAAGCACCCACTGAATGGGTCATATGGTCAGTACTCGCTTCCTCTTTCTTCCCTACGTGAAGAAAGAAGAAGCTGCTCGTCCCTATTGTGGGAGAGAAGCAGGAGGCAAAGCGACGGTAGGGAAACATGATTCCACCCCCCGTCTGAAAACACTCAGAGCCTTGACTTTGAAAAGTTACAAAAAGGGTGAAGGAAAAAGTAAGAAGCCTCCTCCCCTCAAAAGGATATTTTTTAAAGGGAAAGGGGCAGTGCCCCCATCATTGCAAACCTCCCTCCATTCCCCTCAAACAGTGCAAATCCCTTCACACTGTTTCCGTTCTTCCCATTTCAGACTTTGCCTTAAAATCAAGTAAACCCTGAGGTGAGAAAGGAGACTGACACCAGTAATTATTCATACATGAAGCGGATGCATGTTCTCTGACCTAGAGTGGCACAAATTTGAGCTGAAGCTACAGTGAGGAGAAGCATGAAGAGAATAATAATACACTGATGAATTTGGGTGGGGGTGGGGAAGAGAATTGTTTAGCTCCTTCCATATTTTGGAAATGGAATCCAACTTGCCCACCTTTGATAGCTATGAAAATGGTCTCAATGCAATAGTAAATCCAGAAAGGAATCGAGTGGCAGAAACTAGGTTTGCCTCACTAGTATAGTTTCCTTTGCTTCATTCTTCTAGCATTCTTTGGTTAATGAAGGCACATCTGAAATACAGCAAAAGAAATAATGGTAGGGACAGTGATAGAAATAGCACCCAGTTTTTCATTTTCTGTAATGGGGCTTGGATAATAATATAGCACTGTAGTTCATTGTAGTTGATTCAGTGCAGTGTCTGGAGGCAAACTGAGAAAAAGGAAAAATATATTTTATAAGCTCTCCCCATTTAAAGCATTTCATTTTTCCCATGATAGAAATGGGAGAAGAACTGAATTGAGCAAAGAGCCTATGCCATGGCTTTATATTCTACTCAGAAATTAGACATTGGGATGTGATAAATGGATTAGTAATACCTGAGTTCCAGGGAGCTGGGTGGCTAGCTTCATGTATGTGGCCAATATAAATTTAAGTATATAACTAGTTATTCATGCTGATGAGAGCCAGTGTGGTGTAGTGGCTAAGGTGTTGGCCTGAGAGTTGGGAGATCCAGGTTCTAGTCCCCACTCAGCCATGGAAACTCACTGGGTGACTTTGGGCAAGACACTAGGCTGACCATATGAAAAGGAGGACAGGGCTCATGTAACTTTAACAGTTGTAGAGAAAAGGGAATTTCAGCCAGTGTCATTTGTAGGCAATTAGTTCCTGGTGAAATTCCCTCTTCATCACAACAGTTAAAGGTGCAGGGGCCCTGCCTTTTTTTGTATATGGTCACTCTAGTATAGTGCCTGCACATTTAATTGTTGTGATGAAGAGGGAATTTCACCAGGAACTAATTGCATACAAATGACACTGTATGAAATTCCCTTTTCTCTACAACTGTTAAAGTTACATGAGCCCTGTCCTCCTTTTCATATGGTCAGCCTACAAGACACAGACTCTCAGCCCAATCTACTTCACCGGGTTGTTGTGAGGATAAAATGGAGAGGAGGATTATGTACGCCACCTTGGGTTCCTTGGAGGAAAAAAAGGCAGGATATAAATGAAATAAATAAATAAATATTGATTGTTGCCAGCTTGTTCCTCAGAAATGAAACAAACAATTATAGAAATTACATGCTTTCTTCTTGGGGGTAACGGATGAGTTCCAGGAGTGGTGTGGGAGCCCCTTCTTCCCATCCAGCTCCAGTAATATTTGCATCTGGAAATCATACGGAGAACAGTGGTGCTTGCTCCCCACCCTTTGTTGTGGCCAGAGCTCTCTGCTCATTTCTCAGTGTTTCAGCCCACATGTGTTTATGCTTCAGGAGCGCTTATGCCTCTGGCCAGCTTACTGGTTCTACATCTTGACTCCTATCCAGCTAGAAACCATACATGTACAGAAGCAGGATTCAGCATGTATATCTCTAGATGTGTATATCTCTAGGTGGATGTATATCTGTAGGTGGATGTAGAATCATGTAACAGGAGCTGTGCATAAATTTCATAGCCCAGTCTACCAGCTGTGGCTGCAAGTGTAGTCCAAAGATGACAGACAGAATGTCAGGTATCAGCTATTTGGGACTGGGAGCTTGATTTAGTCCCCAACCTGCTTTCATTTTCCTGCAGAATACTGTTTGGCAGTGTCCACAAATATCTAAGCAGCCTTCTCCAGCCTGGTGCCCTCCAGTTACTTTGGACTGTAACTCCCATCAGCCCCAGCCTGCATGGGCAATAGGCTGGAATTCCAGGAGTTGTAGTCCAAAACATATAGAGGGCTCCAGGTTGGGGAAGGATGAGCTAACCACTTCTTCAGTCTGAGCCACTAGTTATAAATATTGAGCAGGACTTGTGTACTATTTTATTTATTAATCACATTTCTGTACTGCCCGATAGCCGAAACCCTACTAAGTACATGGAGCAAAATGCAAAAATGCATTTGCTCTTCAAAATCTGGCTGTGTAGTAGTGCTGACCAATTCATTAGATCTAAACTAGTGTTTTTTTTAATTGGTATTGAGATGAACTGATAACTGCTGGGGCACATTTGATGTTCTGTATACTGCTTTTCTAGTGCCACCCCTTTTTGTACTGTATTATGCAAAATACAGCAACAGATGTCACTGTGTGCGCATCGAGATATAAATGCACAAGAGGGGTATAGCCTCACCTTGGTATTGATATGAGTTAGGGATGTGTATCGTATCGTTAAAATGTATGGTAATGATACAATAAGGTTGTTATCGTGCATGTGTTTAACGATGACGATACGATAGAAAAAACTTCGATAATCATCGGAGACAATAATTTTCGGGCAATTTTATCATTTTATCGGACTGCCATATAAATATACCTATAACTTCTGTACTTTAAAAGTTAGAGGCTTGAAACTTGGTCACAGTGCTTCTGGGGTATGCCTAAATATGTGTATGAAATTTGAGATCGATCCCTCCAACCATCGATTTTATATGAATTTTTAAAAGATCGTTTCCGTTCTGACAGGTGTGAATGAACGCATGTGGCGAGCTGTCATTCTGATCTGTCAGAACTGAAACAATCTTTAATAAATTCATATAAAATCGAGGGTTGGATGGATCAATCTTAAAGTTCATAAACATACTTAGACATACCCCATAAGCACTGTGACCAAGTTTCAAGCCTCTAATTTTTAAAATACAGAAGTTATAGGCATTTTTCTTTTAAAAATAGGGCTGCAAAAATATCATTTTTTCACGATAATTATCATGAAGACGATATGGTTCACCTACGATATGAATGAAGATGATAATTTTTTTGGTCCGAAATTATGATAACGATAAATGACGATACTTTTTGGCATGCACACCCCTAATGGGAGTAGGTATAGATTTGGCCATCACTATAGGCTTTGTGGGTTTTAAAAGGGGTATTCACAACAAAGGTTCCTGTGTACATTTCACAAATTTGCGAACATTTTCAGAGAACGTGTGCTCCCATTCGTGTTCAGGATTGCGAATGAAATTCTCATGCATCCCTAGGGAAATCTATTGACTACTTCCTGTGACTACCTGGGCTAATGGTATTATGATAACAGAGAATTATTCTAGAGTATCTAACCCATAGAATTAGATAACTGCTTAGTTACCTGAATGAATGGCCTGGACACTGATTCTGGATCCTTCCTAAAAGGCTTTTGGGCTGCCCCATTTGCAATGATGTGTGGAAACTTCCCTTTGAAGTATCCATACTGTACAGCCGCATCACCATTCCCAGGAAAATAAGCCTTATGCTCATTGTAATCAAGAGTGATGCATGGTAGGTTCTGAGAGGAAAAAAATATGATTGAAGGTATAATTATTGATGTCCTGGAACCAGAGTTGACTTCCATTATGGACTCACAGTCATTTACGAGTACTTCTGCAAACATTTCAGAATCTGGAGGGTTCTTGCCATGGACATTTCAAATGTGATACAATTCTTGGGTTTCACTGCGGTGCAAACAGTCCAGATCACATGATGACAAGGGATGTGAATCTTATTACACTTCTTTGATGTCTTTCCAGTGGATTCTCAATGGCATAATTAGCAAGGTGGCCCTTCCTTTTGCAAAACCTGCACTCAGAATCCTTGCATTTGCAAAGGAAGTGTTGATATAACCCTTCACAATCTGAACAGAGCTTGGTATGCCTTGATTAATCTGCAGATTGTGTGTGTGTGTGTGTCTGTGGTGCATTTCCTCTATTCTCCAGATCCTGCTGCCTGTTGGAAAGTCTGATGTGACTTACAGAAGAGTTGCCTTATATACAAAGAAAGTGTGGCAACACAACATTTAGTATTAGAGGCAATAAACGCAGGCTAGAGCCAGTTTAAATGAAGTTCAAATCAACTTATCTTCATTAGTGCTTTTAAACTCATCATCAGAGAAGGCGATCTAACACTATTTAACTACAAGCACCCCCTTGAGTGTACCTGAGCGAAGGCATGGGCTATGGTTACTTGCTTCCTTCAGGGAGAGGCCACCTGGTTCTTGTTTGTTGCAGAGGCAGGACCAAGAAGGAAGAGGAGTGGGAGGGAGCAGAAAGAAGGAACTAATCAGACAACAAGGATATTCTCTACCGCCCCCTAGTGTCCGGAACATGCCGAGTTGTTCCTAATATCCAACACTGCCAAGAGCTCTCTGCCTGCTTGCTATGAACAGCATTTATATTGAATTCTGTTCCCTTAATTTCTGTGCATACATGTAGTCTCAATAACGAGGGGCCTTTTCTTGAGCCATTATGCATGTCAAATTTTGGCTCAGGAGGTAGCATTGGAGATCTTCAACATGAACTCTACACACAAGGTGACCCCTCAACATGTCATCCAGGAAACCCACAAATTTGCAGTGTTGTGAGAGATAACACAGCACCGCCTAACCCAGGCTGTTGATTTTGTCTGCAAAATGTAAACCTCTGAATGATGACTGACAGCATAGGTAAAAGGTGTGCCTTCAGTAGTCCCACAAGTTCATCAAACATCTTAGTCTTGGGTCAAGTAGGTCCAGTGAGTGATCGTTTTATGGCAAAGGTCTGGGCTGTACAGGCTGGCTGGAGAACGAGAGTCAATGAAAACTTTTTGGTAGATGGATCCCAGAAAGCAGGTTGACTTCATATCAAGCTCTTCCACATGCCCCTGAGCAGCCACTTTAAGCGCAGGGTCTACCCGGCTTCCAAGGTAGAAATTCAGCCTTATTCAGACTGCTTTACCAGTATTACTTGCAAGTGGATTTACACTGCCTGCTGGTTCTTCAACTTTCAGAAAAGAGTGTCAGGGTAGGCAGAAAACATGTATGGATCAAACAGGCCTTTCAAACACAACTCTTCTTTATAACTAAAAAAAAAACCACCCACGTCTGAGAATAAACTGCTCCCTTGAGTCACTGGAGCATGCAAACTATAGGAGCTGAAGAGGTCCAAAAAGCACTAGCATTGAACCACAGTGCCCCCTCCCTCTCTGATGCTCTTACATCCTAAGTGGAATGATATCCCCATTTTTTTTTTGGCTGAGTTCTAATAATTCACTTCCACATCCCATTTCCTTAGTTCATAATTATTTCTGAGAAATAAGATTATTATGTGAGATGCAGAGACCGTGTAAGACATGGTATTCACGCCCCCATCTGAGCATTTATCTCATGTTCCAAATTAGCATCTCTCTCTCTCTCTCTCCCCCCCTGCTCATCTCCTCCTCTCCCTTCTGAGGCCTCCACCTCCTATTGCTTACTTCAGCCAATTCCTTTCTGTTCAAGAAATGAGTGGGAGGTGGATGTTCTGCTAAATTACAGTTCCTAACCAATCCTCTTGGAACAAAACCATTCATCCTCATGTTGTGCAAGGAGGTAAAAATATAACAGGAGTTAGGTGCATAAATTTTTGCCTCACAAAATGTTACGGAAAGATAAAATGCTATTACCCAATGAGATTAAAAAGCACCTGTACTGCTACTACTGTTGAATTATTACTACTTAGGAAAATCAATAACGATATTTGATTTTTTCAGGATGTTCAAGAGCCTGGATGATCCACTATTTAAATACAGAAATCTGTCTTACTTGAAGTCATTAATAGTGAGAAATGTCAAGCAAAGTGCTTTGTAGTCAAGGAGAAAAAATGAGTTTTTTTTAATTCTGGGATGACAGTAAACCACACAGGTCTGACACCAGCTATTTCTGAGCCTTACACATGCATGCACCATCAGGCCCACCTTCTCCCCATCCTCCTGGCAACACTTCACTTCCTGGGGGTGACGCTTACATTGTAAGGCCTCTGTAAAATGTTCTGCTTTTTCTCCCCTTTACACATGACTGTTCTTGGTTCCAAGGGGTGGTAAAAGGCCACTGGTGGTGGCTGAGCACTAAGAACTGAGTAACCTTCAAGTATTTTCTACTTTCTAATCAGAACATGGTCATATGTGGTTTAAATATATGCGCTTGCAGTATGGGCTGCTTTGGGGGCTGAGAGCTCCTGCATGTGGGACCCTGTGCCAATTGTTGTTTAAGGAGTCTCAGTGGTTGTTTAGGAATTTCCTGGTTATATGACAAACCTGGAAAAGGATTGTATTTACAAGCAATGGCATTGCATGCAATATGAATGATAGTGGCACATCTGTTCTGTCTCTGAATTTTGCTTCAGGATGTCTGGATTCTGTAGCTGATCGCGAGAGGGGTACATGCACTATGGACTGTTTTGGGTTTACAGACACACTTTAAGGGTCATCAGATGAGGTGGGGCAGAATTGCAATTCCCTACCATGGCTTTGCCTCCTGCTTCTGTCCCACAATACGGACAAGCAGCTTCCTCTTTCTTCACACAGGGAAGAAAGAGGAAGCAAGCAACAACCACGTGGCCCATTCAGTGGGCTTCTCCTGCACACAGCAGGAAACAGCAGCAAGTTTCACTATAGCAATATATATATATATATATATATATATATATATATATATATCGGATTTGTTGAGGCTCATTTTGTGACGGAAAAAAGAGCAGAAGGAGCAGGAGACATGCGGGAGGAACGCCATGTCGCCAAAATGCCCTGCAAAAGAACCATCAGTGGCCAGTCAACAGTATGCAATAAAACGCTCATCTGAAGAAGCTCCAATGCTAGGTTTTGATATGTATGCATGTTTGTATGCATATGTGAACAGTGTTGTGCTGAAGATTTGTCCCAATTTTTTCAACCATTCTCACTCAATTTGATGGAAGAGAAATTGCTTTCAAAAGGAAATTCAATGGTGAAGAAATGTTGTGACATTCTCATGGGTTGGGTTTGGGCTTACGTTACTTAGGAAGTGGCTAAGGAATGGGCACAGGTCTGTTTTCCTTTGTACAATCATCTCTCTGACAGCATGTAGCTTCCCCAGCTTCCTACTCTTCAGTTAAAGCCCAGTGGAAAGTAGGGATGTGCACTGGATCGGACCCGATCCACGATCCGAGTCCGGTCCAGTGGGAAATCGGATAAATTATCCGATTTCCGATCCCGCAGCTGGATCGGCCGATCCAATCCGAACCGGTCCGAAAAAGCTCCGAACCGGTTCGGCGGATCGGCGGATCGGCGGGCGCCCACTGGCGCCCACCGCCGCTTCCATTGGCGGGCGCCAGCGGGCGCCCGCCGATGAAAGTGGACAGCGGGGGGGGGAGGAGGGGGGCACTTACCTTCTCGGCCCGGTGGCTCCCGTCCGGCGCCGGCGCCTACTACTACTAGCAGGCTCCGCGGCCTGCTCTAGGGTGGCGCGCCGGGTGATGTCATCACCCGGCGCGCTACTCTAGAGCAGGCCGCGGAGCCTGCTGGTAGTAGTAGGCGCCGGCGCCGGACGGGAGCCACCGGGCCGGGAAGGTAAGGAGGGGGTGCGTGGAGGGGAGGAGGGGGCGCGCGGAGGGGGGAGGGGGGAGGGGGGCCCTTACCTTTCCGGCCCGGCGGCTCCCGTCCGGCGCCGGCGCCTACTATTCCCAGCAGGCTCCGCGGCCTGCTCTAGGGTGGCGCGCCGGGTGATGTCATCACCCGGCGCGCTACTCTAGAGCAGGCCGCGGAGCCTGCTGGTAGTAGTAGGCGCCGGCGCCGGACGGGAGCCGCCGGGCCGGAAAGGTAAGGAGGGGGTGCGTGGAGGGGAGGAGGGGGCGCGCGGAGGGGGGAGGGGGGCCCTTACCTTTCCGGCCCGGCGGCTCCCGTCCGGCGCCGGCGCCTACTATTCCCAGCAGGCTCCGCGGCCTGCTCTAGGATGGCGCGCCGGGTGATGTCATCACCCGGCGCGCTACTCTAGAGCAGGCCGCAGAGCCTGCTGGAAGTAGTAGGCGCCGGCGCCGGACGGGAGCCGCCGGGCCGGAAAGGTAAGGAGGGGGTGCGTGGAGGGGAGGAGGGGGCGCGCGGAGGGGGGAGGGGGGCCCTTACCTTTCCGGCCCGGCGGCTCCCGTCCGGCGCCGGCGCCTACTATTCCCAGCAGGCTCCGCGGCCTGCTCTAGGATGGCGCGCCGGGTGATGTCATCACCCGGCGCACTACTCTAGAGCAGGCCGCGGAGCCTGCTGGAAGTAGTAGGCGCCGGCGCCGGACGGGAGCCGCCGGGCCGGAAAGGTAAGGAGGGGGTGCGTGGAGGGGAGGAGGGGGCGCGCGGAGGGGGGAGGGGGGCCCTTACCTTTCCGGCCCGGCGGCTCCCGTCCGGCGCCGGCGCCTACTATTCCCAGCAGGCTCCGCGGCCTGCTCTAGGATGGCGCGCCGGGTGATGTCATCACCCGGCGCACTACTCTAGAGCAGGCCGCGGAGCCTGCTGGAAGTAGTAGGCGCCGGCGCCGGACGGGAGCCGCCGGGCCGGAAAGGTAAGGAGGGGGTGCGTGGAGGGGAGGAGGGGGCGCGCGGAGGGGGGAGGGGGGAGGGGGGCCCTTACCTGCCCGGCCCGGCGGCTCCCGTCCGGCGCCGGCGCCTACTACTACCAGCAGGCTCCGCGGCCTGCTCCAGGGTGGCGCGCCGGGTGATGTCATCACCCGGCGCGCTACTCGAGAGTAGGCCGCGGAGCCCGCTGGTAGTAGCCGCCGGCGCCGGACGTGCCGAGAAGGTAAGTGGCGGGGAAGGGGGCTTACCCCCCCCCCGGAGCCGTCCGCTTCTATCCGCTGGCGCCCGCGGGCGCCAGCGGATGGAAGCAGGCGGCCCCAGGGGGGGTAGGGAGCGCGGGGGAGGGGGTTTACCTGCCGGGGCTGTCCACAGCGGACGGCCCCGGGGGGGGGGAGGGAGTTAGGCCCCCCCTTACCCACCCGCCGCCATTTTTTCCTCATAGACTTGCATTGCAATGCAAGTCTATGGGGAAAAAAATGGCGGCCGATCCAAAAATTTCCGATTTTTGGATCGGGATCGGACTCGATCCGGTCCGGGGGGCCTCCGATTTTGTCCGAACCGGTCCGGGACAAAATTGGAGGTCCCGATCCGGGTCCCGATCCGATCCGGGGGGTCCGTGCACACCCCTAGTGGAAAGCATCATGAGGTAATTCCTCCCCGTAGGGCTTTTTTTCAGATCAGGAAGTGCAGGCAGACTGAGAAGCTTGCTGTGATTAGGTAAGCTCAAAACACTAAAAAAAGAAATTGTAAAACACCCTGAGAATGAGGCAGAACAATGGAAGCCCCTTTCATGGGGGAAGAAAACTTTCAGGATATGGGAGGACAGGTTTGGGCAGAGCACTAACTCCACCTCATCCCAGGACCTAGACACACCACTGCCCATCCCTTCACACTTGCATTGTGGCGGATGCAAAATGGGGGTCAGGCAGCCAACACAGTTGTTGCAGCATGAAACCACCCCCAAAACCTTACCAAAAAAGAAAGAAGCTGTGCTACAAGCCCAGCCAATGGGGAACCCAACCTATCAGAACGTGTTGAGAATTTCTCTTCCCCCTGGAAAAATTTGGTGAAACTGTTTCCCAAATGTCTCTGCCCACAAATAAGGTGGAGAAGTTCAAGAGGCCATTAACACACTGCTCCTCCATGGCTCTCTTCTTCCTGTGCCTGGGCTCCAGCCTTGTTGGGATTGGCAGAATTGGGGTGGCCATAGATGATTGTGATCTGACTGCCTCTGTGAACTACAGCTAAGAAGTGGGTGGAGATGAAGGGATGTGGCCAGTCAGCAGAGGGGAAAGGAATAAAATGCAAGATGGTAAAGGAGATGGGAGGATGTTGGACCAGAGAGGAGAAAGAGATAGAAACACGAACAGGGAGGCAGAGGGGGGGGGGGTGGAGGCAAGAAGAAAGAGGAGGAGAATGAGAGGCACTTCAAGGCAAGGCAGGAGTAGAGGGGGGAACCCCAACTCCACAACCTTACCTTTTATTTTTGGAAGATGAGGGTGGGAGCTAGTGCCAAGAAACTCTAGCCTGTAGTCAAGGTTGGGAAGAGATGTCCTCCTAGAGGAGAAGCCTCAAGGGGAACAGCAGAAAAAGGACCTGATTGTTTATAGGCTAACCCAAGGAGGAAGGAAGATCCACCCATTATAGGTGCCCAAATAGGTTCCTATATTGCAAGGAAAGGAAACAGACTCTAACAACAACAACAAAACAGCCAGTGCTATAGCTGAAATGTAAAATAACACTTCTGTTGAAAGCACTTTAGGCATTTTTGTTTTATGAAATTCATAGATCAGGGTGGGTTTGATGTCCCCCTCCAATGACCCATACACAGAGGGCATATCGAAATGATCCACAGGGGCTTCCAAGGTCAACCAGGGATGACCTCTCAGTTGTCCCAGGATAACTATAAGTAGTTTTATCATGATTTTTCATGCAGTCCTGGGAAAACCCTGAGGACCGTGGGCAGTGTGGCATGCGCTCCCAGGTCCTTCCTCCTCCCCGCGAGTAGCGCAGCACAACAAACAGGCAAGGGGAGGGGGAGGGGGCTTTGTCCCCATCGGGGGTAAGGGGGTGAGCCTTTTTGCCATCCCTGGGATGGCTGTCGGTGTTTTATGGCGCCAACATTCAACATTTTTTTTCTTTTTAAAACTTATTTTGGCGCTGGATTGCGCTCTTGCATTTGCGCAAATGTATCCTCTTCTGAAAAAAACCTGACATGCTGGAATATCTTGCTTTACTTCCGGGATGGCACACTGGCGTTTAGATGCAGGGGGATGATCCTGGAAGCAGGTAAGTCCAGGATCCTCCCCCCTCCCGGAAGGCCTGTAGATGTGGATGAACCCAGACTATGTATGTATGTATGTATGTATGTATTTTTCACTCAGTATTCTCAGGGTTGTATGGGAGGGGTGCTGCAGCCTCTATTTCAGCAGCTGATTTAGTATTTTGTACCCTAGAAATATGTCCCATCTTGTTTTATTTATTTTGATTGCTTTAACTTGGTACAAGGAATAATAATCACTCCCAAGAACTGGACTGGAGCAATATTTGTAATAACAGGATGATTCTGTAGTTGGTACTGCATTGTAACCTGATTATGTCTGGCAAGATATTTTGCACTGAATAACACAGGGCAGTCTGCTAGAGTATGTTCTATTGGTTCTGATGAGCCTTTGAATTTTGTATAAGTGCCTGTGATCTTCATTACATATGTTAGTAGTAGCAACTACAAAGACCTGAATGGCAGTGATAACGAAACTTCCCATTTCCTTCTGTAAGGTCTCTATTTTAGCTGCTTCGGTGCTGAAGCTACATCCAAATTTGCTCTCTTAAGGCTTTCTGGGTGTTTCCCTCACAGGGCTTTGGACAGAGGTGAGAAACGTCTGGCCTATTTTGCCCACTGAACTGACCCCACTAGCTCTCCTGAAAGCCCCTCTCCTGAAGACTAGTGGGGAAGGAGTGGGAAAAGTGCATAGGGGAATCCCCATAGTTATCTCCAACCAATGTTTGAAGATAACAACAGGGATTCCCCTCCCCTCTAGCTTCACCTGCTCCATGTGCTCCCCAATGTTTTAGTAGATAGATGATTTTGGATAGCCATTTCCTTTGCACAACCATTTTATTCGTTCACCAAACTTTGGACCTCCTCCACCTCCCCTCCAGCTATCACATTAGCCCTATTCAGGCAGTATTAAAGTGTGTTGTTTAAATACCTGAGGAGGGGGAATGCACTAGCCCTTCCCCCTCCATTGTTCCTCTTGTCATGCTGAGCACGTAGAGGGCGACTCTGTAAAGAGGTGAAATTCTTCTATCTATGGGGGTTCTCCGTGTGATCTCTAATGCTGATTATCTAGCATTCTGGATCGAGCGGAGAGCCCTAATGAACAGAGAAGGCTCTCCTTTTTACAAAGTCGTCCTCCATGTGTTCAACGCGATGAGAGTAATAACGGAGGGGCGTGACTACAAGCCTCCCCGCCTTACATGTTTAAATAACATGCTTTAATAATTCCTCAATAGCTCTACTGTTTCTCTTCTTTCTGTTATCTTCGAACTATTTGAGGGTTTGCTACTGAGAGTGTTCTTTGTAAAAGGTCACAGTGGGGCTGTCCTATTATTAGGGCTCATCTATACCTAAGGGAGGGATCAGGGAGGATTTCAGTCTTACCTGCTTCTGCGATCCTCCTCCAACATCTAGACTGCTGCGCGACATCCTGGAAGAAGAAGAGGAGCCATGTGCAGCCCCGATCTGCCAAAAAAAGGTAAAAAGAAAAAATTACCCCCCCCACCCCCATGGGCATGGAGCCTCCCCATACAGCTCTGTGCACACTTTGAAGGCTGCGCTACTCATGAGGAGGTGGGAGCGGTGGACACACCTCCCGCGGACCTCGGGATAATCCCTGGACCATGGTGGAAATTGGGATAAATGGGGAACCAGTTATCCCAGGAAAATGGAGGGATTGTTCCTGCCTGTCCCCGGGATCTCCTGTGCATCATTTGGACGCACAGGGATGACCCAGGGATGACCCGGGGAAAAAAGCATGGTGTGTCGACATGACCTTATTCTCCTAAATTTTTCACCAACTGTTGATACAGTTTATCATCCTCTGCTTCTCAGTTATCTTTGTTGTTTGGAATTTCGTAGCCCTGTGCTTCCTTAGTTTCACCCCCAAAATCACTCTGCTGAAGTCTCCATTGGTCGTTTCTTTTCTTCTCAGTTTCCTTTTTTGCTGTTTGTTCACCGGGAAGTAACTCTTGTTGAAGTCTGTGGGATTTGCCACAACGCTCTATGTTGTTCCCCCTAAGTTAAGTGTACATAGTCCATTGCAGCCCCTCAGAATTCAGTTCCTTGGGTCCTTTTCACTTTTTACATGCTCCTTTTGTCTTGCAATATCACTGTTCCGCTGGTGATACTCCACTCTGTCTTTCTGTTCCCACTTTCTCTCCCACTGTTCTAATATTTCCTGTTGGCTTACAGCTATATCTGCCTGGGTGCCAGATCATTATCTCACAATTGATTGTGTTTGCCTCTAAACCTTAATTTGTGCCTCCTCTTTCAGTTGGCAACATTACCCTTCAGTCTTCTCAACAAGCTAAGGGTTTGGGAACTATCTATGATCCTTCACTGTTTTTTTTTTTGTTCACATTATTGCTGTAGCTAAGATCTGTCAATTCTCTATATAACATTTCCAAAATGTGTCCTTTTTATCTACTTAGTGAATTCTTACTCATACCCTCATTCTAGTGCATGTTGACTATTATAATGTTTTGTTCATTGATCTCCCTGTCTCTCAGCTGAAGCCCTATTATCTCTGTTCTCAGCTCTTCTGCTCATTTAGGCTGCAATCCTATACCCACTTAGCAAGAAGTCAGCCCCATTGAACTTAGTGAGACTTATTGGTGAGCAGACGCATATAGAATAGTTCTGTTAATTTATCTTCCTTCATGATTTACTCATTACACCTCTATATATTTCCCTTTATTGGTTCCCTCTGTTGTTTTGTATCAGCCTTAAACCTCTGTTAACTTGTAAGTCACTGCATGAGCGTTCCTCTTATCTTTTTTGTTACTTTCTCTTTCTCATCCTCGTTAGTAGGGGTGTGCACGGACCCCCCGGATCGGATCGGGACCCGGATCGGGACCTCCAATTTTGTCCCGGACCGGTTCGGACAAAATCGGAGGCCCCCCGGACCGGATCGAGTCCGATCCCGACCCAAAAATCGTACATTTTTGGATCGGCCGCCATTTTTTTCCCCATAGACTTGCATTGCAATGCAAGTCTATGAGGAAAAAATGGCGGCGGGTGGGTAAGGGGGGGCCTAACTCCCTCCCCCCCCCGGGGCCGTCCGCTGTGGACGGCCCCGGCAGGTAAACCCCCTCCCCCGCGCTCCCTACCCCCCCTGGGGCCGCCCGCTTCCATCCGCTGGCGCCCGCGGGCGCCAGCGGATAGAAGCGGACGGCTCCGGGGGGGGGGGTAAGCCCCCTTCCCCGCCACTGCTTACCTTCTCGGCCCGTCCGGCGCCGGCGGCTACTACCAGCGGGCTCCGCGGCCTACTCTCGAGTAGCGCGCCGGGTGATGACATCACCCGGCACGCCATCCTAGAGCAGGCCGCGGAGCCTGCTGGGAGTAGTAGGCGCCGGCGCCGGACGGGAGCCGCCGGGCCGGGCAGGTAAGGGCCCCCCTCCCCCCTCCCCCCTCCGTGCGCCCCCTCCTCCCCTCCACGCACCCCCTCCTTACCTTTCCAGCCCGGCGGCTCCCGTCCGGCGCCGGCGCCTACTACTTCCAGCAGGCTCCGCGGCCTGCTCTAGAGTAGCGCGCCGGGTGATGACATCACCCGGCGCGCCATCCTAGAGCAGGCCGCGGAGCCTGCTGGGAGTAGTAGGCGCCGGCGCCGGACGGGAGCCGCCGGGCCGGAAAGGTAAGGGCCCCCCTCCCCCCTCCGCGCGCCCCCTCCTCCCCTCCACGCACCCCCTCCTTACCTTTCCGGCCCGGCGGCTCCCGTCCGGCGCCGGCGCCTACTACTTCCAGCAGGCTCCGCGGCCTGCTCTAGAGTAGCGCGCCGGGTGATGACATCACCCGGCGCGCCATCCTAGAGCAGGCCGCGGAGCCTGCTGGGAGTAGTAGGCGCCGGCGCCGGACGGGAGCCGCCGGGCCGGAAAGGTAAGGGCCCCCCTCCCCCCCTCCGCGCGCCCCCTCCTCCCCTCCACGCACCCCCTCCTTACCTTTCCGGCCCGGCGGCTCCCGTCCGGCGCCGGCGCCTACTACTTCCAGCAGGCTCCGCGGCCTGCTCTAGAGTAGCGCGCCGGGTGATGACATCACCCGGCGCGCCATCCTAGAGCAGGCCGCGGAGCCTGCTGGGAGTAGTAGGCGCCGGCGCCGGACGGGAGCCGCCGGGCCGGAAAGGTAAGGGCCCCCCTCCTCCCCCCCCCGCTGTCCACTTTCATCGGCGGGTGCCCGCTGGCGCCCGCCAATGGAAGCGGCGGTGGGCGCCAGTGGGCGCCCGCCGATCCGCCGATCCGCCGAACCGGTTCGGAGCTTTTTCGGACCGGTTCGGATTGGATCGGCCGATCCAGCTGCGGGATCGGAAATCGGATAATTTATCCGATTTCCCACTGGACCGGACTCGGATCGTGGATCGGGTCCGATCCAGTGCACATCCCTACTCGTTAGTCCTTCTGTTCAGCAAATACAAATCCACTCCCTTCTGCTTTTCTCCTCTCTGCCCTATCTTTCTTGTAAGTTGTGACTAATGATGGACCAAAAGTGGCTCCTGACCTTCTTTGGCTAGATCTACATTACTGCTTTATAGCGGTATTGAAGTGCACTGATAACTGTTGGGGCACAGTCCACATTCCATACACCACTTTCATAGTGTTATTTCCTGCTTTTTATTCCACATCCATAGAACAAGGTGTACATCTGGCCTTAGTCTCATTTTCTAGCTGCAAATGTTGGGAGTTTTGACACTTTTTAGGGGCAGGCTGGTAAAGTCTTTACATTTTCGGAGTGGAGGGACAGACATTCATATTATGGTCGGCAGCAGGGACTTCTCTTCCTCCATCTCTTTTTTTAAAATAGATTTTATTTATTTGTTTATCATTTAGTTATTTACAATATATATATATCGTTCCCCATTCAAGAATTTTGGAGTGGTGGACAAATAGAATAAAAGAATAAAAACACACTAAAATATACTTCTAAAAGAAACAAAGTGCAAATAAAACTGTGGCTTCCTGGAACAACAATGTTTTCAGGAGGCGCTAGAATGAATACAAAGATGGTGCCTGCCTGACCTCCAGAAGCAGGGAATTCCATAGGAATGGGGCCACCACACTGAAGGCTCTTCTCCTGGTGGACTTCAATCAGACCATAAGTCCATGTTGAACCACCAGCAACATGCCCTTAGATGACCTCAGTGACCGAGCAGGTTGATAGGGGAGAAGGGTATCCTGGTCCCAAGTTGTTTAGGGCATTGTACACTAATATCCCCTTCACCCTACTTAATATGTGGTTTATGGGTCTAATCTCTTTCAGATGGGTTGCAAATAAATTCAGTTCCACAGGTGTGCTTAAAGTAACTCATGAGTCTCACTGCTGTAATTTTAGAGCTAAATCATACTACCATTGGACTGCTGGCTGATCTATACTAGTATCTGCTGAGGCCAGTAGCAGAGAATAATTGTCTGTTACACTGATTTGACTAAAGTGCATCCTTTTTTGTTAGTGCCGCTGGTCATGAAGTAAGGAGGAAAGTTTTAGCGATGACATTTGCTGAATTATGTAGGCTTCTTATACAATAGCATTGCTGTTTGACACCTGTGACCTACTTAGACTACCTTAAAACCTGTTAGAGCAATTGCAGATTTGGAGTGACACCAGAGTAAGTAGCTCATAGAACTTTGAATAATGTGACTCTTTTGAAAGCGGGAAATGGCTGATTCCCCCTCCCCCCCACTCTTGAATTAATTTTGTATTAAGAGGTTGAAAGGACAAGGAACTACTTTCCAGGGCTCTTCGCCAGCACTTAAGGATAGTGTTTCTGGGCAATTATATCACTTTCTTCAGGTAGGCTGAGAGGTTGAGCTAGATGCGTTGTCTAATCATGTGAATCTTCTTTCCTGAGATTTAAAGAACAAAACAAAACAAAAACATCAAACAGACTCAACAGCCTGCAAATTTGAGAAGAGGATTGTGGGAGGTGAGGGTTCTCTCATGTTGATTTTCCACTCAATATCCCCCCCCCCACACACACACACACCAAACCACTTTTCTCTCAGCAAGTTAAAAACATGGGCACCCATATTTTTCCCTGCATGGGAAGAAAAGGTGCTTGGAGTACTAGTTTGGAGCAGAAAATCCACCAAAGGGGATACAGGCTTAGCAGCCCATCCAGAAGTAGGTTGGATTATAACTATTTCCCTACTCCAGCTTTCCCCAACCTACTACACTCCAGGTGTTTTGAACTTCAACTAGCCAACATGGCCAGTGTTGTCATCCAAAACATCTGGAGGGCACCAGGTTGAGGAAGGCTTCGCTAATCCAACTCATGCCCACCTGAGACTGCTTTATTTTTGGCTAAAAAAGAAGTCAGGAATGTATACATGCCTGGGTGTTACATCTAATTGACACTGGATTATTGTGCATGCTGATGCCCACAACATATTTCATACCTGATGTGTCAGCAACTATACATGGGATAAAAGTGTTCATGAATTTGCTGTTACCACATTGAAATTATGTGTAAAATGAACGTCTGAGAAATGTCATGTGTTTGGGGCACTGGAGCTGCATGCATAAAGTGGACATTTAGCGTTGGACTTCTTGAGACACACCTTGGTCATTTTGCTTCCTCTTCCTCTTTGTCTTAGTTTTCTGTTTAAGATGTTACACTAGCATTGAAAGGGTGTCTCTGCCTTTGATCCACATTTGTGGAGACATTGCTTTTGCTTGCTGTTCATCTAACTGTGTGTACAGCAGCAATTGGTGCTAAAACATCTTGACCTTGGTATGTTTGACTCAAGAGCCCTGGGGAGATGTAAAGGAAATGAAAATAAACTCTCAATTGCTATGTTGCTCTGCTGGTCAGCAGAAATTATGGATGAATATGCTACTGAAGTGATCAGTACTTGAGTCCTTCTAATGGTGGTCTCCTTTTGCATAACCCCGAGACAAACTGGCACCTTTTGCCCGTTGACTCTTTGCAAGAAATGGGATTCCTTAGTTGTCCGTAATAAACCTATGTACTTATTTCATGTAGAATCTGCTTTTACACATGTATTAGCCATTCCATTTGTAGCGAGTATATGTTTGTCCATACTCCATCTCTTCCGTTCCTTGATGTAATCACAATGGGTCTACTGGTCATAAATAAAACTTGCATGGGAACCAAAGTCAAAGGGGAAATATACTTTTGTGAAGAATATGACTTCTCCAGTCATTTATCATTTCAAGTCCTGACTACTGCACTTATTCTTTGATTACTTGTGGCATGCACAAAAGAGGAGCGTTGGGAGAGAGGATTGTTAACAGTGGTTCTTCTCCCCAGAAGTTTCCATCAATTCTGGTGAAGAACGGTGTTGAGCTGATAGGACCCATTCATCAACTCACCCCAGTGCTGAATCTGCACCCCTAATTGATCTACGAGTGTTTGGTTCCAACTGGGCCATAGCTTAGTGGTAAAGCGCATTGCTTTGCAGGCAAATGGTCCCAGGTTCAATCACTGGCATCTCCTGGTTGGGATGGGAAAGAGTGGCTTCCAGTCAGACTAGCGCAGGGGTGGGCAGCTTTGTGAAGTCCAGGGGCAGATCTACACTGCTGCTTTAAAGCGCTTTATAACAGTAGTGACAACTGTTTTGGAGTGTGTCCTGGGTCCCAACAGTTGTCACTACTGTTATAAAGTGCTTTAAAGCAGCAGTGTAGATCCTGTCCAGGTGCTGTTTCCATTCTTGCCCTCCTATGGGCCACCCTTCTGCTGGTGTAGTTGCCCAGTCAAATTTGGTGGCAGTGGGGAAAAATGGCTGATCTTCAGTAGCAAACCAGTATGGGATGATTGGGTGCCCCAATTTAGCTTGTTCACAAGTTAAATTTGGCCATTGTAGCATTCCAGAGTAATTTGCCATAAAAAGATGACAGCGAATTGGTGATTTTTTGTTTTTTTGCCACTGCCATAGATCTTAACAGTGCAGCAAGGGCAGTATGTAGCCCATCATCATCAAATTTACATCATCATCAAACATCATCATCAAACCACATCTTCCCAGTACGTGTGTAGACAAAGCTGGTCTAGATGGGACCAATGGTCTCACTCAGTATAAGGCAGCTCCCTGTCTTCCTATGGGGCCATAGAGCACTCCTGCCTTTAGTTTGCCAGTACTGTTGGGACACAAGAGATTGTGATGATGGGTGGTGCCAAAGAGTGTCGTCCATCTGACATGATGCTTCATTGGGAAATTTAGATGTTACATTTGAATCGGAAGCTGAATGTGATCCAGTCTGAGGGGCTGATAAGATTTCACAGTATTTCCTGCTGGAGGAGCATGTTGTGATGAGAGGGTTGGTTGTGTATAATCTCCTTAGTTGAGATTGTGTATGCATCATGAGTTTCCTACTGGGAGATTCTGGGATTTGTAGTCCCAGTCCTTGGTAGGAAAAGACACTCCCCCAAGGCCCTTGGAGTAGGGTGACCAGATAAAATCCAGGTCAGGGCTCATGTAACTTTAACAGTTGTAGTGAAAAGGGAATTTCAGCCAGTGTCATTTGTATGCAATTAGTTCCTGGTGAAATTCCCTCTTCATCACAACTGTTAAAGATGCAGGCACTATACTAGAGTGACCATATACAAAAGAAGGCAGGGCCCCTGCAACTTTAACAGTTGTGATGAAGAGGAATTTCACCAGGAACTAATTGCATACAAATGACACTGGCTGAAATTCCCTTTTCTCTACAACTGTTAAAGTTACATGAGCCCTGACCTGGATTTTATCTGGTCACCCTAATCTAGTGCACATACCATTAGTCTCATCTGTCCACACAAAGTGGATATTTTGCCATGATCTACTTTTGTTCAAGAGATGTTAGTTGTCTGTTGGTGGGGATGGGGCAAGAATACTTGGAGCAAATGTAAACAAGATGACTAATCATTCAGCTAGATCAGGGGTGGGTACATGCAGCCAGCAAGGCTGCTCCCTGCTGTGGCCTCTGCTACCCTTTAAAAGTTAAAAAAAAGAAAAGTTTTCAAATGGCATCTGGAGTGGCCATTTTGACCCATTTTGACCCAAAGGTGTCAACATTAGTTTGGAAATGAGCCAATTTTGACCCCTTTGGTGCTCTGTAGCCACTCCAGATGCCATTTTTAAATTCAATGGGGGGGGGGCAGTGTGGAGATGGGATAGATATGGGAGGCGAAAATCTTACCTGGACCTCCAGAAATTGCTCACCCCTAAGTTAGTTCCTGTTAATTTTGTTGAAATTAATAAAAATTATATAATAATAATAAAAAAAGTTAGTTCCTGGAAGAATCAGGGCTCTCATTTCAGGTTTTATGGGATGGGGGAACAGAGAGATGTATGTGAGAGGCGAAGCAAGAGTCACACAAATGATCAAAGACCTGGTCCGCTGTAAACAAAGAAACAGATTTTAAGAAGTTTGTTGTAGTTGCTTTTTTTTTTTTTTAACCTCAGAATGACACAATTTGTATGTGCTGCTGGATAATAATTGCAAATGGTTTGAAACATGGGATGGGACAACTATTCACATGCTTCTTGCCCCTCAGAAAGCTGTCCAGGGGGAGCAATTCTGTGATTATTTGTGTTTGAGGTTGAAGAAGAACATTTCTTCTTGAGAGTACCCTATGTTTTAATAAAAACAGCAGCAGCAGCAGCAGCAGCGAGGTTTGCGGACCCTGAAGACTAACATTTAATATGGTATAAGCTTCCATGGACTACACATAGGCTGACCATATGAAAAGGAGGACAGGGCTCATATAACTTTAACAGTTGTAGAGAAAAGGGAATTTCAACCAGTGTCATTTGTATGCAATTAGTTCCTGGTGGAATTCCCTCTTCATCACAACGGTTAAAGTTGCAGAGCCCTGCCTTCTTTTGTATATGGTCACTCTAGTATAGTGCCTGCACCTTTAACTGTTGTGATGAAGGGGGAATTTCACCAGGAACTAATTGCATACAAATGACACCTGCTGAAATCCCCGTTTCTCTACAACTGTTAAAGTTATATGAGCCCTGTCCTCCTTTTCAGATGGTCAGCCTACTACACAGAACAGATGAAGTCTACCAGATGGATAAAGTGTTATCATGGTTGGGGTGGGTGGAGATTGTAAACAGTGAGGTCAGAGAGAAATGAAATGTTGAAAATACAGACAGTCACAATTCTGTTATTAACAGCGCCCTTCACAAAATGGTTGTTGGTAATAACACAGATATCCTGGCATTGGTGGTAAGATAATAAATGTAAAACAAACAAACAAACATGTTTATCTTACTTGAAGCCACAAGCAATGGAAATGTAATTCAGCAGTTTTCATGTTTAAAGTTTTATTATAAGAGGGTAGGAAAATACTAAGATAACTGTGGCAACAATAGCCTGTAGGAGCAAAAGTTCATGGTAGGCACATTTCTGCCTTTTTCCATGTACAATTAGAACCTTGGTATTATAATGCCTACATTGATAGTGATACATTTTTCAAACAACATTATTGTAAAAACGAATAAAAATCACCTGACTGAAAAGATTGATTATACTACTTTTGAGTATGTTCCAGGCCTTCATTAGTATGAAATTATCTAGTTTCCAACGTGTATCATTTTTAATTTTGTGTTTTCTTTGTAAAGAAGAAATGAAATGACAAGATGTATGCTCCCTCACTTTAAGTATTTATCTGTCAAAGTTAATGACTGCCCAGGGTAACGTTCCATTTTAATTACAAAGAAAGAAAGAAAGAAAGAAAGAAAGAAAGAAAGAAAGAAAGAAAGAAAGAAAAAAAGATGGAATTTCTTTTCAGGCTGCTAAGATCTTCACATCAAGATTTCAACTGTCATAACAAGTTACCTATTTCACTTATTTAGGTATGAGATGTTTAAATCAGATTTAAAACAGCAAGAGGAAATTGGATTAAGGGATGCTGAGCTGGCCTTAAGTGTGCTCCCATTCAGAAATTACAATCGGGAGGTGGGGCATAAATGTAAAAACAACTATTTCAGTGATCTAGTGTTAAACCTTATCATAATTGTCCCCTGACAACCCAGCAAAGGAAAACTCCCAAATAATTGAAACAGGCAACTTGTTATGACAATAGAAATTGAATCAAAACCATCAACGCCTTTCCTGACATGAACCTACCCGTACACTACGCTCAACATCAAAGATCCTCCTCCGGGTGCCTACTCCGAGGGAAGCTTGGAGGATGGCAACAAGGGAGAGGGCCTTCTCTGTGGTGGCCCCCCAATTATGGAATGATCTCCCCGATAAGGCCCGCCTGGCGCCAACCCTGTTATCTTTTCAGTGCCTGGTTAAAACCTTTCTTTTCTCCCAGGCATTTTGGTTGGCATTGTGGCCAGGCTTAACAATTAAAATGTTTTAAAATGTTTTAAATATCAGCTGTTTTATGTTTATGGTTTTAAATTTTGTATATTGTCTTTTTAGTGTTCTGTCTTTTAATTTTTGTAAACCGCCCAGAGAGCTTCGGCTATGGGGCGGTATATAAATGTAATAAATAATAATAATAATAATAATAATAATAATAATAATAATAATCAACAAGGGTTCTACATGAAGGGCTAAAGGGAGAGAAATCCATAAGTGAGGCAGGCACCACAACTGAGAAGGCTCTACCTAGAGATGGGTGAGTTCTAGGAACTCACTTTAGATTATCTTGGAAATTATCCGATCTCTCCCCGCCCAATCAAAAATACAAGAGTAATTTTCAGAGTCAATCTAAGGGCTCAGAAAAATGCCAAGGAACAATTTGCCCACCACTCCCAGCAGGTGGAATATGTTCTCCATGCCAACTAAGGCTATGGCCAGGCCTAGGGTGACCAGATTTTGAGAACCCAAATCCCGGCCCCCCCCGCCACCCCACCCACCCAAAACAACCCCCCCACCGCGCGCGTGCCTCGCCCCGTGCCGCCCCGCGCCGCCCGCATGCCTCGCGCCGCCCGCCCGCCCCGTGCCGCCCGCCCCCCCGCCCGCATGCCTCACGCCGCCCGCCTGCCCACCCCACGCTACCCCCCGCCCACATGCCTCGCGCCGCCCGCCTGCCCACCCCGCGCCGCCCACCCGCCCCCACGCTGCGCCATGCTTCGCCACCCGCCCCATGCTGCCCGCCTCGCCCCCCGCCTGCACGCCCGCCTCGCACCGCCCGCACGCTCGCCCCGCCCTGCGCCGCCTACCCCGCGCCGCCCCCCGCCCTGCTCGCACGCACGCCTCACGCCGCCCGCCCGCCTCGCGCCGCTTGCCCCGCGCCACTCGCCCCGCAAGCCCGCCTCGCGCTCTTTACCTGCTGGGGCGTCCGCTTCCCTCCGGTGCTCGGAATCTACTGAGAAACAGGCTTCCTGGCCTGTATCTCAGTGGCGCGCCGGGTAAGTACCTCACGCCGCCTGCCCGCCCGCCCGCCCCACGCCGCGCCGCCCGCCCCCCCGCATGCTTTGCGCCGCCCCACGCCGCCCCCGTCCGCATGCCCTGCGCCGGCCACCCCGCACCCCGCTCACTCACCCGCCTCACGCCTCACTCCTGCCTCGCGCCGCTTGCCCCGCCCCGCTCGCCCCACCCTCCCGCCTCGCACTCCTTACCTGCTGGGGCGTCCGCTTTCCTCCGGTGCTCGGAATCTACTGAGAAACGGGCTTCCTGGCCTGTCTCTCAGTAGCGCGCCGGGTGATGACGTCATCACCTGGCGCGCTACTGAGGGACAGGCTGCGAAGCCTGTTTCTCAGTAGATTCCGAGCACCGGAGGGAAGCGGATGGCCCAGCAGGTAAGTGCCTCATGCCGCCCGCCTCGCACCGCCCGCCCGCCTCTGCCGCGTGACCCCCCGCTGTCCCGGTTTGCCCCTGCCGCCCCCCGGTTGGCCCAGATTGCCCCAGGGCCATCTGGTCACCCTACTTTTGTGGGGCTAAATTTCTGAATTTGGCCCCCCAAAACAGTTTTTCCCCCCAGATGCGGATTTGCTCCCCATTTTCCGGGCATGTCCGGACAAATCCGGGTGGATGGTCACCCTAGCCAGGCCAGCATAAGCCCTCATCATCTTGGTTCACACCAAGTATTTCTTACAAGAGAGGCATTTCAGACCAAGAGCTGGCATGTGCTGACTATGAGCTCAAAGATGGGATTTGTGTGTGCTTGTTTAAACCTACCTACTCTCCACTCTCCACTCTTTGGCTCACTAGCAAAAACCATTAGGTTAATGGATACTAGGGAAAGGCCCTTCTCAGTGGTGGCCCCACACCTCTGGAACTCCCTCCCCAGAGGGAGAGATATGGCTTCATTATTGCTGGCTTTAAAACAACAACACTGAAGACTCATTTTTTGCAGTTTGTATTTTGTGCTTTAAAAAAATCATTAGCTACTGCTGCTCCTACTGATCTCTCTCTCCCTCCCTCCCTCCCTCCCTCCCTCCCTCCCTCCCTCCCTCCTTCTCTGTGTGTGTGTGTTTAATCATAAGTCTGTGTTCATTTTTTTGTAGTATTGTAAACTGCCTTTTGAAAGGTTGGTTAAAAATCTCTTAATTAATTAATACCTGGATGTACTCCATTTCCCCACCACCACCACATAATCCATATCACTGATTTGGGGAGGGTAGGTGTAAAATATTTGATTTTCTCAGTGTAAGTGAACATTTTAAATAATAGCACTTTGTTTTACTTTATCAGTTAGGAAAGGCCTTTTGAAATGGAAATCAAGCTCTAACTTAATTTAAATCTAAAATTGCTTGGATATTCAGGGCTCTGTGGTCTCCTTAAGGCAGTTTTCATGAAGTTCCAATTAGGAATATAATCAAATTTTTGAAACTCTTCAATTGTGTTATGCTCAAATGTGTCATATAGAGAAAAGTATTTGTGAATCCAGTGTGTTGATATTCTCCAGGCTGTATTATCTGCTATTAAACACACAGCCCTGGTTGACCTCCCTTTTTGTTCTTTCTTAACTGAGTACTTGAGAAGAATATAAAACAAGAAGCCACCATCTGTGAACAACATTCTTCTTTGGAAAGAAAACCAAATCCACTTGTCATTCTGAAACCCTCTTGCAACCACAAGATATGCATGTCAGGTATCTAGTAGGGATGTGTATTGTATCGTTAAAATGTACGATAACAATACGATAAGGTTGTTATCATGCATGTGTTTAACGATGACGATATGATAGAAAAAGCTAAGATAATCATCGGAGACGATAATTTTTGGGCGATTTTATCGTTTTATCGGACTGCCATATAAATATACCTATAACTTCTGTATTTAAAAAGTTAGAGGCTTGAAACTTGGCCACAGTGCTTATGGAGTATGCCTAAGTAGGTGTATGAAATTTGAGATCGATCCTTCCAACCCTCGATTTTATATGAATTTTTTAAAGATCGTTTCAGTTCTGACAGATCAGAATGACCTGTCAGAATGGAAACAATATTTTAAAAATTCATATAAAATCGAGGGTTGGAGGGATCGATCTCAAATTTGGCATATATATGTTGCACATGTTGCTACACACATGTGCCAAATTTGAGATCGATCCCTCCAACTCTCAATTTTATATGAATTTATTAAAGATCGTTTCAGTTCTGACAGATCAGAATAAAAGAAAAGAAAAACCAGTATTTTTCAAGTCAAAAGCTAAAAAGCAACCATTAAGAATACACACACATCAGAGCTGAAATGCAAGAGATAGAGTCAAATGTAGACTAAAAAAGTCCATGGGGATTGAGATGAGCAATTCTGTACCCAAAGCCTGACTGTGACAAATTTGTTCTTGCCTAGGGATTTTTTAAGATGAGAGTTGAATATTTAGCTGGTCCTAAATCATCAGGTTACCCCTCTTTCTTAATTTCCCAAGAACAAAGTGCTACCAGGAAGGCAGGTTTACTGTCTTCTAGTATATGCACACACAAGAGAATTCAATAGAAGTCTAAAATCAGGTATGTGTTGTCTTCTTTAACTTTAAAATCTTAAGCATTTACATTTTTTAAAAGATAAGAAAATAGGCAAAAAAAAATCACAAAGTTACGGTTACAAGCACAGACACTTCAAAAAGCTTTCTAAGAATTGTTTTAGGAGCATTCCTTTCTCAAGATAGACTAAGGGTACAATCCTATGCATATTTTGATCAAAAAAAGTCCTACAACTCCCAGGCCAGATCTACACCAAGCAGGATATAGGTTCACTTGGCACTTTAGATGCCAGGTTTTAATTTTAATTAAAATTTAATTAAAACCTTTTAATTTTCTCAGTATTTTAACAGTTTATCAGTTTAATTTTTAACTTTGCTGTTTTAAATCTGTATTTTAAATTGGTATTAATTTTTGCACTGCTGCTTGGTTTTATCATGCTCTTATATTGTATTTTTATACTATTGTTGTTTTATATTTTGAATGATTTTTATGGTTTAAATTTTTGTAAACCGCCCAGAGAGCTTCGGCTATTGAGCGGTATAAAAATGCAATAAATAAATAAATAAATAAATTAGAAAGTGGTATGAAAGCAGTATATGGAGGTAGGATCTACACTACTGCTTTATAGTGGTATTGAAGTGCACTGACAACTGTTGGGGGCCATGATACATGCCATTTTCCGCTTTCATAGTGTTATATCCTGCTTGGTGTAGATGTGTCATGGGCCCCAACAGTTGTCAGTTCACTTCAATATCACTATAGAGCAGTAGTGTAGATCCTGCCCCAGTATTCCCTAGCCAACCATGCTGGCTGGTAGCAATGGAGTGAGAATCTACCTGGGCTTGCGAGGGTAGTGGACACCTCCGTGTCTGGCTCTCATGGGCCCCGAGAGATGTGCCCAGAAGATTTTTGCACCATTGCTGAGCAGCAGCAAAAGGAGTCGAGTGTCAAGATGTGGATAGTAGTCTTCTCCTCCCAATGAGAGCAGGTGTTTCATTCTGAAGTTGTTCTGTTTTGCTTCTCATAGTGATATGATTTCTTATGAGCTGCACACATGATGTTTTCATAAAGAACAGAACTCAAAAGCAGCACTTTTGAACAATTCACTGATCTTTCTCAAATTCTCAGCTGTGATTCAGGAGGAATATATGTACATATCTTTGTTAGCACTGCTGAATCACATTTTCTTAAGTTCCCAAAACAGGAAACCATCTCCACAGGTCTCTTGTTTTACTAGCCTAGCCTTGTTTTTCAGTTCCAATCTTTTCCCAAAATATTTCATGCCATTTTTACTTGTTTACATAAGCTTATTTACTTATTTACGTCTTATCTGATGCAAGTGTTTCTTTTTTCTGATTGTAGGTAAGACATTTTGTTTTTCCCATCTTACTTTAAGAATAGTGAGGTCTGAGGTCACTGAAAACTTTAGTTAAAAGTCATAGTATGACAGAATGACTGTCTTTACTAGAATTAAACTGATTCAATCTTAATATGGGAATCAATATTTCAAATGCTTTTTTTTTAATGAAATCTGTAGCTGACGAGAGTTATATAGACCAATAACTATTTCAGATAAATATTGACAAAGCCTATCATGCAGGTTGGGACAAGAGCCTTGCAAGATGCTTACATAAACCTCTTTCTTGTAAGCATGTTCATTTGTTGATCCACAGTCAACTTCTGCTAGTGAAATTTAACAACTCTTAAGTTTGGTCTCCTGAAATTAAAAGGCTTAATTTAGTGCAGCAGCTGAAGAGTTGGATTGTAAGACCAGTCTACCTCTTAGCATGTGCTGCCAAGAATATTCTGCATATAGAACTGGAAAGTGTTAAGATGGCTGTTGGGAGTCATTGAAGTTAGAAGCTCTGAGCCTCAGTTAGGCTACATCCAAAAATAAGCATTCTAGGGTTTCTTCCTAAGAAGCTGGTGTCTGTCCTTTTGATGGAAGCTAGAGAACACCTTTGAAACTATATTGCAACAGAAAGGTTTGTTGTAACTTTTTTTGCCAGATAAATTTTCTTTTTTTTTTTGTCTTTTGATATTGCAGTTAATATTATTTTATTTGTTTTTCTATGAAATTGGCTGATTTGGGCATCATTTCAGAGGGAAAAGTGGGGCACAAATAGATGAAGATGAAGATAATAAGGATGAGGATTATGCCATAGTGTGATAGAAAGTTGCGGAGCGAAGGATGAGAAATGAAGAGGCGACACAAGAGTTGGGATTTAAACAAGGGCCACTTTATTTATTCAACAGATAGCAAAAAGGTGGAGGTAAACCTAAGCGGGCATTTTGCCATGGCCATCCAGGCCATAATAGGGATCGGGCGAGGCATCCACAGCCCGGGAAGTGGCACCTGCACTTTCGCCGCCCCCCGAGCTTCCTCGATCTGAGGTGGGAGGACTTCCGGTCTCGTCTCCCCTCGTGCCGCAGGGCTCCGAGTAGATGAGAAGGGTTGGCCCCAAAGGTAATCCTTATCCCCCCAACTGATGCCGCAGGGCTCTCAGTGGTTGGCCTCAGGCGTTACCCATCACTTGAACAGTGCCTGTGAATGCTCACCATTACATAACATAAAAATGCCCGCTCCTACCACCGATAAGTGACCAATAGCCAGATTAACCTAGTTATCACCCATCCTGCTTTTGCAGTGTGAAGTAGGCGAAAAAACTCACAACCAAATTAGATTGTGAGCAAAAAATTCCTACTTGGCCTCAAAAAGACAACCAGTGAGCCCACACTGACAACAGGGGAGGGCGGGAGGGAGCTGCGCAGCCCACAATGGGGAGATAGAGGGGTCCCTGGTCTTAAATAGACATAAACCCCTCCTCTCTCCAGTGGCACCACCCAGGGGCAGCAAATAGCAGGACCCCCATGTCACCTCACCCCATCCTCGCCCGCAACCTCCTCTCCCCACCCCAGCGAGCAGGGTAGGGAAAGGTCTTTCTGCATATGTCACATGGCTACCACACATCAGAAGGTAATGCTGATATTTTCCTACATTGACCATAGATTTGTTCTGAAAGCCTACAATAGCAACTGACATTTGTCTAAGGTGAAATTTGAGACTAAGGCCTGATGAGACAAAATTTGAGACTAAGGCCTAAGGGAGAGGACCTTCTCAGTGGTGCCCCCTGCCCCCAACAATGGAACAAGCTCCCCCCTGAAATCTGCCTGGTGTCAACAGTGTAATTCTTGTTGGCACCAGGTTAAGACTGTTCTCTATTCCAGGCATTTCATGGCTTATGATGGAGCATTTATGCCAGCTGTCTGTCGTGTGCATGCCCATTCCCTACAGCATCCACATGTGCTGGCAAACTGACACGAGACACTCACATCAGTGAGACTTCAGGGAAATCCCACGGTGAAAAGCTTAATCGTTACACACTTCCAAAAACACTTAAAGCAGATCTATGGTCAGAATGCTTTAGGTTCCATGCTTCAGGCAATCGCAAAGGGGAATTCTTGAAAGGCTTAGCAAACCATCCCAAGGGAGCTTCTCCAAACACTGCATACATTGGTAACACTCAGGGATAGGGATGTGCACTGGATCGGACCCAATCCACGATCCGAGTCCGGTCCAGTGGGAAATCGGATAAACTATCCGATTTCCGATCCAACAGCTGGATCGGCCGATCCAGTCCGAACCGATCCGAAAAGGCTCCGAACCGGTTTGGCGGATCGGCAGGCGCCCACTGGCGCCCCCGCTGCTTCCATTGGCGGGCGCCAGCGGGCACCCGCCGATGAAAGTGGACAGCGGGGGGGAGGAGGGGGGCGCTTACCTTTGAGGGACGTCCGCTCCCGTCCGGCGCCGGCGGCTACTACCAGCAGGCTCTGTGGCCTGCTCCAGGGTGGTGCGCCAGGTGATCACCCGGCGCGCTACTCTAGAGCAAGCCGCAAAGCCGGCTGGCGGTAGCCGCCAGTGTCGGATGGTAGGGAATGGCCCGGAAAGGTGAGGAGGGGGCGCGCGGAGGGGAGGGGGGTGCTTACCTTTTAGGGATGCCTGTCCGGCGCCAGCGGCTACTACCAGCAGGCTCCGCGGCCTGCTCCAGGGTGGCGCGCCGGGTGATCACCAGGCGCGCTACTCTAGAGCAATCCGCAAAGCCGGCTGGCGGTAGCCGCCAGCGCCGGACGGGAGCGAACGGCCCTAAAAGGTAAGCAGTGGCGGGGAAGGGGGCTTACCCCCCCCGGAGCCGTCCGCTTCTATCCGCTGATGGCCCCAGGGGGGGTAGGGAGCGCAGGGGAGGGGGCTTACCTGCCGGGGCCGTCCACAGCGGACGGCCCCGGGGGGGAGGGAGTTAGGCCCCCCTCACTCACCCGCCGCCATTTTTTCCTCATAGACTTGCATTGCAATGCAAGTCTATGGGGGAAAAAATGGCGGCCGATCCAAACATTTATCATTTTTGGATCGGGATCGGACTCGATCCGGTCCGGGGGGCCTCCGATTTTGTCCGAACCGATCCATGACAAAATTGGAGGTCCCAATCTGGGTCCCGATCCGATCCGGGGGGTCCGTGCACACCCCTACTCAGGGAGCTTGGCCAAAGCCCAAACAAAGTCATGGGAAGGGTAAACATCTCAGTCATAAAAGTCCTGTGCTTCTGCTTAGCACCAGGAACTCCCTCCACCTGAGTCTGGCAGGGAACAATTCGTACAGGCAAACCCAGCCTGCCGAACGCTGAGCTGACCAGGAAGACACAATCACAGAGAAGGTAAAATCTCAGTCCCCAGCCTGCCAAATTCAGAGGTGGCCACAACCATACGATACACAGCAAATGCAAGTTCAAGTCTATGAAAAGCCTCATAGTACTTTTCATGGCACTGTCCTTAGAAATCTAAATCCAAATAGAAGACAGTCCATGTGCAGATTGCTTTCAAAGACTCAAACAGAGATGGATCCAAACAGGGAAGGATTTCAGGCCTTGTGTCAAAAGGTGATCCTAGTAAAGCTCATTGGATTTTGCCCTCGCTTTTGAAAGGAGCCTTGGCCTGTTCAAAGCCACTTGACAGACAGGGGCTCTGGCCTGTAAATCACGCCCGTGTCCAAACAGGGCAGCACCACTCAGCCCACCAAGATGACACTACAAACTGAGTGACTCCCTCAACAAGTGGGCCCCCACTTTTGTAAACACTATCAGTTTTCCACGGAGGTCTTGCAGCTCCAAGGCCAAGAAAGGGAGCGAGTGAGCTGCTCCCATGAGAACTCTTGACAGAGATAAGTTGCACAGACATTCCAAAATTATTTCTAATAAATCGACCTACAATCAGCAAAGCCTCTGGCTTTGCTGAACTTAGTACCTGACACTGAACATGTCTAGTATTCTGTCATAATTGATTTTAGCTGTTTAAACTGTGAGGAGGACATGCCAGGTAAGGAGAACGTGGCTCAAACAGTTAACGGCTGTGCCATGTTCCAGTCCTCCTCGCAACCACAGGTTTGTTGGTTGCCCTATCAGCCAGCTCTTGGGATTCCGAATGCTGCTCTTAAATGCCAGATCGGTATATAATAAGACCTCCCTCATCCACGATTTAATTGTGGATGAGGCAGCCAATCTGGCATGTATAACCGAGACCTGGGTGGGTGAGCAGGGAGGAGTTAGCCTCTCCCAGTTATGCCCACCAGGATACTTGGCTCAGCATCAGGGTAGACCTGACGGCCGGGGAGGGGGGGTTGCTGTGGTCTATAGGAACTCCATCTCCCTCTGCAGGCTCCCTGTCCATGTGACTACTGGTCTGGAGTGTTTGCACCTTTTGTTGGGTCATTGGTACAGATTAGGGATTCTGTTGGTGTACCGCCCACCCTGTTGCTCAAAGGACTCCCTAGGTGAGCTGACGGAGGTGGTCTCGGGTGTACTGCTGAGATCCCCCAGACTGTTGGTTCTGGGGGATGTCAACATTCATGCTGAGGGCACTTTATCTGGGGCAGCTCAGGATTTCATGGTCTCCATGACAACCATGGGACCATGGGACCCAACATGCCATTGGCTCAACGCATGTAGCAGGGCATACTCTAGATCTGGTTTTCGCAACTGGACATGGAGATGGTGATTTGAAAGCAGAGGACTTTACATCAGTCCTTTTGTCATGGTCAGATCACTGCTTGCTGAGGTTTAGACTTACAGCGGCTTTTCCCCTCTGCAAGGGTGGGGGACCTATAAAGATGATCCACCCCTGGAGGCTAATGGATCCGGATGGTTTCCAGAGGGCTCTGGGGAGTTTTCCAGCTGATAGGGCTGGCTCTCCTGTCAAAACCCTGGTTGATCTGTGGAATGCAGAAATGACCCGAGTGGTTCATATGATTGCTCCTGAGTGCCCTCTCCTGTGTAGAGCTTGTACGGCTCCATGGTATACCCCAGAGCTGAGAGCAATGAAACAAAATAGGAGACGGCTTGAGGGCAGATGGAGACGAACTCCTGATGGATGCAATCAGACACTGGTAAATGCCTATAGTAAGGTATATTCAGGGGCAGTGAGGGTGGCAAAAAAGCAATACTTTGCTGCCACCATCAAATCATCAATCTGCCACCCAGCGGAGCTTTTCAGAGTTGTCCGGGGGCTATTACATGCCAGCCCCAAGGATGTGCTACAACCATCTGAGGCCTGCTGTACTGAATTTGCTAGGCACTTCCAGAATAAAATCTTTGGCATCCGCCAGGACTTAGACTCCAGTGTTATAGCAGGTAAATCTAGTGAGGTGTCCAGAGCACAGGCTTGTCCTGTTTTCCTGGATGAGTTTCAGTTGATACAGCTCGAAGATGTTGACAAAGTGCTTGGACAGGTTCATGCAACCACCTCTGTATTGGATTCTTGCCCCTCTTGGCTAATAAAAGCTAGCAGGGATGGAACAGCCAGTTGGGCCAGGGAAGTGATTAATGCCTCTCTACGAGAGGGAGTGGTCCCAGGCTGCTTGAAGGAGGCAGCAGTGAGACCACTCCTGAAGAAATCTTCCCTAGACCCCGAAAATCTTAATAACTATAGACCTGTGGCAAATATGCCATTCCTGGGCAAGGTCCTTGAGCGAGTGGTTGCGAGCCAGCTCCAGACACTCTTGGATGAGACTGATTATCTGGATCCATTTCAGTCCGGCTTCAGGCCTGGTTTTGGCACGGAAACAGCCTTGGTCGCCCTGTATGAGGGATGACCTATGTCGGGAGAAAGACAGGGGGAATGTGACTCTGTTGATTCTCCTTGATCTCTCAGCGGCTTTCGATACCATTGACCATGGTATCCTTCTGGGATGACTGGCTGAGTTGGGAGTGGGAGGCACTGCACTGCAGTGGTTCCGCTCCTACTTGGCGGGGCGGCTCCAGAAGGTGGTGCTTGGGGGACATTGCTCGGCCCCGTGGATTCTCCAGTATGGGGTTCCTCAGGGGTCAGTCTTGTTCCCCATGCTGTTCAACATCTACATGAAACCATTGGGAGCGGTCATCTGGAGTTTTGGAGTGTGTTGTCATCAGTACGCTGATGACACACAACTCTATTTCTCCTTCTCATCTTCAACAGGTGAGGCTGTGGATGTGCTGAACCAGTGCCTGGCTGCTACAATGGACTGGATGAGGGCTAACAAACTGAAACTCAATCCAGACAAGACTGAGATGCTGTTAGTGGGTGCTTCTGCTGACCGGATGGAGGGTGTTCAACCTGTTCTGGATGGGGTTGCACTCCCACTGAAGGAGCGGGTTCGTAGCTTGGGGGTTCTCCTAGAACCATCTCTGTCACTTGAGGCTCAGGTGGCCTCGGTGGCCCCGAGTGCCTTCTACCAACTTCAGTTGGTGGCCCAGCTACTCTCCTATCTGGACAGGATAACCTGGCTTCAGTTGTCTATGCTCTGGTAATCTCTAAATTGGATTACTTCAATGCACTCTACGTGGGGCTGCCTTTGAAGACAGTTCAGAAGTTGCAGCTTGTGCAAAATGCATTGGCCAGAGTGATAAGAGGAACCAGAAGGTTCGAGCATATAAGACCTACTCTGGCCCGCTTGCATTGGCTGCCTATACATTTCCGAGCCCAATTCAAGGTGCAGGTTTTAACCTATAAAGCCTTACACTGCTTGGGACCACAATACCTGATGGAACGCCTCTCCTGACATGAACCTACCCGTACACTACGATCCACATCGAAGGTCCTCCGGTTGCCTACTCCAAGGGAGGCACGGAGGGTGGCAACAAGGGAAAGGGCCTTTTCAATGGTGGCCTGCCAATTATGGAATGATCTCCCTAACGAGGCTCGCCTGGTGCCAACATTGTTATCTTTTCAGCGCCAGGTCAAGACTTTCCTCTTCTCCCAGGCATTTAACAGCATATGATGAGCGTTTTTGTGTTTTTGTGTTGTTGTTGTGCTTTGACCCAGAAGGATATGTTTTTATGCTTTATGCTTTAAAATTTTGTATATTGGTGTTTTAATTGTTCAATGTTTTTAATTTTTGTAAACCGCCCAGAGAGCTTCGGCTATAGGGCAGTATATAAATGGAATAAAATAAAATAAATAAATAAATACATAAATATAAACTTTGCATATTGATTTCTTTTTATGCTGTTTTTATCTGTGTATTGTTGTGGACTGCCCAGAGAGCTTCAGCTGTTGGACACTATAGAAATGAAATTAATAATAATAATAATAATAATAATAATAATAATTTATTTATGTATAACTCGCCTCTCCCTCCGGATCAAGGCGGGGAACAACAATAAATATAAACACAAGAACCACAAAATAGATAAAATATTAAAACAAATAAAAACTAATACATCATTAAAAACATCTTAAAATTCAACTGGGTAGGCCTGCTGGAAGAGATCAGTCTTCACGGCTATCTTAAATTCATGAAGACTGCTAATTTGTCGAATCTCCTCTGGCAGGCCATTCCACAGTCTGGGAGTGGCAGAAGAGAAGGTTCTCTGGGTAACACTCGTCAGCCTGGTTCTTCCCAGAGGACCTGAGTGTACGGGGCAGATTATACGGGAGAAGGCGATCCCGCAGGTAACCTGGACCCAAACCATGTAGGGCTTTAAAGGTAATAACCAACACTTTATACTTCACCTGGAAATAAATGAAATAAATAAATAAATAAATAAAAATATGCATAAAGCAGAATGAAATGGTAGAATGCTGAGGTGGTACAATGGTGTACTACTTCAGATTGCAGATGGAGGAAACATTTTGAATGCTGTACAATATTAAGCAACATGTGACACATATTTGGCCCAGAAACCTTTGCATCTAGCAAGGCTCCTGTACCAACCCACATAATAGGCTATATTACAAATATTCATCCAAAATACAGTTATTTGTTCTTCCACATTTTTCTTATAGGTGAATCTCTGTCATAAGCTTAAGTTTTCATTTAAAAAGTAAATGATATATTAAAATGTATTATCTTATGAAAGTTGAATCAGTTTGATCCTAATGAAGCATTCAAACAGAAATATTTGGGCTGCCATGCTGTGATGTTTGACTGAAACTTTCACTGGCTTAAGAACTTGCTGTGGGAAAGACGGAATTTTTCCAGCTAAACTCTGAAAAAGGCAAAATATGTTTTAGAGAAGAAAGTCGGGAAAAAAGAATAACTGTTAGACAATGCAAAGGACTTTTTTTTAAAAAAAAAAAAATAGAAAATAGGATCTGAGAAAGAGAAACAAGTATCATCCTATTTAAGAGACTTACAGAAATATAGCTCAGTAAAGCTGTCAAGTAAAGATGTAAACATATTACTTCCCAAAAGCATAGCTGAGACTTTGGGAAGAAATTATAATTAATAGTTAGAGAAATTCCTGTTTTGTGAGAAACATATGACAGTGGTTGATAAGAAATAATTTATTATTATTATTATTATTATTATTATTATTATTAGATTATCTCTTTCTTGCTCATGGCAGTTTTTCTAGACGGACATGACGGCCTTTGCCAAGTCATGCTGTCTTTTATTGATTCAGGAATTTCCTGACGATTGAGCATGTTTTAATTATGACTGTTTTCTGGATGTTGGCGTGGATGTATTCTGGTAGGCCCTGTTTCTGTAGGTTTTCTTTATATTTTTTTGATGTGATGCCGGTGACTGATGTGACTAATGGAATAATTGTGACCTTTTCCTGTTGCCAAAGTTCTTTGACTTCCATGGCCAGTGGTGTATATTTTTCTCTCTTTTCTTCTTCCTTTTCAACAACATTTTTGTCATTTGGTATAACTATATCGATGAGGTATGTGTGTTTTTCTGTTTTGTCTATGACCGTTATGTCTGGTCAGTTGCAAGGTATTATCCTGTCCATATTAATTGTTCTGTCCCGGTATATATATTATTATTATTATTATTATTATTATTATTATTATTTGCATTTATATACTGCCCCACAACCGAAGCTCTCTGGGCAGTTTACAAATAAATATGAAAGGCAAAATAGAGGAAGTAGAGGAGGTTCCATCTGTCCTCACAGAACCCAACATCGATTCTCATAGGATGCTACATCTGATTTTAGAAGGACAATGCAACCGGTCCTCATTGCTCCCAGCTCAGAAACGTCATTTGATAACATCCTATAATCTTTAAAGACACTTCTCCTAAATTATTCTTTGAAAAGTTTAAATTGTATTTTGTCTGCATCTACTAGGTAATTTTATATTTGCTCAGTGCTCTTATATATGAAATGTAGAAACTGCTTGAGATGTTGAAGCGAAAAATTAAAGGACACACCTGATCTCAGAGTCCTCTATCTATTTGTCTCTGGCTGAATTCGGATGACACAATAAGCAACTGGGGATGGGGGAACAATTGTCACTTGTATTGACTATTGTGTCATCCGAATGCTGCCATAGTCAACTCAGCGTTGATCTTAATCCACACCACAGTTGATTATTTATTACCATGTTGTGTGGGGAGTATCCTCTAGATGAACAACTGTAAAGTTGATTATTACCCCACCACTGACTATCGTGTTGTCCAAATTCAGCCTCTGTGTTAATACCAAGAATATTGTAAACTTACAGATCCTAGATGACATCTCTGTCTATATATGCATCTGTTCCTAGATGACATATGCATAGGATGGTTATTGCTAATCTGTGATCACGAAATACCCAAATCCTATAGCACAATGGCCCAAGAAGATATGGATAAACCTGTCACAAAGAGCAAGAAAACCTCATCCTCCAAGTAGATGGCTGTGCAGCAGGGAGCAGGGTTGTGCTGGAGCCTTTCTTGTAATCTTTCTGGGCTGTGTTTCAGCTTGCTATAGAGCATAACAAGATCACAAGCAATTAATGTAACTGGCTTGTAAAAGCACTGACTTATATGCTACAAAGTACACCTCTTTTTCAAAAAGCCTTGTTAATTTGTTTTAGCCAAATTAAATAAAAGACATACAAACAGCATCTTTAGTCCGTCATTTTGTGTAGAAGAGAGGATTGATTGATTGCACAAAATAGTTAAAGGAAACGCCAGTGCTAGAGAAATAAAGAAAAGCTTTTCTGAGTACAGAACTCAAATCCAGGTAAATGTGATGGATGCCCATTGTTGTTCTCACTGTGAGGCTCTCCATCAATATAATTAAATTAAAAGTGAAGAAGTGGATTGAAATGGTCTCATCACTCCTTTGGAACATGGGGAGAGAAAGAGAGTATAATAAGTAAGTAACAACTGCCTACAACCAAAACACAAGAGAAGTTGCAGGTGGGGAGAAAGACCTCGGTCAACCGAATACTGTTGAACACTTCATCTTAATTTTCTTTTCTGCCTCACTGCTGCAGAAACAAGCTGGTCTCATGTGGAACTGGAAATATTATGTTTCATGTCAGAACAAATTAAATGTCTCCGCTCACCTAAACCAGTATGGTGTTTTTTCCCCTCCTTCCAGATCACCTAGCATCTAGTTTAGTTAATGAAATGAAGCTTGGGATGTTTGGTGAGGTCTGATTGAAGAATCTGAATAATTCTTCATCAAAAACCATTTTGTGGCTGGTTAAGATGACCTGTGAATTGACAATACTGAGCTATTTTATGGGCTAGGACTCTACATCGGGGAAGTTTTATTTTTGTGTCGGGCTGCTTAGAACTTCCATTTTTAAAGATGAGTTCTGTGCAAACCAAGACTAATACCCTTGCCCCAAGCAGAAATTGGGACACAACAAATATCAGATGTTCGGGGAGTGAAGGCTGCATAAAACTGTCTGGGATAATATTTTACTGAATGTAGCAACAGTGTTATGAGTAGTTATTGCAGATCCACAATAACTACTCAGACAAAAAAGCACCTCGTTAAGGACAAAATGTTTCATCGCCACTATCATCATAATCTCATCTTATTTATACATATCCTAATGGCACACTGATGTGGTCAGGAACCTTTACATTTTGAGCATGAAAAGGCCACTTGTAAACAAAACTGTGGTTTCTGCATACTTTGGGGGCACTCTAAGCATACAGAGCTATGTGGTTTGGAACCAGATTTAGTTGTGGGCCACTGGGCTGGTGGAAGCAGACATACCCACCCTCCTCCCTACTGCAGCCCCTCTAGTTCCATGAAAATGCTACAAAGAGGGTCAGGGGACCCCACTGGATTGGGTGAGCTAAATAGGGAGGAGAGGATTCCCTCAAAATTAAGTGGAAGCCCATTCCACCCACAGAAGGCAGATCTAACTCTCTATGGCCGTCATCAGTTTGATGCACACCCACCGCGACTTTGATCCACTTACTCAGCGCTGGACTCATACAACATTGTCCCTGTCGAGCTGTTCTCTCGCCCTGAGGTCTCAGTTTTTAGTTTCTCTTTCGATGTATCCCTGAACGGGCAAAGTCCGAAACGCAAATTTTGAACAGGCCAAGCTGAGGTATTGCAGCAATACCGTTCATGTGATTCAAAACACTAGACTCGCATAGGAAATGGAGGGGGAACCCGCAGAAGCAAACCGGGGGTTGGGTGGGTGGGTGGAAGTAGGTGTGATGAAGCTCTATGTTTGTAAAGGAAAGGAAAGGGAACCCTCTCCTTCCACATCCACAAACAACCCAATGAGACCTGGGCATGTTCAGTGGCTTCCAGGAACTATTTGTGAATTGGAAAATAAAAATGGAAAGCTCTGTGTGTGTGTGTGGGAGAGAGAGAGAGAGAGAGAGAGAGAGATTGAAGATTGGTTGAGCCCCTTATAGCCTATAGTAAGGTATGACTGGCTGGAGCATTGAACAGGAGCATTCCTGTTAGGGGGTGAGGATCTACTGCAACATTTTGTTCCAGGCCCCACTCATGATCACCTGTTTTGGTGCATAATGACCTGGTCTGCTAATTAATAGCAAGCAAGGGTCAGCATTTTTCACAGGGAATTAGATGAGTTAAAGCCAGTCGTTTGGAAACACATAGACACATGCACACAGGTTAAGGACAATGCACAGTAATGGTACAATATGAAGTAACATGCAGTCACTTTTGAAATTTCTGCCTCTGTAAAAATTGCACAACCACTTCTCCAAACAAGTATCCTGAATGCTGAGAGTCATTTTTCGATGAGGAGGGAGTAACAAGGAAGTTTTTGCATGGGTGCACAAAAAGAATATATGTCCTGTCCGATGCGTCCTCACAAAAACTGCATGAATGTAGCTGAGTTATTACACCACTACTCAGATCTACAGTGTGGTAGTAAATTCTGCCTTTTTCTGTAAAACCTGGAGAAATAGCAACTACACTGGCACCTGAACGTTGGTGGGAGAGAAGTCTCATTTCCAATTCAAAACTCAGGACATAGGATTCTTGGGTTTGCTCAATATCCCCACTTCACCATTATAGCATGCCTGCTCTGTGCAGTCTGTTCCCATCCATTCTAAGATGAAGGGTCCCCCCTCCACACTGCAACACCTGAAAAATGAAGCCAAAATGGCACTGAGCAAATATTGAAAAGGCATCAATTAATGACATTGCAAACGACACAGTTTTTCCTATTCTGCTACATTTCTTTCTTCTCATTTCAGTTTCTTATTCCATCCTCTGAGAATGTATTGTATACTGAATGTGGCAAAGCACCAATAATATTGATTCAGAGTTTGAGGCAGAGAAAGTAAGATTCAGTTTTTACCCCACCCATCAGCATCAATGGCCTTTCTAATATCACTGTAGGCAGGTGTCAAATCATCCAGGATTAGCTTTGTCATTCTTTCCGGACAGTCCTTGGTTATCCTAATTTAGACAAATGGAAGCAACAATGTTCCTGTCTGAAAGGCCCACACCTCAGTAAGTTTAAACCTTCACAGTCAATTTGGGGGCATGTTGTAAAGTGCAGGCTTTTCATTTTGGGCATTGACCAGGCCTGTCAAACTTTTCTGTTGCCCCAGATGAATGCAACCTAGAATACATTCAACAGTTTTCCTGGGCATGTGCAGAAGGAATCAATTACTTTCTCCCAGAGCAAGTTCCTCATTTGCTCATCTGCATAGGTATTTGCAGTTTGGGTTCAGTATGTAGATTCAAATAGATTGGAGTGGGCAATTGTGCCCTCCCTATGTTTTGGCCTACAAGTCCCACAATCCTTCACCATTGGTTATGGTGTCAAAGGCTGGTGGATGTTGCAGGCCCAAAAATCTGGTTGTCCTAAAACTGACTCCTCCTGAAATATATGAAGCGACCTTATATGAAGTGATTTGTCCATATAGTTGAATATACCTCAGCAGCAATTTTCATTGTATCAGGTTAGGGAATTTTCCCCAGTCCTTGAAATCCCTCAGATCCTTTTAACTGGTGATATCAAGAGACTGACTGGACCTGTGATCTTCTGTAGGTGCCCTGCTATTGACCTTATAGTTAATTAAAATGGCATTCGTAGCTTTTATATCTCAATTTCCTTCAGGGAAACTCGAAGGCAGACTTCCATCCCGATCAAACTGAAACCTGCTTGAAATATGAATAGTACCATATCATTTTCTTTGGCTTCCCAACATTCTTCATAATACACATGAGGTGGTCTTATAGGAACCTCCATTCCACCCATCATTTTGAAACATAAGAAGGTGAAAAGTCAGGCTATTTGGCAGTCCATGTCTTCTGCAAGAAAGGTATTAGATACTGCTGAGAACAAAAAGAGGAGGCACAGGCCATCACAGAAGATAGCTGGCGGTGAGAACAAAGTTTATTTGGGATGAATTTGGGCCTTGAAATAATTGGGCAGTTTTAGAACGTATCGTTAAGACTGTAATTCAATGCACACTCAATTGGATGTAAATCCCACTGAACTTCATGGGACTTCTGTCTGAGTAAACATGCATAGGAACAAGCTGTAAATTCTTTGCTTTCTCCATCTGTAACGTGAAAGCAAAACCTACATTGACTAGACATGGATAATAGATTTTAGCATGCAAGCAGTACAAGAGCAAGAAGCATGCTTTTATAGACCCGTCAAAACAACTTGAAATAACATGCAAATAAAAAAACTGGGGAAGCTTCTGTATTGAGCCATCAGCTCAATGGACTCATATAGCTTAGGAGGCTATAGAAGATGCACAGTTTAAAAGAAAAAAATATGTTCTTCTTCCTATATGACTGTGAGGGTCAGAGGAAATTTATTTTTGAACTGAAGTTTAAGACCCACATTGCGGAGCGAAGGACGAGAAATAAAGAGGCGACACAAGAATTGGGATGTAAACAAGGGCCACTTTATTATTTACAGATATCAAAAGGGGGGAGGTAATCCTAAGCGGGCATTTTGCATGGCCAGCCAGGCCATTGAAGGGGTCGGGTGAGACATTCACAGCCCGAGAAGTGGCGCCTGCGCTCTCGCCACCCCCCGAGCTTCCCCAATCTGAGGTGGGGGGCCTTCCGGTGTCGTCTCCCCTCGCGCCGTAGGGCTCCGAGTAGACGAGAAGGGTTGGCCCCAAAGGTAAGCCTTATCCCCCCAACTGATGCCGCAGGGCTCTCAGTGGTTGGACCTCAGGCGTTACCCATCACCTAACAGTGCCTGTGAATGCTCACCATTAAAAAACATACAAATGCCCGCTCCTACCGCCCAACATAGTGACCAAATAGCCAATTAACTTAATTAACAACCCATCCTGCTTTTGCAGTGTGAAGTAGGCGAAAAAACTCACAACCAAGTTAGATTGTGAGCAAAAAATTCCTACTTGGCCTCAAAATGACGACCGGCGAACCCACACTGACAACAGGGGAGGGCGGGAGGGAACTGTGGAACAAACTGTGGATATGAGGAGAGGTCCCTGGGCTTAAATAGCCGTAGACCCCTCCCATCTCCGGTGGCACCACCCTGGGTCAGCAAATAGCAGACCCAAACGTCACCTCACCCCATCCTCACCCGCAACCACCTCTCCCCACCCAGCAAGCCGGGTAAGGAAAGGCCATTCTGAGGATTGAAATTATGCCACTTGGCATTAAATCACAAAAATTGGCAACCTTTTGTCCCAAGACAAATTCTTCTATTGCTTTTAATTGCTATTCATTTTGATTTAAGCTATTATTTATGCTATACCTTTTGGATATGCCAAGCCTGAGTGTTCATGTATCCTATTTCATCTCATTTCTAACAGACTTGTGATAGGGAACAAGTCCAAAGGTTGTCAGCAAAGAAAGACCATTTGGGGCACTCACTCTGCATTAGTTTAAAGGATAGGACAGAAAGAATGTGAAATGGTAGTGTGTCTCTTTTCCCTCTCTCATTAAAACTCTAATCCTACAACTACAAAAAGGTAGTCTCAATTATCCAGACATACAGGAAGTCTTCTCCTCCTCCTCCTCCTCCTCCTCCTCCTCCTCCTCCTCCTCCTCCTTCTGCTGTTTCTGCTTTTTCTCTATGATAATTAAGAATGGAATTCACAGCTACCTCTGGATACCAAGTGGTGGGAAGAATTAAGATTTTTTTTAAAAAAAATGTATATTGTTTTAAAACAATGTTCTGCATGCCTAAACGATAAATAAATTCTTATTTTTTCATGCATAATTCTTATTTTAGGCATATGCAAATTTAAGCCAATTTAATCAAACTGACTAAAAGTCAGCTAAGATTCCTTTAGTTGAGAGACAGCCTGATTATTACAGCTACTATAGCATTCAGGTGTGCTAAGTACAGTGCTATTTTATCTCCTGGATTCTCAAAAGGACAAAGGGGACAAAAGATAAAGCATAAGAAAGACAGTGGAATTCTGGATTTTCGCTGTTCAGATAGGTTGTTCCCGCTCTTTTGCAATGAGCCAGCTCAGAAGCAAAATAAATAAATAAATTAAAAATTGCTAGTTGCTTTTGTCGTCACTTAGGACACATGTCTCTTAATTGCTCCCCCCCCCATCAGCAGTTTTCAATAACGTAACATAGTTCGGGCTGAAGGCTCAGAGCCACTGAGAAGCCCTCTACCTGGCATGATGCCCTTACTAAGCCTCTGTGCAAGCTGATAAGTGGCTTTCCATAAATATATCTAATGGTCACAAAATGCAAAGAAAGCCTATGACTGACAGCACAATCCTATGCATGTCTACACAGAAAGTTCAGTGGGGCTTACTCCCAAATAACTGTGCCTAGGACTGCAGCCTTAATTACCCCCCCCCCCCGCTCCACACATATATCCTGACCTTTAAAGCTCATGTTGTGCTTCTCCCCACATTGCACTCAGGGCTCTTGTCCCTGTTGTGTCATCCTGATTTCAGGATTTCCCAGCATTTTCATAGCTGTGCAGCTCTGGAAGCAAATACCAGCTTTCTGGGATGTGGGGATGATCCCGGGCTTTCCCGCTTCTGGGATCACTCCCCAGTGTGCACACACCAGTGCGACATTCTGGATGTTTTGGCGAGGCGTGGCTTTTTCTCTTTTCTCTTTTTTGAAGCAGGAACTGGTCATGCAATTGCAATCCTGCGAAAAAGTAAGTAAGTAAAAACAAAAAAAACTTAAAACAAAAGCGCCAGCAGCCATCCTGGGGATGGCAAAATTGCTCCCCCTGATGGGCACGGAGTCACCCTATGCAGTTCCATGCCTGTTTAAAGAGCCCCACTACTTGTGAGGAGGAGGGAGGACCCGGGAGCGCTGGCCACAATACTCATGGTCCTTGGGGTTATCCTGGGGCTGTGGTAAAAAATGAGATAAAAGTAGTCCATCTTATTCCTAGGAAAGTGAGTGGTCCTTACCAGTTGACCGCAGGATCCCCTGTGCATCACTTGGATACACAGGGACAACCTTGAGTTGACCCCGGGATAAGTGGCTGGTGTAGACATGACCAAAGAATGCTGCAGCTGTGCAAAGTTTTAAGTCCTAAATATCCACACATGAGTCTTGTTTCATAAAGGAAATGTTAAGGTGCTCAGAAACGCAAATTATCCGCTGGAAAAATCAGAGAACCAAATATGGCTTTGAAGAGATTAAGAAATATATGGATGTATCCGCTGCGTAATCCTGAAATGATATCAGTGTTCATTATGCAAAAGTGGGGAACACAAGTCTAAGCGTCCTGTAGTGGCAATGTCTTAAATAATACACAGTGCTTATCAGAAAATGAATATCTTGTTTAATGGATTTGTAACAGGTTCCTCTGTACAACACTTTCCTCCTGAAAGTTACTTTTCGAAAAAAAATAATTATTTAGACATACAAAGTTTACATGATTTACTCTGAAGTCTCTGGCAGACACATTTTTATCTTTTCTCTTTGACAGCACCTCACTTGCTTATTTTTACTCCATTAATCTTCCCAGCTTCATATACCTCCATTTTGTTATCATGCTTTTACATATTGGCTTCATTTAAAAATTGCTGCATTGAAGATTTGTGTGTGTGTGTGTGTGTGTGTGTGTGTGTGTAGGGGTGGAGAAGGAAGCATTTCTGCTTTGATTTTTCAAAGCAACTTATCTCGTCCCCACTTTCTTCTGCTTTTTCTCATGAATGTAACAAACTACAGACTAGCAAACCCGATATATGGCTTATTAAGAACCAGAGGGTGGCACTGGTCTTTCACAGCTAGACAGTTTAGGTCATGCAGTGAATAGTTTTACATAAGGTGCAATGCATACATTCTACTATCCCCCTTCCTTGCCCAATTCCATGTTTGAAATGAGCAAGGAGACATATGTATACTCCTATCTCTTGAGATGTATCTGCAGTTCAGAGAATGCTGGGATATATATATATATATATATATATATATATATGAAGGAACCGGCACTGCCATAAATACACCTGTGTATCTTAGATATATATAGATATACACAAACACACACATATAGATAGATATAGATAGATAGATAGCTATAGCTATAGCTATAGCTATAGATAGATATACTTTTGTAAACTGCCCAGAAATGTGTATATAATCTTGTACATCATATGAAAAAAAAATCAAATAAACAAACAAATATGCCAGAGGCCTGGATTATGCTGCTGGATGCGGTGGATCAGTTTTAGTTACTATTACCTGATTATAGAGTTTATAATTTTCCTGAAGTGTATCAGGCCCAACCTCAAAATGCAATTGTCAATTTTTATGCTGCTGTAATTGCCTGGACTGCTGTTATGTTGTGAGTTCTGATGGGGTGGTGGTGTAGCTGTTGGATTTCTCCTAAAGCAAGGGAAAACAAAGTCGTGGCATTTTGCAATTAAGTCCCCTAAAGAGCTCATGTCTGTAGCCTTACAATAGGCCAAGATGATAGCAACGAGGTGGTGGAAAGCAAATATTTAAAAGTGTTTCTGTTGAATAAATCATCTAACCAGCATATTAGTGTTATGCAGACCGCTCATCTGTTGTTCTGCAGGGCCCAAGCGACAACAGAGTTTCAGAACTCAGAAGAAAGAAACATATCAAAATACAGCAAACTGAAGTCAAAACACTGGTGTGTGAAAGTGCAAATAGACAGAAGCATTTCTGAGCAAAGTGGTGTATATATGTATCCTTTATTGCAGTCAGAGCACACAACTTGCTTTGAAAATTGGAAAGCTTTCAATACCCAAACATTTTCCCTGTTGATCCTGCCAAGCCAATACAAGGGGGAAATTCCACAAGTAAGCATTCATTCAATCAATCAACCAAATATTTATTACGGTCATAAGACCAGCATACAAAGTGCACAGCATAATACATATATACATATAACATACAGGTGTAATACTAAAATATAATCTTAATTACTCTAAAACTGCATTTAAAAATTCATGTTTCCATAATAAGTAGATAATATTATCCCACGTCTGCAGGCAATTGCGGCCGCACAAAACCTTGCCACCTTAGCAGTTATCTGGGCGTTCTGATCAGCCAGGAGGTACTTTAAATAGAATGCATCAGATCTCCCTGGTTTCTTCTGTAAGGTGGGGACTATGAAAATATGTATGCATTAGAGAATCATGAACGGAGTAATACTCAACGGACCGTGGATCAGAACTTACACCCCTTGTACAAGAGCAGGTATAACATGAAATGAACCTGTATGTTAAGATGCTTACCTACACTTCTCCGTTCCACACCCTATCATGTATTCCTTGCAGGCAGTGGCTTCTGTTGGCTTGTATTGATCAAGTCCTAGGCCAGGCGAAAAACCAAACAGCAATGTACTGTAAATAATTGCTAGAACAATACATGAAAATGGGGAGAAGAGAGTGGGGTTACTCCTACCAATAGCTGATATATAGACAAACATGTTTAAAGCTCCTTCCAAGTTTCTTGACTGCCCGCTGCAAAGTGAAAGACTAAACCTTCTCTGAACCTTGCAAGCAGATGACCCTTCTCACAGAGAAAGTGCAGCAGTACACATTTTCTGCTAATCTGGGGAAACACCGGGGGGGGGCAAATATCTATGGGCCTCACACCACAATTCAGCCTACCCAGAGGCAGGTGTATGGGGCATGATTATGGAAACTACTTTAGATTTAGTATGTTGCTATCCTGGATAGGTTAAGTTGCAAAACCTAAAGATTAAACTAAATCATACTGTGCATTTTGAAAAAATCTTGGTGAGAGAACATACAGATAGTCTCTTGCCTCTCTCATTCTTAATCAGTACAAGAGTTACCTTCATAAACTACATAATATGGATGTGTCCCAGGAAGGGATGTATGGATTATATAAAACCTGTTCCATCTATATTTCATGGATCGTCAGGTGCCTTTCATTCTGTCATCTGCTCATCGAGGGAATCATATATTTGGGAGTTTCTACATTAGTGCGAATTCATATTTGCAGAAATTTGTACTTGTACAAATTTCCACTTTCACAAATGTGCATATCCCCATGCACATTTTTACGCTTTAGGCTATGGAGGAAATATGCATTTACGGCTGCTCATTTTGTATGCTTTTTTATTACTAAATTTGTGCAAAGTTCAGGAAGGTTAGGAAATCATCTGTAAATCCATGGAATCTGTCCAACTGGAGGGAAACCAGTCCACTATGGAATCCGTGGGTTGGATCATAAAAATCTGTATGCTGTTGATTCCATTGCAGATTTTGCCAACATTCGTAGTCCCAGTTATCATAACGCTGAGTTATCATAAAGTATCCACCTGAAGGCCAGTGTGTCACATGGACAGTAGGCCGATTGGCTACCACACATGCCAGTCATGCCATTTGTGTGGATCCAAGCCATCAGCTTGGATTAGAATGTCCACTTTCCCATTGTAATGTGTTCTTCAAATTAGTTAAGAAGTGTTATCTTTACCTATAAAGCGGAAAGTATGTGTGCATCACGTATGTCTGGAAATGTTTACCCACTTCTAGACGAGTTAGAAACTTGACATGGTGACACAGTGATAGGTCTGGCTGTACAATGAACCAGAAAAATCTAAAAAAACATGAATTTTGGGGGTTTAAGTATTTTTTTAAGAATTTAATAAAAACCAAGGCTTATGTGTACAACTCCCAACATGCCTTGGGCGGAACTCCCAACCATGCTTACCCTTGATCCCAGCCTTGTGTCCACCACAGACATATGTCAGCCAAGCAGCAACCTCCTTCCTCTGCTTCTGCATCTCTATTTCCCCCCGCCGCATGCTGCAACAATGGCTAGTGGAAGACAGGGAAACAAGGACTGCAGTGACTTCACAACATAATACTACTAGTGGCAGATGTGCATATAGTTTGGCCTGAGATGCTTTAGCGCAGATTTCTATTCATGTGTAACTTATTGTGGGCATGCATGTGTGAGGCTGATTCCTACTCCCACTAAGGCATTTGTGAGTGTGCAATAGAAGTTTTATAAATTAGCACAAATGAGACTGATGGAAAGCCATTACACACATTATCCGTCCTTCAGGGTGGTATATTGGCTGTGTCTCTCATGTAGAAGCTTTGCGCAGTTGGTGATTTTTAGTTATGTGCTGAAATACGTTTCAATCCAAAATAAATTATAGGCTATGGATCAAAGTGGAGCCTGAAAGAATGCTGTGTAAAATTATGTGTATCCCATTCCACTGACAGAGTGGAATAGCAGCTGTTGTACCATATCTTATCTAGGTGACCTGCATCACCTGCCATTATATAGAGTTAAACCTGGACCAGAGCTTAAAGAACAGTTTTTAAACCATTCTCCCTCTGTAGACAGATGAACCTTATGTTGGTAACTATTTTTTCAATGCTAACACCAGCATTTAAGCATTGCATTTGGTCTTGTAACTATGAGACCCATTCCATCAGTACCGTTTGTTATGTGATGCGCTCTAGTTAGATCCATGTACAAACTTGCACACATTCTAAACGAGACCTACAGACCCACCTATATTTATTTATTTATATTTATTTATTACATTTGTATACCGCCCCATAGCCGAAGCTCTCTGGGCGGTTTACATAGGATTAAAAACAATTAAAAACAATATACAAAAATTAAAACAGCAAAAACATACAACATACACACAATCTGTACATTTAAAAACCACTTCAACACTTCAAAAAAACAAAAACAAAAAAAAAACAAAAAAAACAAAAAAAAAAAACCTACAAAAACAAAACAAAACAGACCCAGGCTCCTCAGATATTGCCAAATGCCTGAGAGAAGAGGAAAGTCTTGACCTGGCGCCGAAAAGATAACAATGTTGGCGCCAGGCGGGCCTCGACAGGGAGATCGTTCCACAATTGGGGAGCCACCACAGAGAAGGCCCTCTCTCTTGTTGCCGACCTCCGAGCTTCCCTCGGAGGAGGCACTCGGAGGAGGGCCTTAGATGTTGAACGTAGTGTTCGGGTAGGTTCATGTCGGGAAAGGCGTTCCATCAGGTATTGTGGTCCCAAGCCGTGTAAGGCTTTATAGGTTAAAACCAGCACCTTGAACCGGGCTCGGAAACATACAGGCAGCCAATGCAAGCGGGCCAGAGTAGGTCTTATATGTTCGAACCTACTGGTTCCAGTTATCAATCTGGCCGCTGCATTTTGCACAAGCTGCAGCTTCCGAACCACCTTCAAAGGCAGCCCCACGTAGAGTGCATTGCAGTAATCTAACTTGGAGGTTACCAGAGCATGGACAACTGAAGCCAGGTTATCCCTGTCCAGATAGGGACGTAGCTGGGCCACCAACCGAAGTTGGTAGAAGGCACTCCGTGCCACTGAGGCCACCTGCGCCTCAAGTGACAGAGATGGTTCTAGGAGAACCCCCAAGCTACGAACCCGCTCCTTCAAGGGGAGTGCAACCCCATCCAGAACAGGTTGAACACCCTCCATCCGGTCAGCGGAACCACCCACCAACAGCGTCTCAGTCTTGTCTGGATTGAGTTTCAGTTTATTAGCCCTCATCCAGTCCATTGTCGCAGCCAGGCACTGGTTCAGCACATCCACAGCCTCGCCTGATGAAGATGAAAAGGAGAAATAGAGCTGCGTGTCATCAGCATACTGATGACAACGCACTCCAAAACTCCGGATGACTGCACTCATCGGTTTCATGTAGATATTGAACAGCATGGGGGACAAAACTGACCCCTGCGGAACCCCATACTGGAGAATCCACGGGGCCGAGCAATGTTCCCCAAGCACCACCTTCTGGAGCCGACCCACCAAGTAGGAGCGGAACCACTGCAATGCAGTGCCTCCCACTCCCAACTCAGCCAGTCGTGCCAGAAGGATACCATGGTCGATGGTATCGAAAGCCGCTGAGAGATCAAGGAGAATCAACAGAGTCACACTCCCCCTGTCTTTCTCCCGACATAGGTCATCATACAGGGCGACCAAGGCTGTTTCCGTACCAAAACCAGGCCTGAAACCCGACTGAAATGGATCCAGATAATCAGTCTCATCCAAGAGTGCCTGGAGCTGGCTCGCAACCACCCGCTCCAGGACCTTGCCCAGGAATGGAACATTTGCTACTGGCCTGTAGTTATTCAGATTTTCAGGGTCCAGGGAAGATTTCTTTAGGAGTGGTCTCACTGCCGCCTCTTTCAGGAGGCCTGGGACCACTCCCTCTTGCAAAGAGGCATTAATCACTTCCCTGGCCCAGCCAGTTGTTCCATCCCTGCTAGCTTTTATTAGCCAAGAGGGGCAAGGATCCAATATGGAAGTGGTTGCACGAACCTGTCCAAGCACCTTGTCAACATCCTCGAGCTGCACCAACTGAAACTCATCCAAGAAAACAGGACAAGCCTGTGCTCTGGATACCTCACTAGATTCATCTGCTATAACACTGGAGTCTAAGTCCTGACGGATGCCAGAGATTTTATTCTGGAAGTGCCCAGCAAATGTATTACAGCGGGCCTCAGATGGTTCTACCATGTCCTTGGGGCCAGCATGTAAAAGCCCCCGGACAACTCTGAAAAGCTCCGCTGGGTGGCAGGTTGATGATTGAATAGTGGCAGCAAAGTATTGTTTTTTTGCTGCCCTCACTGCCCCTGAATACAGCTTACCATAAGCACTTACCAGTGTTTGATTGCATCCATCAGGAGTTCGTCTCCATCTGCCCTCAAGCCGTCTCCTGTTTTGTTTCATCACTCTCAGCTCTGGGGTATACCACGGAGCCGTTCGAGCTCTACACAGGAGAGGGCGCTCAGGAGCAATCGTGTCAACTGCCCGGGTCATTTCTGCATTCCACAGATCAACCAGGGTTTCGACAGGAGAGCCAGCCCTATCAGCCGGAAAACTCCCCAGAGCCCTCTGGAAACCATCTGGATCCATTAGCCTCCGGGGGCGGACCATCTTAATGGGTCCCCCACCCTTGCAGAGGGGAAAAGCCGCTGTAAGTCTAAACCTCAGCAGGTGGTGATCTGACCATGACAGAGGGGTTGATGTAAAGTTCCCCACTTTCAGATCCCCATCTCCATGTCCAGTTGAAAAAACCAGGTCTAGAGTATGCCCTGCTACATGTGTTGGGCCGATGGTATGTTGGGACAGTCCCATGGTTGTCATGGAAACCATGAAATCCTGAGCTGCCCCAGATAAAGTGCCCTCGGCATGAATGTTGACATCCCCCAGAACCAAGAGTCTGGGGGACCTCAACAGTACACCAGAGACCACCTCTGTCAGCTCAGCTAGGGAGTCTGTTGAGCAGCGGGGTGGGCGGTACACCAACAGAATCCCTAATCTGTCCCGTTGGCCCAACACAAGGTGCAAACACTCCAGACCAGTAGTTCTCAAGACTGTAGGAAGCAGTCTTTTCAAGCCTTGAAGCATACAGAGAGGGGGGTGGGAAGAGGGCGGACTACTAAAAACCTCCCAAAGCAAGGTAACCTTTCCTTGGGCTGTAGCCCTTTCCAGCAGACAGGAACTAGTGAGTGTTGCAACTTCTGGCTTAGGTGAAGAGGAAAGAAAGCAGGAAGCTGTGACTAGGGGAGGCAAGGCACCCACTGATGGCACCTTGCCCTGGCAAGCAAGAAGCCTAGTGATTCCAGCAGGGAAGAAGCTAGTCTTTGAGTAATTTCAGCATGGAGCCTTTCTTCTGGGAGGAGAGACACTGGCTGAATTTGGACGACACATTAAGCAACTGGGGGAGGGGAAACAATCGTCAGTTGTATTGACTATCATGTCGTCTGAATGCTGCCATAGTCAACTCAGTGCTGATCCTAATCCATGCCACGATTGATTATTTATTACCATGTTGTGTGGGGAGTACCCCCTAGATGAATAACTGTAAAGCTGATTATTACCCCACCATTGACTATCGTGTTGTCTGAATTCAGCCACTGAGTGATTTCAACACTAGTGTGGTACCCTACCCCTGGGGGGCGGGTAAGGTTTGTCACCGAGTGATTTCAGCAGCATGGCCCAGTGCCTCTGGGTAGAGGGGGATGGGGCTGCCCAAACCTGAAGTTTCTTTTTACAGTTCAGAGAGAGGCAGTGACATCACAACTCTGCTGAACCAGACACTGCTCATAGGCATTGGACATGGTGCTACTTGCTATGGGAGAAAAACTGAGCTGGCCTTTCATCCCATATAACAAAAGAGGGTGCTTAGGGGATGATAGCTGTACTCGCCGGAAACAAAAGTTCTACTTACTGTCTGATATTATTTTAACAAATGATGACCATACATGTTAGTGGCTGTCTTAAAGACAGGTGTCAAGGCTGGAGTTCAACAATATGAACCCACTGTTCATATTGTTGAACTCTGGTAAGACACCCACCAGGTGTCTTACCAGAACATTCATGTTTTGCGCTATTTTGCACCCACCTTGCCTTTGGGGAATGCATTTTAGGTGTGCTATTAGAAACTGAATTGCTTGATCCAGTCTTATGTGATTCTTCTCAGCCCCATGGCTGTGTGTGCCTCCCACCTTTTCTGAAGCCCTGGATGAAGATGCCTGGGTTTTGGGCTGTGTCTTAAAATGCAGTCAGTACTGTTCACTCGAGCTACTTCGTAACAAGTTGCCACCCCTCTCTCATACAAGTAACACTTTCTCATTTACTTCTAGATGTAGAGAGACCTGCCACCTACTATAAGACTTTTTAAAACACCCTTTTAAAAGGGGTAAATCAACCCTCAGTCACCTCTTATAGCATTAAGGTAAGCCAAACAACCCTCCTTCAGAATTTATTTAGACTAGGCTGACCAGATAAAATCCAGGTCAGGGCTCATGTAACTTTAACTAGGCTGACCATATGAAAAGGAGGCCAGGGCTCATATAACTTTAACAGTTGTAGAGAAAAGGGAATTTCAGCCAGCGTCATTTGTATGCAATTTATACCTGGTGAAATTCCCTCTTCATTACAACATTAAAGCTGCAGGGGCCCTGCCCTCTTTTGTATCTGGTCACTCTAGTATAGTGCATGCAACTTTAATTGCTTTGATGAAGAGGTGATTTCACCAGGTACTAATTGCATACAAATGAAGCCAGCTGAAATTCCCTTTTCTCTGCAACTGTTAAAGTTACATGAGCCCTGGCCTCCTTTTCATATGGCCAGCCTACTTTAACAGTTGTAGAGAAAAGGGAATTTCAGCCAGTGTCATTTGTATGCAATTAGTTCCTGGTGAAATTCCTTCTTCATCACAACAATTAAAGGTGCATGCACTATACTAGAGTGACCATATACAAAAGAAGGCAGGGCCCCTGCAACTTTAACTGTTGTGATGAAGAGGGAATTTCACCAGGAACTAATTGCATACAAATGACAGTGGCTGAAATTCCCTTTTCTCTACAACTGTTAAAGTTACATGAGCCCTGACCTGAATTTTATCTGGTCACCCTAATTTAGACTTTTGTGTCCCCTCCCCAATCTTTGGAGCGATATTTTTCACTCTGCCCCCACCCCAAACACAAACTTCAAAAAGAAGCTGAATCAAAAAGTTCAGCCCAGCTCTGCTAAGTATAGGGATGTCATGAGGGTCTGACTGGGTCTGGTAATCCAGCAAACTCCGCTGTGTCCGGCCCCCTCTCACTGAGCTCCCCCTGACCTACATGCTCAATGCCCGCGCGCCAATGAGCAGGACCAACAGCCGCCCATCCCCATAGTGAGACACCATTTGAAAAGAAATGGCGGCTCAGGGATTTCCGTAAAAGTTGTGCAAATGGCAGCTGTAAAGAAGCCATTTATGCAACATTACAGGTGAAAATGTTGTATAAATGCGTAAAAATGTATATGTTGCATAAAAGCTTTAACAGGTATAAGAACTGAAATTATTCTTCCCTGAAGTAGATCTTCATAGTGTGGAATGTATGCACTGTGTGGAGTGAGTGACTGTGCTCCACCAATTAATAAAAGTTAGCACAATTATGTATGCAGTGCTGGGCTTCCCTTTTCTTTCTCTCACTGGAAGTGTGTCTTTTTCCTACTGAGACCTGAACATGAGCGTGTAATTGTTTAGTATTTGGCTTAAGTTTTTGTATGCCCTCCTAGAACGCCTTTTGATCAATGGGCAGAACATAGGTTATTGAAATGAATACAGTAAAATAAAATCCCATTGTCATTTTCTAATATCTTGTACAACTTCGCACCATTCTCTCATAATTGCCTTTTTAATTCTTTGTGTATAGCCTTAGGCTTGCTGTGATTCATGGAGCCATCTTTTGGGGCTAAAGAGTCTCTTACGTTTAGACAATGCTAAGTATCAAGATTATAGAATCAATCAGCAAATAGGCTCAAAGCTGTAGAAAAGGTTTCACTCAGCTTCTGCATTTCAAAGGGAAATAGGATAACCTTAGGATCACTCAGATAAGGACTTTGTCTTAAGCGATTTAGCAACCAGTGCCTCTTTGGGAAATGCATTAGCAGGCTTGCATCAGGGCAGATAAAAGGCTTTGCGTGCTGGTCCAAAACGTTTGCACTGACTGGAATCCCGGAATGATGTTTCTGCTAATGTGACTCTGGCTTGAAATCGTGGCTTGTGATGTGTTGGCCACACAATAGTTAGTATCTCTTCCCACCCAACATAGTTATTTAATGGGATGCTACTATTGATCTGTTTGGGAATTTCATACTTACACATGGATGCTAAACAGGAGGAGGGCCTTTTCTGCTGTGACACCCTGGCTGTGGAATGAGCTCCCTAGAGAGGTACACCTGGCAACTACGTTGTACTCTTTCTTATGCCAGGTGAAGACCTTTCTATTTTCCCAGTATTTTAGCAATTTACTATCCTAGTCTTTTAACTCTGCTGTTTTAACTCTACATTTTAAATCTGTATTTTAAATCTCTGCATTGCTGCTCAGTTTTATTCTGGCTGTATTTTGGTATTATGGTTTCAAGCATTCATATTATATTTTATGCTGTACTTATGGTTTCGACTTCCGTGATGTGCCCAGAGACCTTTGGCTATTGGGTGGTATAGAAAAGAACTAAAAAAATAAAAAAATAATGAAACCTACATAGAACGAACCTTTATGCATCTGAAACTGATGCTAAGACATGGGAGCAATGGAGTTACAGCTTCCCTATGAATCTGCCCTATGGTTGTCCTAGTAACAGGGATATAGCTCCATATAGGAGAGGCAGGAAAATGTGAGAAGAAACACACTAATGCTACTCCGAGTCCAGCCTCTGGTCTGCATGGATTCTTCCCAGGTGGTTTCCTCCATCTAACATTTTTGTTCTGTTTTAATGTTGTCAGATTATAAAGGAGCAGCACACACTCTCCTATTGTAAGAATTGGGCCTTACGTCCAAGGCCCAATCTACACCAAGCATGATATAGCACTATGAAAGCGGTATGAAAGCGGTATATAAGAGACAAGAGCCACACTACTGCTTTATAGCAGTATTGAAGTGCACTGACAACTGTTGGGGCCCATAGATACATACTATATATACCACTTTCATACTGCTTTCATAGTGTTATATCCTGCTTGGTGTGTCTCCTGCCTTTTATATACTGCTTTCATAGTGCTATATCCTGCTGGTGTAGATCTGATGCAAGTGTTAGTGTAGGGTGACCAGATAAAATCTAGGTCAGGGCTCATGTAACTTTAACAGTTGTAGAGAAAAGGGAATTTCAGCCAGTGTCATTTGTATGCAATTAGTTCCTGGTGAAATTCCCTCTTCATCACAACAGTTAAAGTTGCAGGGGCCCTGCCTGCTTTTGTATATGATCACTCTATATTGTGCCTGCAACTTTAACTGTTGTGATGAAGAGGGAATTTCACTAGGAACTAATTGCATACAAATGACACTGGTTGAAATTCCCTTTTTTCTACAACTGTTAAAGTTACATGAGCCCTGACCTGGATTTTATCTGGTCAGCCTATGTTAGTGCTGGTTTAATCTCCAAGGAAAGGGCATTGCACAACCAAGGTGGAACCACTGAGAAGGCCCTGTAATGAGTTCCAGAAATCTGGACTTCATTTGCTGATAGTATAACCAAAAGGACCTCCCCAGCATCTCAATTTGACATGGGCAGGATGATACAGGGAGATATGCTCCTTTAAATAGCTCAACCATTTAGGGCATTATACATCAAAACCAACACCATGGATTGATCTTATGACAGATAGATGACCTGAGCAAATCTTTAAGAACCAATGTTATAAAGTCTCGGGCTGCCAAACAAGTCACCACCATTGTAATTGAATTTTGCACAAGCTGCGTTTGCCAAGCTGTCTTCAAGGGCAACCCCACATACAGTGCATTACTATATAGGGTGACCAGATAAAATCCAGGTCAGGGCTCCTGTAACTTTAACAGTTGTAGAGAAAAGGGAATTTCAGCCAATGTCATTTGTATGCAATTAGTTCCTGGTGAAATTCCCTCTTCATCACAACAGTTAAAGGTGCAGGGGCCCTGCCTTCTTTTGTATATGTTCACTCTAGTATAGTGCCTGCACCTTTAACTGTTGTGATGAAGAGGGAATTTCACCAGGAACTAATTGCATACAAATGACATTGGCTGAAATTCCCTTTTCTCTACAACTGTTAAAGTTACATGAGCCCTGACCTAGATTTTATCTGGTCAGCCTATTACTATAGTCTAACTAGGAGGCTACCAGGGCACGGATTACTGTGACCATGCTATTCCTGTCCAGGAATGGCTGTAGCTGGTAAATGAGCCTGAGCGTGAAATAGTCACTACACATCATTGTGGCCACTTGGCCCCTTGTACCAAGTTGAAATCCAGGCTTACTCCCAGAATACACACTTTCCTTCAGAGAGCCTATCCACATTGCCCTTGAAATGACTTATATTCTGTTTAAAAACATGTTTTTTTAAGTCTTTGCATTATGTGGTAGGACACAATGAGCAGTACTTATGTTTCATAGTGATTGCTTCCTCCATCCTCAAAGTGTTTACTGGTGTATTACAGGATTAATTCCTTGACTCTTCTTGTTTCGTTTTTGTTTTGCAGGCTGCTTGAGTTACTGAGACAGAAGTGGGCGGTCAAGCAGCCTGCAAAACAAAAACGAAACAAGAAGACTCAAGGAATTATACACCATTGACACTTTGAGGACGGAGGAAGCAGTCACTATGAAATATAAGTACTGCTCAGTGTTTCCTACCACATAATGAAAAGACATAAAAAAACACGTTTTTAAACAGAATATAAGTCGTTTTAAGGGCAATGTGGATAGGCTTAGAGACAGTGTAACCCTATCCAGAATAGACCACTCCCTTAATTTCTGGACCCCTCTTCTTTAGATTCAGTTCATTGGCCCTCATCCAACCCGTTACGGCCTCCAAATGCTGGTCAAGCACCTGCATAGCTTCACATGATTCTGGTTGGAAAGAGAGATAGAGTTGAATGTCATAAGCATACTGATGGTACCTTGCCCCAAATCCCCTGGTGACGATGGCACCCAACGGTTTCATATAAATATTAAATATAGATTTAATATTATGCAGATGATGTGAAGGGTTGGGAAAGGGTTAAACAACACCCCTACTGATTTCCAACCCTAACGTAAGCCTCAACTAAGTGACCAAATGCAAAAGAGGACACCTTTAATAGTTGTGTAGAAGAGAGAGTTCCTGCAGGTGAGGCTTGCATGACAAGATTTCCTTCAGGCTATTTTTGCAATCAAAATCCACCTACCCACAAGAGTCCTTGCCATTTTTGCCCAAGGGTAAGAAAGCAACTAACCCCCACCTCATGCTGCTGCTACAATTAACTTTACAGACACCTCCCAACTTCATCCCCCTACAAAAAAACTCTGGGATACAAGGAAACCAGAAAATAACACTGAATTATACTTCAGATTGTCATACCCTCTCTCAGCCCCAATATGAGTAAATCAACACTAGGCTACTTTGCAGAGCTGATGTAACTCACGAATTCTTGGCCATAGCATACATATCTCTACAATATGGGTATCCTAATGGTGGATTTTGTTTTTACTGGCAGGGTAGTTGTTTAAATGCTTCCAAAGTACGGGGGAATCAATATTATCATTGTTGCATGAAATAAGACCTGCATTAGAAAGAACATGAACTGTTTTTTCTGCTACCTTTTGTTTTTGGTGGTGGATATGCTATTGGCCAATCACATGTACGCTAATATTCTGGATTTTTAAATTTCTTGATATGGGCAGGCATTATTCTTTACCAGGGAAGTCCTCCACTCCCAACAATTCAAAATGAAACAGGAAGTCTCCCTTCCAGATGGGCATGTAATTCTAACACGTCTGATCTCTATGGCTAGGACTGATTCCCATAAATGTCAATCATAGCTGTGACTTTTTTCAATGGCTGAAACCCTGAAAGATAGGACTGGACTCATTTCCCACAAAACAATTGCATCTCTGGCTCCATGAAGGCTCGAGACTTGCTTCTATTTAAAATGGAAGCTGGAAATCTCAGCCGGTTAATGGAGCAAGTGGGCCCCAGGTGACCTGACCAACTGGCAATATGGCAATCCTAATCTTCTGTGAGTTTGTGACTCCATTATACTACCCACATAAGTCAGTTGAGATGTGATTATTTGCACTAGACATGGCTGATTTGATTATAGAAACAAATTCTTTGGGTCAAAGTAGATGTGATATTAAACATGTCACTTGGAAGAAGACAGGTTTTAGGGAGCAATAGGTCAGGGGATTTAAATTTGGATCACAGTGTATGGTGAAGCAAGGGTTAATAAGCCTCTCTTTTCCATATTCTCTTGGCTTCCTGAAAATCAGACACCCACCTCCTCCATGCCTGCTCTTAATTAAGAAAAACAACATGTTCATCCATGTGACACATTTGGAGTCAGTCCTAGTTTGTTTGTCAGGAATATATTCTTCCCTGGGGTTTAGAAAGATTTAGAGATTCCGTTCAGCTTGCTTCCTGCTCCCTATCAGTTGTGACAAATTCTGAGGCAATGGCTCAATGTTATGAACTGTGAGGAGAAGGCTATTTCATCTCGTTTTTTATTTCCTTGTACTTCTGTTCCCCCCCCCCTTAAAAAGGGTCATCCTGGGGTGTGAAAGAAAACCAAGCCTGTGACTGTTTTGGTAAAGGAACGCTTTGTAGTGAGAAAACTTGAAAGATTGCTTTTGATAACCATGAAATTCTTTTTGTGCTCGAGTGAGAAATATGATATGGCTTCTCTCCAAGGCCTCAGCTGGTCTGAACAGACCAAGAACAACTTTCCTTGAAACATCAGAGAGACAGATGAGGATCTAAAACAATTATCCAATGTCAGAAAACAGAAGAAACCTTAAACTGTTCGGAACATCCTTCGTTGTTAAAGCAGAACTCTGAGTGTAGGTGAAGACACAAATGTGACGGTAATATGTAAAGATCTGAGAAAGCTTAAGGTTAAGTGCTGAAGCTGAGGAGAAACATACATGGTCTGTGAAGCTGCCTCCTATTACGGATGGGTGAGAAATTAGTTTCAGTTCAATTCCGATCACAATTTATCCAGTTTGCACCTCCTGCAACCTGAATACAGACCTGAGCACAATTTGTGTTCTGAAGTCTGTACATTTCAGAGTTTGTGGAGTGATCAACAAAATGCTTTTGAAAAATGTGTGTACTTGAAAAATGTACACAAGCGCACTCTAGTCAATGGGGTAAAATGCCCCTCAAAAAGCTCACAATCTGATATCAACATGAATCAGAACAAACTTCAAGATGGAACTTGGACAATTCTGACAAGCTTGGTTTTGCTGAGTTGCACATCCTCTCCTCATTAATTAATTTATTTTACAATAATGAACAGCCATTTACATTGAAGAAATGTCTAAATGATGTACAAAAACCAAGTCTTCAGACAGAGATCTCTGCAGCTTACCATTCTATCTACAAGCAGCCACGTTGTGTGACTTACTCTTGTCCCTGAGGAAATTTTTTTAGAAGTTGGACAGGGAAGCAAGAAAAAACCAACGTGGATATTTGATGTGAACTCTGTCTCATTCAGAACACAATAAATTGTCATAGATCTATCAGATGAGGCTAGTGAGGAGGAAGCACCAGAAGTTTCCTACAGGACTGACATGCTATTCTGCTTTCTGCTGCACTGCAGCAATACTACTAAAAGCCAGAGACTGGTATTGCAAAAATCAACAGCAGAGATCATGTGATGCTGGGGGCAGGGGGCATCGAGTACTTCTTGCTCCTCTAAATATGTTGACTAAGGCTGAGGAACATAATCATTATATAGCAATAGACTGAGGGGCTCTTGGACCATCCATGATCATCTGCTCTCCTCCAGACCACCAGCTCTGAGGGCAGATCTGACAGCAATCAATGTAGAACCTGACATGCATAATGCCTCATTTAAGGTTAAGGAGGGAATTAACCTGGCACTATTAGATGCATTGAATGTATTTTTTATAGGTACTTGAAAATCAACCACAGCCATATTTATGCATCTTGTCACCCAAGGTGATGTGCTTAGTTTTTGTGAACCACCGTGAGAGCTTCGGCTATTGTGTGGTTTAGAGATGAAATGAATGAATGAATAAATAAATAAATAAATAAATGCTTACACAGCTAACAGTGCAATCCTGTACATGTCTACTCAGAAATAAATCCCATTGTGTGTGTAGGATTGCAGCCCAAATGCCGCACTCTCTCTCCCAATAGCCTATGGGAAAACTCCATTTCTTACTAGTCATCCAGTACTCTTCTAATGCATGGAGACCTGGGAGGAAAATGACAAAGTTAACCAAAGGAGTACAATACACCTGTTCGGTGTAACATATTAACCCTTTTTGTGCCAATCCGCTACCTGTAATCTCCCCACCCCACCCCGCAAATCTTATGATAATGTATCCTGGTACAAAACCAACTTGAAATTATGAATGCCTCATGAGAATGCACACAAAAATGCTTATATTTGTGAAACACGAACAAAGCAACATTCTGCTAAAGGAAACAGCTTGCAAAAAAAATGTATACCTAACAAAATGGCATACAAAATGTGCATATTAGGGGAAAGTATGCGCTTTGTGCATAAACATTTTGGAACTCTTAAAAAAACAAACCCAAATATTCGCAAATCAATGGGGAAACATGATGGAATGAATTTAAGATGGGGAAAAAAATGAGGAATTTCGAAAAACCAAAATTGTCAGATTCATCCATCCCTAGGAAAAACAGCATTTAAACATAAATCTGCACTTTAATTGTAAGATCCGCCAATATTTACAGGATGCTTAAGTGTAGAGGTTTTTTTTTCAGATGCCCATTCCCAATGCATGGATGTTGGGAGGTGTGGTTAGGCCAACCATGTGGTGTGGGGGTGGGGCAGCTTTACATGTGGACCTGCATCACACATGTAACACATGAAGATGATTTATGTCATTACTGAATATCCACATTACCCATTTAGAGGGTTTCTCCCCCCGCCACCCCCATGTATTTGTCATGTTCTGGCTATTTGGTCTCACAGAACTTTACAAGACTCTTAAAACAGAGAAAGTGCTAACACAAGCTTAAATATAGTGCGGCCAATGTTACACTGCAATTACTTTTATCTATCTTCAAATTTAGTTTCAAGGATCTGGCTGTGTCAATGGGGGCTAGTGATTGAATGCTCTATCACAAGGAAGCTTTTCATGGGAAAAATAAAATACTACTTCCAGAACAAGATAGAGCACCTCTATAGGGTAGCAGTGAGAGATGGTGAGCGGAAGGAGACTTGTGAAATTAACAGCCTGATCCTACATGTGTGAGAGGCATAGAAAATGCTAGCACTGGGGAGGGGGAATTAGATGTTAGTAAGTACAACAGCTTCATGTCAAGAGCCCTGATCCCGCCCTGTAAAATCTTGTTGAACTTATTCCTAGAACTGCCTCAAAGGTTGAGGGACCCCTTGTGTCATGGACTAGGACCTTAGACCCTTGTGCACAGAGCATTCCAACTTTTTGTTGCTAGAAGGGGCTCCAGAGTTCATAGTTCAGGGAGAAGACTCAGCCATGGAAAGGCATTATGAGGCTTCCACCCTTTTAGGACCCTGTGCTCCAGAAACACCCAGGGGCAAGCTCCTTTGCATCCAGAGGAGGTTGCATCACCATCTAGGCTTGGTGTGGGCATCCAGTTGGGGCTTGAAGCCCCATGAGAAGTCACAGGCTCAGCCCCCTGGATGCCAGTCCAGGGGCCCCAGTTCTTGCCCAACTCAGCCCATGTCAAGGCGGGCAAGCATGTGGGTGCTCACCTCACTCTTTCAGCAAGCCGCCATTTTCCACAGAAATGGAGGCTCATTCTTGTCTGTAAATGTCCATTTACATAAACGGCAGGCTTTAAGAGGAGATGTATGCAATGTTATAAGCATGAACACCTGTAATGTTGTATACATCACCCCTTTGAGGTCGCCATTTGCACAAATTGGACATTTATGGACAAAAATGACCCCCCATTTTTTATTATAGTAAGTTGCCTAGTGAGGGCTTCTGCCCTGAAAGGTGGCCAAGAAATGTTTTAAATAAATAAATAAGCTGCCATTTCTGCAGAAAATGATGCCTCACCGAGGAAGTGGGTGCCCATGCCCAGGGCTGTGCAGGGGGGGGGGCAGCGGGGCCAGTTGGCCTGGGGCCCATGATTTTGAGGGGACACTCAGACGAGGATGTCCCCCCCCAGCTTACGCTACTGCTTCCATAGCATAAGCGGCACATCGAGAAGCGAGGAGCCCACCTTGCGGAAATAGTGCAGAAGCTGTCTGTCGTGAATACCACTGCCAGTTTACAAGCTCCAGAGGGCCATGCTGCATGCGGGGCGGGGATATATGTGCCTTGAGGTGCTGTAGAACAGGTTTAATATGAAGATGTTATGCAGAATGGACATGTTGGTGGGCACGCCCCCTTGGGGTGGCCATGCTGTCCTCCTTTTTTGAAATGGGGGGGCACACACTTCCCATCTGGCCTGGGCATATTACCAGCTCTGCAAGGCCCTTCCCATGCCCTGCTGCCAAGAGTTTGCAGTCTGACCAGTGGTTTGCTGTGTGCTGCACTCTGGGATTGGATAAGTTACAGGGGGATTGATGAGCAGGGTGCAAGGCACACAAGGGGCGGTCTGACCATCCCTGTTACTATCTTCAGACACTGAGGACTCAGGCCATGCAGAATCTAGCATACCACAGACACCCCCACACTGCCACAGCCTGAGATTGCTAAACAGCCCTTTAAGAGAGAAAGCCTCCGCCAGTATAAAGCTGGGGCCAACTGGCCTGAATCCAACAACACTTCTATTTCAACCTCAGGAAAGTCTCGACAAAGTACCAGGCTGATTCTCGGGGTATGCTCACTGCTGCAAGGGACTCCCAGTAGCTAGATGGGCATAAGCATATTAATCTTGTCTTGTAATTTCTTAATGACCCTGTTCAGACAACACACTATGCCATGGTGGTTAAGCATTTTGAGCTAAACGTTATGGCTTGGCGTGTCGTGTGAACCATTCCTAACCAAGGTGGCTACATACTCACTAACCATTTGCTGCAAAAGGGTTAGCAGCCTAACCATGGCTTAGCATGATGTCTGAACAGGCCCAGTGACTGCCATTATCCTGTATTGTTTTACTTCCTGGGTTTATTAGACTATTTTATCTAAATAAATTTCTTTCCTTCATCCATTGGTGAAGTTCATTGCCTCTGAATATTCAAAAAGAACCATTGCCTTTTGTCAAAGCAATTGGCAAAACACTACAGTGCAACTCTTTCTCCATATTTTGGTGGAAATATGATGCAGTAGTATATCACACATGATCTGTTTGTGGTTAATTTTCATGTACAGTCATGGTCTATCTCACCAGAGTTTATGTGTAGTTCCATAGAAACCTCCCTATGTTGACAGTAGACTTCTGTTTTGTGAACATAAGTATTATTCTAAAGGGATTATTCACATCTAAATTTAACAAGATTGTTTCCAAAGTATGGATATTCCTAACTGATGACATCGCTCTTGAGGGAATTGCTGATACTTAAGGAAAAAAGCAATTTACGCTGTATTATTTCTAGCAAGGTAGAATTTAGTTACACTGTTTTTCTTTTGTTCGCTAAATGAGAAGTATAATCTTGTTTTCCAGTACCTTGAAAAATAAAGTCCAAATCAATGCTCCACTTTCATTGACTGCTTAACTTTTAGAGACAGACTCTAGGGAAGACCTGGGTACATTTTCATTATTTTCAGACGTTAAGAGGCCAATTGCAGAGGGAAGGAGCAGTTGAGCAATGACATTTAACAAAAGAGAGTCGGTAACCAATATATTATTTTTCCAATAATATATCAAATTGGTTTGAAAAACTGGAAATATGATATATTAATTGAAACGACAGTACATTTGACTAAAATACCCGACTACTGTATTCACGAGATTGATTGTGTGCAATGGAGTCATGGAAGGGTGGCATTTCTTTGAGCATATCCAATGTCAATTCTATATTTGCTAAAAATACAATGTAAATTAATTCATAGTGAAGAGGTTTCCTGTTATTCCACTCAGCTTCAACCATGGCTGGTTGGCAATGCAACAGAAGTAAACACTCCAGAAAGGAATACTGCAATATATATTTCAGATACCTTAGTAAATGGTCCTTTACTCACAATAATTAATCAAAGTAGTTGTTGAACTTAGGCCTCTTTCCAGTGTTACTCTAATGGCATGGAAAAGCATAAGCATCACAGTGGCTGAATTCGGACGACACGCTCAACAACTATGGGTTGTTGCTTCAACAACCCACTGCGTTGTTGAGCGTGTCGTCCGAATTCAGCCCAACAACCCACAGTTGTTGAAGTAACAACCCATGGTTGTTAGAGGAACAACTGAGATGAACAACTTATTTGCGAGTTGTTGAGGGATTTAACAACTGAGAAACGTGTTGTCCGAATTGGGGCATTGTTGAAGCAACAACCGTGAGTTGTTGAGCGAGGAAAACCAGAGAGCGGAGTGGCAAGAGAGGCAAAAAGCGGGCGGCCGCTCAAGCAAGCTCGCAACAGAGCCCCGGCTTCGCCGCCATAGCAACCATGACGCCCGCCTCCCCCACCAGACAGCCGTCACGGAGCTCAGCAAGGAGCCTGCTCCTGCCAGCACTCACGCAGGGTGCCCAGTCAGCCACCCAAACGGACAGGAATGCACACCAGAATGGAGCCATGGGCAAGGTGGGGAGGGGGAGACAGAAGAAACAACAACCCCGGGCACCCAGGAACAGGGGGCAGCCCCCCCCCAACAGGGAGAACAACAACCCACCCAAAGTAGACCCCCTCCGCAACGCCACCTCCACCCTCACTTCATTCAGAAGCACGAGGGACGGGGAAGTGGCGCCCAGTAGCCCCCCCCATTCACCCAAGACGATCGGACAGCGTCCTACAGCCATGTACATCCCCAAGACTCACGAAACTGCAAGGCAAAGGGCACCCGTGGGCACCAGCCAGCCACCTGCAGATGTTTTGGAAAGCAGGCAGAGGTATGCACAACAATCCCAAGGACTCGAAATGGCCCCGGCTAGCAACGACAACAACGCCTACACACGGGGCACATCCAGAGGAAGCACAACAGCCCACCAGCACCCACCATCATACAAACACACGGGATGGGGAAAAGCATTCCGGGGCATAGACCTCCGACACCTTCGAAACACACATCCGCACACAACATGGAGCCAGAAGGAGAAGGAGGATGGGATGATGTGGCTGAAGAAACTGGCTCACAAATCCCTGGAGAGGGGGGCAGCCAAGACCCCACGGAAAAATGTAAACCGAAGCAATGGTCCCACGCAGAGACCGGCCAATTCATAGAGCTCTGGGGGAGCCTGGAAGTCAGGAGGATCATGGCCACTGCCAGACACGATCAGCTCTACCCATGGCTCACCAAGCAGATGCGGGAACGGGGACACGACCGCAATGGCAAGCAATGCAAGGACAAGCTGTACGGACTAAAGAGAAAGTTTAAGGAAACCGTTGCCCACAATAAAAGGACCAGCGCCCAGCCATGCACCATGCCCTTCGACGACGAACTGTCACGCCTGCTGTTGGAGCACCACGATGTCGTCCCGGGACACACGGCAGGCAGCGGGGTCACCACCAACGAGCCGCCGCGCACACGACAACGAGCACGGATGGACCTAGGGGTGCTACGGGAGGAGGGCCCCGACACACGGACACCAGAGCCGACCCCACGGAAGGATGCCCCACGCCCAACACCCCCCAAGAAGGCTCTGGCAGCAGCCCCCCTCCCCCCAAGAAGGCTCTGAAGGCTACAGCCGTAGCATATCCTGCCAGGGCGAAGCCGATGAGCCATCCCATGCCATCCAAAAGCCCGTCGTTGCTGGCGATGATGCCACCCGTGCCGTCCAGGACAGACAGCACCTCAAGGAGCATCTCCCCGACGCTGGCCTCTTCCAGCAGCAGCAGCCCCACGGCCTTTCTACGCCTCATCTGTGCAGACTTGCAGGTCGAGGACCGCTCACCCGAGCCCCTCGTGCCAGTGACCCAGCAGGAGGAGGAGGAGCCAGGGCTGTCGCGCCCGAGGAAAACACCCACGAAGGGGACCGTGGCAGTCAGTGCAGGTCAGGCACCACGGCCTGTGCCGGCACCCCGTATGCGGCTGGGATCCTCAACACATGCAGCTATGGTGCAGGGTTTCACTAGCAGCATCTTGGATGCTGTGATGGAATCGGGGCCGGTGTCACAGGAGGACCAGGTCGAAATGGAGCAGCTCGTGGAACAACAGGTGGGCGACGTGCTGGAGCCAGAGCTGTCACCGTCCGAGGAAGAGCTGCTGGACATCGAAACGCAGGTCATGGATAAAACTTACATGGAGATGGCGGCTATGGAGGAGGAGGCACCGTCGGAGTGCAAGCTCGAGGCTGGGGTGGCTGTGCTAGTGGAGCAGATCGAGGGGCCTCCACAGCCGGAGGACGAGCCGATGGAGGGAGCGCCCCCCCAGAGGAGGAGCCGCCGCCGCCCGCAGCCGAGCACAGTGAAACGCGGCTGAAGAAGCCCGTCCCCTGACCAACACTCAGAGGTGTGTCCGAATGTGCAACAGGCGCAGGGCAGACTGCCTGCAGGTGGTGAGAGAGTTGGTCACGGTCACGGAGACAACAGGAGAACGCATCCACGACCTGTTCACATGCATGGCGGCAGTGGAGGGGCGAGAAAATGTGCTTTCCCCTCCTTTGCTCCAATCGGGGCCTTAAAGGTTCACACCCTAATGAAATGAGCTGCGCACACCTATGAAAGGGAGTACACTATTTTGATCACTCCAGTTTCCTTGGGCTTCTCCATTATGGACATCATTTCCCTGATCGCACTCAGCATGCTAGAGATATCCATTTGTAACTAGTGTGCCAGGTGAGGGCATGCTTTACTCCAAAACATGTCACAGAGGTCCCAATATGTCATGGATAAAGGATGGCTCAAAGGATTTCCTGGCTGCCTGCTAATCAGAGGATATTGGTCTAACATCTGTGGCTCATGGGCATCCAAGTCTGCAAATGTGACTATGAGTGTTTGCCTGGCCTCTATAAACATACCCAATCTGGATCATGGCAGTCTTTCAGCAAGACTGCATATCGAAAGGTTTAAAGACCATATTTATTTATTGTATAAACATATGTGGATTTTTAAGCAACCTTTTGGCCTAGTTGTTTTCAAGTATCTACAACTGCAGTGTAATAGCCCAATTCTCTGTAATCAGATACCCTTTGGCTGGGAAGGATGTAGGGAAAATATGAAGGGAGAGAGAGGAGCCCACCCCTATAAAGAAGCATTGAAATATGATCCTCTAGCTGAAATAACATACAGATTTTGTGAAATCCATTCTGTCTATATTTCGTGGATTGTCAGGCATCTTTCATCCCATCAACTTCTCATTGATGGAATCAGATTTTTTAAAGGAATGTACAAAAATTTCAGTCCACTTGCACTAATGTGCAATTGTGCAACCCCCCCAAGTTTTCTTTTAAAAAAATAGTCCGCAAGTCCGTGTGACTCTGAAAAAGCTGCTCCACTGCAGAATCTATAGGTAACCCATTTGAATCAGTTGCAGATTTCTCCAACAGCTCTACTGCTGAGCCATACGCCTCCTCTGAGACCCTGGAGTGAGGCTTTGAGGCTGTCTTGGCATTGTCTTGTGTATCTTTGCCTCACTCTGGAGAAAAACGTCAGGGTAAATCCCTGACTTTTTTTCTCCACAGCTTTGGTGGAAAGCCCCAGGGTGTGGCATGATTGCAGCTGCATCATATAATTGCCTCTGTGCCATTGCGCAGCCATCCCGGGGCTTTCTGAGCATTTAGACATCCCCTTGCTTTGCATGGAGAAGGTCCTAGGTTCAATCCCCGACATCTTCAGGTAGGGCTGCAAAAACCTCTGCTTGAAACCCTGCAGAGCCACTCCCAGTCAGTGACAATACTGGGCTAGAGGGACCAAGGGTCTGACTCTGTATAAGGCAGCTTCCTATGTTCCTATATTCTTAAATGGCGAAGTCAGGCTTTTATTTCTGTATTGCCTCTATTATTTCCTGACTCTCAAATGTGGACACATTTGATTAAGCTCTCCTCATTAATTCCTTTTTTTTTAAATCATTGGACCAAAACGTTCAATGAAATATTGAAGAACCCCAATCCACATATATAGACTGGCTTCAGACAACATTATAACCAATGGTGGTTTAAATATTCGACAGTTGGTTGTTTAACTCACCATGGGTTATCGTGTTGTGTGGAGTGAGTTTTTAACCAATTGTTTAAACCAGCACAAATAACCAACACTATGCAAAGTTGGCTATTTGAACCACCATTGGTTGTGTTGTGTAGAGGGCACTGTTGGTTATTTCATCAGCCACAGAGTCACAAGGCAAGAGCGGTCAAAGAGGTGTCTGCCACTCTAGTCCAGCTGGCTGGATAATTTTTTTGGCAACAATGGCTAATGGAATACTAGTGGGAAGACTGAGGGGGAGAGAGAGCAAGAGATGAGTGAATCAACTCAGCATGGACTAACAGCCAACTCAACACTGATCCTAATCCACACCACAGTTGATTATTATCATTTTGTGTGGAGAGTACCCCCTAGATAAACAACTGTCGAGTTGATTATTACCCCACCATTGACTACTGTGTTGTCTGAACGCAGTCATAGTTAAATGCATTTTTAAAAAGCAGTTACTATCCCAAAATGTTTCAGGTTTCCCTTATATTACCCCCTGTTGAACCTGGAGGACTCTTAAAAAATAGTCAAACTCTTAAAGGAGTTTTCTCACAAGATATATTTAACCAATACTCTGATTTTGTATTGCAAGTGTCATCAACGAGCCAGTCAATATCTGAGCAGAAATTAAAACTTGGAGCTATTGTATACTTTCCAAATATAGGATCTCCAGAAAATAATTTAGAAGAGGTATATAACTGTACATGTGTGTGATATGTTAAGAAAATGAACTGCATCTTAACAGTTCTCAGACATGGGCCCAATCTACTCCAAGCAGGATATTGCACTATGAAAGTGGTATGAAAGTGGTATATAAAAGGCAGGAGCCACACTACTGCTTTATAGCAGTATGGAAGTGTACTGACAACTCTTGGGGCCCATTGACACATACCATATACTGCTGTCATACTGCTATATCCTGCTTAGTGTGGCTCCTGCCTTTTATACCACTTTCATAGTACAATATCCTGCTTGGTGTGGATTAGGCCATAGCATTTCATGGGCTGGTGCAGAGATTTTTGATAATGTGAAGGACTATTGAGCTTCTAGGTAAACAAATCTCTCATTCTGAAAACAAAACGGTGAACTCATTCTTAGAGATTATGTTTCCATTGCTTTCTTTTCTGAACAAATACCTGCTAAGGGGAAAACTAATGATGCAACTAGTTTAAAACTGCTTACAGTGAGTGATAGGCAACTGGGCCCCAATCTGCCCAAAGGCCTCACCTGCTTTCTGCCAGGAAAAGCTTAACCTCTCCCACCCTCCTGTGTGATCTACCACAAAATCTTTGGCGGAGTTCTCCCCTTATGCACCTTAGACGTCCTGTCTTGTGTGTGAACCAAGAGACTGGGAAATGAGAATAAGGAGCTGAGGTGGGTATGAAGAAACTTCTGTCAGAACATCTGTTGCTGACCATGCTTGGAAAAAGATGATTAAACAACCATTGATTTTCCCTGTTTTCTGCACTGGAGTGCATGTCTAGCTAGGGACAGGGCAGAAATCTTTGGGTTCACATTTTAATGTGAAATTGCTTAATTTTGCAACTTTCAGACCAATGCTATACAAACTGAAACTCAGTTATCATTCGAAATTCACATTTGTCTGACTTCTGCGATACTGTTCTACAGTCAAACAATGCACTCAAAAGTTAAGGAGAAGTGCACATTCAAAAGCACAGATTAGTGAAAAATAACATTAAAATGCATTTAAATTAGGAAAAATTACTAGCAGAAGTTGTACATATTTAAGCAAAATTGCATATAAAAATTCATGTGTTAGGTGACATCCACATAAATATGTACACATTTTCATGGGAACTTAAAATAATAATGTTTGGGGTGAACTGAAGATTGGAAAAAGAAGAAACTGAGAAAATCTGAAATTGACAGATTTGTCCATCCTTACCCCCCCCCCTCTGTTGAAAGAATGCATTTTTGCATTCTTGCTTTTGCATTCTTACCATTAAATTTGCCACTGAACCACAGGATCTCTCTCTCTTTCTCTCTCTCTTTCTCTCTCTCTCTCTCTCTCTTAGAACACCATGCAAAGCTAAGGTCAACCCATCCCTCCTAGACAATAGGCATGTTTCTGAGTTTCTGCTGAGCCTATCATGGGGTACATTAGGGAATCCCAGCATACCCTTCATTTCCTCTCTTGGAATGATGTCACAGCTAGTAAATTGGATGAGAAAGGGGAGGTCTGTGGTGCATTCCCAGCTGTGACAGGCACAAAGTGATAGATGTACCTAATGTGGCTATTTAATGGTTAAGGCACATTTTATCCCCTCACATCTTGGGAGACTCCTGTGCCATAGCTTGGAAATCACGCTCGTAGATTGTGGATCCTGCAACCTGTTGGCTCCATAGACACACAGCATTGATATGTATAATATATAAAACCACAACTCCTCTTCATGTTTTTTGTTTTGTTCTTTGATGGTTTTCCATTTAGGATCATCATTTTTACTTAACACCTTTCATGGTCATTTCTAAATAATACGAACAACAAGGACTACTCTATGGAGGTTTCTCCTCCTACCTTGTCTAACGTATAAGGTTAACCTCTGCAATTTTTTTAAAAGTTGATTTTCCGTATAATTAGGGTGACCAGATAAAATCCAGGTCAGGACTCATGTAACTTTAACAGTTGTAGAGAAAAGGGAATTTCAGCCAGTGTCATGTGTATGCAATTAGTTCCTGGTGAAATTCCCTCTTCATCACAACAGTTAAAGTTGCAGGGGCCCTGCCTTCTTTTGTATATGGCCACTCTAGTATAATGCCTGCACCTTTAACTGTTGTGATGAAGAGGGAATATCACCAGGAACTAATAGCATACATATGACACTGGCTGAAATTCCCTTTTCTCTACAACTGTTAAAGTTACATGAGCCCTGACCTGGATTTTATCTGGTCACCCTAGTATAATGCCATATTTTATCTCCACTTTTGTAGTTTTCTCCTTCAGTCATTAATCTCCGATGTGAAGCCATGTCAAATTCTATTCTGAAAATTTATCTTCAGAACATCAATTGAATTCCCCTTCATCTATTATGGCAATAATATTTTCAAAGAGCTCCAACAGACTAGCTAGCCACAACCTCCTCTGCATGAATCCACACTGCCTTGCTTTAATCTGCCTATCACAGGCCCACACTCCTACTTAGATCTTTTAAGATAATTAATCCCTTACGATAACATGGATTTTAATATTTTTTTCACCAACAGCATTTTGACTGCAGCTGAACTGAATTGCTGAGTGGATAGAATGGAAGATGCTTTTGAGAGCATATCCCACACTGTAGGTTTAAACAGATTTAACAGACATTTACTTTTTTTCCTAGGAATCCTTTGGCATTGTCAATCAGTGAGGAGTGATCAGAGATTTCTAACACAATTCTCAACACCTGATAAAATTACAATTCTCTAGATCCTATGGGGAAAACCAAGATGGTTAAGGGGGTATAATGCCTGTAAAGGAGTGGAAACTGGCAGAGTTGTAACTTGGTATCCCAGGAAGATCTCTTCCCCATAATAATTAGAGTCCTGCTGCTCTTTAACCCAGTAGGTGGTGGCAGCTTTTGATTCTTTGTTTTGAGTAGATTTACTCCAGCAGTAAAGCTGGAGAAACTTGACATCTATCTAACCAGGTTGAGCTAGTGACCTCCTAAGATGACAGTGTAAGGCCCAGAGATATCATAGATACCCTTCCTGGTGGTGAAATTGTTCAGTCATTCAGGTTTTCTGCAGTGAAGACTGATGGAAAGAATTCACTTCGCTTCTCCACAATCTGCCTATCATTCCTGTAATCCTTTCATTTCTCTGTCCTAGTGATCCATCAGCATCCCTGCTTGGTTTCATATTTGTGGCGCATTTCAAGATATTGCTGTTCTTTGTTTTAATATCTTTAGCAATATGCTCCTAAATTCTTCTTCCTTGCCTTATTGTCAACTAACTTTGAGCCTATCTACACTACTGCTTTAAAATGGTTTGAAACGGTTTATAACAGTAGTGACAACTGTTGGGGCCCAGGACACACTCCATATACAGTTTTCAAAATGTTTTCAAAGTGTTGTATCCTGCTTGGTGTAGATAGGCTCTCAGTGTGTGTGTATGGGGGCAGGGCGGAGAGAGATTCAGTATTTGTGTTCCTTTTATTTGCTCCATTTGGGCAAGACTTCTTTTTTTAAGGAAGCCTTCCATTTTATAGTGTGTGTTTTTTTAAAAAAAGAATTCTTCGTGGCCATAGGCTGACCATATGAAAAGGAGGACAGGGCTCCTGTAACTTTAACAGTTGTAGAGAAAAGGGAATTTCAGCCAGTGTCATTTGTATGCAATTAGTTCCTGATGAAATTCCCTCTTCATCACAACTGTTAAAGTTGCAGGGGCCCTGCCTTCTTTTGTATATGGTCACTCTAGTATAGTACCTGCACCTTTAACTGTTGTGATGAAGAGGGAATTTCACCAGGGACTAATTGCATACAAATAACACTGGCTGAAATTCCCTTTTCTCTACAACTGTTAAAGTTACAGGAGCCCTGTCCTCCTTTTCAGATGGTCAGCCTACATCATGTTCACCTATCTTTCATTTTACATGATGTACCTGCATGTATTGATCTACCCTGTTTAAAGGGTGAAATATCAACCATATCTGAACCTTGCAGATGGATATAAATCTCTGTGTTTTCCCTAGGTAAATAATAGTATTAAATTCCACCAAGAAATTACTATGTACTTTTAACTACTGAGAAATCCTGAAGACTGGTAATTGTATCAGCATTCATACATTTTGCAAAGCCTTGGAATCAACCATCTAAGTATTTTGTGATCTGAAAGCATTATGACCATGCTTCAATGTTCCCTAGTTTTTCAGTGTCACATTGACAGTAGCCTGTGGTAGAAAAAGTGTTTAGCTGACACAGTTTTTGAGAAAGTAAAACAGTTCCAACAGATTTGTAGTATATTAACAGCTAAAGAATAAATTAGTTTTCACTGTACCTGATTAATTAAATTTCCAAGTGTTTGCATTCCCAGTTGTTGGTGTGACTAAGAACAGTAGGAGGGGGCTATAGACCTGCACTTATATTTAATTAATCTGGAAATAGCTGTGCAAGGGAATAATTTTGGTGTTGCTTTCGATGCTGGTAAAGCTGTTAGAGAGCTCTTTTCATGCATCTTTGTATAATGCTTAATAAATATGTAAGTAGCTTATAGTGCTGTTAGCTCTTCCAGTGAATTATTGTGATCCTTCATAACAAGGGTGATTATGTTTTTTTCTCTCTACCAAAATAAGTAGTCATCCTGAGTCAGCCCATTAGCTAGGAAATCAATGTACAAGGCTTGACAAGGTAATGGTCTGCTAAAGTCTAGGGTGTCTTCACACTCCATCTGAGTGAATGTGAGTACCAGTACCAATCCTGTGCATACTTAATTTGGCAGTAAGTCCTTCTGAACTCAGTAGGACTAATTTCCATGGCAACATTGCCAATACACATGGTGCAGCATGCTGACACTACCACTTTGGCCATGCATGGATGGAGTCAAACCATATGACAAGGGGAAATGTCTCAGTGATAGCACCGTCCACACCACATACACGTGCAAGTTCACCATAATGCTCTCACATCAACAAGCACAAGTAGGAGCCCAGAAACTAAGAGGACACCCAAAAACCACCACTTTGAATGGCTGACATACAGGGGAGGATAGGCAGTACAATACAGCAGCTTGCTTGGGAGGAGGTGTGCATGACAAATACACAGGCTTCTTTGGGACAAGGGCTGAAAATCTTGCTGCAGGAGCAATAGCTGTCTGAAGGCAAAGGACCTAAGAAGGGACTGCACAACTGCACACTTACAAGAGCAAATGCTGGTAGTTTACTAGACAGGGCACTGGAACGGGGAAAAAGCATGACAAGGTCATGGGAACAGAAGAATTAAAGCCCCATCAAGGGTATAATAGAATTGTTATGAGCAATTGCATTCTTCCAGTGGGAACTTTTTGTATTTCTTTTGGGTGGATGATTAGCCCACTTATACAAAATTTCATAAAAAGCTTTATTCTTATCTGTTTTCAATATTCAGTAGATACTAATTTAGGGTTTCAAGTTTAATTCAATAGGAATTACCAAAGTAATCACAAGAAAGTGTCAATGAAATATGAAATATTTTATTCCTTTTTATTATTAAATCCTTAGTATTTTGGGACCTCATCTCTCCATCTCCTATTTGTCACACAAATCTGGGAAACTGTTGGTGTTGACAGAACATAGAAGCTGTCCATCTAGCTCAATATTGTCTCCAAGTGTTCCATGATCAGTCTTTCAGAGTCCCCCAGACAGCCAGACAGCAAAATTAAGAAATGACGCAATGAACTTGGGCAAAGGCACACAGCTTTACTAGCTGCAATGAGATCTGCAATGAGGATAACAACAAGGGCCAACTGCAGGCTTCCAATTCTTGTGCAGGGCTAAAGAAAAGCTCCCAGCAGCCCCATGTTGAGCAAAACCACCCGGTCTCTAAGCCAAAGACCAGATAACTGGCAGATCTATGACTTTCCACACATGCTCACCACCATAAATCAAGTGAGGGGTTCCTGACTGCTCCACCCTATCGGCTAAAGCTCACTCTTTGGGTGCCTCTGGATGCTAGCCTCCCTCCTTGTGAGGTTGCACTACCTGACAGCTGTTACCAAGAGAGAAGGCCAATCAGTAAAATCATACGATCCTTCCTCTGCAACTGCAGTAAGGAGTGGATGAAAAGAGGTACCTCCATGGCCAGTTAGGCGATGTCGCCCCCAAGTTCCTACTAAGACCTTTTGCAGGTGGCTGGCTAATCCAATACTGTGGCATTGAGTGGAATCCCACACCCGAAGGAAAAGAGGCAAAATTGTCTCTTGAGGCAAGTGACAACACTCCTCTCATAAGTAGGGTCCTGTCTTGTTGGGTGTTCCAGTGAAGCCTTTTAGGTGTCCTCCTTGCCACCCAAAAGGGGGGACCATCTCCATTTTAGCAACAGGGAAAGAAAATTTGCAGAGAAATTTGGCTGAACACTTTTGTAAACAGAATGTTGGTTTAGACTGACCTTTGGTCTGACCCAGCCAGATAGTTGTTACTAATGTTAGAATATAAAATGTAAAATGTTATGAAATTTTGAAGTAAACATATCTCCATCTTTGTTACTATATTGACTGACTAGTTTCTCTTCACTTCTTTATTCCAGTGACCAAGAAACCTGTGAGGTTCACCCAAGGATCGTTCTGAGTAACAGCTGGATTTTATATTTTCAAAATTTGGGTATCAACTATAATATGCTTGATCCCAGCAGTCCTATGGGCAGTCTCCTCTCCCTAACCCACCTGCTTTTTGTAACCTTGCCTGATGAAAAGATCAGGAGATCTCAAAAGCTTGAACTTTTTGTGACTTTTGAGTTGGTCTAATAAAGGTATTATGCTAATACGGCTTTTGAAATAGTTTCCAGATGAATGGGATTGTTTGTCCTGTTTGTGGCTTGTCATCTTTTCAAAATAATATTGTTAGTGTAGTATAGAACAAAATTAATAGAAATTAATAGAAATAATCTGTCACCTGACTTGTCACAGTTGATCTGAGAAACCACCATATCATTTATCATGCCAGTTGAAGGCCTGGTACAAGTGTACCAGGCCTTCAACTGTGTATGATAGCAGACATATATTTGGCTCCTGAAGAGATAAAGCATATGGGAATCAAGTGGGCAAATGATTTCTTTTATCATTTATACTTTGGTTTCTCACACTGAAAGCAATGCCACAGTGAATAAACAGAATGTGATAATTATGAATTTGATTTTGCTACAGCCCATCCTGGACAATGACAATTTCTTCTCGCAGTCCAAGGATGGTAAGCCTGTCTTTGCTTACAGATACACCCCCCACAGTGTAAAATAGCGACTAACCTGAAACAACAGGCCACATAACAAGGATACAAACATAGGTGGTGTGTCATAGGAGCAGACCCATCAACAAACTCAGATGCTGGCTTTGACCCCAAATCACCTCTGGCAACAATATTTCAGGACCTAACAATGCCACCCACAACATCAGAGCCTCATTCAGTTCTTCATCTTCCAATGTGATATATGTATGACATTGTCTGTCAGCAATTACCTTCTGCATTCTTTATAGGGAAAACAGGCCTCTATGGAGAAGAATAAATGGTCAGAACTCCGACATCAGAAATGGGTGGCAAGATTGGGGGGAAAATACAGTCAGAAAACATTTCAGCCTCCCAGGACACACTCTCATTGACTTTACAGTGCCATTGTGGAGAAAAGAAACTTCAAGAGGAGACTAGAGCACCCCCTCCAATGTGTTTCCATTGCCCTGTAACATGGAGAGTGACAGTTTGAACAGCCGAGCCTTCTGTCTGCATGGAGACCATGTGCTATTTTGGGTGCCTTTGATTTCTTTTCCACCTATCTGATTAGGCTTGCTGTGACTTCTGGTCTCTGAACATTTGCCCCAAGGTCACTAGCCATGTACACACTGCTCATCAAAGTTCTTTGAATTCGATCCTAAAGCTCATTCCACCTTCAATCCACATCAGATCGCGAGATTTGGGTTTTGTTTTGTTTTTCACATGACAGGTTGTGCATATCTTTTGTGCGTACTTTCCCAAATGTATGCATCAGTTGTGCACACCTTTGAAATGTACACATTTTTCATGCACATTTTTCAAATGTATGCATGCTGTCGAATGCTCTTTTGGGGAGAGGGGTCTGTGGATTACATTGCAAGCTTGGAAATGTACGGACTTCAATCACAGATTGCATCCGAGTCCATGTTCAGGTCAGAAGGCATGAACTGGCTAGATCCTGATCAAAAACAAAATGAAACAAATTTCTCATGCAACCCTAGTACACAGCAGCTGAGGAACTGGCAAGGAATTATCACCCTGAAGTGCTTGCTGATAGCATAATTTGTAACCTCAGAGCGTTATGATCAGCACTAATAAATTATAAATTAGAATAAATCATAATATAAATAAACAATTATAAATGATAATATCCACTCATTTATTTTAAATTATTATTCAGCCATGTTTAATGCTAGAGCTCTATAAATCCCCTCAGACACTATAATAGAAATCCTTACAACAAGGGATGTATGAGAATTTCATTTTGGTTCACAAATCACTCAAGAATGCCCTATTTGCTGCCCTGAATGTGAAGACAAACAGATGTGCCTATTCGCCAAAAATGTTTGCAAGTTCCCAAACTTGTGTTCATATTCACAAAATGTGTGCTTTTTAAAATGCACACTTCTTAAAATGTGCATTTTTCATGCAGTGGAGGGGGGAGAATGCACACTTTTGAAAAATACACAAATTTCCCATTTGGAACATGAATTCAACAAACTGAAGAATAAGAAAAAACCAGGCTGCAAATTAGAATGGGAGTGAGCCAAACCAGGCCTTGAAGACATTTGGAGAATTTTGGTAAGCTGAAGTATCTCTGGTCCTCCCATCCTTACTTACAACCATCCAAAAAAGTAGGTTGGTGTTGTAATTATTGGAGGTGAACAATGAGCTCAAGGTGGTGAAATTCAAACTGTGGACTTCCCATTCACTGCTTATGCTCTTAACCACTGTTACATCATCTGCCGTTCGTTTGCTAGGATATGCACTTTCCTGGGCACCTGACATCCACGCAGTGAACACAAATGCCTTGGGGGAAAGTAAGGTCTCTGGTGCCTTCAGTAATGCCATATCTGCATTCCAGCAGGTAATAGGGAGGGGGGAATCTCCACCAAGATTTCCCTCCTCCAGTCACTAGCACTTCTGCCACCACTGATAGATGCTTGTGGGCGGAGGTTGATGCCTCAATAGGAGCTTGGGGAAGGTGCCTGGACTCCAATCACATTCCCGGTTATGCCAACAGGGCCTGCACTGGAATTGGAATTAGGTTTAGAATAAACCAAGACATTTTCTGATTATCTTAATTACTAGCTTTGTTTGCTGAGCCAAATTCTAAATCGAGCAAGGGGGAGTTTGCCCATCCCTAGAAGGCAAAACTTTAGTGTATTTTTTCAGTTTAGGAAAAAAGGCAGGTAACTAAGAGGAGACATGATCGAGTTTTATAAAAGTATGAATGGTGTGGAGAGGGAGAGATGTGGGTGGTGGTGGTGGTGGTGGTGGTGGTGGTGGTGGTGAAGAAGAAGAAGAAGAAGAAGAAGAAGAAGAAGAAGAAGAAGAAGAAGAGTTTTTCTTCCTGTCTCATAATGTTAGAACTTAATCGATGAAATTGATCAACAGTCATTTTAGATCTGACAGAAGGAAGTACTATTTCACACAACAAAAAACTGATTTAGGGAATTCACAGCCACAGAATGTGATAATGGTGAATGGTTTAGATTGCAACCCTATGCATGTTTAGACAGAAAAAAAGTCCTACATTTGGCTGGGGAATGCTGGGAGTTGCAGGATTTTTTCTGTCTAAATGTGCTTAGGATTGCACCCTTACTGATTTTCTTTAAAGGTTATTCAAATTCACGGAAGATTGGCTTATTAATAGATATCAGCCATGAGAGCTATGCAGAATGTCAACATTCAGAACCAATATACTTCTGAATGCCAGGTGCTGGGGTCACACAACAGTGGAGGGCTTTTGCTGTCATGCCTTGCTTGTAGATTTCCCAGAAACACCTAGCCCACTGCAGTTGGAAGTAGGATATTGGACCAGATGTATCCTCAGTCTGATCCAGCAGGACTCTTCATATTTTCTTTTTCTAGTGTTGAGATGTGAATAGTAAATAATGAATAAAGGGCCTTTTCAAATATGCACAAAAGACTACACGTATCCAGGCTCATGGAAAGCCAGACCCTGTGGATGTTAATAAAGACATGTGTCAAATATTTTCACACATGGTAGAGAAAGATGTTAGAGTAGAAGACTGGTTCCCATGCCCAGCCACATATGTAACTAAATGCAATAATTGGATGGTGACACTTGCAGTGAATGTGACATTTTGGTACTAGGTTGAACAGTTCCCAAAACAAAAAATTAAATCCCCCCACTCTGTTTTGCTAGTTGCCAAAAATTGATGAGGCTACCTCAGAGTATGAACAGTAGGGGAGTGGGATTGTGCCTCCTGCCCTGTCTGCTGAGAACACCTATCCCACAAGATGCACATATGTGGATGTTAGCTTTGAATACAATCCAGTGCAGTAGGACAAAATGTACAGTCACATGAGATTATGTGTAAGCAGTACTCAATTGTGGTTCTGGCGCTTATACATCCACCAGGCTCAGGAGCTGGACAGGCAATCCCAGTGGGTGCTTTGGGCAGCTGCAACCCAATTCCCCTCTCACATGTAGCCTGTTCGATTCTCCAAACTAGACCATGCACAGGATTCTGTCCTCCAGCCACATATATAGTTCTGTCCTGGCGACATTTATGCCTATCCAACTTAGTTCTTGCCATTTTCCTCTCAGTTTAGCCTTAGTTTTAACTAATGAGGCATTTTAAGTACCTATATTTAAGTGAATTAGCATGTGTAAATTGACTTTCCTCCCCATTACTTTGGCAGAAGTGCAACATTAGGCCCATGTTGGGCTGTCACAGCAGTGGCCATATAAAATTACCGCTGCCATATTAGAGGGTATTACATTTTTGTTCTCGTTGTTGGTTGGGTGCAATTGTATTGTTAACTGATTAAAATGTCAAATAATTACTATATTTTGAATTGTAATATCAAAATGAATGAGAATAAAGAATATATTTAAAATGGAAAAAAATGAAAAGTTAAAACAAATTTACAAGCAACACAACATTGGTGACTGTTGTGGTATCTTAGTGCTTAATAGATTAATTGGTCATTTAATTGATTAAAAGCAACACAGTTAATTAACTAAACATTATAATTGGTCAGCAGCCCTTGTAATTACCTAATTCTCATAAGACAAATGTCCTAGTAGCTGTTGTTAATATGCATGCAATTATTCTAAATTGTAGTGCTTTGGGCTCCAAATGTTAGATCTTAATCAAAATAGAATCTAGAAAAGTTTTCAGTGAGGAGAGGGACTATCTAACCTAAAGTGGCCATTATTTTAAGTAGAACATGTCAATCCAAAGTCTATTAAAAATATCAATGTTTTCTTTATTGAAAAGGAATGTGAAATGTCAACCGTTTGAGAAGTATTCCAAACAATAGTCTAGAAAGCAGAAATCAATACTCTCCCAAATCCTCTATTAAAAATAATAATGTGTTCAAAATCAGCTTTAAACTTTAGATTATATTTCTGACTTTTCAAACTTTCTTCTTTTAGGGTACACTTTCCCAATTAGTGTGCTTCTGGAGGAACCACTGAGGTCTCCATAGAACATCTGCATATTGCATATTATTATGGGGCATGTTATCTCAGTTCAAATAAGATATTTACCTGAATTGTTGGGCCTCTTCATTTTTCATTTTAAACTGAGATTGTACCCTAACGCATACCCATCCATCCCATGATGTTGTTAAGGATTCCCAGAGCTCCATCACACCAGCAGTTTAATGCGCTCTTGTCATATCTGGTATCTGGTTTTGCAGTGCGGGACTCACATGACATCGTCCTTGTCCTGCACCCATCTCACATCTTTTCCTCCATTTTGTATATTAGTTTGGTGCAAGGAAAGTCTGGATTATTTTCCCCAAGTGGATTTAATGTGCCCTTAAGCCTCCATGTAGTGTCCTTTCACTTTTTCCTTTGTTGGGGGCGTGTGCTTTGAATGTAGTTTTGCTGACGAAAGTGGTGGGCAGAGTGATTTCTCTCCTCCAGCACTCTGTGTTGAATGAAAGGACTTGTGCTTATTTGATTGAATGGACTATTTACTGCTCCAGCCCCACCCTCCTTGCCCGCAGAAATGGAGCCCAGCCGATGAAATGTTAAATCAGTAAATTGCTAGACAACAAGGCCAGAGCAAGGGGGGGAAGCAGCCCACGCCCATCAGAGTACCACAACCAATGAACTGGAGATAGAAGGAGAAGGGGCAGGGTAGAGTAGAAGTGCAAACAAGCAAAAGGGAGGTTCTACAGTGCAGTGCAATACCACAAACCCACATGAAAGGGCCCATTAGCTTGATGTGCTTATGAAACGGAGGTAAAAAACATGGTGGCAAAACAGGGGAAAAATAGGTGTGATGGAGCCCCCAGTTTGCATAGATATCTATGTGTTGAGATTTTCCTTGGAGGCCCTGTTTAACATGCCCACATCACCTGAAATACGGTGGGTGGTGATATGGGACTTTGGGTAACACTGAATCTGTAGACCTCTCCCTAGGGAAGTTTTCCCTGCTCTTTCTGTATTGTAATTTAGACAAATACTCTATGCAGCCCAGAGGGCTTTTAGCTTGCCCCAAATAGCTTCTTCTTTTGTCTATGTTACTTCTTAGTATTAACAACTGGGATCCACAACAAAATGTTGCAGTGCATCTCCACTCCCCTAACAGTCATTTTCCTGTTCAGGGCTCCAGCTAGTCTGGAACACCTTAAAATGTTCTTCTGACCTCTCAGGGACACGGTTGTCCTTTTTACTGCCTCCCAAATCATCTCGAGTGCAGGAACACATTTTTAATCCTGCAGCACTAATCCCTTCAACCCTAATTCACTCTCCTGAGGCCACTCAATTCCTTCTCCCCTGCCCCGCTCTAATTTTTATCTTTTTTCAGCTGACACCCTATTTTGTCTTCCAACTGCTCTCAGACATAGATTTAATCGACAGACTCAGTCTGCCACATTCTGGATTTATTTAGACCCCCTCCTTTTTTTCTTTTGTATCCAGGGAAAAGATAGCAGTAAAGACAAGAGATTCAGCTATTGGGTGGTATAGAAATGTAAATAAATAAATAGCATTCAATATGAGGCTGGATGTTCTGTGTCCAGATAATGAAGTGATTTACACTATTTCTTGTTTGTATAGGTTCAACTGCCATCCATGTTCTGTAAATCATGGAAGCTTGCAGGCCCTTGTTGACTGTTTGATTGGTTTTCTTTTTAAAAACATCCTTTTGTTTTAATTTATAAAGTTATATGCTCTGCATGCTTAAGGATTCTTCCAAGTATTCCTCTTACATTGGGATGGCCCTGTTTCATTTCCAAACTGATAGGCATTCAACCACCCAACTTTGGTATTAGAAGAAAGGAGGGGGTTTAGGATATTATTTGCTAAACTTTTGGGGGTATCTTGACAGCCACCTTGGAGACACTCAGAAGGCAGGTTACAAACATTCTTAATAAATAAAGAATACATTGCCAAGTTATATCAGGTGTCATGGGCAATTTGTTTTCAGAGAAGCTTTTCCATAATTATGAATAGTCTCACCAATAACCCTGGGAAAATTTCCAAAGGACCTGGAATAAAGTTTGAAAACCACGGCTTCCATGCTATGGCGGATACTAACCAACATGCAACATATCTGCTTTCTCCAGACAGGCTGAGTGAAAGACAATTTATGGTTAATTCCTCAGTAGGAACACTTTCTTAAACCCAACATTGCTTCTAGTGAGTATACCAGTTTATGAGGCAATCTGTCAAATTTAAGCAGATCTCTGTTTCTGACTAGCCTACAGCAAAACAAGCTATTTGAATACTGCACTCTTGTGGAAACTTGCTAAACAATCATTATGGAAACTTACTGAACAATCATTATGGAAACTGGAGTGCTTCAAGCACATTTCTACTAATGGGTCAGTAGCTTGCATTCTGATTGGTTGAAAGGCTATACACTTTAAGTTACCCAGACATATAGATCAGATCCTCCAGCAGCATTGTAAACTCTAAAAGACACACTGCAGCTAAGCCCAGGTTATGAAGCAGTTTCAGAACGATATATTTTGACTATATAATTCATTGTGTTTTTCTACTTTGTATTCAGTGGGAGATGTGGACTTGGAGTATAAATGTGGAAAACTTCCATAACATCTGCTACTAATTTCTGCCAGATGAAAGTGATAATGATGATGAATATTTCTGTTGCTGCTGCTGATACATTGGCCCATCTAAACACACTTCCAGACTGTGTGGATATCTAATTGAAAATACATGACTTGTACACAGACATGTTGACTCAGGCACAATTTTAATTATCTTACTTTGCTTCAGGATTCCTGGTTTGCAATTTTAAAGGAAAAGAAAAGAAAATCTATAAGATATTTTTCTCATATACAACACATTTGAAGTTTCCTTGGTAAATGTATTCTTGGGTTCTACCTGCAGGGCTGGATATTTATCAGAAACGATAAAAAAGAGCATTGTCCCAATTAGTCCCAAGTTGTTTTTTTTTTAAAGTGATGTGAAGTTATACTACAAACCTAGCCTAGCACTCTGACAGTAGCCTTCAGGCAGGAAATATTTCCTGTCTTGCATGCAAAGATACCCCCTTACACTGCAAATAATATCTATCTATCTATCTATCTATCTATCTATCTATCTATCTATCTATCATCTATCTATCTATCTATCTATCTATCTATCTATCTATCTATCTATCTATCTAATCTATCTAATCTATCTCTATCATCTATCTATCTCAATCAGTTTGTGATTGAGATAGATAGATGTATCTATCTGGTGTTTTATTTCAGTCACTGAATGTCTAAACAGTAGAAGAAAAATCTTTGCTTTTTTTTTTTTACTCCAAGCTTGTGCTTGAGGAGATTTACATTGTAACTGTGGTATGCTGGCAAACTGGCAGTTAAGAGGTGACAATGAAGTCAGGTATTTGTCTTTATATATGGAAAGGTAGGATCAAAATTAGTAACATCTGATTGAAGAACTGAACATTTGAAAGATGGCCATTGGTCTGAAGTTTAAATAGAGGTGGGGTGATGGGATGTTGGCTACACCAAAGCTGATTAGCTGGAGTGTTCTGACTGGAGTGAATATAAGGAGCTGTGGAGGAGTATCAGGGGAGTTTGCCTGGAGAGTTGCCCGAGGAAGAGTCATCAGGAGGTGTCTTTGTGAGACGCTGGGGAGCCTGAGGAAGACAACAGCCAGGAAGAACAACAACTGCAGCATTGGGAGGCCAAGTTGAGAGCATGTGAGGTAGTAGCTGAAGAAGGTCTGTAACTGGGAAGAGGAAGTTTCCTGGAACAGCTTTCAGAGGAAAGATCTGAAGCCTGAGTTTCAACAGGTGGCAGTGGTGTGAGCAGCTGCTGGATCAAACTGAAGCCTTCAGGAGAAGCCTGGTGAATAGCCTTTAAAATTCCAGGTGGAAGTCAAACCCAACCAAAAGAAGACTGCCTGTACTTTCCTGATCCCTGCAATCTGTTTTGTCTCATGCCTAATGACCAGGTACCTTAGGGGAGAAGGTATATTTCAAATACAGGGGTACAGTTTCATGGTGGCAGTGGAAGTGAAATGAGGGATTGCCCACTGGTGAGGGGTGATACTCCACATTTGGGGACAAGGATGGGACTGACCTAGTGTAGAGGCTGTCTTACTAAGGAGAGTTTTCCCACAGTTTATACCAGTTTATCTGTCAGGGCTTCCTTAAAGAATCATGAGAATAGTTTGAGGGTGCTAACATTTCTCCAAGAGATCCCTAGCCCTTCCCACAAAACTGTGCTTCCTAGGGGTCCATGGAGAGATGGAATGAATCTTAAAGTAATTTAGGGCCCAATCCTGTGACTCCAGGATGAAAGAGTCTGCAATAATTATGTCTTCACACAGTGATTGTACAGTGATTCAGGCTTAAAAGGGTTAAATACTGTCATTCTTAGGGTATCCTATTAATTTACTGTTGAATATCTTTGGGACACTTTGTGTTGAAATCTAGCACCTGTTTGAAACTTAACATGATCTGCTGATGTTAGGAACAGCAACCTAGGCGGGATCTACACTACTGCTTTAAAACAGTTTATAACAGTAGTGACAACTGTTGAGACCCAGGACACACTCTATATACAGTCTTCAACCCATTTTCAAAGTGTAACACCCTGTTTGGTGTAGATCTGGTCCTAGTTATTGGAAATGCAGCAAAATTGCTTTTGGGTAGTTTGCAAGGCATAATCCTTGGAGGCAGTTTTCTGTACCCAGTGATCAGATATTTCCAGAGGTTCTTTCTATGGAAGGTGCTGATAGGTTCTTATTTTGAAGTATATTAATAATAATTTCATTTATTTATTTATTTATTTATTACCCGCCTCTCCCTTTGGATCGAGGGGGGGAACAACTTTAATACAACAATACAAAATTAACCAGATACATAAAATTAATTAAAATAGCATATAAAACCAATACAATATTAAAATAACATCAGGGCATCTTAAATTCTTCGGTTTAAAATTCATCTTGTTTCTTTTCTTCACAAAGGATGGTAAAACATGTTAGTATGTGGGTAGTATACAGATGTATGGTCCATTCCTTGCAATGGGGAATGCATTTTTTTTTACAATAACTTTATCCAGAAGAGCAAATAAGGGAATACAATGCGAGACATCCAAGAAAATATGAGTGATACAGCCTCTAAAGCCCTTAAGCAAACTATTCAGTTTTACAATATTTCTGAGGGACTCTCCCACAGAGAGATACCTATGTCTCCAGCAAGTATAGTCTATGAAATTTCCTATTGAAGCCCCAAAGCACTGCTATTTTAGGAAAATAGGAAGCTTCTTTATACTGAGTCAGACTACTGGTCAGTCTAGCCCAGTATTGTCAACACTGGCTGGTTGCAGCTTTCCAGGACAGGATTTTTTTCAGGCCCTACATGGGGATGTCGAAGATTGAAGTGGGATCTTCTGCAAGCAAAGCATATGCTCTGCCATTGAGTCATGGCCCTTCCCCCTAATTTCCCCTCTTAAGACCACGCAGAATGCTCTACAGTCAAAGAATGGATCTGTATTGAGATCTCCCCAGTGAACGTGCAACACACTATCAACCAAATCACATATGTTCTCTGAAGGGATTCTGTGTCAGGCTAGACTTGCTTCTGACAACTATCATAGGAATCTGCCACTCAATCAATGATCAGTTCCTCAAATCCATTTATGCTCTACCAGAAGGTATCATTTTGTGTGTGAGTTCACGAATGCCAGAAAAATAGGAATGATGTGTTCCAGCAATTCTAGTTCTAAAGTCTTATTCAGTTCCCCCAAATCCTGTCAAAACTGTTTCCTCAGGAAGGTGTGCATTTGACAGCATGCCATTCTCTAGTTCTCTGAGGAGAAATGGGCACAGGGTTTATCTGAAAGTTCATTGCTTTGGGCATTTTATTGGACAACTTTCATTTCTTACCACACATATATTTGGTCTAAAGTTCAGGAATTCCCTAGGCTCCTGAATTCTTCTCTTTTTCTCAGGTCAACGAACAGAAGGGCCTATCTCCAGGGAAGGAAAAGGATACACCTAATCTTATTGCAAGGCTGCTTGGACATTAAAAAAATCCCATGTAAAGAATACTTTAAAAAAAAACTTGGAAGGAATGTGGGGAAGCCCTTTCATGTGGGTTGTAGCTTATATACTTCAATGTACTGAAGTACACATTTGTTTCCAACGTGTGCCTCAGCCCCTGCTGCTTATATCTCAGAGGGAAGATAGGGGACAGTCTTGCTGAGCAGATAAATTGTGCCCTGAGTGAGGAGGGTCTTTCGTGCCCTGCTCAGGTTGGTGCTCCCCTCAGCTAATCTTGGCACCCCATATAACTACCCAGGTTACCCGTCCCTAAGGCCGGCTATGCCTGTGAGCCACCAGCCCCCTTCATTTTGTTCGTACCTCAAAGGCAGTCCTGCAGCACTGCCAATTGGCCCTTGCAACACTCCAAAAGTATGTCTCATTAGGGAGAAGTGTGGGGGATACTCACAAAGGATAGGAGAATGACAGAGCTGACCTTCCTTTCAATTGCATTCTTACCTAAACTCCTGGGCCTCAGTGCTGTCACTTGTCATATTCTGCCATGGTGCCTCATGGGACGAAGGGAAGAGGCTTTCTCAGGAGAGGACTGCGAGCGAGCTACCGTTCCTCTCTACACGATGTTGTAACAGCATTACTGAGGTGTTCTCTAGCTTTCACCAAAGGAGAAACACCAGCTTCCTAGGAAGAAAACAAGTTGTTTTATTCTGGATGGAAAACTACCGAGTAGGGATGGATGGATCCGTCAGTTTCGCTTTCTCCGCATCTGAATTTTTTTTAGATCTCAAGTTCTTTCCACCTGGAATATGAAGAAATGTGCACTCAAAGTCCTGGGCCTCATTGGATGAATCTGCCAGTTTTGGTTTCTCTGAGTCCCATGTCTTAACTTTTTAAATCTTAAGTTCTTTCTATCCCAAATATGAAGAAATCTGTGATTTTTTATAAGGTATCAGAATTCTAACCCATCCTTACTACTGAGGCCCAGAGCCTCTCATTATTGTTAACTCCACAAAGGGGTGCTGCTGCTCACACTCAGAGAGGAAGCAGATGACCCATCCTCCAAATATTAACTCCCAATATGCCAACAATACCATTTGCACATGTTTTTAACGTATTTAATAGACCTCAGTAGTACTGCTGTTTGACTCTTAGGTTCTTTCTACACCTACCGGTGTGCAGGAAGGGAGGGGGGATGATCCTGTATGTACTTGCTTCCGGGATCGTCCCTGGGTATCCAAACCAGAAGTGTGACATCCCAGGACATCGCAAGCATTGTAGCCACCATTTTTTCCTTTAAATGAGAAGGAGCTGGGAGTGCTGTGGAGAAGGTAAGAAACCCCCCTGTGCACAACCCCCATCCTGGGGATAGCGGACTTGCTTCCCCCCCCATGGGCATGCCCATTTCTGGTGACACACTTAGTTGTGAGTAAGCGGGTATCAGGTGGGATGGGTGCCCACACCTGCAACGGTCTTGGGATGGTCCCAAGATCGCTGGAAGATTCATGTTTTCCCAGGGTTTCGTTATCCCTGGGAAAACCCATGCCTGTCACCCTCTGCCCCCGGGAGTCCCTGTGCATCATTTGGATGCACAGGGAGCACCCTGGGACAACCCTGGGACAAAAGGCCAGTGTAGAAATGGTCTCTGTGTTTATTCTAGATCTGCACCTCTTGAGGGGAAGGGGAGAACTGCTTTCTATGGAGAGGAATCGCTTTCACCAGTATGCCTGCTCTACCTCTCTGAGACATTGGAGAAAAAGGCAGGTTGGAGCAACCATATATTGAAAACAGGAGAAGTTCCAGGTGCTTTTGGGATATTACTTGCAGCACTTTCACTGTTGTCATGGCGACTGCAAGTTCTAGTTGCTGCTTTTGGATAGCACATTATGACTGCTACAAGCCAATGAACCAGGGTTGGGTTGCTAGCTCTCGAACTATGATTGTGGGGAGTGATCACCATCTCTTGCCTCCTTTGTAACTTTCAAATTGGCACCTACCTGTTATGTGGTGTTGAGAAACACCACGGCCAAGTGAAGGGGTGGACAAACCTGTCAGTTTTGCTCAAGAATGACATGGGTGTTTGGTTGGGGTGCAAAGCTTGGTAATTGTTTTGCTGGCTTGCCTCCCTGGACATCAGCTTGCAGACCCTCATTCTTGCCTGACTCAGTACATACCGAGTGGGGCAAGCGTGTGTCCACCCACTCCTTCACTGAGCTGCCATTTTGTGTAAAATTGGCAGCTTGGTTTTTTTCATAAATAACCATTTACATAAATGGTGGCAGTAAAGGGGCCATTTATGCCACATTGCAGGTAAAAATAGACTATTTATGCCTGTAATATTGCATAAATACCCCCTTTTATGGCCACCATTTGTTTATATGGTTATTTACATAAAGGCTGAGCCACCATTTTTATGCAACGTGGTGGCTTGGTGAGGGAATGTGTGGCTGTATACTGCTCACTGTAGCTCATCATGCATGGTGAATAGGGACGGGCGGCCACTGAGTTCAGCCTTCCCTAATTTTGGTTCAACTTGCATTCATTTTTCTCAGGTTCTTTCCATCTCCAATATGAAGAATTCTGTGTGTAAGGGGGACAAGTTAAGTAGAGGCAGCTGCAACAGGAGAGAAAGGCCACATGTCCTCAGGAATGCTCTTCTCTCCATGGTGTTGCTCTTTACCTCAGGCTTTGGGGTCAGAATGCAAGCAAGCATAGTCTGGGTCAATGCCTGAAAGAGTGTCACTTCTAGAAACAAAATAAGCTTCTGAAATGAAATTCAAACTCTGGTTGCACAAGTCCAGTGAGGAACCATGACAGAAAGCTGCTAGCCAGGAAGAGTTTGCCAGGGAGCTGAAGGGAAGCCCCTGTTTTTGGTGGTGTTCTGACTGGAACCCTTCTGTAAACCAGTGGTCTTTAACTGGTGGGTCGTGACCCAAAAGTGGGTTGTGAGATCAGTCCAAATAGGTCATGGAAAAGCTGTTTCCTCCATATTGGACATGGAGAAAATTGTGAAAGTGGAGCCCAATATTGCAGGTTGGGAGTCCGAGGTGGGTCTCAAGTCTGGGCCAGCTTGCGATCAGTTTGCCTTTCTTTGCTGCATTGTTTAAACTGCTGTTTATCTGTTATTGTTCTCTCCTGTTGGATAATGCTGTTTGTTTGTCAATGTTCTATTACTTTACTTCTTTTTTTTTTACTGCTTGTAGCTCGTTTTAGGATTATTTTATCCTGAAAAGCGGGTAAGAAATTCCATAAATAAATAAATAAATAAATACATTTTATTTAATTAAAAATGCTGAATCCATATGCAAACAGACACAGCTGTATTGCTTCGCTTGCCAGATCTGTTATTAGTGTAATTATCATGAATGTGACTCCCTAAATACTGAATATGCTAGTTGTTTTTCTTTTTAAATTAATTTTTGTGATCATTAGTGCAAGAAAATATATTTTCCTACTACAATCTCCTGTTGTTCTGTCACCATTAATCAATTTTGGACTGTAGATGCACACTTTATTAATGTTGTTGATGTGGAAGTACTTGTTAGAACTATTAAAAATATTTATAGGTTTAGACAGTACCAAAGCACTTACCACACTTGCTAATTCAAATCAGTAGACAGCTTAATTTGACAGGTATTAAGCTGGGATGCAAAAGGGTCACTCAGCTGAAAATGCTGAGTTTGGAAGCCAATAAAGCTATTAAAAATTACATTCCTCACTTACAGATATGCTTAAAATACTTACAGACCCATGCACATGCAAATTAGCAGAATGTGAAGATATAAATATTCAAAATTAGTAATTAAAACTGAAACTATATGACCACTTACATGAGAGTAAGGACCATTGAACACAGCAGGATTTACTTCTGAGTAACCATGCACACGGTTATGCTTGCAGAAGTGCTATGGTCACAGATATCACAACAAACCCATACATTTATCTACCATTGAAACCTATCAGGGACAATCCAGCTCCCGTTAAATCCAGCTCCCATTAAAATCAATTGTCATTCACTCTACAAAGACAATCTTAACCTGACCAGAATTCTGGTCTGGCAATTGAATCACATGGAGTGTGTGTACCTGAGTCTGAAGACCAGGGATAGACTGGGGATTCTCTTAGTGTACTGGCCACCCAGCTGCCTATCAGGCTCCCTGACTGAGCTCACGGAACTCGCCTTGGAGCTGGTGTTGGAGTCGCCCAGGCTTTTGGTCCTGGGTGACTTCAACATCCCATTTGAGGCCAATTTGTCGGTGCAGCTTGGGAGTTCATGGCATCCATGACAAACATGGGCCTATCCCAACTGGTCTCTGAACCCACACATTCAGCAGGTCACACCCTCAATGCTGTTTTCAGTTCCGGACAGATGGATCTGTGGACGGAGGTGATAAACACCTCTGCATTGTCATGGACAGACTATTTTCTGGTCAGGGTTAGCATCACAGCTACCACCTGCCCCTGCAGGGGTGGCGGACCTATTAAGATGGTCCACCCTCGAAGGTTGATGGATCCTCTTGGATTCTAGAAAGCCTTAGAGGGTTCTATGGATGGTATCGTCGACGATCCTGTAGAAGCCCTAACAAGGGCTATTGACACGATCGCCCCCAAATGTCCTCTCCGACCCACTTCTAACTGGGCACCCTGGTATACAGAAGATCTCAGGGAGTTGAAGTGGGAAGGACGATGACTGGACCACCGATGGCAGGCCTACCTAGTTGATTTTTAGGAGTTTTATTGGTATTTTAACAATGTAGTAGTTTTTATATGTTTTAATCAGTTTTATGTATTTATATCATGTGTTTTAATGTTGTTCCCTGCCTCGATCCAGAGGGAGAGGCAGTAAGAAATAATCATAATTATTAATAATGGGAAATGGATTGTAGGTATGGGCAGCAATTATACACATAGTTATGCTGCTTAAACCCCACTTACTTTGATGGGAAACCATAACCAGTCTAAGTGTGTGCAGGATTGTAGGGACTGCCTGCCTAGCAATATAAAGCCATGAGGTAGGGTATGAGGACAGGTTGCCTATGTGAATATTATTATAAGAGTCCTGTGGATATTTCTAGCAGGGAACTTAACTTGGAATAGGGATGTTGCAGGCATCCGGTTGGGGCTTGAAGCTTGGTGATTTCTTGCTGGCTCTGCCCCCTGGACACTGACATGCCACACACTGAGTTGGGCAAGCACAGGGATACCTGATCCCTTGCCGAGCCGCCATTTTGTGTTAATGGCCCTTTACAAAAAAGGCTGAGCTGCATTTCTATACAAAATGGTAATCGGGATCCCTGTGCACTGTTGCCTGGTGGTTTGCTGCACACGGCAAGCCGGGGGCAGCCAGCCAGTAGGATACAGCAAGACAATAGTTATATTTTTATTGAGGGATAAGAATTAAATGGAAGTGGCAGTGATGGCATTTCAACTGGAAGAAACATTTGAGAGACATCATCTCAACGAGCCTAGCAGAGGGGGACATTTTGGGGTTCTTCTGTTTGCTATTTCAAATACATTATTAGGTTGGGAGGGGTGCTGTGGCATTCCTGCCTTCTCCTAGTGAGGATTCCCCTTCTCCAAGGCCTTTCTTACCCCCAGCAGGAACCGCTTTCTCTAACACACACTTAGTTTGGCTGCCATCAGGACCTTTAGGCTCAGGCCCAACCCACACTCAGTCCTCTATCTGCAAAGATACACAGATTTCACTCTACAACTGTGTACTGTGCCCTTTATTGCCTCCCTCTTACGTAGCAAACAACAGAAGGTATAGGAGTTTATAAACAAAGAAAGCTTTATTAATTATAGTATTAATTAATTTTGTTGAACAGTAAATAAGTAACTCTTAATGACTTTATCAATACATGTTCTCTCATACATAATACTCCTGATCACACTCTCAATCAATCACCTCACAATTATCACAGACTGACCTCTCTCGGGGTGCCTCTACAAGAGCGATTTAAAGCTCTTTCAAAGCGCATTACTGATTTTACCTCCACATGAACGGAGCTCAAATCGGGGGTTGAGGCGCTTTTTCTGTCCGATTATGCACATTATCAAATGCGCGTTTAATAGCGAGTTTTAATTTACTGTGGGAGTTAAAGCGCCTTATGACCATGTAAACAAGCGATGCTCCGCATTAAACAACTTTAAAGTGTGTTTTATACAACCGGTAATGTGCTTCACTGCCTCCCGTGTATAGGGATTTGGCGTAAAAGCAATTGGGAGAAGATGCACATAATTGGCCAACCGGGCGTCAAACTTAAAACTTTTAGAGGGGACCTCTCTCTCTCTCTCTCTCTCTCTCTCTCTCTCTCCTAAAATCCTATCTCTGATCAAAACACTATCTCATATCCCTATCTGACTCACATAGCACAGCACACAGTTTATTTAGCACGCACACTTCATCACCTTTTACTCACTCAACCAATTGTCACACACCTGTAAATCCACCATTCTTTCTGTCACTTATTTCTCTCACACCACAGAAATACCCACCATAAAGCAGAGAAATAACAAGAACACACAACCATGACAACAAGTTCATTATATATAGACAAGCAACATTACAAGTGCCTTTAAGCATGTTGCAGGTTATCCTAGATTAAGGTTGCCCAGTGTTTCAACCAGCCACTATAGCTATGTTTTAGCAGAACTTTACACATTAGCAAATGACAATATAGTTACTAGGGGTGTGCATCGGATCGGATCCGATCCACGATCCGAATCCGATCCGCCCCAAAAATCGGAAAATCCGATCCGATCCGATCCGATACACCATCCGATCCGATCCGATCCGATCCGGCGAGGTCCGATCCGGATCGGATCGGATCGGCGGATCGGACGCCATTTTAAATGCGTTTTTCCCATAGCAAAGTATTGTTGTTTTACAAAAACGCCTATAACTTTTTCATTTTTAACGACAGAAGGATGAGACTTGGGCACATTGTACACTGGTTAGGGATAGGTATCTGTGAGAAATTTCAGAAAGATTGGTGCATGCAGTTTGTGGCAATTAATTTTTTAATAAATAACATGGAATGCCTATAACTCGGTCATTTTTAAAGTTACACACATGAAACTTTGCCACATTGTAGGTGGAACCTTGGGACCCACGTGTGTGAAATCCCAGAACCGTGGGTGCTTGCCTGGTGTGGCAATGAATTTTTGAAAAATGGGTAGTAGTGGGGTAAATGCAGTTATGCCTCCCATGTTTTTATTTTTAAAGATACAAACAGGACACTTCGGCACATTACAGGGAACACTTCCCTTGATATGTGTGTAAAATTTCAGACAGCTAGCTCCAGGCATGTGTTGGCAATGAATTGTTGAAAATTGGGTAGCAGTGGGGTAAAATACAGTTTTGCCTCCCATTTTTTTATTTTCAAAGATACAAACGGGAAACTTTGGCACATTGCAGGGAACACTTCACTTCAAATGTGTGTGAAATTTCCGGAAGCTAGGTGCAACATTTTAGTGGGAAACGAACGTTTATTCATGGCATTTCACATGGGATTTATGGGTTGGTTTTAAGAGCTACAAACCTCTAACTCGCTCACATGGCACAGGACCTATGCCCGCTCAAACGCTGGAAATTTAACAAACTTTGGTGCAATGCTTTAGTGGGAAAACAAAGGTTTATGCATGGCATTTCACATGGGATTTATGGGTTGGTTTTAAGAGCTACAAACCTCTAACTCGCTCACATGGCACAGGACCTATGCCCGCTCAAACGCTGGAAATTTAACAAACTTTGGTGCAATGCTTTAGTGGGAAAACAAAGGTTTATGCATGGCATTTCACATGGGATTTATGGGTTGGTTTTAAGAGCTACAAACCTCTAACTCGCTCACATGGCACAGGACCTATGCCCGCTCAAACGCTGGAAATTTAACAAACTTTGGTGCAATGCTTTAGTGGGAAAACAAAGGTTAAACTTTATTATTTTAAACCTTCAGGAAAGGGAGGGGGAGGCTGTGTTTGTGTGTGTGTGTTTGACAGCTTGATCCACCAATTGTGCTTTAGAATACATGACTGAATCACCCAATCCTGTGAAGACTTTCTTCAGCCTCCAATCGCAATGCTGGAGGAGGGCACCAGTATATATTCTCTCAGCCCTGCCCTTCTGGCTCTTTGTGGGTTGAACGTGGAGGAGATTAGGGAGTGTTTTGGAGCTGTGTTGGAGAGACTGTATTGATTTGATTGCATTTGGAGGTGGTTTTGAGGAGTTTCTGATCTTTTACTTCAGCTTTTCTTGTTCTCTCTCTTGGCTTTCCTTTCTCTCTTGCCTTTCCTTTCTTAGATAGCACGTTTGTTTGTCTGTGAGTTCAGTTTGTCTTTGCAGTGAGTGTGTTTGTTCTACTTTCGCTTTCTGAAAAAAACCCAAAAAAATAATAAAAAAATATTTCTATCCTCTCTCTCTCTCTCTCTCTTTCTCTGTGTGTGTGTGTGTGTGTGCGCGCTTGTGAGTGAGTGTGTGTTGCTGGGCTGTGTAGCCTGCTGCTACAAACACAAAAAAAGTCAGCAAAGCACACACTTACACAAAAATAAATAATAATAAAAATAAAATGAAGCGTGGCACTCAAAGGGGGGGTGCTCCCAAGGCAGCATTTGGGAGAGGCCGCTCTGGGCATGGCGCTGCTGCTGCTGCTGCTGGGACCAGCAGCAGGCAGCCTACTTCCACACCCCCAGTTAAACTGAGGCGTTCTCCACTGGGGCAGCAGAAGCAGGCAGAGGCAACTCAAAGTAGTGCCTGCAGGGCACTCTTTCAGCAACATGAGGCAGGTGCTGGGAGCAGCAGTGGGCATGAAGAAGGAGCACTATATCCAGCTCCTTCTTTGGTGGGTGAGCCTGTGAACCCGCTGACTGATCTTTTCCCAGATCTTGTGGAAGTCAGCGAGGTTCAGAGTGAGAAGGAGGACTCTGATGTGGGGCAAGAGGAAGAGCAGGCAGCACCAGAGACTTACTCTCCACAATCCGTCCTCTCTTCCACTCATTCCCTTGCTCCTGAGGTGACACCACAGAGCGAAGGCGCCGGCAGGCCGTCTGTGTCACCCCAGAAGCGACAGGCAAGCAAGGTGTGGGACCACTTTGAGGTGGCAGTGGATTCCCGCTTTGCTGTCTGTCGCCACTGCAAGATGTCAGTGAGCAGGGGAAAAATGCCAGGCCACTTCACCACCACGAACCTCACCCGCCACATGCAGAGGCACCACCAGTCTGTTTTGCTTGGGACCGAGGCGGGCACCTCGCAGCAGACTGGTGCTAGCGGCAAGGGCAAGCAGAAGGCTCCTGCAACTTCTGCCAGCTCTCGACCTCCCATCCCCAAGAGGCTTCGCCAGGCCACCATGGAAGAGATGGGGTGGGGGAAGTATGGAGCCACAAGGTGGCGTTTTCCAGCGCCCAACCAGATCACCAATTGCATCGGTGAGATGGTGGCATTGGATGACCAGCCATTCAGCCTCGTCGAGAACGCAGGCTTCAAGAGGCTGATGGCTCTTGTGGTTCCATACTACAAGCCGCCGTGTCGCACCACCCTGAGCAGGCGTGTGGTGCCCTCCCTGTACCAGGCATGCAGGGAGTTAGTTCTGGGTCGTCTGTGCCAGGCAGAGGCACAGAAGGTGCACTTCACTTCGGACATCTGGTCCAGCGAAGGAGGAGTGCACGCTTACCTGTCCCTGACGGCTCACTGGTGGGGAGCCTCAGGGCAGGAAGCACCCAGGACTTCTGGGACTGGGAAGGAGGGCTGCCGCTGGGCCCTCCTTCATACCGCAGTCATGGACCAGTCCCACACGGCGGAGGAGATTACGGAGGCCATGAACCGCATGGTGGCAGGGTGGCTGGGCGGGCACCAGCACACCCGCGGTTACATGGTCACGGACGGGGGAGCCAATATGCTGAAGGCGGTGCGCGATGGCGGATTTGAGGGCATCCGCTGCATCGCGCACGTCTTCAACCTGGTCGTCAGGGATGGCCTTGGAGGCAGCAAGGCCCCTCTCCCTCCCCAAATCCGTAATCTCCTAGAGAGCTGCAGGAAGGTGGCTGGGCATTTCCACCACAGCGTGAAGGGCAGTCGGTTGCTGCGGGAGAAGCAGCAGGAGCTGGGACTTCCGCAGCACCGGCTAGTGCAGGACGTGGCAACACGTTGGAACTCCACCTACCACATGCTCGAGCGTATGGTGGAGCAACAGCGTGTTGTCCACGAGATGTTCAGGGTCGGGGACATTGGCATCCAGGCCCCACTGTCCAGGCAGCAGTGGGAAGCCATGTCCCAGCTTCTGGTGGTCCTCAAGCCGTTCCTTGAGGCCACCGAGACCCTGAGCAGCAGCACTGCCCTTCTCAGCCAGGTGCTCCCCGTGGCCAGGCATCTCCAGAATCAGATGGGCGAGTTTCTGGAGGCCGGGGATGCCGTCACCGGCAGGCGCTTCCTGCCAGAGGTGCGGGAAGTGGTGACGAGGCTGAGGGAAAGCCTATCCCGCCGGGTCCAGCCTCTCTACAACGAGAGGCAGTACATGTTGGCCACCATGTGCGACCCGCGCATCAAGGATGGGTTATGTGGGCAGACTTCCCGGGCAGGTTGGGTGGAAATGCTGGTGACGGACGTTCGGGCGGCCCGGGATGCCAGGATTGGGCAGGCAGAGGAGGAGCCCACCGAAGCCCAGGCGCTAAGTCCGCTGAGCACCACCAGCAGCGGCGGCACCAGCACCACCACACCCAGCAGGGGGACAGGCCAGGGGTTTTGGGACAAGGCTTTGCAGGCTGCGGTTGGGCATAGAGGCACTCAACCCAGCCGCCGCCAGGATGACGCTGCAGCAGCAGTGCAGCGTTACCTGGCGGAGCAGATGGAGGACGGCTCCATCGAACCCCTGGCCTACTGGTCATCTCGGCGCCAGATGTGGCCTGATCTGGCGCGGGTGGCCATGGACAGAATCAGCTGCCCACCGTCCAGCGTTCCAAGCGAGCGGGTGTTTTCCATGGCGGGCGACGTGGTCACACCCCACCGCTCTCGCTTGGACGCTGAGATTGTGGAGCAGCTGGTCTTCCTCAAGGTCAATCTGCCCCTGCTGGGATACCCCACCCTCATGCCCGCGGGGGAGTAATTGGCAGGCACCCCCCATCCATCCCACACCTTTGGGCAGGCACCGGCAGGCCCTTGATTTTTTAATTCTTATTTTCGGTTAATTAATTTTCTTTACTTTAATTTACTGGCTGTGTTGTTTACAGCTCAGTAACTCAACTCTGAACGATGGATCCCGAAGGGATCTAGTTTCTTCTCCTAGCCTCTTACATTGAGGGGATGCACAAGCATCTCACACATTCTATGTTGTTTGACTTGAACCAATGTGCTTGCACGTGTGCCTCTGAAATTGGACTCCGATGGCTCCCTCCAGGCCTTCTGTAAGGTCCCACACTTCCATGGGCGTTTCTTCTTGTAAGACCACGTCAGAGGCTCATGAGAACTTTGGATAAGAAGAAGGCTTAATTTTATCGCCAAGGAACGCATGCACCTCTCTGACTATGAACGAAGGACGCGATAGGATTCCTCTTCCAGGCTCCTACATTGAGTGGATGACAAGCAGCATCCCACACTGTTTCTGACTGTGTCTTTTGGACTTATGTGGCAGCCTTGCAGGGCTGTCACTGTGTGTTGTGTTTATTTTGGCTATATGATTTAAAAAACTGCCTGCCCGCCTGCCCGCCTGCTAGGTTGCCGCCATTGTGAAGTAGCCGGAATGCGTGGGCTGGTCTCACGGTTCTATTGCTTACTTGTGCAATGCGCAAGCGCCTGGCATCATGCCCGCCTCTGCCTCTGCCTCTGCCTGCCTGCCTGCCCGCCTGCTAGGTTGCCGCCATTGTGAAGTAGCCGGAATGCGTGGGCTGGTCTCACGGTTCTATTGCTTACTTGTGCAATGCGCAAGCGCCTGGCATCATGCCCGCCTCTGCCTCTGCCTCTGCCTCTGCCTGCCTGCCTGCCCGCCTGCTAGGTTGCCGCCATTGTGAAGTAGCCGGAATGCGTGGGCTGGTCTCACGGTTCTATTGCTTACTTGTGCAATGCGCAAGCGCCTGGCATCATGCCCGCCTCTGCCTCTGCCTGCCTGCCTGCCTGCCCGCCTGCCCACCTGCTAGGTTGCCGCCATTGTGAAGTAGCCGGAATGCGTGGGCTGGTCTCACGGTTCTATTGCTTACTTGTGCAATGCGCAAGCGCCTGGCATCATGCCCGCCTCTGCCTCTGCCTCTGCCTGCCTGCCTGCCCGCCTGCTAGGTTGCCGCCATTGTGAAGTAGCCGGAATGCGTGGGCTGGTCTCACGGTTCTATTGCTTACTTGTGCAATGCGCAAGCGCCTGGCATCATGCCCGCCTCTGCCTCTGCCTCTGCCTGCCTGCCTGCCTGCCCGCCTGCCCACCTGCTAGGTTGCCGCCATTGTGAAGTAGCCGGAATGCGTGGGCTGGTCTCACGGTTCTATTGCTTACTTGTGCAATGCGCAAGCGCCTGGCATCATGCCCGCCTCTGCCTCTGCCTGCCTGCCTGCCTGCCCGCCTGCCCACCTGCTAGGTTGCCGCCATTGTGAAGTAGCCGGAATGCGTGGGCTGGTCTCACGGTTCTATTGCTTACTTGTGCAATGCGCAAGCGCCTGGCATCATGCCCGCCTCTGCCTCTGCCTCTGCCTGCCTGCCTGCCCGCCTGCTAGGTTGCCGCCATTGTGAAGTAGCCGGAATGCGTGGGCTGGTCTCACGGTTCTATTGCTTACTTGTGCAATGCGCAAGCGCCTGGCATCATGCCCGCCTCTGCCTCTGCCTCTGCCTGCCTGCCTGCCTGCCCGCCTGCCCACCTGCTAGGTTGCCGCCATTGTGAAGTAGCCGGAATGCGTGGGCTGGTCTCACGGTTCTATTGCTTACTTGTGCAATGTGCAAGCGCCTGGCATCATGCCCGCCTCTGCCTGCCCGCCCGCCTGCCTGCCTGGAGGTGCCCATGCAGCTGTGACTTTGCCTCTGCCAGTGGGACTTTGCCTCTGCCACTGGGACTTTGCCTGGAGGACCCTGTGCCAACGTGACTTTGCCTGGAGGAGCCTATGCCACTGGGACTTTGCCTGGAGGACCCTGTGCCAATGTGACTTTGCCTGGAGGGAGCTGTGCCAAACTGTGACTTTGCCTGGAGGACCCTGTGCCAATGTGACTTTGCCTGGAGGGAGCTGTGCCAAACTGTGACTTTGCCTGGAGGACCCTGTGCCAATGTGACTTTGCCTGGAGGGAGCTGTGCCAAACTGTGACTTTGCCTGGAGGACCCTGTGCCAATGTGACTTTGCCTGGAGGGAGCTGTGCCAAACTGTGACTTTGCCTGGAGGACCCTGTGCCAACGTGACTTTGCCTGGAGGGAGCTGTGCCAAACTGTGACTTTGCCTGGAGGACCCTGTGCCAATGTGACTTTGCCTGGAGGGAGCTGTGCCAAACTGTGACTTTGCCTGGAGGACCCTGTGCCAATGTGACTTTGCCTGGAGGGAGCTGTGCCAAACTGTGACTTTGCCTGGAGGACCCTGTGCCAATGTGACTTTGCCTGGAGGGAGCTGTGCCAAACTGTGACTTTGCCTGGAGGACCCTGTGCCAATGTGACTTTGCCTGGAGGAGCCTATGCCACTGGGACTTTGCCTGGAGGACCCTGTGCCAATGTGACTTTGCCTGGAGGACCCTGTGCCAATGTGACTTTGCCTGGAGGGAGCTGTGCCAAACTGTGACTTTGCCTGGAGGACCCTGTGCCAATGTGACTTTGCCTGGAGGAGCCTATGCCACTGGGACTTTGCCTGGAGGACCCTGTGCCAATGTGACTTTGCCTGGAGGACCCTGTGCCAATGTGACTTTGCCTGGAGGGAGCTGTGCCAAACTGTGACTTTGCCTGGAGGACCCTGTGCCAATGTGACTTTGCCTGGAGGGAGCTGTGCCAAACTGTGACTTTGCCTGGAGGACCCTGTGCCAATGTGACTTTGCCTGGAGGGAGCTGTGCCAAACTGTGACTTTGCCTGGAGGACCCTGTGCCAATGTGACTTTGCCTGGAGGGAGCTGTGCCAAACTGTGACTTTGCCTGGAGGACCCTGTGCCAATGTGACTTTGCCTGGAGTAGCCTATGCCACTGGGACTTTGCCTGGAGGAGCCTGTGCCACTGGGACTTTGCCTGGAGGAGCCTATGTGCCACTGGAGTCCTCCGATCCACAGCCGCCGCACGAATAAGGTAAGTGTGTGCACTGTGCAGTCAACGCAGGGACACCTGAGAGTGTCCAGAAGTGGGGCAGTGTGAGATCTTACTTCCGAGTAAGCAAGCAGACTGCCCATCTGCCCCAGCCACGGCCGCATGGAGGTGGCCCCTCGATTCACGTCGCCCCTACGACTCAGGTAAGAGTGCAGGCAGAGTGGCCATATAGAAAAGAAGGCAGGGCCCCTGCACCTTTAACTGTTGTGATGAAGAGGGAATCTCAGCAGGAACTAATTCCATACAAATGACACTGGCAGAAATTCCCTTTTCTCTACAACTGCTGAAGTTAGGAACCCTGACCTGGATTTGATCTGGTCAGCCTAACGTAGGGTGCTATTAGGAGTGAATGAATAACCCAAGGACAAAAGAAATGGTGATTCTCTAATGATCCGGTAAGCTGTGTCCTGCCAGACACAAAAGGATAGCCAATCCCTCTAACAATGGGCTCAGAAGAGTGATTTAGAAAGGGAGGGGTGCAGGAGAAAGAGGATTGCATCACAAACAAGAGAAGTGTGCCGGTGGGAGACTAGTTACTAGGACTTGTTTGTATTAATTAATACAAATCTTTATTTATTTTCCTTTCTTCTTTTGCAGTATAAAAGTATTTATGTAATATTCATTATCCCCCTCCTCTTCTTTTGCAGCCTATGGCACTCTCACTGCCACAGTGCCCGGGAAAGGAGAGACTTTGCCCATTACATGCCAGCCTGCCCGCCCGCTGCTGATGCCGCCTGCCGCCTTCCAGATCGTTCCTGTGAGGCGGGCCAGCCGCCTTTCTTGCACAAGCCATGGGACTAGGGTTCCTCCAGGAGAATCTCACCGAGTCCTCAACGCCCTCAGGACTATGGTAAGTGTTCTGTGAATGGGGGGGGGGCACCTTCCACCTAACTGAAGGTTGGCTGTCTGCCTGCTAACTTCCGAGTGAGCAGGCAGCCCCGTGTGCCTGCTGGGCCGTGGGCACTCAGGACCGGGCACATGCCAGTCTTGGGTGGGAGGGAGCCAGTGGTGGAAAAGTATCATTTTTCTCATATTCTCCCCCCCCCTTCTTCTTTTGCAGCCTATGGAACTCTTTGCCACAGTGCCCAGGAGAGACGGTAATGCAGACTGCCCACCTGCCCGTCACTGCCCGCCTGGAAGTGGCATCTTATCAACAACGCCCTCAGGAGGACTACGGTAAGTGTTCTGTGAATGGGGGGGGGCACCTTCCACCTAACTGAAGGTTGGCTGTCTGCCTGCTAACTTCCGAGTGAGCAGGCAGCCCCGTGTGCCTGCTGGGGCGTGGGCACTCAGGACCGGGCACATGCCAGTCTTGGGTGGGAGGGAGCCAGTGGTGGAAAAGTATCATTTTTCTCATATTCTCCCCCCCCCCTTCTTCTTTTGCAGCCTATGGAACTCTTTGCCACAGTGCCCAGGAGAGACGGTAATGCAGACTGCCCACCTGCCCGTCACTGCCCGCCTGGAAGTGGCATCTTATCAACAACGCCCTCAGGAGGACTACGGTAAGTGTTCTGTGAATGGGGGGGGGCACCTTCCACCTAACTGAAGGTTGGCTGTCTGCCTGCTAACTTCCGAGTGAGCAGGCAGCCCCGTGTGCCTGCTGGGCCGTGGGCACTCAGGACCGGGCACATGCCAGTCTTGGGTGGGAGGGAGCCAGTGGTGGAAAAGTATCATTTTTCTCATATTCTCCCCCCCCCCTTCTTCTTTTGCAGCCTATGGAACTCTTTGCCACAGTGCCCAGGAGAGACGGTAATGCAGACTGCCCACCTGCCCGTCACTGCCCGCCTGGAAGTGGCATCTTATCAACAACGCCCTCAGGAGGACTACGGTAAGTGTTCTGTGAATGGGGGGGGGCACCTTCCACCTAACTGAAGGTTGGCTGTCTGCCTGCTAACTTCCGAGTGAGCAGGCAGCCCCGTGTGCCTGCTGGGGCGTGGGCACTCAGGACCGGGCACATGCCAGTCTTGGGTGGGAGGGAGCCAGTGGTGGAAAAGTATCATTTTTCTCATATTCTCCCCCCCCCCTTCTTCTTTTGCAGCCTATGGAACTCTTTGCCACAGTGCCCAGGAGAGACGGTAATGCAGACTGCCCACCTGCCCGTCACTGCCCGCCTGGAAGTGGCATCTTATCAACAACGCCCTCAGGAGGACTACGGTAAGTGTTCTGTGAATGGGGGGGGGCACCTTCCACCTAACTGAAGGTTGGCTGTCTGCCTGCTAACTTCCGAGTGAGCAGGCAGCCCCGTGTGCCTGCTGGGCCGTGGGCACTCAGGACCGGGCACATGCCAGTCTTGGGTGGGAGGGAGCCAGTGGTGGAAAAGTATCATTTTTCTCATATTCTCCCCCCCCCCCCTTCTTCTTTTGCAGCCTATGGAACTCTTTGCCACAGTGCCCAGGAGAGACGGTAATGCAGACTGCCCACCTGCCCGTCACTGCCCGCCTGGAAGTGGCATCTTATCAACAACGCCCTCAGGAGGACTACGGTAAGTGTTCTGTGAATGGGGGGGGGCACCTTCCACCTAACTGAAGGTTGGCTGTCTGCCTGCTAACTTCCGAGTGAGCAGGCAGCCCCGTGTGCCTGCTGGGGCGTGGGCACTCAGGACCGGGCACATGCCAGTCTTGGGTGGGAGGGAGCCAGTGGTGGAAAAGTATCATTTTTCTCATATTCTCCCCCCCCCTTCTTCTTTTGCAGCCTATGGAACTCTTTGCCACAGTGCCCAGGAGAGACGGTAATGCAGACTGCCCACCTGCCCGTCACTGCCCGCCTGGAAGTGGCATCTTATCAACAACGCCCTCAGGAGGACTACGGTAAGTGTTCTGTGAATGGGGGGGGGCACCTTCCACCTAACTGAAGGTTGGCTGTCTGCCTGCTAACTTCCGAGTGAGCAGGCAGCCCCGTGTGCCTGCTGGGCCGTGGGCACTCAGGAAGGGCAATCCTGGGTGGAAGGGAGCTGGTTGTGTTGAAGTGGTCAACTAATATTCATTCTTTTTTCCCCCCCTTCTTCTTTTGCAGCCTATGGCACTCTCACTGCCACAGTGCCCGGGAAAGGAGAGACTTTGCCCATTAAATGCCAGCCTGCCCGCCCGCTGCTGATGCCGCCTGCCGCCTTCCAGATCCTTCCTGCAAAGAGAGCAAGCCGCCCTCCTCGCACAAGCCATGGGACTTGGCATTCGCCCTCAAGGAGAATGTCACCCAGTCCCCAATGCCGCTGTTGGACTTTGCCCATTAAATGCCAGCCTGCCCGCCCGCTGCTGATGCTGCCTGCCGCCTCCCAGATCCTTCCTGCAAAGAGAGCAAGCCGCCCTCCTCGCACAAGCCATGGGACTTGGCATTCGCCCTCAAGGAGAATGTCACCCAGTCCCCAATGCCGCTGTTGGACTTTGCCCATTAAATGCCAGCCTGCCCGCCCGCTGCTGATGCCGCCTGCCGCCTCCCAGATCCTTCCTGCAAAGAGAGCAAGCCGCCCTCCTCGCACAAGCCATGGGACTTGGCATTCGCCCTCAAGGAGAATGTCACCCAGTCCCCAATGCCGCTGTTGGACTTTGCCCATTAAATGCCAGCCTGCCCGCCCGCTGCTGATGCCGCCTGCCGCCTTCCAGATCCTTCCTGCAAAGAGAGCAAGCCGCCCTCCTCGCACAAGCCATGGGACTTGGCATTCGCCCTCAAGGAGAATGTCACCCAGTCCCCAATGCCGCTGTTGGACTTTGCCCATTAAATGCCAGCCTGCCCGCCCGCTGCTGATGCCGCCTGCCGCCTTCCAGATCCTTCCTGCAAAGAGAGCAAGCCGCCCTCCTCGCACAAGCCATGGGACTTGGCATTCGCCCTCAAGGAGAATGTCACCCAGTCCCCAATGCCGCTGTTGGACTTTGCCCATTAAATGCCAGCCTGCCTGCCCGCCTTCCAGATTCTGCTGTGGAAGGAGAAATAAATAATACTAGGTGCTGCAAGAGACCATGTGGATTGGCTCTACATCAAAGCAGCCTTCTGGTTTAGAATTACATAGTACACAAGAAAAGAACAATCACTTATCCTGCAAGATCCCTTCCCAGGCTAGGATCTGAATAATAGCTATTAGCTAGGATCTGAATAGCTATTACCTGGGATTAGCTACTAGTGCATTTGGTAGCATTCCTGCAACCAACACCTGTCTTGTCATGTAAATGTATGGGTCCCTAAAGCAATTTACAATCACTTTACATTTTACAAATGAATAAGTGAAACTTTCTTCCCTCATTACCAATCCACACCAGGCAGGCAATGTCCCCTTCCTGAAGGTTTAAAATAATAAAGTTTAACCTTTGTTTTCCCACTAAAGCATTGCACCAAAGTTTGTGAAATTTCCAGCGTTTGAGCGGGCATAGGTCCTGTGCCATGTGAGCGAGTTAGAGTTTTGTAGCTCTTAAAACCAACCCATAAATCCCATGTGAAATGCCATGCATAAACCTTTGTTTTCCCACTAAAGCATTGCACCAAAGTTTGTTAAATTTCCAGCGTTTGAGCGGGCATAGGTCCTGTGCCATGTGAGCGAGTTAGAGGTTTGTAGCTCTTAAAACCAACCCATAAATCCCATGTGAAATGCCATGCATAAACCTTTGTTTTCCCACTAAAGCATTGCACCAAAGTTTGTTAAATTTCCAGCGTTTGAGCGGGCATAGGTCCTGTGCCATGTGAGCGAGTTAGAGGTTTGTAGCTCTTAAAACCAACCCATAAATCCCATGTGAAATGCCATGAATAAACGTTCGTTTCCCACTAAAATGTTGCACCTAGCTTCCGGAAATTTCACACACATTTGAAGTGAAGTGTTCCCTGCAATGTGCCAAAGTTTCCCGTTTGTATCTTTGAAAATAAAAAAATGGGAGGCAAAACTGTATTTTACCCCACTGCTACCCAATTTTCAACAATTCATTGCCAACACATGCCTGGAGCTAGCTGTCTGAAATTTTACACACATATCAAGGGAAGTGTTCCCTGTAATGTGCCGAAGTGTCCTGTTTGTATCTTTAAAAATAAAAACATGGGAGGCATAACTGCATTTACCCCACTACTACCCATTTTTCAAAAATTCATTGCCACACCAGGCAAGCACCCACGGTTCTGGGATTTCACACACGTGGGTCCCAAGGTTCCACCTACAATGTGGCAAAGTTTCATGTGTGTAACTTTAAAAATGACCGAGTTATAGGCATTCCATGTTATTTATTAAAAAATTAATTGCCACAAACTGCATGCACCAATCTTTCTGAAATTTCTCACAGATACCTATCCCTAACCAGTGTACAATGTGCCCAAGTTTCATCCTTCTGTCGTTAAAAATGAAAAAGTTATAGGCGTTTTTGTAAAACAATAATTTGCTATAGGAAAAAGCATTCAAAATGGCGTCCGATCCGGATCGGAAAATCCGATCCGCGGATCGGAATCGGATCCGATCCGATCCGACACACGATCCGATCCGATCCAATCCGACCCCCCAGGTCCGATTCCGATCCGCTATCCGATCCGATCCGGGGGGTCAGTGCACATCCCTAATAGTTACCACTCTTGTTTGGGAGATATGTCTGCAAACTACTTCTTCATATCCAGAGAATAAGCCTTTCTGGAGCCTGACTGATTTGGGGGTGGGGTGGGGAATTTAACTAAAACGTGCTAAAGGAAGTGTTTCCCACTGAAACCTGGCTCTGTTTTTTTCTGGAGGAGAGGCTGCTGTCTGTGCAGTAGAGCTGGCCCAGATCTAGCACATTTAACAAAGACAAAGGAACACAGCATGAGTAGCTTGTTAGTTGAAGTAGCAGGGAGCCCTTGTAAGGTACTAGCTGAGCAATGGAGAGCAGAGGGCTTTATTTTATTTTTTTGAAATGGGGTTTTATTGAGGAAATGTAATAGTTAACAATGAAGGATGTCCCAGAGAAAGGGTTGGGAGAGGTGACTGTTGTCCATAGAGAGTACACAGTGATTGCTTAGTTTCTGGAAGCAAGAGATGAGGGGGGGAATTTGCACTAGAAATTGAAATGGTGATGAGAGGAAGAAAAATCTGTCTGAATAATGAGGGAGGGTGTGGGGAGAGCAAGAGAGCGAGAGAGCACTTAAAGCTAGGAGTCCAGACTATGACAGGCTGAGTTTATCCCAACAAGATCCTTTTCTGGAATCTCTTCGAATTTGGAGGTCAGAAGTGTAAGTACGGGCATCTGCCCAGGAGTCCCAAAACTTAGGCAAAGCGTCTGCTAGTGAAACCCACAAAGCATGCATAGGAAAAAGACTTGTGGAGGATTCAGGGGAGACTCATTGAGCTCAGGGCTCCTGAAGTAATTATAGTATTTTATTAAAGAAGTACACAAAGGAGTAGGTTGGTCCTGGAAATGCAACTTTCAGGTACCCAGAAGAAAGACAACTATCTTGTTCCTGCTTAAAAAACTATAGGTTACATTTTAAGTATTCCTTACTAGGGGTGTGCATGGGAGGAAAAATTGTATCGGAATCAGGACCTCAGGCAGCGGGCGGCAGTGGACGGCAGCGAGGAGGCAGCAGTTAAGGAGCTTGAGTGGGGGAGGGGGAAGGGAGGGAGAGGGAGATCCCCACTCACCCACCGCCATGTTTTCCCCATAGACTTGCCTTGGGAAAAAGCTTTTTTTCCCCCAAGGCAAGCCTATGGCGAAAACATGAAAAATGGAGTCCGATTTTCCATTTTTTTCCGATTAAAATCAGAGAAAAAAACATATTGGATCAGAAAAAATTGGATCTCCAATTTTTTGTATCGGAATTGGTATCGGATGGCCAATATCCTCTGATTTTAATCAGAATCGGATATCGGATCCGATACAATGCACATCCCTATTCCTTATACAGGGCATCCAAAATCTCAGAGATCTCCATATAAGCCAGGTGGAAGAAAATACAGTGTCACTTTGATTATATTAGGAACCAGAGGCGCATTGGCCATTGATGATTTCATTAGCTCCTATGCTAGTGTATAGAAGGTTTGCAGTTGGAGACATTTCGTTGACTATTTCAAAACAGGGTTTCAGATGGGACCTTTCAAGTGCAATTTATCTTAATATTTATTCCTTTTGTGGTGGGGGGAGACACGAAATAATCATTTGTAGGGGGATATACAAAATAGTGTCCAGTGTTTTCCAGCAGCAGTGCTGATCTTCGTACTGTGAAAAGTTGCACCTGCTAGTGTCTTTTCACTGAGGTTGTGTGGATCAGCAAAACTCAAACTCATTGAAGTTCTCTGAATAAAAAAAATGTATATAAAATGTGTATAGTACAGAAAAGTACACACAAAATATATATTACAGAGAAGTGCACGCAAGAACCTTGCATATAATTTGAAAAATGCATAAGAAATTTCATGGATTCTTGTGCGAATTCACTTCGGGTAATGACTGAAATTTGATTTGACAAGATTTGTCCAGAAAGTCTAGCTCCATTTTGCTGATATGCTCAGGTGTCATAGTTATTATACCAAATATTCTTGGTATTGACTCTTTCCTGACTTTCCTATTTATTCGTTTTCAAAGTAAAATCAGGAAATGCATTCTCTTCCAAATGACTAGTGTTGTTCAGCCAAGTGATGTTAACCTACCCCCCAACCCAAATGTGGTGGGAGGGCAATTTGGGGAAATACTGCTCTATGAAATAACTGGGATGCTAGAGTCCAACATAGAATGGCTTTTGCAATGCAATTTCCAAACAGATAATAACCTATGACTCCGACCCACTGAAAATTAGCTGTACTTAAGTTTCACTGAAATTAATGGGGTTTAAATGAATTGTTAAGGGGCAATCTTATGCACGTTTATAGAAAAAGTCCTGCAAGTCCCAGTATTCCTCAACCAGCATGTAGGACTTTTTCTGTCTAAACAGACTTTTCCTCCCCTGTCTAAACAGAATTGTAGGACTATTTTCTGTCTAAGCATGCATAGGATTGCCCCTGAAGTTAACTTGTTAATAAATTATCTTGTCCCATTGATTTCAATGGAATAAGTGTGACTAAGCCTGTGCAATCATATGTAGACTAAGTTGCACTGAATTCAGTGGGACATACTTCCAGGTAAACATGCATTAGTAGGGCCTCTGTGTCTAACTCTCAAAAATATTTTTGGTAATGCTATCTTAAAGTTTTATCTATCTCTTAAGAGAGAACTTCCTGAAATGAGTTTCTAGTCTCAGCTGAGACCTTGCTGTTTTTCCTTTGAACCCAAATAATTGAACACTTCAGATGTTTTTGATAGAGCTTTAAACATTCAATACATTTTAACTAGTCTTGAAATGTGTCATATTTTACTTTCATATTTTACTTTCCGTCTGTGGTCAGAGGTCGTGTCTGAAGATAAAACTGTATTATCATTTCAATGCATTTTAATATAGCTTTTAAGATTCAGATTTGTTTTAAAAAAGTCTCAGTTGCCACTAGAGTATATTAAACACTGGTGAAAGATCTTAAACACTTGCTATCCCAACTAAAAAAAAGAAGCATATAGGATAACTAAGTATACTGAATGCTAAAAGCATGATGTAACACCGGGAGTGACTGAGAACATGATAAGACCAGTGAATAGGTTGTCCATCATTCCCGTTGTTTCTAAGCTCTTATAGATGGCAGCAACTCATAATGTTACTTACTTTGAAATGGAAGTGACTCATTTGACTAGATGACATTGCAAGGGGCAAGACCCCAGGTCCGTTGTCCAAGGCTCAGAGTTAAATTTCTGCACCTTCTTCAACTGCATTGTATTTCTGGCCAGCTCCTCTCTCTGCTATTACTGTTTGCTTCTGGAGGGTGATGTTGCTGACCAGTTAGAGTTGCACAAAAATCCAGGATTTCTCCAAGATTCTCTATGGATAACTTCAGTTCTCTGGAGAGAGGAAGGGAAAGGAAGGGGTCTAATGGAACCTGGAAGTTAGCACCCTGGCTGTCTAGCTATTTCAGTATATGATGTAAGTGTTGCTCTTTGCAATTAAACTCTTGTTCCATTCAGCCTCCATTTGGGTTGGGATTTTTCTCAAAGCAAAACCACGCTGTGCAACCAAAGAGGAGATGAGCTCTTTCTGCCTACTTTGGGCTGCCTGTTTTGACACCACTAACCAATAGTTGGTCCAGAATAGTTTATTTTCTCTGCAACTTTTGAGGGATGCTGGGCAAATATCCAGAAGAGACAAGTCTGATTTCATATTTCAAAGAAGGGATGCAGAACCTTAGGAATGGGAGCAAATTCTGGCCTTCCTGGGGTGTCAATCTGGCCTTCTGGGGTACCCCAGATGCCCATGTCTCCCTCCCTGGGCCCCACTATTTTCCCCTGCCCACCAAACATTTGGTGATTTGTTGGGAGAGTGCTTCTTTAAAAATGATAGGATAATGCAGAAACGGAGAGAACAGACTTATGAAGGGATATGTGAAACATTGACAGAGACCAGAAATAGACTGATCTTTCCATCCTTAAGACAAAGATGTCATAAAATTTCTCAAATTTGATTTTCAGCCAGAGGGATGAATGCCATTTCAGAGAAGCTCTTGGGAGATGCATTCCAGGAGTGGGCAGGATGGAAGGCGGAAAGGGGTGGGGCCAAAGGCAAAAGGGGCATGGCCAAAATGCCAATCAGACCAGCATGCGTTAGCTTAAAGTTTCTACTGCCAATAGCTAAACCTTGGGAGAGGCATTTCAATCCTTTAGAATGGAGGGGGGAACTGCACAAGCTGGGAAACCACTAAAGAATGGGTGGGGACAGAGGAAGGGAATGTGGCCATCTGAGGAACCTTGGACAGATGGAATGGGACCTTGGCAGTGGTGGATTAGGTCTTCAGGCCTAAGATTCGGTACCCCTACTATAATATGAGAACAAGCCCTCCATTAGTACTTATTTATTTATTTGAGTTGTACCCTACTTTTCTGCTGAGAATATGGTACTCAAAGCAGCTTACAATCATAGAAACAAATAATTAAAACAATTATAAAGCAAATACATTAAAAATACACAACTATTATGGAGTAAAAAAGATCACCATCCTAACAGACCAACTTGCACATCAAAGTCCTGCTTGAATAAAAGTACAACTGGTAAAAGTACGATGAAGAAGGAACCAAGCTAGCCTCCCTCAGCAGGGAGTTCCACAGCCTGGGAGCAGCCACTGAGAAGGCCCTCTCTCACGTTTGCCACCAAACTCACCTCTGAATGCAGTGGCAACAAAAAAAAAGGGGGCCTCTCCTGAAGTTAAGAACAAAAAAGTTCACAAAAGAATACACCTCGCAGCAAATTCAGAACTTAGCGACCCCCACAAAGCCTACACCATTAATTGTACATCTACCTGCTATATTCCTCCAGGAGGAAGCCATTTTGTGTTGTTTCAGTTGCCAAAAGGTTTATCCCTCATATTTTGCCTACAGTGATTTAATCTGAGTTTTGGAGAGAGAAAAAAGGTTTAATCAAATACCTGGGGAAAGGCCTGAACATAAAGTTCACTGAACAAGATAAAGTTACTGAATGCAAGGCCATAAGTACTGTGTATCCAGGTCAGTTAAAGAGGTGAATGTAAAACTCATTTAGTGCACCCAGCTAATCTTCCTTCCTCTTCTGGCTCAAAGGGCTTTTTGGGGAAATGGATGTGTTAAGTGGGTTGGGTATTGCTATAGCCTAGAGCACAACAGAGTCCTTAAAAAATAAAGCTTGGTTCCTCCTTTTGGAGTCCTTTACCCTTATTCTTTCACTGGATATCCTGATAGTTAAGACATAATTTTGAGTTAGTTCACATATTTGTCCAGCATTTATTGGATCCCAAAGTTTGTTCAGTGTGTACAAAACTTTGTATGTTTGTGCAACTATTGCGGTACTAGAACTTACAAAAGACATGACTGAAAATACCATCCTTTGTCTCTGGTCCTCCATGTAACTTCTACTTCAAAAGCTTTATAAATTGCCCTTGCGATCACTGGGCTCTCGAGGTCATATCCAAAATTCAGATAAAAATAGAATAAAATGAATAAATCATAACAGTAAAATAAATAATAATTAAAAACACCAGGAGCCAGAGCATCCCTCACAGTACGATCAGAAAGCAACATTAAAAAACACATTGAAACGGGGAGGACTTTAAGTGCACCACCCACCCCTTCTGCTGCTGCTCAATTTGCTGTTGTGATGTTGGTAGCAGCATAACAATTGGTTTGCTGCTGAATTTTGATGGCAAGTCACAATGGTGACCTAAACAGGCCAAATTTAGCTTTAAAATGTTAAAACTAAATTTGGTCATTGTAGGCCACTATCATGATCAAACCGCTGATCACTTTGATGTTGAAGCTGCCAAAATCCAGAGTGCCCCCCTTGATGGGGGGTTCTGGGGAGTTGATGTTTCCACTCCCCAGGCTGCTGTAGTTGCCCACCTCTGCATTAAAATTTAAACAGAATGATATAGGCCCTGTTCAGAAGACACCTTAAACTACGTCTTTAACCACAGTGCTGAAGGCTTCTTGGCTTCAGCACCATGGTTAAAGCCGTGGTTGAAGGTGTCTTCTGACCAGGACCATAGTCTTCACTGCCTGTCTAAAGCAGAATAAAGAGAGGACTAGTCTGATCACCCTAGGAAGGGGGTTCCATAATCCATGTGCTGCTACAGAGAAAGTGTCTCAAGTGCCCACCTACCTAACCTCACTGAATGGTGGGGCATATAGCAGGGCCTCTAATGATTGCAAATTATGAGCAGGTTCTTATGGGAGAAGGCAGTCTTTCAAATATTTTGGCCTCAAACATTTTAGGTCTATATAAGTCGAAACCAGTACCTTGAATTGGGCTCAGAAGTCTGAATGAGCGAGCTCATCTAAATTTAATCCTATTGAATTTCATTATATTTGCTTTATTTGTTATTTTGAAATTGTTGGTAGCTCTAAGGCCGATGAATGTATGGGGATCATCAGATGGGGGAAATCACTTTTCTCTACTGTCACGTACCTTTGCACTGCTCTCTGCTTCACTTCCTTGTTGGGGATGAGCTCAAATGACATGGGGGAGTGAGCAGAGACCACGTGGCCCCTACAGAACAATGGGAACAGCACCCTTTGTAGCGGAACTTTCCTGCACACAGCAGCAAATCCCGACTTACTTTAAAAAAGCCAAGTTTTCTTTGGCTTATTTTAAGATGCGAAAACAGGGAAATGTTTACTTTATCATTACTCACCAAAGTAATACATGAAATGGAGGAAAAGAGGCGAGATGGGTGCAGTACAGGGACAACATCCGTAACTCAAGCAGCCTGCAAAACAAAAACTAAAGAGGAAGAGTCAAGGAATTAACCCTGTAATACACCATTGAACACTTTGAGGACGGAGGAAGCAGTCACTATGAAACGTAAGTACTGCTCAGTGTGTCCTACCACGTAATGAAATGACTTAAAAAAACACATTTTTAAATGGAATATAAGTCGTTTTAAGGACAATGTGGATAGGCTCGGAGACACGCAGCAGAATCACTGCATCATCGAAATGACCCGCAAAGATCCATAAGTGGCCAGTCACAAGAGTGGGATAAAACATTTGTCTGATGACGCTCTATATATTTGGAAAAAAGTTTTGAATCATTCACTTTGCACACTATGCACATAATAATTACCTGTATTGTACTAATATTACTAAAGTTGATAAAGCAGATTAATTTTAAAAAGTCAAAAGGGTAACATTTATAATCAAATCCTTACTATCCCTTGTGAAGTTGTGATTCTACATCTCAGGCTGCAACTCTTCATATTTCCTGGGGAGTAAATTATATTGAAATAAATGGGGCTTACTTTTGAGTCAATACAGCTAGGATTAGGCTACAAAATCACAATCCTAAACACTATTTCCCTAGAAGTAATTTCCACTTAAATCAACAGGGACTTGCTAAAGTATATTGCAGAAATTGTCACTTCAGTTCTTGGGGGCAACATTTCAGGTATATAATACCATGCTTCTTAAGGGATCATTTCAGTCTCAGAGTTGTTTGGCTTTCTGGAGCAGATAAAAGCCCAGTAGGCTGGCTGTTTGCAATCTAGGTGTTTCCTGTCTAAACAATCGATTAGGAACAGCAGCATTAAAAGAGAAGCATGGCTAAAGCACCCGATCTGTTTATTGCTACAGTTCATACTTGTATTTTGTTAGAATTTCTGTAAATAAGAGCATTTGTAGGAAACTAGAACTCCAAATAAATGGCTGATTTCAAATCAGTATGGAAATTCTAACTGAATAGGATTGGGCTGTAAGTCCTGTTAATTATAATAGGAGATAAGAATTAAGCACATGCTTAACAGCACAATCCTATGCATATTTAGAAATAGGTCCCACTGTGTTCACTTTATGTGAAATAAACAACAGAGGAAAAAATAGTCCTTAATAAAATGTGCCATCAACAAAAGCTAAGGAAAATGTAGAACTCCAAACTGTAATATTTAATACAAATGAATACAAATGTTATCATATTATAGCAGTGACAAATATATCACTATATCAAATATATACCTTGAATATATAGGACCCTAAAACTATAATATAATAAGCCAAACACATTTTGACAGCTGCTTTCATCAGAGGCCTAAAAGAACTAAAAAACAAAATATATCAAATCAAACTCAGCACTGTTTAGAAAGGCAACTGATACTTACCACACTACATTTTAGTAAATCTTTGATTGGAGGGCTGAATAAATCCATCTGTGCAATTTAAAGTACATAACTCTTCCAATGAAATCTCCTAACTCTCTTAATGAAATCAGCGTAACTTGGACCGTAATTCTAACCATGATTATTTGAAAGTCAATTTCATTTATTTCAGTGGGACGGCTTTCAAAATAAATGTACTTAAGACTGGAGGGCTAAAAGGGGTTAACTTTGGCTGGGTCATTCCCAATGTGATTATCAAACATTTCATAGGAACATAAGAACAGAAGAAGGCCCATGCTGGATCAGACCAAGGATCCATCTAGTCCAGCACTCTGTTCACACAGTGGCCAACCAGCTGTCAACCAGGGAATTAAAAGCAGGACATGGTGTAGTTGTGGGAAATTTCCCAAGGAATTTAAAAGTAGAATTGGAAGGCAGTTTGAAGGGTCAGGAAATTATTAAGCTAAGGAACTGGATGGAAATAATGACAGATAAAGCGCAAATTAGAGAGTTGGTAAAAGGACAAAAGATAGCTTGGTTCAAATGCTTACAATTGGAAAAATGGACACAGGAATGGAAAAAGATAAATAAGAAGTGTAGAAATAATACAAGATTTGAAGATTTAATTGAATCAAGAGGAAAGAAGGAAGTAATTAAAACTAGAAAAGGTCTGACTAGTGAAATATATAAAATCCTGACAGAGGAGGCTGAATATCGAGATTCGCTTAAAATGATTTGGGAAGATGATTTAAAGGAACAAATTAATGAACAAGACTGGGGGAGGATGTGGGATGCAAGAATGTTAAAGCTTTTGTCGATTAGAATTTAGGACAATAATTATAAGATAGTATGGAGATGGTATTTAACGCCGGTAAGATTTCATCAGATAGATAAAAAAGTGTCCAAGAATTGTTGGAGGGGATGTCAGGAGGTTGGAACTTATTTTCATATGTGGTGGAGCTGTAAACATGTACAAAATTTTTGGGAAAGGGTGTTCAAAGAAATAAGTGAAATAATTGGAAGTAAATTGGAATTAAGCCCAAAGCTGGCTCTACTAGCAATATGGGATAAAGGAAATTAGAATATAAATAAGAGAGAATTAATAAACAACCTCCTGGCTCCCGTCAGAATAATGATTGCTAAAAATTGGAAAGGGCAAGGGATATATACCATAGAAGAATGGTATAAAGAAATATGGGATATGGCACTTAATGACAAGCTAACGTGTAAAATGAAAATAAAGAGGGGAATGTCTAGTAAGAATGATTTTGGAGATGTATGGAGCCTATTTTTGGAATATGTATTAAGAATGGGGAAGGGGCAAATACCTTCAAAAGAGTCTTTATACTTTTGGAAAGAAGAATAAAGTATAATTGAAGGTCTCCTGGGGGGAGGGGAGCACGGAGGGTATGCGGTATGTATTGTATTTTATGTTGTTTTATATTGTTTATGTTGTATTAAAAATAAAATAAAAATTAAAAAAGCAGGACATGGTGCAACAGCACCCTCCCACCCATCTTCCCCAACAACTGGTATATACAGGCTTACTGCCTCTGATACTGGAGGTTGCACTTAGCCATCAGGACTAGTAGCCTTTCAAGCCTTCTCCTCCAGGGATTTATCCAACTCCCTTTTAAAGCCATCCAAATTAGTGGCCATCACCACATTTTGTGGTAGTGAATTCCACAGTTCAATTATGTGTTGTGTCAAGAAGTACTTCCTTTTATCTGTCCTGAATCTTCCACCAATCAGCTTCATGGGATGACCCCAGGTTCTAGTATTATGTGAGAGGGAGAAAAAGAGCTCCATCACACTGGCGGTTTAACACACTCTTGTCACGTCTGGTATCTGGTTTTGCAGCATAGGACTCACATGATGTCCTTCACCCATCTCACCTCTTTTCCTCCATTTTGTGTATTACTTTGGTGAGGGGAAAGTCTGGATTATTTTCCCCAAGTGGATTTAATGTGCCCTTAAGCCTCCATGTAGTGCTGTCCCCTCACTTTTTCCTTTGTTGGCTGTGTGTGCTTTGAATGGAGTCTTGCTGATGAAAGTGGAGGGCGAGGTGGTTCTCCTCCTCCAGCATGCTGTGTTGAACAAATGGACTTGTGCTTAGTCAATTGAATGGACGTTTTACTGCTCTAACCCCACCCTCATTGCCCGCAGAAACAGAGCCCAGCCAATGAAATGTTAAATCAGTAAATCGCTAGACAACAAAGCCAGAGCGGGAGGAAGCATCCCACGTCCATCAGAGTATCACAACCAATGCACTGGAGGTGGAAGGAGAAGGGGCAGGGTGGAGTGCAAGAGCAAACAAGTGAAAGGGACATTTCACGGTGCAGCGCAATAACAAACCCATGTGAAAGGGACCGTTACCTTGATGCACTTATGAAATGGGGGTAAAAACATGTGGAGGCAAACCAGGGGAAAAAATAGGTGTGATGGAGCCCAAAGTCTCCCTATCCACATTCTCTGTACCATGCATAATTTTGTACTCCTCTAATTACCTTTCCTAACTACCTTTATATGTTTCAAGATTAAAGTGACAGAGGAGAATATAGTATAGTTCTGAAATCATGCTTCTCTTTAATTCTCACTTTGGGATCTTTCTCATCTTTGATATAATATATAGGTAGGTTTCAATTTAATATTTAATATTTAATTTAATTTAATTTTAAATTTAATTTAGTTTAATATTTTTTCTTTGTCCAATTCATAACCTTTATTGTTGGAAGCCAATGGCCATATCACCATTCAACAAAATCATACAATCATTAAAACTTCAACTCTATTAGCCCAAAGATTCATTAAGACAGGATGAATTATTTATAAAATTATGGCCAAATAACCATCCTACCTCGACATTTCCTTTACACATAGACAGATTCTTCCTCCCCCAAAAACGCCTTCCTTAATTTCAGTGCTGCTATAGCAAACAACGCTACATTATAGCGTTTAATATTTTAGCTCTCTGAAGTAGCAAAATCTAAAAAGGGAAATGTTCACACAACTCTAATTTTTGTAAGAGATATGCCAATATCCGAGCACAGTAATGTGCCTTTGATTTTGCCATTGTGTGGGCAACCTACTTCTGCTAAGGGCAGAAGGTTTATGCCATACATTTTTCCTACAGTACACTATATAAAATACACAGAGATCAGTGATATAGGGAGTAAACATTATGGGGGAAATATATATTCATTGTACAATTAAAACCCAAGCTACAGTTTTTATGAATGATCTTGGTTGTTTTCATTATAAAGCAGATAAAGAACTGATCCAAAATTCTCTTCAGATGATGTACTGAAGAAGTTATTGGCAATCAATATGATGGAGATATAATAAATTTCTTGAATAGGTTTATTTGTTTTCCAATTTCCATGGTACCCATGGTGTGGTCTACCATGTTTTTTCAATAAAAAGATATTTTGTTATATGAAGTAGAAAGTACCATCTAAATAATCTCCAATCTGGCTCCAAGGTCTTCCAGATTCAATGTGCATAGATGTCATTGTTCAAACCATGGTTTACAGGTGGCATCCACCACTTGTCTGCTGATTGGCATGGCCAAACCTTTACTGTCACATGTAGATCAGGAAGATTAATTCAAGAAATGATTTCTACCCAAGATTCTGTCCACCTTTCAGCACACTGCTAGCTCCTATAGCAAATGTTGCAGAGCGATTCTAAACCTGTTTATTCAGAGGTAAGTTCTACAGTATTCAGTGACATTTCCTCTCCAGGAAGTGTGCTTAGGATTGCAACCTTCAAACAACCTTCAGCAGCATTGGAAGAAGCATTCAAATCACGGTCCAGTGAGATTCTTTCTTCATGGATGGAAATCAGATTATAGTTAACAAGAAGGACCAATCATGCCCATTGGTCTCTTTTTTCAAAATGGCTTTTAAAAAATCATTTCCAGATCATGACATTGACTCAAGCATTGACCCTCAAATAGTCATTCTGGATTCACTACCCAAAATATAAAGTTCTAGTACCCTAGCTTTTTTAAAAACCAAGAAACAAAATTATTTCTATCCTGCTTTTCCACATTTGCCAGATCCATGAGACATCTAACAGCCCTTTTTCTATACTCCCCCCTCCCCGCATTCTGCTGGGCAGTGCATATTTTGGTGAAGAATCAGCAATCTTGTGAAGACTTCATTGCTGCAGTCCATATCAAAGAAGACCAAATACATGTTTAGTAGGGAAAATCCAACTGACACATATAATGCAAATCATCTTGCAAATATGGATGCCAAAGTTGGGTGAGTTTTCAAGAGAAAATTATAATTATTTACTACTCTACTGAATGCAAAATACATTCCAATCATTTGCTGATAAATGTGTCACAACTTTCCTGCCATTGATAACTACTGGCTTCCTGTGCTAAAACCGCTGGTCCAGGGAAAACCGCCATTTAATGGGCACTTTATACAAGCAGGCTGTTGCATGATAATGGCAATTACTGCTTGAAAATTAGTCATGGGAAATGGCTTTTGAGTCCCCAGAGAGGATCAAAAGGTCTCTGTAAATTTTTAGAATGCATCTGGGGTTTGGTTGTTAGGTCTTCTCCTTGCACAAGGATGCCAATTTTCCCCTGGATGCATTTGTGAACCAGAATGAAGCTGAAAAAGAATAAGACTTTGAAAACCATTATAAGAACCAGTCGCCTACTGTGGAGGGCTATTTTTAGGGCAAAAGATGCTATTGCATGGGAAATATTTTCTCCTCCCTGGAGGTGAACATGTTTATAATCTAAATAGGACTTTCTCTCTGACTGCATATCTTTCTCCATTTTTCAGCCCTAAGGCTGAATATTATTACTGTTCTCCTTCTTTGACAGCTGTCTTGAAATTTACTCCAAACATGTGGCCTCTTCTGCTTTACTGTTGTGTGACCTCAGGGCTGAAGTTAAATATCACTTCACCCACACTTTTGGTTGCAATAAAGGTGGTAACGTGAATAGAGCAGCACAAATTTGAATGTGCCTGTGATAATGTATTAAAAGCCTGGCACTGATATCTTGGCTTCTCCTCTCCATGTCAGACTTCAAAACATAACCTTTAGGTAGCTCTAAGGTCTGGTGATTTGTGACTTTTTTTCTCTGTAAAGCAGCTCTGTCCTCCCAAGCCATACCACTCGCAGCTAAAGTTTCTGATCTTCTTGTGGCCACACTGGAGGGGAAGAGGACATAAGGGAGTTCATGAGTGCAAGTCTCATTCAAATAATGCTAACTATAGGTTATGTTTATCATGATATCCAAATTACATTTCTATACTGCCCAATAGCTGATCATTAAAACCATAAAATACAGCACGATAACACAATATAAAAGTTTCAAGGTTTAAAATAAAATACAGTATAAAATAATAAAAAAAACCCAAAAAAATCTATCAGCAGTGCAAAGATTAAAAATACAGCAACAGAAATTGAAACAGAAACTGAAAGATAAAAATGTCTCGGGTAATAATTGGTTGCCAAAAAGAGCACAATTTATGCTCTGGGTGAGCCTCTCATTCCACAACCAGAATGCCACAATAGAAAAGGCTCACTTCTTAGTAGCCATGCACCTCATTTCCTTTGGCAGGTGTTTCCGGTGAAGGACTGCTGATAACGATCGTAGGGTCTGGGCAGGTAAATATGGGAGGAGATGACCCTCCAGATAATCTGGCCCCCAAGTTGCCTTTGACTGGTGATACCAGCACTCTGAATTGGTTTTTGAAATGGACTGGCAGCCAGTGCGGATGGAAAAGTACTGGCATGATATAATCACATTGGCTAGTCCCCATTAATAATTCCGCTGCCCTGTTTTGGACCAGCTGACATTTCCAGATCATTTTCAAAGGCAGCCCTATGTAGAATGTATTGCAGATAGGGATGTTGCGGGTGCCCGACAGAGTCCATTGGACTCTCCATCCCACTCACTCCCCCAAACCTGACTCGGCAAGCCAATGCTTCAGCTCACAGAGCTGTGCTCAAATTGCAGAAAAGCCTAAATTTGCAGAAATAGCCTCTTACAACTGCCATTGTGCACAACATTAGATATATGAAAATCTACAGCCCCTATCTTGTGTTAAAATGGTGGCTTGCATGGAGGAGTGAGTGGCTGTGGGGCATTCCCAGACTGCTCGCTGAGCCCTCCAGGGGCTCACATGGCTCATGCGGCAGTGTCTCCTTGAGCACTTGCCGAGTGAGGACTGAAGTGAGTCTGTCCATACCTCTCCAAACAAGAAGTTATCAGAGCATGGATAACTTTAGGTAGGCTATCTCTGTCCAGATAAGGACATAGTTGGTATGTCAGCCTAAGCTGATAATAGGTGATACATGCCATCGTAACACAGATACGGTGCCTCTAGTGACAATGCTGGATCCAAGAGCAACCCCAAACTTTGAACCTAAACTTTGGGGGGGCAACCCCCCCAAACACTTTGAACTTCACTTAGCCAGGCAGATGAACCACCCACTAACATTGCCACCATCTTGCCTGGATTGAGCCTCAGCCTCATCCAGTCCATTATCACACCCAGGCATTGTACACAGCTGTATCACCAACAGAGAGAGGAGTAGATGACCATACTGGACGTGTGAGTCTGTTTTCCGCACTCTCATCCCTCTTCTGATCAAAGAGATAAGCCAAGCCTGGCCAGATCTACACCAAACAGGATATAACACTTTGAAACTGGTTTGAAATTGTATACGGAATGAGTCATGGGCCCCAAAAGTTGTCAATACTGCTCTAAACTGTTATAAAGCAGTAGTGTAGATCCTGCCTTAGTCACATTAATGCCAGTTGAATACATTGTAACAGCCACATGTATCTGCTGACCTATCAGTAACTTAAAAGTGCTGAACGAACTCTTTTACTTACCAGAAGATCATAAGCGATGTCCATGAAGGCTGGACTGGGGTTGGGTTAATAACTGGTATATGGCAGGGATCCCCAGTGTGGAATCCATGGGTGCAGGTGCTCACACCAAGAACCTGCACAATGACTCCAATGAAAAGGTCTACCAGCAGAAGAAGCTTTTTGGGGGGATAACTTCCTAGTTGCTCTGCATTTCTAAGTCTGTAGGTTAATCATTGGGACCCATGGCTTCTTGGAAACACCACAGATCTTATAGCTTCTTTGCACAATGCTTAATTTCAGTATTCATCCATAAACTTGCTTATTCCAGGGGTTTTTAAGCAGTAAAATGGGTGATATATTAAATAATTATAAGGGGGGAAATTAAGTCAACTGTGTTCTACAGCTATTCTTCCGTAGCTGCAACATCAATGTATATTATCTATCTTCTTAAAAAAATGAACAGCCCAGCTCTCAGCAGGAATGGGATAAATGTTATTAACAGCCATTAATTTGCTTACTGGTGTGAAAACCATAAATACATTCCAGAAGTAATGAATAACCCTCCCTCCATTACTACAGAATAGTAACTAAAGCGTTCATGTGCCTGTAACATTGCTTTCCCCCCTCCCTTGTTTTCTTTTTACATAATACTTGGAGCCATATGGGAGCGTTATTTGTATAAATTAAAACTTAAATATCTTAGGAGGCAGATAGAAAATGTAGCCAACATCTGTAAAGTAAAGGGGGTGTTAAATGTACTAACCTCTGTCAATAACTAGACTTAAATTAGATGCATTTTTGTTTGTTTGTTGCATTTAGAAAATTAATAAAAAAGTTAAAAAAGAAAATGTAGTCAATGATGATGTTCCAGCTCTGGGCAGTTGGATTGATATGACAAATGGATTGTGGAAATGCACATTGCTATCCACATCAATGACACATTCAATCATTTCAATAGGATGCAGATAAACGGCCATAGCAAAGTGGCATAGCACATGCTTTGCATGTGGTAGGTCTCAGGTTCAGTCTCTGGCATCTCCAGGTAGGAAACCTCCTGCCTCAAACCCTGGAGAGCCATTGATGACAGTCAGTGTTGACAATACTGGGCTGGAAGGACCAACGGTCTGACTCAAAATAAGGGAGCTTCCTATGTTCCTTTCTCTATCTGGATTGTCTTCATTTGGCCCCTGTGATAAGCTTGGGATGTGTCCCTAAAATTCCACCTAGTGCAACCAAAATTTTCAGTATAGAATATAGCTGCTCCCACCATTTAAATCCATTAAAATAAATACTCCCCGATTTCATTTTTTGGATAGTCCACTGGTTAATATAACTTAGGTGTGAGATGGACCCATCGCAACTGAGGCAGAGCTTAAAACAAGAGAATGCATTTATTGCAAGGTTTAATGTATGTACACCCCGGATTAATTTAAAGATGGTAGGATAATATATTGTTGTAGGATAAAATGTTATAAATTCAGATGTCCTTCCTCATTTATACTTTGTAACGTTTACTAAGGTACACAGGAGTCACCTTTGTTTAGTAACCCACATATTTAAATCAAGGGCTTAGTACTTCCACCCCCTCTCCTGCTCAGCCAGCACTCACAGCACAGGGTTCATTTCTGAATGGAAGTCTTCTTCTGTCTTGTCCAGATCTTGCTTTGCTTCTGTTTTAGCCTGACAGATGTTTGGGCTCAATGAGGCCTTCCTACAGAAGAGAGAATTTCCCCCTATGTCACTGGCTCCTCGTTGAAGCCACTCTGCTTCATTAAGCAGAACTCTTCTGAAATTCGCAGTCCTCAGCTATTGTCTTCCAGTCTTTCCCCTTCCCAGCCTTTTTTAGGTTATGAGGCTTCCTCTCCAGCACAGCCTCATTGAGGCTTAATCAGTTACACATTTGCCTAGAGACGTTGGAGGAATCTGCAAAGGAATCAAATGAGTTTGGAAATCTATGACTCTGACTCCCTGATTCCGCAGCAGAACAGAGTCACACAGATTCTGCAGATTTGTGGACATGTTTTTTTTAAAAAAAAATCTGGAATTTTACAGATATTTAGTCATAGAAAAATATGTTTTTAAAAAATAACACACTGCTAAAAGTGTGCATTTCCCCATAGACTAAAGCATGAAAATGCATGTTTGGTTTTGGGGGGGGGAATGATGTGTGCATTCGGGGGGATTTTCACATTTTTGTGAGTGTGAATTTGGAAATTGGCCCAAATTTGGGGAATTGAAAAAAAAATCCAATTCCATCAATGACTAGACAATGAAAAGAAAGATGCCTGAGAATCCATGAAACACAGACGGAATTATTATTATTATTATTATTATTATTATTATTATTATTTACAAAATCCCTACATCCCTACATGTTTCATTTCAAGCCAAGGCATTCATACATTTTACAAAACTTATAACCAAACATTACTCTAAACACCTGCCCTTCTACATTAAATAATAATAAAGGGTTTCTTGGCATATGTCCTCTTTTTGCATTTTGCTGCCTGCTTAAAACTTCTTTATTATTGTTATTATTATACTAGGAGACATTTGTCCTCATGGGCTAAGGATTGTTTTGTGGCTGCCCCTTTGGTTATTTAGGTTGGTTTCATGTGCTGCACCTGTTTGTTCTTTCTTTCTCACCACTGTTAATTTGAGGTGTTAGTTGTTTAATTTAAGTTGGATTTTATTTATATTTTAACTGCTGTAAACCATTCTATGCACTGTGAGTGCAGTTGAAGGGCAGCATATAAATATTCTAAATAAAATAAGTAAATATATAAATAACTAATTAGCTAGTCTTTTGCAGACTGATGACTGGTTTTATTGTTTGTTTTATTACTTTTATTTAAATTTTGTTTTATGCCCAATAGGAGTTGTAGTAAAGTTGAAAAGCAGCAGCGTATAAATGGGTTTCATAAATATTCATTTGTTTATTCTTGTCTTTCTAGCCAATAGAAGTTTACGCATGAATTCAGCATATTTTGATGCTTTTGGGGGTGAGCCAAGATTTTTTTTTAAAACAAACTTGAGCTAATTTTCTAGAGAAGGGTCTCTATTAAAGGTGCCTATTATTACATATTGAGGATTAGAGAGCCACTGAGAATTGTAATATTCAAATTGAGGAAATTGTTCTCTACATCCACAGCTCAGTGACTGAGAAAATAGCAACAGTGTTTTAACAGCAATATCTGTGCTCTGATAGGCTGAAGAGTGGCCAGTTAACATGTAAGAACTGACATTTTAATAGCAAGATTAGTTTTTGGCAATCACACATGGATAAGCTTAGTCAAACACCCACTGATAGTAATAAAGGAATTATAAAATTGTACAGTAGGCTATCAGCATACGCTATCTTGAATCTGTCCAGCATTCAGTTTTAGAATAATTGTTTGTAATATATCTAAATAAAGTGTTGGTATAGCTGCTTGCATCCAGTTGCTCTTAGTGATTATCAGTCTTATCAGTGATCTATGATTTACATCAATTAATAACTAGTATTAACAACATATTTTATCAGGGAGTCTTTTTGTTTAATTTCTAATCTCATATTCAAGGTTTAGAAAAAAATGGATTGTGAATTAATCTCTGAATCTATGAAAACAAATGAATCATTATGCATAGGGATCAGATTATTAGCACCAACACAGGCATTTTGAAACACCCGTTTAATAATTATAGCGTCTATTTTGACAAATGTTAAGGGAGGCAGCATAATCAAATTACTTGGGTACACAGGAAACAACTTCCTACTTTTCAGATTGTAGATCATGTTATTGCACAACATGTTTGTTGTCCATCTTTAACTCAACTCATACATTACTAAGACAGTGTAGTAGCAACCAAAAAAATACTTCCCTATGGTTGACTCCCACACTGAAGCTCTGATCGTTTGAGGGCTACTGTGGTCATGTCCCTCCCTGTGCAAGCACTATGCCCATTTCTCAGTGCTGATGCTGGCATAGGAAGGAAAAATGTAATCTAGATGCCCTGTGTGATTAGTGCTTCTGTACAGTATAGAGGAACTGTAGAAGACTAGAACAGGGTGGGATTGTAGCTACCACACCGTTTGAAAGCAATTTTTTTTAAAAAAAACATTTGCACATTGGCTACATTCGAAAAATGTGTGTGTGTGTGTGTGGTTTGTAACGGGCACTTTAAAGTGCAAATTTCTCCTCAAAATACACAAAAGACAATAGGGGAGGGGAAGTGACCATATTTGAAAAATGTGGCAGGAATGCACAGTTTTCCCATATGAAATATGCACTTTCCCCATTCAAATCAAAAGAAAAACAGGTTGTAAACTAAAACAGGTGAATGGGGCTTTGAAGTGAATTTTAGAGAATCCCAGCAAACTCTAGCACCCCTGGTTCTCTCATCCCTATCTGGGGAGTGGGGAAGAAAATAGCTTCATGAAGACTGAGCATGCTCAGTGGCCACAGGATGCTGACTGACTGTAAAGTGGGGGGGGGGACAGGGGGGATGAAATGAAGTGTCTGGAATCACTCCATACTGCAAGAATTTTTCAGCTCCCACTTTGTAAATGTAATTCACTGCTGGTTTTTATATAGACAAAAAAAGCAGTAGAGGCTGGTGGCTGTGATGCCAGTGGGGTGGTAAAGCCGCTCTGGGTTTCAGTCAGAACTCTAAAGGAGCTAGCCAAGGTGAGAAGCCGCCAGCCACCAGACATCAGAACTACTAGCCTCCATTGCAAAAATGCATCATCTTCACGTGTATAAGAGGGAGGTATTGGCAGACTGAGGGGCAAGGGCAACTCAAGGGTTTGCAGAAGTACACACACAAAAAAAATCTTTAGAAAAGCCCTCAGGGGACTCCTTGCAGATGATCCCTAAGATTCTCCAATGCTTTCCTATGGCCATTCGGAATGAACCAATGCATTTCAATGGCCATTAGGTGCCCTTCCTCTTCGTACATCCCCAATGATGACTAAGCATATTAGCAGGAATGGAACGCTGACGGATTGTTGTGGGGAAATGGAATGGAGGAACCTAGCAGTGGGCATGGCCAAACAGAAGCACTCCACACTGCAATGTTGTTGTTTGTTTTGCATGTCCCGGTTGTTTTCCCTATTAAGCAGATCAAGTTTGTTGCAAGAACCATCTGCTGCTGCATCTTACCTTTAATCCTGCCCTGAACATTCCAGATTCCTCTGACTGATTGAGAAGGCATCAAATGTCCCTTTTACTTCCTTCAGACAATTTAGTGTCCATTTTCTTCCCTCAACGTCCCTGCTTCTGCAGAGTCTTTCTCCTTTCCCCAGCCCCACTTGCAATTAGGGATATTGTAGCAGTCCCTGGAGTGGGGGTGGAGTTCAACAGACTCTTTCCTGCTTGACCACCCAGACTCCTCTCGTTGAGCCACCCACTAGACTCATTCACCAAGATCTCATGTGGTCTGTCAGTACCTGGCAACCGCCCATCCCCTCAGAGAGTCACCATTTTGCCAAAAATTGTGGCTTGGGGAATTCCAGGAATCTAATGTTATGTCAATGGCAGCCAAGCCATAAAAGGGCCATTTCTGCAATGTTATAGGTGTAGATGGTACATTTACACTTGTATTGCTGGGTAATGGCCACTTTACAGATGCCGTTTGCATAACATCAGATTTCCTGAAAATAGGAACCACCATTTTCAAACAAAAGGGACAGGCACCCCTAGGCTGACCAGATAAAATCCAGGTCAGGGCTCCTGTAACTTTAACAGTTGTAGAGAAAAGGGAATTTCAGCCAGTGTCATTTGTATGCAATTAGTTCCTGGTGATATTCCCTCTTCATCACAACAGTTAAAGGTGCATGTCCTATCCTAGAGTGACCAGATACAAAAGAAGGCAGGGCCCCTGCAACTTTAACAGTTGTGATGAAGAGGGAATTTCACCAGGAACTAATTGCATACAAATGACACGGGCTGAAATTCCCTTTTCTATACAACTGTTAAAGTTACATGAGCCCTGACCTGGATTTTATCTGGTCACCCTAGGCACCCCTGTAGTGCTCCACAGGCACTTGCCAGGCCATCCAGTGGCTTGTGTGGTACAGTGAGTGGTCAGAGAAACCGGACAGAGGTGAGTCCATCCATCTCTACTTGCGATTAGCTTCTTTCTCTCTTGTCCACCTTTTTGTTGTTATTGAACCAATTCCCTTTGTTTTGTCCTCTGGAGGCAGAGGAAGGAAGGAAGAAGGAAGGAAGGAAGACTGAAAGAAAGAAAAAGAAAGACTAGTTTGAAGAAGAGAGCTGCTGCAAGGAAGGAAGAAAAATCTGGAGTGGATTTCTTTGGAGAAAGAGGCTTCTTTGCCTTTGTTTTTGAACAAAGTGCTTGTAATAAACAGAGAGGTGTCTCATGGATGGGAGTTAGAAAGTTGGAAGTTAGGGATTTCAGGACCGGACTTCTGAGGAAGGACTCTGAATGCTCTAGTTATAACATACTTGCCAGTGAAATGTGTGTGTGTGTTTAATTTTCAGAAAGAGACTTACAGGGTCACAGGCTTGTGGGAAACTATGCCATCTACACCAGGGGTGGGCAAAAATTTGATCTCCAGATGTTTTGGACTTCAGCTCCCAACATTCCTGACCATTGGACCTGCTGGCTAGAACTGATGGAAGTTGAAATCGAAAACATCTGGAGATCTACCTTCTGCCCACCCCAGATCTACATGTTAGCCCTTCTCTTTAAATCTGTGGGAAGGACAGACTACATTTGCTTAGTAGAAAAGGAAAGACCCTTTGCATAGATGTTTACTAGGGGTGTGCACGGACCCCCCGGATCGGATCGGGACCCGGATCGGGACCTCCAATTTTGTCACGGATCGGTTCGGACAAAATCGGAGGCCCCCCGGACCGGACCGAGTACGATCCCAATCCAAAAATCGGAAATTTTTGGATCAGCCGCCATTTTTTTCCCCATAGACTTGCATTGCAATGCAAGTCTATGAGGAAAAAATGGCGGCGGGTGGGTGAGGGGGGGCCTAACTCCCTCCCCCCCGGGGCCATCCGCTGTGGACGGCCCCGGCAGGTAAGCCCCCTCCCCCGCGCTCCCTACCCCCCCTGGGGCCGTCCGCTTCCATCAGCTGGCGCCCGCAGGCGCCAGCGGATAGAAGCGGACGGCTCCGGGGGGGTAAGCCCCCTTCCCCGCCACTGCTTACCTTTTAGGGCCGTTCGCTCCCGTCCGGCGCCGGCGGCTACCGCCAGCCGGCTTTGCGGCTTGCTCTCGAGTAGCGCGCCGGGTGATCACCCGGTGCGCCACCCTGGAGCAGGCCGCGGAGCCCGCTGGTAGTAGCCGCCGGCGCCGGACGGGAGCGGACGGGCCGGAAAGGTAAGGGCCCCCCTCCCCCCCTCCGCGCGCCCCCTCCTCCCCTCCACGCACCCCCTGCTTACCTTCCCGGCCCGGCCGCTCCCATCCGGCGCCGGCGGCTACTACCAGCGGGCTCCGCAGCCTGCTCTCGAGTAGCGCGCCGGGTGATGACATCACCCGGCGCGCCACCCTGGAGCAGGCCGCGGAGCCCGCTGGTAGTAGCCTCCGGCGCCGGACGGGAGCGGACGGGCCGGAAAGGTAAGGGCCCCCCTCCTCCCGCCCCCTCCTCCCCCCCGCTGTCCACTTTTATCGGCGGGCGCCCGCTGGCGCCCGCCAATGGAAGCGGCGGTGGGCGCCAGTGGGCGCCCGCCGATCCGCCGATCCGCCGAACCGGTTCGGAGCCTTTTCGGACCGGTTCGGATTGGATCGGCCGATCCAGCTGTCGGATCGGAAATTGGATAATTTATCCGATTTCCCACTGGACTGGACTCGGATCGTGGATTGGGTCCGATCCAGTGCACATCCCTAATGTTTACTGCATTCCTACTGGCTAGTGGAAATATTTTGGTTACCATAGCTGGACATAACTTGCACTCAATCAGTTCAGATTTTATGTCCCCAAAATTGAAATATGAAAAATAAAATTAAAAACATGCACTTTCAGAGTACAGCACACCTTCTACTTATGGGATCCTCTTTTATATTTCACAATCTTATATATGCATTAATACAATGTTAAAGTCTGTGGCTGAGCCAGTAAGTATTCCTTGCTGGTTTTGGTTGTGCTGATGGCTCTATCACCCCACTATCCATGCAGGCTATTGATTTGCCAGGGGGCATAGGGAAAAGGAAAACGAGAAGCATACAGGTATTATATGTTCATTAAATGAGCAGGTAAAACAAGACAATATGATTAGATTCTTCCACTGAAATCAATGTCCCAATGAATTGAGTGTAGAGCAAACCCCAAGTTCTGAAATTGCCTCTGATCCTGGGGTTACATTTTTGCTGAACAGTGTTACTGTTTTGGAAAGAAAAGGATCAGATAATTTCAAGTGCTAATGCAGAATATTGTTTGTTATGGTTGATGTGGCCTCCTTCATATAAGATGGGCCTGAACAGAGTAGTATAGCTTTGGAAAATCATCCACTCTTCCTTCTAATCTAGTGAGGCAGGCAGGAATGTTGGACGAGACCTTCTGGATGGGTGTTTTGCTGACCATTAGAGCTGCATCACACCTACTTTTTTTTCCTGGTTTGCAGCCGCGATTTCCACGTCTGTTTCATTAGCATGTCAAGCACTGGTCACTTTCATGTGCATACATTGTTGCATTATTTTGCCTTGTTTATCTTTTCACCTGCGCTGACTTGTGCTTCCTGGTATCATCACTGTGCTCACTCCACCCCGCCCCTTTCCCTCCCCCTCCTGTTCACTGGTTCTTATGGTTGATGGACATTGTGATGGACGTGGGCGCCTTCCACCCCTCATTCTAATTTTGTTTTCTACTATTTTAACGATTTAGTGATTGATCAATTAGATGCTCTTTCTCCCTTGAGATGGGGAGAAATAGCAATGAGAGAGCAATGAGAGTTGGGTTGGAGCAGCAGAAGTCCGTTTGAGTGACTCAGCACAAGCCCGTTCTTTTGAGTAACTCAGCACACCCTCCAGTTTGTCAGCAAGACCGCCCTTCAATGAACACCCCCCCCCCAAAAGCGGGTTGTTTGGCTGTAGCGTGAGGATGGCAATACATGGGGAAGGAAGGGCGGTTTTATCCCACGTGGAGAAAAAATACTGTATTTTCCCCACCCCAGAAAAACATGAAAAATGGAGGGGAAGAGTTGAGGTGACTGCAGGACAGGGACAACATCATTTGAGTGTTGTGTGGCAAAACAGTAAACAAGGCTGGACGAAGGTGCAATAAAACACTGGTGTGATGGAGCTCTTAGTCATCTCAAACCCCAGACTTTTCTGTGAGCTGTCCTGACCTGATCTTCCATTTGATGGAGTGGGGAGTGGTTGCATAAAAAGCAATTTGCTCAAATTGCATTATAGGAAATATTTTTTACACCTTCCCTGGAAAAAGTTCCTGGATTTTGGGGACAAGCCCCTGGCTCAGATTGCAAATGCAAGCCAAGTAGGGGTTCTCACGGGAATCTGTTGGGCCCAAAAAGGGCCGGATTTCTCAGTGACATTCCTAGCTGCAGGTTCTGTTACTTTTACTCTTTACTGATAAATAATCCCTATTGAGTCAAACCGGATGTTCCCTATTAAGTCTGCCTTAAAACAAACATTTATTTTACAGCAACAGTTTAATGGCCAAGGAAGGGATTGGGGGAGGGGGGAGAGAAACACAATAAAACAAAATATGCAATAAAATGTGTAGACTGCAGAGGTTTGCCCGGGACCTATTCATTCTTGTTGGAGATATGCTGACAAGTGCTTAGGCAGCTGTCCTCACCTCCTCAGAACTTGAACTGAACCTTCCTTGGCCTCACTGTAGAGCAGTGAAAGCTACTCCTCAAACCCAGCTGTTTCCCCAGATGTGGAATCGAGATGGAGCCGCTAACGCCTGCAGAACCATTATAGTAAAAAGTTTTTGTAAGAGCATCTAGAATATCTGTAAGTAATAGTACGTTCCATTTGCTTTTTATAAGTAACCTGGACTCTTGCTCATTACTGTCTGCACACAGTCTCCTACTGCATAAACGAACTGTGCTCCTTACCATAGCCAATCCAGATTCCAATTACCACAGTTCAGTGGCAAGGAAAAAAATTCTTTACTGTCATGTGTGACTATTTTTTTCCTGCACAACAGAAATATGATGAATATTGAAATATGCATTAAAAATAGTTGAGCTTGAAAATGCATGTGGCATTTGAAATATTAAATTCTACCAACATGTTATTCGGGAAGAGTATGAAACTTGATAACAGAAATTAGTTTTGAAGGTAATGGCTTTTTATATGGCTGATTAACAGAACTGGCAAAAAACAGTTTCATTGTAATAAACTGTATTATAATGGCAAATAAATTATAATATAGTTGCTGTGTTTTTGTTTTGACATTTAGCAGATGTAGTCTTCGGGAAAAAAGAATAATTGATGGAAGACGTTTCCTCTCAAAATGAGGCAAAACTGACATTGTTAGTGTGTTATAAAACCAAAAAGTATAAATTGCATTTTTAAAATGTCATAATATTTCTATAACTAGCTTGATTACAGAGCAGTCACTGGGGAATTAAGACAACTAGTTAAAATGTATAAAAATGATGTCTCATAAAATGTTCTCGTTCTTTTTAATGCAGTTAGGAATATATTTGTTCTTATTAAAAACTGCATTCTGATGGAAATTCCAGGTTATTTTGCAAACATAATTCGTAGCTTTGAATATCAATTCTGTCCTTTATTTGTGATGGACTTTTCAGGGAAGAAATATCTTCATAATATCTACCACCAGTGGAAATATACATCTTTTAATTTTTATTTCCATTTTTTTGCAAAGGTTTTTCACATTGCTGTAAAACCCAAATCCCTAGAAATTTTTCAGCAGTCTTTGTGAAAAAGTTTACTTCGTCATCTATGTTGCCATTACTTGCCTCCAGTGACTTCATCAAGTCACCAAGTTTGTGATGTCATCCTGCGCTCCATGAATTCTCTGATTAGATGGGAACATAAATATAATTCATCTAGGATGGGTAAAAAAAGCTGACAACATGATACTCAAGCAACCAGGGAAAACAATAGTGCTGGTGTAAATGGTACATTTTCCCACCATTTAAGGGGTGGTTGGGGGAGGGGAGGGAGAACTTGCAACACCAAAATTGCTATCCCACTTTCTGAACTAGAGAATATTCAGTGCAGCTCTTCTTGCCACATATTCAAGAGAATGTTGCTGGGTGAAGGTGGAATCCCTTCCATTTTGCAGCTCAGTTGAGTGACTGTAGCAAGTGGATTTTCAGACAGAAATTCAGGAGAAGGACCAGACCCTAAGAAGGTTGAATGTGTCATGTGCTTTTATAAGTAATAGTCTTACCACATTAGAAGTACTGGGTAAAAAAGAGATATTATATGCTGTAGCCAAAAGGTGGGATATAAATCTTCTAAATAAAATAAAGTAATAGATGATTCAGCTATAGCTGTAGTTGATTGATCCATTGGTATCAATTTTAATCCATGTGGTTGAAAGACTTAAGGTGGCATTTATTAGGCTATTTGGGTTCTGGTGACTGCTATATGGGGAATGAAAAATAAAATATCAAAGATATGTCCTTCTAACCATAACAATCAATGTCTCCTTGTCCTGATGGCTCTGTGATACATCCAGTAAGAGAGGTGTAAGCCTATGTACACCAGTTGCTGGGGAACATGGGTGAGAGGGTGCTGTTGCCCCCATGTCCTGCTTATGGGTTCCTGGTCAACAGCTGGTTGGCCACTCTGTGAATAGCGTACTGGACTAGATGAACCCTTGGTGTGTTCAAGCATGGCTCTTCTTATGTTCTTAATAAGCAATAGGTTGGATTTATTATATTATGAGTCCTGCAATTAGGCTGCTAAATTCCCATTAACATTAATGGGATCTAAGCAAGTTAACTATGTGCAGGATTAGAAACTTTATGTTTTTGCTCTTACTCTTCTGCATGAGGATGCATCACTATAATTTACAAAAAGCTCATGTCAATTCATTTTGTAGTATCAGTATTGTTAGTTATGCTGGAATGCAGTTTATGCATCATTTCAGTCTTGTAGTTAGTTGTTACGATGCATTGAATACTAATAGGTAAATTTTAAAATGATAAAAATGTCCACGATTCTGCTTTCATCTCAGATACATTTTGCCATATTTCAATAGAATTAGACCTGTATTTGATATTTTCTCATAATTTCATTTATATCCTCTGATTTTCTAATGCATTTATTATGTTATTGGAGTAAAAAGGATTTTAAAAGCCTTTAATTATAGTGCCACAGAGGCATCATTATACATTGATACTATTTTCAGAAATACTTTATATTAATGTTTCTCTCCCTGATCAAAATAATGCAAAACCATGAGATTTTAAAGCAGTGTCTAAAATGACAAAATCCATATTGTAGTCATAATGATCCATTAGAGAGCATTATTACCATATGAATGATATTGGGACTAGAATTATAATTCTCTTGAACAGGATCTTCTATTCATTTAACAAAAACAGGCCCACACAACTTCATATAGAAATATACCTGCATCCACTGAGCTAATCTGCAAAGATTATTCAAGTGTTAAAAGAATATAATTTCAGCAAGATTGTATATTTAGCTGAAAAGTACCATGCAATACACAATTGCTAACTGATAGCAATTCCAGACCATTTGTTATAAAATGCATTACTGGTTTTGTCATTAAGGCAAGATTTATATCCTCTTGTTAATTGCTTCCACTTATTATTGTAAAGGCCATGTAGTATATAAATCATATTGTTTTAACTTTAAAAGTATACAGAACCCTCCTGCATGTGCCTGTGGAACTGATGAAGGACAAACTGTATTTTATTTGATATTAGACTTGAGAATTCAACCAAAAGGTTTGAATAAGACTGTGGTCAATGTGCCATTAAAAATAAAATAAATCCATATCATTGAAATCAAGTTACACCTTGAAGAGGAAGGATGGGATTAAATAACCATGAAGGTTGATTTACCTGGAAATATAGTTTGGTTTATACTGAACGACAAAGTACTGCAGACATTCTCTTCTTGTAGCCGTCAGCATTATTTCAGGACTGCTGTGTCTAGACCACAGCGAATAGATTTAACATCCAGGAATTAGATTTAAGGGCTCATTCAGATTTCATGGCATCGGCAGTAGAAAACACCCCATGGACTAAAACTGAGGGCACTAAGAACAGTGGTTTGAACTGAAGGCACATGGCAGAAATCACCAAGGAATAGGGGTGGTGCTAGAGGGGGAAAGGGGGCAAGCCCCTCACCAAACAAGGAACTCGGTCCTGCCCCGTCCCTCCACCATTGCTGGACTCCAGTCATTACTTGAAGGAAAGGCACTTTTCACATTTGCAATGGGAATTCATATATTGTCATCATTGTGTAACTCTTCTAGTGTTTCGGTGCAGCTTTTGAGCCAACAAAGCCCACACATTATGCAGCTCCTGACATAGTCATCAGGATGCCATCAGACCACTGGCAACCCAGTGAGGGGGAAAAGGGAAACAACTGACATACAGGAGAGAGAATTAGCTTAATTTATTATTGATATATAGGGTGCCTAATAGTAGAAAAAGAAAAGAAATTCTAACCACAAATGAATACTTTTCAGAATTAAAATTAATTTTCCCTTTATTGTTGCAGGCCTAAAGAACCCTTCAGAAATAATATGTATAGGGTGGAAGTTGTAATGTGAAATATACCATCATTTTTCTTTCAGAGACCTTAACGTATGGGACCTATCATGTCCACCTAGAAATATGCTTTGCCTCTTCTGTGCCCCCCCCATTTTTTTTCTGGTGCCGCCACTGCCAACAAAGGCAGGATACTGGGTTGCAGGTTCTAGAGCAGGATGCCACTGGGTCCATCATTCTTTGTTTATTTATTATTAAAGTATTTTTAATCCATCCTTCATCATATAATTGTCAGGGGAAAGTAATAATGTAAAATATTACAAAGACATCTAAATGTAATTTTTTAAGGCAGTAATTAAAATACAGGACAGACTGGCCAACTAAAATAACCTGGACAACGTTTTCACCACTGAAAGGCTACTAAAGTCGGTGCCAATCACACTTCTGTTGGGAGAATGTATTACAACCAGGGCCCTGTCATAGAGAAGGCACATTATTGTCACATAATGTGAGACACATATTTTGAGAAGAGCCCCCCTCCCCAGCAGATCTTAAAATATGGGCAGACTTTGTCAGACACCTGGAGGGGAGATGCTCCTTCAGGTATTTGGCTCCCAAGCTGTTTAGGACTTTAAATGGCAAAGCTAGCACCTAGAATTGGGCCTGAAAATAAAGAGTCAACCAGCACGGATCCCTCAGAATTGGTGCAATGTGATCCTGTCTGGCTGCAGCCGTTAACATTCTGGCAGCCACATTGTGCACTAGTTGAAGCTTCCTGACCATTGTCAAGGGCCACCCCATGTACAAGACAATGTTACAGTAATCCAATTGGCTAGTTACCAAAGCACTAGGTACTGTGGCCAGACCAGTGGAGGCTAGTGGCTCTAATTTTAGTGGTGCTATGGATCCATTCTGGGTTTCAGTCAGAACCATCCAGAACCCTAAAGGAGCTGTCCAAAATGCTTACCTTGGATGATCTCACCCAGTGGCTTCATATTTAGGGACACACAGTCTCTAGTTAAGGCCCAACCAGGGGGAAAACATTATATTATTATAAAGTGGTAATTGGGGGGTTGGTCATTCTAACATTCATAAAATTGTAAATATTCCACCAATCTTCCTGAAATTTATGTGTGTCAGAAAGAAATGTTGGTTTTACGTAACCCATATATTTCAAGAAGATTGGTGAAAGATTGAAGGAAGGAGGGCAGTTTAAATTAGAAAAGAAAAAATCTCTCAATCAAAATGGATCTGATAATTTGCATTGGCAATTTTTTTTAATCCACGTTTTCTTTAGGACTTACTTAAGTAAAATCTTGATGATTTCCATTTCTTTTGATCTTCTAATTGATGGAATAGCTTTTCTTTTTTTAAAAAAATTCCCTGTAGTTGATTTTTAAATAATATTTATTCAACACGTTAGAGTGAATATGGCAGCCATCTTCAGGCATAGTACAAGCATGCTCAGTAGTGTCTCCCCCGTGCCTCAGCTAGATTGGAATGTTGAAGGAAAATGGCTACCTCCTAATTTATTATTTATTTATTTATTTATTTATTACATTTGTATACCGCCCCATAACCGAAGCTCTCTGGGCAGTTTACATAGGATTAAAAACAATTAAAAACAATATACAAAAATTAAAACAGCAAAAACATACAACATACACACAATCTGTACATTTAAAAACCACTTCAACACTTCAAAAAGCTACAAAAACAAAACAAAACAAACCCAGGCTCCTCAGATATTGCCAAATGCCTGAGAGAAGAGGAAAGTCTTGACCTGGCGCCAAAAAGATAACAACGTTGGCGCCAGGCGGGCCTCGTCGGGGAGATCGTTCCACAATTGGGGAGCCACCACAAAGAAGGCCCTCTCTCTTGTTGCTGACCTCCGAGCTTCCCTCGGAGGAGGTACTCGGAGGAGGCCTTAGATGTTGAACGTAGTGTTCGGGTAGGTTCATGTCGGGAAAGGCATTCCATCAGGTATTGTGGTCCCAAGCCATGTCCTAAAGCATAGACATTGCCTTAGAAGAACAATCTGTGTCTTCTCAGAAGTTCCATTGAGTGTAATGGTCTTACTCCCAGGTAAGTGTGTAGGGGATTGTAGCCTTTTAAATCTTCCTGGAACCTTGGCCTGGAGGAGTGTGAGAGACATTACTGAGAATTTCCTCTCCTTTCCAGCACAATAATCCTACAATTAACAACTTTTTGTAAACCTCTTTATACACTGCAAAAGGTAGGACAAAATATTTAAATAAGTACTACACTTTTGTTCATGCTTCCTTTACCTTTTGGTTCATATGAATTATCTTATTTGACCATGGACATACTGACTTGCAATGATGGAAGTTGTAGTCTGACACCTTTGAAGGGCATCAGGTTGGGGAAAGGCTGCTCTAAACAACAAACAAAGAGAAGTAGGTGGCCGGCCCTAAGTTGTTTGTCATCAGTTTTCCACAACCCCACAGTCACCTCTGCATATCATATTCTCCATCCTGTCCTCCTGGTTTATCTGCTTTGGGAGAATGAGAATTTCATTTGCACTTTCTGCCTCCTTCGGGAGGTTGTGACGTTAAGGCTTGTGAGCCTTAACTTCCAATTCCCTGTTTTTTGGTACATGCTTGAAAACTGTAGAGCCTTAACATTGTTTTGTAAACTGTAGGTTTTTTGTTTAATGAATATATATTAAATGTCACAGAGGTGTCTAAGCATGTTGTGGGTGGCGATGGTGATTCAGAGTGGAGAAGCAGCAAGTATGCAAAGAGTTAAGCACCCTTTAGTCATTGCTTCTCTGATCCAAATTGCTGCTTCCCAAAGCATGTTTCTCCATTAACCCAGAGCTGTCAGGCAGCTGCACTACACCAGATTACTGTCCTTGAAACATGACCTTTCAGATGTCAACTGAGGAACACATTGGCTTTAGAAGGCAAGACAATTTAGATGTTCCATGGCTATTGCTTCCCATAACTAGAAGTGCTGACTGGTTTATCTTGACTTCAATTGCTTGTTTGCATCCTCTTATTTTGTTTGCTTTTCTCTGTATTTCTTAATGTGATTATTTATATGCTAGGAATGCTGTCTCTGCTGTTATCAGTTGTACACTTTCTGGCCAAGTATTTCTTCACAAAATTAGTATTTCATTTTTTATAGCATACTGCTAGTTTTTTTTTTTTAAAAAAGACTGCATTATTTATCCCTACTGTTACATTTCTTTTAAAATACACTTTGGCTCCTGCATTGCAACATTTCAGGAAAGATAACTGGACTTCAGTGATTTGGAATATTGGTGCACCAAGGAAGTTCACTAGAAGAGAGCATTATGCTAAACAGAAAAGCAATTACTTCAATTTTCTTTTTAACATAGGATATTATGCATATGTGAATGACACTTCCTTCAATATTTCATCTTCTATGCTGCAAAACTTCTTTTAGGGATGTATAAATCTTCTGTTAGGGTGGATGTATAAATCTTCACAAGATGGCACTCTCTTCTCTTTTTCATACTCCCAGCCATTTGAAATCTGCTAAATCTTTCTCTTTAACCAATCTTGACAATGCTGGCAAGCATTCCACATTCAAGTCCATGTTTTAGTTGATGCATCCATTAGAAAAACTAAAGATTTGTATTGAATTATTTGATAGCTCTAGGAAGCATCACTTGCTTCTTGATGTCTTCTTAGAAGTATTGTATGCCACTAAAAGTAGATGAATATCATGACGTAATCCATAATTACCTTCCAGGAAATGATGAGATATACAGGTGGATCTTGGAAGTCATCAGTTACACATCTGTCCATACTGAGTTTCTGGTTATAACTGTTTATTCATGTTGTAGACCTATGGTTTGTTAAGTATCTCTAGGGAGAGAGTGGTGGATTTGCAGGTGTGCACTGATTGGCTGAGAGAGTGAGAAGGAGGGGTTGAAGTGTGTGTGTGTGTGTGCTATGTGAACTGGGTGTTGTGTCTGTATGAGGCAGACAGGGACAGGATAAGATGAGAGAAAATGGGAGTGGGTTTGGATCAGAATTAGGATTTTAGGATTGAAAGAAGCAAGAGAGGTCTGTGGTGATTGTACACAGATAGTTTGATAGCAATTTGCAGTATTGCAGATGAAAGAACATATATTGAATAGAGACAATTAAGAGTTACTTCTTGTTTATTATTCAACAACTTACTATTCTAATTAATAAAGCCTTCTTTGTTTATAAAATCCTACGCCTCCTGTTTGTGGCTGTGTAAAAGGGAAGTAATAAAGGAAGAATATAGGTTAAAGTGTAAAGTCTGTGTGTACTCACAGAGAGAAGACTGAGTAAAGGTGGGCCTGAGCCTTAATTTTATTTATTTATTTATTTATTGCATTTGTATACCACCCAACAGCCAAAGCTCTCTGGGCAGTTCACAAAAATTAAAACCATGAAGACAATTCAAAGTATAAAACAAACAACAGTATAAAACACAGTATAAAAGTACAATATAAAATCACAACCAGGATAAAACCGAGCAGCAATGCAGAGATTGATACAGATTTAAAATATTGATTTGAAGCAGCAGTGTTAAAATACTAAGATAATAAACTGCTAAAATACTGGGAAAATAAAAAGGTCTTCATCTGGCATCAAAATGAGTATAACGAAGGTGCCAGGTGAACTTCTCTAGGGAGTTCATTCCACAGCTGGGGTGCCACAGCAGAGAAGGTCCTGCTCTTGGTAGCCACCTTAAAGGCCCTGAATGCAGGCAAACCAAGAGTGTGTGAGACAAGGTTATTCCAGCTTGGGGTGAGACAGTGATACCATTTTCCAGTAAGAAGAAGAAAGAGAAGATAAACTGAGTGGGAGAACAAGACATTGTTCAGGATTTAGCAGTCATTCCAGCAGATAGCAGATCAAAAAGACAATGGTGAGGGTGAGAGAGAACAAAGAGGAATTGGGGAACTTGACTATTTAGAGCCAAACTACATATGACATTTTTAATAATGTAAATGGCCATTCCAAAGGGGTGAGCAGAATCAGGATCAAGGCATGTAGGGAGGTGTTTTCTTAACCGCCCCCTTCCCTGAAGCTGCTATTACCCCAGGAGGAAAGCTGTCATTGGTGCCAATGGAAGTGATGCAGTTATTTGGACTCTGGCTTGTACATTTTAATGTTCAGCTGTATATTCGTAAGGCAAGGCAAAATGTCAAAATTTGCAAAACCTTATTGATTGTGGTGTCACACACTGGGATATACAATGTACAGTGTATGTATGCAAGCATGTATTTGAATTCTACTCTACCTTTCCACCAAAACAAAAATCATAGAAACTAAAGAATATAAATAAAAATAAATACTTTGTGGAGAGAGTGATCCTATGCTCCCTAGATAGCATCTGGGGAAGGGGGCATAGGTGGCTACCAGGAGGAAGGCCTTCTCTGCTGTGGCACCCCGGCTGTGGAATGAGCTCCCCAGAGAGGTTCGCCTGGCACCTATATTATACTCCTTCAGATGCCAGGTGAAGACCTTTTTATTTTCACAGTATTTTCACAGTTCTTCAGTTTGATTTTTAACCTTGCTGTTTAAATTTGTATTTTAAATCTGCATTAATTTCTGCATGGCTGCTCGGTTTTTATCCTGGTTGTGCTTTTATACTATATTTTAAATTATGTTTTTATACTGTTGTTGTTTTATACTTTGAATGGCTTTTATGGTTTTAATTTTTGTGAACTGCCCAGAGAGCCCCGGATATTGGGTGGTATAGAAATGCAGTAAATAAATAAATAAATAAATAAATAAATAAATAGTTCATTTTCCGACCTCGTAGCCAGGAGACTGTGCTCTCTGCATCACACTGGTACCTCTCTGTACTTGGTAAATGGATCGTGGAGATGGGGAAAATGGGGCATTCCCAGTGGCAGGGGGTGGGGTGGGGTGGGGAGAGACTGGAGCACTGGCCATGGAAGTTACACAAAACTGCCCATCTAGGAGAAATGCTGAGTGGCTGGTGAAAAGGTTGCCTCTGGGCTCCATCTGCCCTGCATTTGGATACTCAGCAGCCTCTCAATTTATAGCCGGCCAACTATCTTCATAGGATTTCACACTAAAACTATAATGAAACAAATACATTAAAAAATAGTTTAAAAGCAATCTTCATTTAAGTTTAAAAATAATAGCGAAGAAGTTCAAGAATTAATTACTGAATGGATATGTGTAAGAGTTTTGGTCTTGCTGAATAAAATGGGACCAGTTCAGAAGTACATTTCCAGATTTTAAAAACTGGATGAGGGAATTCATATGTAAACAAAAAGGATTTTAAAAATTCAGTTGGATTCACAATCCCTCCCCTTTTCCTCCTCAAGGTTGTACAATTTCAAAATCCTTCTTTTCTTCCATCTTACATTTTCTTATTCTGTTCCAGAATGGTATATTAATCTATCCTATTTCATCCACTTATAATTTTCTTCTTTTCCTGAATCCCACAAATTTCTATAAGTTTTTCCCAAAGTTATTCTCTTTGATTCTTTTTTCATATAGACTTCTTAAAAGTATATATTTCCTTTATTCCGCTATGTATTTTTTAGGGATGTGCACTGACCCCCCGGATCGGATCGGATAGCGGATCGGAATCAGACCTGGGGGGTCGGATCGGATCGGATCGGATCGGAGGATGGTCGGATCGGATCGGACCGGATGTCCGATCCGGATCGGACGCCATTTTGAATGCTTTTTCCCATAGCCAAGTATTGTTTTACAAAAACGCCTATAACTTTTTCATTTTTAAAGATAGAAGGATGAAACTTGGGCACATTATACACTGGTTAGGGAAAGTTATCGGTGAGAAATTTCAGAAAGATTGGTGCATGAGTTTTGTGGCAATTATTTTTTTAATAAATACCCAGGAATGCCTATAACTTTGTCATTTTTAAAGTTACACACATGAAACTTTGCCACATTGTAGGTGGTACCTTGGGACCTATGTGTATGAAATTTCAGAAACGAAGGTGCTTGTCTTGTGTGGCAATTAATTTTTAGAAAAATGGGTAGTAGTGGGGTAAATACATTTACGCCTCCCATTTTTTTATTTTTGAAGATACAAACAGGAAACTTGGGCACATTACAGGTACCACTTGCCTTGATATGTGTGTGAAATTTCAGAAACATTGGCACTTGCCTTGTGTGGCAATTAATTTTTGAAACAATGAGGAAAGAAACACCTATAACTTTGTCATTTTTAAAGTTACACACATGAAACTTTGCCACATTGTAGGTGGTACCTTGGGACCTATGTGTGTGAAATTTCAGAAACATAGGTGCTTGCCTTGTGTGGCAATTAATTTTTTAATAAATACCCAGGAATGCCTATAACTTTGTCATTTGTAAAGTTACACACATGAAACTTTGCCACATTGTAGGCGGTACCTTGGGACCTATGTGTGTGAAATTTCAGAAACGTAGGTGCTTGTATTGTGTGGCAATTAATTTTTGAAACAATGAGGGATTCATTGGACAGCACTTGCCCATAGGGATTCATTGGATAGTACTTACCCATAGGGAATCATTGGACAGTACTTGCCCATAGGAAATCATTGGAAAGCACTTGCCCATAGGAAATCATTGGAAAGCACTTTCCCATTGAGAAATACAGTTATGCCTCCCACTTTTTTATTTTTGAAGATACAAACAGGAAACCTGGGCACATTGTAGACTGGTTAGGGATAGTTATCTGTGAGAAATTTCAGAAAGATTGGTGCATGCGTTTTGTGGCAATTAATTTTTTAATAAATACCCAGGAATGCCTATAACTTTGTCATTTTTAAAGTTGCATACATGAAACTTTGCCACATTGTAGGTGGTACCTTGGGACCTATGTGTGTAAAATTTCAAAAACGTAGGTGCTTGCCTTGTATGGCAATTAATTTTAGAAAAATGGGTAGTAGTGGGGTAAATACATTTACGCCTCCCATTTTTTTATTTTTAAAGATACAAACAGGAAACATGGGCACATTACAGGGAACACTTCACTTGATATGTGTGTAAAATTTCAGAATGATAGGTCCAGGCATGTGGTGGCAAGGTGTCTGCACACACCACTTTGAAGACTGTAGAAAATTTCTCCTGTAACAATTCTAGCGAGAGAGAGTGATCCTAGGCTCAGCCGTTCTGCTTGAGTAAAAAGTGAAAGTATCAAAGCAGACACGAGCCAAGTGCTACTTTGTTTCTCCTTTTGTAATGGATACTAGCTCAGTTGCAGCCAAGCGTGCAAGGATCAAAGAGATGAGAGAATTTTTTAGATTAAAAGTTATAAACGTTTTTCCACAGAGGCTGGGGCTGTCAATTGCACCCTCCCGCCTCCCGGGAAGAAGAAGGAAACACTTTCTCTCATCTCTTTGATCCTTGCACGCTTGGCTGCAACTGAGCCAATACAACTCCACAATGGCCAAATCTTAATAGCCCATTCACCACACAAAAAAACAACCAACCAACCAAAAACACCTTTGCTGGATAGCTACTGAAGGATGCAATGGAGGCACACGAGCACTTTACTATACATGCACACCTCAGTTTGTATGAGGGTTCCTTGAAATCAATCTGAATGTCTTTTTGATCCTACATGTATGGTGACAATGGTCTACAAATTAGCTGTCATGTATGCAGCTGCTGCAGCGGTCTATACTTGATTATTGCTTTGTTTATTTTGTTGCTGCTCCTTGTAGTCACAATGTGCAGAGCAGTGAATAGGATCCTCCAGTGTAGCTCACTCTTGCAGAATCTGAAATGCACTTAGATTCTTGTTCAGATGGATTATCCCCAGTCCTGCCATGTTGCCTTTGCACAATTCTATGCAATTGTATTCCAGAGTTGACCAATTATTGGGAATATGTTGCAAGAGGGAAAAGGAAGAGGTAATGGAGCAGCCAATCAATGATTATTCAGAGAAGCATAAACCAGAGTACTATAGTAAATGAAGTGTCAGACTTCGATTGATGGGTTCATGATTCGAATCCACACTCAAGCATAGTGCTCATTTAGGGATGTACATATTTTGTAAAATCTGCACTGTCTGTGTTTTGTGGATTTCAGGTGTCTTTCATTCTATTGCCTGCTCATTGAGGGAATCAGATTTGTTTTCCAGTTTTCCAAATTTGTACAAATTCACATTTGCCAAAAATTTTTAGGAAAATGTGCAAATCCTGCCCCCAAATGTGTAAAATGTCTCAAAATGTGCATTTTTTATTAGGGATCTGCACGGACCCCAAAAATTGAATCGTATCAGAATTGGAACTTCAGATTTTGTAAATTATCATATCTTTAAATCAGATGTCAGTGTTATCGGATCGGATTCGAGAACAATACAAAATCGGAAGTTCTGATTTCGATATCGGACCACAATTTTTGGTGTTTTCCCCATAGGCTTGCATTGGGGGAAAGAAAGCTTTCCCTCAATGCAAGTCTAAGGGGAAAACACTTAAAATGGTGGCCCTCCCCCTCCCTCCCCCCCACTCGCGCACCTTACCTGCTGCTATTCCATGCTGCCGTCCACTGCCGTCCGCTGCTTCTGTCTACTGCTAATTAGGCTTTCTGGCCTGGTTCTCAGTAGAGTAATGACAGTCCAGATGACACCATCACCCATCATGTCTCACTCTTCTGAGAACCAGGCCACAAAGCCTAATTCTCAGTAGATGGAAGCAGCAGATGGCAGCGCAGGGTGACTGCAGGAAAGGGGGACCTCCCCCACTCACACTCCTTACCTGCAGGTATCCCACGCTGCTGGCCATTGCTTCCATCTACTGAGTATTAGGCTTTGCGGCCTGTTTATCAGTAGTACAGAAGCAGTGGACAGCAGCACGGGACACCGTCAGGTAAGGGGGGACCTTCCCCTCCCTCCCCCCACTCGCGCTCCTTACCTGCCGCCATCGTCCACTGCCATCCGCTGCTTCCGTACTACTGATAAACAGGCATTGCAGCCTGTTCCACAGTAGAGCTATGGTGCACTGAGTGATGACATCACCTGACGCGCCATCGCTCTACTGTGGAACAGGCCACAAGGCCTTTTTATCAGTAGTACGGAAGCAGCAGGTGGCAGTGAGGAGGCAACAGGTAAGGAGTGCAAGTGGGGGGAGGGAGGAGGGACAGAGAAGGTCCCCACTCACCCGCCACCATGTTTTCACTATAGACTTGCATTGGGGGAAAGTTTTCTTTCCACCAATGCAAGCCTATGGAAAAACACGTAAAATGGAGGCCCAATTTTCTGTTTTTTTCCGATATTAATCGGATAAAAAAAATCAGATTGGGAGAAATCGGACCTCCTGCTGCCAGCATCGGGATCAGACATTGGATGCCCAATTTCCTCCGATTTGTATTGGTATCAGTATCGGGTCTGATATGATGCACATCCCTAATTTTCATGCTTTAGCCTCTGGGGGAAATGGACAGTTTTGGCCAGTGTTTTTTATTTTATTTTACATATGTTTCTACAATTAAATTTGTATACAATTTGGAATGTAAAAAAAACCACCCACGATCTTCAGAAAAGCCATTCACTGCAGAATCCGCAGGCCATTCACTGCAGAATCCGCAGGCCAGATTCAGAAGAAGTTGAACTCATTTGATTCTGTTGAAGATTTTTCTGACATCCCTATGCTCATTGAGACACCCTAGGCCAGTCACTATCTTTCACCCTACCCTACCCTACCCTAAGGGTTATTGTGCTTGTGATTATAATGGGACAGTCCCAATGCATGAAGCCCTGAGTCCATTAAAGGAAAGGCAGGACATAATATTATTAATCAACATGATACTGCACAAACATGTAGCCAAACCAACCAACTCATTCCTAAATCTTATAACTAGACTAGAATTATACTAAAGTTGGCACTAGTGTCCAGTAAAGAACTAGTGTAGACAAGTCAGGCTTCCATATTGGATATCTTCATTCTGAATTATGGATGGGGGAGAAATTTGTTCAATTCGCAGTTTTAGGTGAATGCACTTAATTTTGCACTTAACCCAAACTCAGTCATCCTTTGAAATTTCATGTCTCTGGAATAGAGTACAATAATAATAATAATAATATAATAATAATAATAATAATAATAATAATAATAATAAGTCATACTTAAAACATGCTCAAGTGTCAGGAAATTCCTGAATCTGTAAAAGACAGCATGACTTGGCAAAGCCCGTCATGTCCATCTAAAAAACCCACCATGAGTGAGAAAGAGATGAAATAATAACAATAATAATAATTGCATATGCATATATTGGAGAAAATAACATTCAAAATGCATTAGAGAAATTGTTTGCAAAAAAATGTATATTTTAGGCAAAACTGCGTTTAAAGATGCATGTATCAGGAGAAACATACACAAAACTGCATAGACATTTTGGAGCAAAGTTTGGAACACACCATATTTAAGATTGGAGAAATGAGAACCTGAGAGAATTTTAAATTAACTGATTCATCTATCCTCTCTGAACTTTATTTAGGGTAATGGTAAAAGGAAGTTGCTGTACTATAGAGGACATTTGGTTTCTAGCTAGCTGGTGGGTTTTACACTACCAGAAGCCTCCCAGAAATTAAATCTCATGCATTGTAGAGGTAGTTCATCACTTAATTCTTGATGTATTTGTGGTTCGTTTGGTGTTAACATCAGGTACATAAAATTGTATAAGCCAAAATTGCTATTAATTATATTGTGTCAGGCAGTCCTAATACCTCTATTATTAGTGTAATATGACTATATGTTTTGATTTTATTGCCAATCTATCTTTCAACTTGTCCTTTTAATGACTACGGTCTAATTTACAGTGAGCTTGCAATGCTATTGGATTTCCCAATGAAATGAAATAAGGTAAACAGTTCTTCCACTAAATTATTTAAGCTGTGGGTAAAATGAGGATTGCAGAAATGCCTGAGCTTGTATAAAATATAAACATTGAAGTGACACATACATTTCACTTTTAAGCCAACATTTATGTTCTTTTTTCTGTTCTTTTTTCAAGAAAAAGTAAAAAAAAACACCCACTGCTTTTGACCAAGGTCCAAGCGAGCTGTTTCCCACAGATGAAAGTAACAATATCTGAACTAACTGGCCTTTTTAAATAGAAAAAGGTGCTTCCAGAAGGGAGAAGTGACAGAATGGTGTTTTAACCCTTTTTTCTGTCAATTATTTTCATGCTCCAAAAATTCTGCTTGTGTCTTTTCCCCTGGTGAAATTCTAGAAGCAAGCAAACATGCATTTGGAAGTTGGTAGGTAAGGGGCGTCATTGAGGGAAGACAATTTTGAATGAAGGAGTGGTGAAGGGGAACGGTTTCAACACACCCACCATTTCTCTGATCCCTATCACCACCCCAGAAGCACCCCTGTTTACAAAGCTCCAGTGGGATACAGTGACATGTGTTTCTGTGTAAAGTTCAGTTTGGCCCTAAAATGATACAGATATCCTTTTCCTCTCAAGATGTGTTTAAAGGCCTCATTCATCTACACATCACAACTGAGTACTCAATTGAAAGCTGCACTCTTGGTTGATTGTGAAATTTGCTTTGGCTCCAAATCTTTTAAAAGTCAGTTCCTTAAGGAATGTGATGAGGCTCCCGTGCTGCATAAAAGGAAGGTGAGCAATTTCTCACAATCCCCTGGCTGCATAATTACTGTCTAAATGGGGCCAAGTTATGGTCATGATGTGTGGTATGAGGGCAGCGGAGCATCCCTCAACTAAACCAGTAATGAGTCAAGCTCCTGAGGGAAAGAGGTATTCTAAATTTTATAACTTTTTGCCTGCCAGAACTAGTCCACCATAGGCTCTTGTGGCAGTAGAAAACAATAATATCTAATAAAAACCTAACAACCAGACATCAAACTTTTCTATAACAGCAGAAAAACACATCCCTTGTTGAGGAAGGACTTGGGATCACCAGTAGAAATATCTGGTGGAGACCCTGGTAGGAGGACAAATCAATCTGTTTCCGTAACAACAATCAATCTGTAACAACAACAACAAGAACCACATCTGCATGAAAATCCACATTTACATTTATATTTGAACGTGCATTTTAATACATTTTCTCTGCAAGTATGCATTTCTCTACAAATTTTCTCTCCCAAAAACACAGCACAACGTGTGCGTGCACACACACACACACACATTGCTGGGAAATGGGGGGAGGTTGCTGCTACCCTCATGTGCTGCTTGGGGGTTTCCTGTGGGCAGCTGGTTGGCCACTACGTGAACAGAATGTTGTACTGTCGCAGATAGGAGTCCAGTGACAGAAAGGAAGTGCACCTGGCTGTTTGGAAGAGACTGTGCCTATGGCAGACATAGCAGGATGAAGTCCTCCCTAAAATAGGGGTGGGGAATGTGTGGCTCTCCAGATGCTGGACTGGCTCCCATCAGTCCTAGCCAGCATTGCCAATAATGAGGGACGAGGGAAATTTCTGTCGAACAACTTCTTGAGGGCCACAAGTTCCCTCTCCCTGCCTTAAAAAGACAGGGACTGAGGCAATGTTCAGTCTCCTGGAGAAATAGGAATGGGATACAAGCAGGCTCCATGGGCATCTCCCCTTGGGAATATGCCAGCACTCCATGCTTGTATGCCATTACTATAGCTCAACCTCTAAGGTTATACTGACATTTTGGGGGGAGAGGGTGCATTGTGGTTCCAGAACCAAATCTCCTCACTTGCCTAGACTATGAACTGGACCCTTGGGTGCATCTACTACTTAGAAAGCATTTGGCTATCTGATTTTCTTTCCACAGGTTCTCACATGCCTCTAAAATGAATATAAATGCAAACCACCTGTATTTTTGAATTACTTAAATATGCACCTGCTCACATACATAAATGACCTATCTAAGTTGTAGCTTTTGCTAGCGAGGCTTATTTGTAATTTAATTCATAATGTCTGTATTAATTAACTTACTTGTTCCTGGCCTTGAGAAAACCATAGCTAGATCAGTGGTGATGACTGATTTCTTGCCCTTTTTTCTCCCTTTATTAATAAGCCCATGGGAGAATGCTGTGAAACTGTCGCCCTTGTTTCTAGCATTTTAAATATATGTAAGGCTAAATTAAAAGACATTAAATGTTTGTACCTGGCAGGAAGTTCTAATAACTATGAAATGATGCTACCTGAAATGATGCCCTCAAAACACAGCCTCAGCTACCAGTGATGCATGTTTGTCCTCTGAATGCATAACTCAGGTAGGCAAACACAAAACCTTTCTGGTTGGCAAATGGACTTTCTTTCTAAATATTTGTATATAAATTTAATTTAGAAGAGGAAAGTTGTAATAATTATATAATCAACCCCTTCAACCCGTAAGTGGTACTCTTCCATGTTTTTAGTGCGTAGCTAAATTTCTGTTCCTGTGTCTTGTCTGTTTAGGGGGAAACTGCCGAAAAGATCAAATCTATATTGGAAGCCAATGCTGTTGGTTTAACTTGGAGATCCTTAATTAGAGATGGATGAGAAATCCTTTTCAGTTCATTTTTTATCAGGGTTTATCTAGTTTGCATGTCCCAGACGGAACTTGAACTTGAACTCAGTCGATGGTAAAAGTCTATATATTTCTGAGCTTGCAATATGATTCACGGGACCCCCCTCCAAAAGGTGTCTGACAACATGCATACTTTTGAAAAACATGATTTAAACCATGGGACAAGAATGCATACATTTTAAATATGCACACAATTGATGTGTACATTTGGAAAAAATACTCATGAAAATATGGACAAATTTTCATGTGAAAAGATCAAAACAAGATTGCAATCTGGAATGGACATGAGATGGAGTGGAATTTGGAGTGGAATTTGGATAATTTTGACAAACTCAGGTTTTCCTTTTAGGTACATTACTATCCTTAACGTAGTTTGTTTCTCATGGTGGATACTCAGTGTACACCATCTCTGAAAATTGCAAAGCCCATGCTAGGGATCATTAAGAAAGGAATTGAAAATAAATGCCAATATCATAATGTCTTCTAACAATCTATGGTGTGATCACACTTGGAATACTCTGTACAGTTCTGATCACTGCATCTCAACATAGATTATTGTAGAGCTAGGAAAATTGCAGAAACGGGATGCCATAATAATCAGAGGGTTGGAGCACCGCCTCTACAAAGAAAGGTTACAAACAAAAATGGGCCTTTTTTAGTTCAGAAAAGTAAAGTGTGTGTGGGGGGGCGAAGGAATAATGTCCAAGATTATGTATGTTGAGGAGAAAGTGGCTACAGATACCTCTCCATCTCCCTCTCCCCCCCTCTCATAATACTAGAACCCAAAGTCATCCTATGAAGCTGATTTGTGGGAGATTCCGAAGAAATAAAAGGAAGTACTTCTTCATATTGCACATAGTTAACCCATGACATTTACTACTAACTTAGAGAACTTTAAAAAGGTATTAGACAATTTCATGGAGGATAAAGCTATCGATGGCTACTGGTGATGTTGGCTAGATGCTTTTTGTGAGTTTCAGAGGCCTCTAAATAACCAGTCACTGAGGTACCACAGAAGGAGCAGGCTATTGTCCTCATATTCTGCTTGGCCACTGTGGGAAATAAAGGTTACTGAATAAGTAGGGTCTTTGGTCTGATCCAGCAAGGCTCCTCTTATGTTCTTGAAATGTCTACCTAGATGTATTTCCTCAATGGAAAAGTTAGGGATGTTGCAGGAGTCAGAGAGGAGGGTAGAGTGGGGAAGACGAAAGAGCAAAGGGGTCAGGAGCAGGCAGAGGAAACATCAGGGCCTGCTTCTCTCCATCAGGAGCAGGACAATCCCATCAACCCTGTTGCTGCTAGTCTACTTAATTTCTCTCTCTCTCTCTCTCTCTCTCTCTCTCTCTCTCTCTCTCTGTGTGTGTGTGTGTGTGTGTGTCTTTCCCCCCTCTTCCCTCCTCAACTCCTTTTCCTTGTGTGCCATGACTTTTTTAGATTGTAAGTCTGATGGCAGGGTAAAAATACCCTGGCCGAGGAGCAGGGTAAAAATACAATAGATAAATAAATAAACCGCACTTATGGACCCTGTTTGCCGAGCTGCTGTGTGCTTCCATCAGCAAGCCACCAATTAGCAAAAAATAAATAAATAGTGGTTTGGGTTTTTCTATAAATGTAATGTTGCATAAATGGCAGCTGTAACAGGGTCAGGTGGCTGTTGGGCACTCGCCAGGCACTCGCTGGGCACCCACAGATCATGTGGTGACTTGTCCAGGGAGATGAGCAGGGGCGTGTGGCTGGTGTGTGTGTGTGTGTGTGTGTGTGTGTGTGTCACTGAGCATGGACGGAGGTATGTCTGTCCATCCCTAGTAAAAGGACTAAAGGTAAACCTTAAGAATGAAGCAAAATAGTGATCCAATATGGCTGACTGCTATCTTAGTGCCCCTTAGAGCAGTCTGTCTCATCAGCTCAGCGATTGCAAACCTGTGATTGGTGATGTTTTCTGGACCCCCTCATATACTTCAGATGATTTGGGCTAGTAGGAACAAATGGGTATGCTTCAAGACTCTGAGCCACAGAGCACCCAGAGCGGGCAGTTGGCAAGGGTGTGTGCGATTCCTCTTTCTTTCTTTCTGTCTGTCTGTCTGTCTGTTTTATTATTATTTTTAGTATAGAAGATTAACCTTTCTCCATCACTGGAGGAAACATCAGGCCAGGAAACTTTTTCTGTAATTAAACTTTAACTGTTTTTGTCTCCCATAGATTATCACTGTAGCTGCCAAATGTCAGGGTTTAACCAGGAGTGTTTATGGCCCTTTCCACACCACGGGGTGTAGCGGGCTGGAGGAGCAGCAAACCCAGAAGTAGCCACTTCCAGGTTTGTCGTGATGAAACCACATCATGGATGAGACATCCCGGGTCGTTGGATGTTGCACCTGCCATTTTTGGGGGGTTTTCAGCGAGGAAGAGCACTCCTGCCCTCCACTGCAAATACAAGTATTTTTTTTTAAAAAAACTGTGCATGATCGTGCCCCCTCCCCCCCATCCTGGGAATAGTGAATTTTATGGCCCCCTCTCTCCTGATGGCCACGGAGCCACGAGGTGCTGCTCCATGCCACAAGATCTGCCGTACTTACTCATGAGTAAGCACGGCAGAACTTGGCTGGCCGGCCACATTCTTCCATGGTCCCGGGAAGTTCCTAGGACCGTGGAAAAATTTGGGATTTTTCTGGTTCCAGGGAACAGAAAAATCCCGTGCCCTCCCCCCACCCCCAGTACTCCCTGTGCATCATGCGGACTCACAGGGAACAGCCGGGGTCCATCCCAGGCATTTCACTTGGGGTGGAAAGGGCCTATACCTGGTGGTCTTGAACTACTCTCTTTTGTTGTTAATAAAAAGGGGAGGGGGAGAAAGCTTAAGGGCTTAATAAAAGCCAACGGTTGTATCCAGATCTTGGCCCATGCAATAGGCTTGCAGAAGTGGACATCAAAGCCCCTCCAATGATCTCTCCGGCCACCAAAGAGTCCCGCTGAATGGGATAGGTAAAATCTGCCTCTGTCCAGTTTTCAGGGATCCCCCTCCTTCTCTCTCCGCTCCTACTCCATTCAGCATTATCTCCTGACCCTTGAAGTAGCATTTTCAAGGGCTGGAGGAACCGCCATGGGGAGGAGGAGTGGAAGTGGGGTTGTTTCTGCCAGTCTTGTTGCATAGCCCTAAATCTGGATCCACCCATCCTGCCTTTTTTTAAAAAATGCCACACAGCCCCTCCGACAGGCTTTGTAGAGTAGTTTTTGCTAATCATTTTATAACACAATCTTTCTCATTAACATGAGTAATTCCAAAGAGGCATGCAATAAAAATACCAGAAGTATATTTGGAAACATATCAAAACGTAATGGTAATATCAGGAGCTACGTATACTGAGAAGTTATTTAAAAGTTCAGAAGAAGCTTGCAATACAGCCCTCCTGGGGCTGTACCATTTCAGGAGGTAGGGGGTGAATGCATAATTGAATGCTCTTGCAGACACAAAATTCTGTATATATATATATGTATGCATACATAGGTTTCTCAGTGGCTGAATTCAGACAACACGATAGTCAATGGTGAGGTAATAATCAACTTTACAGTTGTTCATCTAGAGGGTACTCCCCACACAACATGGTAATAAATAATCAACTGTGGTGTGGATTAGGATCAGCGTTGAGTTGACTATGGCAGCATTTGGATGACACGATAGTCAATAAAACTGACGATTGTTTCCCACCCCTAGTTGCTTATTGTGCCGTCCGAATTCAGCCAGTGAGTTCTTTGATGTTATGGTTGGGGTATGTTCGATTGCCATGTTTGATGTTGGGAGGGAAGAAAGGAAGGGCTTTTCCTGAGTTTAGGTTGGGCTGCATTTTGATGCCATTTGGGCTTTGTTTTTATTTTTGTTTGGATCTTCTTCTGCAGTATGTGGTTTGGCTTGTTTGCATATGCAAGTAACTTACAGTGCTTGCTACAAGCAGCTCTGGATGATGGGACATAGTGTTCCAGACTGTGTGGGATGAGTTGTAGTGGGTTTGAATGGTTGGTAAGTTGGTGAAAAGCCTTCCCATGTCTGTTATCATTAGCACTGCTACTTTGAAGTGTGATGTGTGCAGGAATCTGCCGCCAGATTCATTGATTGGCAACAGAACTCTTCCCATTGGAGTGTAAAGATTTTCACTTTTATAACTTCTGGGTTTCTGAGTACAGATGGCACTTAGCTTCTCAAAGACAATTGACTTTATCTTGGCTATAAATTGAGGATTTTCTTATGAGTGTGCTTTGATTCAGACACATTGATTGCAGAAGCAATCTTGGTAGACTCTTAAAAAGTTTAAAAAGGATCCCAGAAACTATCTTCAATGAGTACTGTGAATTATGGGCATTAAGCTCAGCATTGTCCAGACACGCCTTTCTACTGTTCATAATTTTCAGGGAAAAAATCCTGTTTTTTTCATACATTGTTTAACTGGAAAGTTTTAAATCTATCATTTCATTCTTACAATTTTAATTTCCTTTCAAATTGTCTCTCTCAATGCTAGAGTGAGATTGGGCAGCTTCATGTATTTTATAATTGCCATGGTACACGTTTGCAGTGTACCCAGATTCATCTAATGAATAAGAAGCAAATGTACGTGATGAGAAGTGCATTGTCATTGGAGTAGTTATGCAGATGTCTGTCCATATTGATGGCTCATAGTGCTTGATCAGTCATCAAAGTAAACGATTTCCAAATTTGGCCTTCTCTGATAGTTCAGTTTCACTCCCAATATGTGTTGTGGGCCATTATAACTCTTCTCCCTTATTTTGGTGCTATATATATGGAGACCAACCTGGCTTACAAATGAGATGGATGTGAAGCAGAACTCATGTATGTTCAGATATTTTGGACCTCCTATAGACAATTCTGGTAAGTGATATATATTCTAAATGTTAGGAGACCAGTGGGGAAGGGCTGTAACTTGGTAGAGCACCTGGTTTGGATGTGAAAGGTCCCAGGTCCACTCCCCAGCATCTCTCTTTAGACAAAGCTCTTTTTAGCACTGCTGTTTCTGGTGCTCACTGTACAAAGAGAACCATGAATGGAAGTGACTTAGGGCTGCTGTATATGTGATCAAACTCATGTGAGATTTCTGTTGCTGGACTGTACTACTTCAAACTGGAGGTGGAGAACTGAATGCCACATAAATGCTCCATGTTAAAAATAAAGCAACACCAACTAGCATCAAGGAGGAGAATGTTACAGATTATCCTTCTCATAGACATATACATTTTAAATATGCAGAAAGGTTTCTGCTTGAGGGACCAAGACAAGTTTTGATTTGAAGTGGTACAGTCCAGCAACAGAAGCATTGTGTGAGGCTGCTGATTAGGTCAGCCTGGTTTATCTCAGCCTGGAAAAATTGCACCAGCTGCTTCCTGGATCAGAAGAGGCAGCAATGGTTGGTGAAAGAAAGATATTGCTGTTCTCCTGTGAGCAGAAAGTGTCTGCAATCTAAGGGCCCTATCCAGCCAGCTGCCACTGCAATTCCTTACCTTGAGAGCTGTTCTACTTTTAAATTGTCCCTGTCCCTGAAAGAAATGTTATATTCAGTAACTTTAGCCGGAAGGGCTCTTGCCATGGCTTTTTACAAATTTAACAAACACATATTTTTTATATTCCCAGTGGCTGTGAGTAGTATGTGCTGTACAATGAGGGACACACATAAGGCTGCCTTTGGATTATAGTGGTTTTAATTCTGAGCATGTTTCTATTAAAGTAAGCCCCACTGATTTCAATGGAATTCCCTTCCATGTAAGCAGGCTTGGGGTTAGAGCACAAACATTTAAATGCAAAGGTGGCCCTTATACTCTTCGTAGAATATACAGTGTGCATTTGCTACAGCTTTGGAAACATAGGAAAATATACATCTCGAGACGTTTTATAAAAACATTCTTCATGGCAGGAGTCTGGAATAATTTCATACAGAGTTTGAGCAGACCCTATGTCAGTGGGTAATGTGTGTGCAGAGACTAATTCATTTTTCAGCAGAGAAAATAAAATTACACGGCTTTGCAAAATACAGGCTGCTTCAAAATGTAATATCCACTTTTGATTTAGCAGAAGGTACAGATGCAGCAGAGCAGATTCGGATGAAAAGTTTTGTTGTTGTTGTTCTTTGTTCCTGCAGCACACACTGTTGATGAACAGGTTGGCAGAGTTTGCATGGGGTGGCCAATCTTATTCAGCATGCCGGACAAGAGAGAAGCACATTTTGTTTGCACACCATGAAACCTGGTCATGATGTCCTCTAAAGAGAATGAGAGGGGAAAGACTTTCCAGAGAGAAAGTGGATATTTAGGACAATCCCTAAATATATAACAACATAGGGTCTTGGCTGAATGTAACAGAGGTAGAGATGTTGGAGAAACTCGTAAAGGAATCAAATTAATTCAGATTTCTACGTATCCGACCCACAGATATACCTGAGGTGCACAGATTCTATGGATTTGCAGATTTTTATTTTCCAGAATTTTATGCAAATTTAGTCACAGAAAAATATGTAAAATAATAAAAAAACGTTGGCCAAAAATGTGCATTTCCCCCATAGGCTAAAGCATGAAAATGCATGTTTGGGGGGATTTGTGCATTTTCGCTGGTGCGAATTTGTGAAAATTTGAAAAATTGGGGGGGAAAAACCAATTCCATCAATGAGCAGATGACAAAATGTAAGACACTTCTCAATCCATTAAACATAGACAGAATGGATTTTACAAACTCTGTATATCCCTAATCAGAGAACTATGCTTACATATTTCATTAGCATCTCTCGTTCATAAGATGATCCCCCAGAAATGAGAAATGGCATTCCCTCTATATTCACCTGGTCTGGTTTTTTTAAATGAACTGGGAAGGATTTACCAGAAAGTATAGTAGGGTCTCTCTCTGTTGTTTGAAATTGTTCCCTTACTGAGCAAAGAAATGCAACAGCCATGCTAAGAATAAGGATCAGCAATAATATCAGAGTAGGCTTTTCCTTGGGCTGGACAAAAGGCCGCTGAAATTATGAGCTCTTGGAAACAAAAGATTTCTAACATCATCTCTAGGATGGGTTTCTCTATGCCCATTCTAACATCTATGGGTTATGATAGAGCCAAGCAAGTTTTGATAGAGCGTCTCAAAGATATAGAACTGCAATCTCAACTGGCCGAAATTACAAGTTGTGCATCAAATAAGTTGTATATGCATTTAGCCATTCCCCCTTTCTCCCTCTCAAAATATCTGATAGATTTACCCTCAAGAAGGTTGAGAGTGGCGTTTTCTTGGGCACGGTTAAATGTTCTTCCGGTGGCAGATCACATGGGTCGCCTTCAAAGTATCCCAAAGGACGTTAGAGGTTGTCATTGCAATCACCTGATACTGGAGGACGCTGCCCATTTTATTTTATCTTGTGAAAGTTACTCAGATATTAGGAAAATTTATATTCTCCCATTGTTGACACAACTGACTGGAAGAACAATTGCTGAAAAGTTGTGTTTTTTATTGCGTGATTTTAGTAAATATGTAACTTTTAGAACAGCGAAATTTCTGGTTTTGGCCATGCATGTGAGAGTAAATAGTGTTGACTCTAGGGATGTAATTTCATGTATGTGAGAAGTGTATAAATGGCTGGTGGCTATATACAATAAAATTTACTGACTGACTGACTGACTGACTGACTGACTGACATTGAAGGTGAACTCATTAATTTGCTCTAACAATGTCCAGTAGCACAATCAATGTCATGTGCTGCTGTGAAGTACAGTAGGATCCATTGCTTACTCTCTCTCCAATTTTGTAACAGCTCTGCCAATACTCTGCAAATGTCCTTGCACTGCATTTGGGCACCTGAGCATGAACATACTTGATGCATCAGCTCAGGGACTGAGGAGTCCTTAAGCTTGATTTCCCTACTTCGGGAGCAGAAGAGACTGGTCAGATTGTTTGACATACACAACTCACAAGTTTGGAGAACAATGTTATCCCTTAGGAGGTTCCCCATCCCCAAATTCATGGAAAGAATGTCAACATGGGTAGGGTGACCATATGAAAAGGAGGACAGGGCTCCTGTAACTTTAACAGTTGCAGAGAAAAGGGAATTTCAGCCGGCATCATTTGTATGCAATTCGTACCTGGTGAAATTCCCTCTTCATCACAACAGTTAAAGCTGCAGGGGCCTTGCCCTCTTTTGTATCTGGTCACTCTAGTATAGTGCCTGCAACTTTAATTATTGTGATGAAGAGGGAATTTCACCAGGTACTAATTGCATACAAATGATGCCAGCTGACATCCCCTTTTCTCTGCAACTGTTAAAGTTACAGGAGTCCTGTCCTCCTTTTCATATGGTCAGCCTAAACATGGGCCCTAAATGATTTGCCTGCCATCATTGCTTAGGACACATCGTGTCCTTACCAGTTTGAAAAGCAAAACAAAACAGGTGGAATAGTCTTCTTTTAAACTGGTAGGGGGAGAGGACCTTGTGTGTGCAAAATTCCTAAAAGGAATTCTGGCCTACTCTACCCCACGCAGGATATTGCACTATGAAAGCAGAATGCAAGCGATATATAAAAGGCATAAGCCACACCAAGAAGGATATAGCAGTGTGAAAGTGGTATATGGTATGTGTTAATGGGCCCCAACAGTTGTCAGTGCACTTCAATACTGCTATAAAGCAGTAATGTGGCTCCTGCCTTTTATATACAGCTTTCATACCGCTTTCATAGTGCAAAATCCTGCTTGGTGTAGATCAAGCCTCTGCCTTGTAATCTGTTTTGCTTAGCCATAGACATGGATTTCCTGAGTAAAGAAACACCATGTGATGGATTCTAGTTGGATTCCATTTCCATGCAACATGCATAAATCCTTAACTCAGTGGCACTATATCATGTGTTTTGTAGTCTTCAGTTATTGCATAAATATCTCTTGCATGCCAAATGAGTATTGCACCAAGACTGCAATTCTAAACATACGGACTATGGAGTAAGTCCTAGTCAAACCTAATTCAATTAGGGAAATGCAACACCTAAGAATGAATGCCTTTGATTTTTCCACATCTTGTTGCCAGCCACTTACCAGGACAACAATGGCTCCATCCCAAGAACATGCCAGTTGTTGGATCCAGCTTGTATTAGGAACCACTTGAACAACATTACGCCACAGTAACTCTGATGTCGTTCATTTTGTATTTAGCATTTTCTATGTTGTTTTTAATATTTCAAAGCCATGATTTTTGAAAAGCATTGCTCATTTTTACATTCAATAATAATATACTGGGAAATAGTTTCTGCGAAAACAGAGTATGGAATAACAAATGAATTGCCATACGAGACATTTCTTGAGAGAGATTAATGCATACACCAAAAGTCTAAACTTTTCCCATACCCAAACACTCAAATATCTTTGTTAGTCATTTTTCATTGCTTTCATTTTAAACTGTTAATGCTTTCAGCTCCTCAGGGAGGAGTTCTACTTCCCAGTTGTTACATTTCATATTTATTGGGCTCTTGATGACGATTCTATTACTTTGGTACAATACAAATAACTCATAATTCAAATTAGGCACTTTAAAAGAAAATGGAGTACTGCAACATTAAAAGTTTAGTAATGGGTCCACGCTGATGTTAGGAAAGGGATTCACCACTCCTGGGACTATGGCACTATTGGGAACAGCCTGGTAAATTACATAATTTGTCAGGGTTTGCTGTCACAGGGAGGGATTTCCTTCATTTATTAATACTTTAAAGCAAAAGAACAATAATGTACCAGTGCCATTGTGTGATACAGAAATATACTGTTTGCAAAAGCTAATAACTTTGGAGAGCCCCTGGAGCAAAAGAAGGCAACATATTCAGTAGCCAGACTGTGTTTAGGAATTTCTCTGCTGAGCTATAGAAGAATTACACCAGTGATGAAATACTGACTCTAAAGCCACAGAAATAGCAGAGGGAGGGAGGAAGCAAAAGTGTCTCACACTTCCTCTGCCCCCACATCTGGCTCTATTGCAAAGGCATCCCATTCCTGCCAGCAGAAAAGCTGCCCAGTGTAGAGCACACGACGGGAGGCGCTGTTTCAGCAATGGCTAGGTTCCAACTGGACAGCTATAAAGCTGATGTTGCTGCCCCATCCCTTCCTGACTTGTCCTTAGAGCCCTGATCCAAAACATGTTTCCTCCTTGTGAGTAGGGTACAGGTATATTTGGCATGCTGCCAGACAAGCACCTTCAGCTCCTTGTGAACACATTGTTGCCTTTGCTCTTGTGATCCTGGGGGTGATCTTGGTGAGTCTGGGGTGGGAATGGGACCAGTCAGGTCACTTGGCTAATTCTAACACCATGGTCTCCTTGAGTGGAGCATCAGCGTGGTCTCAAGAGGGCTGTTGGCATCCTCTGACTCTCCTTGACCCCTGCAAAAACTGGGGGGAGTGAAAGGGTCCTCCTCCGAGATTTCATCCAGTTCTGGAGTGGTTCTAAATGAAGGTGGTAGGACATGACAAAAGGAGAGAGATGTGTGTTCGCCCACTGTGAGTTGGATGTCTCCATGACAGATATACGCATCCTCCACTGTAAACCTGGAAGTGGGTCTGATGTGGTGGGGAGTCCAGCTCGCAGTTCCTCTGTTGCTGCTTCTGTGAGACGTTAACATGTTGCCAGAAATATGACCTTGCTTTTGTGTTTATGTGGTGGGGGAGCATCATGAAGACCAAAGCCCATAGACATCACTTGATAGGTGCATGTGTGCATGAGTCCCTTAGTCATGGAACAGAAGACAAGAAGCACTGCTCCACTGGTGTTTTCCCCTAGGATCAAAACGAACAAAGCTTAAGGTTAAATTAGCATAAGGACAGTAGTGCTTCAAAAAACAATTGCACACTGCAGAGCACACTGAACATGGGTTAAGAGGAATCTCGTCCTCATATATTAAAATACCAAATAAGGAATGTAGTGGTCTGCATGAAATGAACAGCAGCACATGAAACACTAGCTGAAAGAGGGGAGGAATGTTTATAATATGTATATGCCTACTAGCCAGGTCCTAACTAGAAATTTCAGCTAGGAGACACGCTAGACTCATTTCTCTTCTGAAGAACGTATGACAGTGATTCAGGGCATGTTTACTATATCAATTTGTTAATTAATTTATTCATAAAGCCATTGAATAACAGTGTAGAAATTCTACTCCATCTGATGATTGTATTTATTAGATTTGTGTATCAGGCGCCCTCAGAAGTGAGTCAAGTGTGAAATTATTCTTCTGAATTTTGCCAATGGGTGGGTAATGATGACTAATGGAAGATGTAAAGCGAAACATAATTATTCATGCACTGTATCCCAAAACTGCATTAGCTTTCTTCCAGTTGCTTTCCCCTGCCTGCCCCCATTAAAAAAAACATTTTAAGAAGAAGAACCTTGGGAAACGTTAGGGCATCTTCTTCCTCTCCCTTTCTAGCCTTGCTCTTTTTTCTTCTACCCCTTTGCCTTGCTGTTTTCCCCACCTCCCAGCCTCTAGCCTCACTATTTTCCCCCTTATCCTTTTGCTTTGCTGTTTTCCCCTCCCATCCAACTTTTACCATCACTATTTCTCTCCCCTCCCCCCACCGCTTTAGTTTACTTTTGATCATCCAGGTCCCCAGCAGCCATGATGTGACTAGCCACATCCACCATGGGAGCCGTTTTGTAGTGGCACTCACAGCAGTTTCTTGAATTCCCAAATGTACCCATGGGCTCAAAAAAGTTGGGGGGGGTGACCTAAGGGGTGGGGTTAACTTGTTGGGTGCTGTTTATTTCTATTTATTGCTGTCTTTTAATTTATGCATTTTCCTGGTTTATGGAGATTCTATTTATCATCACCATCTGCCCTCCTGGACACCATTTTTGGAAGCTGGGATATAAAATAAGTTAGTAAACCACTACAGTTCCTGTTTTTAAAGTTTTGCCAGTGTGGTGTGGGATTTTGCGCAGTGTTGGTTCAGTAAAATAAGTAGCAAAACCCCAAGACACCTGAAGACAAGAGATGTACAACTGCCATGGAAAATCCTTAGATGGCAAGCACAATTGCACTCAGCAGTTAACATTTGGCTAATGGACTGGGGCAGGTATCTTCTCCTTCACCCCAGTTTTTCCAGTTGCAAGCTCTACCCTAACCCCATATACTTTGGGAGCAAGAGAAAGGAGATGCATTTAGGGGAAATACTCCTCAAGAACACACAAGTCAATGTGGTGTGGAATTTTGCCCAGTGTTGGTTCATTAGAATAGGAGACGATTGAAGAGTGAACATCTCCCCCATTCCGATGCACTGTGGGAACACCAAACTAGCATTCACTGCCAGCAGCAATACAGCTTGAGATGGTTATGATGTCTGGATGAAATGGAAGCTATTCCTATACTGCAATGGAAATATGTGAATCAGGCCATAATCTAAGCCCAATAATGTAGTGGACACTAAATCAGGGGCCAGGAACCATTTTCAGGCCAAAGACCAAATTGACATACTCCCTTTTCACACACCATTCACACATGTGCATACACACACCCACACACCCCCTTTCCCAGGCCTCCCCAGCTTCAGGTGTTCCAGGCAGATCAGCTAAGAACAGGAGCAGTTTCATTCTCATGGTGGCGGTTGGGCAGGGTGGCTTGGTTGGGAGGCTCTCTTCCACCCCTACCTTTTCTGATTTATGTTATTAAATTTCTAATTTCTATATCAGGCACCTTCTCTGGTGGACAGGGCCTTCACCAACTAGATGGGGAGCTCTGACAAGCAGAACTTAGTCTGTAGGCCAGAGGTTCTCCATTCCTGTGCTAAATGGCAATGGTGGTAGAAATGATAAAGTTATTTCAGCTGATGATAGTATGGTAAAAGACTTCATTGATGGATAATATGATCAGGCCACTTTCCTCATTTTTTCTACAGTAATTCAGGTAGCAGCTGTGAGTAATCAAGGAATTTGGCTAATGTTCTTTTTTTACCTTGCAAATATTGCTGAACAGCTTAAAGACATCTATTTGTCAATATTAACAGGATGAAAGAGATGTAAAGTATTTCCTGTTAAATTGAGTACCTGTAGACAGAATCCTAATAAATCTGGCCAATTGTAGGGAATATGGGGCATGATCCAATCAAGGCAAAGCATTTTAAAGTCAGTTTCTTTCAGCAGTGCAAACTTAAACACATGCTGAAGGCTACATTTCTGTGCACACCTTGGAATGTAATAAGGCTTATTGACCTCAGTAGGATATATATATATATATATATATATATATATATATATATATACACACACACACACATAGGGAATGGGGAAAAATGGCATTGGGATGGCATATCTCTCCCAATGGAAGTTGGACTCATGATGTGATTAACTTTGAGTGATCACATCCATTGTCTTTAATTTTCTCTATTTTAAACACCAGCAGTTGTTTATTCTGAAGATATTAAGATTCCTTCGGGAACAACTATGGGGCAACATTTTTTAAGGTTCAGCTTAAAAACATATGGCATGCTTTTTTTTAACAAACCAAAACAATTAAGCTTCAGCAACATGCAGCTGAACCTGTGACTTCAAAATATGAATCGGTTTCTATGAGGAAATGATATTATACAGCTTGTTGCATATTACATTCTGACACCTTGACTTGGCTTCAGCAGTAAACAAAGATGCTGCAAAAGCTTTTAAAAGTTATTGTGACAATACATATTTTCTCTAGATTTTAGCAGCAACAAACTTTGTGGGTTAACAGAACTCCTCTTTCCTCTGCTGAACCTGCTACTTATAATGTCAGCTACAACAATAGGCCATTTCGCATATTAGGCAGAGCTGGGCAAACAGAATTTGTCACAGAGTGGGTCAGCCTTACTGCTTGATGCATCTGTCTGTCTCTATGGTGCACTTGTTTGGTGCATTCACATGTATGTATGTATGTATGTATGCTGCTTCTATGCTGCTTGACATCCGAGCAGTTTACATAAAAACACATACAATATAATACAAAAACAATATAAACAAAGTATAAAACAATTAAATATCTTAAAAACTTTACAATAAAGGCAGTAAAACAGAACAGTGTCATGATTGATGATAAGTCAGGGAAAGCCTGAGTGAACAAATGCATTTACAAGAGGTGTTTGAAGATCACTGCCATTTCTGCATCTTGGACCACACATGGGACTGTGTTCTAGAGGGTGGGTGCCATTACAAAGAAATTTAGCTTATATGCCATTACCTGATGACACACTGTTAGTTGTGGAATGACCAATAACGCCTTCTTGGAAGATCTCAGGGATCCACATTGGGGAAGGTGGTCAATTAGGTATCCTGGTCCAGAGGTGTTTAGGGCTTTAAATGTCAACAACAAAACCTTGAACATGGCTCGATAACTAATAGGCATTGAGCCTGTTCAGATGACATGTTAAGCCACAGTGGTTAAGCATTCTGAACTAAACATTACGGCTTAGTTTATCGTATGAACGATGACTTGGTGTGTCATGTAAATCATGCCTAACCATGGTGGCTACATAACCACATTTAAACACACTCACTAACCATTTGCTGCAAAAGGGTTAGTGGTCTAACCATGGCTTAACGTGTTGTCTGAACAGGCCCATTCAGTGCAGTTCCTTCAACATTGGTGCAATGTTTGTATAGCAAGGTGCACCACTGAACCTCTTAGCTGCTGCATTCTGCACTAGCTGAAGGTTCTAAATCATGTGCAAGGGCAGCCCCATATAGCACATATGACAGTAGTCTAATTGTGAGGTTGCCAGTGCATGAACCACTGTGGCTAGGCTAGCATGCACAAAGCATCTTGGGAGGTGATCCTATTGTCCTCTTTAGAGAGTTAACATCCTGCTGATGAGGGGACTGAATTTGGCTTGACTGCTACATAGCCAATTGGTAGAAATTTAGATTTTTATAAAGAGGTTGTTAGATTGAGAAGGGAACTCTTCATACAGCACCATTGTATGCAGACATTTCCTCATCCAGCTAGGGATATGTCTGAAGAAATCTGCTTCTTCCCATACATATAGCCATCACCTGGATCGGGTTGGTGATGTACCAAGAAGCTCAAAGAAATCCAGGTTTATTTTTCTGCATTGCAATTTTTACCTACCAGAGATTTATTCTTCTATTAGGGATGTGTATCATATCGTTAAAATGTATGATGATATGATAGGGTCGTTATCGTGCATGTGCTACACATATGTTCTGACAGATCAGAATGACAGCTCGCCACATGCGTTCATTCAGACCTATCAGAATGGAAACGATCTTTAAAAAATTCATATAAAAATAAAGGGTTGGAGGGATCGATCTCAAATTTCATACACATGCTTAGGCATACCCAATAAGCACTGTGACCAAGTTTCAAGCCTCTAACTTTTAAAATACAGAAGTTATAGGCATTTTTTCTTTAAAAATAGGGATGCAAAAATATCATTTTTTCACGATAATTATCATGAAGATGATACGGTTCACCTACGATATGAATGAAGACGATAATTTGTTTGGTCCAAAACGAAGATAATGAAAAACGACGATATATTTTGGCATGCACACCCCTATCTTCTATCATTTTTAGAGTATATGCAGTCCAATAAGTCAGCAAATGTAGTTATTTGTTTAGCCCAGGAAAACCAGACACAGAAATTTATTAATCATATGTGATATTGACAAGAAAGCCAAACCATCCTCTATGTGAACAGTTCTGATTCATGTGTAACTTTAAAAATTGAATTTGGTATTGCAACTCACCCAAGTCAATTTGTCTAATTGCAGTAGAAAATTATAAACCAGACAGGCAGAAAAATGTTCCAGCTGTTGCAATGTGTAGTGTGTGGTCATAACTTAAAAACGATAACTGAGTTATTGAGGTACATAATTGGATTCTGTGGAATCTCATGCATCATGCTCACTCCACACCCACACTGCCATCCAGTGATCTGTAATACTCATTCTGTTGGCTAGAATATGGTTCAGGGAGCTTGCAGTTGATGAAGAAATAATTAAAATAAAAATAAAAAGTGCAGATGTAGGAGAAAAAGAAACGTGGGGTGCCTCTACAAGAGCGATTTAAAGCTCTTTCAAGGCACATTACAAATTTTACCTCTATAAGAGTGGAGCGCAAATCGGGGGTCGAGGCGCTTTTTATCTCCAATTATTCGCATTTTTGAATGCACGTTAAATAGTGAGTTTTAATTTGCCGCGGGAGTTAAAGTGCCTTATGGCCATGTAAACATGCAATTCTCCGCATGTAAACAACTTTAAAGCGCGTTTCATATAGCCCGTAATGTGCTTCACTGCCTCTCGTGAATAGGTATTAGGAGTAAATGCGCTTCTCCGTATATGCGCATAATTGGGCAACCAGGCGTCAAACCGAAATCTTGTAGAGGGGGCCTCGGTTTTGATTTGGAGCTAGATTTTTTTATTTTACATCCGCTTGTAGTTTCTCTGTCTGCTTTTTTGTCCCTTCAGACAAAACAGAATAAAACACGTTACTCAAGTGAAAAATACAGTCTAGGGTTACAAGGTCCAATTCTAAATTCCTACCTCAACTAAAACTTTAATTGATTTCAGCCTGATCTTTGCCACCCCAAACTAATTAAGTTGGAGTACTTGGATCCAGTCTTACTATAAAATAATCTTGATCCAATGGAATAAGAAAGTGCAGTCAACATATTTACTCTGGAGGATTGTTACTGTTCTTCCATCTTTTTACACTGAAGTACAGAATATATCGGTTGCTTGCCCACACTGGATTCTCTGGTTTGATTTGAATGCTTGATTTGAAATGTGAATCCTGTCTTGTTATATCACAGTCAAAAGTCAGAAACACAAATGTTGTTGTGCTTGCATATTTGATAGAGTTCACACGGTATTATGGGATGAAGGAGTGTGTAGGATTAACCTTCTTCCCCAGTTGGGAACATAGTATACAAAAGGGACCAGTGACAGAATAACCATCATACTACATGGAGATGTTTAATAGATTGTGGAATACTGCAGTTAGACTACCGCAGGGGTGGGTAACTTCTGGCCTTCCAGATGTTTTGGTCTACAACTCCCATTGTTCCTCACCACTGGCTAAGCTGGCTAGGGCTGATAGAATTTGTAGGCCAAAAACATCTGGAGAGCTACAAGTAGGGATTCCATTCCGTTTAAGCTTGTCAGGACTCTGTGGTGTTTTCCAACTTGTCAATATCCTTGTCAGTTTCATCTTCTCCACACCCTATTTCATTTAGCCCAGCAGAACCATATTCTGTACTTGTCAAAGAACTAGTCAGTCCCCCCCCCAACCCACTCCAGTAACGGACGATAAAATTGATGAGTTCTTTGGCAAGCATTGTCTATTTCAGGAAGTCCCACATGTGGGACATGTCCTTGTCCATTTCAATAGAAGCTTTCAGAGAGAACTTTGATTACATTGTCCTAGTTTGCTAGATCCTTACTAGCTTTCTTTTCCAGACAAAACGTAACATTTCATGGGACACACAAAATGTTGGCAGAATACTGCTCGCAGGAAACAATAAATTGATGTGATGTTCACCCTTGGCAAATGTCCTTATTACAGCATTGCTTTAGAAGGAATAAAGTGATCTTCTAGATCATGAAGTCTTCATGTTTTTGCTTCGTCCATGTGACGAATGTTAACAAGCCAGCCATAGGTATCATATCACTTGAAACATTAATACCACAATGAGGTGCAGAACAATATCTGAAGATGGACTCCAGTCAAGAAGTACCTCCCACCATAAGTGGAAACAAGCCATTTTAATGATGGCAAGTGACTGGATGATCTCCTGATTTCTATGCTAAGTCAAGAGAGCAGTGTCTTCACCCATGGCTCTTAAGTATCACTAATTATCCTGTTTGAGAGCAGGGTGAGAGGGATTTTTCAGACTAGGGAGGCCAAGCGCTATAGGAGATATTTCTTTGTATAAAGAGGGATAAGCTTTAATAAACTGTACAGTCCAAGTAGGGATGCATGAGATTTTCAACCCAGAATGCAAATGGGAGCAATTTCCCCCAAACTTCTAATCATGTTAAAAAAGCATGCACTTTTTTTTTAAAAAATGTGCCCTTTGATATGGGCATTTGTGGTGAGCCAGTGTGGTGTAGCAGTTAGAGTGGTGGATTGGGTCTTGGGAGATCTGTTCTATACCCCACTCATTCATGAAGCTCTTTGGGTGACATTGGGGCAGTTACTGATAATCAACCTAATCTACCTCACAGGGTTGTTGTTGTGCAGATGGAGAAGAGGAGGTCTATGTAAGCTGCTTTGGGTTCCTTGTAAGAGGAAAAAGGCAGGATGGAAATGTCATAATAAAACCTCTGGTTCTCCTATTCCTAAGTCCAAACAAGTACATAAAATTGAAAATCACATTCTACAATGACACTTATATTGCAAAACAATTAATATAAAGCAGCAGAAGCAACTAAGCTATGAAAAATTCATTGAGTTCTTACACAAATGTATCCCTTTCCTATATACAAGCATGGGGAGCTGCAAAGAATGATCATAAAATTACAAGTTAGCCTTGCTTGCCTTCAAATTCGAATATTAGTGTTACAGGAAGGGGACATAATTCCTAAATAAAAAGTTCAAAATCATTATCACCCCCTGCAAACTAAATTCTCAAAATGGCAGAAGCATATGGAAGCAGAAAGTAGGGGTGTGCATCGGATCGGGTCAGATCCACAATCTGGAGCAGATCCAACCGAAATCAGATAAAATTATCCAATTCTGATCCCAGCTTCTGAATAGTCTGATCTGATCTGAACCTGTCCAAAAGGACCCAATCCGGTTTGGATAAGATCGGAGGATTGGACCTCCTCCTCCCCCTCGCGCTCCTTACCTGCCGGGGCCATCCACTGCCATCCACTGCGACCCGCGGGTGGCAGCGGATGGCAGTGGACAACCCTGTATGGCTTACTGCAGGGGATCTCATCAGCACTATTCAATAGGAGACCAGGATACTTACTCGCCTAGGTTCCACAAAGCCTGAAAATCACACTGGAATGAGGAATAGGGATTGAAGAAAAGGCAGAAAGAATGAGTACATGATGAGTTCATTTTTGAAATAGCTCAATGCTTTTTGAGCCTAAATGTTTTTCCCCTACATGGAAAACTAACCAGCACATAAATTTAGAGATCAATATACTGGTAATAGTCAGTTTTCTTCTGTTAATTCTAGAGAGATTTCCTGTAATTCCATGCAGATTTGGAGGATCAACAGACGAGCATTTTATAGCATGCTTGCGACTGGCCACTCACGGTTCTTCGCAGGACACTTTGACAATGCAGTGGTCCTGCCGCGTGTCCCCTGCTCCAGTTTTCTCATTTTAAAGTAAGCATCAGAAAATCCAACTTTTAAAAAATAAGTCAGGATTTGTCAGGATTTCCTGCCATGTGCAGGGAAGTTCTGATATAAAGGATGCTGTTCCCATTGTTCTATTGGGGCCATGTGGTCTCTGCACACTTCCCCATGTAATTGGAGCTTGTCCCCAATGAGGAAGTGAAGTGGTGAACAGAGCAACAGTACTAGAAGGTAGGGAAATGCAATTTCCCTCCTACTGAAGGAGCTCTTAATGCTCATGGAAAAAAACTCTCTCTCTCTCTCTCCCTCCCCCCCCCCACACTTTTTGTCTAGCATGAGGCTGAGCTGAAAAAACTCACTGCACAATGTTTTTAGCAGCATCAAAAAGTGTCCCTCTTTCAATAGTTTATTTATAATCACTTCAAGGGTGATTGCCTATTCAGAAAGCTTTGGTTTCATTGAATTACAGTGACATCAACATCCGGGCAAATGTGGTAATGTAATATTGTGATATGAACACATTAAATATCGATATCAGATTGGCTGAGATTGCCCATGTGAGTAATACAGGAAGGAGAAAGAAGCTCTAACCTGGGACCATGGCCCAGAAACATTAGCAGCTAAGAGATGATAATAATAATAATAATAATAATAATAATAATAATAATATCATTTCTATACCACCCAATAGCCAAAGCTCTCTGGACAATTTACAACAATTCAAAAGATGACAAAATACAGCATAAAAATACAGCATTGAATACAGCACAAACATTTAAACATACAAAAACAATGTAGACAGCTAAATTTTTTAAAATAAAATTCTAGACCTGATTAGATGTAAATGCCCCATCATATGCCATTAAACGCTTGAAAATAGAGGGCAATCTTAACTTGGTGCTAAAAAGATGTCTGTGTTGGTGCCAGGAGGGCTTCAGTGGGGAGCTCATTCCATAATTGGGGGACACCATCGAGAAGGCCCTTGGAAGACCCCGGATGTCGATTGTAGTGTCCAGACAGGTTCAGGTCAGGAGATCATATTGGGCTGGATATATATGAATATTCTCATATCTAAAACATTTTGGGGGAAGAATTGCTATTCTCTCCCAACAATTTCAGTTTGATATTCATAACAGGAAACAATTCAGAGCAGCCCTAATTTAGTATTCACCCTGAAGCAAATAGGGGAAGATTGAATAGGAAGATTGGAGCTCTTAATTTAGATGTTTAATAGTTTTCCCCTGGGCAGAACATTAATATTCAAAATATATTTTGACTTTTTTTTGGGGGGGGGCATCAATTGGCTTCACTGTCTCTTGATCCTAATGTGCAGCGCGGCCCTCCTAGTTTGAAGGAAACTGTTACTTTCTTCTTCCCCAGCCTTTTACCCAATCTGGAAAGATCTGGAGCATCTAACATAAGACTTCCACTAAATCTAGTAGCTGAGGGGGAAAGGCTTGTTAAATTGATGCTGACAATTTATGGAACTGTTTGCATCTCAGAATCTGTTTGTATAAAAAAACCACATGATTTGGCCTGGTGTTTTTTTTCTTTGAAGATAGAAAAATTCAAGTTCATAGAACATAACAACAGCTGTCTGAGTTTAGGTGATAAATACATAACACACTCTTGTCACACTGTACAGATAACATCATTTAACTGAATCCATGGAGTTTTATCTGCAGGTAATTGAAGTTATAATTACAATGGTGGAGTGTTTTTATGGATGTTGCTATCACCTAGGAAACGAGTGGTGTATGGAATAAAAACAAACCTATAAAATACAAAATTTTGTGTCAAGTATAGAAACACTAACTCCTCTCATGCAGAGGCTTGTATTCAAAACATTCAACAGAAAACCTCAGGACTTTTGCACCGGTTCCCTTTTCTGGAGTTTCAACTTTTTCTGGATCTTGTTTATTTCCCAAAAATAATTTTCATAAATTAGAAGATGACTTCAGCTAATCTTGAGTGTCAGTTGCCCTCTGGTTCCATAGGGATATGCATCCCCCATCATTGACTTGGGAACTAAGGGCATCTGGGAGATTGTGGCACCTGGAATATCCTTGGCAACGCCAAGCCATTGCATGCCTTCCTCTCCCTTGCTATGACCTTGTGCAAGTCAGTTGTGCTAAGAGGCATTGCTAGAGCTGGACCACAGGGCATAGGTCCATGGCCCTGTGGTCTTGGAAGACCCCCTAAACAATCCCCTAACAGGCAGCTGGCACCAGGTAGCACTGCAAGCAATGGTAGCAGTTGCTCCTCTTCCTGCCATAGCACTATAGGTAAGTGTTGCTTCAGTAGCCAGTGAAGGCTGTAGCCCCACAGCACACCATTTTAAATTAAAGCATTTATCTTAGTTTCATTATCAGTTTATCGCACCAATCAGACACTGCCTTTGTGGGTGTGTGGCCAATGAGGGAACCAGACCAGTGTCAAGTGTCAACATCCTGTCTATCACAGTTAGTAAAGAAAAACACTGTGATTTCAAATGGCTCCTGAGGGGCTGCTGTTCTGGCCAGCTGCTGACCTGGTGCTTCCTTTGAACAATGGCATGGCAAGAGGAGGAGCAGGAGTTGCCACTGCCACCACCCAGGTAAAAAACAACACAAAGCTAGCTTGGGTTGGCTGGCAGGGTGGTAAGGAGAGGCTGGCCATGAAGATCCCTCCCCTGAGCAATATCCTGTCTGGGTCTCCTGTCAAACCTTGTGGTTCCTTCCTCTCATGCTTCTTTGCTTAGAGTCCCCTTCAGAGTTGGGATGAGGCCCCTTAGCAAGCTCCTTCAGTATCATGAATAGTTCCTCTCTGTTCCTGCACTGGCAAAAAGGTGCTGCACAAGGGCACCCCCACCTTGCTGTGGGTGGGAAAAGTCAGATTCCTTTTCCATGTCTTCCTCTGGGCTTACTGGTAGCCAATTGTGGACAAAGATGGGCAGGTCAACCCCAGCATTGGATTGGGCTTCAGTTGCAGGAACACGTATCCATAGCATTCCACTTACATCGAAGAATCTATGTAGCCATAACAACAGCACAGGTCAGACTTGCTCAAGCTCTCCTAGAGTTGAGTTCTCAGATGTATCTTGACATAATTGGTTTTCTGTATTGATAATGTGTGTCAGTATGATGGGTTGGTTGTGTGTGTTTTTGGTGGGGGAGTATTGTATATTGCAAGTGTGTGTATGTATGTCCAATGTAGATTTCACTCACCTCTGGGATCCAGCCAGCATCAGGTGTGGAGTGTAAGCTTGGCCATTTCCACAACAGTGACTGTAAATGAAATGCTTCCCTTTCTTCCAGGGGTGAGTATATCACAATTATTTGCTGACACAGACTAAAGCAATACCACTTTGGAATATCACTGGAGTTGAGAGCTCACCCTTCTCTTGGCATTTGGTGACTCCAAACATAGAAAATCAAGCACATTCCTGTAATCATAGTCTTATTCTCATCCTGTTCCTCAGTTACGTATCTAGAGTGACACAGAATGCTGTCCAGTTTTTTTTTTTTTTTACCAAGTAAAGGATTGCTGGATTGGCTCCACAATATTTGAAGCCTAGTATAAGAAGTTTGCTGGAGAATCAGCTGCAACCAACTTTCAGCAAGTGTTGAAGGAATAAATGCATGTGCTGGATTTGACATTGGCACAGACAACCAAATCCTTAAGCTGCAAAATGAGAACAAACAAACAAACAAACAAACAAAAAATCAGTGGATTGGTCAGTGTTCATAAATTCTGAATTTTCAGTCAATTAGTTACTTCTGCCAAAATCTCTCCTTTGCAGATTTGGATGTTGATTTGGGATGGACAAATCCATCAGTTTGCTTTCTTCCATATTCAAAACATGAAGAACTTTGTGAATTTTAGCAAACTCTTATTAAAATTCAATGCACAGCTCTTATGAGCACAGAGAGGACTATGATGTACCTGCCCTCTGCATACTGTTAACGATGAGGAACCTTTCGGAAAAAGGAGGTGGCAACCCTAATTAAGGACTAACATGGTTGAACTTACATGGATTCAAACCTAGACTTTTAGAGCAAAGTACACGCAAAACCCTGGGCCTGGTTGGAAAGATTGGTCAGTTTCAGTTTTTTCCCACATTTGATGTTTTTTTTAAAAAATCTCATTTTGTCCTGAATATGGAGAAATGTGCTAAATTTACTAAATTCTTATCAAACAGAACTGAAACAACATTCTCACCCATTCCTAATGTTGAATAATGTCTGGCTATTCTTTGAATATTCAAATATTCACATGAGATTTGTGAGGGCATTTGACATAAAGGCAGGATCTGCACTACTGCTTTATACTGGTTTTTAATGGTATTGACAACTGTTAGGGCCCATGACCATTCCAGATACGGTTTTCAAACCACGTTCAAAGTGTTCTATCCTGCTTGGTGTGGATCTGGGCCAAGCATATCTATCAGACAGTGGGCATTTGACAGGATTAAATTGCTGATTTGCAATTCTCAGGCCTGGGCAGTGGTCTGATGGCATGTGATGCATCAGATGTCCTGAAGTTGGGTCTGGTGGTGGCTGCTGGGATATGTATGGCCTGGGAATGTTACACATGCCACTTTGAATTTCCTGTGTGGTGGGTGATGAATATAATTTTTAAAACCCCAATACATTTCATTTGAGCTTAAATTTGAGACTCAGATCTGGAATGGCAGATTAAAATTTGAATGGTGGCATTTGTAGTCAACGATATTGTGAATTGTTTGATTGACTGATTGAAAACTTCTGTACTTAGAACAAAACATCAACACAATGAAAAATAGCATTCAACACCAATATAAAGCAGATAAAGCAAATAAAAATTAAATAGAATTAAAGCACATTTAAAATAAAGGCTGGTTGGACAAAAATATCTGCTCGTCTAAAAGACAAGGGGCAGCGTAAGTCCCGTGGAATGGAATTCCGCCATCATGGCAGTTGATTTAGCCTGAGATGTATATATTGCTTCTCTTGATGGGAAGAAAAGGTAATCTAAACATTGTAGTTCTGTGAAGGGTGTTCTTGCAGTTTTGACCTTGGTTTAATGTAATGCATGATTTTGTCATTAAACATTAGCAGATAAGCTTTGAAGTAGAACATAGATACAAAGGCTAATATATTTTTAAATATACTTGGTTTGTTCGGTAATAGAAATGATTAATAATGTAATATTAGGAGAACTAGATTCATCAATCATAATGAACATCGAATTTGGCAGTAGATTTAAAATGTTGTACAAATGCTTAGTACGGATAGACTTGCAATGGAATGACAATAATATGGTATGATAGGAATGTGAGTCATTCACACTTCCATTGGACTGGTGTAGTTGTCCATTTTTAGAAGCAAAAAAAGAAAGGTTTGCTGGAAATGAGATGAGGAAAGATTAAAATGGGTGGGGGTAAAGTTACTGCATTTATCGTGTGTAACATTGGTTTAGCTACGTGGGAACAGGTGTAAACTCCAAAGAAATGAAAAGGGAGCAAGATTAACTAGAGCCAAAAAAACAGCTGGCAGATGAAAAAACTAAACAGTTAATGGAAATACGTTGTCAAGATAAAGAGGCAAAGAGCAATGGAGAAAATGGCGAGTGATTCTTGATTAAAAAGGCAGGCAGATTTTCAAAGGACGAGCACTAAAATGAAAAAGCAAAAAAGATGAAACTTTGGAGACTCTACATAGACTTTGCTTTGAGAATTTGGGAGCAGAGATGGGTGTCTCATGTTGGACTAGAATCAGGCAGACAGTGGTCACGAGAGAATAGAATCATGATTATGAAATGGCAACCTGGTGGCCACAATATTGTATACCTATATTTTCCTTTTGAAGTTATTCACAGAGCAATCCTATGGTCCCTCGGAGGGCATCCCTGGGCCAAAGGATGTTGTGCATTACCCCCAGCCCCCAGGATCGTAGACAGAGCTACAACCTCAAGAGGGGAAAGTGTAAGTGATGATCCCCCACCTCTCTTAGAAAGCTCTGCGGTGGCTCCTCTTCTCAGCTTGGTGTTGCAAGTGCCAAGTGGGTTGAGAAGGACAGAAAGGGGGGCAGGGTAGGGAAGGAATAGGAGATCCACTCAACCCACAAGCCTTTAACTGTGTGGCAAGGAAGTTAGATGGGCTCAGAAGCCCGTGTAGCTCAAACTGTTTTTAAGATGGAATAGGAGGTTGTAAAAGCTTCTGAAGGGATGAACGGACTCACCTGGGTCCAGAGCGGTGGGCACTTGTGGCTCCTTTTACGCCTCTAAGCTTTTGGAAATGTCCATTTATGGCAGCCATTGTGTGCAAGATCAGCTCTATACACTTTTGGGAGCTCAGCTTTTACACAAAACGCCAGCTTGCAGGGAGTAGCAAGTGGCTGCAGGTGCTTGAGGACCATGAGTGCATGCAAGAGTGCCCCATGGCACTCAATGAGTGCATGCAAGAGTGCCCCATGGCACAGTGAGCTGGGTCTCGGCATCCAGACAGGGGGCTGCCGCCAGATTCGTGGACACAACCAGACACCCACAACATTTTTAGCCCCTGCCTGGCTCTTGCCACGGGCACTGGATAGGAGTAGGCCTCCGATCTCAGAGCCCAGTTTAAAGAGCATCACTCTTTGATTGATATTGCTATCTGGGAGATATTGTAGTTCTTCTAGATAGATTGTTCAGCTATAAATGAGAGCCAGTGTGGTGTAGTGGCTAAAGTGTTGGACTGGGAGCTGGGAGATCCGGGTTCTAGTCCTCACTCGGCCATGGAAGCCCATTGGGTGACTTTGGGCCAGTCACAGACTCTCAGCCCAACCTACCTCACAAGATGAGCATTTTATAGCACACTCATGACTGGCTACTCATGGTTGTGCATGGGTCATTTTGATGGCACAGTGATCCTCCTGCGCATCTCCCGCTCCTTCTGCGTTTTTTTCCATCATAAAATAAGAACCCCCCCAACCCGATTTTTCTGTGCTATAGCAATATTTGTCACTATTTCCTTCTGTGTGCAGGAGAAGTTGCACCATAAAACACCTACTAGAGGATGCTGTCCTACTAAACTGAATTAGCCACATGGTCACTGCATTCTTCTCCTTTCTTCCCCGTGGGATTCTGCTCGTCCCTATTGCAGGAGAGAACCAGGAAGCAGAGCGACGGTAAAGAAACGCAATTTCCCACTGGCCTAAAGCACAGTTTCCTATTGCATATGGACTCAGAGAACTGTCCTCACGTGCAGACAAAGGAGTGGGGAGGTGAGGAGGAGCACATAAGCTTGAAGTTCACCATAATTCTTTCATGATCATCTAAGCCATGCCTTAGGGCAGGGCTGGGCAACCTCAGGCATGTGGGCCAAATCCAGCCCTCCTGGTATCCCAATCGGCTCCCTGGGGTTCTCCATATGGCCATACCCCCTTTCTTGGCCAGACACTTTCCCCTTAACCACCATTTTCATATCCCCCCACCCCCATTCTACAAGACTGAAATGGCTTACTTACTGGCAGTAAGAGCTTTAAGCTAGTACTTTTGGTATTTTAGCCCTTCCCCTTTTGGTTTTGGCCCCACCCAGCATTGGAATGCACCTCCTGAGAGCTTCTCTCAAATTTGGCCCTCAGGCTGAAGCAGGTTTCCCACCCCTGCCTTAGGCTATTCAAAGCAATTCACATACATTCTGTTGTAAATTACTTATGACAATTTTGTAAAGTAGGTCAGTAATCACTATCTGATTACTACAGGTGCATGTGGTGTTGGAGAAGAAGAGGATGCCTTGCTTAGCACTGCTTAGTGAGTCTATGGGCCTTTCTACACCATAGGAGTATAGAGGGAAGGAGGGGAGAGGATCCCGGAAGTACCTGCTTCTGGGATCGTCACTGTAATCCACATTAGGAAGTGTGATGACCCAGCTTCCTCCCGGGCCATTGCAGTTGCACCCGCCATCCCCCCCCCCCCGGTTGATCCAAGAAGAGCGCACTTGTGCTACAAGAAAAAATAAGTATTTTTTTTAAAAAATTACCCCCTGAAATTGTATGACGGACTTACTTCCCCCTCCCTTCATGGGCACGGAGCCACAAAGCAAGGCTCTGTGCCCATTTCTAGTGTCCCAAGCAGGACAGGCGGCCACACCTCCTGCGGTCTCGGGATGTTCCCAGGACTGCAGGAAGAATTGGGTTTCCCCAGGGATCCCTTTTCCCCGGGGGAAACCCGTGCCCATCTCCCTTGCCCCTGGGAGTCCCTATGTGCCATTTGAACTCACAGGGACCACCTAGGGGCAATCCCACAAAAAAAGGCCGGGGTAGAAATGGCCTATGACACAGTCAAGTTTCAAACTGTGGACTTCCTGATTCCTAGTTCAGTCAATATGGTTTAATAGCTGTCAGATATAGACATGGCTGAGCCCAAACACACCACAAGAATTGCTTTAGTAACTAAACTAGAGAGGTGGATGATAAATGTTATCGTTGAGGTGTTAATGCAACAGGGCAAATGAAGACTCCTTACTGTTGATAACAGGGGAAGGATGGTATGAAATAGACTGTGTGTTAGCTCCCCCCCCCCCCTGGAGTGGGCATCAAAATATTTGAAGCGCTATTTCTCAGTGTCAACCTGCAAATGAACAAAGATGAGAAATGTTTTTGTACCTAGTAGTGTGTCCACAGGAATAAACAGATTTGGAATCCTGCAGAGTTGCAGCTGCTGCTTATATTCAAGCACTCGTCAAAGCAAAGATTGTAAACGAACCTAAAACTGGCACAGTGGGATAAATAGTATAATATGAGCAGTGAAAATCCCATTCAGGGTTTGCTACACTGAAAAGAAGAAAGTCAGCAAATTGGCTATTTAAGCTTGACACACATCAACATGACACATATCAAAAGGATGTTATTTGCCCCAAAGTGACACTCCCTGTTTTTCAACATCACAAGAGATTGTCAGCAAGAAATATACGCAGATGATACATCACGCTCTGTCTATTCTGTTTCCACTAGAAAAGCAAGGGCATAGTGGCCTGTTTTAAATGGTTTTGCTATGGATAATTTTGGCTTCCTGATGACAAATCTGTACATTTCTGGATGATAAACAACAAGGAGTAGATTTGAGGCCCATAGTTTGACTATTCTATGAAAATCAGAGGTAGAAATGGCAAAATATGTGCATAACAGTGTGATCTGCCAATGACTTGATAAAAGATATATAATAAAGCCAGCTCTGTTTTACTCTTTTAACATTCTTTAAAAGAAAATGTGCCTAGTTATTCCTAGCTCTCTGATAGTGTACAATGCATTCTGGATTATCAGGGCTAATTTGCTTCAGCTCTTGGCTCAGCTGCTCACTCTGTTCAAAAGCTCAGAATACATGACATTTTCACACCTAGACCTACCATCCTCTTGGAAAATTCAGATTAACTATTGTGGTGGTGGATTTCACAGAGTAATCTTTTGACATAATGAGCAATTCTACACAAGCGATTTATTGCATGCTCGTGATTGGTCACTCATGGAAGTTTGCAGGTCCTTTACATAATAGTGTCAACTTCCATGATATCTCCCATGCTTTTCTCCCTTTATCCAGCTATCAAAAGGATTGGAGAAAAGCTGTGATAACAGTTAATGGTGCTATATTGGCCCCGTGAGGATTTTTGCTTAATGTAGAGAAGCTCGATAACTGATGCTTTGGGGCATCACAGATGCACAATGTGACATATATCTTACCACATCACAGTTCAACCCAGGGTTAATGCATTTTCCAGGACTTTGTGGGCTATGATATCAGTATGCATTTGTAATGGGTTACTGCATTCACAATTGTGGTCATTGTGGGGAAAAAAATAATGGTCCCTTGGAGTGACTCTATCACCTCAACATTTTGTCTCCATACATTTTGTCTTCATCATCTTGATTCATATGTTGCAGAATAACATGGGAGTCTATGTCCCTGTTGGGGATTCTGAGTCTAGAATTTGTGTGATTCCCTCTATTAATGGCAGATGTTAGAGCTATTCAGCAGCTGCGTAGTATATTCTCATACATACATTCTCTTGCAGACAGTGTGGTGTAATGGTAAGAGAGTTAAACTAGGTCAGGAAACACAGGTTCAAATTCTTACTCAACTATGAAGATCGCTGGATGACTTTTGGCTAGCCACTATCTCTAAGCCTAACTTACCTCACAGGGTTGTCATGAGGGTAAAATATGGAGGAAGAAGCATGCATGTGGCTCTGAAGTCCTTGGAAGAAGGGTGGATATAAACTAGGTTGACCAGATAAAATCCAGGTCAGGGCTCATGTCACTATACTAGAGTGACCATATACAAAAGAAGGCAGGGCCCCTGCACCTTTAACTGTTGTGATGAAGAGGGAATTTCACCAGGAACTACCTGCATACAAACGACACTGGCTGAAATTCCCTTTTCTCTACAACTGTTAAAGTGACAGGAGCCCTGACCTGGATTTTATCTGGTCAGTCTATATAAACGTTACATACACACACACACACCACAAATATCAGCAATGTGTGTGCCAAACACTGTTGGTGAGAATGTTTATAGAACTTTTTTTTTCCGTGCCAGGACATTCCCTTAAGGTTCTCATCACTAAGTAATCTGGTAATGGAGAGCAGAAATCTGCTAGAGTTGAGATACACTGTATGTACAGTTAGCTTTTGGAGTTATTCCAGACTTGGCAATATTCCCTCAGTATTTTCAGAAAACAAGAAATGACATCACTGTGGGACATTGTTTTGTCATCTCCTCTGCCCAGCAGACAAAGGCTGCTGTGGCGATATTCTACATTTCTGTTCCCTTAAATATGTCTGTGTGAGTATGTTTAGAGAGCTCAGAATGTTAGACTGAGTGGGTGTGGCTAGTGATGCTAGATAAGGGAGTGGGGGAGTTTGTGAGTGAGTGGCTGAATTTGGATGACATATTAAGCAATGGTTGGGGGAAATAGTGTACTGACCATGCGTTAGGCAGTTGGAGCTCCACACACAACATGCTGCAGCCAGCGCTGCTCGGCACCGGCAAACGCACCGGCTGCTACGAACATACGGCAGCCATTTTGGTTGCAGCATCTCCTCCCTCCCCCTCCCTCAGTCCCCCAGCCATATCCCAGCATGCACCGTGAGTTCTGCCAGCTGTTTAGAGCGGCTGCTCTGGCCAGCAGAACACTATTCCCAAACGGAATAATCCATTGAGAGAGGGGGGGACCAATTCGGACGACATGTTAAACAACGGGGTTTCAGGCTAAACAACGTACAAGCCCATTGTTTCCCTCCGTTGTTTAATTCTCCTGCTTAGCGTACTGTTAGTTGTGTGTGCGTTGTGTGTTACTCCCCACACGACACAATAAGCAACACAACTGACGATCATTCCCCCCCCTCCTCCATTGCCTAATATGTTGTCCGAATTCAGCCAGTCTGTTAGCAGTTAGTCAGTGGGTTGGGAGTCTGTCAGTGAGTGGTGGTTAGTTGGGGTTTGTAGGTGGCTGAGTGTGAGAGGACTGTGTGAGAAAGGAACAGATATAAGGTTGTAGAGATTTAGGATTATTAGTATTAAGATTGTTATTACTAGTATTATTAAGAATAGGCCGGATTTAAATTGAATTTGAAGAAACTAAGAACTGTAAATGACAATAAACATTTTCTTTATTTTGCTACCATAAACCATGCATCAGCTTGGCTTTGTCACCTGCTCTATTGGTTCCTAAATAAACAAATTATATTGAACCTTTAGCCCAGTATATTCACAGCAGGACCTATTTCCCAATGTCTTTGCCTTGTTCCCTCACAGAGAGGGGAAAGGTAGTGTTATTTTGCCCTTCCCTCAGGCTTATTCAAGTGGTGGTACTTGGCTTGAGAAGGGGTGCTCATGACTGGGCCCAGTATATAGGTGGTGTGGTGGCACAGCTGTCTATGTTGCAGCCCTGTTTTGCTGGTCAGACCTGGTATCAAACTAAGTTTGGCAAAAAATATTGATCAAGCCTTTCGGCCTCTCTCTCATCCTGAAGGTTTGTTTAGTTATCCCTTGTCCTAATCCAATAGAACCCAGCATTTTTGGCAAGCGTGCCACAAATCATGTCCACAGTGGGAAAGAGTGCCATTTCAGGGGTACACTGCAATGCATATGAATCCCCTCACTCATGACTTTTTCTCTTCAGTCCAACCTCCCCCAATCTGGGGCCATTCCAATGTTTTGGACTGCAACTCCCAGCATTCCTGATCATTGCCAATGCTGCTTGGGGCTGGTGTTTGTTGATATCCGAAACGTCTGCAAGGCATCTGGTGAAGAAGGCTGTTCTAGTCTGTGGATTAAGTGCAAGGCAAGAGAAGTGAACAGGAATGCAGCCTGGTTCTGAGGCATCACTCTACAGACCATATTCTGCTCCTGCCCAGGTGTGCTGCCACCTCACAGCTTGTCACACAAGTTGGCCATCCGTATCACATCAGTCGCGCTGGTTTTTATTTTCTTCCCAGAAACAGCACATCAAAACCAATCGTCCATCTTATGTTTCCCAGACCCCTTTATTACAGTTAATCCCAGTCAAGTGCCAATGTATCAACACATGACACACTCATCATAAGTTGTGCGGAATCGATACTAATAAAACTGCTACTTCAGATCACAATAGCTTTCCAGGCGGCACCAAAAACCATCCATTTTGTACCTGTAGAACCAGGATAAAACACTAAATTATACGTTTGGATAGTCTATTGCCATCTAAAATTGATCACCATCTGACATTTTAAACCCAATTCTGTTCTCTGTATAAAAGCTTTTCTGTCTGAATATGTTCTGTACAATTTTTTCCTCTACTTCTTTAGACCAGACATCTTAAATATCACAAATCCTATCGCTCTTTTTTTAACAGAAAACCTTATTTACCACAAATCTGGGGTACTAAATATTGGTAGAGTGTAATTTAGAGTGTCATTAAAAAAATGCCTGCAGCCTGTAGTAGTTGTTAATCAATGATTAGAAACTTGTAAAGATGTTATTATATTTGTCAAGATAAACCAGGGAAGAATTGATTTGACTCACTTGTTCCATTGAACATAAAGATAATGAAAGTTTCAGATCAGTTGTTATACAGAAGCCTTTCCCAACCTGGAGGCCTCTAGATGTGTTGGATTGCCATTCTCATTATTCCCTGGCCATGCTGTCTGACACATCTCGAGGGCACTAGGTTGGGGAAGACTACAATAAGAGAATTAATAGAAAAGAATGCAGTGGAGTGGTAGGTACAGATGTTTAAGAACCATGCTGCAAGGAGGAACCATTCCAGATACCTACTGGTTCCTCCTCATGGGGGAAGCAATGATGTGCACATCATCACAGGGAAAGCTGGTACTGGAAATACTATTTTATTGATTATAATAATATCTGTAGGCCCGGTACTTTGTGGAAAATGGCCACTGAGGTCTGATTATGGTAAAGTAGGTGAGGATGAAATGGGCCAGAGGCAGAAGCTAAGATCATAGACAGGTGGGAGATCAGACTCTGGATCAGATAAACAAGATCCAAAGGCCCAGGGCCAGTGTCAAGGGTAGGCATAGCCAGGCAACTGGCAAAGGACCATAGCCTTGGAGGGGCCCACTGACAAGAACCCCCTGGACATGCCCCTCTTGTTCACTATTGCAACCTACTTATTCACCTGCCTCTCGCTCTGGTTCAGATGGGTGTGCTGGAGAAATCCTCAATGGATTTAAGTGATGTCAGATTCCTAAGAATATGACCTCTGAAATCCACCTCTCCCTGCTGGTTTTGGCACTGACAGGGAGAATGGGAAGATTATGCACTATTTGCAGATTTCTTTTAAATTTTTCCATTTGAAAATGGCAAGATATGTAAACTAAGCAATTTATATATCTTGGGTAAATTGTGGTTATAATTAGCATAATTTACGTATAATGAAACACTTTATGGCTGCAATTTGTGTAAAATATGCTAATTATGACCATAATTTGAGCAAGAGATGCAAATTGCTTATGCAATTTACATGTCTTGCCATTTTTAAAGGGGGAAATTGAGATGAAATCCACAAGCTGGGCCAGGGACTCTGGGGAAATCTGTTGAGCCCCAAGAGGGCCAGATTTCCCAGTGATGGACATCCCCCTGACCAGACCCAGGTGGATTTGCACATCCCTAGGTACAGACCACAGTGGTTGTGGGGGTGTTGGTAAGGAGGAGGAGGAGAAGGAGAAGGAGGAGGAGCAGTAGATCCCAGAGTGCAGGATGCGGAATAATGGGCTCAAGTTACAGGAAGCCAGATTCTGGCTGGACATCCAGAAAAACTTCCTGACTTTTAGAGCAGTATGACAATGGAACCAATTGCCTAGGGAGGTCATGGGCTCTCCCACACCAGAGCCATTCAACCATCTGTCAAGTATGTTTTAAGGTGGATTCCTGCGTTGAGCAGGGGATTGGACTCAATGGCTTTATGGGCCCCTTCCAACTCTACTATTCTATGATTCCACTGCCACTGCCTACTTGCTCCCTGGCTCTCTGCTTGTTAAGCAAGAAAGTGGAAGCAATGAAGAGAAGAACAGTAGCAGCTGGTGACAAAGGCGATGAGAAGGTAGTTTCTCTGATGGAGGAGACCTATGGAGGGTGTCTTGCCCATGGACCCACAAAAGCCTGAAGCCAGCACTGCAAAGGACAAAGGCAAAGAAATAGTCAGAAAATGGGCTAGTGGTTGGTACCAGGTTGGGTAGAGACAAAGGACCAGAGGCAGTAATTTATTCCAAGACAGGCTTCAGGTCAGGCAAGGCAAGTCTATCGGTACTGTTGCTCCATCGGAGGACTTCATCAGACTGAGAAGCATAGCTTGGAACAGCAATTATATACAGCCAACTAGGCCCACATTGGTTCCTTCAGTCACAAGGATCTGGCTAGGATGGCCACTAATGAACTGCCAAAATAAGAAAAAGAAAGGAAAGAAAAAAGAAAAAGAGGAAACACACCACCAAAAGAAGACAAAACAGGATGGAGATTTGCAAAACATTGTCTTGTGCTGATGTACATGTATATATTTAGAACTGGTTATTCCAATTTAAAAGGACCCACAATACATCTCACCATAGTGGGGAAGACTGTGACCAGATGACCTGCATGACTTGCTCAGTCTGCTGTCCAGGTGCTCACTGTTGGTGGGCAACTTCAAGGACTCTGGGATCTTCCTTTTGATGATTCTCAATCTTGAAACTAAGTTTAGATAGACTGGCCTTCAAATGGAGGATGGCCCTCTGTAAAGTATAACACATAGCCACTCTAGTTCTGCCTGGCCAGAAAAGCTATAGTCTTGGTTCTGGCCACCATATGGGTGGTGCTGTACCAAAACAGAGACTGGGCTGTCAATGCCCTCTGTCTGACAGCGAAGCATGTGGGCTCTGCTGCCTTAATCTCCTAGTGCTATTTATTTATTTATTTATTTATTTCATTTGTATACCGCCCCATAGCCGAAGCTCTCTGGGCGGTTTACATAGGATTAAAAACAATTAAAAACAATATACAAAAATTAAAACAGCAAAAATATACAACATACACACAATCTGTACATTTAAAAACCACTACAACACTTCAAAAAGCTACAAAAACAAAACAAAACAAAACAAACCCAAACTCCTCAGATATTGCCAAATGCCTGAGAGAAGAGGAAAGTCTTGACCTGGCGCTGAAAAGATAACAATGTTGGCGCCAGGCGGGCCTCATCGGAGAGATCGTTCCACGACTGGGGGGCCACCACAGAGAAGGCCCTCTCTCTTGTTGCCGACCTCTGAGCTTCCCTCAGAGGAGGCACTTGGAGGAGGGCCTTAGATGTTGAACATAGTATTCGGGTAGGTTCATGTCGGGAAAGGCGTTCCATCAGGTATTGTGGTCCCAAGCCGTGTAAGGCTTTATAGGTTAAAACCAGCACCTTGAATTGGGCTCGGAAACATACAGGCAGACAATGCAAGTGGGCCAGAGTAGGTCTTATATGTTCGAACCTACTGGTTCCAGTTATCAATCTGGCCGCTGCATTTTGCACAAGCTGCAGCTTCCGAACCACCTTCAAAGGCAGCCCCAAGTAGAGTGCATTGCAGTAATCTAACTCGGAGGTTACCAGAGCATGGACAACTGAAGCCAGGTTATCCCTGTCCAGATAGGGACGTAGCTGGGCCATCAACCGGAGTTGGTAGAAGGCACTCCGTGCCACTGAGGCCACCTGCGCCTCAAGTGACAGAGATGGTTCTAGGAGAACCCCCAAGCTACGAACCCGCTCCTTCAAGGGGAGTGCAACCCCATCCAGAACAGGTTGAACACCCTCCATCCGGTCAGAGGAACCACCCACTAACAGCGTCTCAGTCTTGTCTGGATTGAGTTTCAGTTTATTAGCCCTCATCCAGTCCGTTGTCGCAGCCAGGCACTGGTTCAGCACATCCACAGCCTCACCTGATGAAGATGAAAATTAGAAATATAACGGCGTGTCATCAGCGTACTGATGACAACGCACTCCAAAACTCCGGACGACTGCACTCAACGGTTTCATGTAGATGTTGAACAGCATGGGGGACAAAACTGACCCCTGTGGAACCCTGTACTGGGCCGAGCAATGTTCCCCAAGCACCACCTTCTAAAGCCGACCCCTCAAGTAGGAGCGGAACCACTGCAATGCAGTGCCTCCCACTCCCAACTCAGCCAGTTGTCCCAGAAGGATACCATGGTCAATGGTATCGAAAGCCGCTGAGAGATCAAGGAGAATCAACAGAGTCACACTCCCCCTGTCTTTCTCCCGACATAAGTCATCATACAGGGCGACCAAGGCTGTTTCCATACCAAAACCAGGCCTGAAACCCGACTGAAATGGATCCAGATAATCAGTCTCATCCAAGAGTGCCTGGAGCTGGCTCGTAACCACCCGCTCCAGGACCTTGCCCAGGAATGGAACATTTGCTACTGGCCTGTAGTTATTAAGATTTTCAGGGTCCAGGGAAGATTTCTTTAGGAGTGGTCTCACTGCCACCTCTTTCAGGAGGCCTGGGACCACTCCCTCTTGCAAAGAGGCATTAATCACTTCCCTGGCCCAGCCAGTTGTTCCATCCCTGCTAGCTTTTATTAGCCAAGAGGGGCAAGGATCCAATATGGAAGTGGTTGCACAAACCTGTCCAAGCACCTTGTCAACGTCCTCGAGCTGCACCAACTGAAACTCATCCAAGAAAACAGGACAAGCCTGTGCTTTGGATACCTCTCTAGATTCACCTGCTATAACACTGGAGTCTAAGTCCTGACAGATGCCAGAGATTTTATTCTGGAAGTGCCCAGCAAATGTATTACATCGGGCCTCAGATGGTTCTACTATGTCCTTGGGGCCAGCATGTAAAAGCCCCCGGACAACTCTGAAAAGCTCCACTGGGTGGCAGGTTGATGATTGAATAGTGGCAGCAAAGTATTGTTTTTTTGCTGCCCTCACTGCCCCTGAATACAGCTTACCATAAGCACTTACCAGTGTTTGATTGCATCCATCAGAAGTTCGTCTCCATCTGCCCTCAAGCTGTCTCCTGTTTTGTCTCATCACTCTCAGCTCCGGGGTATACCACGGAGCCGTTCGAGGTTTACACAGGAGAGGCCGCTCAGGAGCAATTGTGTCAACTGCTCGGGTCATTTCTGCATTCCACAGATCATATCTCATCATATCTGCATTCCACAGTATCTCATGATTTCTCCAAGGAGCTACAGGTAGGATATCTGATGATTGTTCCATTTCATCCTCACAAGATTCCTGTGAGGTAGGCCAAGCAAGAGATTTACTGGCCCCACTTGGCTTCATGGCTGAATAAAGATCTGAATGCAGGTGTTTCCTGAACTGACATTCTGCCTCCTGCCCCACACAGGCTCTTTCTTCATGTACTTCATTATAGGGGCCAGCTACGTGGCCCTATAGCGTATCTGTCTTGATGTGCTGGGAATTGCAGTCCAAAACATCTGGAGGGCACCAGGATGGGAAAGGTTGAACTAAGGCATGTGTCACCAAGGCCACATCAAATCTTCGAACATTGGGTGCCATTGGCATGCAAGCCTAAGCTGACCAAAAGCACCTCTGGCCATAGCTGGACTCTGGACTTCCAGATGCAGTCCTAGGAGTCCTCCAAATTACACTCAAATCCTAAAAGATATGGAGGGAAACATGATTACAGATTGCAGAATGCCCCATAGACCCAACAGATGGAAGGTTATGACATTGCATAGCAAAATATCTCACCCAGGTTTACACAAGAATGTCATTGACTAAGAGGGAAAGGAACCACCTATCAGAACAGCACTGTAACTATGGACACCTCTATATCGCCAACAGTAGCTTCAATATTTGCAATTAACTGTCACAATTCTATTAATAAGCCGGGGCAGACTTCTAAACTTTATTTATGTTTATTTTAGATGACAAATAGAATAACACTTGAAATATCTTGTGATCTTAGTTCACTGCCTGAAATAAATGAAACCCCTTAGCCTGCCTGATGAAAAAAAATAGATGGTAAATAGCATTGACAATGTAAATCCATGGCAGTTTAAAAGGGGAGAGAGAGAGAGATTAGGAGTTTGGTATTAACACCAGGAAATCAACAGATGAAGCATATGGGAATACTCATAATGGCTCATGAATAAGGGAAGGTGTGTATGTGCCTAACCGTTTGGGAATATTTCTTATGCTTCTAGAACAGATATTTTTATATCTGTGGCAAGTACAGTTTGAAAGTGATCTAAATGCTGCTAAAATCAACATCTTTGTACTCACCTTTAGTTGGTCAGATTAAGCGATTCAGATATCGTGATATGGTACTCCATAGAAATGTGCATGGAAGGAAAAATCGGATCAGGATCGGAATCAGAACTTCTGAATTTGTAATTAATTGGTTCAACAAAAATCAGAGGTCCTTCGCATCGGTTCGGATCCGATGTCCAATTAAAAACCGGTTGTCCGATTTTTGAATCGGACACCATTTTAGGTGTTTTCCCCATAGGCTAGTGTTGGGGGAAAGAATCGCCTGTAACTTTTTTATTTTAAAACAGATAAAAATGAAACCTGGGCACATGGGAGATGGCATGTTGGTTGATATGTGTCCCAAATTTCAGAAAAATCCGTTCAAGCTTGTATTTTCTATGAATTTTTGAAAGATCGTGATTGTGGGGGGCAATTTTTTTTTAAAAAAAAAATACTGACCTTTCCATTGGAGTACAAGTGCGCTCTTCTCGGATCATCCCTCCCAAAAAAATGGCAGGCGCGATGGTGTGATGGCCTGGGAGGAAGCCAGGTCGTCGCACTTCTCTGTGTGTAGTAGAGCGACGATCCCGAAAGCAGGTACTTCTGAGATTGTCCCCCCTCCCTTCCTCCCTCCCTCCCTCCCTCCCTCCCTCCCTCCCTCTCTCTATACCCCTATGGTGTAGAAAGGCCCAGAGTCATCACTGGGGTTCCATTGTCATATATCACATAATGTTAACTTTTCAAAGCAGATGTTAGCACCTTGGACCATATGTGTGTGAACATATGTACACGATACTATTGATGGACGGACAAATCAAAACGAAAAATATGCAGGCTGTGAGATCCACATGGAAAACCTTCACCAATGCAGCAAGAGAGAAAGACTGCAAACTTTTGGCGAGTGGTTTCGAGTGCCGGGCCCAAAACAATGGTAAGCATGGAGTATTTCCTCTCTCCAAACTCCTGGGAAGCATATTTTAGCACCATCTTTGTGTCAGGACAACTTACCAACCGTCATCTAAGACTAACATAAATAATTTACCAAAGTGCCCCCCCCCCCGTTTCCTTTCAAGAAATCCAGTGTCTCATCTCTAAATATAAACCAGGCAAAGCTCCCGGGTGTGATAGCATACCCCCCCCCCCCGAATTGTTAAAAGCAAATATAGATTGGTGGGCTCCTATACTAGCATCTCTGTTTACATGCATTGACCATACGACACACATCCCTGAGGACTGGGGACTAGCCTTTATAATCCCAATTTACAAAAAAAGGTGAAAGATTGGATCCAGCAAATTACAGACCGATTAGCCTGCTGAGTATAACCAGCAAACTATATGCCTCCCATCTGCATGAGAAGCTGTTAGACTGGCTAGAACATCCGGATTCAGAGTGGGGCGATCCACAGTCGACCAAGGACTAATCCTTCACCATATTGCTGAAAAGTATGCATCATCAAGTACAGAAGGTCTCCATGTTGCTTTTATCGACTTTAAATCAGCCTTCGACTGAATTCCTAGGGACAAGTTATGGGAAAAGTTTGAGGCTACTAACATCGACAGGAGACTAATCATACTTATGCAGAGTCTCTATGAAAATACACATTTGAAGGTCAGGTGCAGCCATGCTGGCCATTTAACAGGACCAATACCCACCCATAATGGGGTAAGACAGGGGTGTATCTTGGCCCCCACTTTGTTCAACTTTTATATTAATTCCCTGGTTCAGTCCCTGAAAAAAATAAACACATATCCTCCCAGATTGGCAAATAGACCTCTGTCAATCCTCCTATATGCAGATGCTGCTGCGCTCCTATCATTGTCCAGCATAGGCTTGAGGCATCTTCTAAGTGCTTTAGTTTTCTATTGTAAAGATGAACTACTGACAATAAATTACACTAAAACGAAGGTCCTGATCTTTAATAGAAAGAGGACCAAGTATCAATGGCAGATCAATGGACATCAAAATGAGCAGGTTACCTCCTATAAATACCTAGGTGTAACCTTTCAATCATCAGGCTCATGGAAGCACCGGAGCACTCCTCTCCTTTTTCTATGCTAAAGGTGGCCAATATATTCTTGCAGCCATGCATGTTTCCACTGCTAAAGTAATTTCAGAGATGCTGTATGGCTGTCAGATATGTGTTATTGAAGACTATGCCCCTTTTGAGGTTGCACAAACAAAATTCCCAAGAGCCATATTAGGAACCCCCTCCTCTGTGCCTAATTCAATCTTACGGCTAGAGGCAGGACAAATCACTATGGAGGCACGGATGCTAATATATGAAGTGAACTTCTGGCTAAAGTTGACATTCTGTCCTGTGGTTCTTGCCCTCTCTGACTTTGACTGACCCATTTCAATCCAAATGGAAAAGGATTGAAAATTGCAGTATTTGGGCTTCTCAGCTGATGCCATACGGGTTCTGGGATATACTAAAGCTAAAGCAGCTATCACACAGCGAATCAGAGACACTGAACTCCAAAACCACCTGAGACTGACTGCATGCCATCCCAACTATCAGGACTATGTAGGAGCATTTATAATGCCAAATTATATGTCAAACCTATCAAGCCCCAAATATAGGAAAGCTTTTACGTTAGCCAGATTAAATGTCTTACCCTCTGCGCTTCTCGAAGGCAGATATAATAAGATCCCTGTTCAAGAGCGAATATGCTCATGTGATATGGGAAGTGTGGAAACAAAAGCCCATGCATTACTCCACTCTCCTTTTTACTGTGACCTCCGCAAAGATCTTATTACCCCAATTCTTTTTTCTTTCTTTTTTTAAACCAGGGAGATCAGAAGGATTTTATTTAGAAAATTTATTATCAGACTGGAACCTCCAGATTGCACATGATGTAGCACGATTCTGAAAAAATGATGATAAATCAAGGATAGCAAAGCCTTTGCAGAGGTACCATTACTATTATGGTTATGACTTCTTGTGTTTCAGATACTTGACTCCTGTTCCCCTGTTTTTAACTGGATTGCTTTTTTATAATAGTTGTAATTGTAGCTGTTTTAATCTGCTGGTCAGTGACTCTTGTCTCCCTGTTTTTAATTTGGCTTGTTTTTATAATTACTGTATTTGTAGCTATTTTTAACTTCCTGGTCTATGACCATAATAAAATTACTTGGTGCGCACCAAGCTGGGCAAGCACATGGGTGCCTGGTCCCTTGGCGAGCCACCATTTTCCACAGAAACGGCGGCTCGTTCTTGTCCATAAATGTCCCATTTGTGTAAATGGTGGCCTTAAAAGGGTGATGTATGCAATAGTACAGGTATTCCTGCCTGTACTGTTGCATGCATCACCCATTTAAGGCCACCATATATACAAATGAGACACTGAAGGACAAGAAGGAGCCCTCATTTCTACAGAAAATGGTGGCTCCCCGAGGGACCAGGCACCCGTGTGCTTGCCCAGGTTGACGCGCACTGAGTAAGGCAAACACTGGGGTCCTCGAACTGGCATCTGGGGGGACTGAGCCAGTGATTACTTGCCAGGCTTCAAGTCCCAGGCAGACACCTGTGCCACCCCTATGCAATACACACACAAGTTCACATGCAAGTTGTATGCTGTTTTTGTGTATCTGCTTTTTATGTTTTTATGGTTTAAAATTTTGTATATCGATTCTAATGTTTTAATTTTTTTGTAAACTACCCAAAGAGCATTAGCTATGGGATGGTATAGAAATGTAATAAATAAATAAATAAATAAACAAATAAATATGTCCACCCAAATTGTCACAAAGCAGTCAGCATCTTTGGGCAGCCACATGCTGAGTCCTTGGCAGAAGACTTGGCGGTATCAGCAGCTCACCACGTTTGAAAGAAAGAGATGGTAGCATGTTAGAGAGAGAGAGAGAGAGAGAGGCTCAATTCGGACGACACAATAAACAACTGGTGTGGGGGAAACAATTGTCAGTTGTTTTGACTATTGTGTCATCCAAATGCTGCCATAGTCCACTCAGTGCTGATCCTAATCCACACCACAGTTGATTATTTTTTACCATGTTGTGTGGGGAGTACCCCCTAGATGAACAACTGTAAAGTTGATTATTACCCCACCATTGACTATCGTGTCGTCCGAATTGAGCCAGAGAGTATGAAAGTAAAAGAGGCTGATTTTGTAATGTCCTAGGACTTAGGATGTTCCCAGAATGTAAGATCTTACTGTATGTTTTCTTGTCAATCTTCTTAGGAAGTTAAGCTAGAGAGTTCCTGAATTTAACCTTCTACTGGAGATATCATCAGGAAGTGGAATCCCCAGCCCAATTGGGCGGGGGATGGTATTTGCGGGTGGGGGGGCTAGGAGTCGCGGGGTGGATGCCCTGATTGGGGCATGGGAGTGGTGCCACTGGGCGGGGCTGTGGATGGGCGGCTTAAATTGCCGCCTAACGGTCCAGCCCGCTCTCTTCGTTTTTTGGCGCAGCTTCGAGGAGCTCCTTGGAAGCGGCGCCGAAGAGCAGCAGCGAGGGACGAGCAGCGAGGCTTTTGGCGCCTGGGGCTCGGGCCTCTCTTGCGCCGGACGGCGAGATCTTCGGGGCTCTTTGCCCCCAGGTTGACGGGGACGGGCCGGCTGGCCCCCCCCTCCCCCCTCCCCTTGCCCGAGTGGACTGTGGGCGCGTACGTGCCCGAAGAGAGGGGTTTTTTTTCCCCTTTGCTTGCCGGCTCCCGGCGGCTGCTGGCGGGATCGTCGCAGCGGTCGGGGCCGGATTGCTGCTGCGGGGCAGAGGGGCGCATCCCGAGCAATGAGGCGTTTGGTGCCTGGGGCTCGGGCCTCCCTTTCGCCGGATGGTGAGATCTTCGGGGCTCTTTGCCCCCAGGTTGACGGGGACGGGCCGGCTGGCGCCCCCCCTCCCCCCTCCCCTTGCCCGAGCGGACTGAGGGCGCGTACGCTCCCGAAGAGGGTTTTTTTTTTTTTTTCCCCCTTACTTGCCGGCTCCCGGCGGCTGCTGGCGGGATCGTCGCTGCGGTCGGGGCTGGACTGCGGCTGCAGGGCCCGGTCTTCCTCCGCTCCTTCTCGTGAAGAGGACAGGCGCGGACGCGCCTGGTGATAGGAGCGGGGTTTGGGGCCCGCCGGCGGCGAGATCGTCTCCGCTCGAGGGGGGTGGCCTGGCGCGCTCGGCTGCAACAGCTACCCTGACCGTGGGCCTCGCGGCTGCGGGTTCGGCGCTAGGAGCGGGCAGCTGGCCTTGGGGGGATTCCCGCCCAGCCTGCTGCACGAGGGCCGCAGTAGGGAGAGAGACGGGGCCCTGTTTAGAGGAGCTTGCTGGGCCCGTGCCTCAATTGAGGTAGGAAGGCGGGGGGTGGCGTCCTGGTGGCTAGTGCGCCTCTGGTGGCGCTGCAGGCCGCAGATTTAGCTGCCGTTCTGTGGGTGGCTGCACCTCCTGCAGCGGCCTGGGGTGGGCCTTGTGCTTTTGGGTCTGCAGGGGGGGCAGGGAGTTTCTGGACTGGCACTTGTAATTGGCCACTGGGTGGTGCTAGTAATTGTATTGAGGAGTTCCTGGTTTTCACACCAGGTGGGGCTAGTGCATTGAATATTTGCTGCAGTCAAGCTATTCTCATTTCCGCCACCAAGTGGCGCTATTTCAATAATTTTTTTTGTGTGTGTGTGTGTGTGTGTGTGTGTGGTTGTTGCTGTTGTTTGTTTGTTTTGTTCTTTCTTTTCCATTAGTAATTCTCAGTCGGGCCTATAGGGTGGTGCCTTTGGCGCTGCCGTATTGTCACTCATAACTGTTTCTCTCAGTTCAGTTTTTAATTAGGCGGCATGTCATCCCGGAAGGGCCTAGGAGGGAGGAAGGGCAAAGGGAAAGCCGCGCGTCCTCCGGCTAAAAGGCCTAGTGTTCGGAGCAACTCTTCCTCCGATGAGGAAGTGAACCCCGAATTGGCAGTAATTTTGGCACGACTGCAATCTCTGGAGGAGGGGAGAGGCATCATACCTAATGCGGCGGATCAGGTTCAGACGGTTCCGCGGGTCACCTCACAGTGGCTAACTAGGCAACAAAAGTTAGAGAGCATGTTGTCATCTATTACTTCCAGGTTGGATGCGGTCGAAGCTTCCTCCAGCCAAGCAGTTGGCAGTCTGGTCCCTCCGGTGGTGGCGCACGGCACCCAGGCGACGGAAGGTCAGCTAGCACGACCTTCGGTGTTACCCCAGTCCGCAGTTCCTAGCATGTCATCACAAGGAACAGGTGAGCCGTTTACAAACACACTAAGTTCCCCGGTGCAGGCCATGGGTGCCTTCCCCCAGTGGGGATGGTTCCCATGGATGTCTGGGATGGCTTATTCCACACCACACGGGGGCGGTTCCTTATTGGGAACACCGCAAGTACATATTACGCCTCCACCCATTTCGGGTGAGAGTGTATCGGCACCAGCGCAGGGCTATGGGGGTAGCACTGACTCGGCATCAGGGCAGCTCACCGGGCAGCCTTCTAATTTGGATTCCTCTGCAGTCAATCACGGTAGCACGGTAAGTGACACCAGGGCGACATTACAGGTTACAATGGACGCTGCTGTACAAACACCGGTCAACTTAGCTGCAGGAACAGGGGCCGTCACGACAGGGGGGGCATCTGCCCCGCAGGTGCCAGCTGTAGTGGCGGCCTGCGCAGAGGTGTGGCAGGGCCCTGTTGGTTCTGTTGCTGCGTCAAGTATAGCTGGCTCGGACCCCTTAGCAGGGGCGGAGCGGTCGGCAATTCCCACGGGGAATACGGCTGCTCCTCTAGGCTACCATCTCTTACCAGCTACTAGGGATAAAATCCTTAAAGGGGATTTTATAGATATTTTCTCTTTATTGTTTCGGGAACCCGAGAATGTAGACAAGGATAGAGCGGCAGAGAGGGAAGCAGAGAAGCTGCGGAAAAAGAGGGTAGCTAGGACCTGGAACAATTGGTTACCAGGTTTTTTAACATATATGGGCGTTCTGCAACAACGCTTCCCGGCCAAAGGATATATACTCACCAAATACCTTGATATAATTTATCGGGCGTATAGGGAGTACGAGGGCGGGGCCTGGTTGGCCTATGATGAATCATTTAGGAGAAGGGCCGCCTTTGACCGCACGCTACAATGGGATATTAAGGACAACGACTTGTGGCTGCAATATATGACGCCGGCCAAACCGGGTCAAGGGGATCGAGCAGATAGCGGCCACCTGTTGGAGAAGCCTCAACCCGCCACCACCCTGAGTGGGTCGGCGGGGCGGGGGGTTCAACTCCGTCCGCCCTGTTGGGAATTTGGCTCTCGGGGGTTTTGTACACGATCCCCCTGCAAATACAGGCATGACTGCCTTGTTTGTGGTGGCATCCACCCAGCACATAGTTGCCCGTCCGGCAAGAGGGGCAGGGGCAACTACCGGGGGGGATCCAATTTCAGGAAACCAGGGGGTACAGGGGGACAACAGCCGCCTCCCAAAGGGGCCCAGCCCAATTAAACTGGGACCCCTTAGGCGATTGCTGGCACGTTACCCGCTTAGGGAGGAGGCTAGGTATTTAGACGCTGGTTTTACTGTGGGTTTTAGGATTCCATATGAAGGGTTAAGGTTTGCTTCCATAGCAAAAAATCAGAAGTCCATACAGGCTATGGATGCCTTGGTGCGGGAAAAAATTGCGAAGGAAGTAAGTTCGGGGAGGGTACTGGGCCCCTTTTATACACCGCCCCTACCCAATTTGCGTGTGTCTCCTTTGGGCATAGTACCAAAGAAGGCACCTGGGGAGTACAGGTTAATTCATAACCTGTCCTTCCCCAGGGGAGCGTCCGTGAATGATGCCATTCCAGAGCATTTATGCTCTGTTAGATATACTTCATTCGATTCGGCAGTAGCCCTAGTGCGGAAGAATGGAGTAGGCGCGTTGATGGGCAAATGTGACATCAAATCCGCGTTTCGCATATTGCCCATCAATCCCCGCGATTTTGATCTTTTAGGTTTTTGTTTCAAGGACCAATTTTATGTAGATAGGGCATTACCCATGGGATGCTCCATTTCGTGTGCCATGTTCGAGAAGTTCAGTTCATTTTTGGAATGGGCGTTACGTGACAGGACTGGACTTGTGGACGTGGCTCACTATTTGGATGATTTTTTGCTCATAGGTCCTGGGGGGTCTAACCAGTGCCACTTCCTGATGCAACAGTTTCAGGAGCTGGCGCAAGAATTGGGGGTCCCTTTGGCACAGGAGAAGACGGAAGGCCCCGTTACTACCTTGTGTTACCTCGGAATCGAATTGGATTCTGTGGTGCAGTGCAGTAGATTGCCCCAGGACAAGATGCAGACACTTCTACAGAAGCTGCATGTGTTGATTGGCTCGCATAAAGCGACATTGCTACAGTTACAGGAGATAGTAGGGCATTTAAATTTTGCCTGCTGTGTCATAGCACCAGGGAGAGCTTTTATTAGGCGTTTATGCACAGCCATGCAGGGCCTTCGCTCACCGCGCCATAGGGTCCGCGTGTCAACCCAGATGCGACAAGACCTGATTGTCTGGGTCTCGTTTTTACATAAGTACAATGGGGTGTCATTTTGGCGAACGGACCTGCTTCTCGAAGCTGAGATGCAGGTCCATTCGGACGCCTCAGGTGCTCTGGGTTTCGGTGTAATCTGGCGTGATCGGTGGTGCGCGGAGAGATGGCCATCAGACTGGATAACGTCCGGCGTCTGCAGGGATCTGACTTTTTTAGAGTTTTTTCCCATCTGTGTGGCAGTGCATATATGGGTTAAAGAGATGGCTAACTCGGTGGTCCATTTCTGGTGCGACAATCAAGCCACGGTGCAGGTCATCAACACGCTGACCTCACGTAGTCCCAGGGTGATGGGGTTAGTTAGGGCATTTACGTTGCATTGGTTGTCCCATAACATTTGGTTCAGGGCACGACACGTGCCGGGAATCAAGAATGATATCGCTGACGCTTTATCGCGTCAGCAGGTTCTGAGATTTCGGGAACTGGCTCCGTGGGCGCGGCCTCTGCCGGAGATAATGCCAGCTGCGCTGTGGAAAATTGGAGGGTCGACATAGAGCAGGCCATGTGGCAGTCCGTGGCGCCTGCCACTAGGACAGTCTATGCCAAGACAGGTAGGCAGTTCCAACAATTCCTGTCCTCTTACAATTTGAGGGAGAGCTGGCCTATTCCGGTCGACCAGATCTTGCAATTCTGTGCTGCATTACGCAAGTCTGGGTTAGCGGCCCGCACCATTGGGAGTAAGATGGCTGCGTTATCCTTTTTAGCCAAGATCCGGGGAGTAGCGGATTCCACCACGGATGAGAGGGTTAAACGTGCAATCAAGGGTTGGTCTAAGATGACGCCTAGGGCTCCGGATTCGAGGATTCCCGTATCTCCCGAAGTACTACAGGGACTGAGGGCGACTTGGGTGGAGCTTTGCTCCTCTCAGTACGAAGCTTTGCTTTTTCATGCGGCCGCTCTGACGGCATTTTTTGGGGCCCTTAGGATTTCAGAATTAGTAGCAGCATCGAAAACGGATAACTCGGGCAGAGCGCTGCAGTATAGTGATGTCACCTTATCTGACTTAGGTGTCTCTATTAGGTTGAGGTATTCCAAAACGGATCAAGGGGGAAAAGGGGCGGACATTGCCTTTTTTCCTGCACCAATGGCAGAAATATGCCCGGTACGCACGCTGAGGTCATTCCTCGGGAGCAGGGGAAGTGAGGCGGGATTCCTTTTTTGTCACATTGGGGGATCCCCTCTGACCAAGTTCCAATTTTGGCCAGTGACAAAGCGGGCGCTGGAGCACTTGGGTCTCCCGGCTGATTTGTTCGGGACACATTCCTTCCGGATAGGTGCTGCATCGACAGCGGCCAGCGCTGGTTTTTCTCCCACACAGATTCAAGCCGTGGGGAGATGGCAATCCTCTGCCTTTAAGGCGTATATTAGGAAATTTCCTGCGATGCAATGAGTTGTGGGGTGCTGACATGCTCATGTTTAATTTTAGATACCTGGAGACCGCAGACCCCAGTGAATGTGATTATATGCGGACACAGCATGGTCTTTTGGGCTGGACGGCGAGCGTCTTCCTCCAGCTTTGGGACTCAGCTGGGGCTGAGTCAATGTGCTTCTATTCTATGGCTGGGCAGATGAGGCATGCGGTGGGAGCGTCTCCTGCCCACCTTATTTCATCAGCGTGCCAGCCGTCCCCCCCCGCAAATACTTATCATCCATTTGGGGGGGAACGATTTGGGCTTGCTTAAGGGCAAGGCCCTGATATTACAAGCTAAGGCTGATTTTGAGATCATTCGGCAGCGTTGGCCAGACGTGCTGATCATATGGTCATGTTTGTTGCCCAGGCTTGCCTGGAGAGAGGGTAGCGACCCTCTGGCGATGGAGCGTGCTCACAGGAAAGTTAACTCTGAAGTATTTAAAGAGTTATCCAAACATGGGGATGTCAGTATTCAACATCCTGACATCGTGCGTTCCCGGAGGGAGCTGTATCGTCCGGATGGTGTGCACCTTTCGGACTGCGGCAATGATTTCTTTTTGGCAGATCTGCAGAAGGGATTGAGGGAAGTAATAGAGGCCAGGTGGGGGGGGGAATGACTAATCGAGTGGCTTGTCAGTCCCCATGGCGGTAGGTGCGGGCATCCTTAGGGCCTTTTTTCAACTGGTGAACATTCTCAGGAACCGTTGAGGTAAAGGGTAATACCTGACGCCCACATCTGGGAGCCCCGCGGCACCAGATCAGGGGAATAAGGTTTACCTTTGAGGCCAACTCTACTCACACGCTCGGAGCACTGCGGCACGGGTGTTGTGACAAAGGAAGGCCTCCCAACCCCAAATGGGGTATGACCAAGGGGTGGCGAACGTGGGATGCCACCCGGAGGTCAGAGAATGGTTCGCCCATTCCCAAGATTTGGCCTGGAAGAGGCCAAGAGAGGATGCCCGCATAGGTCTTATCCCTTACTGCAGATCTTGAATAAAAGTGGCCCATTTTATACCCAACTTTTGTGTCTCGACTCTTTATTTTGCACCCTACACTCCGCAAGTGGAATCCCCAGCCCAATTGGGCGGGGGATGGTATTTGCGGGTGGGGGGGCTAGGAGTCGCGGGGTGGATGCCCTGATTGGGGCATGGGAGTGGTGCCACTGGGCGGGGCTGTGGACGGGCGGCTTAAATTGCCGCCTAACGGTCCAGCCCGCTCTCTTCGTTTTTTGGCGCAGCTCCCTCCCTCCCCTCCCTGTAGACAGTATGGGCTAGCCGGTCGTCATTAGGAGGCCAAGTAGGAATTTTTTACTCTTATCCTAATTTGGTTAGGAGTTTTTTCGCCTACTTCATACTGTAAGACAGATGGGGAGTATTAAATAGGCGGATTTGTTCTAATTTGGTCACTTTAATTTGGCGGTAGGTGCGGGCATCCTTAGGGCCTTTTTTCAACTGGTGAACATTCTCAGGAACCGTTGAGGTAAAGGGTAATACCTGACGCCCACATCTGGGAGCCCCGCGGCACCAGATCAGGGGAATAAGGTTTACCTTTGAGGCCAACTCTACTCACACGCTCGGAGCACTGCGGCACGGGTGTTGTGACAAAGGAAGGCCTCCCAACCCCAAATGGGGTATGACCAAGGGGTGGCGAACGTGGGATGCCACCCGGAGGTCAGAGAATGGTTCGCCCATTCCCAAGATTTGGCCTGGAAGAGGCCAAGAGAGGATGCCCGCATAGGTCTTATCCCTTACTGCAGATCTTGAATAAAAGTGGCCCATTTTATACCCAACTTTCGTGTCTCGACTCTTTATTTTGCACCCTACACTCCGCAATATTTGTACACTATTTGTCTTACAAATACTGAATAATGTATGGTTTGTGGTAGCAGGACCCGAGAGAGATATTCAGCCTTTATTTATTTATTTATTTATTGCATTTTTATACCGCCCCATAGCCGAAGCTCTCTGAGTGGTTCACAAAAATTAAAACCATGAAATCATTTTAAAATATATAAAACAAGGCACAATCTAAAAACACAGAATAACATACAATATAAAAACACAACCAATATAAAACCAAGCAGCAGGAATTAATACAGATTAAAATACAAATTTAAAACAGCAAGGATTAAAATTGAGTTAATTTAACTGTTAAAATACTGGGAGAATAAAAAGGTCTTCACCTGGCGACGAAAAGAGTACAAAGTAGGTGCCAGGCGAACCTCTCTGGGGAGCTCATTCCACAGCCGGGGTGCCACAGCAGAGAAAGCCCTGTTAACCTGTTCATATCAGTAATTCCTCCTAATTCCACTTGTCTTCCTTTCAATATTCTTTATTTTGGATGCATTTTCTATGGTTGTATCTGATGCATCTTACAAAGGACAGTTTTCCCCTGCTGACAGACTTTTGAAGGAAAGCATTTCAGAACAACAAAGGCATTACCTGAAGATTACCTCCTTTGTCTAAAACTGCCATTCTATGCACATTTAATTGAGAGTAAGTCCCCACAAACTCACTGGAATTTACTCCTGAGTTGAAATACACAAAGGATCACACAGAGGGCCACACTTTTTCATTCAGAATAAACCTGGACTTGTGTGCCTATATTTACGAGTGGAGGACATCTAGGGTAGAAATCACTTTCCTAGATAGGGATGTCCATCGCTGGGAAATCTGGTTCTTTTTAGTCTTGATGGAGTTCCACAGGATGTGTTTTGTGTTTGTGAACCAAGCTGCGGGCTTTCCCCTGAACTCCAGGAACTTCTTTGTGCATTTTTCCCCACGCAGCTTCCACAATTTGTACAAATTTCAGAGGAGGTAACCAGGGCACAGTCACTGAAACCAGGATGCTACTGTTTAGGTAGGGTCATAGCTGGTGTACCAGCCTTAGCTGGTAAAAGTCGTCATCATCATCATCATCATCATCATCATCACCATCATGGTAAAAGGTGATCCGAGCCACAGAAGACACTTGTGCCTCTAGTGACAAAGTTAAATTCAAGAACATCCTCATATTGTGAACTTGATTATTTGGAGGATTTCATCACCTGGGCAGATGAAGCACTCACCAACATGATCCCTGTCTTGACTGGATCAAGCATCAATTTATTGGCTGATCTGGTCCTCATCCAGTCCATTACCTTGGTCAGGTGCTGATTAAGGACGATCATTGTCTCACCTGGATCTGATGAACAAGAGAAATAGGGCTGCATCTCATCAGCATACTGATGGCTCAGCCCTCCAAATCTCCAATTGACCTCACTCAGAGGTTTCATGTAGATGTTAAATGGCATGGGAGACAAGAAGAGACTGAGCAGAAGTTCCCCAACACCACCTTTTGGAAACAGCCATCCAAGTATGAGCAGAAGCCACTTCACAGCTGCACCACCCACACCCTCCTCAGATAGCTTCTCCAGAAGGATATCATGGTCAATGGTACCAAAAGCCACCCAGAGGTCCAGGACAATCAACAGGGGAAAGTGTTTAAAGTGGCACAAAGGGAAAAATGTTTACATTTAGCTGGTTTTGTACACTGTCTTTTATCACACAAAGGCCGCAATCCTACCCACACAATGGTAAACTGAAGATATTTTTAAAGGGCCTGTAAAAGAACAGTCAGTTTTCCTGGTATTGTTCAGTCCCACAAGATGTGGCTCTCATTTGTTTCATATTTCTATGGGATGCTAGGCTAGGTGGAAGGCTGTCTGAGCAATTCTGCCTAGCTACACAGAAGTTATGTTTCCATGTATTGTTCCTAATAAATGGAAGCTATTCACCAACCTACCTATCTCTGCTGAGTGTTGACCTGAGAGTAGAACTCACTGAGGCATGGAAGCCTGAGTAGGTACTCCATCACTGAAAACCACAGGCAAAGAGGAAGTATTATGCACACTTACCAGAGAGATGAGCAGACATTTATTCTCGAGTGTTTTCACCGCATGAGAAAGCCCAAGCAGGAAAAAAAATGTATTTAATTCCACATTAGACATTTTCTTGCAAGGGCCATTAAAACAAAAAGCCATGCGGTCACTATTTCTTTTCTTTTCTAGAATAGACAATAGTTCAGTATACTGTGATCATAAGCTGACAACATTTTGGTATTTGTTGGTTAAATGAAGATGACATAGTGAACAGGAAAAGGGCCTGTCAGCAGCATTCATGCTCGATAAGAAGATGCCCTCTGCTACTTCCAAGTTAATGAAGGTGAAAACATTTTACTATTTAACATTTCATTCCCAGTAGCGATGGGCAGAACTGCCAGCTCCATTTCTGTGGACTTCCTCCACTTCTCTTCTTCAAGTCCGTTCTGTGCTAGTTCTGTGCAGATATCTGTTTTGGGGAGGTGGGGAGGGATAAATCTGTACAGACTCAAAAGCAATCTGTGCATTTTTGTGCAGCTCTTTCAAATTGCACACATTTTTGTACTCATCTATTCATTGACTCAAGCAGGTTTGTGCACATTTTTTAAACGTAAGCACATTTTTGTGCACTTTTGAAATGTGCACATTTCATCACATGCAATTTTTTTTCTGTTTTACAGAATGTTTCACAGGACCAGAAATGTCCATATCCATTTTCAGGTAATTGAAATTGGAGAAATCCATTAAAACATCTGACAGTTCAGATTTCTTACTCATCCCTAATCACCAGCTAGTTTGTACATTCTACAATATTTCATTTGCAGCAGCCCCATCACAGCAGTGAATGAAATTGCTTCCCAGTGGCAATTAGCACAAGCAGGACAGCTGTTAAATGTGCATCCAGGGCTTGCCCTCCCGTTAGGCAGACTGAGGTAACATGCTCAGACAGCGAACAGGGATGAAAGGCAGATCATGGCCAAGGGTCCCCACTCACCCAGGACCAGCTGTAATCCAGAATAATCAACTGCTTGGCAGCCATTCCATGGCCAGCATCCCTGGCTAGCATGGCAGCTCGTTTTCGTATTCCTCTTGGACTGAAGTGCAGTGGCTATTTCAATTAAGAGGTAGGCAAATGAGTGATATTCAAAATTGCTAGGATTCTCCAGACATTGCCTCACTGCTCGTCTGATACCTGATTCCCATTTGCATTTGCGATCGCTGCTCTCTTTGTGCAAATGGGACACTTGCGCAAACTGAGCAGCATTCAAATAGGAAATCTGCGCAATTTTTTAAATTTTCAATTCTCCTCCATAGACTAAAGCAGGGCTGATTCAGTCTACTGAGGAAATTTCTGCAAATTAGGAAATTTGTGCAAATTGAACTGGGAACTGGGAATGAAATGGACGTGAGCAGGAGTTTGATAATTTGTGAATATTTTTGGCAGACACCTGCTCACCTTCAGGGCTTCAAACGGGGCATGCTCTCACCTTTCGCAAGCAAAACTTAAATTCTCATACAGCCCTCTTTTCAATCCAAGAAGAAGACAAGTCAGCCCCTGCTATCCTAGCAAGGTTGCAGCACGTTGCTCTGTGCAGGAGGAGGAACCGGAGGATGGAGGGGTGGAGGAGGAAGAAGAGGCAGAGCAAGCGTCAGGCAGCCATTTGTGCTCTGTCAGCTTGCTTTGTGTTGTCCTTAGGCAGCAGGTGGGGAGAGTACTTGCTCTAACATCCCCTGCTCAGGAGGTTGCATCCACTGATGCCTGAGTAATGCGGCATCCCCTCCTCATCGTTCTAAACACACACACCATACACCTGGCAGCATTTTAAAAAGACGCTAGCAGCCAGCCGTCTGGGCACAGGTCCTCCGAAATCTCTTGATGCCAAAAGAATCCATCCACTGAACCTTTTATGTAAGCTGATCCTTTATTGTCCTTCTCTGAAACTTCTTTAGGGGTCTCAAATTTAGGGGTCTGACAAATTTCTTGACAAGCAAAACTCAGTATTGATTTGTTAATGAAGCCTAACTGCATGAGTCCATAACAGTCTGAATATTTGAAATGTATGCACATATTTGAAATGTATGCCTTGTTCTCCCATTGATTGAAGTGTATTTGTGTGCATTATGCAAAAGTACACATTTTATGCACATTTTTTGAAGGTATGCATGCTGCCAAATGCATTCTATTTTGGTCCACGAATGACATTGCAAGCTCAGATGGCCGAACTGCCCTGCTGTCGCCTCGTCCTGTGCTCGTTGGACCCCTACTGGCCATCCGCTCTGGCTCGTGTTAGGGTGCAAGCCTCTCAGAGGTCTATGGACAGCTGCTAAGCAGCTGCCTGCTTCTCCAACGATCCGTCAGGAGGGAGACACAGTTGCCCAGTGGGAGGCTACAGAATGGGAACTGAGCTGTCGGCTCCCATCATGCTACCTTTGCTGCTGCTGAGCAACCACACCTTTCTCTGCTGGGCATTAGCAGAGGGAGGCATGGATGTTTAGGCTTGTTCTTGTCAATAAATGTCCCATTCATGCAAATGGAGGTCTTAAAGGGGTGATGTTCACAACATTACAGGTGTTCATGCCTGTAATGTTGCTTACATTGCCCTTTTAAGGCTGCCATTTACAGCAATGGGACAGTTACAGACCAGAGCTAGGCAGCTCACTGAGGGAGAGGCCACCTGTGTACATGCCCAGCTCAGTGGATACCCAGTCAGATAAGTGCTGGGATCCACAAACGGGCATCTGGGGGGCTGAATCAGCAATTTCTCACTAGGCTTTGAGCTCCAATTGGATGCCTGGTGCCATCCCCACTCAGAAATGCATGGATGTAAACCAAACCTGTGTTTGGCCCAGAAGGTACAAGTTGGGTAAAACCCAATCAAAAATGAACTGGAACTAATTTCTCTTATATCCCAGAAGGAGTTATTTATCTGCTCTCTACTTACTAGGACTGTGCACAGCCTGCCCAATCCGGCCAGGACCCAGAACTGGATGATCCAGATCGGGTCCAATCTGGATCAGGTCCGATCTGGATCAGATCAGGCCTATCCCGATCTGATTCGGATCTGGATCTGGATCCGGACGGGGGGGCTGTGCATAGCCTGAGGTGGTGGCGATGGAGGGGAGTGGGAAGGGGGTAGAGGGGAGGGGGAAGGGGGTAGAGGGGAGGGGGAGGGTTAGAGCCCCACATGTCCCCCTTCCCCCCTCCCCAGACTTGTGATGGCCAGGGAGGAGTCCCCCCTTCCCCCTCCCCACTCAACTCCATCACCGTCGCCGGTCCTCGGTGCTGCAGATGCAGCTCCTCACTGGCAACAGTTGCATTGGCCTGGAAAGGTGGTGCTACTGCAAACTAGATCTTCAAATCAAGATCTCACAGGATCGTGGCCTAGTACGCAGTAGTGCCATGTTTTTCCAGTCTGATGGAGGTGAATGGGGAAGGGGGAGGGAGGAAGTTGTGTCTGGATCCTGATCCTGATCCTGGGACCCATTCAGACCAATCTGTACCTCTCCCCGATCTGATGTGGATCCGGGATCCGGAGGTCCAGATTAGCCTGATCCCCTCTGGATTTGGGATCTGAATCCAGTCACAGCCCTACTACTTACTCACAACTTGATAAGTAACATAATCATTCTCCAAAATGGCAATTGCAGAAGAAATGCCACTGCCAAAGCTATCAGTATTTGTGATGTGCAATACTGCAATTTATCAGTGTTTGGGAGACTATTACAAATGAGAACTCTGCAGTCTATCAGAACAGAGCCTACAAGATTTCAATCAAATTTATTCATGACCATATCACAAATTTTTAATTGAGGGTGATAAATATGGATCATTTGAATTTTTGTAAGTAAATCATGAACTTCCAAACATTAGGAGAAAATCCAAGGACATAATAGATAACAGTGTAGCAGTATTGGAGGATTACTAAGCAATTTTGGAATCTTAAGAGTTTTGAACAAAATGTCTGCAATAACTCTAATGGCATCAGGAAGGATTTAGGAATTAGATTAAATAATATTTAAAGACTTCTCTTAGTCTTTGAAAAGACTGAAGAAAAAATGGCCGAAAGCTTTGAGATGGATAGCATTTTATAAGAAGATCATGAAGTACTGAATAACAAATTGAATAAGTAAAATCTTCAATAAGCTTCTAATGTAAGGAGGGAAATTTAAGCCTCAGATTCTTGAAGATAATGTGAATAATATCAGGGCTAGCATTATCACTAGACTGAGTGAGAAAGTTATTTTTGAGTTATTCCCAGGGAGAGACACTTGTGGGATGTTCTATTTCAGGTGTCATAATAACTTGGGCAGTCTATGCAGCTTGGTTGGGGAGGCACTATTTTCTGCCTGGTCTCAGGCAGCAAAATGTCTTGTGCTGGCCCCGTCTGCTGCGGCAATCATGGGAATTGCTGCCAGAAAGTAATGTTCATCAATGTGGTTGTGCCAAATCATACATTACTGCCTCTGCATTCCAGCACCTACAGGATCACTCCATGTGGATGATTTTAGAGTGTATGGACTTATTAGGGAATTAATCAAATGCTCTCATAGGAAACCTGAGTCATGAGAAGAGCACATTCTTTCTCTAAAAAAAGTACTGTTTCAAACTGCTCTAAAGGAAAAGAAGGCTTTTGTGTTGAACCTGTAGCTTTGATCCAATTTGGATCAGGTACATGACATGGAGGATCTAATCCTTTGCCCATGTGCCACATCCCCAATTTAACCCTCTCACCAAACTGCCATTGGGAAAATTGATGGGGTTATAGGCCTACAGTACAAAACCTAAACACATAGAAGGTAAACTTTCTCTCTGCCATTGTGGCGTAGTGGCTAAGTGTTGGACTGGGAGTTGGGAGATCCGGGTTCTAGTCCCCAGTCAGCCATGGAAACCCCCTGGGTGACTTTGGGCCAGTCACAGACTCTTAGCCCTACCTACCTCACAGGGTTGTTGTGAGGATCAAATAGAGAGGAGGAGGATTATGTACGCAGCCTTGGGTTCCCTGGAGGAAAAAAGGTGGGATATAAATGCAATAAATAAATAAAAACATCCCCTGGTGAAGAGTACAACAGCTCGAAAAGCATTAGGACAGGTTACTTTTTCACTAAAATAATTTTAATATTCACTTATTGAATGTTCTGTTGTCTTTGTATTGGAGATCTTGACATTTGGATTTCAGGTTATCTGACTGTCATCTCCTTGCAACAATTGGAGGCCATGGCAATTGTTTAACAAACGAATTCAACTTATCTATCCCTGACCCAGTGCTCCAAGACTGTAGAAGTTAAACTGCCTCATTGCATTCACTTTAGTCTCAGTGCCTATAGTGATGACTTTTTGGGATACACAAAAGTGGTGATTATGTATGTTCTGATGTCTAATGTCACAAAAAGAGAAGGCTGTAGTTGTACTCACAAACAATAGAAAGTGCCAAGCACACAACCACATCAAACAAACCCAATACATAATTTATCTCACTGCATATAATTATATAATAAACACCAAGTCAGAAGACTAAATTAATTGTAAATATTAATTCACACAGGTATTTTATGTCAGTTTACACATTTCAAGTAATACAATCAGTAATTAGCCAGTGTATTTGTGAATGTATACTAAAAAAACTTGTTATGTTTTGCCTATTGTTCTAGTACTAGATTGGTTGTTTAAGCAGCAGGTCAATTCTGTTTTTGACTTGAAATGTTGGGACCAGTGAAGCCATGTACTAGCAGTCACATATGACTTCCATACTTTTATATTATAACTGATAGTATTACATGGAATGTGTAAACTGGCATAAAATACTTGTGTGAATTAATATTTACAAATAATTTACAAATACAACAGCTCGAAAAGCATTAGGACAGGTTACTTTTCCACTAAAATAAGTTTAATATTCACTTACTGAATATTCTGTTGTCTTTGTATTGGAGGTCTTGACATTTGGATTTCAGGTTATTGGACTGTTATCTTCTTGCAACAATTGGAGGCCATGGCAATTGTTTATCAAATGAATTCAAGTTATCTATCCCTGACCCAGTACTCCAAGACTAGAAGTTAAACTGCCTCATTGCATTCGCTTTAGTCTCAGAGCATATAGTGATGACTTTTTGGGATACACAAAAGTGGTGATTATGTATGTTCTGATGTCTAATGTAACAAAAATTAATCTTATTTAACCATTAGCAGTTAGAAGGGTGTTTCTGAGCAAAATTATGTAGCATGTTCAATGATAGTTAAAAAGAAAAACAGACTAATAAAATAAACATTAACAAGGACAGGTGACTACATGCATTTCATCAAGGTGATAAACTGCATGGAGGAATGTGAAAATAGGTCTCTCTCACCATTTTTTCCTCATTAACTTTTACAAAGAAAATTATCGTTGTAGCTATTGCAGAAGTGATACGTTATTGTGATGACACACTGAAATTTCACAAATAGGTAAATTAAAGAGAGGCATAGTTCAATGATTTTGCAATGGCCTATGGCTTTAAGCAATAAACATTTTGTTGTAGTTTAATGATGCAAGATAACCAAATTGGAGTGCAAGGAGCTCCAGTGATGAAGTGTCTCAGCCCCTGTGACAAAGTGTCAGCAAACAAGCAAGTTAAGCAACTGTGCAAGTTTAGCAACAGCGCAAGGAAGCCAGGGCAGTTGACTCTCCGCTCCCTACTTACAGCAAGTGACTGTAAGTATATAACTATAAATAAATTCCCCACCTTTTCCTAGTAGCAACTAGGGCCATATCTACACCAGGCATTTATCCCGGGGTCATCCCTAGGCCGTCCCTGTGCGTCCAGGGGATCCTGGGATCAACCGGGGATGACCCAGGGATAACGGAAACCAGGGTTAAAAAAATGCATTTTGAATTCCTTCTGAGGTTTTTAAACACCATTCTGTTGTGATAATTAACCTTTCAAAACAAAACTGGAATTAATGGAGCTATATCTGCATTCCTTGGTTGAATAATTCCTTATAGCTTTACAGTTTCCTTGCAACATATCTTGGGGCCTTTCTATACCATAGGGGTGTAGAGGGAGGGAGCGGGGAGGATCCTGGAAGTACCTGCTTCTGGGATCGTCGCTGTAATACACATGAGAAGTGCAATGACCCAACTCCCTCCCAGGCCATCCCCCCAATCCGAGAAGAGTGCACTTGCACTTCAATGAAACTGTGTTTTTTTAAATAAAACAAATTAGCCCCCGAAATTGCCTCCCCCACCCTTCCTTGATGGGCACAGAGTTGCGCCGCATGGCACCCAAACCTCCTGCAGTCTTGGGACATTCCCGGGACCATGGGAAGAATTCGGTTTCCCAGGGATCCTTTATTCTGGGGAAAACCCGTGCCCATCCTCCCCTGCCCCCAGGAGTCCCTGTGCGTCATTTGGACTCACAGGGACCACCCAGGAGCAATCCCACGTCACAAGGCCGGTATAGAAGTGGCCTTGATCAACTTAAACTGGTTGTAAGAGTCACATTTTTTTATATACTTCTGGGCTCCAGAAGATGTCAAGTATCAAGAAATTAGAAATATCAATAACTTTGATGGCATTGTTTAAGGCTTCGCAATAGTGACAAATTGGGAAAAAGTGGCAAATTTCACTTTTTTTTATCCTCCACAGGAATATATGTGAATTCCAAAATACAATTGACTCCACTGCAAACAATTCACAACATAATTAGTAGCTTACAAAGGAGAGCTTAAGTGTTAAGCCAGCTAAAGCTGTAAGCTTCTGAATATTATGGATATTCAATGCATGTCATCTTTCTGTGCACAAAACTCCCAAAGGAAAGATTAATGCTTTTAGTGATGGCTGGGAAAATGCATTTTATCAAGAACGTTTCTGACCATTGTGGGACATATAGATGATGGTCATTTAGCTACATGGAATAAATTGCTTTTTTAACCTGCAATCAGTCGAGCAGAGTGTGACCAATGGATTAAGTCACCTGTTCAGCTTCCTGTTCGTAAATAATAATTTGAATACTGAGATATCAGAATGGAAATTAGTAAATATATGCAGGGCACAATTCTACATTTCAAGTTTGAATCACGGCTTGGCACCCCCAAATTGGTTTTCAAGGGGAGGGGGAAGAATATGATCCATGCAACCATTATGATCTACTAAAGCAGATATAGGTGTTGTTTTTTATTTCACTTTAAAAATCTGGTTATTATCCATCTCTTGAGTCTAAGAAGCAATGCAGGATATATATTTAATAAATATAACATGGTAGTCTGTTTTAAATTTGTAGTGCCACTTTTGATTCAAATGCCTCAACTAAGGCTTTACTGGCAGTAGAACTTTAAGTTAAAATAAGCTGGTATTTTTGGTATTTTGGACACACTTTTTGCCTTTGGCCCCACCCGCCACTGGAATGTGGCCCCATGAGCTTCTCCAAAATGGAATCTCCCCGTCGGGCTGAAAGAGGTTCAACACCCCTGGAATCAATGAGAAATGTAATCAATATCTTTTAAAGCTGTAAAATGTGTATGGCAAAGAAGATGGGCACCTAGATATTTTTTGCGCACACGACACAATAAAGTCGTTAGTAATTCTGATATGTCTGAGCAAATTTGATCATATTTGGCCCATTGTTAATTGTGCCCTGCTTCAAGACCAGCGAGTCCCCTGGTTAAGGCTCAGATAACCCCAGGAATAATAAAGCGAGGAACCAGGCCAGCCCAGGGTCATAAATAAGATTCCAAGTAGGGTTGGCAGGAGAAGGCAGAGCCGAGGTCAAAGCAGTCTAGAGTTCAGCTCAAAGGAGTCAGATGTACCAAGCGTCAAGGCCAGTCAGGGGATGTCCGAGAGAGTCATCCAGGTGGGTCATCGAGGGTCTAGGAATCTGCAATGTCAGGAATAGCAAAGTGAAACATGGAGGTTAAGTCACTGTTGTTTGCAGCAGAGAAATCGCTTCAGCTGTGCAGATTTATAACTGGTCGTTAATCGTGCAGTATGTTGCTTTTAAGGGAAGCCCCATGTTGTGGTTTCCTTTTGTTCCTTTGCTGCTCACATTTGAGCCTATGCTGTTCAGAGGGATGAATGATCTCAGGCTTTGATTCCTGCATTTGGGGGAGTTCAGGAACAACACTGGAGGGACCAGGTTTAGGGATGGGGTGGAAATTTGCTGGGGCCCTGCGTCCAGCCCTCCCAGGCCCTGGTGAATGCTCCCAACGGATTTTCGTCCCATTGTCCCTATATTGACAACAGTTGTAGAGAAAAGGGAATTTCAGCCAGTGTCATCTGTATGCAATTAGTTCCTGGTGAAATTCCCTCTTCGTCACAACTGTTAAAGTTGCAGGGGCCCTGCCTTCTTTTGTATATGGTCACTCTAGTATAGTGCCTGCAACTTTAACTGTTGTGATGAAGAGAGAATATCACCAGGAACTAATTGCATACAAATGGCACTGGCTGAAATTCCCTTTTCTCTACAACATGAGTTACATGAGCCCTGACCTGGATTTTATCTGGTCAGCCTACTCTGCTTCATCAGCCGAATCCTCTTCCAGGTAGGGTATGACAAATTGCTTGCATGACAAGGTAAACCTCAAGTTTAGCAAAATAACTATTCTTTCTCCTACTGTTACCCTACATGAGTTCATGAATGGATTGCCAAACTACTTGACAAATTAAAGAGCAGTTTGATGTTTGACATTTGTCTAGCGGGGAGGGGGGTGGAAGAAGCAGAAAGAGCTATGTTTCTTGTATGTATCACTTCCTCAGCTTTTCTAGTGAAGGGGCTTTATTTTTCTGACAACCAATTTTTCAGTTTTAGTTGACCAGGAGAACTTACTTCCAGTGAGAATAACACCCTGATCTTAACCGTATTATTTGAAAATAATAGCTTTGTGGGTCATTTGACAAGATTGGCATTGTAAATGCTGGAGACATTGTTTACTGGGTAGAATCCCAATTTATAATGAGAAGCAAATTCTTTATAAGTGCCTTCATTAATACACAGCAGATTTCAATGGATTATACATAATTATATTCTAATCAAATACCCAAGGAAGGCAATACATTAATATATGAATGTATGGTTGATAATAAAAACATACCGGTGTATAACATTAATCTATTTTGTTTAATACTTAGCAGCTGAGATATACATTTTTGGCCTGGCATTTTAATATTTTCTCAAGAAAATCAAACTATATAAAATATTCTAACAAAATAAGAATGTGTACAGGAAACAAGGAAGAGTTCAGGATTCAAAGCATGCCAAGTCAGGGCTGGTTCACACATGCATGGCCATCACTCTGACCCTGTTTAGATGACACACTAAGCTAGTGTGGTTAAGCATTTTGAGTTAAACAATATTACTTATCATGTCATGTGACCCATTCCTAACCATGGTGGCTACATAACCATGATTTAAACATGCTCACTAACCATTTGCTGCAAAAGGGTTAGTGGCCTAACCATGGCTTAGCATGTTGTCTGAACAGGCCCTTCAACTCCTGTCACTTGATTGCTCTGCAGTTAGGTCATAACTGCAGAATCCAGGCTTAATGGTTTCATAGGCTGTTAATCTGCTAGGCCAAAGATCCATCAAATTCAGAAAACATCAAAGCACCCATGAGTAGGCTGACCATATGAAAAGGAGGACAGGGCTCATGTAACTTTAACAGTTGTAGAGAAAAGGGAATTTCAGCCAATGTCATTTGTACACAGTTAGTTCCTGGTAAAATTCCCTCTTCATCACAACAGTTAAAGTTGCAGGGGCCCTGCCTTCTTTTGGATATGGTCACTCTAGTATAGTGCCTGCACCTTTAACTGTTGTGATAAAGAGGGAATTTCACCAGGAACTAATTGTGTACAAGTGACACTGGCTGAAATTTCCTTTTCTCTACAACTGTTAAAGTTACATGAGCCCTGTCCTCCTTTTCATATGGTCAGCCTACCCATGAGGGACCAAAATAAGTGACAATGATGGAAAGGTTCATCTCTGTGCAGGCAGCTTGGAACATTTGCTGAATCATAGTGATGGCCAACATGAAGACCTTGTCTTCTGGAGTGATGTTAAGGGCAAAGAAAACTTGCTGATGTGGAATGTGTTTGTGAAGCAATGTGAAGTCAATGAAAAAGACACTGGTGAACTTTCCCCTAGAAATATTATGGGATGTGTATGACAAAATAATCCACATGTATACCTCCATGCTCCACTCTTAAATTGATGTGAATGATTAAAGATAATGAAAGTAATGAAAAGATCTGGCCCCATCGCTGATTGCTATAAAAAGTTGCCCAGGAACACACTCACACTGTACCTTTACCTTAAGCTTGGGGTGGCCCTTGATTTATTGTGGCAATATGTTGTTCAGGTTCAGACTGGTTCATGAGCTGCCATCATTCTTGCAGCTATATCACCAATGTTTATATTTTCTGGCTGAAAAATATTAATATTAGTGGCTGATAATTCTCACTCTGAAAATAAGGCAAATTGCCATCATTCTTGTAGTTAAATCACGAATGTTCATATTTTCTGCCTTTAAAAAGTCATATTAGTGGCCAAACTTTGATATATATGTATTAAAAAGTTTGCAATTCGTATGCATTTGTATTCGCTTTTCTCCTAAAACATGCACATTTGCAAAATTCCCTGTTCATCGCAACAATTAAAGCTGCCCTCTTTTGTATCTGGTCAAAAGGGCAGGGCTCTTGCAGCTTGAACTGTTGTGATGAAGAGGGAATTTTTAGCAGGTGCTGCATGCCTACAAATCACACCTGCTGAAATTCCATTTTCTATGCAACTGTTAAAGATACATGAGCCCTGTCCTCTTTTTCAGATTCTCATCCTACGTGGAACAAACCCACCTTTGGGGAAATTAATTTTGTTTTCTAGCATGAAGTCTGATCAGGAGGGCTTGTCTCATCACTACTTTCCTGGCCTTTGCTGTACTCTGGCCTGCTGTTGATTTTACAGTGATTGTAACCACCCCACAATTCTATTTTTTTAAAGACATAAATGTGGGGTGGGGTGACCAGATAAAATCCAGGTCAGGGCTCATGTAACTTTAACAGTTGTAGAGAAAAGGCAATTTCAGCCAGTGTCATTTGTATGCAATTAGTTCCTGGTGAAATTCCCTCTTCATTACAACAGTTAAAGTTGCAGGGGCCCTGCCTTCTTTTGTATATGGTCACTCTATTATAGTGCCTGCACCTTTAACTGTTGTGATGAAGAGGGAATTTCACCAGGAACTAATTGCATACAAATGACACTGGCTGAAATTGCCTTTTCTCTACAACTGTTAAAGTTACATGAGCCCTGACCTGGATTTTATCTGGTCATCCCAATGTGGGGGTACAAATATTTTAGTAAACAAAATCAAATCTGTAATATCCTTTGAACACAGGATATCACAGCACACTTCTGCAGTGAATGTCGTCATCATTCAAAACGGTCTCTCCAGTGTGAATTGATTCGTTTGATTCCACTGTCACGTAGTAAAGGCATATTGAGGTCATTTGACCCATTGCTTCTTGAGGTTCAGTAAAGCTCAGCACATTTCCAAATTTCTACCAGATATACAAGTTTTGTCTCCTTAGAGGTGAATCTCCTACGCCTACCAGTGTTAAGAATACAAATTAGGGTTAAGCCTGAACATCGGCAGGAGACTTGGGATTTGGCAGAGGAAAAAGGTGAAGCTCAGCAGATTTTCCTGTCCTTCTGTAAGCCAACATTTGCACCACTGCTGCCTCTTGAGATTTGGCTCTATTTATCTTGGGGAACTGGCCCACCTGAGTTTTAAATGTATGTTTTCATAAGGACACTCAATGCTGGGCTACAACATCGCTCAATGTCAGCTCTAGCTTATCTCTCTTTATTTCATACTTCACCTAACGTGTCTGTGATTTGGCAGCTTTTGAAGTTGAATGGCAGGGTTAAACGGAACGGCAACGGAAGATGTAGACAGTAGCAAACATTTCCATCATCTTGGCATGCTTGGGTATGGAGATTGTGCGCGAGTGCATGACGGGGAAGTAACATAACTGCACACACGATAGCCAAGGGAAGGAAAGGGAAGAAAAGTATTCTGTAAGGCTTAATGCCTGAACAGGGTACATCAGCACATGTAAGGGCCAACGTTCTGCCCTGCCATCATTGTCCCTAGCCTTCCTGTGCCAAGGGGGGAGGTCTGAAGGGGACTTCTCTTTGCATTCCACTGGGTATGTGCAGGTCTCCTTTAGCTCATACTGCTCAAGCCAGGAATGTTGGGGACTGAGCAGGAAGGGACATGGGGGCTGGGGGCAGGGGTGACATGCATGGCCCACTGGCCCTTGCAGATGTTGCTGTGCCCTGTTCATATATAATGGCTGAACAGGGCTAATATGCCCAGAGATGTGAACTGCAAAGCCTGCCCATCACTACAGCCTTTCTTTACTGATACCATTTACGAGTTCTCTAAAGACCTTGGAGTTTAATATGGAAGACCATTTACTAAGTGAGACTTACACATGAGTAAATTTTAACACCTGGCTGCTATGATCATCAGGAGAGAACTTGTCTGAGCCACATTCTGCAGAGTTCCTTCTGACAGCAACATGACAACAGGCCTTCTTTGTGATGGCACCCCCTCTAGAATTATCTCCTCTCTGTGATGCATCAGGCACTGACTATAATGTGCTTTCAATGTTCATTAAAACTTATTTGTTTAACCTGTGTTTCCCAACCATTGACTGATAGTTTTTTTAAAGCCTTATCATTTGGAGCCTTGTAATCTGTAATACTATTGTGTTTTATAGTGTTTTTATTGCTTTATAATTTACTGTAAACCATTCTGGGATTTTTAAAATGGGAAGAGGTATATACACATTTCAATTAATTAATTAAATAAATAAATAATAAACACAATATTGTAACTTCTGCATATTAGTAACTTCTGCAGCTAATAGTGTTGCGATTCAGAACAGATAAACTGGTCATGTTAGCATTACTGTCCTGCCAAATAGTGAAGAGACCTTTACCACATCCTTACCTGATCAGAAAACTGAAGAAACTGAGGAATGATAACATTTTCCTTATTTCTTGATTGTACAGCAGGTTCTCTAGCAGCTGCACATCTCAGGGTAAACATTCTTATCTGAAGGAATGGACCTCAGGATTGAGAATCAAGGGTCTCCCAATTGTCTGTAAGCAGCAAGCATTATATGTAAGCCAAGCATTATATGGCTTGGGGAAATAATCTGAAACCAAGACTATGATGTCGGAACAACTGAGCCAATGGCAACCAGAGGGGCCAGGATATGTATACCTAGAGAGGGCCATTGTGACATTACAGCAGATAAGTTACCAAGAGAGAGGTTGGAAATTGCTGTAAGAATACAGGGGATGTTCGACAACTCTTGTAACCTGTGGTACAGAAAGATAGCCAGCTAGTATGAAAATAATAGTAACTGTTATGAAAACAGCCAGGAAGCCAATTAGAGTGAGGACAATGCTTCCTACTATCTGTCGAAAGACTTGGTGTGTGTGTGTGTGGGGGGGATGGTCTCACCAGCTGTTGGGACTCCTGGAGTGACATTGCTACTGCCACTAGGACCACAAAACATGCATCATGATCAGTGAAAAGGGTGAGTCAAGTAGGACAAGGTAGGTAATGAACTTGTTTACACCCCTGACCCCACCCCTTTATTTGCAGAACATGTTCATTGGACAGCTTTCAGCTCAGCGCTAGTCAAATGTCTCGGACCTCTTGGTAGCTTTCAATACCGTTGACTATAGTCTCCTCCTGAATTGTCTATTCAGAGTGGGAAATGGGGGCACCATCTGGATGGTCATATCCAAAAGATTCTGGGAAATTATTGCTCTGTTCCATGACAGGTTCTGGTTTATCACAGGACTCTATCTTGTCCCCCATACAGTTTAACATTTACAGGAAGCCGTTGCCACTGTGAGGTCAACTGTGGATTTGTGTTCAGTGTCATTGGTATGTTCTACTTCTCCTTCCTGTTTGATGGTCACTATCATGTGGAGCTCTCCTTGACCCATATTTCTGTTCCTGGGAGATGCGGATATGTATGTGGCATGACATTCTGCTTTGGATCCTAAGACAAGATGTCTTAAGAGAAGAAGTATGCTGAGGTGAATTTCCCCATTCCTTTCACTTTTCTGCAGCCTCCTGTTCTAGAGGGGCCCTTCTGATGAAGTGGGAGGGGGTACAGGGAGCTGCTGGGGGAGGGGGCAATTATTACCCCAAATTGGGCTTGGATCCTAAGATAAGACGACTTAAGGAAGTTCACAGAAGGAAAGCTTCCCACCTCCTCTTCCCAGAAGTTCCATATGCCCCATTCCACATTCTTGAAGCAGGCCATGGCTTGCTTCAAGAGAAATCCACAATAGAATCAAATGAATTCTGATTTCTATGAATCTGACCCCCAGCTTCCACTTTTCCTGGGTTTTCCTGAGTTGCATAAATTCTGTGGACTTGTGGACTTTTAAAAAAAAAACTTTCCAGAATTTTTCACAGATTCAGTCATAGAAAATACAATAAAAATTAAACAGCTGAAAATGTGCCTTTGCCCCATAGGCTAGAGCATGAAAATGCACATTTGGGGGGGGGGGATTGGCACATTTTCACAAGTGAGAATTTGTGCAAATGCAAATTTCTGCAAATTCAGGAAATTGGGGGAAAATCTGATTCTGCCAATGAGCAGATGATGGAACAAAAGGCACCAAGAGTCTGCAAAATGCAGATGGAATGGATTTTACAAAATCCATAATCACTAGCTGTGACCCTTTAGAGAGGCTTCTTAAAGATTGTAGATGGCTGCAGGGGAAGAGAAGAAATATTTCTTCCATGGTTTTCTTAAAGTTAAATTTTTCTTAGGATCTAAACCTCTAAGCTTTCACACTGGCATGTTTGAAACATGCTACAGGGATGCCATCTTTCAGCAACATTAGCATTTCTGTAGGCTGACCATATGAAAAGGAGGACAGGGCTCATGTAACTTTAACAGTTGTAGAGAAAAGGAAATTTCAGCCAGTGTCATTTGTACGCAATTAGTTCCTGGTGAAATTCCCTCTTTATCACAACAGTTAAAGGTGCAGGCACTATACTAGAGTGACCATATCCAAAAGAAGGCAGGGCCCCTGCTACTTTAACTGTTGTGATGAAGAGGGAATTTCACCAGGAACTAATTGTGTACAAATGACATTGGCTGAAATTCCCTTTTCTCTACAACTGTTAAAGTTACATGAGCCCTGTCCTCCTTTTCATATGGTCAGCCTATGTAATATGTATGTCCTGCTTCTTCATGGAAATGTCACCACTGAGGCCCCCAGGAGGATTTCAAGGGATTTCCTCAAGCTCACAAAGACTACAGTGGTAAGGCTGAGACCTGTATATAAAATCAAGGCTTATATACCCAAACTAGGTGTATAGTATTTTTAGTTAAATTAATCTGCTTAGTTTTGATGGAAACAACTGTGTTGTTCTTTCATATTTATGAAGTTACAGCTTTTAGCATAATCCTCATAACAAGATATGTCGAAGTAATAATTTGAGTTCAATAACCTAGTTTAAAGAGACTTGAAAGAAGTCTTTCAGTTATCAGCTAAAGAGGTAGCTGATAATAATAATAACAATAATAATAATTAGGGGTGTGCATCGGATCGGATCCGATCCACGATCCGAATCCGATCCGACCCAAAATCAGGAAAATCCGATCCGATCCGACCAACCTCCGATCCGATCCGATCCGATGAGGTCCGATCCGGATCGGACGCCATTTTGAATGCTTTTTCCCATAGCCAAGTATTGTTTTACAAAAATGCCTATAACGTTTTCATTTTTAAAGATAGAAGGATGAAACTTGGGCACATTGTAGACTGGTTAGGGATAGTTATCTGTGAGAAATTTCCGAAAGATTGGTACATGCATTTTGTGGCAATTAATTTTTTAATAAATACCCAGGAATGCCTATAACTTTGTCATTTTTAAAGTTACACATATGAAACTTTGCCACATTGTAGGAGGTACCTTGGGACCTACGTGTGTGAAATTTCAGAAACATAGGTGCTTGCCTTGTGTGGCAATTAATTTTTGAAACAATGTGGAAAGAAACACCTATAACTTTGTCATTTATAAAGTTACATACATGAAACTTTGCCACATTGTAGGTGGTACCTTGGGACTTATGTGTGTGAAATTTCAGAAACATAGGTGCTTGCCTTGTGTGGCAATTAATTTTTTAATAAATACCCAGGAATGCCTATAACTTTGTCATTTGTAAAGTTACACACATGAAACTTTGCCACATTGTAGGCGGTACCTTGGGACCTATGTGTGTGAAATTTCAAAAACGTAGGTGCTTGGCTTGTATGGCAATTAATTTTAGAAAAATGGGTAGTAGTGGGGTAAATACATTTACACCTCCCACCCGGTCTTCCCCTCCTCCCGCTTCCCGTGAAGAAAAGGAAACACTCTCTCTGGGCATTCCTGGGTATTTATTAAAAAATTAATTGCCACAAAATGCATGCACCAAAATTAATTGCCACAAAACGCATGCACCAATCTTTCGGAAATTTCTCACAGATAACTATCCCTAACCAGTCTACAATGTGCCCAAGTTTCATCCTTCTATCTTTAAAAATGAAAACGTTATAGGCGTTTTTATAAAACAATACTTGGCTATGGGAAAAAGCATTCAAAATGGCGTCCGATCCGGATCGGACATCTGGTCCGATCCGACCAGCCTCCAATCCGATCCGATCCAACCCCCCAGGTCCGATTCCGATCCGCTATCCGATCCGATCCGGGGGGTCAGTGCACATCCCTAATAATAATAATAATATATTTATTTATTTCTTACCTGCCTCTCCCTCCAGATCGAGGCAAGGAACAACATCAATACAAACAATATAAAATACATGAAACTGATTAAAAACATATAAAATTAACACACTATTAAAATCAACCAAGTCTTAAAATTCAACTGGGGGCCGATCTACATACGAGGTTTTTGACGTTTTATAAGGGTTATGAAAAGTCTTTGGGCCACATGACGCACTCCCTATAATGTTGTATATCTGAGGTTTTTTAAAACTCACTTCAGTTATATACAACGGTTTCACTTTTAATAAATCGTTTTAAGTAAAATAATGTGTCCTTCCTTACCGTTTGTGATTCATGGGGGCAGTGCTTCCTTTACTGGTGCCCAAATGCTCAGCAGTTGATTGGTGGGGAAGAAAGAGGAAGTGGACCAGTGAACTACAACACCCACAATTCTTAGCCCTATACTCGCTAGGGAATGACAGAGGAACTAAGAAGGAAGTGGGTGACTAAACTACAACCCCCACAATGCCTTGCCTTAAACTCATTGAAAAAACAAAAGAGAAAGAGACAGGGCAGAACAGTGTGTGACTGCACACACCGCTTTAAAGACTGAAGACTGTTCTCCTGTAATGTGAGTACTTAGTAATGTGGCCTAAGATGTTTTAGAACACACCTATTTGGAACGTTTTAGAATACTTTTTAAAATGTTCCAAAGGATTGTGTAGATTGGCCCTGGGTAGGCCTGCCGGAAGAGATCAGTCTTTATAGCTCTCTTGAATTCTAAAAGACTGGTAAGTTGGTGGAACTCTCCCGGCAGGTTGTTCCACAGTCTGGGAGTGGCAGAAGAGAAGTAACCTAAATGTTTGAGGTCATTGGGGCCATTTATAGTCTCTTGAGCCAATCTGTTATCTTGTGTCATTGCCAAGTGTTAATGCCATGTCTGAAAGAGCACTGAATGATCTCCTACATTTCCCAGCAATTAATAGCTCTAAGTACTGGCTGTAAGATGACAGCAGTAAATGAATATTGTTGACAAATGACAAGGATATTAGTCTTCTCGAATTAAGCAGGACACATTTTAGTACCCAAATCACACACCATGCTAGTTTGAGGAACACAGCACTTCCCTGGACAAAGGACAGCCTGCCTTTCAGTAGGTATTTCATTAGCAAGTTACTTTAGAGTGAAGCTTTAGTTAGGTAGTAGGGTTCACTTGAGCCAGAGTCAAAACCTTGTGTGGTGGCAGTTACACTCTGTGGTGTCGTGGTAAATGTTAAAGTGCAGCTAATGGCTCTTGATTGCCCATTCATGACCAAGCTACCCCCAAATACTTTGCATTACAAAGGGAACATTTTTGTTTTTTTTAATTGCTGGGGAAAATAATTTCCCCTGAGCTTCTGTGAGGGAATAGGTTTGTCTAATTTGACTAATTGTTGGAGATGTCATATGGTTAATGCTTTTTTTATTCAAATGTTCTGGAAATGTCCCAAAGTTGTGTCCTTTTGGGGGGAAGTCATCAGATGGATAAGCTTTGTATTGGAAAGGTCTTTAATATTTTCTGATGTACATGTTCTCTTAAATTATGTACTTGGAATGTAACGCATGGTCAGCATCAATGGATTTTTTTATGCCCTCTTGACTGCTAAAAGACTGATAATGCAACATCAGAGAGATCAAAGCTTACTGCCTATAATGCAATGGATTGAAGACCTATCAACACTAGCAACATTTGAAAAAGTGGTATACAGGTGTCGTTCATGAACGGACATATTTGGATATTTGATCTTTCCTTACTGAAGTTTATGTATAATTTACTCCATTTGAAATGGAGGCCTTTAATGTATGTAGTTAGACTTGCATTTTTGTTTTGTTTTGTTGAGTGAATGTGTATAGAGAGGTTCAAACATTCACATCGAGTTGGGAATGTATGATTATCAAATGTAGACTGATGCAAAGCCACTCTGATCAAAGCTTATATGTGCATTTAATTCTTGGGGTGTGGGTGGGGATTTATAAACATAGTTATGAGCACATTTTAAAGATGCTGTTTAATATAGCAACTTAGGATGGAAGATAACACCATGCCTGTTCGTCGTGGTCTTCCTGCTGGGATTTGACCAAAGGTTTGCCTGAGAATCAGAGTCACATGGACCGTCTTAGCTGAGAAATGTGTTCTCATTCCATGAAAGTAACTGATCCCACCTTAAATTTCAATGCATTATTTTTGCTTGCCAAAGACTGAGTATACTCAGTGCGTCTGGGGGGACATGGAGGAAGGTTCAGCAAGAAGACAACTGTGAGTTTTGAACAATTTACTATCAAGGGCATTGGTGTGAGGCTCCAAATGGTCCCTAACTTCCCATGCTGCTTGCTCCAGCTACAAGAGCAACAAAGCGGTCATTTTCAATTATCATTGGACTTTAAAACATAAACTGTTTTACTCCACTGTCAGCTGCTCAGGAGCCTGGAAAAGAAAATAGCCTGCATTATTGCTAAGTCGCTGTCTTAAATCAAAGGGTGCATTATTTATTTATTTTACCAACCAAAGTCACTTAAATAGTATAGAATTGGATTGTTTCAAATAGTGTTGAAACAATCCAAGTCCCTGTTAAGTGTGAAAAAGTTAAACTCTTAGCAGCCTGGTAGTAAATTTAACAGAAGATACAGATACCCATCTATGTTGGTTGTCAAATTATTGAACACTTCTCAAGGAGAACTGGTGAGAATATCAGCCCCGGTCCAGAGAAAGTTAGTTTTCAGGATTTGAGTGCTTAGCTCTTCGAAGTCTGGGTTTGAATCCCTGTGTATTCAACAGTGTTTGTGGCTGATTTAGGGTTGCTACCTCTTTTTTTGTGACAGGCTCCTCATCTTTAACAGCTACAAGGCAGTCAGACATGACACATTCCTCTCTGTGCTGGGAATGACTGTACCCATTTTTTATTTGGTACTTTTTTAAGAACTTGGCAAAATTTGCACATTTCTTATGAACAGGGTGGAAATAACTTGATTTAAAATTATGAATGTGGGAGAATTTGGAACTGATAGATTTGTTTATCTCTAGCTTATGATTCATTCATTCATTCACTCATTCATTTTATGTATATGTATACACTTTTCTACCCAAAATTGGCACTCATTGAGCACTCAAGTTAACTTGCAACTAACTTTATTTTAGTTTGTTTCTATGGGACTTTTTGTTGCAACTAACTTTTCCTATTGATTTAATTGATGATAAACTTTCTATGGATTGTGGTCATTATTTCCTTGTTTTAAAGACAAGTGTTCATTGAATCATTCATGGCAATTCATTCAGAAGAAAGGACATGGTCCAGCTTATTTCAAAAAATTGTCTCCCTCCATTCGAACCTGCCAAAAAACTTTGTTCCACTTTTAAGTGTTTTGGGTCTTTCTGTGGTCAGGCATGCAGCAAATGGATACTGACACAGTGCCTTTTCAGTTGTGGCACCCAGTATTTGGAACAGCCTCCCAAAAGAGGTCCACATGCCCCCATTTCTGCTCAATATTAGATGTGCAGTAAAGTGGGTTTTATTCCAGTGGTCTTCCCCCAGCCCTGAATACTGCTCTTAAGAGAAACTTATACTGTTACTGCCTTTTTATTTTTATTCTGTCTTCATAGAATGTATGCTGTATTCTTTGTTATTGCGTGTGTATGTATGTGTGTGTGTGTGTGTGTGTGTGTATATATATATATATATATATATATTTGTAAGCCTTTAAAAAATTTCAACATTGCCGTTATTTATTCTACAATATGCATTAAACCCTGTAGGACTAATTATGGCAATTTAAAATGTCGGTATCAAAATATGGATTTTTTCACATTTGGACCAGTATTGCGACTACTATATCATGATGCTCTTCTTGTCATACAAGGAAACTTTTCAGGAGTCATGAAAAGCACATCAAATCATGAAGGCTTGCATATTTACAACATTTCAAACCTATGCTGACTATTCATAGCACTTCTCACTCTTGTTCACATTGTCAACTCAGCTGCCACCTCATGAGCATTAATACTGGAGGAGAAAATACGGCAGGGACTGAGAAAACAAATATGTGATAAGTACCGATAATGCTGTGATGTTAGTTTATTTTCCCCTTGATTTAAACTCTAATCTGCTCTAGAGGGTAGATAAACATCAGAGATCTGTGCTTCAGCACTAAATCTGATTAAACAGAAAATCTTGCCACTTGGAAATATCACTGCCGGAAGGAAGCCGGGACCATATTGAAGCTTTCATTTTGTACGTGTGTGATCTGAGAGATTATTAGGTATTTATGAAATGCATTCTTCCTCTGCTGATTGACATTGTGTATCACATTGGTAGAGAGGTGTGAGAATGGGTGGGACAAACTAAAGAGAACCCTGCCCTAGGGATGGGAGAATCAGGGGTGCTTGAGCTTGCTGAAATTCTCCAAACCTTACTCCAAAGCTCAATTTGGCTCTTTCCCATTCTTGTATGTAACCTTTTCCCCCATTTTGTTCAAAAAAGAAAAGTGCACATTTTTCAAAAGTGTGCATTCCTACACTGAGTAAAGCATGAAAATGTGCAACTTTAAAATGTGCAGCTTTAAAATGTGCAACTGAAAGTGTGCAATTTTAAATGTGTGCATTTTTAGAGGCTGCCACTCAGTGATAGAGCACATGCTTTGCATGCAGAATGTCTCCAGGTAGGGCTGGAAAAAAACCCTGCATGTAAACCTGGAAAGCCATTGCTGCCAGTCAGTGTTGGCAAAACTGGGTTAGAAGGACCAATGGTCTGACTCACTATAAGGCAGCTTCATTCCTAAGAACCTCCTTAGAGGCCAATACCCTGCCAAATAAGTTGAGGTGGATGGATGGCTACTATAGAGAAGGCCTTTTCAGTGGTGGCACCCCAATTGTGGAATGCCCACTTGAGAGAGTCTCACTTGGCACCTACATGATGATGGTCTTTTCAATACCACTTTATTTTCAACAGGCTTTTTAGCCCTTCTATTTTAAAAACTGCATTAGTGTATGCTAGCTGGGAGATGCTGAGAATTATAAGACTTTATTTCTGTCTAAATACACAGGACTATGCCCTTAGTAATGTTTCCCATTAAGAAATTCATGCTCACACTGGTATTCCGTTTCCTAGTGGCCATTTTGCCTCATAGGCTTTCAGAATTGAGAACCCCAACCTCTGGTGACATCACAGTTGGGTTCTGTCTTCTGACCCAGAGGAGGTACTGTTCTTGCATGTTAAAACTGCCCTCTGGACTTGTTGAAGAGCAGACATTTACGGTACTGACATTTCATTTTAATTAATCTTAAATTCTCTCCACAGTGGGACTGGAAATCAAAGAGTGTCCTAAAATTAATATTAGATAATAAGTTATACTGCTCCTGCTCTTCAGTAAGAAAATATTCATCTATTATTTTCTTTTTACCAATAAAGGAAAAGATTGAAAAGCCACAGTTCATCCTCAACTTGAAAGGTACTCCCACCCCCACCTAATATTAGAAAGATTTTGTTAACATTCAAAAATCAACGTATTTAAGAATACTCAAACCATTTAATCATATGCATGTACTTTTTATAAATTCCTTGCTATTGAAAAGATACACAAAATCTGTAATCTCTAATGAGGATAATTCATGGTCTATGTAAACACAGCTAAGTGATACTAATTTGCATATGCATATCTAGAAGGCTCATTAGAGATCTCCAAAGTTTGCATATTAAAAAGGAACCCAAAATAGTCATCTAGTTATAATTTCATCCATAGTAATGTATAAGAATATCCTGTATCTCCTAAGATTTGTAGCTGTGATGAAGGCTATCCAATGCTTGTGTAAAATATATTATTCTGTACTATTTTTATTATTTATTTATTTATTTCATTTCTAACCCGCCTCTCCATCTAGATCGAGGCGGGGAACAACACTAAATATAAATTTAAAAACAATAAAATAGATAAACCATTAAAACAGATAAAAACAAATACATTATTAAAAACATCTTAAAATTAAACTGGATAGGCCTGCCGGAAGAGAGCAGTCTTCACGGCTTTCTTAAATTCCAGAAGAACTAGATATAAGACCCCATAGGGAAGAGGTGGGCAACTGGGCTGGGGGGCATTTTTGCAAATCAATCCCCTCCATGGGTCACAGTCCATGGGGTGACATATGGGTAGGGTGACCAGATAAAATCCAGGTCAGGGCTCCTGTAACTTTAACAGTTGTAGAGAAAAGGGAATTTCAGCCAGTGTCATTTGTATGCAATTGGTTCCTGGTGAAATTCCCTCTTCATCACAACTGTTAAAGTTGCAGGGGCCTTGCCTTCTTTTGTATATGGTCACTCTAGTATAGTGCCTGCACCTTTAACTGTTGTGATGAAGAGGGAATTTCACCAGGAACTAATTGCATACAAATGACACTGGCTGAAATTCCCTTTTCTCTACAACTGTTAAAGTTACAGGAGCCCTGACCTGGATTTTATCTGGTCAGCCTACATATGGGCTATGCCCCAAGTTGTTTAAAAAGAGAAAACAGCAAGTTTGCTGCTGAAATTCACCGGCAAACCACTTTGTAGCACTACAAAGCAGGACAAGTAGTAGAAATATCTTGTTTCCAAGCTAAATTTAACTGTTTTGGTTAGGCTGACCATATGAAAAGGAGGACAGGGCTCCTGTAACTTTAACAGTTGCAGAGAAAAGGGGATGTCAGCCGGCATCATTTGTATGCAATTAGTACCTGGTGAAATTCCCTCTTCATCACAATAATTAAAGTTGCAGGCACTATACTAGAGTGACCACATACAAAAGAGGGCAGGGCCCCTGCAGCTTTAACTGTTGTAATGAAGAGGGAATTTCACCAGGTACGAATTGCATACAAATGACACTGGCTGAAATTCCCCTTTCTCTGCAACTGTTAAAGTTACAGGAGCCCTCCTTCTCATATGGTCACCCTAGTTTTGGTGCTTGATAGTGGCTAAGGGTACCATAGTGGCTAAGGGAGCAGTGAGTGGTGATTGGGGGCCACAATGGGAGGGGGGAGTTCATGCATGCGGCCCATGGGTCATGTGTTGCTTATCCCTGCCATTGGGTGTTTCAGCCATCCATTTGTTCTGGAGCTAAGGAGACTCAAGCAGGGATGTTGGCCCACTGATTTGCTCTTCATTTGCTTTTATTTGCTTTTTGGAGATTGTATCCTTGTGATCATATCCTGCAGCACTCTTTGCTTCAACTTATCTGGATCTCCCATGGTGCTCTAGGACTCAGATAACTTTGGGTTTAGGCCACTCCCACTAATAATTTTACTACTTAGGTCCTACTCAAAACACGTGTGTTCCTTAATTTCATTCTGCAAAACCTGAGAGGTCTGCTCCCTCACTGATTCATGTCCTCTGCTTCCAAAGAATGGCTACCTCACTGATCTTGGAAGTATGGTTGCTAATGAGATTTGGACACCAAAATCTAATGATTCCTTCCTTTATAATAAAACTAAAGGCTATTTCTGCTAATGGGTCTGGGGAGTGGTAAAGTTAGGGACATCCCTGACTATAACTACAGGTCTCACCAGCCACTGGGGTCCACCAGCAGATATTCCTGGCCAGTGGCTTAGAGACTTAGAGTTGGCTTTGGCCAACTGTTGGCTAACCCTTTAACATCTATTGCTGTATAATGTATATTAAATCCCAGCTGGCCATTTTGATACTTCTTTTTTCAAATTTTTTTTTCCAAACATAAAAAACATTTAACACATACACCTTACCTACACCCACCAACAACAAAAATTACATAAAACAAACATCATTAAAATGGACTTCCGAATTTCCTCATTTTCTTAATAATTTGTCAAAATAAGCCAAAATAAGCCTAAATAGTGAGTGAAGTTTCCTCTCCTGTATTTCTTTAACAGATGTTTTCTTCCAGTTCAGTCACTAAATCCACTTGCAAATATGTCCTTTCCTTCTCTTTCTGTTAGAAAACACCATTGGTTTCCACCATTTTGATACTTCTGAATTAGGAGAGACTCATGTTACAATTTGCCTACCAAGCAATAGCAGGCCAACTGTGTGGTCACACCAAATAAAGGAAAGGACCTTAGAGCAGCCTTCCCTAATCTGGGCCCCTCCAGATATTTTGGACTATAGCTCAGACCATTCCTGACCATTGGCCATTCTTGCTGGGGCTACTGACAGAGGTCTAATAGAGCCAGGTCTCATAGGGATGCAGCACCAGCACTTTGTTACTAGCAGGGATGCTGACATCTGCCACTCTCCTCAGAATTCTGTGTTCCCTCTGAGTTTAGCCACAATTATCACAGTACCCAGAGGGGGGGATGAGTTTCCCCAACTGCAATATACTGTTCCCTGATGTAAAACAAAGTCTTTTATGGTGGCTTGATCTTGAATGGGCAATTACGTCCTCTGGGGATTTTCCTAAACTGCCCTGTTCAGCATTTCATAGGCCCTGGATTGAAGGCTCACACAGTCGTGGGCCTCTTGTGAGACCCTTTGAGATATCAAGCAGCAGGTTTCCCCTCATAAGATCCAGCGAGATAGGTGAAAAAAGCTAGGATGCCCCCAACATTGCAAATGTCTCTGAAACTTCAAGCCCTCCTGGTGAGTCTGCCCTCCTGTGTTGTAGCCAAATCTTTCCTTTCCAGTTTACTCCAGAGGGTAGATCAGATGACCTCCTTTCCTAAGCTCCCCAATAATTAGGCAAGGAGTTGCCTCTTATAAAGGACTTCTGGAGTCAGATCTAACTTAGGAGCATTCTGATCTTCATAAGCAGTCTTAGCTCAGTCCCGAATAACGATTTTAAGGGGAAAAGCATTGAAACATAGTCCTGATTCAGATAATAATCTTAACCATGCAATGAGAGTGAAAGGTTCGGTTTTTGATTTTCACTAACCACTACTTCCTGTTGTGTGTGAATTCAGAGATTAACACTACATTAATAGCAATCTACAATTTGATCCTGGTTTATTTTAAGTATCTAAAGTTAGGTTAGACTGCAGTTTCCTGGGTTTGTAAGTAGCAAGAAACTAGATTTGTCAAAGGTGGAAGCTTTCACTTTCCTCCTCTCACACAATAGGGAGGAGAAGGACTGGTTGCATACAGACCCTCGGAAACTTGCTGTGGCTTTTTCCTGGTCATATGAATCAGGGGTGGGAAACTTTTTCCCATCAAGGGCTGCATTCCCTTGGGGGGCAATTCAATAGGGGCCACATGCTGGTGGTATGAGGGGTCAGAGCCAAAAACGGACAGGGGCATGCCCACCCCTCTCTCTTTCTTCCCCCTTCTTCCTCCTCACTCTTCTTCCCCGCCCAGCAGGCTGACACAGGAGAAAGAGATCCCTCTAGCCAGAATCAAAATTGATCTCTTACAAAAGACTTTTGCGATTAGGTATGAACTGCATAACGCTCTTCAGGGTTTGGAGGAATGTGAACTCAAATTATATAATGTGATCATTGATAACAATTTTATTAGCTTAAATAATTAAATGCCTTGGAGATGTGATTATGAGTTATTTTAATGTCCCATTGATAAATATAAAGGGCTGCTTAGGCCATGATTTTAGGAGAGTTTAATAAAGTTACTGACATTTGTATATAAAGTCCTAAAGAATGACTTCCAGTCATTTGTGATAAGATACTAGAGTGAATGAAAAGGTTTGGCTTAGGTGGAGACAGTTATTAAGCTGCTTATTATAATCCTGCTTAAATAATTTAGAATTATGTATATTTGCATGTAAATGTTGTTGCATAATCATTTGAGTACAAAGATGCCAGTCACTGCTGAATTCTTCGTAGCATGTTTTTATCTAGTTAAAGTCCTCCTGGAGAAATACCACCTTCTCTTGAATTGCTGTAGGTTTTCACAAAAGGAAAGAAGCCCATTAATGAATGATGCTTTGTTGGGAACTGATAGGATTTCTGAGTCTTGACCCAGTGTACAATTGCTGCCATGGAAAACAAAAGGGAAGCAATTACCTCCTTCTACAGTGTTTTATAACACAGGACATTTTTTTTAAGGGCAGAAAATATTTTGTGTGCATCTATTTAACAGTACAAGTGGAAAGGAGGAAGGCCTTTTGGGAATTAGAGAGAAGGATTGCTATAAATATTCCTCAGTCCAGTATCTTGATGTATCAACATATAAATGCTTAATTAGGATCAGGGCTGTATCTGCTCTCATGCCTGCATCTCATCTTATGGCATAAGGTCCATAATACAGTGTGAGCATTAAGTAGAATGGCAGCCGACCAATACCAATAGCACTGAATGGCACTACATGGCACTCTACCAATACTGATGGAACCAATGACACTGAATGGCACCCTACCAATATGGATGGTCTGAATGGCTCCGTACCAATGGCAATTGGTCCAAATGGCACCCTACTAATACCAATGGAACTAATGACACTGAATGGCACCCTATCAATATGAATGGTCTGAATGGCACCCTACCAGTAGCACTTGGTTCAAATGACACCCTACCAATACGAATGGCACCCTACCAATATGTGTTGTGGCCTGCCAGGCGTTTGCCTACCCCTCTTATTTTGTAACCCAGGGAAAGAGTCATAGCTCATGTTTTGTTTGCAAAAGGTCTGAGGTTCAGTCTTTGGGATCTCTAGGTAGAGCTAGAAAAGGCTCCTATGTGCAACCACGAGGAACCCCTCCTGGTTTCATGTAGACACTGCTGAGTTAGATGGATAATAATCTGACTTGATATAAGGCAGTTTCCTGTATTCCTAACTCCAAGCAGAGAGCAAAAAAGGGTTATAGAGCCTCAGATGGGATATATTCACACACATATAGTGTATACACACCTGCCAATTAGGGATGGACAAATCTGTCAGTTTCACTTTCTCCCACATTCAAAGTGTTTAAATCTCAAGTCCTTTTTCCATCCCAGATATGAAGTAATTTTGTTAAATTGTTCTCAAAAACAAACTGAAATGACATTCTCACCCATCCCTACCGATGGGCCACCATAGGGTGACCATATGAAAAGGAGGACAGGACATCTTTATTGAAAAGGGAATTTCAGTGGGTGTCATTTGTATGCATACAGCACCTGGTGAAATTCCCTCTTCCTCACAACAGTTAAAGCTGCAGGAACCTTGCCCTCTTGACCAGATACAAAAGAAGGCAGGGCTCCTGCAGCTTTAACTGTTGTGACGAAGAGGGAATTTCACCAGGTGCTGCATGCATACAAATGACATTGGCTGACAGTTCCTTTTCTATACAACCATTAAAGATACAGGAGCCCTGTCTTCCTTTTCATATGGTCACTGAAGGCCACCATACCTTGGTGATGTGATGTGCTGTGTTCAGTTTGGTATTCCTCAAGCAGGTTTGCCAAAGTTTGAAAGCAAATCATCTGATATCTGGGTGAGCTGTGGCAGCAGAGCTCAGAGTGAGTCTGGAGGCAGGCCTGGAGGCAGAGCTCAGTAAACAATAAAGTCCTGTCTATCACTCAGGGCATATAGCTTAATTTACAACACACACACCCTGCCACTTTCCCCTTGTTTTTCTGGCAAGGACATTCTTTTCTGGCTTCTTGATACCTCTCCAAACTATGCGAGCCTGTTGGTGCTCTGGAGAGATACATCAATTAATAACGTTATGAAGTCTCCACAATATACTGGTAAAGACAGTGTTGTGTATATATTCTGCCCTCTGCACGCTATGCAGATTAACTGACATCTGAACATCCGAAAAAAAGGGAATGGAAAGTTCTATTCAATTTTCTTGCAATGTTCACCTCCTGTCCCTCTTCCTTAGATAACACACCCAAGAAAATCAGAGTGTATGTTTTAATATATGCACACTCACAGCCTATTCCTAAAAGTGTGACAGAAATCAAAACATTATGCATTTCGTAGTAGCTAAACACTATGTGCCCAAGCACTCATGCCAGGCTAGAGACAGGCACAATCGGGAAACTCTCTTTTCCTGAAAGTTGTAGGTAATTTTGATGAGAGGTGTTCTTATCTTCATTCTATTATTGCTTCTAGCCATAGCTTTTGCAGTATTTTGTATTGCTTTAAAAAACCAGCTGAGGATATTTTGGTGTCTGAGGCAAATGGCACCTCTGATTGTGAATCATCATCATCGTCATCAATAAACTAGCAATTTGCTGTCCTTTAAAGATACTCTCAAATCTCTCATGTGAGGCATGCTGCCTCATCCTTCCTTTTAGTAGGGCTGGCTCTGTGTAAGGTAGGGTGACCATATGAAAAGGAGGACAGGGCTCCTGTATCTTTAACAGTTGCAAAGGACAGGGAATTTCAGCAGGTGTTGTTTGTATGCATACATAACCTGGTGGAATTCCCTCTTCATCACAACAGTTAAAGCTGCAGGAGCCCTGTCCTCTTGACCATGTACAAAAGAGGGCAGGGCTTCTGCAGCTTTAACTTTGTGATGTAGAGGGAATTTCTCCAGGTTCTGCTTATATACCAATGACACCTGCTGAAATTCCCTTTTCTAAACAAATGATAAAGATACTGGAGCCTTGTCCTCCTTTTCATATGGTCAGCCTATGTAAGGACCATCCTGTTAAATCCATTCTGTCTGTGTTTTGCAGTCAGCCATCTTTCGTTCCTGTCATCTGTTCATTGACAGGATCAGGGTTTTTTTTAGGGATAAACAAGAGTTTTGTCCCTATTTGTAAATGTGCACTCATGCAAATGCCCTACCCTCAAGTTAAAAACAACAACACCAATTCACAAGTGCACAGAATCTGTATGACATTGAAAAAGCTCCGAATCTGAGTTAGGATTTCTATGAGTGTAACTCATTTGAATCTAGGGTGACCAGATAAAATCCAGGTCAGGGCTCATGTAACTTTAACAGTTGTACAGAAAAGAGAATTTCAGCCAGTGTCATTTGTATGCAATTAGTTCCTGGTGAAATTCCCTCTTCATCACAACAGTTAAAGTTGCAGGGGCCCTGCCTTCTTTTGTATATGGTCACTCTAGTATAGTGCATGCACCGTTAACTGTTATGATGAAGAGGGAATTTAACCAGGAACTAATTGCATACAAATGGCTCTGGCTGAAATTCCCTTTTCACTACAACTGTTAAAGTTACATGAGCCCTGACCTGGATTTTATCTGGTCACCCTATTTGAATCTCCAACATTTCTAGCCATGTGTGCTTCAAAAACCTAAAAATAGCTTCTTGGGAAGCAACACTAGAACAGAATGAATGAGAAACGATGCTTCTACGGTACCATCTTCAGCTCTCTCTAAAAAATGCTATCTTCTTACAACCCAAATCTTTATTGTTCAACTTCATAAATTCTAATCTAGCTATCTCATGCTTAGCTTGCTGGCAAAAGAGCTGAGACTTGCTTACAAGAGATTACATCTGAACTATATAGCACCTCAAATGTACGAGGTTTTATCTTAACCTACCCTAACCCCCTCAGCAGAAAGCTCTATTTCGGTTACCTTGCAGAGGACCTTTCTTGTAAAGTGCCTGGCTTATGGTCTAACAAGTGCATCCCTTGGCAAGCTTTCTTAAATTGCCAGAAATATTGGGAGTGCCAGGGAAGATATAATCGGCCAGAATAAAGGTAATACTGGGAATTTGGGTTTGAAAAAGGAAAGGAAGCTGTCTTGTAAACTACTTTGGTTGGCCTCAGAAATATGACAGAGAAATAGGGTGACCATATGGAAAGGAAGACAGGGCTCCTGTATCTTTAATAGTTGCATAGAAAAGGCAATTTCAGCAGGTGTCATTGGTATGCATGCAGCATGTGGAGAAATTCCCTCTTCATCACCACATTTAAAGCTGCAAGAGCTCTGCCCTCTTGACCAGATACAAAAAAGGGCAGGGCTCCTGCAACTTTAACTGTTGTGATGAAGAGGGAAATTCACCAGGTGATACATGCATACAAATGACAGCTGCTGAAATTCCTTTTTCCATACAACTGTTAAAGATACAGGAGCCCTGTCCTCCTTTCCATATGGTCACCCTATGCATTCCTTGCTGTGGGTGGTTTCTTGGATCTGTGGCGGGTCTGGAAGCATCTCCACAGACAGCTCTGCAGCCTTCGTCTCCATGGCTGTCTGAAAACCAAAATTAAGAAATACATTAGAAATGTGTACCAGTGCATGGAACTTTCCTTGTTTCTGGGTTATTTCTGCCTCATTAAGAAATAGCATCCGGTATTCAGAAATGTTTATCTGCAAAAGTGGATGTGTAAATTTTGCAAGGATAACATCTGCTAAATGGTTGATTTGCAAGTTACTTTACAACCTAGCACATACGTACCAAATTTGAGATCGATCCTTCCAACCCTCAATTTTATATGAATTTATTAAAGATCGTTTCAGTTCTGACAGATCAGAATGAGAGCTCACCACGTGCTTTCATTCAGACCTGTCAGAACGAAAACGATCTTTAAAAAAAATCATATAAAATCGAGGGTTGGAGGGATCGATCTCAAATTTCATACACACACTTAGGCATACCCCATAAGCACTGTGACCATGTTTCAAGCCTCTAACTTTTAAAATACAGAAGTTATAGGTATATTCATATGGCAGTCCGATAAAACGATAAAACCGCCCGATACACATCCCTACTGCAGTGACATCTTAGAAGGTTCTGACAAAGAGACTCTTCTTGGCTTCACAAACGTTTCTTTGGGTCACAATGGCTTCTGATTCAACATTCCCTGTACAAAGGAGATGTGGAGCACTTGGCCGTATTTCTTACTGTGAAGAAAGTAAACGAAGGGTGATTGATCTAGCTCTATGCCACAAAAAAATTATTGTGTCGTGCTTTTACACATTTCAGCTTGTTTTGAAAACCATCCTGAAAATAGTGACTTGGGGCTTGAGTCTCTCAGTATTTTTGACCACACTGTTGGGATTGTATACTAAAGGAGTTTGGTGGTAACAGCATCATATCATCCGTAAAGCCAAATCCTTTGGAGTGTTTTTTTACTTGAAGGTGAGCTCAGTGGACTTACTTGAGAGTATGTCTGCTAAGGAATGCAGCCTTAGGCTGCAATCCCATACTAACTCAGCCTTGGGAGTCAGCTCCCATTGAGCTCAATGAAACTTACTTCTGAGTAGACCTGTAGAGAATTGCAGTCACATTTCAGAAGGCTGGTTTGTCTGAAATCCCTAGCCACTCTCTACCCATTGCTCTGAAATCTACGGCAGAGCATCACATGGCCCGTCTTACACCATCAGTTTTATACGAAGGTCTATTCCCTTAGCCAAATCCACAGTACAATGCTGTTTATTACAGTGTTTTCTTGATCAAGCATAACACCCCCCCCCCCCAATCCAATAACTATCAGGGCACAGTTTTAAATATGCATGCTGATTTATAGCAAACAAAGTGAAAGAAATCATTATCTAGATTCTGTAAACATTTTTGATGAGCACCAAAAATGCATGGATGTTTCAACTGTGTAATTTGGGATGAAAAACTAGATCTGTTATGATTTATATTTTGCAAGATACGTTACTGTGAAAATGCACCCAGGGCATCCATTTTCTATACTGGGACTTATTTTTTATACTCTGTTTTCTTGAATTATAGTGGACTTTACCTTCCCCACAGAGAACTCTGTCTAAACTTTCATAACAATGAAAAGCAATGTGGTTTATTTACTGGCTCATACTAGGTGGTCTGCTTCCGCAGAGGGAATTTGTCTTTCAGTATTTTCTGTGACAATGCTTTAAATAACCGGCAAGGTTCATGCTACAGCAATTTTACTACTGTGTAGAAAAGATAGAAATAGGAGTTATCCCATATTGAGAATATGTAGGGATATGTCAGAATGGGAAAATGGAGTAGAATTGGCATTCTGGTGCACTCATTCCTAAAATCAATGCACAAATCGATGCACAGAAACAGTACATTTGTGCATGAATCATCACACATAGTTTGAAATTTGTGGTGACAGTTCACACACTGCTGTTAAGTATTGGAGGCAGGGGTGAGAATTAAGGATGGATGATTTCAGTTTCTTCCATTTTCACATTTTTCCAATCTTAAATTTGATTCATCCCAAACTGAGATTTTTTAAAAAATTCGCATGAAAATGACTACGCATTCTCCTAAAACACGCATTTTGGTACACATTTTTGGTTAATAGACACATTTTTGAAAGCAATTTTCCTAATAGATTGCATTTTGCATGTTATATTCATGAAAATATTTTTCTCTGTGCACTTTCCCTATTAAATACATTTCCATGCATATTTTCATTGGCGAACTCCATTGCAAATTTTGGAGAAGTGCAAATTTCAAAGGATAACTGAATTTTGTTTCACAGTTTGGTTGAAAAGTGTGAAATGAAACTTAAAAATAAAAACCAAACAGGTTTTACCCCCCCCCCCCCATGCCTTGTGAACATGTAAAAGTCAACCAAACCCTGCCCAGGCATCCTTAAGGAAAGACTAGTCACCCTGCTGGCATAACCTGCCCCACTTCCACATAGTCACAGACGAAATGAAAATGTACATGGTAAGAAACGGACATAAAGAGGCAAATTTGCTGTGAACAACACGAACAGCTGCATAAAAGACACAAATAGCATATAACATGGTTGCAAAATTTCTAATATTTTCAGCTTAAGACCAGATAAATACACACAAGACAACCTTGCAAATATTAGTATTAGTATTTTGTATTAAATTACATCGGGAAGAAGCTGTCTGTATATGGACAGCCTATTTTGGATTCTGGGATAAATAAATTCTCAGGCAAATTCTCCTAGCCTGAGTTTAATTCTTAATGTTAAAATTTATATTCAAATGTAATTATTTATTTTATTAAACACAAACACACACACACCTTCAGGTCAAATTTCTAAAGAGGAATGTGATTGATTTTTAAAAAATTCTGCAAGTCACTTTGAATTCTGAAACTTCTCTGAATTTTGAACGTATGTGAAATTTCATTTCATCTTTAAGGAGCAGCGAATAACTTTGGGGTCAGTTTTAATGTAATATTTCATGCAACAAGCCTTTGAAACCACCCAGTTAGCACTGACATATGGAAAGTTACAACATTGTTGATTGTTCTCCAAGTAACATTTGTAAATTATTCTAAGAGCTGGACTGGAGAATCCTCACATGAATTCAAACTTCAGGGTATACTGGAAATGTCCCTGTAGAACTGCTACTTGTTTATGAGACATATCATTCAGAACAACAAATAAGCCCTAGATAATGTTACAAGACGGGCAGCTTACTGGATGTAGAAAGCATATTTCAAAGTCCTAGTGAAAATATCAATCATTCAAATGTAGATGAGTGATCACATAAATCACACTGGCCAGAAAGGGCAAGTTTAACATGTCAGCAAGTATCACACATAGAAAGTTTGTGTGTCTGCATTTATGAGTTTATTGTTGGATTGATCGCTTATGCAATTTATGTTTACTGTCAAAGGAGAATGTCTTTTTTGTTTTGGGAGTTAATCCTAGTTAATGTAAAATCAATCTTTGAATATCATCAGAGAAGCATGTAGATAAGGTGGGCTAGTTGTAGGCCAAAATGCCTGAAGGGCCACACTCTGCCCACTTCTGAGGTAAGGGTTGATTTGTTCAACCATTTTGATAGGTATCTAGAGATTGTGTCTTGTCTTGGTCGTAAACCATTATTTTTCCTAGCTGGCTATGAAGTCCAATCACTCTGTAATACTAACTGTAACAGTAAGATAATTTTGAGACTAATTGACCATTATATGTCACACTTTGGACTAAATCCATAGCTACTTATGGATTTCGTCCACAGTTCCAACTATAACAAACACGTTTGGGGGTTTGTTGGTTCAGGAAAATTAATTTGTTATATAGCATTTGTGGGTGTGGGTGTGTGGGTGTATTTAATAAAGGTTTTGCTGCTAAAAAGGACCATTTGAATGCCTAGTTTAAATTCCTTTCTTATAAGTTTATAGTACAAAAGTAAGGAAGGAATAACAAGTTTTCCAAGAACAAACAGTTCTGTTGTGCCTCAAAAAAATTTAAATTTTGTTTTTATTGTGAAATTTCAATCACAGAGAGAGAGAGAGAGAGAGAAGAGAATATTCTTTATATTCATATATATGTAAAGAAAGAAGGGGGAAGAGAAAAGAGAAAAATATATACATACATGAAAATACAACTTTCTAGCAATTAGAGATAAGCTTCAACAAAAGTGACCCAGATATCCAAATAAGTGATACCTCAATGATTACTCATTTGTGTGTCAAGAGTTTTCATGGACTAGAGGCTCACCCCCCGAGATGATTTTATAAATAGCATTTTTTCCTGTTTGCATTCTTTCCATTGTATTTCTCTCCTTCATACACAGTTGGATGGATCTATATTGGGAAGTTGGGAAAGCCATTATTTACCCTGACCACTAATAATGCATTGGCATGGGAGTGAGTGTTCCCACTGTTGGCAGAGCATCCGGAATGCTGGTTTAGCCTTCAGATGTAATGAGGCATACAGTAATAGGATCACTGAAGTAAATAATGTGCTTCATAGCCCACTCCTGCTGTAATATTAAAAGGAGACAGATTCATCTAGTTTGCACTCCATGCTCCACTGAGTAGGTAGCTAGATTTCTCTTTAGAACTCCCCAGCCAAACTCCCCCAAGCAGAGACAGCATAAATATCAAATCCACCTCACACATATATGAAATGTTAAAGTAATAGTTTTGTACATCTCATGGATTGGTGGTAGTTCTCTGCAGAACAAAAAATATTTTAAATAGAAAGCAGAGAGGTACAATGATTATTTCTACAAATATTTGGTTGGATCTAGACTTAGTCATGCTTAGAGTTGGATCTGTCAAAATCAGAGAAGAACTTGTCCCATTGATTACAAGGGATCTACTTTAAGCATGACTACATCCATCCCAATGAACTGGATTTCTCTATGGAATTGTTTTTGAATAGAGGAAGGGTTGCAGTTCAGTTGTAGAGCGCATACTGTGCATGCAATGGGTTGAGTTTCATTCCCCAGCATCTCCAGATAGGGTTGGAAAAGGCTCTGTTTTGAAATCCTGGAAACCAAGAGTCTGACTCAATATAAGATAGCTTCCTATGTTCCTAAACTCCAGAATCCACATGACTCTCTTGAACGCTTATGCCCATTGGTAGATAAATAGCATACTAATCTGTGCTATTTTTCTCATCATTTCTTTGCATTTCTTTCAGGCAGCAGCAAAGAATACATACCTTTCAAGACTGGGATTTCTATCATTTTTAATAGGGATGTGCACTGACCCCCCGGATCGGATTGGATAGCGGATCGGAATCGGACCTGGGGGGTTGGATCGGATCGGATCGGAGGATGGTCGGATCGGATTGGACCGGATGTCCGATCCGGATCGGACGCCATTTTGAATGCTTTTTCCCATAGCCAAGTATTGTTTTACAAAAACACCTATAACTTTTTCATTTTTAAAGATAGAAGGATGAAACTTGGGCACATTATACACTGGTTAGGGACAGTTATCTGTGAGAAATTTCAGAAAGATTGGTGCATGCGTTTTGTGGCAATTAATTTTTTAATAAATACCCAGGAATGCCTATAACTTTGTCATTTTTAAAGTTACACACATGAAACTTTGCCACTTTGTAGGTGGTACCTTGGGACCTATGTGTGTAAAATTTCAAAAACGTAGGTGCTTGCCTTGTATGGCAATTAATTTTAGAAAAATGGGTAGTAGTGGGGTAAATACATTTATGCCTCCCATTTTTTTATTTTTAAAGATACAAACAGGAAACATGGGCACATTACAGGGAACACTTCACTTGATATGTGTGTAAAATTTCAGAATGATAGGTCCAGGCATGTGGTGGCTACGAATTTTTTAGATTAAAAGTTATAAACGTTTTTCCACAGAGGCTGGGGCTGTCAATTGCACCCTCCCGCCTCCCGGGAAGAAGAAGGAAACACTTTCTCTCATCTCTTTGATCGTTGCACGCTTGCATGTGGTGGCAAGGTGTCTGCACACACCACTTTGAAGACTGTAGAAAATTTCTCCTGTAACGATCCTAGCGAGAGAGAGAGTGATCCTAGGCTCAGCCGTTCTGCTTGAGTGAAAGTATCAAAGCAGACATGAGCCAAGTGCTACTTTGTTTCTCCTTTTGTAATGGATACTAGCTCAGTTGCAGCCAAGCGTGCAAGGATCAAAGAGATGAGAGAAAGTGTTTCCTTCTTCTTCCCGGGAGGCGGGAGGGTGCAATTGACAGCCCCAGCCTCTGTGGAAAAACGTTTATAACTTTTAATCTAAAAAATTCGTAGCCACCACATGCCTGGACCTATCATTCTGAAATTTTACACACATATCAAGTGAAGTGTTCCCTGTAATGTGCCCATGTTTCCTGTTTGTATCTTTAAAAATAAAAAAATGGGAGGCGTAAATGTTTTTACCCCACTACTACCCATTTTTCTAAAATTAATTGCCATACAAGGCAAGCACCTACGTTTTTGAAATTTTACACACATAGGTCCCAAGGTACCACCTACAATGTGGCAAAGTTTCATGTATGCAACTTTAAAAATGACAAAGTTATAGGCATTCCTGGGTATTTATTAAAAAATTAATTGCCACAAAACGCATGCACCAATCTTTCTGAAATTTCTCACAGATAACTATCCCTAACCAGTCTACAATGTGCCCAGGTTTCCTGTTTGTATCTTCAAAAATAAAAAAGTGGGAGGCATAACTGTATTTCTCAATGGGAAAGTCTTTCCAATGATTTCCTATGGGCAAGTGCTTTCCAATGATTTCCTATGGGCAAGTACTGTCCAATGATTCCCTATGGAAAAGTACTGTCCAATGAATCCCTATGGGCAAGTGCTGTCCAATGAATCCCTCATTGTTTCAAAAATTAATTGCCACACAATACAAGCACCTACGTTTCTGAAATTTCACACACATAGGTCCCAAGGTACCGCCTACAATTTGGCAAAGTTTCATGTGTGTAACTTTACAAATGACAAAGTTATAGGCATTCCTGGGTATTTATTAAAAAATTAATTGCCACACAAGGCAAGCACCTATGTTTCTGAAATTTCACACACATAGGTCCCAAGGTACCACCTACAATGTGGCAAAGTTTCATGTGTGTAACTTTAAAAATGACAAAGTTATAGGCATTCCTGGGTATTTATTAAAAAATTAATTGCCACAAAACGCATGCACCAATCTTTCTGAAATTTCTCACAGATAACTGTCCCTAACCAGTGTATAATGTGCCCAAGTTTCATCCTTCTATCTTTAAAAATGAAAAAGTTATAGGCGTTTTTGTAAAACAATACTTGGCTATGGGAAAAAGCATTCAAAATGGCGTCCGATCCGGATCGGACCTCGTCGGATCGGATCGGATCGGATCGGAGGTTGATCGGCTCGGATCGGATCGGATCGGATTTTCCCGATTTTGGGGCGGATCGGATTCGGATCGTGGATCGGATCCGATCCGATGCACACCCCTAATTTTTAATCTGGTGGAGAAGAGATGCATATTACATAGTGAGAACAGCATAAAGACTTCGAGACAGCTCTGTGGCTTCCAGAAATCTTCTCAGTTTCAATTGCAATGAAGTCTGTTTGGGGTCTTAGTATTTATGTAAGACATCTGTATCCTGCCTTTTCTTCAAGATGTGCAGAGTAGACGCATAGCCTAACAAAATCTTTATGAAGTAGGATTAGTTGGGAAAGCACCCCAGTTTGGATTTATACTCCCACGTAAGAGCAGGTGCCCCCTCCCCATCCTGGACATACTTAAAAGTAATCTATGACAAGGATCCTCCTTTGTGCAATCCTTTCACACCACCCCCTTTGAACAGGAAGAATCATGTGAAGCGGCCTTTTATCACTTGTCCAAGTCTGCCCAGTCTAGATGGTTGCCTACAGAACTTGGCATGAGGTGAATTTCAAAGAGAACTTGGAAGCTCATCTTTAGGTGAATACTCTGAGGAAGGGCAGCCAAACATTTTTATGAAAACCAACAGCTCCAGTGAGAGTAACAAAACATCTCAGTGGGGTACTACAAACCCCTAATTGTCACCAGATCCTATCTAGAGGGAAATTCAAGGCAAGTTTGGGAGGTTCTTCTCCAAGTGAAACATCAGAAAAATGTCAAGGGAAGCCAACAAAGTTTTGAAAAGATTAGCATTTTTCCCCTGGAAGGTTTCACACATCCCTAGTTATAGCATGAAACCAAATTCAAAGGATAGTTTAAGCTTAAGAGCTTTCTTTAGTCAATCTGTCAGGAAAATGCCCTGTACATCATCCATCAAGCAATCTGTGGGTTTGGCACTGCAAATCTTCTGCCTGTTCTGTCTTAACTTCCATATTTCAATAAAACTCCTACAGTATAAACAGCCATTGTTACCAGATGCTTCAGCACAGATGTTCTATCCAAACATATTGTCCTCATGTTCCAAAAGCATTATCTTGAGTCCAACCTCTACATGACAGTTGTTCCATCTGACCTCTTGAAACTCATCTTTTTTCCACAGATGGTCATTTTAGTTCAGTCACCAATAAATAAATAATAATAATAAAAAAATCATATGGTTATAGGTAATTATATCTACCCAGTCCACACTATATCATCTAACAATGCTGCAGTTGCTCTTCAGCTTATCTGATCCCTCCCCCAATGAGCCTCAGCTCTTTGTGGAAGGGAAGACTTTGCCAAGTGCCCAAGGGGTCTATGTAGACCTGAATGTCTACTGACATGGAGAGATGCATATTGCTGCTATAATTTTGAGGTGTGAATTCACTGGGATGGAATAGCAGAGAATCCTTCAGCTCCAGGCCAACAACGGAACCTCTCTCTCTCTCTCTCTGCTAAAGCTGCTGGCAGGACAACAGAACAGACCAAAGCAGGTCAGCTGCAGAGGGGCTGCCTCTAGGTTGTTAGCAACTGTCAGTCTCCACAAAGGGATTTGATTTAGAAACTAACAGAGGATACTAGAGAAAAATCATCATGACATCTGTATTGTGTTGTGCTTGTTGTGGTGAGGCTCCTGAGATTGACTGACTCACCTGGTGTGACTATTCAGATTCAAGCACATTCTAGAATCATGAATGTATGCATTATTTACTACATTTATGTACCACTTTTCTTTCAAAACATTCAAGGTGATTTTCATTTTATAATAACAGCTTACAATCCAAGAGACATGATACAAAATAAACGTAGAAGGAAACGGAAAAGAAGTTGACTCAGGCATCCATGCTTTCATATGTTTACATGATAAGGCTTCATCATAGGTAGGGATGTATGGATTTTGCTAAATCCGTTCCATGTGTATTCCACAGATTGTCAGACATCTTTTGTGCTGTTATCCACTCACTGATGGAATCTGCTTTTTATTTTATTTTATTTTAGGGTTCCCATGGGCCTTTGGAGATTTTTGCTCTGGAAGATGGGCAATTTTTTTCCACACCCCAGTTCAGTGTGTGTGTGTGTGTGTGTGTGTGGGATCAGCTGGCTTCATCTGGAGTCTTGGAAGCAGTGCATCAGGCAGTGGCCATGGTCACAGAATCAAAGCTCAGCCCATAGTTACAGCCCCTGAGGCCATTGTTTGACTAAGCCCTCCACTGAAACAGCTTACATTTCCATGTGGCAGGAACCTGCTGGAAGTGTCTCCTGCCCATGGCTGTGATGCCTCCCATGGCTACTGATGACCCTTATGCCAAGATAGATGATCATGTGATCCCTTTTGCTGGGACTTCCATCCCTCTGGGCTATCATCTGCTCCTGGCAACTAAGGAAAAAAATTGTGAGATTTCATAGATGTTTTCCCCTGCTCTTTCATGCGCCTGAACAACAGGAGAATAAGAAAGGTGCAGATAAGGAACAGGAAAGAATTAAGTAAAAGAAAGTCTTCTAGATATGACATAATTGGTCGCTGGGTTTCTTAACCTTTATGGAAGTCATCCAGCAGAAATTTCTAGCTAATGGATGTGCCCTATGAGGCATTCTGTGTGAGGGTTGCATTTGACCCCTTCCTTCACTGGGATAACAAGGACCAGGACCTGTGGCTACAATTTATGATGCTTGTCTGGGCAAGACAGAGTGATAAATGAGGTAGTGGCCATGTCTTTGCAAAACAGCCTCCTGCCTCATCTCCCTGAAAAAGCATGGGTTCAACACCACCATTTGTGTTGGCAATTCTGTTCCCAAGGTTTGTGTTCTCATGCACCGTGCAAGGATAGGCATACGTGTTCCATCTGTAGTGGCTTACATTCATGCAGAGGATGCCCCAAGGGTAATGACAAGGAGGGTTCCCAAAGAGGGACATGGGGGAACTAAACCTGGGGGTGGACAGCAGCTTCTCCCAAGAGGGACCCAGCCCAATTAAGATGGAGCTCCTTAGCAACCTATGAGGGTGCTACTTTAGGAAGGAGGATGTGGCGTATCCTGAGAAGGAGTTTTCTGAGGGATTGTGAATCTCTTTTCAGGATGTTCAACGTTATTCCTTTCTCAGAATCAAAGGTCAGTTTTAGACAGGAGTAGGGAGTTAAGGAGAAAACTGATAAGGAAGTGGCTAAGGGATGGGGGTTGGGCCCATTCTTAGCTCTGCCCATTCCAACACTAAGGATCCCACCCCCCTTGGCATAGTATCCAGGAAAATTCTGGGTGAATAAATAATCTGTCTTTTCCCAAAAGTGACTCAGTGAATGATTTTATTCCTCACCACCATCGCTCAGTACACTATTCCTCTTTTGATTCTGCTGCCTCTATGTTGTGGAAGTTCAGCCAAGGGCACTGATGGGGAGAAGTGATATTAAATCCACATTTCACTGCCTGCAGATTTTGATTTATTCGGGTTCAAGGTGAATTCAATGTGGACCCTGGCAATGAGTCGCTCAAGCTTCTGTGCCACTTTCAACTGATTTAGCTCATGCTTGGAGCAGGCATTGCATGACAGAACCAAATTTATAGAATCATAGAATAGTAGAGTTGGAACGGGCCTATAAGACCATCGAGTCCAATCCCCTGCTCGATGCAGGAATCCACCTTAAAGCATACCTGACAGATGGCTGTCGAACTGTATCTTGAATGCCTCTATTGTGGGAGAGCCCACGACCTCCCTAGGTCATTGGTTCCATTGTCATAATGCTCTAACAGTCAGGAAGTTTTTCCTGATGTCCAGCCGGAATCTGGCTTCCTGTAACTTAAGCCCATTATTCCGTGTCCTGCACTCTGGGATGATCGAGAAGAGATCCTGGTCCTCCTCTGTGTGGCAACCTTTCAAGTACTTGAACTTCATAGTACTGTTCATTTTTTGGATTTTGTTTTTGTTTGTTTGCAGGACCTGGCAACTCTCACCATTGTGTTCCCTTAACGTGTGCGTTGCTCTGCGTTGTATTGGGCAAGGCATTTGGTTTAATCTGTGGATGTCAAAAAAGGGAAGCCGTTGCCTCTTTTCCTAAAACTCAGAAGTTGGAGATTAGCCTGGTGATGGCCTTGTGAAATTTCCCAATAGTAAGAGATGATACGCTGGGATCCCTTTTTCATCATCAGGATGGGTCACTTCTACTAAAAACCAGTTTGGGGCTGTGACAAAATTAGCATTACTTTCACTTGGCCTCTGGGATGAACTCTTTCACACCCATTTCTTCTGTATTGGGGCAGCCTCTATTGTGGTATTACTGGGTTTTGTCTTGAACAAGGTTCAAGCAGTGGGTTGATGGCATTTAACAGCATTCTGAATTTATGTGAGGCTGTTGCTTAAGCCAGACAAGTAAGGTTGATTATGTGTTAAATTCTCATGTATGTTTATTTGCTTGATTTTTGATTGCTGGGATAGCTTATGTGGCACAGTGTAGAGTTCTGGGTCAGACAGAGGACTTCAAACTCTGGATTTCTGCTCAGGCTTCTGGTTTGCCACCATTCAGTGGTTGGGCAGATGCGGTATTCTGTGGGAGTGTCTCCTTCCTACTCTGTTCCAACATGTTTTGTTGTGTCGCCCCCACAGATGTTGGTTTTGCACCGGGGAGGGAATGACCTAGATTTATTAAAGGGCAAAGCCCTGATTCTGTAGCCATTAGTGGACTTCAGTGAGATTCACCAGCACTGATCATATGTTGGTATAATTTAGGGATGTATGAGAATTCGATTTGGGGGTGAAATCTTGTCAAATTCTACTGTTTTTGTCCTGGTGAATTTTGTTCAATTCTCCCCACTGGCATTGACTCAATCTGTAGCGAGTTGATCCAATATGTGGATTTTGGAATTTTTGTAATGGTGGTGGTAATTTTGGCAAATGGGATTGTGTTTGGGTTTTTTTTTAGCTATTATTTTGGGGGTCTTTCAATTTCTGCAAATTTGATCTTTTTATTACTTTTGGGGGAGTTTACATTTGTGCAAATTTGATGTTTTTATTATTTTTTGGGGAGTTTAAATTTGTGCAAAACGAAACAAAAACAATTTCTTTAAAAAAAACTTTCTCAATTAAAAAAAATTAAAATCAGAACTTGCAGCACTAACTGGGCAACACAATTAGTAAGATAAAATCTGGGTGAAAAGATGAGTCTTTAACCAGCATCTAAATTATGCCATAGTTGGTGCCTAAGAGGGAGAGCATTCCACAAAGTGGGTGCCACCACAGAGAAGACCTGTTTCAGGTTGCTGCCAAATGATCTTCAAGGGGAAGGTAATCTGATCCCAAATTGTTCTGTGTCTTATATGCCAGTAACAAAACCTTGAACCTAGCTCAGTAGCTAATAGGCAGCTGATATGATGTAGCATGTATTGTATTTCTGATACATTTCAAGTGAGAGTCAAGTAGAGCATAAAGCATTTGTTCCACTGTTGTTTGAACATCACAACACACACACACACACACACATTGAGAATGCATGATAAGATTCCCCCCCCCTCCCTTGACTGTCATTATGGATTTTATGATTTTGGTGAAACTGACACAGGACTGTGAAACATCTGATTTCCAAGAAAATTATCATTTTAGGAAAAAAAAGGATAAATATTCACCTTTAGATCTCTTAGCAAGCATGCCCTAAATTTATATGCACTCTTGTCATAGGATGTTTGGGACCTATTGCTTGTCAGTTCCAGCAATCCATTACCTGACACCGACGATAGATATACTTTGCTTCCCATGATTGACCACAATTTCAAGCTTTGGGATTTTCATTAAACTATCTTTGAACAAAAACCATCCCCCACTCAAAAGCCAGCTGTATCAAAGACAAAGAAAGGGTAATGGTAGAATGTGTCTATATATAATCCAAAGGTGGCAGTTTCATCTCATGACAGTTTTGCATATTTAAGCGGCAATGGGCTTCAACATATCTACTTTCAAAAGAGGAAGTAATGGCAGACAAACATGGTGGAGAAGTGATGGTAAGCAAACACAATTGTTTCCTGTGTGATAATGCTCAAAGGAGGACAGAGGAAGAGACACAAAGATATAAAAAGGGACTAGAGAACCATCTTATTCTCTGGATAGGTCATACATTGGTTCATGCTGAGGACCTATTTTTAAATATTTCCAGGGATGGAAGTGAGAGCTATCTGTAAAAATCAATGGAGAAATCCAATTTTTTAAAATAAAACTGGGATTGGGCATCAGTCTGTCCATCCCACTTAATAAAATCCCAAAGAGTAGCAGCAAATAGATAAATTCCTGCTCTTTTAAACCCAGTTCTTGCTTCATGTATATTATTTTAAAAAGAACACTGCTAATACAAACTCCAAAGTTCTTTGTCCCCAGATTCCTGGTTAGAAGGAGCTATGGGAGAGAGTGGTTTATGACAGCCCTGTAGTGTAGTTTATACTGAATACTGCAGGAAAGGATCTAGGTGGTTTACAATGACCCTGCATTGTTATCCAGAGGTATTGAACCCTTGTTGCAGATTGGGAGTTGGGCTGAAGTTGACAAATTAGTTTACAACTATCCTGAAATGTTAGCCACTGCTTTTATACCCCCCTCCCCCACCCCTGCACTGTAGGTTGGGCTGAGAAAGTAGAATACAACAACCCTGCAGTGTAGTTCACTGTCCTAGTCCTACTGCAGGTTGCAGTCCTATTGAGCCACCTATAGCAACCCTGAAATTTAGTCCATTGTTAATATTGCAGGTCAGAGAGGGCACTGAAGAGGTTTTGGTTAAAAATCCCTGATTCCTCTCAGATTGCAACAAAGATCACATCTACTTCATCTGGTCCATCAGACCTCCTCCCAGGCTAAATCAAGCACTCAGAACCGTCACGCTCCATTGACATGCATGAAAACTGGTTTCACTTTTAAATATGCAAAAACTAATGAACTAAGTAAATTTAGTACATGAAGTAAGACCGCAGTTAGAGCGCCTGTCTTTGCTGCTCACTTTTGTTTTTTTCAACTCCTTTAGTCAAAGACTCAGGGAATGCAACACACACACACACACACACATTATGCGCACCAGGGGTAACCCTGCAATATGTTTTTTGGGGGGGGCATTCATAGAAACCCTATTCACAATGCTACATCTTTCTCTAGGCTAAGGGTCAAATTAGACAAGATGCTAAATGGGAGGATCTGTGGCTCAGGGGTAGAACTTTGCATGCAGAAGGTTACAAATTTGATCCCTGGCATCTCTAGGAAGGGCTGGAAAAACTCGTGCCTGAAACCCTGGAGAACCATTGCTGCCAGTCAGTGCGGGCAATACAGGCCTTTATTTCTTCTTCCTCACAACTGCTCTTTTTCCTACCGTAGCTGAAATTGAAGCTTAAATGCTAAAATACCACTATGAAGGTCAACAGTACCAGTAACTAGTGTGCAAACGGACAAAATGGGAAGCCTGTGTAATATACCAGTTCAAATGGAGGGTATGATAGAATAGTAGCTTTACAGAGGATAACAATCAAGAGAAAACGATACCCCTTGATGTGTCAAATTGCATCATTTCATTTGTAATCACTGACCTTTCTTCCAGGTACAATGGGGAAAAAGACAGTGAAGGGTGATTTCCTGCTTCATATGATTTGGAGTCAGCAAAGGATTATTCCCCTTCAGCTCCATCCTGGTTTCAATTACAATATTGATGCTCAGTGCATTTCACTTGAAGGTGTTCGAGCTTCTTGATTTTTGTTTCGATGCAGAAGGCAACAGATACTGAAGAACACTCACATGGAAGGGGAAGTGACTTTCAAATGCCAGACAAAGGGGAATTTTGAGGGTTTCACTGGCTCTGATAACATGGCTAGGCTTTTTTTCTTTTAGCTGTCAGTATAAACCTATATTGATATAAGAAGAGCAAAAGCTGCAAGCGATTTGTGCAAAATACTGTCTGGCGGCTTGATCAGAAGCGGCTTGATAAGAAGTGACATGTGTGACATTTCTTCATGGAGTGACAGAAGGCCTCACGACGATGTGAGGTCAGTCTTCATGAGGCAATATTTGCATGGTGCCTACTTTGTACTCTTTTCATTGCCAGGTGAAGACCTTTTTATTCTCCCAGTATTTTAACAGTTAAATTAACTCAATTTTAATCCTTGCTGTTTTAAATTTGTATTTTAATCTGTATTAATTCCTGCTGCTTGGTTTTATTCTGGTTGTGTTTTTATATTGTATGTTATTCTGTGTTTTTAGATTGTGCCTTGTTTTATATATTTTAAAATGATTTCATGGTTTTAATTTTTGTGAACCGCCCAGAGAGCTTCGGCTATGGGGCGGTATAAAAATGCAATAAATAAATAAATAAATAAATAAATAATAAATAAATGTAGTACTCACTGTGAACTGAGGGTTAGAGACTTGTAGCCAACCGGGTTGAACCCCTGGCTTGTGAGCCGAATCTGGCACACCAGAGGTCTCTATCTGGTCCTCCAGAGCCCCCAACCCCAGATGGCCAAAATATTGTCCCTGAGCAATCTGCCCCATGAATTATACAAGTTTACACCAGCAGTTTATTGCAGGCTTGTATCGCAGTCATCACTAACGGGGCACATGACATTCACTTACTCCCATCGTGATCTCGGCTCCACCTCTCAGTTTTCCAGGAATATCCCTGACTGCTTTTGTTGTGGTTTATCGGCTCTCTAGCTTCCATTCCAAAGAATGTTTGCGGTGTGCCCCCCCCCCCTTTGCGAGGTCATTGGTGCTCACTGGTGTTCACTGTGAGTTCCATGCTCAGTGAATAGCCAGTCTGCTGTGAGGAGCATGTGCATGGGTATCGGAGATGTGTGGGAATGGACCTATCACCTTTTTCGCCACATGTTTTGCATGGGTATCAGTGTGTTTTACCGCCAAGTGTCTTTTTTTCTCATTTATTTATTTATTGCATTTTTATACTGCCCTATAGCCGAAGCTCTCTGGGCATTTCACAAAAATTAAAAATCATGAAATCATTCTAAGAAATATAAAACAAACAACAATCTAAAACCACAAAAGAACATACAATATAGAAAACACAACCAGGATAAAACCGAGCGGCAGAGATTAATACAGATTAAAATAGAAATTTAAAACAGCAAGGGTTAAAATTGGGTTAATTTAGCTGTAAAAATGCAGGGAGAATAAAAAGGTCTTCATCTGGCGATGAAAGGAGTGCAAAGTAGGCACCAGGCGAAACTCTCTGGGGAAATCATTCCAAAGCCTGGTTGCCACAGCAGAGAAAGCAAACACATTTCTGCACAGGAGCACATATTCAATGGAGTTCCTATTCCCGCATGTATTGCTGCGGGTCTGTAGTCATGCGCATCCCTCAAGGGTCAGTATATATATATATATATATATATATCTGCTCCGTAGCCATCTGCCTAGCCCTGCCCACTTCTACCGATACACATACAGAAGCGCGGCAATGGGGCACAAGTGCTCCCATAATGGCACTCCTGTAATTGTGGTAAAGATCAGTCGTGTGTGCCCCATGAGTGCCGAGCGCAGAAGTGGGAACATTTGGAAGCATCCCTCCTCCATAACAAAAGGGATGCAGGTGTAGATTATCCCTATGACAAACCTAGGGGAATATATGAGCAGCATCTGTAAGAATCAAGGGTTTCGCCTGGCAGCAAATCAGTTTAGTGGTGTTGGCACATGGGAAGTTGACTATAGGGATATGTGACTCTGAGGATTCCATTCCATTTAAACCCCACGGGATTTTGCAGTGTTTCCATTCCAATACGTAGAGGCAGACTGTAGCGGATTTCCCCCCTGAATCTGAAAATGTTTGCATATTTTTGTGCAAATTAAATAGACATATTTTTTACAGGTCCCATGACTTGTGCAAATGGCATCATGGTTTCTTCCCCTGCACACACACATATTTTAGTTTTGGTAATTTGCACAACTGGGATCTTTTTTCCAGGTCTTTAAATTTGTGCAAATGGGATTGCAATTTTTTTATTTTTTATTTTTAATCTAGGGTCTTTGTACAAGGGCACACTCATGTAAGTCCACCTATCCACTAGGTAGAGGAATATTCCCCTCTTGTAAATATCCTTGTTAGTTCCATCCTCTCCACACACTACTTCATTTAGCTCAGCAGAGCCTACTTGTCAAATAACTTGTCAATTTCATCCTCCACTTGAAGGCTTCCCAAGCAAACCTGCCCATCCACCATCAGATTGCTAAGGGTTTTAAAGGCCCGAGTCAGAGAACATGCTAGCTGTCAGATATACAGAGCAGTGTTGGGGATCCTTAATTGATTAGGATGGAAGGGGGAGTTTTCTTTGAAAGCACTGAAGTGGAGAATGAAATTGACAACTTTGTTTCCATTCAGTTTTGATAGGAATTTTCCAAAATTTGCAACGTTCCACATATTTGGGAGAAAAAAGAATTTGAGATTTTAACAATTTCAGATGTGGGAGAAACCGAAACTGACAGATTCATCCAATGAGGTGCAGGGCTTTGAGTGCATGACCCTTAATCTGGGTTTGAATCCTTGTTATAGGGGTGGGGGAGTTTTCTTTAGGAAGCACCAAAGTGGAGAATGAAATTAGTAGTGCTGAATTAGGGTTGACACCTTTCCCCCCCTACATACTTCTCACAGCCAGGTACATTATGGTCCTCTCCATGCTGGGAGTAGCTGTGCTGATTGAATTTGGCTGGTCAGAATTTCATTTCAGTTTGTTTGTTTTTATAAGAATTTACCAACCTTCAGTAAGTTCTTCATATAGGCAATAGGTTACCTTCCCCTGTCTTAGGTGTAGTACTAAAAATGCCATGTAATGTGCCCCCATGCCTCGCAATGCGTTCGCTAAAGCTGTGTGCGAATGGCCTCTTAAATGTCTCCACCCCATTTGTTGGAGTAGAAAGGGGGGGGGAATAAAAGACAAGATGTTCAGTCACCCCATAAGTAAGATAGCCCAAGAACCCTGAAGCAAGTCCATGAGAATTTCCCTGAGATTTCTTCTCTTCTGAACTTCTTTTTGAAAGGAATTTCTTTTCTATCAAATTGAATAAGAATGGTAAAAAAAAATGTGGGAGCAATTTTCAGCATAGCACTAATGTATTTTAACAGGGAGACATGTAAGGCATTACACTTCGGGAGGAAAAAAATAGGATGCACATACAAGATGGCTTGGGAGCACTACATCAGAGAAGGGTTTGGATGAGGTCATCCACAGCAATCTGAACGTGAGTTAGCAGTGCGAAATAGCCGCTAGAAGGACTAACCCAGTTCTGGGCTGCATTAGAAGAAGCATTGCATCGAAGACACATGAAGTCCTTATTCCTCTCTACTCAGAACTAGTGAGACTGCACCACGGTTCCAGAATGACTTTGATAGGTTAGAACAGGTTCAGAGGAGGGCAACAAAGCATGCCCTTTGAGGGTAGGTTGAAGCAACTTGAGATGTTCAATCTGGAGAAAAGAAAGCTGAGGGGAGACACATTAGCAGTGTTCAGGTACATAAAAGGGTGCCACAGGGAAGATGTTCAAGAACTATTTTTTCCATTGTCACTGAAATTAGGACCTGAAATAATGGGTACAAATTACAGCTACCTACTTTTCAATTAAATATAAGGAAAAACTTCCTTATGGTAAGATCTGTACAACAGTGGCCCCCTCCACAAGGATGCGCTTTTGCGCCCGGTTCGGGGATTATGCGCATTTTCGCGGAGGCGCATTTACGCCTAATCCCTCTGCACGGGAGGCGGCGAGAAGCGGCGAAGCGCATTAAAAGATGCCCAAAAAGCACTTTACAGGTAGTTAATGCGCATAATCGCTTGTTCACACAGCGAAAATGCGCTTTAACGGCCGGAGCAAAATAAAAGTCGCTATTTAACGCGCGTTCGAAAATGCGCATTATCGGGGAGATAACGCGCCTGTACGCCCGTTTTGCGCTCCGCTCGTGTGTAGGTAAAATTTATAATGAGCCTTCAAGGCTCATTAAACGTCTCGTGTGGAGGAGGCCAGTGTAACAGTCTACCTATGGTGGTTGTGGGTTCTCCATCTCTGTAGGTTTTTAGGAAGAGTTTGGACAGCCCCCTCTCATGGATGGTTTAATTGGTTTTCCTGCACATTGCAGAGGGTTAGACTAGATGATCCTTGTGGTCTCTTCCAGCTCCACAGCTCTATGATGCTATGATAATGTAAACATAACCATAATCCTTGTGATTATGTAAGGCATATAGTTTTGCCTTACCTCTCTCTCTCTCTCTCTCTCTCTCTCTCTCTCTGATGATGTTTGCAATTCCCATATATTTCAAAGAACAATGCCATAAAGGCCCAGTCATCCTGTTCTGTAAAGATGAATTAAATAATCTCCCCTGGGTGTCATCTGTATTTTTAGCTGTCAGTTCCTTCTACTCGCCAATTGCATCCCCTGTGTGCTGTTTCTCATGAAGACATTAAAGGAGGTTTAGAGATCACACGAGGCCTTTCGTTAGAGCAGCAGATAATGATTCTCAATTAGTTCAGGTAATGGTAGTTATCAGCATTTTGGAGGAAATGGAGCTTGAAATGTTTTGTGGATGAACGGTAAGCAGGATCTCCCATAAGTGCCGCCACCAGAGTTCACATTACAGGAGAGGAAATGCCGTCTCCTGTTTATCCATGCTGTCAGTATCAAGAGATTCCTTTTGTTTGCAGTATATATTGTATTATAAACTGTAGTTTATTGTTGTGCTAGCTTAATATCTTTTTCACAAATTCAAAATTCAAGACATATTGCAAAGAAAACCTGCTGAATTCAACAAAGGAGTTTCACCCATGCTGAAGTGCGCAGCTGAAGTGGATTCAAAATCAGATGGCAGTATGTACCCATCATCAAAGAAGAGGCAATGTGTCATCAAAAAGAGAGAACAAAAGAGGTCAGGGATTTGAATGCAATCTGCATCTGCTAATTTATATGTATAGTTGTTAATGTTAAAATAATTACCATAATTTAAATAGACATACAACATGCCTGACCACAGTGAGAAAGACTATAACCCTGTGATCATTGTGCCTGCTCAGTCTTCTGTCTAGGTGGCTGTCTATAAGTGCCCAAAGCCCCGCGGTAGCTGCGAATCTGCGCTGCATCAGTTATATGACGCAGCTGCAGATTCGCAGCCACCATGGGCTTTCCCATGAAGCTATGCAGAGAAAAGTCTGGGACTCATCCTGACTTTTTTGGTGGGAGTGAGATCACCCTGGCTCTTCCGCTGTCTGAACCCACTCCATGGCCGATCTGCGGGGCAGCCCTGGAGGGCAGCTGGAAACCAGGAAGAGGGTCAACGGAAAGAAGGAAGAGGGCGGTGGCTGGTTCCAGTACCCGGATGATCTCCAAAAAACCCGCTTTCCCTCCTTGGTGTCAGGTAAGTGAAACCATGGGGTTTGGGGAAAGGTGGTGTCAAGTCGGCATCATAAATACAGCCCCCAGGTTCTCACTGTTTATGAGCAAGTTCAATGCCCCTGCTGCTCTCCCTTCTTATGGTTCTTTCTCTTTAAACCAGACATGGACTAGACAGCCTGTTAACTGGAAGACTGTCCTCTAACAGCCTTTCAAATAGAGGACCGGCCTCTGTAAAGTAAGGCACATGGCTACCGTAGCACAGTTGTGCAACTGGATATGCATCCATATTGCATCACAATGCTCATCCAGTCCCCTTGGAAATGACTGGGTGCCCTGTGATTTAGAAGGGAGCGTTCATGTAGTGCCACTAGCTGTTGTGTATGATCAGCTGTACTTGAAAATAACTGGATAAGGGTCTCACTGTTTAAGACCACCTAACAATGAATAACCTATGCTTGAAAATGCAATCATAATGCATTTTACAGAGCAGAGGCAGGTGGAACAAAGCATATTCAAATACACAGCCTCAAAACCCAGCTCCTGTACACTCTATGCAAAATATATCTCACTGCTTTTGCAATGGAGTCTTCACTTGCAGACTTTATGAAACCACTTTGCCCTTTTGTTGCAGCTTGATTTAATTTTTTCCCCAAAGAATTAATACATGTGTTGCTGAAAGTCATCGTAGCCCTACAGCTATCGTTTCTGTTCCAAATTAATGTTATTTTCTATTCAAATGAAAAATGGATTGAAAATGCCTTTAATAAAACATTAAAAAGGGGGAAATGTGGGCTGGGAGCCAACAGACCTTTTCCTTGTGCAGAAATAGGCCTCCACATATGGAGGGCTTGATAGGTACTAGAAGAAGTCTTCAGAAGATATGCAATCCATCTAATCAACAGAACAATCCTATGGTCCCTTAGAGGGCTGTCCAAGGGCTGTGGTGGATTATCTCCCCAAGGCTACAGACTGAGATACAATGGGGGGAATCTGAGTGGGAATATTTTTTATTTTATTTATTTATTGCATTTCTATACTGCCTAATAGCCAGAGCTCTCTGGGCAGTTCACAAAAATTAAAACCACAAAGTACAACCTAAAGTATAAAATTTAAACCACAATATGAAGAACACAATATGAGAGTACAATATAAAAGTACAACCAGAAGACTACCACCACTACCAGTATGGACAACTCTGTGGCAGGGTTTGTGTGGAAAGGGTGCATGATGGTGTGGAGGGAAGGTAGAAGAGAGGACACAAGCACCTCATTTCCTGTCTCTGTCCCTAGTCAGCAAAGTAAGCAAGATGGCTCCATGGCCTGTCTGGCTCTAAATAACTAAATGGAGGACGAGGAGGCTGTAAAACATTCCACTGCTCCTCCCATCTTTGCCAGTAGGCCTTTGGATGGACAGAGGACTTCAAGTTCAGAGCCCTCTGTCTACTGAACATCAATCTGGTGGGCTTGCCCTCTAAAATTTCTACATTTTGATTCTTCTTTCTTTTGTTTTACTGTTCAACACCTGAGGAATGTTGTTAGAAATGTAAAAAGTGTATAAATCCTGTAAATACATAAATAAATAATTAAATAAATAATGCAACTCTTTCTGCTACCCTCAGTTGTCCTTGGATTTATCTCCTGAGCAGAAAATTACCAGATGGATCCAAACTCGCAATTCTCCCACCCTATTCACAAACGATGAAACTAATGGTGAAACTGAGGGGTCCATTTTGCCAAATATTCTCCAACGGTTCAGGAGCAGCTCAAATATTTATTAAGAAATTCTTTTCTGAGGAATTTCTACTTGGTAATTTCAACTTTCCTCTTCTGCAAGAGAACATGCAAGAGTTGTACATAAGATAATTTACGACACAATCAATCCATGAATTATCTGGCTAGTTGACAAGGAATCACTACTAAGTCATCTTGCACAACCAGAGCAAGATATACCAGAAGAGACAAATGGATCTTTCCACCTAAGGATGGCTGAATCTCTCAGTTTCACTTTCTTCTACATCCAATTATTTTTTTTTTTAAAAAAAACTCAAGTTCTTTCTCTCCTGAATTAGAATTTAGTGATTCCTTTTTACATTTTAATAAAAAAAATGAACTAAGTTCACACCCATTTGCACTGGCCAAATTCAATAGATGCAGCTATTCTCAGCATGGAGAGGACTTTGTTGTACCCTCTACCACCATGCATCTGTTAAAGATGAGGATGGCAACCCTAATTCAACCCTGTTGGTTAGAGATTCAAAGCCAGGGTTTCAAAGCCAGCTTTTTAAGAACAAAGCTCACAAAGCTCTCAAAGCCCTGGTCCTAGATGGATTAATCTGTCAGTTTCAGCTTTGCCCATATTTGAATGTTTAAATCTCAAATTGCTTTTATGGAGAATTTTACAAAGTTCAGCAAATTCTTATCAGTTCCAGACGGAAAGGTAATGCTCACCCATCCCTAAGACTAGCATTGCAAAACCATTGCATGACAATCAGCCACCACTGGAGCAATGATGACATTGGCAAGATGTCACCAGCCCAGGGGAGGAGGATGGCATGGATTTGGGGGCAAGGTAGGAAGGAGCTGCATTGCAGCTTCACAGCCATGCCTGGGACTGACCACTTCATCAATGCGGTTGCTGGGAATGTGGAGTTGTCGCTGACATGGTACTTCTACCAGTGATGTGGCTATTTTGTGATTTTTGCTTTTGTTGCCTTGCTGGGTGAATCTGCTGGTATAGCAGTTGTTGGGTTAGTGAGATGGTGAGCTCCATCAGACTCTCATTACTGGGCACTCACAGATTTTCACTGGTTCCTCTCATGATGTTGTCTGAATCCTGTGTGCCTTCCGCCCCTTCTAGCCTTCTTCCCGTGACAAAAAATCCACTCCAGTAACTCCAACTTATTTTTAAAGATGGAAGTTGATGCTATCTCCTGCTGTGTGCAGGAGAAGCAGCATGATCAAAATGGGCCACTGAATGGGCCACATGCAGGTTGTTTACTTCTTCTTTCAAAAGAGGAAGTAATGAGGGACAAATGTGCAGGCGGAGAAGTGATGATAAGCAAATGCAATTTTCCCATGTGATGATGCTCGGTAAGACTAGGCTACCTGTCCCAGAGGTCCTTTCTATACCATAGGGGTGTAGAGGGAGGGAGGGAGGGTGATCCCAGAAGTACCTAATACACACCATCAGTGCACAGGAAGGAAGGGAGGGTGATCCTGGAAGCACCTAATACACACTATCAGTGCACAGGGACCAGCCGGGGGCCATCCCAGGCAAACAGCCTGGTGTAGAAACGGCCTTAGTTATCTGGGAGTTTAAGACCAAATAAGTCTTCTTAAAATGCAGGAAACCTGACAGCTTTTTTTTCCTTTAAGTTTTTTTTAAAAAAATCAGGAAATTTCAGCGATGTATGGGGGAATTGCCCTCAGATACATCATCCCCTTTTCTCCACTCTGGTTATAGCTTTTAAAAAATAAAATAAAAAATCCCACGATAGTCAATGGGAAACATAACACCTCAGATTTCCAAATCTCGACTTGGTTTCCTTGGCTAAAACAAAGTAGGTGGCTTCTGAATTAGTCAAAGCAGAATTGAGCTGAACCAGGGTCCGTAAACCTTTGGAGAACTATGTTCCCTGAAATTTCCCCCAACTCATTTTGAGCCCAAAGTTCTTGTGTTATATATTGCAGCCTTAGTACAATGTGCCCTAAATTAATTGACATAGATAACTATAAAGTATAGAGAGAGTTCTGTCCATGCAATAGGGCTGTCCTCTCATCTTCTCTGAGCAGATTTGGTCCAAGAGTTTTCAGCTGCTGACCTTTATTCTGAAGTCCATCCCATCATCTAGAAGCTCTGGTAACACCAAGAGCTTATTCCAGTTGAGGCTGGTGGCTCTGATATCAGTGAGGCAGTGAATCCACTCTGGATTTCAGTCAGAACCAGCCAGAACTCTAAAGGAGTTATCTAAGGTGTGAAGCACCTTGTATAGCTCCTTAGAGTTCTGACTGGTTCTGACTGAAACCCGGAGCGGATTCACCTCCCCACTGACATCAGAGCCACCAGCCTCCACTGGATGCATCTCTTACAGCATTTCAGGAAATGCTCAGGTGGTGAGAAAGTTTGTAGGCAACTGGAAGAGAAGCGAGTTAGAGAGACACCCATTCAACTATACCAGTGATTGCTTTAAACAAGTGGGTTGAGTTATCAGGGGCGTAAATGGGCAAATGGGGATGTTTCAAGACTGATTGCTTAAGGAGAAAAACTGATCTATTCAATCATGGCTCTTTTAGCAGAACTGATCTGTGATGTGTTCGGTAATCATTGCACATGAGGTGTTCTGAGTAATATTCTGGGTTAAAGAAAAATATGCATCTAGGAAAGGGAGATTTCATCAAGAACATTTGTAGGAGCATGCCTTAAATAAACAGCAGCAATACAAGGTCTTCTTCATCCATACCAATCTATAAGACTCTCTAGATGATGGCTGATGTATAAACGAGAGGAAAAGGAAAGGTGAAAAATGCCTTGTGGGTTTTATTTTTTTACTCTTAGCTCCACTAAATAGTAAATGAAAAGCCATGTAATGCTAATATCCTATTTCCATGCAGAACCATAGGAAATCACATCTTGATAGGAACAATAGTTGGGAATCTTCTGTCCTGAAGTCTTGGAAGAGATTTGCTTCACAGAGGAACTCAAATCAATGTTCCCTATTAAGTCTGCCTACAGCAGAAGTGGGGAAACCATGGCCCTTCAGATGATGTTGGACTAGAGTTGCCATTATCCTCACCTGCTGCACATGTTGACTGGGGCTGATGGGAGCTGGAGTCAATAATATCTGGGAAGCACAGGTTCCCCACCCCTGGCCTAGGGCATTGATATACTTAGGTTAATATACTGAGCTGATTAGTTTGCATTAATTTTTTACTTTTTTTATAGGCATTGAAAAGCACCTCCAGGTCTGGGCGATTTTTGAATGAACATATTCACATTGTTCTGATTCTCTTTTGCACCCTTTTGTTCCCCTGGCTGCCATGGTTTACAAGTGCAATTTCTCTTCCCCTCTGGCACATTTAGGTAATTTTAGACTCTTGAGTGAATGGTCTGATTAGGGCGGGAGCTCTGGAGTTGATAATGTGTATTTACTTCACTTGCTTCAGAATGTTTTAAGACAGACTTGCTGCATTTGTGGCTTCTCCAGCTTATTTTATTGACTGTGGCCCAGGGCTTCTGTCCCCAAATCCTACACCGATGGCACCATTGCTTCTTAGCCCTCACTGTCCTCAACCTCATTTGGCCTCACTGCCATTTAATCTGATTAGTTGTGGCAAGCCATATGATTTTGCTTGTGGACATGTGTAATATCAGATGTTGCACTGAATTAGGAATGTTGGGACAATCCAGTCCGGGGTGGGGGTCAAATTCACCAAACTTTCAATAGCTCGGATTCCACACACTGGTTGGCTTACCCACAAGCTGGCCCGACTCGATCTGTATTGAGTCAGGCCAGCTCATGGATTTTCATTTTTCTCCCCCTGGCAGTTGCCCTTTTGCGCAAAATTAAGCTGCAATTTACACAAATTATGTGAATTACATCTGAAAATTGCGTAAATTATGCAAAGTATAGCTACAATTTCTATAAATGGAAGAGAGGAACCAAGGAAGTCCCCAGATTTCAGGAAAAAAAGACTGTGACTCCTCTTGCAAATACAAGCTGAACTAGGCCCCCAGAGAAAACCATTGAGCCCCAAAAGGGGCAGATTTCTTTGTGACGGCCATCCCTAGACAAATCATGAGAGCCACTGCAGCCAAATGAGGCCTGGGCCATGAGGCCGAGGAGAGTGAGAGGATAGAAAAAATGACACTCAGCAGGTTTCTAAAGAGCATCCAAAGAACACAATTGTTCAGTAAGGCTCAACTTCTCCGTGGTCCTCAAAATCCCACTGTGCAGCTTGGCCCACCTCATTTCTGTTCCCAGATGTGAGCTTCTTGTTGTTGTTGTTCAAAGAGCAAAAATACAAGTATTGGTATAGATTCTTATAAAGCATTTACCCGATTGCATCTTTCCCCCCCGTTGACTAAAGCATGAAAACATGTATGTTTTTCTGTTTCCATCCCCCCCTCCCAATGTGCATGTTTCTAATGAACGCAGTTTGCAAATACAAACACAAATTCAGGAATGTACGAACATTCCCCGAAAAATGTGATCACATTCCCATTCTCATGCAGGGTTCAGAAGGGGTAAATTCTGGTCCAAAACCAACCCAAACAAAATTCTCGTACATACCTAGGCTCTCCCTTGCAATAATTTGTTAAGTTGTCTTAAACCCTATACTTATCTAGAATCAGATGTAAACATTGGTGAATATTGGATTCCGTCATAATCAAGCTGCAAAGTGGCACAGGTCTCCTGAGAAAGCAAAGCCTTCCAAAAACCCAGTCACCTAAAGAAAGGAGAGTTCCGTGCTAATCACAACGAAATGGGTTGCATTCATTTCCCTAAAGTCAACACTCTGCTATTCTTCTGGTTTCTTAGCCTAATGGAATTTATGGAGGTTATTCATCCACTGTGTGCGCAGCAAAAGTGCACTTTTTAAAAGCTGAGAAAGCTATAGAGTTAATAGCTTAATAATTCACCAAGAAAAACTGATGTGCAGCTGACCCATGCATCAGGCTGTCAGCCGTGCTTGGGAGCAGTTAATAAATTCCAGAGGAAGACTCCATGGGTGCTTGGGAGCTACCCCCTTTTCAGCATAAAATAGCCTTGCAGAGTAGGTCACGAGAGATTAATGCAGAGTTATTTCCCAGCTTAATTTGCATGCAAGTGAAAGTGAGGTGGGGAGGGCAGTGGTTCCACTATCAAGAGAAAAACACCTCTTTAATGATGCAGAATCCCATCATTTTCCCTTGTAGCTTGATCTTGGCTGGAAGCACAGACATTTCTGTCCCTGGAGATCCCTTGTTCTTTGATCGCAACAGGGATGAAGATGGACAGTGTGAACTAGCACCACCTCCAGTGAAGGAATCAACCGAGTCCCATGAAGTGCATTGTGTTTGAGGAGATGGGAAAATGATACGAAATTGCTTGTGGTTATTTGCTCTGTGATGACCTAAACATGCGTGACATGAGTTGTCAACTGATTCTGCAGTGACCAAGTGCAGTTCACGGACATATGTATTTGAACTTTTTCTGAGTTATCCTGAACGTCCCAGAAAGACACCTGGCTGCCTCAATTGGGGAGTGAAATTCAAGCATGGCACACTCTTTGCAACTCATGTTCATATCAGATTGTGAGCTTTGATTTGGATTTGGATTCCCCCCCCCCCCAAAAAAAAAATGCCATGTATATTTTCATGTGGATTTTCCCAAATGGACACATGGGTTGTATGAGTTATGGAAATAAACACATTCCCTCTCACTGATCAACGTGTGAGTGTGCACGTTTTTCAAAAGAACAGATGTTTTTCATGTGCCTTTTTCAAATACACGCATTTTATAATTCGTTTATTTCCCAGTGGGAATGGCATTGTGAGCTCTGGAATGTGTGGACTTCGACCAGAGGTGCATTCAAGTCTGTATTCAGGTCCAGGATGTGCAAGTTGGATAAATTCTGGTCAAAAACAAACTGAAATGAATTTCTCATGCATCCCTTGCTTCAGGATATCTCTTCTACATTAAATACGGTATCTTCTAGGGATGGAGAAAGCTGCCCCAGTTCCTACAACGTTTGAACTTTATGTAGCACACATTCATTTCATCTCATTTTTGCATCAGTTTGAGAACTTTTAGCAAAACATCTGCATGAAAATGCATACACATTTTTGTATGCATTTGGGGGGGGGGGGTCGGCGGGTTGCTTGCCTCAGCAGTGTGGTGGACTGCAGCTACTGAGCCCTCGCTGGGGCCTTATGAGCACTCATGTCTGGAGTGCTCAACTGGGTTCAGGAGGCCAGATGCAGTGGGGGTGGGGGTTCCTCCAGACTGTTGTGACTAGGCCTATTCCTCTTAGGCTGGGGGAAGGAGTTTCTGGTGATCAATCAGAATCAGATTCTGAAGCAGAAGAGATGGTGCCAGAAACATGCCAGCCTACATGGGAAGGGGGAGAGGTGATTCTCACAGGCTCTTCACCAGCTGGGGATGAAGCTTTGCCAGACCTTATCACGGAAAATGTTAACAACACACAGTCTGTGGGAAATCAGTATTCTTCAGAGGGGGAGGGCACTTCAAAGCTAGCTGATCCTAGAGTCTGCACAGACTCAAACAGGCAGAGCTAAAGGAAGGCAAGAGAAGATCGGCCCAGCTAGCTTCTCACCAAAGGCTTCTTCAGAACCAGCCTTCCTGAAGTTAAAGCATTCTGGGAAAAGGCATCCCCTTTTCCTTGAAAGGACAATTGTCTTGCTTAGTTTGCATAGTTTTGTCTAGAGGAAAGTTCCAAGAGGTTAGACTCCCTTCAGGTGGGAAGAGATGTTTATTGCCTGAAATAAAGCTTTGTAGATCACGTGGCAGGCATCGTTATTTATTTATTTATTTTATTTATTTATTACATTTGTATACCGCCCCATAGCCGAAGCTCTCTGGGTGGTTTACATAGGATTAAAAACAATTAAAAACAATATACAAAAACTAAAACAGCAAAAACATACAACATACACACAATCTATACATTTAAAAACCACATCAACACTTCAAAAACTACAAAAACAAAGCAAAACAAAACAAACCCAGGCTCCTCAGATATTGCCAAATGCCTGAGAGAAGAGGAAAGTCTTGACCTGGCGCCGAAAAGATAACAATGTTGGCGCCAGGCGGGCCTCGTCGGGGAGATCGTTCCACAATTGGGGAGCCACCACAGAGAAGGCCCTCTCTCTTGTTGCTGACCTCCGAGCCTCCCTCGGAGGAGGCACTCGGAGGAGGGCCTTAGATGTTGAACGTAGTGTTCGGATAGGTTCATGTCGGGAAAGGCATTCCATCAGGTATTGTGGTCCCAAGCCGTGTAAGGCTTTATAGGTTAACACCAGCACCTTGAACCGGGCTCGGAAACATACAGGCAGCCAATGCAAGCGGGCCAGAGTAGGTCTTATATGTTCGAACCTACTGGTTCCAGTTATCAATCTGGCCGCTGCATTTTGCACAAGCTGCAGCTTCCGAACCACCTTCAAAGGCAGCCCCACGTAGAGTGCATTGCAGTAATCTAACTTGGAGGTTACCAGAGCATGGACAACTGAAGCCAGGTTATCCCTGTCCAGATAGGGACGTAGCTGGGCCACCAACCGAAGTTGGTAGAAGGCACTCCGTGCCACTGAGGCCACCTGCACCTCAAGTGACAGAGATGGTTCTAGGAGAACCCCCAAGCTACGAACCCGCTCCTTCAAGGGGAGTGCAACCCCATCCAGAACAGGTTGAACACCCTCCATCCGGTCAGCGGAACCACCCACTAACAGCGTCTCAGTCTTGTCTGGATTGAGTTTCAGTTTATTAGCCCTCATCCAGTCCATTGTCGCAGCCAGGCACTGGTTCAGCACATCCACAGCCTCACCTGATGAAGATGAAAAGGAGAAATAGAGCTGCGTGTCATCAGCGTACTGATGACAACGCACTCCAAAACTCCGGGTGACTGCACTCAATGGTTTCATGTAGATGTTGAACAGCATGGGGGACAAAACTGACCCCTGTGGAACCCCATACTGGAGAATCCACGGGGCCGAGCAATGTTCCCCAAGCACCACCTTCTGGAGCCGACCCACCAAGTAGGAGCAGAACCACTGCAATGCAGTGCCTCCCACTCCCAACTCAGCCAGTCGTCCCAGAAGGATACCATGGTTATTGTCTCCCAAGAAGGCGGGAGGTTTTGAGAAACATCACACAGACCCCCAGACCCAATTGAGCACTTGCTGCATCCCTACTCCTAATGCATGCATTAGGAGAAATGTGTGTACTTTCTTCCAAGGTGGGTTTGGGTTCTGGGTTTGGGACCACACGTAGCCTTTAAGCTTTGTGGGTGGACTTGAGCCAGTTGCTGGCTCCCATGGGTTGTGAGGATTAAATGAAATAACACCATGTAAGCTACACTGAACTCCTTTAAGGAAGAGTGGAATAGAAAGGTAAAAATGAATACACTTTTCGGTACGAAAATAAGAGATCCATCTTCATCTCATCTTGTTGTGCATTGATTATCATTGGAATAAAATCAAGGCATTCACTCTCTTTGCCTAATTTGCTTCCCAGGGTCATTATAAGAACAGCATAATAACTGTAAATAAAAAAATATTAGCAAGCTGCCAGTTTAGAGATAAACACTCCTCACTAAATAAACACTCATTAATTTGTCATTCAAAACTTCCTAGCTAAGGAGCAACCTACATATGACACTATTTAAATGCTTCATTTGAAGTGAAATGTTTGTTGTCATTTTTAAATTGTTATTTACTGATTGAGGTGGCTTGCAGAGAGGGGGGTTTCACCTTTTCCTCCCCCATGGTGGTATCAATGAAAAACCTCCCCCCACAGCAGCTGTTAGTCCCGGAAGGCAAGTTCCCATTAGGGAAGCATGAGAAATTTGTTTCTATCCAGTTTTGACCAGAATTTACCCAGTCTGCATCTCCAAAAACTAAACACAGACCCCAACACAATCTTTGCTCCAAGCTGGTAAAATGCACTCCTGGACGCTGCAGCCACCTGGGATTCCCCAGTTAGTGCAGAGTCCAGGAGGACTCCCAGACTACACATTTGGTCTTTTAGCGGGAGTGCAACCCCATCTGAGTCTGGTTGTAAACCTTCATCCAGAGTAGTTGGTTTCTTCGCCCACTGTGCTTCTATTTTGTGTGTATTAAGTTTCAGCTTGTTTACTCTCATCCACCCCAAAACAGCCTCCAGACACTGGTTCATGAGTTCTATAGCATCCCTGTGATGTGTAGATGGAAAAAGGAAGTAGAGCTGAGTGCCATACACATAAAGTGATGACACTTTAGCCTAAACCTTCTGATGACTTCCCCTAGCAATTTCATGTAGATGTTAAAAAGCATGGGGCACAGAATGGAACCTTGCTGCACCCCACAGGCAAATGACCATGGGGTGGAAAAAAAGTCCCCCAGCCTCACCTTCTGAGACTGTTCCTTCAGGAAGGGCCGGGACCACTTTAAAATTGTGCCTTCCAAGCCAAATCCAGATAACAACCCAGAAGGATATTATGATTGATGATAATGAAAACTGCTGAGAGATCCAGAACCATCAGTGTTGCACCCCACCACCACCACCACCCCCACAATCCAATCCCTGGAATTAATCATCAGCCAGGATGACTAAGGCTGTTTCCACAAGAATGACAAATTTGACACAGGAGGGTAGTTATCTGAACTCATAGGATCTATATTTGGATTCTTCAACAAGGGCCTCACCACTGATTCTTTCAAAGCTGAGGGAACCTCACCACCTCCCAAGGAGGCATTGACAGCACTGAAGGTCCAAGTAACCAACCCAACTCTGACTGATTTCACAAGCCAGGATGAACAAGGATCTAAAGAGCAAGTAGTAGGCCTCAGTCCTTCAAGCAGTTTTGTTACATCCTCAGGTTGCACAAGCTGAAAGGTACCCATAACGTGACTAGGTGGTGCCCTAGGCTATCCCATCTCAGCCTCTGTCAAAGAAATGTCACCCAGGTTGGCACAAATCTGGGTGACTTTATCTGCAAAATGTCTAGCAAATAGCTCACAATGAGCCTTTGAAGATTCAAGTTGTTGTGTTCTGGAGTCTACACTCAAGAGGTCTTTAATCAGCCCAAATAGTTTCTCTGGATGACACTGAACAGATGCAATGGTAACAGAGAAATAGGATTAACAGAGAAATAGGATTTTCTCACTGCCATCACCACCACAGAATAAGATTGCAAATAAATTCTTACCTGTGTTTGATCGTATTTATTACGAGTCTTCAGCCATTTGTGCTGTAATTGTTGACCTAGTTGTTTCCTTGCCCACAGTTTCTCAGAATACCGAGGGGCTGACAAGGTTCCATGACTAGGTCGAGGATGTTTGGGAGTAATCATAATGATAGCCAGGGTCATCTCATTCCAAGAGGTGACCACGATTTTGGCTGGACTGCTGTTGCGTAAATAATCTTGAAATCCTTGGAGGAAAGGTTGGATATAAATGTAATAAAGAAAGAAATGTGAAGCCTCCCACTCGGCTGATGTTCATATTGTATGCAGAAATGCCAGGAGGGCAGTCGGTGTGCCTGACAACAACAGGGGCAGGCCTAGTGGGCACAGCATGGCTACCGCATTGATAGAATGTATACATGGTTCATGTGAACAGTGCTAAAGCCTCCAGGCTACTTCACACACAGCCTTCATTTCATTTTATTTTTAGTCATCGTTGAGTGCAGCTATCTGCATTCTACTCATTTGGAGTTCAATATTCTACAAGCTTCTGCTGGATATGTAGGGCTTTCAATATTATCTCACTATTATTGTGTGGATCTTGGGGCATTTTCTCTCTATCCACATTATACATACATTGACTGTTTAATTATCTTGTCAAATAGTTGACTGCTGTCTCTTCCTCCCCCCCTTCCCCCCTTTTTTGTGTGTGCCTCAGCTGGTCTCCAAAACATTATTTTGCTTCCAGGGAGATTTTCCACATTTTGGTTGGATGCTACACTAACTAGCCATCTGTATGGCAAGAAAAGAAAACAGCTCCTATCCCTCCAGATCTTGAACTGTGTAAACAAGCATTTAAATGGTACTTACACAGAATCCCAGGTGATCTACCCCGGAACTCAGAAGGTCAGTTCATCAACTTCAGCGGCCAGTGAAATCAACTTCAACTTTCCCCACAGTGAAAACCCTCAGATTTGGAGGAGGTGGTGTTGGCCATATTTAATGTGGTGTGGCTATACAGTGCTGTTAATCTTTCTAGGAGGGCTGGACTAGAAGGATATGAATTCAAAAAAACCTCCTGCTTAAAGAAAGTGTTTAAGTGCAAACATGTGAGCAGCTGCAGTCATATTAATTCAGAAGACAATGGTACAATATCCCTTATCAGATATAGGCAGATCTTAACAAAGTGCAAGTTTGGCTCAGGCAGCACGAATTGTTCTTCTCGTTGTTATGAAAATATTTCTTCCCCCCCCCTTTTTTTTTTATAGAACCAGCTGCACATTTCTATACAGTTATGCCTATGTAATTAACAATAGATGCTGATATTGGTAAAATATATGTGGAAATATGGAGTTGGTTGTGTACAAAAAGAAAAAAAAACATATTTTCCTCCTCCTCATAATTAGGCTGACCATATGAAAAGGAGGACAGGGCTCATGTAACTTTAACAGTTGTAGAGAAAAGAGAATTTCAGCCAGTGTCATTTGTATGCAATTAGTTCCTGGTGATATTCCCTCTTCATCACAACAGTTAAAGTTGCAGGCACCATACTTGAGTGACCATATACAAAAGAAGGCAGGGCCCCTGCAACTTTAACTGTTGTGATGAAGAGGGAATTTCATCAGGAACTAATTGCATACAAATGACACTGACTGAAATTCCCTTTTCTCTACAACTGTTAAAGTTACATGAGCCCTGTCCTCCTTTTCATATGGTCAGCCTACTCATAATCATACGATAGAATCCATCATGAAATGGATGTGTTCTATGAAAGAAGCAAGATAGTAAGGAATTGCTCCATATTACTTTATCATGCTTAAGTTGTTTCACAAGACATGATGAAATTTGCAATTAAGGTTTTCATTGTGTTGGTATTCAGTTTGTGGAGCACTCCCAAGGGAAACTTGCTAGACCTGTCCTTTATTCCAGAAGTCCTTGAAATGGGTTGGTATTTTAGATTTTCTTCTTTGTATGTTTGGTTGGATGAACTCTTTTGATATTATTTGGCTTCATTGCCACAGTTCAGTGGGGATTGTTTTCATAATCATAGTTTAATATGTTGTAATCTTGTTGTGTCCTGCTTGTTGAAAGGGGATGATTATAGGTCTACCTAATGGAGGCTGATTTTGATGGATCTGTGAATCCATTCTGAGTTTTAGTGAGAACCGGCCAGAATTCTTAGGGGAGCTATACAAACTGCTGAACCTATTTTGGGGCTTGGCTATCTATTTTGGATAGGTCTTTTAGAGTTCTGGCTGGTTCTGACTGAAACTAGGGGTGTGCACGGACCCCCCGGATCGGATCGGGACCCGGATCGGGACCTCCAATTTTGTCCCGGACCGGTTCGGACAAAATCGGAGGCCCCCCGGACCGGATCGAGTCCGATCCCGATCCAAAAATCGGAAATTTTTGGATCGGCCGCCATTTTTTTCCCCATAGACTTGCATTGCAATGCAAGTCTATGAGGAAAAAATGGCGGCGGGTGGGTAAGGGGGGCCTAACTCCCTCCCCCCCCGGGGCCGTCCGCTGTGGACGGCCCCGGCAGGTAAACCCCCTCCCCCGCGCTCCCTACCCCCCCTGGGGCCGCCTGCTTCCATCCGCTGGCGCCCGCGGGCGCCAGCGGATAGAAGCGGACGGCTCCGGGGGGGGGGGTAAGCCCCCTTCCCCGCCACTTACCTTCTCGGCACGTCCGGCGCCGGCGGCTACTACCAGCGGGCTCCGCGGCCTACTCTCGAGTAGCGCGCCGGGTGATGACATCACCCGGCGCGCCACCCTGGAGCAGGCCGCGGAGCCTGCTGGTAGTAGTAGGCGCCGGCGCCGGACGGGAGCCGCCGGGCCGGGCAGGTAAGGGCCCCCCTCCCCCCTCCCCCCTCCGCGCGCCCCCTCCTCCCCTCCACGCACCCCCTCCTTACCTTTCCGGCCCGGCGGCTCCCGTCCGGCGCCGGCGCCTACTACTTCCAGCAGGCTCCGCGGCCTGCTCTAGAGTAGCGCGCCGGGTGATGACATCACCCGGCGCGCCATCCTAGAGCAGGCCGCGGAGCCTGCTGGGAATAGTAGGCGCCGGCGCCGGACGGGAGCCGCCGGGCCGGAAAGGTAAGGGCCCCCCTCCCCCCTCCCCCCTCCGCGCGCCCCCTCCTCCCCTCCACGCACCCCCTCCTTACCTTCCCGGCCCGGTGGCTCCCGTCCGGCGCCGGCGCCTACTACTACCAGCAGGCTCCGCGGCCTGCTCTAGAGTAGCGCGCCGGGTGATGACATCACCCGGCGCGCCACCCTAGAGCAGGCCGCGGAGCCTGCTAGTAGTAGTAGGCGCCGGCGCCGGACGGGAGCCACCGGGCCGAGAAGGTAAGTGCCCCCCTCCTCCCCCCCCCCGCTGTCCACTTTCATCGGTGGGCGTCCGCTGGCGCCCGCCAATGGAAGCGGCGGTGGGCGCCAGTGGGCGCCCGCCGATCCGCCGATCCGCCGAACCGGTTCGGAGCTTTTTCGGACCGGTTCGGATTGGATCGGCCGATCCAGCTGCGGGATCGGAAATCGGATAATTTATCCGATTTCCCACTGGACCGGACTCGGATCGTGGATCGGGTCCGATCCAGTGCACATCCCTAACTGAAACCCAGAATGGATTCACAGTCCTACTGAAATAAGAGCTACCCATCTCCATTGGTATTTCATACATTGTAGAGAAGATGGAGCCCTGCATGTCCACATGTACATTTCTTGGTAGGATTTGGATGGGAGATATATGCTTGCAAATATGAGGGGACATGTACCAGAAGATGAAAATGGCAGAGCCGCTCCCCCCCCCTCACTTGGTGTGTTTTCTTGCATATGCACATCTCCCCTTCAGACATCCCAGAAACAAAACAGATGACATCTGCTGGAAATACAGAGGCCCATCTTTTCATATAATATGTAGAGAGGGTCATAGAAAGGATATTTGAAATTAATGTGTATGCAGAATCTTTGTAAATTCTGATCTCTGTTATGAAAGTTGCCACTTCAGGGGAAGGGCTATTTATTTATATTTCTGTGTATTGTTTCCCTGGACTGAATTCTTTTGATTCAGCTGTGCATTTGATGAGCATCGTAATGCAAGGAAGTATAGTTCCCTCTTCCTTTCTGGCACCAGCAGCTGCTGCTTTTTGGAAGTTCTTTGTGCACAGGCTTCAAATCCACCTAGACCCTCCACCGAAAACATTAGGAAATAAAGTTGTATTTTAATGAAGAAACTTACTGTTCAACTGGGTAAGACATAGCATGTAATCTTTCAAGTGTAAGATGATTTACAGTGGAGTTTCAACTGATCAGGTCCCTAAAGAAAATTGTATTGAATTTGATTTGCTGCCTTGTGCTTTCTAATTTTGTTTTCCTAATGACAATTGATTAAAAATAAACTAATAGAAAGTCAGTTGATTGAGCTGGTTACTAGCTAGGGGATGCTCAACTCATCTGCAGTGCTGTAATGAAGTATTTATCTTAGCAGGAGTCCAATTTTCAAAGCCACGTAAAGAAATCAGAAAAGGAGGCTGGTGAGTATGGGTGGGGAGGGAGGGAATACAGAACACGTGGTGATATTGGGCTAAAGGTTGTCCAAACCACAGGAGTTTTTCTATCCTGATCCCTAATCTGCGCTTATCTGTGTCTATATATTTGGGATGGGGGAGAATTCCACTTGCTTTGGTTTTTTAAAAACACTTTCTTCATAAATGGCATGTAAAGCATGTGAAATTTTAAAAAAGAAAAGTGATGTGGGAGAAAATGAAATGGACAGATTCATCTATCCAGGCCCAGAGCTTCGAGCACTTGCTCTCAAAAGGCTGAGTTTGAATTCCTGCATATATTAAGCCATATTTGTGGTATTAAGGGAGGCATGGCAGTGCCTCCCTTGTTAAGGGCTGTCAGTAGAAAACACGTTCCACCATGTTAAAGTGATAATTGGGGGGGTCATTCTAACAGTCATAAAATTGACATTGTTTCACCAATCTTTCTGAAATTTACAGATGCCAGAAAAAAATGTTTGTTTTACATTACCTGAAAATTTTAAGAAGATTGGTGAAAGATTGAGGGAAGGAGAGCAGTTTAAAATAAAAAGTTTAAAGAATCCCCTCAATCTGAAACTGAAGATTGAACTGAGGGTTTGCGAGTACTTTTGCGCAGCTCTCTTTACCTTCTGGGAGCCTTATTAATTAATTCAATGGCAGAGTCTACTTCCTACCATTCTGGTGTAGGTGGAACTGTTTTTCTTTTTTTAAAAAATCACTTAAGTTGATTTTATTAAATTAAAACTGTGCCTCTTTAAAAATCCAGTGGCCATTTTGATTACAGCACATGCTCAGTAGAGTCTCCCTCCCTCTCCCTCCTGCTTCAGCTACAATGGCTGCTTCCTCTAGCAAATACTCTTCTCAGAAGTAAGTTCCATTGACGGAACGTAATGGTCTTACTCCCAGGTAAATGTGTAGAAGATTGTAGCCTTTATTTTTTTAAAAAAAAATCGTCTTGAACCTTGGAAAGCAGAGAGGGAGAGATGTGAGTGAGAATTCCCTCTCCTTTACAGCACTATAACTCTACAATTAACAACTTGCTTGCATGCTTTACATGTGTGTATGTTCATTTGATTATGGCTGCTGATCATTAATTTTCATATCAATTCAATCAAAGGCATGTCTACTCAGAAGTAAGTTCCACTGAGTGCAATTAGTCTCATTATCCATGCACTAGCTTGAAGGGGTGTGTGGATTTGGTTGTACTTCTCTTTGGGAGCTCTGTGTATTTAGGGACCAAGGCTTTTCGCGAGAGAAGGGGTTAAGCTCCCCCCTCTTTTTTTTAAAGAATTTTTTGATTTTTGAAGAATTTTTATTCCTTCATTGTTATTATAATTAATAATAATAATAATTAGTAGAAGTAGTAATAAATTTATTAGTGTTACATTTATATCCTGCCTTATTTTCCTCTTGCAAGGAACCTAAGGTGGCTTACATGATCCTCCTCCATTTTATCAGCACAACAACCCTGTAGGGTAGAAGAGTCAATGACATTCTGAATTCTCTTAGCTTTTCTAATATTTTTTGATCAGGTTGAACAAAACTATTGTGTATTCTTTTCTCTAGTACCAACATCTTTGATAGGCTTAATACAGGATTCATTGACCACAGGCTATTTTTAGAGCAAAAAAATAAAAATAAAAATCCAAACTTGGATAGATTAAAATTAAATTGAGCAATATTTCTAACATACTGACTTGCAATGATGGGAGTTGTAGTCCAACACCTTTGGAGGGCACCAGGTTGGGGAAGGGCTGCTCTAAACAAAAAAAGAGAAGTAGGTGGCCCTAAGTTGTTCGTCATCAGTTTTCCACAACCACACAGTCACCTCTGCATATCATAGTCTCCATCCTGTCCTCATGGTTTATCTGCTTTGGGAGAATGAGAATTTCACTTGCATTTTCTGCCTCCTTAGGGAGGATGTGGCGTTAAGGCTTGGGAGCCTTAACTCCCAATTTCCCTACTTTTTGGTGCTTGATTGGAAACTGTAGAGCCTTAATGTTGTTTTTGTAAACTGTACGTTTTTTGTTTAATGAATTGAATTGGGGTTGCTAGCTCTTTTTTCAGACTAGGGATGTCTGTATCTGGAATCTCTCTCTCTCTCTCTCTCTCTCTCTGTCTTCCCACTTTACGGTGTGGTCGACTCAGCTTGCATATGTGGGGCGAGCCATAATTCCCCCCTGAACTCTGGGAACTTTTTGCATATTTGTATGTGTGTGTGTGTGTGTGTGTGTGTGTATGTATGTGGCGGCCATAATTTGTGCAACTTTTTATTTACGGGTGGGGGGAACACACCCCAGAAAATCCACAAGCTGGCCCAACTTGATGCAGATCGAGTCCGGTTAGTTTGTGGGGAAGCAAGCCCAATTTTGGGGCGGGCAAACTGATGGGCTCCTCTTTAATCGTGATATGGCAGAATGTCCTCTCCAGGCTGAGAATAACTGTATTTATTAAATATGCCTAATCCAGATGGGTGAGAATTTCGTTTCAGTTAGTGTTTTATAAGAATTTACCCTAATTGGCAAAATTCATCATATTCAAGATGGAAAAAAACCTTAAGATCTAAAAATGTGCATATGGGAGAAAGTGAACCTGGCAGCGTTGATCCATCCCTACCAGTTAGTCAGCGGTCAAGAATGCTCTTGAAACCTACCACTCCTATTGGATCTCTGAAAAGGAATGGCAGCATGTAACAATCAGACATACATGGAAATAGAGAATGGATCTGCATGACTGTTCTTGCAGACTGACAAGCCAGTGTATATGAAAGCCTCATTTTCTCCCCACCAGCTGAATGTCTGCCTGCACCTCACTCTTGGCTGCTTTCTGTGGGATACTTATGCAGCTGTGCAGCATGTGTGTCCTTCATGAACAAGCTTAGGTTGAGGCTCAAAACACCAGTTTTCACCGCTTCTAGAAAGTTTTTACAGGGGAAAACACTCTGTACATGTTCAGAGAACTTTGCCACCATGTTCTTTCTCCCCTTTGAAAGGAACTCTGTAGACGTTCAAAAGCACATGGCCAATGACACCCTACAGTCGTCACAGAGGACTACCTCTGAGTCCATTGTATTTGCCTCTATGAGATCTGGTAGGGTGTCCTGGAAGCCTTGTGGGAGAAAATGGATGCCAGACTCATCTAAAAGGCAGTTTCTGTAATTAAAATAATAATCTCCATTTGTATTGTTTTAATAGAATAATGTTTTAAATGCTTTGCCATTATTTAACCATATTTGACTGGCCAGGTGGCCATATTATTTTTAACCAGTCAATTGACAACTCCTATCTTTTGTTTTTTCATTGGGTGTTACAAATGTTCTATCGGTAGGTTCCAGACTGTGATCATTCATTCATTTATTCATTTGCAAGCCATCACTTGATAATATCATTGATGTGAGATGAACATGTGTGCCTGAATAGGCCCAGGGTCTTATTGATTTAGATGGGACTTCAGCGCGCCTAGCTTTTCTGCATTATGCCCATTAGCGGCAATCATGAGGAACAGACATTTGATATTTTATTTTGTAAAAAGGGAAGCCAGTATCCCCCTCTCCAATTCTAACAGATGTCCTGGCCACTCAGGAAAACAACAACAACAGCGATTTATTCGCACAACACGAAAACTGGAATTGTTTGCATGTCTGTTTAAAGTAACTGGATGAGTGACTATTTTCCCCAAGCTCTTCATGAACAGTTTTCTTTTCATTGTTCGTAATGGGGAGCAGAAGGTAAATGTCAACAGCAGATGCCTGGGGCGCATGCAAAGTACATTCATCTAGCAAAGTCACAGTTTGCTTTAGACTCATCCATGCTGCCTGAACTATCTACTGTTTCCCTCTGTTGCCTGAGGAGAGCACCGCAAGAGTGCAAGATCACACAGAATGATCTTGAGGCAGTGGAAGACCACAGAAGCTGCATGTGCTGTTATGAAAAGGAACTGAATGTGAGGGATTGTAATTAGAGTACTCTGAAGAAATGTTCAAAATGTGATTTCTATAAGCCAAGGCTTCCTCTGCTTCTCATTTCCAGAATCTTTCCAATTACATTCACTGAAGCAGTCTTACAGAATAATAATAATCATCAATCTTGCTTGGAAATCAACACAGCAAATAAGGTTGTTTTTCTCCCTATGCATGCTTCTCCACTTGAACACGATATGTGTATTCAAATAATCATAAATACACTACTTCAAGTCTCTGAAGTTCAAAATTCCATCCAGGAGGCTGAGGGCAGAAACTCTTTACTGACATATTGACATATGTAGGGTGACCATATGAAAAGGAGGACAGGGTTCCTGCATTTTTAACAGTTGTATAGAAAAGGGAATTTTAGCAGGTGCCATTTGTATGCATGTAGCACCTGGTGTAATTCCCTCTTCATCACAACAGTTAAAGGTGAAGGAGCCCTGCCCTCTTGACCAGATACAAAAGAGACCAGTGCTCCTACAGCTGAAATTCCCTTTTCCTAGGCTGACCAGATAAAATCCAGGTCTGGGCTCATGTAACTTTAACAGTTGTAGAGAAAAGGGAATCTCAGCCAGTGTCATTTGTATGCAATTAGTTCCTGGTGAAATTCCCTCTTCATCACAACAATTAAAGTTGCAGGCACTATACTAGAGTGACCATATACAAAAGAAGGTAGGGCCCCTGCAACTTTAACTGTTGTGATGAAGAGGGAATTTCACCAGGAACTAATTGCATACAAATTACACTGGCTGAAATTCCCTTTGCTCTACAACTTTTAAAGTTACATGAGCCCTGACCTGGATTTTATCTGGTCACCCTCCTTTTCCATACAGCTGTTAAAGATACAGGAGCCCAGTCCTCCTTTCCATATGGTCACCCTACTCATACATGAGCCGGGGTGACACTTCAGATGAAGACCCTGATTTTGCAGGGTCTGAAGCCCCTGTGCCCCTTTGATTCCAGTGATACCCCAGAATCTCCAGCATCTCCATAGGAGCTGCACCATGTCCTTTGACAGTCGGATTCAATGATGTGGCTCCTGATGAATCTACCATGCCTGAGGAGTGAGAGGAGGAGACTGAGTGACTACTCAAACCTAGAAAACACTGATGCTAGAAGGTGCAGTTGCATATCGTTAAATCTAAGGTAGGCTGATGCAATGCTTTCTACATGGGTCTGCCTTTAAAAACAATTTCAACTGGTTCAGAATACAGTGGGAAGATATTTGTATGTTAATTCATGGATCAGAATATAAATAGGGTGACCATCCGCCCGGATTTGTCCAGACATGCCCGGGAAATGGGGAGCAAATCCACATCCGGGCGGAAAAACTGTTTTGGGGGGCCAAATCTGGAAATTTAGCCCCCCAAAAGGGTGACCAGATGGCCCTGGGGCGATCCTGGCCAACCGGGGGGTGGCGGGGGCAAACCGGGGCGGCGGGGGGTCACGTTGCGGTGGCGGGAGGCTGGCGGCACGAGGCACTTACCTGCTGGGGCGTCCGCTTCCCTCCGGTGCTCGGAATCTACTGAGAAACAGGCTTCACGGCCTGTCCCTCAGTAGCGCGCCGGGAGATGACGTCATCACCCGGCGCGCTACTGAGAGACAGGCCAGGAAGCCTGTTTCTCAGTAGATTCCGAGCACTGGAGGGAAGCAGATGCCCAAGCCGGTAAGGAGTGCATGGTGGGCAGTGCGCCGTGGGGGGGCGGCGCAGGGGCAAACCGGGGTGACGTGGGGTCACGTGGCGCGGGGGGCGGCGTGGGGGGGTGGGAGGGCGGCAAGGGTGGGGGGGTGGCGCGGGGCAGGCGGTGGCGCGAGGCTTGCGGGCGGGGGGCGGCGCGGGGCGGGGCAGCGCGGGCATGTGGTGGGGGGGTTGTTTTGGGTGGGTGGGGTGGCGGGGGGGTCTGGGATTTTGATCCTCAAAATCTGGTCACCCTAAATATAAACCTCCTATATTGTCTCAACTTAATTGGCTACCTATTTTTTTTTGGGGGGGGGGGCTAAATGGTAAGTTCTAATAATGTCCTTTAAAACCCTAAATGTTCTGGGACCAGGTTATTTCATGAGCCATTTGCTCATGTGTAGGCTTGGTTCAGAGGCTTTGGTCTCAGTAACCTCATGAGGTATTTGTCATGTGCACATGTGGGTCATGACCTTTTCAGTAGTTGTCTCACAGCTTTGAAACTTTCTTCCAATATGGCAGCATTTTTCTGACAGAACCTAGGGATATCACTTTGACAAGCTTTTAAGGCAGGGGTGCTGAACCTTCAGCTAATAGTTGGTATAGAAATGTAATACATTAAATAAATAAATCTCCACCCTGGGTCAAATCTTGCCAGCCCTGTGGGATTTCCTGAATGGCCCCACCCTCTTATCCTGGCCCAATCTTTTTTCTCCGAACACCAAGTGTTTGGTGGTTTCTTGGCTTTCCTAAGGCTTGATTACTGGCATTAAGAGCTTTAAGCTAAAATAAACTGGTATTTTTGGCCTTGCTCCCTTTTGCTTTTAGCCCTGCCCATCACTGAAATGCGGGGCCTTACTCCAAAATTGAATTTGGCCCTCTGGGCTGAAATAGATTCAACAATACCCCTTTTTAAAGGTTTGATTGATTTATCCTGCTTTTATCTCAGGTTTGGGGCTAGTCTTAAATATATGTTGTGTGTGAATTATTGCTCTTAACGTAAAGACTGATGAACTGCATTTTGTCTATTCTTTTGTTGCAAGGCATGCTGAGTTGAACTATAGACGACTGTGATATACATGACTGAGGATTTTAATAATAGGTTAGTATTAATATTTCCCTATAGCAGATTGGGGGTGAGCTACGACACCTTCCCCTAGATGAGACTGCCTCTCCCTGAGCATGTGCAGAGTGCATGTCATATGAAAATAGAAAGATGCATAATAGTGAGGCCAGATCTACACCTTGTGTCAAGTCATTACAAATGTGGAATAAAAAGCAGGATATAACAGTATGAAAACAGTATATGGAATGTGGATTGTGCCCCAACAGTTATCAGTGCACTTTAATACTGCTATACAGCAACAGTGTAGATCTAGCCAGAGTCTGACCATTGGTCCATCAAGCCTTATCCTGTCAACAATGGGCCTGTTCAGATAAGATGCTAAGCCATTGTTATGGCACTAACCTTTTTGTAGTAAATGGTTAGTATGTTTAAACCATGGTTATGGTTCATACAACACACTAAGCCATAATGTTTAGCTCAAAATGCTTAACCACCATGGTTTAGCGTGTCGTCTGAACAGGGTCACTGATTGGCAGTGGTTCTGTGGCGTTTCAGGTGGCAGGGATTGAACTTGGGACTTTCAGTATGCAAAACATATGCTATACGACTGAGCCACAACCCTTCCCTCTTTGCCTCTGTGTCATAGCAACAATAGTTGGAAGTTATGGCAAGCAAAGCAAAGACAAGTCTGAGTGCTACAACTGACGTTCCATTCTAGAGCGACCGAAATGTCTAGAGCTGGCACGGGCTGACAATTTTGTGAGGGAGATAGCCTCAAGAATGGCTCTTAGAGGGTTTTTCATATAAATATCTTTACCGGTGATGAGGAACATCATGGTAAGGTTCATAGTTGCAATATTCACGTTGTGAGGAAGGCACTGCCATGATAGTGCTCCACACATGTTGGGTGAAACATTTCAAAACTGCCATGAGTCCAAACCCCATGCCTCTGAAGCAACATGCCCACATGTTTTTTTGGCCTACTTTATGTGCCTCAGGTGAATTAAGGCCACGTGCCATCAAATCTTCCAGTCAAAATATAAAATACCAAAATTAAATACAGGCATCAAATATTGAACATAAGGATGTGTGAATCAGCAAAACCCAAACTCTCTGAAGTTCTCCGAATTACATCTTGAAGCTCTTTCCAACTAGAGTCTGGATGAGATTGTTGGCTTGATTTTTTTCCTTTTTGCATAATAATCCATGCATATTTTCATGAGTTTCCCCCTAAATGCATTCATCAATTGTGTGCATCTTTGAAACGTGATAAAAGCATATTATTGTGGATTTTTCAAAAGTGTGTATTTTTTCATGCACATGTTTCAAATGTACGCATGCTGTCAAATGCATTTTTTGGGGGGGAGGGGGGCTGAAAATTACACTGCAAGTTCAGAAATCTATGACTTTGATCACACATTGCATCCGTGTTCAGTCCAGAAGGAGCCAACTGGGTATATTCCGATCAAAAATAACCTGAAATGAATTCCTCATACATCCCTAATTGGACATTTAGGAAATGTTCAGAGAACATTTCACTCAAAACTGTGCAGTGGAACAGATTTATTTCAGCCAGTGCTATATGTCAAAATATCATAATTATTCAAGAACTAACAGCTTTAGAAGTCAATGTCATTCTTGAATCACTAACATGTGCAATCAGAAAGCAACTTAGGAGCAAGGAGAAGAACCATCACATTAGATTATACCTGCTAATTACATAAAATGTCTTCGGGGCAAATGCCAATGTTATGTTAAGCACTCAGTTAAAAAAAAAAGTGCTCACAACTGATCCTCTTGTCTTTTGGGGGCAAAGAAAGTGCAGTGATGGAGGGGCAATCCAGGGGGGGAACTGTGGTGTGGAGGAGGTATACCTTTTTGTTCCCATATACTTTTCCTACCAAAATTGTCCCCTGAACATGTTACATTCCTCCAAGCACAGAAAGTTGCACTATACGGAGACCATTTCTCCACCTAGCTCAGTATCACTGTTTTATTATGTACTATTAAAATTTATATACCACCTTATTTGTAAAAAGCCATCAAGGTGGTGAGCAACCAGGTAAACCTTGAGAACTAACACGATGGAACAAACATTAAAATACTACACATTGGTGGTGGTTCTCTGATATTTCAGTCAAGTGTCATTCCCAGTGTTAACTGAAGGTGCCAAGGATTGAACTGGCAATTTTTTGCATGCAAAATGTGTTCTCTGCCATTGATCTGAAACCTTTCTGGAGGGCTTTGATTTCTAAATCAAGTTTTATTTATGATTGTAAGCCACCTTGGGTGCCATTTTTCTTGGCAGAAGGGTGGAGTACAAATCAAATCCATCAATCAATTTTCACAGTTCCCTGTAGCTGTTTTTCCACAGCAATAATAATGAGAAGGATGACTTGCCAGTTTTAAGCATACCTTTTAAATCACATGCTTTAAGTGTAGTTTGTCCTCTTTGATATCTGAATTAAAATAAAGGATTGCATGTTTAATCCATTTAGGCTGCTTTCCTATTAACACTACAGATGGGCAAAGCAACAAAACCTGAGTTCATCAAAGTTATCCAAATTCTATCTTGAGGCTTGTTCTAACTTAAGTTCATATCACATTGCCATCTTTGGGTTTTTTTTTGTTTGTTTTTGGCATGTGCATTTTTTTCAAATGTATGATCAGTTCTTGAAGGCCTCCAATGTGGAAGAGCCCACTACCTCCCTAGGTCATTGGTTCCATTGTCATACTGCTCTAATAGTCAGGATGTTTTTCCCAATATCCAGACGGAATCTGGCTTCCTGTAACTTGATCCCATTATTCCATGTCCTGCATTCTGGGATGATCGAGAAGAGATCCTGGACCTCCTCTGTGTGACAACCTTTCAAATATTTGAAAAGTGCTATAATGTCTCCCCTCAGTCTTCTCTTTTCAAGGCTATACATGCCCAGTTCTTTCAGTCTCTCCTCATAGGGCTTTGTTTCCAGACGCCTGATCATCCTCACTGCCCTCCTCTGAACCCCCTCCAGCTTGTCTGCATCCTTCTTGAAGTGTGGTGCCCAGAATTGGACACAATACTCAAGATGAGGCCTAACCAGTGCCAAATAGAGGGGAACTAATACCTCGTGCAGTTTGGAAGTTATACTTTTATTAATGCATCCCAAAATAGCATTTGCTGTTTTTGCAGCCACATCACACCGTTGGCTCATATTCAGTTTTTAACCCACAACAGTTCCAAGATTGTTCTCGTTTTTAGTATTGCTGAGCCAAGTATTCCCCATTTTGTAACTGTTCATTTGGTTTCTATTTCCTAGGTGTAGAACTTGGCATTTATCTCTATTAAATTTCATTCTGTTGTTTTCAGCCCAGCACTCCAGCCTATCAAGGTCACCTTGAAATTTGTTTCTGTCTTCCAGGGTATTAGCGATCCCACCCAATTTTGTGTCATCTGCAAATTTGCTAAGCATTCCCTGCACCTCCTCATCCAAATCATTAATAACAATGTCGAAAAGCACTGGGCCCAGGACTGAGCCCTGTGGTACCCCCGCTCATTACCTTCCCTCAGTTTGAGAAGGTACCATTGATAAGCATTAATAATTATGCAGAAATGACTACCACTTGACTGACAATATCACTGTTGTAACATTTGGGGCTGTGAAGGCAATATGAAAATGTCATCTGGAAAATGTGAGACTTCAAGGCTTAGCCAATTTATTACCATAGTAACTACAGTAACCCCCTGGGCTATTTTTTGTCAGCATGTTGAGATCAAGCCTGGTCATAGTGTGGAAAAATACCAGGAAGGAATTAGATTCATAAGCACTATAGAGTTGTTTCACATTTGGGCACTCCTAGGTAAATGCACTACAGTATAGAAAGAGTGATGCAGGGTTGGTAGGATTAGTGCTTCCTCCTAACACCTTTTCATCCTTTGCATTTGCAAAGAAGCAGAGACTGACAAAGATACCAAAGTGTTTTATGCCTCTTCTCTGAAGGGAACTGACATTGGTTCCTTCAAAAGGACCTGTAACTTTAAATCCAAGTCAGAGACAGATCTGAATAACTTCCGGGGACCACATTGAAGGCCAGGGAAGGCTGCATATTGCACACTCCAGCTTAAGTGGACAGTATCTATTGCTGCTTTGTTCCAGTATACTTCAGTGCTACAATTGAAATCCTGCTCTTGTTACAAGCTAATTAGTCTGCAAAGTGATTACTGAATTATCATGTGAAACACTCCTCACTTCCCCAAATAGAGAGAAGTCCAGGGATAGTATTAGAGGGTTTAGCTTCCTTTGGATGAAAGACAACTGGGGGCTTATGGTCTCTTTGTTTACATACAAATACAAATGCTGAACACTGTGCAAACGAATAGATCCTTCTTGACTAGAAGCACCTTTGCCTTGTCTGAAGTTGAACAGCTTTCTTAGATTAAGATGGAAAAGAAACCTAGAGTTGGCCATTGTTAACTCTATATGAACCAGTGGTTCACATAGACATTAAATAGCATGGAGAACAAAATGGAAACTATAGGCCTAACTATTGATCACCTTCTGGAATTGCCCTCCAAGAAGAACCAGGACAACCAGAAAACAATGCCTCTAAGTCCCAGCTCAGCCAGGTGGTTCAGAAGAATGCCATGCTCAATAGTACTGAAAACTGGAGAGACAGAAGGACACACAAACCCTGACCAGTTCCCAGCATAGATCATCCACCAAGGAAACCAAATCAGCCTTTCTCCCATAATCCATTCCAATCAGGCCAAAAGCCAGATTGAAACAGATCTAACCAATCCATTTAACCCAGGGACACTTGGAGCTGAGATGCCATCATAAGCTTGAGCAAGTTGATCAAGGGTTGCTTCCAACTTCTTACTATCACAGATAGGGGAAGCATGAAATATAGTGCTGTGCACCACCTCAGTTCCAGGTGAGCCCGAGGCACCCCAGAGCCAAAGCACATCAGCACTGATGCTTCAGGTACTTCGGGCCACTTCGGATTGGTGCTGGGCCCTCCCTCCTGCTGTCCCGGGAAAGACGGAAGTGAGTCCATTAGACTCATCTCCTTCTCCCGGCTCTCCCCACTCACCTACTGCCTCACTGCCACCTGCCACCGCCGCCCGCCATCATCACCAGCTGCCTCATCGCTGGTGCTGCCAGCTGCCTTCATTGCTGCCGCCCGCTGCATCACTCGCTGTGACAAGGAAATGCAGTGCTCAAATGAGAACCAGACATGGCGATGCTGCAGCTGGTGATGAGAGTGGCCAGTGGCAGCAGCCAGCAATGGGGCCAGCTGGTGGTGGTGGCAATACGGTGGTTGGCAATGAGGCAGCCGGTGAGTGGGGAGAGCCAGAAGAGGGAGGTGAGTCCAGTGGACTCACTGCCAGCCTCTCTACCGGCTTTCCTGGGTGCCAGCTGCGCAGCAGGCACCCAGTACCTGCAAGGCCAAGTTGCCTCGGGGGGCCCAAATCTCGCCTCAGCACTGAGCTGAGGCGGGCAACCCCCAAAACCTCAGTTGAATCAGGGTTATTTTGCGGTCTCTGAAATGGTCCCTTAGGCAAATTGGGGGGGGGGCGTGCGTGCACAGCCCTAATGAAATAACAGCATGGCACCTGCCAGCTCCCCCACCAAAAACAACTGACTATAATAATAAAGCAAATGGCAGTATCCAACAGAGTGTTGCCCTCCTGCTTATTCCATTCCAGCCCCACAGATTCCATTCCACAACCAAGACCCACCATTTGTGCACCAGAGATTTAGAGTGTCCAAGAGTAGCAGGAAATAAGTGGAAATGCTTGTTTCTGGAATGGGGCAGGTCAGTGGAGTGTGGATAAGGGATCTCTGCTGATCTGTCCTGATCCAGAAAGGACCATTTCCATTGCAGGGCTTCCTATAGGAAACATTAAATCTCCGTTGAGCAAGAGGTAGGTCCCACTTGTGCAATGGAATCGACAAGAGGGGGGCATTCGTACAACAACCCCATTGGATACTGTTCAATATATACACACATTAGTAACTATTTAAACCTAGGGATGGACAAACTCCCCCTGCTTCGGGTTGTAACCCACTCACCAGACTCCCACCAGCTGGCGGCCCCTGCTCAACTCATGCAGCGAGCTGCTGGGCTGTCCGTAGGCACCTGGTGTGCAGATTTCAGCAGCCCAATTCTTCACTGAGCTGCTATTTTTCATAAATTTTGCATAAATGGCCCCTTTACAGACTCCCCTTTGCGCAAATGGGCCTTTATGGAAAGGACTGAGCCACCATTTTAATGCCATTTTGGTGGTTCGGTAAGGGATCAGGTGACTGTGCACTTCCCGGCTCAGTGCATGCTGAGTTGAGCCTCAAGCCCCAGTCTGGCCTCGAGCACCAGCCAGATACTTGAGCCATCCTTATTTAAACCAGTAAGATTTCCTTATTCTTATTCCCTTTTGCTTAACATAAAACAATAATGTAAGAAACAAGAAGGCTCAAGAGAGAGTTAAGAAGCACTTCTAAAATCCCAAACGGAGTACTTTTAAAAATGACACTAAAGGACAAAAAGCTTATTATCTGGATTATTTTGCAATCAGTTGGAGATACGAATTTCCCTCTAGTAATTGTTGTGGATGAAAGCTAAGTAACTTTCAAATGAAAAACATCTTACATTATGAACCAGGAATATGGCAGTGCTGTCTAAGTTTTGTGCTGAAATTTTACCGTAATAATACTTACCTAGCATATTTCAATGGAAATTTAGCCAAACTGATAATCTGACCACAGAATATTGTTTTATCCCATTCACTGAAGAGAAACTCACAAATCACTGCCTGATAATTAAGGTGACCTCCTGCCCATTGCTAAACAAAAGGAAATGTATCACCCAAAACCAGAACAAAAGTGGCCACTGATAAGCATGATATTTTCACTTGCAAATTGATATGTATAGGCGCAAATTTGGAAAGAAGTACTAGAATGTAAATAAAAATACAATGCAATTTGCCATAGTATGGAAGATTGTGACCAGATTGTAACTGTTGATGGGCAACTTCAATGCCTCTGTTCTCCCTTCTGATGGTTCTTTCTCTTTAAAGTGGACTTGGACTGGTGAGCCCTTTAGCTGGAAGACACTTTCACATGGAGGAGTGTTCTCTGCGAGCCATTCAAATAGAGGACTGTCCTCTATAGTAGGAGGACATATGCACACCCTAATGATAAGATTCATGTCAGTTCAGATTAACTACCCCTTCCTTAAAGGAAGAGTACTTAACGAGAATTAAATAGAATTATTAAAGACCCCTGCTGGATCAGATGAAATGTTCATCTAGTCCCACAAAAGTCCATCTAGTTTAACAATGGCCAACCAGTTGCCTCTGGTGTTGTGTTATAGAGAAACAAGGCACACCACTCATTCTGAATTAAGCAATATGGAGTACAACAGTGCAATCCTGTGCATGCACCTTGACAGCCAAGTGCCAGCTCCGGCTTTCTGATGAATCAACACAGATCACAGAGAACAATGAAGCCCTTGATTGCAGTAGGTCAGGTTACACAAATCTGCGTTTCAGGGCTCATGGCAGAGCTTACAGTGTTTATAATTCCCAATAAATCAAATATCTTAGACAGAGTCTATCAGCACATTGCTTTGTCCAGGAGACAGTGCCAGATCTGGAATTCATACAGGGTCAGGGTCCCAGTGATATACTGCAAATTAGACTCTTAATAATAATACAAGATTCAAGATAGACAAGAGTTCAAGATTCATGACAAGGTCAGGCAAGATAGTATTTTGAGCATATAAAATGTTCTCAGCAAAAACCTTTCAGCCCATGCACCACCTTAAATAAAGGGGAGGAGCTACTAAAGCCCCCCTTCTCACTATTTGTCCTAGGAGGGGAATCTGGCCCATAAGTAAGCACAACATCAAAGTAGTGTATCTCTGTTCTGCCCTCATGAGTTGATGTCTTAACCTGGGTGACACCTGAACACCCCTCCTCTGTGGAGTGCTCACATTCTCAGGCTGTAAACCAGAGGCCTCCTTCAAGCCACAGCTTGTGACAGTGGCTGATAGGGCATATCTTTGACCTGCAATCAAATGGGAAGCCAGTCAAAGCCAAGTTCCCAGGCCTCAAGCTCCTCACTTGATTCCAATCCTCCTCTACGTCTGAATCAGTTTCTGACTTTAAAGCCAAAGAGCCCATAGCAGTGCTGGGTCTGGGTCCTACACCATGTTTTTCGAGAGTGAGGGGTCTGCGATTGTCATGTCCAACCAGCAAATGCTGAATTAAAATTATTTATTCTTGAATTGAGAAACATTCATAGTAAGGCATCATATGGTCTGAGTGGTCCAACTTGAATGATAAAGCACCGTGGGGATGTTGGGCAATCTGTTCAGCATCATTGGAGATACTGGAAACTTCCCCCCATCAAATATCAAATCAGGAGGTTTTAAAAGTTTGCTTTTTTCTTGTTCTTTTTTAAATCCTCAACTCTAACAAGAGACCACAGGCTCCTCAATAAGATTCTCGAGGACACAGTCATCTGAGCAGAGATGTGCCCACTGCATACGAGGAAGTCTAATTAAGATCCAGAGGTGTCCGATTCTGGCATAACAACTCCACTCCCAATTGTCATAAATTGCATCTGCCTAAAAGCCCCAGGTAACCTTCATGCGTTCTGGCAAATACAAAGCAAGCATAAAGTTGGGAGGAATTATCTACCGATAACAATTGTCTAAGCAGCACCACAGCTATAAAAGAAGCTTTCTAAACTGCCCAGAAAGTTACCTGCCTACTTTGAAGTCCGTTTTACAACTAGATGTAATTTTGTAAGAAATAGCATGCTTTATAAGCTTGAAAAGAATGATTGTTCACTGCTGGCTCTGAAATTAAAAACTTTGGAATTTCCAGTTCCTTTAAAAAATCAATGACTTTGATGTTAATTGAAGGACATTCATGGAAGAAATGACATCTATCCCCTCCTTCCCCCGGCTGCCCCCTCTGCCCCTTCCAGCTTGTTCAGGTAGTCTCCATGATCTTCTAGGGATGTGGCTGCAGGGGTGAAGAGGGTACAGGAAACTTTCCTTCTGTGAATTTCCTTGCATTATGTATTTTAGGGTCCAATCCAGTGTTTTATTGGTCAGAATCTGTTATGAAGAGTCATGTCTCAGATGTCCAAATAAAATTTGCTGTATGGCTCTGATTCTGGCAATACCCCAGCTATAATCTTTGGTAGAAGTCCAAAGTAGGGATGTTTGTTCAAAGTCCCAAACAGGATCCCAACCACGTGCCTGCCAAAAATGTTTGATGGAATAGGATTTTGTCCAGTTTCCTGAATTTGCAATAATTTCTATTTGCACAAATTCACACTTGTGAAAATGCACAAATCCCGCCAATGCACAGCCCCCCCCCCCCCAACACACATTTTCATGCTTTTGTGGGAATGCACATTTTTGGCTGGTGTTTTTTTAAAAATTTTAAATATTCTTCTATGACTAAATTTGCATCAACTTCTGGAAAGTAAAAACCCAGTCCACATGTCCATGGATTCCGTGAGACTCAGGAAAAGCCAGTCCACTATGGAATCCATGGGCTGGATTCATAGAAATCCAAACTCATTTGATTCTGTTGCAGATTTCTCCAACATCCCAATATTATGGAGAGTTGCTAAAGTTGGTCGTTACCTGGTTGGTAGTTACCTGTCTTACAACGTTCTTTTCTGGATCAAAAGTAGAGATGCCATGGGAGCCCTGGGGGTGGAGTCTGGTTTACTCCCTGCCCCCATTGCACAGCCCATTGTATTTCCCCGTTGTTGCATAATATTCTGTCAGTTGTGTGTGCATTGTGTGTCGCGTGACACATGACACAATAATCAACACAACTGACAGTTGATCCCTCCCCTCCGTTGCCTAAGGTGTCGTCCGAACTAAGCCATTGAATTCCCCTGGGTGGGAAGTGTGGGAAGCCGGGGAGGCTGCAGGCTGCCCAAGAGAGGATTTTACAATGAAAGACAAGAAAGGCAAATGCTTCTCGGCCACCTCATAAGTAAGGTAAGCACAAGAACCCTGAACAAAACCAATGGGGATTTCTCTGAAATTTTTCCTCCTTTGAATATATTTTTGAAAGTAAATTATTTTCTAGCAAATTGTGTAAAAATGGTCAAAAATATGTTGGAGCATTTTTTGGCACAGCACTAGTGCTTCCACCTTGAGATGCATTTTGGCCCTAGAGATTAATTTGCTGGTTTTGCAATATAAAGCCAACGTTTCAGAGCACCAGCCAATTTTCAGCTTTCCTTAACTCACATAATCAAAAGCTCTTCTCTTCCCCTCCCTCCAGTATAATCAAGAGACCAGTTAAAGTGTTTGCAATCCATAAATCTTCAGGGGCTTTGCAGCTTTTATTTAATTACTGTGTTAAATTTAACTATGATTTCAATTTAGCCAAATTGACATTTGGCTTTTTTGTCAGTCAATTGCTGTTTTCTGTTATTAGTGCCATTTTCCCTTGGATATATAACAATTTTGCACACTGGGAAAATTTCACACCTTTAAGTCACACTCTTTTTAGCATTCAATAGAAGATTATGGCAAGGGTTTTCATTAAAATACTAATTACTCTGAAGTCACTCAGTGCTGTGTATGCTTTAGAGTCACCCACTCAAAGCAAAACTTGCAACAATGGTCATTTTTTCTTTCTTTTTTGTTCTTTTTTTAAAAAATAAAATAATCAGCAGGTTCTATTCCCGCTGTTTTCTCCTGGTTTCTTTTGAGTTAGAATGTGTAGTTCTCATACTATAGAACTGATAAGAAGCAAGTCTCCTCTTACCTTCTTTTTAAAATCTGAGAAATAATACAGACAAAAAAAAATGCCTGACTCTATGATTCAGCTAAAACTAAAATTAGCAGAATTACTAATGGGAGCATTATTTTTATTATCATTTATTTATATGGTGACATTGATGGACGTGAAACTGTATAGTATAAGAAGGCAACCCTGAACTGTCTGATAGAGTGTTCCAATATTGGAACCTCTAATCCATTTTACAGTGCCTTGCATAAGTATTCACCACCACCACCCCTTTGACTTGTCCATATTTTGTTGTGTTACAATCTGGAATTACAATAGAGTTCATTGGCATGTTTACCATTTGATTTACACAACATACTTAACACTTTGAAGGTGCAAAATATTGTTTTATTGTGGCACAAAAGTTAAGTAAACAAAAACACCCCTAAATAAGCTCTGGTGCAACCAACTGCTCTCAGAAGTCACATAATTCATTGAATTGAGTCCACCTGTGTGCAATTCAAGTGTCACATTATCTCAGATAAAAGACACCTGTTTCTGGAAGGCCCAGAGTTTGTTGGAGAGCATATCTAAACCATCTGCTATCAAAACAAGTCCAGGATACAGTTCTGTTGAGGCACTAATCAGTGTTGGGTTATAAAAAATCCCAAACTATGAATATTCCCCAGAACACCATTAAATCCATTAATACAACATGGAATGAATATGGCACAACCACGACTCTGCCTAGAGAAGCCCGTCCACCAAAACTCAATGACCGAGTAAGGAGAGCATTCATCAGAGAAGCAACCAAGAGGCCAATAGTATCTCTGAAGGAGCTGGAAAGATCCACAGATGCAATGAGAGAAATCATCTACGGGACAACTACTACCCAGTAGGGGTGTGCACGCCTGAAATTATATTATCGTTATCAGAAATCACTTTTAAAAATTTTTTTGGATCGGATTATATTATGGGCCCGGTCAACTAACTTTCAGAAGGAGCATGATCTTTAAAAACTTCATATAAAATCGAGGGTTGGAGGGATCAAACCCAAATTTCATGCATATACTTAAGCATACCCCATAAGCACTGTGACCAAGTTTCAAGCCTCTAACATTTTAAATACAGAAGTTATAGGTTTATTTATTTGGCAGTCCGATATAATTGGACTGAAAATGTTCAGATCGGATATTTATCGGAGGTTTTTCTATCCTATCGTTATCATTAATCGGATGTCTGATAATAACCTTATTGTATGGTTATCGGACATTTTAATGATACAATACACATCCCTAATTGAAACAGTAGTCTTTTCTGTAACTTGTATTGGGATCTCTGTAATGAGTTCATCAATCCATTGTTCACTTTGTATCCTTGAAGATCATCTAAATACTCTATCATACAAAGGAGTCTATTGCAGAAACTGTAGCTAATATTTTGCTGTAAGCATTGGGGATATGAGCTACAATGCTATTTAATTAGAGTAATGTTGGTTTTCTGCATTAATAGAGATATTTGATCTATTCTTTTGGTCTTTAGTTTCGCAAGTTCATTGATTTATTATTATTTTTGCTCCTGCACATTAATTGATATCTAAGTTGTATTGTGAGGTCTGTTGACTAGATCAATAAATGCTGTTTTGTTCTGTCCTGATTTTATTCTATTAGAACTACTAAAACAATGGAAACAGAACGATAAGAATCAGAACCGGCCCTGCCATTCAGTTGAATGAGGCAGCACTTCAGGCAATACATTTTGTGTGCCATGAAGGGGAAGCAAATTGTTCATTTATTTAGGGAGCAATCCTATGGCCTCTAAAGAGAGTCCGGGGGGGGGGGCATCAGATAGCTCAAATTCCTGGATCTGGGATCCAGGAATCTGAGCTCCCTGCCCCTTTCCACGATACCAGGCATAGAAAGAACTACACTGGCTGCCTTTCCGAGGTTGGAAATATGACCTCACAGAGAGGGGAAATGGAGCAAGCCAGTGGGTGGGGAGGGGAGGGGATTGGGGAGGCTGGATTACACCATATCCCCATGCCTCCCTGTCCTCCTTCTCTTCTGCTCCACAGAGCCCCAGCTAGATGAGCAAGAGAGCCCAACTAGCTAAAATGCAGAACAAGAGGATCGCAAAGGTGACGATAGCCTCTGCTGCTCATCCCACTCTTAATGGGATGGCCATAAGCCTCCATCCCAACAGGATTGTTCTATCAATGTGTTGTTTTATTTTTGCTGCCAGGAATGGGGAAATATGCTTGTAGGATTTCCTGTCTCTAGTGTCAAAATAACTTTACCAGCATTGGGTGCTATGCAATTTGATTTACTGTTCTGCCTCAGGCAGTGAAATGTCTCAGGCCAGCCTTGATTGGCATAGGTCTCTATCTGAAAGTTCATTGCTCGATAACGGGGTAGGCAATGTGGGACCTTCCAGATGTTTTTGGCCTAGTATGCCTACCATCCCTCACCGTTGGGAGTTGTAGGCCAAAACATCAGGAGGGCCACATGTTGCTCAGCCCTGCTCTAGAGAAAAAAGCAGGAAAGTTGGGTGTGCATGATTAAAGTAAGACCCCATGTTGCAGGTTGTCCCAGGTCTGAACAGGTTGAAGCCAACTGCTTGAAACCACAAGCCATTTATATCAGGAGCTCAACTCTCTCACACGCTCTGCCTTTTATTTGGCTTGCCATAAGTATCAAAGTATGAGATGGGGAACCAAAGAAGGCTTCCTGAGGGCCTTGGACACTTCTGCTTCATTGTGGCTGTTTCTCTTACTTCGTGTAAGGTAGCCACTTATGCATCACCAAAAAAAGATGATGAAAGACGACAATGATTTGGATAAAATGTACATCTACTGATATGTCTAGATTGAAATTTAGAAAGAATCATTATGATTTAAATAGAAATACAGTACATTTCACTGTAGTGTGGAAGACTGTGACCAGGTTACCTGTGTCCCTTGCTCTGTCTACTGTCCAGTTCCCATGGGGAACTTCAAGGCCCACTCTCTCTCTACTTATGCTCTTTTACCCTTAAATTGAATTTGGACTGGGCAGCCCTTCAAAGAGAGGACACATTCGAAGTAGAGGACAGTCCTCTGGCAACCATTCAAATAGAGGACTGTCCTCTGTAAAAGAGGGCACATGTCCACTCGAACTCCTAATCCTAAACAATCCCAGCAACACTGAAATTAGTGGAAGCTCATGTCTGAGCAGGTGTCTTGTGAAATGCTGTGCTGACTTATCTGTTGTTTAGCTACCCTGATACCTTTTGGGGGGATGGGTGGGTGGGAAGTAAATCCTAATGGGTTCAGTGGGCCTTAAACTTGCCTAGGATTATGGCTTTGTTGCCAGGTATTGGTATGTGTGTCTTTCCATCCCGTGCTTTTACCATAGATTGTGCTAGGTTTGGGGCATCCCTTGCTTTTGCCAGCTACACCTGGTTGTAGTGTAGATCCTGTCTGTGTGGGCCTTTATTTGATACCCATTGTGCCACTCCCTTCAATTAAAATAGCTCCTAGATGTTGACAGAGAGTAAAGTCTACTCCATATAGTGATGGGGGAGAAATTCATTCCCATTAATTCACATTGTAATGCTAACTCACCTAATTTCACACTTTTGAACCAATATATGAACCAAAACTTGGCTATCCTTTGAAACCTGCACTTCTCCAAATTTTGCCATGGAGTTCTCCACGCAAAACAATGTGCATGAAGGTGCATATATTAGGGACAATAGCATTCCAAAATGCATTGTATTTCAAAAATTGCTTGCACAAAATGTGTCTATATTATTAGGCAAAAATACATACAAAAACAATGTATTAGGAAAAATGTGCACAAAACTTCGGGATGAGCTAAACTTAAGATAGGAAAAATGTTCAAAGTTTGAGATGAACCAAAGTTAAGATTGGGGAAAAATAAAGAAGAAACTAAGAGAAAGTGAAATTAACAGATTTGTCAATCCCTACTCCACAGCTGCTCTTTCAAGTCAAATTTTTTATGCTGAACTTGCACTGTAAAATCCAGTATACTTTTTTCACGATATGCATACATTTAACTTGGCAGGTGGCATAGTTTAAGCCCAGAAATGTGTGCTTCAGGAGGAAGGCAAACATCCCTTTGATGTTTCAAAAACAAAAACAGAAACAAAACAACAACAACAACAAAACATCCATAGAAGCATCTTTCATTTAGCTTGATATATCTGAAATTAGTTCTGTGGCACTAATAAAATGGGAGGTTTCTGAAGGTGTATGTTCATGGCACTTCATGTATATTTCATTAAGCATCATAAATGAACAACAATCAGGGCAAATGACTTTGTTTTCTTTCCAAAGTAAACAGTATGCATTTTCCTGCATAGTCAATAGTACTTTGGACTCCTGCAGAGGATAATTTCCTAGTTGGGGAGAGATGCAAAAAGTGTACAGATGTAGGATAATGCATTTCTCTTGTCTCGTTTGTTCGCTGTGTGTGCAGTCTGAAGCAGAAATGTTAGAAAGCCATTTTGAGTCCCAACTCCAACTTGCAGATCTTTGACTGCCAGCCAAATAGCTGTGCTGGATTTAAATCCAGCCAGAATTATTCCCTTGCCAGGCACATCTTGATTCTTCTCTCTCAAAACCAGATTGGCATTGGAGGTGGGGGCAGAGGATAGGAAGAGGGCATTCATGGGTAAAAACAATGAATTTGCAGCCCACCTCAAGCCCTGAACACCACGGTGTAGAGCAGGCCACTCATGTACATATAAGACCTGTTTACTAAGGATGTGCATGGCCAGAAATATTGGAATTGTTATTCAGATAGGAATTTCCAATATTAAAAGTATCAGATCCCATCATATTGGGGGGTACCTAGATTTGATCAGATCTGATATCCGATAAATATTGGAAGTTCCAATCTGATTATGAACCACCATTTCAGGTGTTTTCCCCATAGGCTTGCATTGGGGGGAAAAAAGTTTTCCTCCAATGCAAGCCTATGGGGAAAAACACTAGGCTGGCCCTCCCTCCCCCCACTTATGCTCCCTCCCCCACTTGCGCTTCTTACCTGCCACCTCCGGCGGCAGCGGGGAAGGCCACAGGTAAGGAGCACGAGTGGGGAGGGAGGGAGAAGGGGCCTTCCCTGCTGCCGCCGCTGGTCCATCCTACTGCTAAACAGGCTTTCTGGCCTGTTCCTCAGTACAGAGACGCACTGAGTGATGACATCATCACTTGGCATGTCTCTGTATTGAGGAACAGGCCGGAATGTCTGTTTCCCAGTACTATGGACCGGCGGCGGCAGGTAAGGAGTACGAGTGGGGGGAGGGAGCACGAGTTGGGGGAGGGAGGGAGTGCCGGCCCAGTGTTTTTCCCCATAGACTTACATTGGGGGAAAGCTTTCTTTCCCCTAATGCAAGCCTATGGGGAAAACACCAGAAATGGCGGTCCAATAATCCAATATGTCCAATAGTTATCGGACATATGGATATCGGATCCAATCAGATTGGGCCACCTAAGGAAATTATCGTTATTGGTAATTGGATGTCCGATAACGAACTTATCGGTTCGTTATCGGACATTGGACCGATACGATACACATCCCTACTGTTTACCATTCCACTCCTTCTAAGGTGGTTCTTATTTGGGGCAAACTAAACTTTCTCCTAATCACACATAGAATTGCATTCCCTACTGTCCTGTGAGTATGTGCAGCCCTGATTTGGAAAGGACTCCTGAGAGAAGCACGCTTTATCGTTGACTTTGTCAAAGTGTAGTTTTGTGCACCTCCTTGGCGCATTGCGAAGCCTACTTGTGTTCCCAAGTGTGATGGAGAAAAATTTTGCACATGGTAATTTACAACTGGGACCAAAGAATGGGAAACTATAGGGCCTAGTGAAATACATATTTAAATAAATATGTGGCTCTTAGGCATAATACTATTTGAGAAATAGTAATTAATGCTTTTCTTCTAATGGTGATTATGCACTCCTAGGAACTAAGGTCCTAATTGAGCAATATGTCTTTCTTGTATTTAAAGTTATCCACAGCTTGCTAATGTAGAGGACGTTCTACACAGTGTGCATTCATTTTAGAGTTAACCCTTTCAAACATCTTACTAAGAAAATGGACCAGTGAAATCTTGCTTTGATTTGGTGTCATCCTTTTATCAGGAAATCATATCTCAGTCCTTTTTTCTCATCAAGACACAATGTTAGGAGTCTGATGGCCCATCTAACCGGAACTCCCCATTTTTTTCTAGGAGGAGAAAAAATGTGTTTCTCTGAACTGATCTGTTTTAGGACGTGAAACCGATAGTGCGGCATACCAAGAAACTCTTGTACATTACCCTGCTAATACTGGTGGCGGTATACTGGCATTGCATGCTGAGTTCTACCATGCCCTATGTCCTGTCATGGCAATGTGGGTGTGGCAGTTCTTGGGCTAAAAACCTTTCCCCACCATCCCATTACACTGTTATGAGATCAACTGTTGGCAGAAGATCTTGTTATGTTTCCATGCATCTTGTGTCCTGCCTGAGCATCTTAGATAACATTTTTTGGCATTTGTTTTAAAGTGTTATGGCACAAACAGATGGATTCATGAAAGGAAAACATTTTCAGTAAAAATGTGTCTGACTCCTCCACCTCTTTTTTGTCGGTTTCCAGATTCATGGGGAAATTGCGTAACAGGGATGTTAACCCTTGTTATTGACCTAAGTATACTCAGAATTTTCTCAATATTCAGAGTTTAAAGTTGTGAAGATTCTTCAGCATTTTAACCTTCCTTTGCGGAGCCTTCATCATGATCAGGATTTTAGGGCTATCATTCACCAGGGAAATCAGCACCTATTAGGGACCTAACATGTGGGTGGTTTGCTACTTTATGGAGATGTCCATTTGGCTTGATGTGTGAGGCATATTTTCAGAAATCCTATACTTATTTATTTTTTATTTATTATATTATATTTATATGCCGCCCCATAGCTAAAGCTTTCTGGGCAGTTTACAAAAATTAAAAACATTGAACATTTAAAAATCAATATACAAACATTTAAACCATAAAAGCCTAAAAACAAACTACAGGGGTCAATTAAAAAGCTTAACATAGGGTGACCAGATAAAATCGAGGTCAGGGCTCATGTAACTTTAACAGTTGTAGAGAAAAGGGAATTTCAGCCAGTATCATTTTATGCAATTCGTTCTTGGTGAAATTCCCTCTTCATCACAACAGTTAAAGTTGCAGGGGCCCTGACCTGGATTTTATCTGGTTAGCCTAGCTTAATGTATGCTGTAAAATGCCTGGGATAAGAGAAAAGTATTCACCTGGTGCCAAAAGATGACAGTGTTGGTGCCAGGCGAGCCTCATCGGGGAGATCATTCCAAAGTTGGGGGGCCACCACTGAAAAGTTCCTCTCCCTTGTTGCCATCCTCCAAGCTTCCCTCAGAGTAGGCACTCAGAGGAGGACCTTAGAAGTTGATTGTAGTGTATGACTAACTTTTCTGTGGATCAGCCTCCTGTTGAGCCCCTGTCATGTATGATTAAATCTATCATGCCATTGTGTGGCTAGTGTAAGGACTGGGCCATAGGCAGCCAGGTACACTAGGGCCAGATCTACACCAAGCAGGATATAGCAGTATATGGTATGTGTCAATGGGCCCCAATAGTTGTCAGTGCACTTCAATACTACTATAAAGCAGTAGTGTGGCTCCTGCTTTTTATATACCACTTTCATACCACTATATCCTGCTTGGTGTAGATCTGGCCTAGAAGAAATTAGCCAGGATACAAAGAACTGAGGCACTGGTTCTGTGGGCTGAAGGGGTCTGTGGACTTGTTTTCTTTTAAGCAGCAACACTCTTTGCCTCATGAAAACCCTTTTTAAAAAGCTATGGGGAGTTTCAAAAGTAATTATAATATAGCATGGTGACTGGCTCTTCAAAGAGGGCCTGGGCTGGATTCATAGCGGTGGTACAAGTCTCTTGTATAAACATCAGTAGCTCTTTGAATCCTGACATTTGACTCCATTCTATTACTTTTCAGATGTATCTATTTCATGCTGTGGGCACATTTGCCTATTTGATACTTCTTTTTATGTTCCTTATTGTGAAATATATTTTCAGAGTACTTTCTTTTCTTCCATGTTCCATAAATGAGTCCACTACTGCACTTCCAGTAGGGCAGGATAGGCATAGACATTTATCCCACCCAAGAATAGTTGGAGTAGGTTACTACAACTCATAGCTAAAGTAATCCTCCAGTGCATCCCTGCTGCTCCTTCCTCCTTCATCCCACTCCCTGTCCTCTCAAATTTATTGAAGCAGAGGATACAGCAAGATGAAACCATGGACCACCATATAGTAGGACTAGGACAGGGAGGGCGATGTAGCTCACTGGGAGAGGAGGTGCTTAGCTCAGTGGCTGAGTACATGCTTTACATGCCAAAGGTCTCAAAGTTGATCCCTGGCATCTCCAGGTATGGCTGGAAAAATATCATGCCTGAAACCCTGGAAAGCCACTGCCAGGTCAGTGTTCATAATACCGGGCTAGATGGACCAATGGTCTGACTCACATTAAGGGAGCTTCCTGTCCCTAAACCTTGGGTTGCTATTACTATGACTTGGGGCTCTGATACTACACAAGGAATCGTTTGCCGCTGTGATAATACACATGACTATTATACTTGGAAATAAATTCCATCGCTTCCTATTTTGAGCAGGGTTACAGCTTGGCACAATTAGGCCAGGATAATTTCTTAGTCAATGCATTTTAAAATATGCCCTCATGGAACATCCTGAGGAGGAGTGGTGACAGTGTTATTTTTTCTCTGGATCAAAGTCTGATTTCCCTCGGATGTCGGCATGTCCCTAGATTGATGTACCGAAGCATTTTATTCAATCACATAAGGATGTTTTGAGCCATTCCAGAGGCAAGAATTTTAAATACTCTAGATCTCAAAAGAAGTCATGAGCTGTATGATAATAAAAGCTAAGTGAGCTAAATTATTAAACAATTATTGAGAAAAATAAGGATTGTACGTGAACAGACACTTTTAATACTTGAGCTCTTTGCTGATAATTGTATTCTCATGTGCAAGGCTTTTTAAACAATTGGCGAATTGTATTAATATCCCCACATTTCTGAACACAGTAAAGATATGATTTAACACTTCAATTGCTACAGTGTGTTTAGGTCATGTTGGCTGTCTTCCCTGCCGTATGGTCTTGAGTGTTTTCGCTGTTGCCTGTGGGGCGTTGTGAATGCAACAGCCTGGGACAGGATATTTAACTTCATAGAGATGTGTGCAATTAAATGTCTCCTGGGATGTCTCTGGGTTTTACTCATGCTCATGGTCTGACTGATGCAACTAGTGGGTTGGAGAAGGATTCCCCCCCCCCCCACAACCAGATCCACCTGGCTTTGATTCTAAAGCATTGCCATCCCTGATAATATGAAAGTTGGCTTACAGATTCACAGATCTGCTTCATAAGTGCATTGTGGTCAGTTACATATCCCAATCCAATCCAATTTATTTCTTATTGACCAATCAGGCCATAGGCATACAAAAACATAATAAAATACCCCTCTTATACCTAAATAAGAGCAATGTAAACATTGTTAAGAAAGAAAATGATAGCAAGCTGTAGTTAGAATTGGAACATTATTTCATCAAATCTCTCTCTCTCTCTCTCTCTCTCTCTCTCTCTCTCTCTCTTTCTCTCGATATGTATATACTAATAAACTAGAGCTGTACACAAATGGCATCTGAAATTTCTCCACCCTATTTCTGGATAGAATAATTGGGGGAACAATTTCACTGAATTTCTCCAGGAGGAAGAGAAATTCTCTAACAATTTTTCACAGGTAGGTATCCCCATTGGCAAGGGTTGTAGAACAACTTCTTTCTTTTTTTTTTCCCTAAGGCTTTTTGGGGTTTTGCACAGCCAATGTAAATGGCAACAGCATCAACTGTGTTGGCAGCCCGGCCCCCATGTTGCATCCTCCATATCACTAGGATCACCTGAGGCATGGAAGGGAGGGAATGCAGCCACCACAAAAAATAATGGTGAAGAAAATGTGAAAATTCTGAAAAGTGTCCTTTTGTTTCTAGGGGGTAAGAAAAGTATCAGGAATTTCATGAAAGTTTTCTTTCCCCATGAAATGGGCCTCCATTTTTCTGCCTGATTCTCAGGGCATTTTATAATTTATTTTGAATGTGTGTTGGTGTTTTTGACATTAACTAATCACTGTGAGGTAGCTGAGGGTCTATATTTTTCTTTTTATTACACATCTCATCACTGCTCTGCAGTCTCCCAAGCTACCTGCACTTTCTGATCTGAAAAGGTCCTATGGGAGGAATAAATTTATGATGTCTTCCCTTGGGCGGAAAGCGCAGGAAGCCAAGGAGCCTACAGGCTATCAGAGAGATTATTATACAATGAAAGGCAAGGCACTCACTCACACACACTGCTCAGTCATCTCATAAGTAAAGTAAGCACAAGAAACCTGAACCGAACCCATGAGAATTTCTCCAAAATTTCTTCTCCTTTGAATTTCTTTTCGGAAGCAATTTCTTTTCTATCAAATTGAATGAGAACAGTCAAAATTTTTGGCACAGCTCTAATATTAACATGTTATATTAGCAAGCTTAATCTTCTAGAGCAATAGATAGTTCCCGTTTTTGCAAAGCCCATTTAACAAACTTAGCAGTCCTATGAAATGTGTAATAGTCTTTGCCAGCCAGTAATAATACAGTTATACTTAGGGAGAAATTGTCATGGAGCCCAACTATTAAGAACTCAACTCAGCATACAGGGACCATTTGGTTAGAAAATGTACCATGTCCTCTACCTTAGGGTAGCCAACAGGGCAATATTTTTTTCACACCATGATAGGTCCTATAATATGCCTTCATCTCCATCAGCTGGAGAAATTCAATCTGCATTTACGTATGTTCATCAGTGGGGTGGGAATGGTAGAACATGGCTGGCCAGGTCTTTCTGATTCAAAAGATCTTTGGATAGGGATGGATAAGTAGGTCAGTTTTGCTTTTCCTGCTTTCATTTTCTTTTCACAATTACAAATCCTTTCTATCTGATACATGAAAAACCTTGCAAATTTGGGTAGATGCTTACAAAAAACAAACCTCAACAAAATTCTCACCCATCCACACCAACCACATTCAATAGAAACTGCTCTTTCCAGCATAGAGAAGACCATGCTATACTTGTCTGGCATATGGTTGCTAAAGATGAGAAGCCCATCAGAAAAAATGAGGTGACAGCCCCAATTCAGCACCACAACACTTGGGCCAAATCTATACCAAGCAGGATATAATACTTCGAAAATGGTTTGAAAACAGTATACGAAATGTGTCATGGGCCCCAATACCATTATAAAGCAGTAGTGTAAATCCTGGCCATGGTTAACTATAGGAGGATGTGAATGAACTGGACAAAATTCTCATCCATCTCTATTTTTGGATGACTATGATTCTAAGATTGTTTGGATTTCCTAGTCTCCTACTGATGTTCCTTGGACAGGGTGAGCCTCCACTAATGCACATGACTAGGTATTGGGGGAAGGATTGCACTGGATCTAGGGAGATTTTACAACAGTACTGTGGGGTGTTTGTTTTTGTACCTCCAGTGTAATATATTGAAAAGGGGAAAGGAATGGGTGAATCTTTCAATCTTGATTCTATCACGTTCTCATTTTTCCAATGCTAAGTTCATTGCAGCTCAATTCCGCATCAGACTGCAATTTTTAAATAGCCTTCCCAGAAAGTGTTATCCATTTTTGTGTGGATTTTAAGTTTTAAAAACCTATATTTTAGGGTTGGTTTTTGTTTGTTTTTTGCATTCTTATGTGCACTTTTGGAAATGCACACATTTTCCCCATTGAAGAAAGTGTTTTGTGCACATTTATTGAAATATACACATTTTCAGTTCAGTTTTTTTTAAAAAAAATTAAATACACATGCTTGTCCATGTTGTTTGAAATGTACACATTTTTGTAGGCATTTTCTCCCCAACTACATCACAAACTTCTGAAGTAATAGGATTTTGGTGGCAAACTGCATTCTAGTTAGTGTCTAGGTTTCGGGAGTGTGAATTTGGTAAGCTGTCATTGAAATGCCAATCACACAATGGCTCAATTTGGACGACACCATAAACAACTGGTGTGGGGGAAACAATCGTCAGTTGTTTTGACTATTGTGTAATCCGAATGCTGCCATAGTTAACTCATCCTCATCCACACCACAGTTGATTACTTATTACCATGTTGTGTGGGGAGTGCCCCCTAGGGTTAGCGTGAGGGTTAGGGTTAGTCAACCCACCATTGACTATCGTGTCATCTGAATTGAGCCAATGTCTCACCTAAAGAGCAATTATCCCCTGCTGGAGGGATGCATGCACCATATCTGCATCAGGATTAAAGAGGCACAACTTTCCCTTCTGCACGTTTCCTGGAACATAAATAGCAGCAGTACAATTTACTTCTCCTGCTTGCATGCAACGTGTGATGTCACTTTTACGCTGATTTATTTTAGAACAGAAATGCAGTCACTAATGATGCTTGGGGGGAAAGTAACTGCCTAACCCACAAATCAGTTTGAAATACTTGGATTGACTTCAGTAGGGCTAAGGTGTCTGAATTGGTTTAGGAATTAGATTGCCCAATATTATTCAGTTCTGTTGCATTAAGAGAAGGTGCTTTGCAGTTGGCTTAGAGAGCTATTATTTAAACTTATTTTAAGTATAGAGAATATAGCACCTGACCTGGCAATCTCTGTTGACATTGGTTTGCCTTGCAAAAGGGCTGGCAAAATGTTAAGCATGCCACTGGCATAGCGTATAGATTTTGTTTTCTAGTATCATTGCATCATTGGTTATTTTCTGCAGCTTCCAGTAAAGTCAAACATAGCAAAACTCATAATTACAGTAAGTTTCTGCACATTGGAGCCTCAGACAAGGACTATTGAGATTGCTTTTGGTGGGAGGATAAATCCATAAGGATACAATTATGAAAGGTTTTCTATGAGTGAGTTGAAATGCACTACATTGTTGAAAAGTAATTTAGATTCTCAGCAAGGTGAATACTCCTCAGTTTTTGAGCATAAGAGATCAATCAAGCAAAGCCTTGAATCCAGTGTTTTGCAGCTCTGGTGGGTTGTTTTTTTTAAAAACACAATACCTAAAGCATTCATACTAGAGAGACTTAGTCGAAAGGTTAATTGCTTCTATCTGATGTTGAATGCTGTGGAACTTCCAGGTTTTCTTTTTTGATCATCTCTTGGCAAAACCAGACATTTTTCTAACCTTTCAGATTAGAAAAATGCTATGCATTCACCAGCTGTCAAAGCTCTACCAGAAGGCCTACCCAAGTCAATATTTCTTAGAGGGTAACTTCCAACTTAATGCCTACTTAGAGTAGACCCATTGAAATAGACTTACTTAAGTCTCATTTGTTTCCACGAGGTCTATTGTAAGCAGTACTTCTGCTGGATTTTACCCAAAGACTCTAGGGTCACATGGCCATGTGTACTACTTTATAGAAGACTGTCCTCCATTTGAAGGGATCCTGTGTTTGAAGTGCTATCCAGTCCAAGTCTAACTTGAAGATAAAGACCCCCAAAAAGTGAGAAGAGGGAGCCATTAAGAGTTAGCACCTGGACATCAGACTGAGCAGATACACACCTGGAGCCTGTCTACACTATTGCTTAACCGGTTTAAAACTGTTATAAACCATTTTAAAGCAGTAGTGTAGACAGGCTCCCGGTTATGGTTTTCCCCACTAGGGGGAGATACATTAATTTTTTGTTTAAATTATAACCATTTTAAACTCGTATCTATAAATTAGCATAAGCAAATGTGTCTCCTTTCTGTGATGCAGAAGTGCCCCCCTTATTACAGCCCCCCCCTCTGGTGCTCAGTGGTAACTTTTGATCTGTTGAGTTGTATTCAACTTTAAATTGCCATCCCAGATGAAGGGGTCTGGGCATGACAGTACTGTTCAAATGAAGGCTGAAATGAATGAAGACCCTTAGTGAATGGAACAAGGGTTTCTGCAAAGCATACCATTACCTCAACCATGGAGGCCTAGAGACTTCAAATAGTAGTCATGGAACATAATGTGAAATAGCAGGCCTGGAAGTAGAAGACCACCATTTGGAAGGAAACAAGACACAGAAATTTAAATAATAAGGCATTCCTACATTAGGAGCTGGTCTTCTATGCAACACGATGTTCCAAAAGAAGAACACACCGTGGATTTGGTGGTAAAAGTGAAACAATTAGGTACCAAAAATATTTTCATGTATGGGTCCAGAATCTACAGGCAGTTTTAGGAAATATCAGTCAACAAAACTAAGGTACAAAACAAAGCAAGGTGCAAAGTTAAGGATGGAGAAGATGTCACATGATGCAGGCTGTGCCAACTGTGCATCAAAAGCCTATTTATATGCAAATTTCAAGGACACTGCAACTTGATTTCAAGCTAATGCAAGGGCCTTAATCAAGACTGGGGTGTCCTTGCTGTTGTGTTCCATACCTTAACACAGACCTCAAACTTGTGGGACCACACTTTATGTTTCACTCAAACTCTGAGGTCCTCCAGGAGTGAGCCAGGTGTGATATAGTGGTTCAGGGGGGCAGCCATATGCTACAAATTCAGGAACAGGGTGTTTCTGAGCACATGTTCACCCCAGGAATTTGTGGTCAGAACCAGAACCAACTACCAGAATCATGTCCTTTCTCACAAAAATCCATTCTTGGTTTCTCCCCAAGTATTGTTTTTCAGAACCTTAATATATTGGTTGGGAAGAAAACTTCTTGGTTGTTTCTAATTTTAGCTAGTTGGGAATCAGAAACGCTTGCTGATCTACTGCAAATCATCCTGGGATTTGGCATGTGCTAGACTACACCCAGGACATTTACATTATTGAAAGGTTAAGGTTTCTTCTGCCTTACATTGATGTCCCCAGCACCTGCCTTCTCCCCTGTTCTCTACACATAGTGCTTCTTATATTTCCACTTGCACTAGAACAGGAAAGGAAATGGCTGTTGCGGATCTCAGAGTGAGATGCAGGTTTACTTTGCCTTTCAGTGGCAGGGTGTGATGTAGTATCTGCCAAGAGCAGCTATGTCTAGGCAGTGTGCTGAGGACTATTCTGTTCTCTGATGGAACTGTTTTGTATGCTGTTGTTTAGCTGTTCAAAGTACAATTACACCTGGATGTGCACGACAGTTTTAGTACAATTGCAAAAATCCCTATTAGGGGTAATACCATTCTTAGGCCAACTTAAAGATCACCAAAGAGAGAGAGAGAGAGAGAGAGGAGGGGGCATGCTTTTCAGATTTCTAGATCTCTTTATCACAGAAGATGTTACAGAAAGGGAAATAAGGGGGGGGGAGAGAGAGAGGACTGACTTGATGTTGAAGTGATAAAGTCTGGATAGTCCAATGAAATGGCAGAGGCAGAGTGTGCAGACATTCAAGTCAGAATCTGTCAGGTGATGTGCTTCAGGCTGCACCTGGGACTGCTGAGATGAAGTAACAAACAAAACAGTTAGTCCTCCAGTTCTGAAAATAATAATAAAAATAATCTAGTTGTTACTCAGAACCAGTGGATGCTGGTGGCCCCAGTGTTAGCGGGGGCAATGAATCCACTATAGGTCTCAGTCAGAACCAGTCAGAACTCTATAGGATCTCTCCAAGGTGCGGCACCTGTTTTGGAGACAGGGTTCAGCTCCACAAATAGCTCATTTAGAGTTTCGATTGGTTCTGTCTGGAATCTGGGGATGGGGGGAGGAGGAATAGCTCAGTGGGACAGGACACATGCTTGGTATGCAGAAGGTCCCAGGTTCCATCCCTGGCTTCTCCAGGTAGGGCAAGGAAAGAATCCTGCCTGAACCCCTGGAGAGCTGCTGCCAGTCAGTATCAACAATGCTGGGCTAGATGGACCAAGGGTCTGACTCAGCATAAGGCAGCATCCTATATTCCTATGTTCCAAAACTGATTCACTGCCCCATGACATTGGGGCCACCAGCCTTCACTGGTCCAAACTGACTCCATCCTTAAGCAAAAACACACAGATGACTTCGTAGAATACAGATAGAGAAAAGAACTAAACAGTTTTATAATAACCGAGATGGAGATAATTTTAGATGGATATATATTTTGGCTTCTATTGACTATATCTGCCTGCCTGCCTGTCTATAGTCAATAGAAGCCAGACTGGGTAACTTTAATTAATAGTGGGAGGTAATGAACCCTTAGGGAATAAAGTCATAGCTTTAGTTTTCTTATTTCATTCTCATGACCAGTATGACTAGCTTTGCTATTCTTAGTACAGTTCATCATTATATTCACCTTACTGACCCCACCCCCAAAATGCCTGGGTTGTAAGCTAACGGTTTCAGTGGTCTTCAACTAGGGATGAGGAAGAAATTAATTTAGTTTATACTGGAGATGAATTCAACTAATTTCACTTTTGCAACAATGCATGAACTGAAATCAGTTATCCTTCGAGATTTGCTCTTCTCTGAATTCTCCAATGGGGAAAAAAATCATGCAAAAACGTTTAGATCCGTGTAGATCCTGTCCAAAATGCATTATATGCAGAACGTTGCTTGCAAAAGTGTGTTATGTGATGCAAAATTGTATACAGAAATGCAGGCATTTGGTGAAAGGTATATAAAAACGTGTTGGGAGTTTTAGGTGAACTTCTAAAAAACCAAGGTCTCTCAGTTCAGGGTAAACTGAATTTAAGATGGGGGGGGGAGAGAAGTGAAAATGGTCAGAGTCATCCACCCCTTTCTTCCACATGACGGTAGTTCAGTCATCTTCATCATGACTATAGTTCCTAGGCAGTTTGATCCAAGTTCTTTGTGGCAAAGAGAAGGAGAAGCAAACCCTCTGGAGCTGCTCTCCCTGTGGGTGGTGAATGGGACCTGGCTGGTCTTCTCCTTACTATGACATCCTTCCTGGGAGGCCAGGCTGGAACCTTCCAGTAGCTAGTAGGCCTCTGACCAATGGATGAGGCCAGAATGTGCTCCTCCATGCTTGTGTGTGAGTTGTGGGTGTATTTTGTTTGCATCCCCATTTTTATATATACTCCACATTAATAGTAATTAAAATGCACATCTTTATCTTTTATCTACCTCCCAAAGAAGCACATCACAAATGATGGTTAAATCTATACGATGATACAGTCTACAGTTAATTAGGCAGATGCCTTTGAATTGTATTTTTTGCAAATGTTTGTATTGTATTTTATCTTTTTAACTGTTTCTATAACATTTTAGTCTTTTAACAGTTTGTAATCTGCCCAGAGATCATTGGGTATTGGGAGGATTAGAATTGTAATAAATGCATATGTAAATAAATAAATAAATAAAAAGAGTGTGGCATAGTGATGAGAATGCCGGACTGGGATTCAGACAACCCAAATTCCAGTCCCCTTTTGATCATGATGCTGACTGGGTGGCTTTGGGCCAGTCACTGGCTCAGTTCGGACGACACATTAGGCAATGGAGGAGGGGGGGAACAATCGTCAGTTGTGTTGCTTATTGTGTTGTCTGGAGGGCAACACAGAATGCACACACAACTGACAGTATGTTAATCAGGCACTTTAAACAATGGAGCAAAACAATGGGCTTGCACGTTGTTTAGCCCGAAGCTCCATTGTTTAAAGTGTCATCTGAATTCAGCCCCCCCCCCCTCCGTGGACTATTCCATTTCGAAATAGAGTTCTGCTGCCTAGAACAGCCAAAAAGCCCCAGCCACTCTATGAGGCTGGCAGAACTCACGGTGCATGCTGGGATACGGCTGGGGGACACACAGAGGAGAGGCTACAACCAAAATGGCCGCCGCAAGTTCCTAGCAGCCGGGGCATTTGCCGGTTCCGAGCAGCGCCGGCTGCAGTGTGTCGTCTGTGGAGCTCCTTCTGCCTAACGCATGGTCAGTACATTATTTACCCCTCCATTGCTTAATATGTCGTCCGAACTGAGCCACTGACTCTCAATCTAACCTACCTCAAAGGGTTGTTGGGAGAATAAAAAAGAGAGGAGGAGGAGAAGGATCAGATATGTCACCTTGGGCTCCTTGGAGGAAAAGGTGGGATATAATGTAACAAATAAACAAATAAATCAATGAATAAGTGAAAGGGAGATGAGGCATAGCTCAGTGGTAGAATGCTTGGTTTGGATGCAGACCACCTCAGGTTCAGACCCTGCCATCTACAGTGAAGAGATCTCCAATAGGAAGGCTAGGAGATATATCTGTACAACCAAGATACTGGCGGTGAGAGGGGCAGGTGGTCTTACTTAGTATACAGCACTTTCATATTTTTCAGTGTATAGATTTTGTTTTTAAAATTTTTAACTGTTGTGAATTTTTGTGTTTATATTGTTGTTGTCCCCCGCCTCGATCCGGAGGGAGAGGCGGGTTACAAATAAATATTATTATTATTATTATTATTATTGTAAAATATGTTCCGTCTGCATTTTGTGGATTGCCAAGTGCCTTTAATTCCATCGTCTGCTTATTGGTAGATTGGATTTTTCCAATTTCCTCATGTGCACTTGCAAAAATGTGCAAATCTACCCCCAAATGCGCAAATCCTCCCCCAACATATGCATTTCCATACTTTAGCCTATGCTGGAAATGCACATTTTTGACTTGGGGAAAAAGGTGGTCCATTGCGGAATCCATGGATTGGATATGTGGAGTTCCGAACTCATTTTATTCCATTGTGGATGTCTCTGACAGCCCTAATGCAAATATTTGAAATGGTACAACTATCGAGGTTGCAATCCAATAACCACTTATGTGGGAGTAAGTCCTACTGAATACAGTGGAGCATACTTACTACCTAGTGAACACTTACAGGCTTGCATTGTGAATTGTGATGCAGAACAATTCTGCCAAAGATGACTTGTGTCCGTCCTTAGTCATCTTGAGATTTCAGAATTTTTTTCTCATCCAATGAACAAAGCCCATCCCATTGTGATCATTTTAATTATTGGGTAAAGGTTTCACACCATGTGAAAAGGCACCTGGAAACGCAGCACTTGATTTTCCTCTACAATTTCCCACGCGACATCTGCCTTTCATATGCTGTGGGAAAAACTCACTTACAGACAGTTTGGGTTGTTTACAAGTCCATGCTGATATTTCTGATGCTTTGAGAGAAGAATAGCTTTATGATGTCTGGCGTTATTGACTTGATTCAAACAAGCACAAAGGGCAACGGGGGGGGGGAAGCACATCAGAGGGGAGCAGAAGATCCCATTCTATGAATAAAATTTGAATGTCAGAAATCGATTAGGTTCACCTAAAGTGAGCAGAGGCAGGGAACTCTTCTGAAATATTCAGATCTTTAAATAACGTTTGCTTATTCTCAAAGAGCATAACAAAAATTAACTTAATAATGAAACCTAAATACACCCCCCTCCAACAAAAACAACCCTTCCACATACAGAACTAGAAGGGTTGAGGGTAATGGAGGGTGGAGAATAATGAGGCAAGAAGCAGAAAGTGGATTTAAACAGGGCCACGTTATTTAAAGATCTGCAGAGAGGATAAACCTATGTGGGCATCCTACTTATTTTAGGTGAGTCATCCACCGCCTGTGAAGTGGCGCTTCCCAGTTTGGCACAACCCAGACTGCCCCTTGTGTGGTAGGGAGGCCTTCTGGTGTCACCTTCCCCTTGCACCATCTAGCGCCGAGTGGGTGAGAAAGGTTGGCCTTAAAGGTAACCCTTATCCCACCAGCTGAGGCTGTATAACTCACAGCTGGGGGCCTTCAGGCATTACTGATCACCGTAACAGTGCCTGTGAAAGCTCACCAACCTTATTCCGCTCCAGATGCCCACACCTACCTGCCAAACCAAAATTGTGACCGAACTTATTGATCCAATTAACCTATTTAATACTCCATGGCTGTCTTGCAGTGTGAAGTAGGTGAAAAACTCATAAACAGAAGTCAATTATGAGCAAAAAATCCTACTTGGCCCCCATGAAGAGTGACCAGTGAACTCACACTACCTACAGGGTGGGTGGGAGGGAGCTGCAGAAAACATGAAGAGGCGGCAGGAAGGGGTGAGCCTACATTTATGCTCTTTCTGACCCCTCCCTGCCTTCATGTCGCAACGTAAGCAATGGCTGCCCTCCATGCCACTTTGACCTCCACCCCCACCCACAACAGCCTCCACGTGCCCAGGCAAGCTGGGCGTGTTGTGAAGGCACTTCTGGTGGTATAGCCTTCCCATTATAACTAACTTTCCATGTAAAATCTCTCTATCTCTCTATCTCTCTGAGCTCCATCAAACCAGCAATTTAGTGCACTCTCACCATGACTGGTGTGTGGATTTGCAGCACAGTACTCACACAATGCCGTGTGTGTCCTGTTGACACCCCGCCTCTTCCCCAGCCTTTCCTAGACTGCTAAAAGTCTAGATTATTTTCCCGAAGCGCATTTAATGTGCCCTAAGTCTCCATGTAGTTTTAAAGGAACTGGGGGCTTGAATGGATTGCATCAGGTCCATTGCATCAGGGAAAAGCGATCTCTCCCAACAGCCGGCTCCAAGCCTCAATATAAAACCCAAACTTTGCATCCCAGGTTCGAAGGCAATTTTTAAAAATCATACAATGCTTGAACTGCAGAGATAGGATTGTACTCCCTCGATGCTTCCAAAGAGCCAAACTAAAGAGTCATTTCATTTTTGCTGGGGAGAAAGGTGGTCTGGTTGAAGTACTCATCTGACAGGACCTGACTGGAGGGAGATAGAGAAGGGGAGGGATGGAGTGGAGTGGAGTGGAGTGAAGCTGAAGAGAGAAGGAGTGAAAGAGCAGCTATTCAGGTGAAAGGGATCATGAGCTTGAAGCACTTCTGCATCAGCGGTAAAAAAACGCAGAGGCAAACCGGGGGGAGGGGGAGTCAGTAGTTATACAACCCAAAGATAAATTTATGATCATAGTGAGAATGAAATTCATTAAACAAAAAACCTACAGTTTACAAAAACAATGTTAAGGCTCTACAGATTCCACCAAGCACCAAAAAGCAGGGAAATTGGGAGTTAAGGCTCACAAGCCTTAACGCCACATCCTCCCTAAGGAGGCAGAAAGTGCAAGTGAAATTCTCATTCTCCCAAAGCAGATAAACCATGAGGACAGGGTGGAGAATATGATATGCAGAGGTGACTGTGGGGTTGTGGAAAACTGATCACGAACAACTTAGGGCCACCTACTTCTCTTTTTTTGTTTAGAGTAGCCCTTCCCCAACCTGGTGCCCTCCAAAGGTGTTGGACTACAACTCCCATCATTGCAAGTCAGTATGTCCCATGGTCAGGAATGCTGGGACTTGTCATCTCAAAAATCTAGATATGCAATTTGATCTGCAGAGGTGACTGTGGGGTTGTGGGAAATGATGATGAACAACTTAGGACCAGCTACTTCTCATTTCTTAGAGCATCTCCTTATGTTGAGAGTTGCAACCCAACACATCTGACAGGCACCAGGTTGGGGAATGTTGTTCAAGAACAAGGGAAGGCAGAAAGTAGATCTCCAGATGTTTTGGAATTCAACTTGTAAAAGCCCCTATCAGCATGGGCTGTTATCAGGAATGCCATGAGTTGATGTCCAAATCATCAGGATAGATCTATTTTCTGCCCACATCTGTACTAAAGTATGATGTTTTCCAGCATTAAGATATGTGATCAATCAAGGAACTACAAAAGAGCTGCATCACTTTAAATAAACTGTCAAAACCAAATGAAACAACAATGAATGAATCTTGAATACCTAATCCAGATAGCCCTTCAGACATCAACACATGGCATAGGATGTCTGTTTCTTGAATATCAGATAAAGGATTTCTCTTACTTGTTCAGCAGTGTGAGATCAAAGACAGAACTACCACCTAATACTTTCATGCGTAAGTATTATTTTAAAATTAAATATGAATTGATTTTGTCTTCCCCATAACACATAACATGGGAGTTACAGTGCAACGCATCTGGAGACCGCCAGGCTGGAGAAGGTTGACTCCTATACATGTCTTCTCAGAAGCCAGTGCCACTGAATTCACTAGAGTTTTTCCACAGAGGCTTGGGCTGTCAATTGCACCTCCTGCCTCCCCCTCCCTTTTTTATCTGTCAAAGCTCCGAGTTTTGACAGATAAAAAAGGGAGGGGGAGGGGGGATGCAATTGACAGCCCAAGCCTCTGTGGAAAAACTTTTATAACTTTTAATCTAAAAAATTCGTAGCCACCAAATTCCTGGACCTAACTTTCTGAAATTTCTGACAGACAACTACCCCTACTCCATCTACAAAGTGAGCAACTTTCAAACTTCTAACTTTTAAAATAAAAAAGTTATAGGCATTTCTTTCCTCATTGTTTCAAAAATTAATTGCCACACAAGGCAAGCACCTATGTTTCTGAAATTTCACACACATATCAAGCCAAGTGTTACCTGTAATGTGCCCAAGTTTCCTGTTTGTATCTTTAAAAATAAAAATGTGGGAGGCATAACTGTATTTACCCCACTACTACTCATTTGTCTAAAATTAATTGCCACACAAGGCAAGTACCTATGTTTCTGAAATTTCACACACATAGGTCCCAAGGTACCACCTACAGTGTGGCAAAGTTTCATGTGTGTAACTTTAAAAATGACAAAGTTATAGGTGTTTCTTTCCTCATTGTTTCAAAAATTAATTGCCACACAGGGCAAGCACCTATGTTTCTGAAATTTCACACACATATCAAGCCAAGTGTTTCCTGTATTGTGCCCAAGTTTCCTGTTTGTATCTTTAAAAATAAAAAATGGGAGGCATAACTGTATTTACTCCACTACTACCCATTTTTCTAAAATTAATTGCCACACAAGGCAAGCACCTATGTTTCTGAAATTTCACACACATAGGTCCCATGGTATCACCTACAATCTGGCAAAGTTTCATGTGTGTAACTTTAAAAATGACAACGTTATAGGCATTCCTGGTTATTTATTAAAAAATTAATTGCCACAAAACACATGCACCAATCTTTCTGAAATGTCTCACAGATAACTATCCCTAACCAGTCTACAATGTGCCCAAGTTTCATCCTTCTATCATTAAAAATGAAAAAGTTATAGGCATTTTTGTAAAACAATACTTTGCTATGGGAAAAAGCATTCAAAATGGCGTCCGATCCGGATCGGACATCCGATCCGCGGATCGGGATCGGGTCCAATCCGATCTGACTATCCTCCGATCCGATCTGATCCAACCCCCCTGGTCCGATTCCGATCCGCTATCCGATCCGATCTGGGGGGTCAGTGCACATCCCTAGTGATTTATCACCAGGCTTTGAGCCCTACACCATCCCTATTCATGAAGAAGATCTCAGGTTCACTCTCCAGTATCTCCAGATATGTCTAGGAAAGATTCCCATCTGAAAACTTGGAGACGGACTGCCAGACAATATGAGGGAGCTTCCTGTGTTCTTACGCCATTGCACAAGCTGCTGCATACCTACTAGCTATGTCAGTAGACTAACACCCTTTCTACACCAAAGGCCCTTTCTACATCTAAGGACTTACCTGCTTCCAGGTTTGTTCCCCAGCTTCTAACATCCTAGGAGGAAAGGGACGTTGCGCCCGCCATTTTTTAAGAGACAGAGGAGATGTCGCGCAGTGGAAAAGGTAAGGGAACCCCCCTGTGCACCCCTACCATCCTAGGGATGGTGAAATTGCTTCCCTCCCATGGGCACAGAGTCCCCCCACGTGGCTCCATTCCCATTTTAGGACCCAGGACAGAGGGAAAACTGGGATATGCACCGTTTCTGCTATCCCGGGGTTATCCCAGGGTCATCCCTAGGTCATCCCCAGTTTCCTCTGGGATCCCCTGTGCATCATTTGGACACACAGGGATGACCCAAGGAAAAATCCCCGGTATGGACATGGCCTAAGTGATGCCTGCTCTAGTTGTGTTAGTTGTTCTGCGAGTACTTGTGCAGCTGTTAAGGGAAAGCCACCTCTTTCACTTTTTCTCCTAGCATAGTGTCAGCTGCAACCATTTGCACGTACATCTTCACCTTTAAAGGTTCTGTCCCTGAAAACCCTTCAGGAGTTCACAAAACCCCAAAGGTACCAACAGCAGGTATGTGTCTATTTCACATGACTACGCCAATATTTCACACACTGTGAGCTCATGGTGAGGCTCAACCAATGGCTGAAGATCAGTTTTATGAGACTGCAATGAGGATATGCGAAACCTTCCTTACTTTTTCCATGGCTATTTTTGCCTCACTAAAATGCATGTTTTACCAATTCATATGTTGTCTGGGCAGTAGCTTTTTCCAAACAAGAACATTGTATTGTACATCCTTCTCCCTTTTGCTTTATTGGTTTCATTGTTCCAGAGCTTGCAGAACCAGTAACCACTTTTTTGTAGATCCACAGTAGCCGCTCGGAAGCCTGTTGCTACATGAATACGCATTTCAAATGATGGATAGGCATAGTTCAATTCCCTAATCATATTGTCACAGAAGAGATACTAAGGATGCAATGCACCTAGTTCAGTTCTGTGCCAGAGGCTGGGATTATGCATCTGTTATTTGCTGGCTTCACTTTGCCAATCCACCTGCCCCTTGCAAAAGCCAAAGGAGAATAAAAAATAGTTTATCAATTCAGTGAGAAGCAAAATTGAAGGAACACCTGTGTATACACCATGGGAATGAAGCTTCGGTATGTTTTGGATCACCATTTACATGAAAAACTTGAACATTTGCAGGTGGTAGTGTCCTCTGTCATGGTAACATCAAAAGAGAAATTACCTAAGAAAAGGGATGGATATTAGTTTGGGATTTACACTTCCTTGTTATAGATCCTGTGCTGATCCTGTAGACCTGGGCCCTTTCTACACCTAAGGGTGTAGAGGGAGGAAGGGGGAGGATCACAGACTTACCTGCTTCTGCAATCCTCCCCCAGCATCTAGATGACCACGCGATGTCCCAGGAGGAAAGGGATGTTGCGGTTGCCATTTTTCCCGTTACCCTGGGGTTGTCCCTAAGTCATCCGTGGTTGACCCCAGGATCCCCTGTGTGTCATGTGGACTTACAGGGATGACCTAGGGATGACCTCAGGATAAATCCCTGGTGTAGACATGGCCCACGAGTGCTTAACGCTTTGGGCCCTGGGGCTGCATGTGATGCAGGCTTGGAGGGCCAGAGACCACAGGTGCATGCACCCACCCACACATGCACACACATTAACTGCACATGCATGCATGCACATCCTATCAATCCTGATAAGGATCACTCTTTCCTTATTGCTAGTGGTAGCAGGGGAAGAGTGATATGTATGAGAATTAGGGAAGTTGTGAGTGCCTGACGCAGGGGTGGAGTCCTATGGACTCCCCCCTGCTCAACCCTCTGGATGCTACTTGCTAAGCCATGGGGTGCTCGCAGCTACACTCACTGAAGGCCCCTCTACACCTCTAATGTTGGGGAAATGGCCCTGAATGGCTGCCATTTTTCAAAGCGTTAAAAATACAAAAAATACAGAACTGCCATCTTGCGTAAGAATAGCGGCTCACATCGAGGAGTGGGCAGCTCCAAGCACGTGTGGCCCAGTGAGTGGGTGCAGGTGGCAGCGGTGAATCCGTGAGCACCCACTGAGTGCGGGTGTGGATGAGTCTGTCCATCCCTACAGAGGATCACTGCAGGAGGGATAATGATGTGCAATTCAGCACAACCCATCTCAAAGGTCATTCCAACTTGAGTCTGTAGTAGCTTGCATATTTTTTGTTGTTTTTGTTTTTCCTTATGGCTTGAAAATCCATGTGCATTTCTGTGCATATTTTTTCTAAATGTGCACATATTTGAAATGTATGCATTCTTCTCCCAGGATTAAAGCATGCCATACACATTTTTGAAGTATGCACATTTTTTAAATGTATGGCTGCCATCAAACACATTTTGATTTTGGGCCAGGAATGACATTGCAAGCTCAGAAATGTACACATTTTGGCCACAGGTCGTGCCAGAAGGTGCAAACTCAGTAAAATCTTGGTTAAAACCAAACTGAACCACATTTCTCATTCATCCCTAGGGAGGGGGAAGATAGCTCACTCTTCAACCCATCCCCCAGCCATCCTTTATGTGATTGCTCTGTCCTTGCTGGTATCAGAGGCAAGACAAGAGAGATCTGAGGGCATGGAGAGCAGGACAATTGGTAGGAAATTGCTGTGTAGGGGATTTGGTAGCAGTAGGGGTCAGGGCACATATGAAGGGCCACAGGCAATGCCTCGGGGGACTTCAGGCAGCTCCTGGGCCAGAGATTGTGCACCTTTACTGCAGTCAGCATGGAGTCCATCACTTCCTCCATGTGAATTGTGGGTATAAATATTTCATATGCAGAAAACACTACTATGACAGGCTACAAGGCACCTTTGTTGTAGATATCAGAGCTTGACTGCCACTGCTCACATGATTAATAACAATAGTTAGCCTGCATGGGTGACTACTAGGGATGTGTATCATATCATTCCAATGTCCGATAACGATCTGATAATGTCGTTATCGGATATTCGATTAATGATAATGATACTTTTCTAAGGAGGCCCTATCTGATTGGATCCAAAATCCATCTGTCCGATAACTATTGGATATATCGGATTTTCAGACCACCAGTTTAGGGCCGGCCCTCCTTCCTCCCCCCCCCCACTCACTCTCCTTACCTGCGGCCTTCCCCGCTGCCTCCGCTGGCCTCCACTGCTTCCGGACTACTGAAAATTAGGCTTTGAGGCTTAGTTCTCAGTAGAGCGATGACGCACCGGGTGATGACATCACCCGGCGTGTTGTCGTTCTCCTGAGAATTAGGCCATAAAGCCTAATTCTCAGTAGTCCAGAAACAGCGGAGGCCAGCTGAGGCAGCAGGGGACAGCAGCAGGTAAGTGGGGATCCCTCCCTCCCCCCCACTCAAGCTCCTTACCTGCTGCTGTCCCCTGCTGCCTCCGCTGGCCTCCACTGGCCTACGCACTGAAGCAGCTTGCAAGTGTTTGTGTTTGGGGCGGAGTGGTGGTGGGAGGAACTGGTGTGGCTCTGTCTAGCTGTCTTGATTATTTGCCAATTGCTCAACGTTATGGGCAGATTTCACAGCCAAAGGTATTACTGTGACGGCTGGGCAATTTCCAGGGAGGGCAATTCCCAGGTGATTCCTGCATGTACATATTTAGTAGCTGAGCCATAAGAGGAGGTGAATAGGGAGAATTAGGCCATATCTACACTGGGGATTTTTCCCTGGGTCATCCCTTTGCATCTAAATGATGCACAAGGGATCCCGGCAGCAACTGGGGACAACCCTGGGATAATGGAAAATGGGGATATCCTAATTTTTCTGCCATCTCGGGTCCTAAAATGGGCATGGAGCCACACTGGGTGGCTTTGTGCCCATGGGGGTAGGTGGGAAAACAATTCTGCCATCCCCAGGATAGCGGCATGGGGGTGGGGGTGGGCACAGGGGGGTTTCCCTTACTTTCTCCGCCATGCAAGGACTACTTCTGCTTTAAAAAAAATGGTGGCCACGACATCACATTCCTCCCGGGATGTTGCACTTCAGTTTAGAAGCTGGGGCCGATCCCAGAAGCAGGCAAGTCCGGGATTGCCCCTCCACTCTCCCTCTAGAAAGGGCCATAGTTTGGGAGGCGTAGAGGGCCAACATCAAGGGTAGGCATGATTTGGCACCTGCCAAGACCTCACCTCCCAACAGTGGCCCCCTGGCAAGTACCCCTTGGACTTCCTCTTCATCATTACAACCTGCTTGTTCCACTGCCTTTTCCCCTGGTCCAGGGAATGGAGGCAGAGAGAAGGAGGAGCAGCCGAGGCTACTACCTACTTGTTCACCGCCTCTCTGCCTATCATGCATAGAAGTGGTACCAATGATGACAAAGAGAACGAGAAGGAAAAGCATCTGGTGACAAGGGGATCAGGAAGCAGACTTACTCGCAGAAGGGGCCTATTGAGGGTGTCTTACCTGAGGGACCTCAGAAACCCAGAGTCAGCACTATGGGTAGTAATGCAAAATGTGGGTTCTCATTGATGCATGTTGTTTTTTCAAGTGCACTTCTAGAAAGAAAAGAAAAGAAAAGAAAAGGGAGGTTTGGATTCATCACACTGCTCTTGAAGAGTTGTTGGTTTTAGTTTGATTCTTTTTATGGCGTTCTTAATGTTTTACTGTAAGATGCCCTGGCAATGTATTTTGAAGAGCAGATTATGGATTTAAAGAATAAATGAACAATCAATGCATCTCCCCTTCCTCAGGTAGGGGAGGTAGGAACAAGCAGGTAGGAAGTCCATGTCACTTGTGCCTTTTCTTTCAATGATCCTCTGGAGTGTCTGAAGGAGCTCGACGTTGAACTGCAGCAGGTTATTCTTTTTTTTAAAAAAAAAAACAGATTCTGGAAATGACTATTTGTGTATAAATGCAAAAAAAAAAAAAAAAGAGCAAAAGCCAGTAACCACCAATTTCAAGAGTTGTATGGCTAGTTCTATTAATTTGCATTTAAACCATCATCATCATCATCATCATCAAACTTGCTGTGTGTGCATGTATGAGAGAGGTTTGAAAGTTCTCGTGTTTAGTGATGCATTTAAATTAGATCTGTGCTCCCTGCACCCTAATTTACATTATGACTCCCTGTCAAAAACAGCAAGACAAATCTGCTTAGGCGTTGATATGAACCCTATTTGCAGACAAGGGGGCCCTTATCTGAAGGTCGGCAAGCCCTCAGGAGATACTGATTTAGAGTGACAGTTGATTAATCAGAAAATGAAAAATAACACGCCATTGTTTTGAAAAAGATGAGGGAATGAATAACCTCTGGATAAAAGGATCTTGGAGGTGATAGGATAAAGAGTTAATGATGAAGTAACATGAACAGGAAGTCCTTCTGCCAAGGCTCAAGCTTAGGAAATAGATTTACTCAGCTGCATATTCTTTGGATCATTGTTATGCAGGTGAGAATTAGATGTCTTTAGATCATGCAATGCCCCTTCTCTTCAAGAGGAAGACTGTTTCATGTTCTCAGTTTCCAAATGCCCCTCTGACATCTTGAAAATTGAGACAGTTTGAATTATTGCATAACACAGTTTCTATCTGGCTGGATTGCTCACCCTTCTGGTGCTACAAGGAGAGTAAAGTGATTCACATGGGGGGGGGGAACACCCAACTTCATGTATAACTTAATGGGATATGAGCTAGCGGTGACCAAACAAGAAAGAGAACTTGGGGTTGTAGGGAACAGCTTGATGAAAATGTCAATCCAGTTTGCGGCTGCTGTAAAGAAGGCAATTTCCATGTTAGGCATTATTGGAAAAGGAATTGAGAATAAAACCGCCAGTATCATATTGCCTTTATACAATGTTTTGGTGCAACCACACTTAGAATACTGTGTACAGTTTTGGTCACCACACCTAAAAAAAAGATATTATTGAGTGGAAATGTGCAGAAAAGGACAACTAAAATGATCAAGGGGCTGGAGCATCACCCCTAGGAAGGAAGGTTACAACAGATGGGATTGTTTAGCTTGGAAAAAAGGAGGCTAAGGGGAGAATGTGGAGAATACTAGAATCCGGGGTCATCCCATGAAGCTGACTGGTGGGAGATTTAGGACAAATAAATGGAAGTACTTCTTCACACAGTACATAGTTAAACTATGGAATTCACTACCACAAGATGTAGTGACGGCCACCAAATTGGATGGCTTTAAAAGGGGATTGGATACATTCCTGGAGGAGAAGGCTATCAATGGCTACTAGCTCTGATAGCTATGTGCTACCCCCAGTATCTGAGGCAGTAAGCCTATATTATTATTATTATTATTATTATTATTATTATTATTATTATTATTTACACTTATATACCGCCCCATAGCCGAAGCTCTCTGGGCGGTTTACAAAAATTAATATTAATTAAATTAAAATTATATGCACCAGTTGCTGGGGACGGTGCTGTTGCACCATGTCCTGCTTTGTTGGTCCCTGGCTGACAGCTTGTTGCCACTTTTTGAGCAGAGTGCTGGACTAGATGGACCCTTGGTCTGATCCAGCATGACACTTCTTATGTTCTTATGAGTGGTCTTTTGGCTTTGTTCCTTCACAACAAAGAGGGAAAAAAATGGTAGCAGCAGGTGGGGGTGAATTCACTAGCTTATGAAAGATGTATGTTGGAGATAACTAACTTTGAATTATATTGTCCAAACTTTGTACCCAATGAATAAGAATTGTAGTCCCCTTTGACCACCCTTCATTTAAATCTGAAGGGGCAAGTTAGCAACCCCAGGTTCTTTGAACTGGTGCTCCCTTGGCCTCTTTTAACATCCACCATCTTGTTCAGAAAAGCCTTTCATAGGAACTACGGTAATGCATTGCATATAGGGCTAACATATTGGAAACAGCACTTTGGTTCTTCAGGGGTCCTGTTTTACATGCGCTGAAGGAAGTGCACTGGCTCCCCATGAGTTGCTGAGCACAACTTGAAGTAATGAAGGCGCACAGTCTCTTTCAGCCCAAGGACTAAATTCCATTTCAGAGAAGCTCTCAAGGGGCAAATTCCAGTGGTGAATGGGGTTGGAGGCAAAGGAGGCGGGGCCAAAGACAAAAGGGGGCAGACCCCAGATGCAAAACAAATACCAGCCTATTTTAACTTAAAGCTCTTGCTGCCAGTAACTCAGCCTTGGGAGAAGCATTCCGGCCTTTTAGAATGGGGAACAACTGCACAAAAGCTTGGGAACCACCCAATGATCGGTGGTTGGGGAAAGGAGGTGGCACCAGGGGAAGGGACATGGTCCTATGGGGAGCCCCGGAGGGCAAGATGAGGACCCCAGGATGGATGGATTTGGACCCTGGGCCTGCGGTTCCACACCATAAATGGTTTGGGGAAGCCCTCCTCCTGTACGAGCCTCCCCACCATTCACAAACATCACTAGGCGGGGCTCTAATTTGAGTGTTGGTTTCAGACAAACGGAGGCTGGCAGGCAGAAGGAGAATGGCCCACATGATAAAAGCCCTTCCCCAAAGAAGCTTGTCACAGTAACTTGGTTATTGTCTTACAGGAACTAGCAAAGACTGCTATTTCAGTAATCAGCCTGACCATGTCTGGGAGTCCACCCGAAGATGGCTTAGACAGGCAGGGGCAGACAGCATCAGGAAGGGGTTTCAGGACACTAACGATCCCAAAATGTTGCATATGTGGCCCATTTAAGACCACCATTTGCACAAACGGGCCATTTATGGACAAGAATGAGTGATGATTTCTGCAGAAAATATCGTCTCACCGAGGCAGCGGGCACCCGCACACCGCTATTGAGCACCTGGGGACTGTCCAGCTGCTTGTCCTGCACTGCTTGCAGGAGTCTGGTAAATGCAGGAGATTCGACGAGAACTCCATGCAGTTGGCGCAAGTTGGTCTGTCCATCCCTATCCATAGACAGGTGTCACCATGGAGAAGGCTCTCTCCATAGTAGCCGCAAACCTCACCTCACTTGGACCTCTGAAGAGGATGTTAAAATTCAGGTAGATATATGCATGAGGAGGAGATCTTTCAGGTAACCCATTGATGTGATCTTACTGATTGTATGTTGTTTTGGCTGCCTGGATTGCTTTTAATGCCATGGTCGGGTATCTCTGCTTCAAAATAATAAAAAAAAATGGCACATGTTTACCATTGCTCATCTAAGCAGTAGGAATGAATCACTCCAATAGTCACAATGTGGTCTACAGGATTAAAGCTGAGAAATATCACAGATGCTTCATGTATCATAGGGAGCCACACATTCCCACATTGGGGGCAGGGGTTGCTCATAATGTTTTGAAATGCCAGATGCCACTAGCTTTGAAATTTACCAGTAAGGAATGCAGTCCCACTGGGGCAGGGGAGTACATGTTGGCTTTTAGAATGGGAGAAAGAAATCCAGTGTAAGGATTGAGATCCAAGTTTGCATGGCACCTACGTTGCTGTTCAGTTCCTGCACAGATGTCCCTGCTGCTTCATTGGTGGTGACGGTCCATTTTGCAATTAATTATATGGAATAGATCATGTGGAGTTGATTTCTAAAGGAGCTCACCTAAACTTCTTGATGGGTTGTATGTGTGTATATGGGAGGAAGAGGAGGAAGGCCATGCAAACGTATTTCTTCCAGGCATCCCACTTTGTAATGCCAACCCAAATGTCATTTAAGGGTGCGGTGCTTTGAAGTCAGGAGCATGAGTAAATTGTATCAGAGGGGTTAACCAGAGGATGTTGATGTGGCTCTAACTTGCTGAAATATAAATATAAGATACCATATAGCTGTTGTCTCCTTTGGGTGTGAACAATACATCTCCCTGGTGATTACTATGCCTGTTCTGGCATTTTGGAGACACTGCTGACTATTAAATTCCAAAGCTAGGGTTGCTACTCAGTCTAACATAGGCCCTATTCAGAAGACACCTTAAACTACGGCTTTAACCATGGTTAAAGCTGTGGTTTAAGGTGTCTTCTGAATAGGGGCATAGTGGTGCTCTAGATGATTCTGCATAAAGAATTTTACTAAACTATATATATATATATATATATATATATATATATATATATATATTGGTCATGTTAAACTCACAAACACATGCCTTTCTAATTGTCTAGCCATCTATTCCTAATGATCAGGAGTTCAGCCTAGATTCACATTTTATTTTATTTTAAAATTTCTATCCTGCCAACATGGTTCCAGAGAGCTACAAGGGTGACACACAACATAGGAAATCAAAATACTGTGCCCTAGCATGTAGCTAAGGTGGCCAGGTGTCCTCTTTTACATAGGACTGTCTTCTATTTTGAAGGTAGTCCAGTCCTCTGTTTGAAAGATTCCAGTCAAAGTCTGGTTTAAAAATGAAGAACTATCAGAAAGAACAGCTGGGCTTTGGAATTGCCCATCACCCGCACCTGCACAGCAGACTGAGCAAGGAACACAGGTCACCTGGTTGGAAAAATCCCTGGAGGCGAAGGCTATCATTGGCTACTACCCCTAATGGTTATGTGCTACCTCCAGTATCCAAGGAAGTAAGCCTGTGTACACCACTTGCTGGGGAATATGGGTGGGAGGGTTCTATTGCACCACGTCCTGCTTTGTTGGTCCCTGGTTGACAGCTGGTTGGCCACTGTGTGAACAGAGTGCTGGACTAGATGGGCCCTCAGTCTGATTCAGCATGGTACTTCTTATGTTCTTATGTTAAAATACCCCCCCCAAAAAATCATCTATACGTAGAAGTCAACACATACATATTTTATACAAATTAGTGTCCTCTGTTTTAGCAATGCATGGCCTCCTTTTTGGCGATTCACCAGTGGCCACCATCTGTGTACCAATGGCATGGACTCTGATGCCACAAATGGGACCAGCTCCCATGACCCTCACCTCATGTAACTTACCAAGGGTGAAGCTTGGATGAAAGGGCTTCATCCATAGTAATGAAGGATGCAGCCAGGACAACACTCTAGATGTACCATGCACCACCAAGTTTGGAAATCTAAAATACTTGCTCCAGTCCCATTTGGGCTGGACTCAAGCAATCTGAGATTGAAAGGAATTCTGAGGGCAAACTCTCCAAATCCCATCCAGAATTTTGCTTTTGGAACAGGAGCTTGATGCAAACCAATGATGTGCAGTTGTATTTAGGATGCCTTTGTCGACAGCAACAAAATATGCCTGTGAATCAAGCATACAAAGTTGGCACAGGCTTCCCAGCAAACCCAACCATTTCCCCAGAGAAAGAGTCTGACTTAATCTAGAGAAAAAGAAATATTATCACGAAATGTCCTCAAAGTATCACCTGTGCTGAGATTCTGTATTACCTACATATTGTATTGTGGTGGGGACCATGCAATTTCTGAGATAGATTGACTGAACTGTGGTGCTGACATTGAATGTTTATAAATGTAGTCCTACTTAACATAAAACTGAACAAACTGATCCATATGTGGCAATGCCTCATTTCTCTCCCCGCTCGATATAAATCTAGAAATAGTTTTTTAAAATACTCTAATCTTTATGTGAGTATCCATAATCAAATATTAGCAGTGATACATTTCTCAAAAGGCTAATGTACCATGTCCCTTCCCACTGACAAAAAATCCATCTTTTCTTCTTTTTACAAATAGTGATACACAAAGTTTCCTCTGCATCTTTCAAATGTTCTGGTACTTGTGAGCTTTCATGTTGTGCAATAAGGGGGGAAAAGACTTGTATGATTATTAAAAAGACATGTAATTAAGGATGTGTGATCATGCTCACAAAACAAAACAAGCAAGCCTTAAACATGATCACAAACATGAGTATATGTTTGTTGAAAATGTTCCTACCTTTCTAGGCATGTGCTCATGTTCAATTTACGCAACTTTCCAATTTGATTTGAGCAAATTTCCTAATTTCTGCAAATTCCCCCCTGTAGACAGGATCAGTCCCTCCATAGGCCATGGAGGAAAGTTGCACAAATTTCACATTTGATTGCTGCTCAATTGGCACAATTTTCCTGTTCGTGCAGAGTGAGCAGCGTTAAAAATGGGAACAGGAATCAGGCACGAGACGAAGGGCAAGACGATATTCAGAGAATCCTAGTGAGCTGGAATATTGCTCCTTCACCCATCCCTACTTGTAATGTCGGCATGTGTTCAGTGATGCATCTTACTGTATTGGAAATTGTAGTTTCCAGCATTGACAACTCTTTGGAAACTCAACCCCCCATCAAACCAAAAATGCCAGAGAACCAGAGGATTTTTTTAAAAGCTGGACCCCACAATAAAATGTTTGCAAGGAACCCCCCATAAAATGTTTGTGTGGGACAATCAAGCTATATGGCTAGAGAGAAGATATTTGCCAAGCAGAAGGCTGCTTGGTTAGCCAGCCTGATTATGTAATTTACAGCAATCAGCAAGAGTTTCATTGAGTTTAGCATTGACAAACTTCTGTCCATGCACCTGCACAGCAGCTGGCTTTGAAATTTGCGTGGCCTCACAGTGGAAGTGAGTGTTTCATCAAGAGTAAAGGGTTCTCTCTCTCTCTCTCTCTCTCTCAAACACACACACACACACACACACACACACACACACACACATATACACACACGCAGAGTGGGGCATGCAGCTTTAAGAAACAATCTGGTCAAATTAGGGAGGATGGAGAACATTGTTTGGTCCACATTTTTAAGTGAAGTGACCTAATTCACATCACTTCGACTAACAAACAGATGGGAAGATAGATCTCCTTCAGACTGTGCATTTCTCCAAAACATGATGCAGCTCTTGGCTCAAAAATGTACTGTACACTTCCCAGAGAAATTCAGTTACTGGGCAGTCCAAAAGTACAGTGAATAAATAGGTTATGGAAGATATGTACAAAATTGTGTATTTTACCAGAAAATGCATACAATTTAAATGTGATGCTTATTGTGCTCTGTAATATTTTTTTTTATTTTTACTGCAGAAAACAGCACAGCATGGACTTTCTATTGAACACAAGCAAAACCGACATGGACCAGAGACTGATCCTTCCATCCCTACTTCCAGTGCCATCAGAATACCAAGCAGAAATAGCATATTTGTCCTTTCACTGTATCTCAATAGCCCTGACCTAAAACTCCCTATAAATTAAGCCACCAAAGAGCAATGCATAACCAACCAGATATTCTGCCAGCTTCTCCAAAGGGCTCCATGGGATCCCATCATTTACTGTAAAAAGCATCAGAGAACTAATTGCACAGCTAAAAAAGGAATCAGCAGGTTGCAAGACGTCATTACTCACCCCAGCAATACACTTTGTAAATTATTAGCACATTTAAGCAAAGCTCCTTGTGCTGGTACTGTGTTGGCAACCTGCTGCCAGGCTCTGATCTTGTGTAACAAATCACTGGCAGATAAATGTGCTTTCAGTTCAAGAGCCACCAGGAGCATGTTTGACACAGAGAGATTAAAAACAATTCTCAGAGCAGGACATTGAGTTGCAGACAGGGCTGGGTGCATTCAAGGGCATGGCGAATTATAGAAGCATAGAATAGTACAGTTGGAAGGGGCCTATAAGGCCATTGAGTCCAACCTCCTGCTCAATGCAGGAATCCACCTTAAAGCATCCCTGACAGATGGCTGTCTAGCTGTATCTTGAAGGCCTCCAGTGTGGGAGAGCCCACAACCTCCCTAGGTCATTGGTTCCATTGTCATACTGCTCTAACAGTCAGGATTTTTTTTCCTGATGTCCAGCTTGATCTAGCTTACTGGAACCTGTGCCCATTACTCCATGTCCTGCATTCTGGGTTGATCGAGAAGATATCCTGGCCCTCCTCTGTGTGACAACCTTTCAAGTATTTGAAGAGTGCTATCATGTCTCCTCTCAATCTTCTCTTCTCCTGGCTAAACATGCCCAGTTCTTTCAGTCTCTCCTCATAGGGATTTGTTGCCCTCCTCAAATTCCTCCAGCCAGGATACATACTCTGCAGAAGGCTGTTCAGCAGATGGCACTGACTTATAGTACATTGGGAGTAGGCAGGAGTTCCACCAGCATGGGCATTTCTGAAGATGCACAAAGCAGGGATGGGCAGAGTTTTCATTTCAGTTTGGTTTTGATAAGAATTTACAAAAAGGTGCAAACCTCCATATTCAGGACAAGAAAAACTTGAGCTATTATTATTATTATTATTATTATTATTATTATTATTATTACTGGGGAACCAAAACTCACAGATTCATCCATCCAGGCCGAAAGCTTTGAGAGCTTTAATCTTAGAAGTCTGGGTGTGAATTCCTGTATATTCAACCATGTTCAACTTGCCACTACGGATGTAAAAAAAAAAAAAGTATAAAATCAGTTCTGTCTGTTTCATAGATTGTCAGGCACTTTCATTCCATCATCTGCCCACTGATGCAATCGGATTTTTTTTTCAAAGTTGTGCACATGTGAATTTCTGCAAATGCGAATTTCTCCCACAATTTTACCAGGGCTTCTGCTTCCGGGTTCTTTGCAAGATAAGATCAGCCCTTTACCAGCTTCCCTCCTCCCCCTTTCTTCCATTTATCTGCAAGATCTATCTGTTTCATTAACAACAGTGCCATCTAGTGGCTGTCTATATAGCGCTACATCCTCTTTTCATGCTCACAAACAAGTCACAGCAAATCTTTTTGTAGCTCATTATTTCCATTTCAAATTCAGCTGTGGAAATGCACCGAAAATGCAGGAGAGGTGCTGGAGGTTGATGATGTGATGTAAAGGACCCACAAACTTCCATGAATAACCAATGTCAATTGCAGGATAAATGCTCCATGTGAAAAAACTCATATGTGTTATCTCCATGCAAGAAGCTCATTTCATTGGGAGACAGGAACAGCACAAAAGAGTTTGGGGGATCTATTCAGTAGTTGAGTGTTTTCTGCCACATTTTCGGACCAAAACAGAACATGCTCAAATGATCATTCCCATGAGTACACTACTCTCCCACAAACTAAATGGAAATAACAAGACTGGAACCAGAGCAGATAACAGACCCACAATATACCTAACCTTCTAGTAAATAGGCCATAGAAGATGGTAGGTTAAAAAAAGAAGTGTCTTACCCACAAACCCCTGGATATTTTTTATGAATTCTTTGTTGTTGTTGTTGTTGTTGTTGTTGTTGTTGTGTTATTTATTCAATTTATACCCTGCCTATCTACACAATTATTTGTTTGTTTGTTTATTACACTTCTATACTGCCCAAAAGCCAGAGCATTCTTGGCAGCTTATGATATGAAATTTTTGTGAACCCAGAGAATAAAGGAATAGTTTCACAATATCTTTGGTGACAGCAAATAAACCATTTTTGCTCAAGTTACTAATGCGAAAATAAATGCACTCTTGGATGAATAATGCAAAGACTTTTCCAAAATCCAAACCCAAAACTACATAGCACATTTTTGAGCCAGATCATTTCCCCACTTACTTGCTTTTCATGGATATGTGCAGCTAAATCCTATACAACTGTTCTGAGAATTTATGGATTTCATTTCTAAAATAAACTGCTGGGATGGGAAGATGTGACTCTGGCTTGCTTGTGTTGTCTCTGTGCCAGAAAAGTCCTGGCTGTTATTTCCCAAACATCGTTTAGTAACAGATCCAGCGCTTAGCACTTCAGCCTCTGAAAATAAATCGCCTCTCCCCCCTTTTATATCCAGCTAATTTGATTCAGTCTCATTATTTAAATGTGGCATTATATTCATCTCCTGGTCTTATTTCTTTCCCTTCCCAAACCTCTAGGCTTTAGCAACAGCTAAGGTACAACTAATTTGTGTATATTGGTACCACAATGTAATTTTCACTAGCTATTTTATGCACTGTGCCTTTGTTAATGCTGTATATTCTGATTGCTTTTCCCTCACAGATGTCCCTTTTAGAACATACTTGAACTTCTGATCCATTTCCAAATCGTTACAATCAGCATCTTCCATTGGAAAACAGCCCTTTTGGAGGATATGAGCCAATGAGTCTATGATCCATGTGCTTTCGTCCATGCAACTAGCCCATTTGAGCGTAATGGAGGAAACTCTGATGATGACATAAATGCTAAAGTACATCCATTAATTGGAAACAGATGCCAAAAAGATTTTTTTTTTTGTAATGTGTGGATATTTAACCAAGCCCAGAAAGCATAATGAAACAATTGGACCAACTTGGTAAATCTGATTTAACACAAATATACATATTTGCATTTAGCTACTATTGCTAAGTACCTTGTTCATCTTACAATGCCCTATGATGCTTTGGAAGCACAATGTAGCATGTATACAAGAATTGTGTAGAACATCAAGAGAAGAAGTAGTGTAAAGTAGTGTAAAAGCATTTTTAAAGTGTGGGGGTTTTCCTAACAAACACATTTTGAGAATGCAACCACCAACTCGAGAACAGGGGAGGTTTGCAGAAAAATGCACTTGACTTTGTGTTCGGGGGTGCAAATAGTACAAGTTCTAATAAAATTTTAAAAAAATGAAGCGAAACAAAATTCTCATACATCCCTAGTATGAAGGCCATCTTGGGTAGTACTAGAATCTAGACCTGAGACGGGTGGACATTTGCCAAACCAGAATGTCTATGTTGATCAGGAACAGGTTCTGCACATATATACCGTGCCTGGCCATTTCAGAGCCATCCTACTGACTGCAAATCACAAGATCCAATGTTGCATGGCCCAGTGGAAGCTGGTGGCTTCAATTTCAGTGGGGCTGCGAATCCATTCTGAATCTCACTCCAAACCAGCTAGAACCCTAAATGAGCTATCTTGATAGGGTTCAGCACCTTGGATGGCTCCTTGAGAGTTCTGGCAAGTTCTGACTAAAACCCAGAATGGATTTACAGCCCAACTGAAATGGGAGCCACCAGAATTCACTGCCATAGCCCTACTTCATTCTATTCCATTCCGTCCCTGAAAATGATTCCGAACGCTCACCCTCCTAGAGCTCCAGCCTCTACCATGAGGTTCTGAGTTCAAACTCTGGGAGTCCCTGACAATAGATTGAGTTTGTTCTGGAAGTGTCCAGTGCTGTCTGCCTATTGGCAGTGATTACATTTTTACAATGCCATGGCTATCAGTGGGCCAATTTCGGGGAATACTGTCTGTGCCCCATTGCGAGGTAGACAAATGTATTTTTGTGTACTTGTTTGAATAACTACATTTAAGAAACCCAGCAGACATTATTGAATTTAGCCCTTTGTGATCTTAACTGCAGTAAGCCTAGATCTATCATTTGCCGTGGCACAGAGCTGCCGAAAATACAGGAAACAATAAGGCATAGCTAAAAATGTCTCTTCCATCTGCACATTATAGTCCTAAAGCGGAATAAAAACTCCCATCAGCTGTATATAAAATGTTGCTTTTGACTGGTATGAGAAGCGGAACAGTTGGTCCTGCCTCCCCAACCTTACGCCAGTCAATCAATGGTTCATTTTTCAATAGCCTTGTTGGAAAGGCTAGATACAGAAGAGTTGCCAACATTAATTCATCAAGTACCTTATCTGTGTCTAGGAACAGGCTCCTGTAGGTGATGAGGGTTTACATAGAGCATCCATCTTACATTATTGTTCATTTCTGAACCATTGGCAGGCTGCCATAGATGGTGTCCATTGATTCTGCCATCTCCTGCCCTTCACCCAAGGTTACGTACAACAACACATCTCTCTCCCTCTGCAGCAGGAGGCCATGTTCCATTTCAGACAGCAGGAGGAAGTAGCTTTCCTCTACCACCTCCTTTGCTCTTTGCAATCCTCTTTCTTTATAGGGGAAAATTATGTGCTAAATTGATGGCAGGAAGATGTTTGTTTAATTAATTGAAAGGCGGAAAGGGGGGATAATATTATGATATTTTTTTATTTTTCAATATGGGCATCTTCTGTGCATTTTTACTGTCAAAGTGAGAAAGCAAGAGTTTGGACTGGTCAGACTTCCTCAGTGGTTAGCGGTTTCAGGGGCAGCTTTCAATATCTTGTGAGGAGAGAGCACTGAGATCTTGGGGTGTTTTGAAGAGTGGGCAGTGTCCAACACTGACCATGTACTATTGGGAAGCTTGTGTATCCTGACAAGGACATTATTTACAAGGGAAATATACCTCTGCAGGGCTACATAGCGGACAGGCGGACTTGCGATCGTGTGCAGGTGTGCAGGGGGGAAACAGGCGGACTTGCGATCATGTGCAGGGGGAAAAACTATTTGCACAAATCAGCATTTGCACAAATCTTAGGACAAGGAAAAAGTTTCTATTTAATGTGTGCAAAAAATGTGAACATTTCTGGTATTGGAAAAAACAATCCGCTGCAGTCCGTTGCTGCTTATGAGAACAGAACCATTGCAAAATTCCTTTGGGTTTAAATGGAATGGAATTTCCAGCATCACATGTCCCTAGAAGTTGCTCAATGATTAAAAAGAACATGGATTACTTTACATTTGATGACTGGGTAGCTGAATGTGTGAACTAACTATGTTTAAAAATGATGGAGATATTGTGTAAGTTCTACCTGTGATAGCCTATTGAGAAATGTATATTGTCACTTGATGTTGTAGTCATCAAGTAATGAACATACATTTATGAACCAACCCTCAGAATCTATCTCCTCAGCATCTTTGGAGTTTTGAAGGAACTTTCTCTTGCTCACACAACTACTGATATCATGTGAGCTTTTTTTTTCTGAGCTGCTCTATGTTATCCCATTGGTTGGAATTCTGGCATTTAATTCTGAAGTTTAAATCTGTAAGATAAACCTGCAAATTACATCTGACCTACTCATACTTAGTCTTAGTCATAGTCTATACTTGTATTCCTATATTACATTTTCCATGAATATATTTGTCCACAAAGCGGTTCACAAAAATGTATGCAGTTCACAGACTTGTCCTCTGATCTCCCTTGCCATCATGTGATGACTCTCTTGGGCTGATTGTTTTGGAAGAAAAGTGGGTGGGGGGGGGGTTGCAATCAAGGCTTGTTGTGTTACTTTAAAAAAAAACAAAAAAAACCAGAAACCTACCCTTTGCATTATGATATATCTAAGGGATATATAACACTAAGGGAGTGTTATTCCCAGTTATAATGAATTGCAACAGTGGACTCTTGAGGTAGCACATCTGTGATTTACCAAGGCCAAGTTTGTTGTTTCAGGCCAAGAACAGTCTTTAAGCTACTCATTTGTTACATTAATCTGTGTACACAATAGAGAGTGAAAGAGACTGGGTTGGTTGAGACATGATGGTAAACCACAGTTGAGCATTATGAGCATGATAAGCCTGTGTGTAGCCTTCTCACAGGCTTGCATACAACCTCCTCTACCTCCCACACAACCACGAGGAGGAATTCAGAAGCCTTCACTTCTATTTTTGATTCACTCCAGTTTGCCTTGTCATCCAATTCCAAGCCCATACAAACTATGATTGATCTAACTATCAAAACAAGCCAACTTCATATTATAGTTTATGAAGCTAGTTTGTTTTCACTAACTACTAAGACAAACCATAGTTTAGGGTTTGGACAACACACTGCCATTAATCACAAATAGAACTTGGAAGCTTCCAATTTCCTTTTCCTCCTTGTGGCTGCTTCAGAGGAGGAGAGCACACAGTCCCAGGGCAGGATAGGCTTTGTTTATTGTTATGTCCAAATACAGCCACCGCAGACATAAGAATCAGTGTGAAGTAGTCATATCATATCAACTTTATTGAGGCCAAAAGGCCAGAAAATCAGATAAACAGTAAGTAGCATTTATACAGTATGTTTGATTCACGAGTACATTAAATCTAAACATCTATAGCTACTTGAGCTCTGCAAACCAGTATATTATGGACAAATTTGGCTACTTGGGTTGTAATATATTTGTCTTTGCCTTGAAGTAAAAAGACTACTATTTCGCGAGGGTTCTTATCCGCTACATCTTTAATTAAGGGGCCAATTAAGGTGATCCTATAATCTCTATAGAAAATGCACTTAATCAACATGTGTTCGATCGACTCAACCTCTAAATTATTACATGGACAGAGTCTCTCTTTGATAGGGATTTTCTGAAATCTTCCTACCAATAAGTTAGAAGGGAGAGCATTAAATCTTGCTAGAGAGAAGGCTCTTCTAAATTTGGGCACTGTTAACCATCTCAAATAGTTCATTCCACCTCTGCCATCCTCTCTCGGTAGCTCTAAAGAGTGTGGGGAGCATGGGCTGCGGGCCTTTCCCTTCAGCTCCTGAAGATCTATATCTTTCAGTCTTTGGCTCACGAGACTCTTGGCTACTCTGATGTCCAAATTAAGTAAAACAAAAGGGGGAAGCCCTATCAAGTGGATCTTATGGGCTATCGCTTTCACCCATTGGGAGTCATAAGTGTCCAAGAGTACCTGGGACACTAAAGAATTAGGGGAAAGGCCATGATAGAGTCTAAGCCAGAATTGTACTGAATGGGTCCATGCCAAGGAGCTCAGGGAGGAAAGACCCTCTTCCAAATTAAGAACCGCCCCTGCTACACACCTAGGAGTTCCAAATAAGAGTCTTAGATAGGATGTCTGAATATTTTCTATCGAATGTTTATTGAGAGGGAACCAGATTGGTGCACCAAATAAAAATTGGGCAACTAATTTTGCTCTAAATACTCTAATAGCCAATGGTAAAAATCTACCTCCCTTTTGGTAAAAAAAAAAGTGACATAACGCTCCCAGGGTCTGTTCAGCTTTTCCTTTAATGAAGGTTAAGTGCTTTTGCCATCCCAAATTCTCCTGAAACCAGATCCCTAAGGACTTAATGGCATCAAGCTGGTCGACTTTCCGCCCATCCATTTTTCTTTGCAAAAACCATGATTTTGGTTTTTTTGATAATTAATTGACAGTCTGTTAACATTACAGTATTCTGCAAAGCTGTCTAACAGTCTATTAAGGCCTAGGCGTGTTTGGGATACCAAAACCTCATCATCAGCATATAAGAGTAAATTAACTCTAGAGTGACCTACTTTGGGTGGATGTGATTGAATTAAGGAAAGCCAAGAGGGAAGGTCTGCAAGATATAGATTGAAGAGGGCTGGGGCCAGCACACAGCCCTGCCTAACCCCTTGTGAGAGGATGAATTCGTCTGTAACCTGTCCCTGGGATCCACAGCGTACTTGGCCTGAGGTATTAGAATACAGAGATTTTATCAGAAATAGAAGCCTGCCATCAATCTCAAGTTTCCCTAACTTCAACCAAAGGCATGCTCAGGATACTGAGTCGAATGCAGCCTTAAGATCGATAAAGGCGCAAAAGAGTTTCCCTCCTGTAATACTTGTGTATTTTAAAGCCAGGTGAAGCAGAGTTAAACAATGGTCGTTGGTGGAACTCCCAGGTTGAAAACCGATCTGTCCTTGCCCCAAGATGTTCCTATCAGTAATCTAATCTCGCGATTTTATATTTAGGAAGCTAGCATAGATCAGTGCCCACCACTGATAACTCTAAACAAATCTCCTGGCTAATTTTCACACCGTGTCCATTTGTTTTAACTCAGAGTAGCCAATGTGTCCAATGTGGTCTGCACAAAGCCGTCTAAGCATAGGCAATTCTTGCTTTCTGTTTCCTTTGTGCTATCAATCTAGAAAACGGATGACATAATTAGCTTGTATGCAGAGATAATGGTCCACAGTCAAGGCCTGAGTTCACTGAACATAAGTCATCAATGTGTATTTAAAGTGTCAGTCTGACTTGCACTGTGAGGACTTTATTAGCCTCCTTTTTCTTCTGAACCCACCTCTGACAGTTCACTTGACAGTTCATTTTGCTGGTCATTGAATATGTTGGCTCCCCCGCCCCAAATTTTCCAAATCCCCCATTATCATTCCACTGTAATGCAATGTGCATTTGAGTATAAAGCTGTGCACATGATCCGTACCTCTATAACAAAAGGGGAATTGTACTCTCTCCACCAAACATTTGAAACTGCAATGCATGCCATGAAACCATCATACAAATTAGTCTATTTCTGGTCCATGAGATTTCCACACATGTTCATGCATAAATCCACTCTGTCTTGTTTCTGCATTCATGTGCCATTTTTTTTAAAAAAGTGTTTTCTTTCAAAATATACATTTCTAAATGGATTTTCTCTCAAAATGTACATTTAAAATATATTCCGTTTTCTTTTTTGAGTAGATGACCACCGCATCAGAAAACTCAGAAAGAGGGAAATTGGATGGGTAATTATGTTTCCATTGAAAGGTGTGGATCCGATCAATTCATATCAGAATTTGCAAACATCAAATCCCTTAAGGATACCTGCATCACCCTCTCCTAGCAATAACCCACTTTTAGCAGGTGACAAAACCTTGCGCAAGCATGGCTCATCTGAAGTTAATACGGATGGCCCGTTCTCTCCCCAAATTATGTCAATAACAAAAACTTGTCACAAAAATTACAATTGGTTTCGTTTGGTTATGTAATGCATGGTTATCTCATGTACCAGATGACAAGTATAGTTTTAGAAATTCCAATGGGGGGAATTCCCCCTTCAAAATGCCACTCCAATCTATAACTCTGGTTATAAAAATGGTAGTTGCTACCGCCAAACAATCTACAACTTTGCTCCTCCAAAGAAAGTCCAGTTGCAATTAATCTGCTTACTTAATACTGGCCTTGATTTAATGACATCAGCATAATTTCTGAAGAAATGCTTGTATTATATGAAGGGCAACTCTCATATTCAGTTTACCATGTCATATTTATGGCAGGTCAGCTCCCATTAAGTTAATAGAGGTTATTATGACACATCATTCTGTTTTCCAGTGGGATGCAGTGATACCTAACATAATGAGTCACACATGGTGCATTCCTACATATTCAATAACACATCTGCATTCCTAAACTTTTTCTCCCCAAAATGTCAGCAATAGGAATACATGGTTTTCTTTCTTCCTTGCGTCTCAATTAAGTAAAACTTACTGGGGTGAAATTGCTAGGAAATTCCAGCAATTATAATTGTTTGCTTAAATAATAATAATTAAAAAATATCCATCCCTCGTTTTGACCCAAATGCCTTCAAGCTCATTAATATCACTCTAAACCTTTATTCTATAGGTTTCACATCTTTACTGAAATGATAAATGGTTGTTTTTTTAAAAAAGTATGTGATTCCAAAGTGGTGTTGTTTTGGGTTTCCCCTAGGTTTGTTACCATAAAATTTTCTACTCATCTATGTATTTGTTCAGAAGCTATATAAAGAGTGAAAAGTGAAAAGTGTTCTAATTAAATACTTATGCACATGATGAGGGCCAAACTAGAAATTTGGCAGCAGACCAAACATCTAAAACATGATGGGGGGGGGGGAGTAAGAAGGACAGTAAAAGTTGCTCAGTTCTTCCAATATACCTCCATCTTTGAGGCACTTTTTCCTAGCCAAGGTTTCCCAAAACTGGCAGAAAAACAATTGCTGGGAATGCAGCAGAGGAGAAGGTTTAAGCCCTCTCCCCTGGTTATCAGTTCTCCCTTCTTAATTTTTCCCTCCCCCACACCCCACCCCACTTTTTAGATACTGGGAAGAGAACCAGATTAACATGCCCAGCCTTCATGTTGGTGTTGGAAATGGGCAACGACGCTTGTTATTTGGCTGGAAAGGGTTAACCTGATTAACCTTCCTTTATTTGTCTTTATTGGCTTAATTGGTTTTGCTCTTTCTTCTGCCCCTATATCTTGACCTCTCCCTTTCTAATCTGCTCTGCCGCCACTCTTCCATTTTCTTATCTCTCCTCCTTGCAGTATCTCAGATGATGACGTATGTATGGTTTTTCTTAGAATAAAGCTGTTTATTGATTTCTTTCTTACCTTTACCATAAGTCTAAACAGACTATTTATTGCAACTGCTGTCTGCACACTCATTAAGCTATCCACATATAACCTACAGTTGGTTCTCACTGAGAGGAAGAGCACAAATTGCATTCAGGGTGAGAATACTGCCCAATATACCCCTCCCCTCCCGTGGCAAGTGATTCCTGTCTGGCCCATAATGTTTAGGTGGCATTTACCTCATAGAGCTTGATTGTGTTGTGAGTCTCCCATGTCCCAGTCCACATGCTTTGAAGCAGAGAGGTCGATTGGATCATGACTCCAGAGCAGCAAGTAGTTAGGGCTGCAAAGCATGATCAACCTCATGAAGATCACTCTCCGTGGAGACTCTCACTTTGGTGGTGTCTTTGTGGCAATGGCAAGGTATGATCTGGTTTTGTTTCTGTGCTGTAATTCAAGCCAGCAGATGAACTGGCATGTTTTGGTCACAGTCAGATGCAATGAGGTGAGCCAATTCCACTGCTTCAATCAGGATCTACAGGCTAGAATATACCACAGTGAGCTAGAGCTTCAAGCCCTTTCTTCATGTGTAGAATGCAATAGGAGTGTGTATGACATGGACCCTACTATTGGGAGGTTAGGTAAATAATGCCTCTGGATTGACCAGGCCTGGTATAAATAGCAGGAGCCTGAACTTTAGCCCTCTTCTGGTCAATGGAGTAATACTGGCTGCAGTTGCTCCAGTTCAAGGCCTAGGCTCTAGTCACTGACCTTGAAGAAACCGGATGTATGGTCAGTATAATCAAGGCCCCTCCTGTTCCTTAGGTTATGGTTCTTCATCTTTGAACTGGACTTGGACTGGACAGCCTTTGAAGTAAAGGATGCCTTCAAAGAGAGGTTTGCTACCTGGAAAGTGGGACACATCCCACCCTATTGAGGAGCCTGAATTGGAGAATGTAGGCTTGGCTCCTAAGATAAGAGAACAGAAGGAATTTACTGAAGGAGCCTGTCCCATTCTTTCCTTTCCCCTACAGCTGTCTCTGCCCACCAAAAGCCTCTCTGGAGGACTGGGGCACCCTCCTGAATAACCTGGGATGACCCAACACCTGCAATTTACTGTTACAACAATGTCCAGTTCGTAATGGGAAAAGTCTTTGAGGGTTGCAGTCATGTGTTGTGTAACCCTTTGCATTCTGGTGATCCTAGTGCCACATTATGGCATATTTGGAACATGTGCCAAACTCAAGTTACATGTGATGGGCATTTGTGGGGATTAGCGGGTGGAGAAATAAAGAGGCAAGACAACACATATGGATTTTACACAGGGCCACTTTATTAAAGATCTGCAGAGTGGGTAACCTCAGTGGGCAACTAACTCATTTGGGCGAGCCATTCACCATCTGTGCAATGGCGTCGTCATTCGCTACTACCCAGGTAGTCCCATATGGGGTAGGGAGGCCTTCCAATGTCACTTTTCCCTGCACTGTATGGCTCCAGGTGAGTGAGGAAGTTTGACCACAAAGGTAACCCTTATCCCACCAGCTGAGGCCATAAAAATCACATCTGGGAGCCCTCAGGCATTACTGATTACCATAACAGTGCCTGTAAATGCTCACCTGCCCTATACCCACTCCTACCTGCCATAGGGGATGACAAAGCACTTTTTTCATTGATCCTCCCACCTTAATTCAATAACATCCTTTAACCCCCTCTGCAGATCCTGTAAAAATAGATTATTACCCCTGTTGGACAAATGCACGCTGTCCGGTCTGAATAGCTCCCTCCGCGTCAGCAGAATCACTGGGTGTTTTATGCTGACATCTCCATATTCATTCAGATTTTATAAATTTGATTATTAACCTTTTTTCGCACTCTTTCCATAGCCCTGGGATCGCCCCCTGCTCGCCAGTTGAGCTGCGGTAACATACAGGAATAGATAAACAAAATACCTGGCCAACACTGCCGAATAATCTCAAAATCAGCTATTGCCTGCAAGATCAGAGCTTTGCCTTTTAGCAAACCCAGATCATTGCCGCCTATGTGTACTAGTTAGGCTGACCATATGAAAAGGAGGACAGGGCTCCTGTAACTTTAACAGTTGTAGAGCAAAGGGAATTTCAGCCAGTGTCATTTGTATGCAATTAGTGCCTGGTGAAATTCCCTCTTCATCACAACAGTTAAAGTTGCAGGGGCCCTGCCTTCTTTTGTATATGTTACTCTAGTATAGTGCCTGCAACTTTAACTGTTGTGATGAAGAGCGAATTTCACCAGGAACTAATTGCGTACAAATGACACTGGCTGAAATTCCCTTTGCTCTACAACTGTTAAAGTTACAGGAGCCCTGTCCTCCTTTTCATATGGTCAGCCTAGTACTAGTAAAACCTATGGGGGGACACCAGCTGTGTAATGTTGGAAAAGTGTAGGGAGAAGCCCCTCCCAATGCATACCATGCTTTCCTAGCCATTGAATATCGGCTCACTGGACTTCCAGTGAAGACATGAATGACCGAGGCAGCAGAGTTTTGAACTCTGTTGTGACTGGACGGCGGTAGCTCTCTGGGAGTTTCCCAGATGGAGCTTAATATTCCCCAGAAAAAGGGGAATGCAAAGAGCGCGCCACAAAGGGTCCTGTAAGCTCATCCCATGGGGTAATGAAGCCGTTTCGTCGGATTTTCAACATGGGAGAGTGGGACTGTGGCTGACATCACTCAGATGCCTATCCAGGATGGAAGGTCGCTTTGTCTTCATCCCCCGAAATGGATAACATCAGAATGGACAAGGTGCCTTTATTGCAGCGAAGTGAAGGGTTAACAACTGGTTGGCAGGTATTTAATCATCCTCTCCTAGTATGTAGTGGGGGAGTTATTTCAAAATAATGAAGAAAAGATTTGGAAGAAGAACAAGAGGAAGGGGAAAAAAAGAGAAAGAGAGAGAGGGGGGACAAGAGAGTTGCCAGCATTTGGAAATCTCTCTCTGTCGAACAGCTCCAGATTTAAACACAAGACTGAATAACTTTTCAACGGAGTGAAGTGTGATGTTACTGCCATGGAACAGATAAGAAATGTTTTCTTTTCTACATGTTATTCAGTGGGTGAGTTAATTTATCTTCTTCAAAGAAAAGTATAACTATGGGCTGGGTGCTGTTTGAGAGATGCATTTAAGAAAATTGAATTACGGTGAAAGAGCAATTCAGGAAAGAAGGACAAGTGTTTTTTAAAGACTACATATTAAAATGGAAGATAATGTGGAAGGAGAAGAAAGACTAAGATGGCGGCAGTAGCAGAAGAAGATAGGGGAAAAGCGTGGTCAAGACAGGAGAAGAAGGAAGAGAAAAGCGGGGCCATTTTTTTGTCCTTTTTTTCTTGACTCAGGGTTGTGCTTGGAACTGTGATGGAGAAAAGTGGATTTACAGGAGAGACTTTGAAGGGTCTGGTTAATAGGTTTGGAATTTGTTTTCCCTGAGATGGATTAACATCAAAAGATTGAGATGCGAACAAGAGGAGTTTTTTTCTGGACTCTTGTTGGGTTTGTTTTGTTGTTGGATATTATTATTATTATTATTATTATTATTATTATTATTTTATTATTATTATTATTATTGTTATTAAAATGTATTTACAACATGAATAAGAACAGACACAATGTTGTTGGGGAAAGGATATAAAAATTGTTTAGTATATAATGAAGCATTAAGTAATGTGTATTTGTATAAAAGGGTGGGGAGGATATAAGCTGAAAATTGCTGTGAGTTATAAGATTGGTTTAAGGGTAAGTTTTATGTTGTTATAAGGGAGAAATAAAAGGGGAAAAGGGAGAAAGATTTGGGATAAGTTTAAAAAAATTATAAGAGAAGAATTGGACATTTTTAGATGAACTGTGATGGAGAAAGGAGAATTTACAGGAGACTGGCAAGAGGCTGGAATTTCTTTGAGATGGAATAATATCGAAAGATTGGAGATGCTATCTTCGAGACAAGTGGAATTTTTTTGGACTCTTGTTGGGTTTGGGTTTTTTCTTTTTTATTATTATTGGTTGGAATTGAAAAGGGGAATAGTAATTAGGCAAGTTAAATAATGAAGTATCGAAATATTTGAAGCAGATAGAAAATTATGTGAAGTTTTATGTTGTAACAAGAGAGAAATAAGGGGGAGAAAGGGAGAAAGGTTTGGTTAATTTTACAATTGTAAGAGAAGAGAAGTGGGTTTTCTTATGTGGAACGAAAAATTTTATAAGAGAAGAATAGGGGGTTTATTTTTACTTGTGGTCTTTTAGTAACTTTTAATATTAGGGGAATAAGAATGCTAACATTTAGTTGTGTTAAAAGGGAAGGATGGGGTTTTTTCCCTTTTCTTTTTTTAATTAAAAAATCTATGTTGTACTTTCTTTTTAAAAGAATTTATAAAATTGCTGTGGGAAAGGTAAAGGGTCCTTTTAATTGTTGTATGTCTTGTAAGTTTTGTTTCTATGTTTTTTAATAGTGAAATAGAATAAAAATCTTTAATAATAAAAAAAGAATATCGGCTCACTGACTCAATCCAAGCTGTGTCCCAAAGCTGGATCTGGAGACCCTCCTTCCAGCCCAGAAGATCATACTGTGCCCACAGATGATCACACGAACACGGGCAAGGCCTGCCTTGGGATCTATAATTAAACACGCAGATATCAGGACATACAAATCCATCATTTAGGCAACTGACGACGATACGACCGGTAAGCCTTTGCTCACCATCGTCCCACCGCCTTGATCTGTTCTGTAGAGAAGCCAATCGGCGAAGCCGTAGATGCAGCCCCAATACAGAAGGAGTGGGTGCCATCCTGAAAATTACCCAGCCCCAGTGACTGAAGAGCACGTTTTGTTATGGACCAAAACTGATACTTGGTCAGTGGTGTGTGGTCTTGGTGACAAAACAATGCACCCTTGCCATTGCTCCTTACAGCCAAAACTTTTTGCAGCGCGCTGACTGGGCACAATTCTTCAGAGGAAGATGGGAATAATGTAATAATGTTACCTTTTCCCAAACAGTCAGTCTTGCACTGCCATAGACTGAGTGTCACTCTAGGTGGAGAAGACTGTATGTCACTAATTTGAAACGCTCTGCCTGACATATCATTCCTTGACTCCGCCACTAGTTCAGATATTCTAAAAGCTCCGAAGAAGGCTGTTAAAGCTGCCACATGAAAAAGTGATGCCTCATATGCAGAATGGCAGAGAGAAGGCCAAAGCCTCCCCAGCCCTTTCAGAATATCTGGAGATAAGGAGGCTCTGGAGTCAGGGACTGGAGGGGACGCCCTGGTCCAACCACGCAGCACCCTACGTACTCTAAAGTCGGATGTGTTATCCAACACACCTTTTGATTTAGCTAGAAATGACAAAGATGCCAATGGTGCTTACTGATAAGCCCTTTTTGTGATATGTGACACAAAATTGTAGAATATGTTCTACGGGAATGGGCCATTGTTGGTGAAGTTGTGCCTTTCTTCTGAAAATCATAAACTCCCTACCTGACCTTGCATAAGTGGTTCTGGTACTAGGAGCTATGGAAAGCCAGATCGCCCGCTCAGCCTCATCCCGCCAATCTGCCATAGTGTCGGCATGGGTTCCGGTCGGGTTTTTGCCAATGGTGCATAACTCTGTTGCAACACACCCATATAAATAAGAAAACCAGGCAGCCAGTTAGCCCATGTCCTGGAAACCTTTTTCTTCCTCAATTTTTTGTATTCCTTTTCCATGGCCTTGTCTTTGTCCTTTTCCTCCAGTTCACGGAAGAGCAAGGAGAAGACATCTATATATTCCCCTTTAAAATCTTTTCTCTTTTTGCTGGCAAGAGATGATATCCAAGAGGGGCAGACGTGCTAGCAGTCGGTATTGCTTCTCTCTCCGCCCCTGCATAAGGGTCCCTAAGTTGCTGGTTGGAATTGCTAATGCCTATTGCTGGCATGCCAGCTGGGCCTTGCCAGACTGAAGTACAGGCCGTAGCTGTCACTTGAGATTGTACTATGGAGATAGTAGACTGGGACTGCAGAGACGCCTCACCATGTGTAAGTAACGAAGGTGAGGTATCACTACCCCACCCCACAACATTCTGTTCTGGCAGGGGACCAGGGTTATGTGCTCTATTATTGGCCCCGAACTGGTTTGGCCTAGTTGTTGGTGGGAAGCTATCTTGTTGAGGCACCCCTGAATTACCCATGTATGGCCAACCCATTCCTGGGAACCCTGGGTAAGCCCCCCAAGGGGGAAAAGACCCTAATGCATATGTTTGTGGTTGTTGCATGAGGTTGTTTGTCTCACCTGGGACCACCACTGCTGTTGCCCCCGAGGCTGGTGTAAGTGGCACACTCCTGGACTCTCCTTGTGGTTCCTGTTGTCTCTTGATCATGGTGGGAGTTGTTCCACTGTCACCCAGGACTGTCGCTGTCTCCACCCTTAGATCTCTGGAATGCATTGCACTGGAGGTCTCTTCAATTGCATCCAGCCTGTTAGGGACATTCACGGCTTATCCTGGGATTGTTTCCTAGTTTGGCAATGCCCCCTCCCCATTCCACCCTGTGATGTGGGGGTACGGGGCCCCCAGGAATACCCTTATCCTTTTCAACTGCTTGTAGGCACGCTAACATTGCAGCTATATTAGGGTCAATCTCATCTTCTGAGGAGGAATCCCACCGTTGCCTATGACATTTTGCAGGTTGGGAGGGGGTCTTCCCTTTACCTTTCTTACCCAATCCCTTCTTTGGGGGCATGATGTTAAGCTTCAATCTCTATATTTAAGAATAGATGTATTATTATTATTAATAATAATACTGCCTTTGATATTTCAAAATTTAAAATTGGAAATCAAATTATTATTACTCTAAAACAGTATCGGGATATATTCCATGCTAATAGAGCAGTTAAGGAAAAAATATTGAAAAAAGGCAACCACACTGGTCCACCTTTTCCCCCTTATTCAACCCTGGAATAGGTGGGAGAGGAATCAGGCAGCCCAATTATGAGCTTGCCTTAGGAAGCCTCCCCCACACCTGGGCCTACTATTCAAGGCCAAAATTCCACATGTCAGGCACACTCCAAAATGGCCCCACGTGCCTTCAGGTGGGTAAGGAAAATGGCCGTGAATTAGAGGGAGTAGGGGGAATCCAGAATCTGGCTAATGCTAGCCTCAAAGCCACGCACACTGCAAGAGAAATAAGCGGATGCGCAGCCCTCAAATCTCACGGGTGGGCAAGCCTGCTCTGCCCGGTTCGCTGCCTCCCCACATGGAGTGGACCTGGCCTCGATAGCCCCAACACCTCACCACCCTCCACCAAACCTTCAGCCTAATTAGGCCAGGAGACTGCGGGAAGCAGTTGGCTTCTGGCACCAGGAACGGAGAGGGACCGGCTGAACCCCCATCCGCCTCTTCGCTCTGGAACTGCCTGTCTGTCCTAAATCTGCTGCCTCCACAGCCCTGGATCTGCTGCTACTGTAGAAGCAAAGTCTGCCACAGCCGCAGGAGCCACTGCAGAAGAATCTGCCATCACCGCAGAAGAAGCCACCACCGAAAGAAACCGCCACCGCTGGGAAACCTTCGCCCCCGCTGTCACCACCGGAGAAGAATCGCTGCCGCCACCGCCAAAGAATCGCCGCCACCGCCGTAGGAATCGCCGCTGCATCCTCTCTGGTCTCCAAGCCGTGAGGAACTTAGATGCAGCAGAGAGGGGTGAGCTGCCTTTATACCCTTATACCCCTCCCTGCTGCTGTGGCACTATTTTTTAAGCCGCCAATTGTTGGCTTCCACAAAACTTCCCTTCCCCTACCCCCACCCGCAATGGACTCCACATGCCTGGATGAGCCAGGGCATGTTGTGAAGGCATGTAATTCCATTCAATGAATAAAGGTATGTATGAAGACCCAATTAATTTGTCATTGGTGCATGCTGATTTGCTATGACCTAGTTAAATAAATAGATAAAATCACATGCCTACTGTAGTCTTTCCCTTTCACAATGCTCTCAAACATATCATATTTTACAGGTCATGGTGGGAAGATGGGACAAAGAACCTCCCTGTGGGCCAGAGGTTCTGCATCTGGCCTGTAGAGCCACCTTGACATCCTCCCTGGAGGAATCCCCTCTGTTATCTCTGATTCTCAGGCCTGGCTGAATCATTTCATGCAATGCCACCATGAGTACAATGTGTGCTGGGTGAAGCTGGGGATTTGGCCAACACTGAGAGGAGCAGCCCCTGTTCCTGGTGACAGCCAAGTCCCTTCCCCCATGTTGAGAGAGGCACAGAACTGATGGAATGATATCATCAGTGGATGTGGCCACACCCATTGACATCATCTGGCAATTCAGCAATTTTTCCCTTAAATTGGTTTGGCATCCAAACATTTATGCTGTCTTGAGTTCCATGATGATAGAAAGATGGGAGATAAATGTACTAAATAAAATAAAATTGTTTCAGCATGTCAAGGTGTCAGTATTCCATTCATGTCATGGACCCTCCTTTTTTACTCTTCCCCTTCCTATAATGTGGGGTTTAGGCTCTAGACATGGGGTAATTGGCACACCAGACACTTGAGATCTAACACAATAGTTTACTTAGTATATTAAAACAATCAAATTACAATGAAAGGTACTTTGTCAATAGAGCTGAGTGATCCAAAAGGAATTAAAAGAAAATAAAAGTTGCAAAAATGATAGTTCTTTCACCCTAAGCTGCACCAAAACTCCTTCAGGCTGCTTCTTTCTGCCCTGCCTCATGCTCTGATATTCCCTGTCTCTCCCCTGGCTGGCTGTCTCACTCTTTTATAGCCTCTTTCCCCAAAACAGAAAGTACTGTTTCAGTCATAAAGAAATGAACCTTAACCCCATGCCAACAGAAAACCCCCAGGCTTCTAAGGCCTGATCTTTTTATTTTTCCTCTGTAGACATCAAACCTTCATACAAGACAATCTAGATTTAGGGTTTCCCTTCCCTGAATGCATGTGTTAAGGAAAAATTCCCTAACTCTCAAATTGAAGAATCACCAGGAACAGGCAGAGTTCAGTCCAACAGGTTTATTCAAAACAACATACGAAGGAGAGAGAAGTGGCACATGGGTAGTACCAAAGCTCTCTGAATCACAAAGACAACTGTTTCATTTATCTCTGTTACAGGCTTTGACATCACATACCACTCACCCCCTCCCTCCTGTGATGGATACATGCCAATAAATGTTTAAACTAAATAATATCTTAAACTATAATAAAACAATATCCGGGGCATTTGACACCTCAATGAAAGTTATTGTTTCCTGATAACCTTCGATCACTGTAACTTGGTGTTATTTGGTTTCCTCTAATGGCCAGTAATTTTCCTCTGGAAGAACTGAAAATGTTTACATTGGGCTGCCATCTTGTCTGTAAGATTGTGTTTGAGGGCCATTGAGTCATGTCTAATTCACAGTCTATTCAGAGGAAGAGATTGCGAGGCTTGTTATCAGGAGAGGATGTTTTGGATTATTTCGTTCTGTGTTTTTCCTCTGAAATGCTAGAATGTGAGGTTTGAACTATACCCTGGTGCAGTGAAATATGTTTCTACTTGACCTTAAAATGTTTCTTTAGAGGCTTGGGGGAAACTAGAGTTCCAGGTTTTGATTTTATATCAATGCCCAGATCAAAAATCCTTATCACATGCAGACGATGTTTGCCATCAGTATTTTCCAAGACTATGCTTAATTCAATATTACCTCTCTCTTACACCAGGAACATGTCTGTGTTATGGTCCCCCCTACCCCACCCCATTATTACTAGTGTCTTGAGCACAACATGGCTTTTTCCCTGTCTGCCTTCAAAAGTTTCTGTTACAATGAAAGAAATTTTGTTTTATATTATTATTCTGTCAAACACAGATGGGGGCTAACAGAGCTATCACCAATAGAGGCAGCAAGGTAATTATCTGCATTATAGTTCTACATATGAGTGCTAGACCAACCTTACCCCTGAGATGTGTGTTTATTAACCCTGAACACTGGAGATATAGATATATAGAGAGATATCAATCGGTATTTCATGTATATATTCATACTATTACATTCTTATAGCTCCCATTACTGTTTCCCATAGGACAGCTTCTGTGAAATGTCGTGTTGATTTTTCTTAATAATTAGTCTTGGAAAATTTAACTAGTGTTGGCAAAATCTGTGTGTGCATTTCTCTACTTTTCAGAAATAGGGGAATAAAAATTTGTTCCCACTATTTGCGGATAATCATGGGGTTTTGCTTGTTATTTATAATATTTTTTCTCTGTGGTGGCACCCTGGTTGTGGAATACTCTCCCTTGGAGGCCCGACAGGCACCAAAGCTGGCTTCATTTCGGTGCCAAGTTAAAATGTAGCTTTCTATTAAAGCTGTCGAATGCTCAAATTCTCTAAGGTTGCACAAGGTTTTTGTTTTAGCTGTTCTTATTGCGTTTAAACTTTTCTACTGGTTTTAGCTTGTTAATGATTTAATAAATTCTTAGCTGTGTATATTTATTGTTTTACATTGCTCTGATTTTATCTGTATGCTGCCCTGAGATCCTGGTGACATAGGGTGGGATACAAAAATGTTTAAATAAATAAATAAATATTGTCTTTTGAGAAAAAAGACTCCTCCAGAAGATTTACAAGGTAAAGATTTAAAAGAATAAAATATAAAATACAATGAATTAAAACTCAGCACCGATAATTTAAAACCATAGCAACAGTAACAATTACTAAACTAATCTAAAACAAATGGACCTACCTTAATTTAGCAGCAGACTGAGGCATCCAAATCTTTAAAATCTGTCAAGGAGAGAACTATGCACACCCAAACACACATCCCATTGCATATGGATGGACCACCATAAGAACAGCTCTGTCTTTACATTTAAAATATGCATTTATATACTCCTTTTCAAGGATAAGCAACCTGTCAAAGCAATTTACAGCAATTTCAAAACAGAACATCATCTTTTTTTTAAAAAAAGTTACTGCTAAAGTAAAGACGAAACTAAGAAGCTAATATGTTGAGGAGATGGGAATTGTAGTCCATCACATCTAGAGGTATCAAATTGGGGAAGGCTGGGCCTGACTAGAGATGTGAGGGCCCGGGAAAAAAAACAGATTTTTTTTGTGGGGGGGGGGGAGGAACAAAAAATTGAAAAATGCATTATGGAATGTTTTATTTTAGCATGATGAATAAAAAGTTTAAGACAAGGTGTTCATATATTTATTTCTCCAAATGATTTCTAAAAACTGCTTATGGGAATAGGTGCTTTATGTCTGCTTGACACTGTGGAGGACAAGCAGAGACAGAAATAATTTTCTTTGTTACTAATGTTGATGGTTTGTTCTGTTTCATTTTTTTTCCAATTTTTTTTTGCGGAGTGTAGGGTGCAAAATAAAGAGTTGAGACAAGAAAGTTGGGTATAAAATGGGCCACTTTTATTCCAGATCTGCAGTAAGGGATAAGACCTATGCGGGCATCCTCTCTTGGCCGCTTCCCGGCCAAATCTTAGGAATGGGCGAACCATTCTCTGACCTCTGGGTGGCATCCCACGTTCGCCACCCCTTGGTCATACCCCATTTGGGGTTGGGAGGCCTTCCTTTGTCACAACACCCGTGCCGCAGTGCTCCGAGCGTGTGAGTAGAGTTGGCCTCAAAGGTAAACCTTATTCCCATGATCTGGTGCCGCGGGGCTCCCAGATGTGGGCGTCAGGTATTACCCTTTACCTCAACGGTTCCTGAGAATGTTCACCAGTTGAAAAAGCCCCTAAGGATGCCCGCACCTACCGCCAAATTAAAGTGACCAAATTAGTGCAAATCAACCTATTTAATACTCCCCATCTGTCTTACAGTATGAAGTAGGCGAAAAAACTCCTAACCAAATTAGGGTAAGAGTAAAAAATTCCTACTTGGTCTCCTAATGACAACCAGCTAGCCCATACTGTCAACAGGGAGGGGAGGGAGGGAGCTGCGCTGAGCGAAAGAGGGCAGGCTGGACCGTTAGGCGGCGATTAAAGCCGCCCGTCCCTAGCCCCGCCCAGTGGCGCCATCCGGATGCCCCAATGGGAGCATCCCACCCACGACTCCTTGCCACCCCCACCCGCAAATACCATCCTTCGCCCAATTGGGCACTGGATTCCACTTGCGGAGTGTAGGGTGCAAAATAGTCGAGACAAGAAAGTTGGGTATAAAATGGGCCACTTTTATTCCAGATCTGCAGTAAGGGATAAGACCTATGCGGGCATCCTCTCTTGGCCGCTTCCCGGCCAAATCTTAGGAATGGGCGAACCATTCTCTGACCTCCGGGTGGCATCCCACGTTCGCCACCCCTTGGTCATACCCCATTTGGGGTTGGGAGGCCTTCCTTTGTCACAACACCCGTGCCGCAGTGCTCCGAGCGTGTGAGTAGAGTTGGCCTCAAAGGTAAACCTTATTCCCATGATCTGGTGCCGCGGGGCTCCCAGATGTGGGCGTCAGGTATTACCCTTTACCTCAACGGTTCCTGAGAATGTTCACCAGTTGAAAAAGCCCCTAAGGATGCCCGCACCTACCGCCATGGGGACTGACAAGCCACTTGATTAGTCATTCCCCCCCACCTGGCCTCTATTACTTCCCTCCTGCAGATCCGCCAAAAAGAAATCATTGCCGCAGTCCGAAAGGTGCACACCATCCGAACGATACAGCTCCCTCCGGGAACGCACGATGTGAGGATGTTGAATACTGACATCCCCATGTTTGGATAACTCTTTAAATACTTCAGAGTTAACTTTCCTGCGAGCACGCTCCATCGCCAGAGGGTCGCTACCCTCTCTCCAGGCAAGCCTGGGCAACAAACATGACCACATGATCAGCACGTCTGGCCAACGCTGCCGAATGATCTCAAAATCGGCCTTAGCTTGTAATATCAGGGCCTTGCCCTTAAGCAAGCCCAAATCGTTCCCCCCCAAATGGATGACAATTATTTGCGGGGGGGGGGGACGGCTGGCACGCTGATGGAATAAAGTGGGCAGGAGACGCTCCCACCGCATGCCTCGTCTGCCCAGCCATAGAATGGACGCGCATTGACTCAGCCCCAGCTGAGTACCAAAGCTGGAAGAAGACGCTCGCCGTCCAGCCCAAAAGACCATGCTGTGTCCGCATATGATCACATTCACTGGGGTCTGCGATCTCCAGGAATCTAAAATTAAACATGAGCATGTCAGCACCCCACCACACATCACATCGCAGGAAACTTCCTGATGTACGCCTTAAAGGCCGAGGAACGCCATCTCCCCATGGCTTGAATCTGTGTGGGCGCGAAACCAGCGCTGGCTGCTGTTGATGCAGCGCCTATCCGGAAGGAATGCGTCCCGAACAAATCAGCTGGGAGACCCAAGAGCCCCAAAGCCCGCTTAGTCACTGACCAAAATTGGAACTTGGTCAGCGGGGATCCCCCAATATGGCAGAAGAGGAATCCCGCATCACTTCCCCTGCTAACGAGGAATGACCCTAGCGCACGAACCGGGCATATTTCTGCCATTGGTGCAGGAAAAAAGGCAATGTCCAGTCCTTTTCCCTCTTGATCCGTTTTGGAGTATCTCAGCCTAATAGAGACGCCTGATTCTGATAGGGTGACATCACTATATTGCAGCGCTCAGCCTGAAATATCAGTTTTGGACGCTGCTACTAATTCTGAAATCCTAAGGGCCCCAAAAAATGCCGTCAAAACGGCCGTATGAAAAAGTAAAGCTTCATACTGAGAGGAGCAAAGCTCCCCCCAAATCCCCTTCAGTCCTTGTAGAACTTCAGGAGATACAGGAATCCTCGAATCCGGGACCCTAGGCGTCATCCTGGACCAACCCTTAATTGTACGTTTAACCCTCTCGTCCGTGGTTGAATCCGCCACCCCACGGATCTTGGCTAAAAAGGATAGCGCAGCCATCTTGCCCCCAATGGTGCGTGCAGCTAAACCGGACCTGCGCAATACCGCGCAGAATTGCAAGATCTGGTCGACCGGAATAGGCCAACTCTCTCTCAAATTGTAAGTGGACAGGAATTGCTGGAACTGCCTACCTGTCTGGGCATAGACCGTCCTGGTGGCAGGCGCCACGGACTGCCACATGGCCTGTTCTATGTCGACCCTCCAATTTTCCAAAGCGCTGCTGGCATCATTTCCGGCAGTGGCCGCGCCCAGGGAGCCAATTCCCGAAACCTCAGAACCTGCTGACGCGATAAAGCGTCCGCGATATCATTCTTGATTCCCGGCACATGTCGTGCCCTGAACCAAATGTTATGGGATAAACAATGCAACATGAATGCCCTAACTAATCCCATCACCCTGGGGCTGCGTGAGGTCAACGTATTAATGACCTGCACCGTGGCCTGATTGTCGCACCAGAAATGAACAACTGAATTGGCCATTTCCGTAACCCATATGTGCGCCGCCACATAGATGGGAAAAAACTCTAGAAAAGTTAAGTCCCTGCAGACGCCGGTAACTAACCAATCTGACGGCCATCTCTCCGCGCACCACCGATCACGCCAAATTACACCGAAACCCAGAGCACCCGAGGCGTCCGAATGGACCTGCATCTCAGCTTCGAGAAGCAGGTCCCGTTGCCAAAATGACACCCCGTTATACTTGTGTAAAAACGAGACCCAGACAAGAAGATCTTGCTGCATCTGAGTTGACACGCGGACCCTGTGGTGCGGAGAGCAAAGGCCCCGCATGGCTGTACACAGGCGCCTGATAAACACTCTCCGTGGTGCTATCACGCGACAGGCAAAATTTAAATGCCCCACTATCTCCTGTAACTGCAGCAATGTCGCCTTGTGCGAGCCAATCAATACCTGCAGCTTCTGGAGAAGTACCTGCATTTTGTCCTGGGGCAATCTGCTGCACTGCGCCACGGAATCCAATTCGATTCCGAGGTAACGCAAGGTAGTCACGGGGCCCTCCGTCTTCTCATGTGCCAAAGGGACTCCCAATTCTTGTGCCAGCTCCTGAAACTGCTGCATCAGGAAGCGGCACTGGTCAGACCCCCCCGGACCAATGAGTAAAAAATCATCCAAATAGTGAGCCACGTCCTCAAGTCCAGTCCTGTCACGTAACACCCATTCCAAAAATGAACTGAACTTCTTGAACATGGCGCACGAAATGGAACATCCCATGGGTAATGCCCTATCAACGTAAAATTGATCCTTAAAACAAAATCCCAAGAGGTCGAAATCACGGGGATTGATGGGCAATATGCGAAACGCGGATTTTATATCGCATTTGCCCATCAGAGCGCCAACCCCACTCTTGCGCACCAGGGCCACTGCAGAATCGAATGAAGCATATCTAACCGAGCATAAATGCTCTGGAATGGCATCATTCACTGACGCTCCCCTGGGGAAGGATAGGTTATGAATTAACCTGTACTCCCCAGGTGCCTTCTTTGGTACTGTGCCCAAAGGAGACACACGCAAATTGGGTATAGGCGGAATATCAAAAGGGCCCAGTACCCTCCCTGAACTCACTTATTTCGCGATTTTTTCCCGCACCATGGCATCCATAGCCTGTATGGACTTCTGATTTTTCGCTATGGACGCAAACCTTAAACCTTCATAAGGGATCCTAAAACCAACAGTAAAACCAGCGTCTAAATACCTAGCGTCTTCCCTAAGCGGGTAACGTGCCAGCAATCGCCTAAGGGGTACCAACTTAATTGGGCTGGGCCCCTTTGGGAGGCGGCTGCTGTCCTCCTGGACCCACTGGCTTCTTGGAATTGTATCCCCCCCGATAGGTGCCCCTGCCCCTCTTGCCGGACGGGCAACTATGTGCTGGGTGGATGCCGCCACAAACGAGGCACTCATGCCTGTATTTGCAGGGGGATCGTGTGCAAACCCCCCGCGATGTAAACTCCCAACAGGGCGGGCGAAGTTGAACCCCCCGCCCCGCCGACCCACTTAAGGTGGTGGCGGGTTGAGGCTTCTCCAACAGGTGAACACTATCCGCCCGATCCCCCTGACCCGGTTTGGCCGGCGTCATGTATTGCAGCCACAAGTCATTGTCCTTAATATCCCACTGCAACGTGCGGTCAAAGGCGGCCCTTCTCCTAAATGATTCATCATAGGCCAACCAGGCCCCACCCTCATATTCCCTATACGCCCAATAGATGATATCGAGGTATTTGGTAAGTATATATCCTTTGGCAGGGAAGCGTTGTTGCAGAACGCCCATATATGTTAAGAAACCGGGTAACCAATTGTTCCAGGTCCTGGCTACCCTCTTTTTCCTCAACTTCTCGGCTTCCCTCTCTGCCGCTCTATCCTTCTCTACGTTTTTGGGTTCTCGAAACAATAAAGAAAAAATATCTATAAAATCCCCTTTAAGGATTTTATCCCTAGTCGCTGGCAATAAATGATAACCCAAAGGAGCAGCAGTATTCCCCGTGGGAATTGCTGACCGCTCCACGCCTGCTAAAGGGTCCGTGCCAGCTATGCTTGATGCGGCCACTGAACCAACCGGACCTTGCCACACCTCTGCGCAGGCCGCCACACCGGCTGGCACCTGCGGGGCTGACGCCCCCCCGCCTGTCGTGACAGCCCCTATTCCGGGAGTCGAGGTGACGTGTGTTTGTCCAGAGGTGACCGTTGTAGCCGGTAGTGTCGCCCTAGTGTCACTTACCGTGCTACTGTGACTGACTGCAGCAGAATCCATGCTAGGAAGCTGCCCAGCAGGCTGCCCTGATGCCCATTCTGAATTACCCCCCTGGCCCTGTGCTGGTGCCGTGGAGGGTGGAGCCGTGATGTACCCTTGCGGTGTTCCTAACCAAGGACCGCCCACGTGTAGTGTGGAATATGCCATCCCAGGTGTCCATGGGAACCATCCCCACGGGGAAAGGGCACCCATGGCCTGCACCGGGGTATGTAAGGTGTTCAAAACGTGCTCACCTGTTCCCTGCGATGACGTGCCAGGAACTGCGGACTGGGGCATCACCAAGGGTCGTGACTGCTGCCCATCTGTCGCCTGGGAGCCCTGCGCCACCACTGCGGGAACCTGACTGCCAGCTGAAGGGTTGGGGGTAGCTTCAACCGCATCCAACCTGGAAGTGATAGACGACAACATACTCTCTAACTTTTGTTGCCTAGTCTGCCGGCGTGGGGTAACCAGCGAAACCGTCTGACTCTGATCAGCTGCAATAGGTATAATACCTCTCCCCTCTTCCAGGGATTGCAGTCGTGCCAAAATGACTGCCAACTCGGGGTTAACTTCCTCATCAGAGGAAGAGTTGCTCCGAACACTAGGCCTTTTTGCCGGAGGACGCGCGGCTCTTCCTTTGCCCTTCCTCCCCCCTAGGCCCTTCCGCGATGCCATGCTGCCTAATATTAACCAGGGGAAACTAGTATGACTGACTCTCACACAGTGCCAATGACACCACCCTGTGGGCAAACTAAGAATTACTTATGAATACAAGAATAAAGGGGGTGGACGGACACCACCTAGCTGAGAAACAGGAGAATTACTTCAGCCAGCGGAAAATTCTAGAATAATGGCGCCACCTAGTGCCGAAACTAGGGATAGGCTCCTGTGACCTAAAAGGAATGGAGGCACCAACTGTAAGAGTTAGCACACTCCCCTCCCCCCACTGACTCAAATGGGCGCAAAGGCCTCTATTTGCAGTGTAGCCACACGCACCATGGCTACACCAAGCCCTCTGCCCCACCAGATACCCACTAGGCCCGCTCTGAGCCCCTAGGGCTCTCTCTCCGTCCCTCAAGCAGTAGGAGCGCAGGCCTGAGACGGATGTCACACGCACACACACCCCCGCGCCTCCAATGAAGGCACCCAGTCAGCACAGGCTATTCCTCCCGTTCCCCTTATAGGCCTGCCTTACTCCCGGGAGCCACCGAGCGCCAAAATCCCCCCCAGCAGGGACGATCAGCCCACCAGCAGCCGCTAGCGGGCCAGTCCATTCCAGGGAAATCCCCTATTCCACAGGCGCGTCCGCGCCTATCTGTGCTACCGAGGGGGAGGGAGGGCCAGCCGGCCCACCCCTAAACCAAGGGGCAAAGTGCCCAACAAGCCCCGTCTGCGCCGCGGAGCTCGGGCAGCCTCCGCTCGGCGCCTCCCCCGTCTGCACTTCCCCGCCCCGCAGGCCTGGATCCCGTCCCGCAGCCGCGGGAGCCGTCAATCGAGATAGGGGGGAGTGGGGGGGGGCCAGCCGGCCCGACCCCTTCGACCTGGGGAAAGGCGCAAGGCCGAACCCTGCCCCTATCACCAGGCGCGTCCGCGCCTGTCGTCCCCAAGAGCGTGCAGCCCCGCTCCCAGAAGGCAGGGGTAAAACCCCTTCGTCGGCGCGTCCGCGCCCTCAGTCCGCTCGAGCGGGGGGGGGGGGAGGCCAGCCAGCCCGACCCCGTCGACCTGGGGGCAGAGTGCCCAGAAGAGATCCGCCGTCCCAAGGTAGGCCCGCGATGGAGGTGCCCCGGCGCCTCTTCGCTTGTCCCCCGCCGCTCTCCGCCGCAGCTTCCAGGAGCTCCGCTGCTCTCCGCCCGTCTCCCAAAGCTGCGCCGAGTGAAAGAGGGCAGGCTGGACCGTTAGGCGGCGATTAAAGCCGCCCGTCCCTAGCCCCGCCCAGTGGCGCCATCCGGATGCCCCAATGGGAGCATCCCACCCACGACTCCTTGCCATCCCCACCCGCAAATACCATCCTTCGCCCAATTGGGCACTGGATTCCACTTCTGGTCCTCATAAACCGGCAAAACCAAAGAGGTTTCTTACAGTTCAGGCATTCCTTACAGTTCAGGAGCTTGTAGCTCCATTTGTTACAAAAAAAAAAAAGATAAACTTTTTAAAAAGTAAATTCAATTTGTAATAATTGTTTGAATACACTGTACTTTTAATATACCAAATGTGATAATTTTATGCCAAACCAACTTGTACATAATTTATATTTTATGATCCTAAAGTAACAAAGTGACTTTCAATCTGTAAAAAGTGCTAATATTGAGAGCCAGTGTGGTGCAGTGGCTAAAGTGTCAGACTGGAGTCGGGACATCCAGATTCTAGTCCCCACTCGACCTTGGAAACCCACTGGGTGACTTTGGGCCAGTCACAGACTCTCAGCCCAACCTACCTCACAGGGTTATTATTGTGAGGATAAAAATGGAGAGGAGGAGGACTATGTACACCACCTTAGGATCCTTGGAGGAAAAAAGGCAGGATATAAATGCAATAATGAAATAAATAAATAAAATTTCATTTTTTTTCAATTTTTCTGAAAATTTCATTTTTTTCCCCAAAAAAATCTCCAAATAAACTGGAAAAAATGTTTTCCCCATGGCTTCAAAATTTCCAGAAATTTTAATCTCTAGGCCTGACTAAAGAGCTGAAAGTATTGTAAAACACACACATGTGCAGCATGCAGACAAGCACACACACTCACTTTCTCTCTCACACACACACACCAAAACACTTTCAATTGAAAAATATACAGAATTTTTCAGGCTTGACTAGCCATGCGTCAAATAGCAAATAACTGAGGAAACAAATGTGAAACAAGCCATCCAAGAATGTAGTTCTTGAATGGTAAACTCAGTATCCTTTGGTAAATAAGACTCTTCCAGGATTGGGCCCAGTAGCCTTGGTAGGAGAAGGTGAGTCCAATTCTAGGGCTTAGAGATGGTGGAAGAAGTTAGAAATAAGGATATGCAAAACTCCCATATATATATATATATATATATATATATATATATATCTTACTGAAACATTTTTGGTTTTTCTTCTAAAATCCTATGTTTTTTTCATCTATAGTAATAGGATTATTCTTCCATTTGTTGTGGCCGATATAACTATAAAAAGTACTGGCCAACAAGTCAGAGACAGAGTCCATCTTAATTAATTAATTAATTAATAATAATAATAATAATATACGCTACTGGCCATGGAAGTCAAAGAACTATGGCAACAGGAAAAGGTCACAATTATTCCATTAGTCACATCAGTCACCAGCATCACATTAAAAAAAAATATACAGAAAACCTCCAGAAACCGGGCCTACCAGAATACATCCACACCAACATCCAGAAAGCAGTCTTAATTAAAACATGCTCAATCGTCAGGAAATTCTTGAATTGATAAAAGACAGCATGATTTGGCAAAGCCTGTCATGTCCGTCTAGAAAAATCACCACAAGCGAGAAAGAGATAATAATAATAATAATAAGCATTGCAGAAGGTAACATGCTAATCTAATGACCTGTCATTTACAGAGCACATTTTTAGGCCTCCATTATAGAAGAGAGATGAGGTCAAAACATGGATTCTGTTTGATTTGATATTTTAGTAAATGGGTTTTGGCTACATAATATAATTCAAATAATATACTATATAAAAAGGACTAGAACATATTGATGTATTTAAAACACACACTCACACACATACACACAATGTACCAATAAAAAAGACCTTTGTTTTTATACCTGTAGTATAGTTAACTATTGTTATAAAATCGTGTGATGTTTCAAATCCTCCTCCTTAATACAAGAAACTGTAGAAGCTAAGTGTTTTTGTGTAAAAGGAGTGAGTGTTAATAAATAAAATCCTGTCAGCATATTTGCTGAGAAAGCTTGTCCAGTGAAAGGCGTAGGAGGTTCTGAAAGGCACATCAGGCCTACGTTACATAAATACTTCATGTGGAAAATGACAATACATGGATGTGATAGCAACATAGTTGTCTCGTGGATCCTAACAGATGGAAAGGCAAGGAAATAAGTATTTAAAATAAACATTTCACAAAAGGATGTAGTTCTGATCCCAGCATTTGTTTAGGTTTCAGAGTTGGGTGGGTTGAAAATAGCCCCTGAAGATGGCGAAATTATCTTTGGCAGTTTGCATCTCTCAAGTAAACTGTGCCTTACTTGAGAGATACAAATTGCCAAAGATGTGTAGTTACTCTCCTTTTTAACTGTAAAGAAGAGCTTTGCCATCCTTGAGAATGACCCAGTGGGAATGATGCTAGGAATGGCTCAGTTAAAGTGTGTGTGTGTGTTAGTATGTGATGTCGGGGAAACATTTATGGGTCTGCTATACAAGGAAGAAAAGCATCTACTTCTTTGAGCTTTCCTGCCATAGACCTGGTGTGACTTCTAAGAAAGAAAATCCCTAACAATTGACATACACAAGTAGTTTTCAAACCTTCTGCTAAAGTTAGGCTGACCAGATAAAATCCAGGTCAGGGCTCCTGTAACTTTAACAGTTGTAGAGAAAAGGGGATTTCAGCCAGTGTCATTTGAATGCAATTTGTTCCTGGTGAAATTCCCTCTTCATCACAACAGTTAAAGTTGCAGGGGCCCTGCCTTCTTTTGTATATGGTCACGCTAGTATAGTGCCTGCATGTGCTGTCAAACACATTTATTTTTTTTTAAAAAATCTGGGAATTACATTGCAAGCTTGGAAATGTATGGACTTTGACTGCAGATTGCATCTGAGCCCATATTTGATCCAAAAGGTGCAAACTACATAAATCCTGATAAAAAATGAACTGAAACAAATTTCTCAGACATCCCTAGCCAAAAGTGCAAGCAGCAAGCACTCAGTGCCTGATTTGAAGCATCCCTGGACTGAGCTTTGAGGCACCTGACATACCATTAGCTATAACCAGAATGGAGTTCTATGTGCTTAGGGATGTATGAGACTTCCATTTTAGGGGTGAAAATGCTATGGTGCACACAATCACAACTCCACCTCTACACTATGTAGCCATGCCCAGGAATTTCCCCTCTTGTGAATATCCTTGTCAGTTTCATCCGCTCCACTCACTACTTTGATTAGCCCAGCAGAGCCATATTCTGGACTTGTGAAAGAATGTGTCAATTTCATCTTCCACTTTGGTGCTCCTTATCCTTCAGCTAGGCATTTATTTATTTATTTATTTATTTATTGCGCTTCTATACCACCCAATAGCTGAAGCTCTCTGGACAGTTCACAAAAATTAAAACCATGAATTACAATGCAAAGTATAAAACAAACAACCGTATAAAAACATAGAAGTACAATATAAAAACACAACCAGGATAAAACTGAGCAGCAATGCAGAGATTTATATAGATTTAAAATTCAGATTTAAGATAGCAAAGTTAAAAGACTAAGATGATAAACTGTTAAAATACTGGGAAAATAAAAAAGGTCTTCACCTGGTGTCAAAAAGAGTATAACGTAGGTGCCAGGCAAACCAATCTAGGGAGCTGGAGTGCCACAGCAGAGAAGGCCCTCCTTCTGGTAGCCACCTGCCTCACTTCCTTTGGCAGGGGCTCATGGAGAAGGACCCCCTGAAGATGATCTTAGAGTCCAGGCAGATACATATGGGAGGAGGCATGCCTTCAGGTAACTTGGCCCCAAGCCGGTTAGGGTTTTGACTGTTAACAACAGCTCTTTGAATTGGACCCAGACCTGGACTGGCAGTCAGTGAAGCTGGAAAAGGACTGGCATGGTGTCATCTCATGGGCCAGTCCCTGTTAACGAATGTGCTGTCCTGTTTTGTACTAACTGAAGTTTCTGGACTGTTTTCAAAGGCACTTGTGTGTGCTGTTTGATATAACTAAAAATGCTAATGAAATAGGGTGTAGTTTTAGCTCAACCCTCTGTGCTAATTAAGAAGAATAACCATACTTACTTTGGACTTCATTTTTCTGTAGCCATTTATACAGAAGTTAACCTTCACAACCTGTTAAATATGCCGTCAAAAAAACTGCTTATTAGCACTTTGCTCTTGGAATGTTCATGTGAACTACTAATAGGTGAATAGAACTGAAAGGGATGCCCGAAAATTAAAATCAATCGATTTTCTCCATAAGATTAACAAGATGTTTTATCTTGGTGACAAACAGTTCTATCCTAAATAAGCATCCATTTGACCTTATGGCTTTGTGAGTGCTTGCTATTAATATCTATGTAATATTCATTAAGGATCATGCATTTTCAGCAAGTTCGCTGAATAGCTTGAAGAAAGGGCTTCTATTATTAAAATGAAACAGCTTGCAAGACCTAAAGGGAAAATGTCACAAAACTGCATTCAGGTGGCAAAATATGCTTTGTCCTATAGAATGCAAGGTGATAGATGGTGAGCCATTGATGTTTAATCAAATATTAGGCTCAAATGAATATACTTAAACTCACAGATAGTAATGGGCTCAATTCAGAAAGAAGTGCCAATTAGAAGTGATACTGGAGAATGTTTCAAAATGCATTCTAAAATCTGCTCTCCCCTCCTCCCCCACATGGATCTACAAACTCTTAACTGGTGGTTGCAACTGTCACAGCTGTAAGAAGTGGGAAAGATTCTCTATGCCCCCCCCCCCCATCCTTCCCCTTTCAGCATCTGGAACAAATGCTGCTATAGCAACATCCCAAGTACCAGGGCAAGTATAATTTCTAGAGAATACCCAATGTTCTGGTTGTTGGGAGGGATATTTTGTCTTTTCATATTGTCACTTCTCAGCTAGGCAAATGGCCATTTTGAAAACTACTTCCCTCAGCTACAGTAGCCTACCTAACCTCAAATCTTGTATCCATCTGCAGCCATTCCAACCCAATGCATCAGAGGAAGAGGCAAAGTAACAAGCAAGAAAGATCTTGGAATTGTTGTAGGTCACAAGCTGAATATAAGACAACAGTGTGATGTGGCTGCAAAAACATAAATGCTTTTTTGGGATACCTTAATAGAAGTATAGCTTCCAAATCGTACAAGGTACTGGTTCCTCTCTATTTGGCACTGGTTGCATCCAGTTCTGGGCACCACACTTCAAGAAGGATGCAGACATGCTGGAGGGGGTTCAGAGGAAGGCAACAAGGATGATCACGGGTCTGGAAACAAAGTGCTATGAGGAGAGACTGAAAGAACTGGGCATGTTTAGCCTTGAGAAGAGAAGACTGAGGGAAGACATGATAGCACTCTTCAAGTACTTGAAAGGTTGTCACTAGGGGTGTGCATCGGATTGGATCCGATCCACGATCCGAATCCGATCCACCCCAAAATCGGGAAAATCCGATCCGCCGAGGTCCGATCCGGATCGGACGCCATTTTGAATGCTTTTTCCCATAGCCAAGTATTGTTTTACAAAAACGCCTATAACTTTTTCATTTTTAAAGATAGAAGGATGAAACATGGGCACATTGTAGACTGGTTAGGGATAGTTATCTGTGAGAAATTTCAGAAAGATTGGTGCATGCGTTTTGTGGCAATTAATTTTTTAATAAATACCCAGGAATGCCTATAGCTTTGTCATTTTTAAAGTTACATACATGAAACTTTGCCACATTGTAGGTGGTACCTTGAGACCTAGTGTGTGAAATTTCAGAAACATAGGTGCTTGCCTTGTGTGGCAATTAATTTTAGAAAAATGGGTAGTAGTGGGGTAAATACAGTTACACCTCCCACTTTTTTATTTTTGAAGATACAAACAGGAAACTTGGGCACATTACAGGTACCACTTGGCTTGATATGTGTGTGAAATTTCAGAAACATTGGAGCTTGCCTTGTGTGGCAATTAATTTTTGAAACAATGAGGAAAGAAACACCTATAACTTTGTCATTTTTAAAGTTACACACATGAAACTTTGCCACATTGTAGGAGGTACCTTGGGACCTATGTGTGTGAAATTTCAGAAACATAGGTACTTGCCTTGTGTGGCAATTAATTTTAGAAAAATGGGTAGTAGTGGGGTAAATACAGTTACGCCTCCCACTTTTTTATTTTTGAAGATACAAACAGGAAACTTGGGCACATTACAGGTACCACTTGGCTTGATATGTGTGTGAAATTTCAGAAACATTGGTGCTTGCCTGGTGTGGCAATTAATTTTTGAAACAATGAGGGATTCATTAGACAGCACTTGCCCATAGGGAATCATTGGACAGTACTTGCCCACAGGGAATCATTGGAAAGCACTTGCCCATAGGGAATCATTGCATTGCACTTTCCCATTGAGAAATACAGTTATGCCTCCCACTTTTTATTTTTGAAGATACAAACAGGAAACTTGGGCACATTGTAGACTGGTTAGGGATAGTTATCTGTGAGAAATTTCAGAAAGATTAGTGCATGCGTTTTGTGGCAATTAATTTTTTAATAAATACCCAGGAATGCCTATAACTTTGTCATTTTTAAAGTTACACACATGAAACTTTGCCACATTGTAGGTGGTATCTTGGGACCTATGTGTGTGAATTTTCAAAAACGTAGGTACTTGCCTTGTATGGCAATTAATTTTAGAAAAATGGGTAGTAGTGGGGTAAATACAGTTACACCTCCCACTTTTTTATTTTTGAAGATACAAACAGGAAACTTGGGCACATTACAGGTACCACTTGGCTTGATATGTGTGTGAAATTTCAGAAACATTGGAGCTTGCCTTGTGTGGCAATTAATTTTTGAAACAATGAGGAAAGAAACACCTATAACTTTGTCATTTTTAAAGTTACACACATGAAACTTTGCCACATTGTAGGTGGTACCTTGGGACCTATGTGTGTGAAATTTCAGAAACATAGGTACTTGCCTTGTGTGGCAATTAATTTTAGAAACATGGGTAGTAGTGGGGTAAATACAGTTACGCCTCCCACTTTTTTATTTTTGAAGATACAAACAGGAAACTTGGGCACATTACAGGTACCACTTGGCTTGATATGTGTGTGAAATTTCAGAAACATTGGTGCTTGCCTGGTGTGGCAATTAATTTTTGAAACAATGAGGGATTCATTAGACAGCACTTGCCCATAGGGAATCATTGGACAGTACTTGCCCACAGGGAATCATTGGAAAGCACTTGCCCATAGGGAATCATTGCATTGCACTTTCCCATTGAGAAATACAGTTATGCCTCCCACTTTTTATTTTTGAAGATACAAACAGGAAACTTGGGCACATTGTAGACTGGTTAGGGATAGTTATCTGTGAGAAATTTCAGAAAGATTAGTGCATGTGTTTTGTGGCAATTAATTTTTTAATAAATACCCAGGAATGCCTATAACTTTGTCATTTTTAAAGTTACACACATGAAACTTTGCCACATTGTAGGTGGTACCTTGGGACCTATGTGTGTTAAATTTCAAAAACGTAGGTACTTGCCTTGTATGGCAATTAATTTTAGAAAAATGGGTAGTAGTGGGGTAAATACAGTTACGCCTCCCATTTTTTTATTTTTAAAGATACAAACAGGAAACATGGGCACATTACAGGGAACACTTCGCTTGATATGTGTGTAAAATTTCAGAAAGCTGGGTCCAGGCATGTGGTGGCAAGGTATTTTTGAAACAATGAGGAAAGAAACGCCTATAACGTTTTTATTTTAAAAGTTAGAGGTCTGAAAGTTGCTCACTTTGTAGATGGGTTAGGGGTAGATATGTGTCAGAAATTTCAGAATTATAGGTCCAGGCATTTGATGGCTATGGAATTTTTAGATTAAAAGTTTCAAAAGTTTTTCCACAGAGGCTTGGTTTCCCCCGTCTCCCACTCCACCTCCCACGAAGAAAAAGGAAACACACTCTCTTGATCTCTTTGATCCTTGCATGCATGGCTGCAACTGAGCTAGTATCCATTACAAAAGGAGAAACAAAGTAACTACATTAAAGCACTTGGCTCGTGTCTGCTTTGATACTTTCACTTTTTACTCAAGCAGAACGGCTGAGCCTAGGATCACTCTCTCTTACAGGAGAAATTTTCTACAGTCTTCAAAGTGGTGTGTGCAGACACCTTGCCACCACATCCGGTCCGATCCGATCCGACCATCCTCCAATCCGATCCGATCCAATCCAACCCACCAGGTCCGATTCCGATCCGCTATCCAATCCGATCCGGGGAGTCAGTGCACATCCATAGTTGTCACACAGAGGAGGGCCATGATCTGTTCTCAGTCATCCCAGAGTGCATAATACGGAATAATGGGCTCAAGTTAAAAGAAGCCAGATTCCAGCTGGACATCAGGAAAACCTTCCTGGCTAGTAGAGAAGTACGGCAATGGAACCAATTACCAAGGGCTCTCCCACATTATTGGTCTTCAAGATGCAGCTGGATAGCCATCTTTCAGATATGCTTTAAGGTGGATTCCTGCATTGAGCAGGGGGTTAGACTCAAGGACCTTATAGGCCCTTTCCAACTCTACTATTCTATGATTTTATGATCCAAGGCTCCCTCTGTTGGCTAGGATGGAACCAGCACCCATTTGGATCCTGCCCTCAAAGAATTGTGTGCATTTACAGCAGGGGTTGGCCAGTGTGGAAAGTCTGGGAGCCATTTTGCTCCACGGATTTTCCCCTACTCCCTATGGTCTGTCATGCAGTCTGCCAACATGGGACAAGGGATGGCAGGGGATGCATGCAGTACATAGGCCATGTGTTGTCCACCCTGATTTAGATCCATTCCATCAGACTGAAGAGGAAGAGGCAAGGCAGTAATGTCCTCTCCATTGGATCGACTCCCCTCCCTTCCCTTCCCCCTCTTAGTTGTTTCTCTTCCATTTACCTTGGATTTGTGACATGTTGTGTGAAAATTAAAAACCTGCCCTCAAAGGTGTGTGTCTGATCGCTTAGCAAGAGCTGTGAAGTCCATGCATGTGTTTCAGCAAAACACAAAAAAACTTAAATCCTTGCAGGTTTAACTGGCAGTGAGCTACTGGAAAGGCCTAAAGAAGGAGACCTCTGTGTATTTCTTTTTGAGCAATAGTTCTAAAACACAAACTGATTATCTTGAAACAATTGTTAGTATATTATGTACTGTAAAACTTCGATTATGCAAAATGCCAGGCACATTGCAACTGCTCTCTGAATTAATGAGTGTTCCTCTTCCACACCATCCCTTTACCACAGAGCTAGGCAAAGCTTGATCCATATGCAGTAGAATCACCAACGCAAATTCCTGGCAGTAAGCATGGGATAAAAAAAAAATGTTAGCCTCCTATGCTCACACAAATTGCAATGAGAAATCTACATGCTCCCATTAGCTCATACCATACTTCCACACACACACACCATATTATCCTCAATGCTAGACTGTCTTGGACATCTTCTATGAGCCAGTTAAGATGTATGACTATAAGGAAGACATTAAGAAAAATGTAGAACATGTACTGCTTACTCTCATAAGGAGAGTGGAGCTGTACGTAACTTTTATATTTATATTTCAGCAAGCCAGAGCTGCATCAATATCCTCCAGATAAACCCCCCTTGTTAAAATTTACTCATGCCCCAGCCTTTGAGGCACCAATAAACTACAGTTGGGTCTGGAGTGTTAAACATCATTTGGGATTTTTAGGAAGCAACATCTTTGTACAACCTCCCCCCCCCCCCAACAAATACTTATAATGGAGTTCACATGATGGATGAGCTCCTATGGGAGCCCACTCTACATGACCAAAGCCTTGTAATTAATTACGTAGGGGAGGCAACAGTAATGAAGCTGCTGGGAGATTGTTCCAGGAACTGAACAACAACATAAGTGGAGAAACAGAACAAGTTGACTCTGATCCTGGAAATCTGCTGCATTTTGCCTCCCATTCTGAAAACCAAAATACTCCATCCATCTCCACTTCAGCACAATTATATTTCTTGGATAGGTTACATAGCAGGAAGCATCTGGAGTTCCAAAAGGCTGTGAGTGCCCCCTATCCCCAATAGGTAAACTTATGACTCCTAATAAAACATTATACATTTCTGATATTTCTCAACTTTAATCCTGCAGACTTGGACATGACTATAGGGGAGAAGATTTTTTTTGGGGGGGGGTGCCTTTTCGATTTAATTCGTTCTGCTTAGAAGAGTAGTGGTAAACATGGTTCATTCATTTATTTTATTTTGAAATGGATGCCCTTCAGGGCAACCTGGAAGTTACAAAATTAATGAAGTCACACCAATAAAATCCATCTGATTGAAACAAACAAACAAACAAAACCCAGAAGCAGAAAAAAAAATCTTGCAGCAGACTTCACTTTTCCCAATGAAAATTAAACACAGATCTGGATCGGGATTAGTTTCCACCTGGTTGCTGAAATAACATGGCTATTAATTTCCCATATAGATCATAACTGAGTGAGCACCTCTAGGGAAAGAGTTCTGAAAGGCTCTCAAAAGGCCCTGCACTTCGTGCCAGCTAACTAAGTTCAGACGAAGCAGGGTTATGCCAGATGCTCTTAGCAAAGGAACATACAGGAAGGGTAGTTCTCTGAAATACTCAGGATCCAAAGCTTTTAGGGGGTTAAAAGTCAAAACTATTACCTCAGGTTTTGCCCAGGACCTCTGAATTGGGAGCATAAGCAGCTCTGTCAGCACAGGTGCTATGTACACTCTCAATCAGCCCAAAACAGAAATATTGCCAAAATTCATGATTTTCTAGTTCAGAATATGAAGCCAGGTGATGGGTAATGTTCATTTTCAACCTAAAGTAAACATTATGGCCCTGTGAGTTCTTCTCTGATTCAGATTGTACTCTAGGCAGGAGAACTACTGCCTCCTGCCTGCCTCCCACCTTTCCACTTACCTGTCTAGCGATGGCAGGGAGATCTTCCTCCTCTTTCTGACACCTTGAATGTCACTGCAGCAGCATCTTAGGTACCAGTAGCTCTGGGGCTTGTAGTGTCAAAGCACTTGATATACATTACTCAGCCCATTGACATCAACACCCAGCTCCTGAAATCCCACTCCACCAGCTTTAGCTAGGAAGCGGATTTGCCCCAACCCACCCATTTGGGCTGGAATGAGGGCATGTGGGACTTCACCCATGTAAATTGTGGATTGTTGAGTGGTCAGGGTTCATGAATGCCTTATAAGGCAGCTCTGCCCACATCTACAGCCTCTTTCTCAGACTCACCTTCCCTCAAGTCAGTGTGTGCCTTGATTGGCTAAGTGACACATCTTTTTTCCTACCCACAGTGGGTTTTGTTGGGGTGGTTTTGATTTGGCTACTACTGCTCACACCTAGGGTGTGGGGTGGGCACTGAGATGGGATGTGACAGTGGCAGGCCCTCTGAGGCATTTGGAGGGCGAGGGGAGGTCGATTCAACCTGCCCTTCATTGCCAGACAGCTTGTGAGTGTGGTTGTTTGGGGGCTTCCCTTGGCCCTGAAGAGAGCACATTCATCAATTGCTGACCAGCAGTGAGGGGCAGGGGCAACCATGGGCCCCTCAGTTTGACAAACTGGCAGACGAGTGAAGAAAAGCCCAGTTCACCTACATGGCATACTGGTGCTTGGAGCCAAGGTGGATTCACCCACAGAAAGGGTAAGCTTGACAACTGAAGTCTCCCCTGAAAAGATGGTGCCCTCACTTCACTGGCATTTGTTGTTTTGCCTTGTTGCAGATGAAATGTGGTGAATAAAGTTTAGCTCTGAAATCCATTCATGTCTTGGGTGTCTTCATTCCAATGGTGGGGATCGAGGGACAGAGCAATGAGCCTTATAGTGATGCCAGCTATAGCACCATGATCTCATAGCAGGTAGAAACATGATCAGGAAGGAGATGGAAGCCATAGGTTATAACACAATCGATGGGACAATTGCCAGCTTTCGTTGGGCCAGATTTTGCTGTGGGTCTCTAATTGACTGTACCCAGGGTGGCCATGAGTTTGAGGTGATATCACCTAAAGCCTGGCTTAAAGAGAAAGAAACATAAGAAGGGAGCGCAGGGGCTGTGGAGTTGCCCATCAATAGTTAGCTCCTGGATGGTAGAAATGATCAGGTACACCAGTCATCTTGTCACAGATCTTTAAGAAAATAGTTGATTTTTCTTAACTGGAATTGCTTGGAATTCCACTTAAAGCCATATAAGATGTCTTCTTATGAAATTCTAAGTGAAGTGCAACTGCTTCATGATGCATAATTAAGAATGTAGAGGTGAAAATAAGTAAAAAGTAGTGATTACTAGGACTGTGCACAGATTGCCCGATTCACTTCAAATCCTGATTCGGAGGATCTGAATCAGGCCTGATTTGCTTCAACTGATTCAGACCTGTTTCAACTCATTTCGGATCCAAACCTGAATCGAGATTCAGAATTCTCATTTTCCCTTAGACTTGCACTGGAAAAAATAAATACCTATAACTTTATGATTTTTCATGATACAAACATGAAATCTGGAGATATAATAGGTGCTGTGAGTGTGATCATGCCTGCCAAATGTCAGACACACTGGTGCAGTGGTAATTGTGCAAACAACCAGTAACTTTTGCATTTTTTTAGGGAACCTACTCAAAGCAAAGTGCTATAACTTTTTCATTTTCCATGATACAAACATGAAATTTGAAAACCTTACAGACACTGTGGAGGTGTTCATGTCTTCCAAATTCCAGACAGATTGGTGCAGTTGTATTTGCTTTTTTTCAGGGAAAAATGGAGTAAGGGGAAAGATTGAAACAAGCACACTAAAGGCTAACAACTAGAATTTATATATAGATTAAAAAAAAAAGACAAGCAGAAAGAGAAATAGAGGCAATAGAAAACAGTGAGAGGAGGGGGAAAGCTCAATAAATATCCAAGTACCAATGCCCCCAAACACACACCAATTAAGCTAGCCAACCCAAAACACCCTACTCCTACAAGGTCTAAGGATGAAGGAAGCTCAATCTCCTGATTGTGCTTAGGCCCTCTACCACCATTGTGGTTGGAGACTGTTGGAGAGAATTGGGAGACTTCAGGAGGATTGGGGGATGACGCTGTCACTTAACAGCCAATTTCCCCCTCCAAACTCCCCCCTCCTAACTCTAAGAAAAGAAATGTTGCAAGCACAGACAGGCTGTCTGCACTTGAAAAAAGCTCAGAATCAATCCAAATCAATTCGGACCATGCCAATTCGCTTCAGACCGATTAGGATCTATTTTGATTCACTTCAGATCTGTTTCAAAGCCCTCTGAATCACTCCAATTCACCTCAGATTTAGGATTCAGATCCTAAGTGATGCGCAGCCCTAGTAATTGTGTTAAAGGGAAGATACACAAAGCCACAAGCAGTCGTGTAGTTCATTCTGCATAAACCTTTTTACATGGTTTCATTGTGTAGACTTTTTTTTTTTTTTTACAAATCAAGATTATGAGCCCTAATTTATCAGATAGCAGAGTATATTGGCTATGAGGTAATCTCTACACAAAAAGGTATGTATGCTCTGATTTGGGAATGAGGTAGGTTTGCAGCCTAGGGGCCATAGGATTACTCTCAAAAATGAAAATGGATCTAAATGTTTTCCCCTAACTAATTCTTGTTGAACCCATCTAAGAGAATCTTGGTGTATTCCTTGTCTGAAATATATTAATCAGTCATAGATAATTAACTGGCAGCCAAAGCATTCCTAAACAGTGGAACCATAGACTGAAAACACTCCACGAAGTCCCAAATACATAACAGCCTGGTCAAAGAGTTCCCCAACATGGTAAGCTATATTGTCTCTTTATTCAAATCAGAATAATTATTTCTAAATGTGCATATAAGCGCACGTAAATTTTATGCAAATCTCTATCCTCTTTTGCCCCCCTTTTTTTTTGATGATGCAGTTCCTATTTTTGGCAATGCATAAATGGCCACCATAGGTATATATAGTTTACAAGTCTCAGGTCTAATCCCTCAAGAACAGGGGGGAAATGTATCTTAAAGGTTTCAAACTTCACCTCTCTGTCGTTGTTGCAAAGTTTTATTCATATTCATGATGCCTGTGATTGCTACACTGATTTCTCTTCTAATAACAGCAGCTATATGCAAAGGTAACACTGAAAGCCACCATTTTCTTCACACATAAAAAGCCTCCCTCCTGTTCAGGACGGCAGGAAACAATGACTGAAGGAACTCCAGATTAATATATGAAATGTAGAAGTCTAAAGTGTACAATACAGAAGCAATACCAACAAGCTTCTCCCCTGTTTGTGATGGGAAGAAACCAGCAACTGCAACAACTCTGGATTAATATATGAAGCATTAAAGTTATTTTTAAAAAGCAAAACAAAAGGCTGAAGTGCCATTGGCAGTACAAATAATGCTAAAGCCACGGATGCCAGCATGGTTTAGGAATATATTTCTTTTCATACAAAACTTGGGGAGGCTAAATCATAGGAGAATCAATTTGGTTTAGTAAGGCTCAGAACAAGTTTTAGCCACAGGGGGGCTTGATTTACATTATTCAGGGATTTTAAAAAAGAAGAAGACATTTATTCACCTGTGATTCTTATTTCCCGGCTTGGGGAAATTGAACACAGATAATTATATAGTTTATCAGTTTGCAGATCTGTACTAGGCAAGAGTATGGGGTGTCTCAAAAATACTGCTGTGTTTATTGAGAAATGTATCTATAACTCATTTTGTCTTTTCTAATACGTCGTGCACTTAGACTGTCCTCCAAGAACGGTCTCAGAAGAAGAGGTGCACTCTTGATGAGGCCTCATTTCCTTTCTTTTCTGGAAATGCACCTAAAATACAAAAACCTTAACAAACAGGTAAAGGTGGATGTTGGTAAGTAGGAGGACAGGGCTCCTGTATCTTTAACAGTTGCACAGAAAGGGTAATTTCAGCAGGAACTATACTAAAGTGACCAGATACGAAAGAAGTCGGGGTTTTCAGCCTAGCTTGCAATGAATCCTGGGGTCTTTCATGAATTCAATAGAAGTCCCTTCATGAAAACAACAGGCAGTAGAGGAAGCTTCAAGGAAAGACACCACTATGCATCTTCTCTTGCAATGCACAGCCATCGGGGACGTTGGATGTGTCATATAATGCATTCCCCATCTGTGTAGGATGATAGTGAAGGCCAAGAGGTCAGGCCAGTGCACCATGGTGAGTAGATCACTCTGTAACCCGCATTAGAAGCCTCTTTGCCATGTGACACTGTGGCAAAACTGGTAGCTGTGGAAAAAGAGGGAGGGAGAGGAGGAGAGAGAGGGAGAGTGGGGGAGAGAAAAATGAGCAGGAGTGGTGGTTTAGGGCTAATGTCCCACCCACCCTCCACACATTCCCAAATTCGGAGCCAAATATTCTTACCAGAATAGTTTGTTTTGCATTTCATTTCATTTCCATCTCTTCTCATTGCTTACCAATTCCCCTTCGCCATGTAGGTGGGTATGTATTTAGTGTGCACATACACTAAGGATAACATATCACACACCTGATGAAGCTTATGCCATAATGAATTGGTTAGTCTTTCCGGTGCCTCACGACTCTTTGAGGTTTAACTGATCTCATTAGTACTTAATTCAACATAATTACTTGATGGCTTGGTAGGGGCAATTTTAATCAGTGGGGGTTATATTTGGCAGGGCTGTGAGTTAAGGGCATGCTTGATGAGGGGGATTTGAGGCAATTTTAGTTTGTTGTGCTGGTGCAATACAGACTATCAAAGAAAATATGAAAATGGCCTTTTCCTCTAGCAAAATAATTCTTAGCATTTTAGTTAAGAATTGTAAGGAATGTTTCATGTCATTCAGTATCCCCAAAAGGCACAGGTTGAACTGGAGTTAGTACAAGAAGAATGATCGCACTCGAATGGGTCTGTCCCTCAGACACCATCCTTGTCAAGCCCATCAGAGCACCAATTGGCTTAGCAGGCCTCTTCTGGCAAGATGCTGGTGTTGCAGCTGGTCAGCCACTCCTCACCAGCCTTTCCTCCCTTTGCTGTTGTCCTGAGAGCCCACAGAAATCATGGCTCCCTGCTAAGTGGGGAACTTTGCTTAGCACCTATGAAGACTCACCAATGCAGTGATATATATTTTCAGTTTTATCACACCAAACCTCACAGCAAAATAATTGGAAATACATATATGGCTATAATCAAGCAAACAATATAAAAATCAGTGTAGCAAAGCATGTAGTATACTGGAAATTTTCAAGTATTAAAATATTTTGCATAGTGCCTCTCGCCAAGGTATGTCAATACAAGATAATGGCTCGGGCAAATTGTGTGAGTGAGAAATTAGGAGCCTAACTAGAAAAAGGAAGCATAATATTAAATTTGTAGTTGGGATTGAGTGAATACAATATAATTAATTTGAAACTTGATCCTTAAGGCAGAGTGAGAGAAAAGTACTGAAGGGCTTAAAATATCACAATTTAAAGAAGAAAGTACAAAGTCTGGCAGTGGTGAAAAACATAATTTGTGGTTATTTTTTATTTGCTTTATATATCTAGGAAGATAATTTGGAGGAATGTAGAAAGAGAATTAGAATCTGCAAAAGAAGGTAATGCTCGATAAGATTCCTATAACCAACACCAGAGCTCAGTCCTGGGTTACTAAATGCTCGAAGGCATCTGTATTCACTGCAATATTAGAGATAGCTCCCTGCATACAGCATGAAGAGACAGGTGCACCGCTGTCCCTGACATTTCAGTGAATATAGAGTGCCTTGTACATTGACAGGAGCTTCATGCATGGATTTGAGTCCCCAGGCATGCAGGGAGGACATGTTTTGGTCCAGGGATTAAAGTTAATATTTGATTGTTGCTCCACATCCTTTCTTGTGGTGCATATAAGGAAGGTGGTTGTCATTTCTCCTGGCTGGAGAGAACAATAAAGCAACAATGGGAGACTAAGAGCATAGTAATTGTTTTGTGACTTGTAATTACATGAAGTCTGATTGAAAAATGGGGAGGGGACAGAAGTCTTGCCCTAACCCTAAAGAGCTCCCCTGGATGAGTGGGCTGTTCAGTTCACGGTCCATTTTGAGGGAAGCAAGTGGTAATACTTTGGGCTCTAAGGAAAGTTTGTTAAGCTTTGTTTTGTTTTTTTTAAAAAGAAGCCTTGGGTTGGATCCAGATTTAGTCATGCTTAGAGTTGACCCGTTGAAATCAATGGAACATATTATCCATGTTTAGCTGTTTTCAATGAGCCTACATAAAGCATGACTAAGTGTAGATCCAACCCATTATCCAGTATGGAGTTAATCATATCTTCAGGTTCATTGAAACTGATGGGCTTAAGCATGCTTAACTCAGTGATGGATGTTTGTATAGTGGTCATTGTTGGTGAACTTTTCTTTGGTAATCTGGCTATGTTTGCACTAATGGACACAAACCCTTGAGAGAAAAAAATTGCTTATTCCTTGGCAAAGAATAATTAGATTCCTACACTGTTTAAGTTTAACCCTTATAGTAGATTTAATTAATTTGTGACCTTAACTAACTCCATTTCTTTAGCCCTAATATGTCTCCAGGTAAGTATATATTAGGGGTGTGCACGGACCCCCCGGATCGGATCGGGACCCGGATCGGGACCTCCAATTTTGTCCCGGACCGGTTCGGACAAAATCGGATGCCCCCCGGACCGGATCGAGTCCGATCCCGACCCAAAAATCGTACATTTTTGGATCGGCCGCCATTTTTTTCCCCATAGACTTGCATTGCAATGCAAGTCTATGAGGAAAAAATGGCGGCGGGTGGGTAAGGGGGGGCCTAACTCCCTCCCCCCCCCGGGGCTGTCCGCTGTGGACGGCCCCGGCAGGTAAACCCCCTCCCCCGCGCTCCCTACCCCCCCTGGGGCCGCCTGCTTCCATCCGCTGGCGCCCGCGGGCGCCAGCGGATAGAAGCGGACGGCTCCGGGGGGGGGGGGTAAGCCCCCTTCCCCGCCACTTACCTTCTCGGCCCGTCCGGCGCCGGCGGCTACTACCAGCGGGCTCCGCGGCCTACTCTCGAGTAGCGCGCCGGGTAATGACATCACCCGGCGCGCCACCCTGGAGCAGGCCGCGGAGCCTGCTGGGAGTAGTAGGCGCCGGCGCCGGACGGGAGCCGCCGGGCCGGGCAGGTAAGGGCCCCCCTCCCCCCCTCCGCGCGCCCCCTCCTCCCCTCCACGCACCCCCTCCTTACCTTCCCGGCCCGGTGGCTCCCGTCCGGCGCCGGCGCCTACTACTTCCAGCAGGCTCCGCGGCCTGCTCTAGAGTAGCGTGCCGGGTGATGACATCACCCGGCGCGCCATCCTAGAGCAGGCCGCGGAGCCTGCTGGGAGTAGTAGGCGCCGGCGCCGGACGGGAGCCGCCGGGCCGGGCAGGTAAGGGCCCCCCTCCCCCCTCCGCGCGCCCCCTCCTCCCCTCCACGCACCCCCTCCTTACCTTCCCGGCCCGGTGGCTCCCGTCCGGCGCCGGCGCCTACTACTTCCAGCAGGCTCCACGGCCTGCTCTAGAGTAGCGTGCCGGGTGATGACATCACCCGGCGCGCCATCCTAGAGCAGGCCGCGGAGCCTGCTGGGAGTAGTAGGCGCCGGCGCCGGACGGGAGCCGCCGGGCCGGGCAGGTAAGGGCCCCCCTCCCCCCTCCCCCCTCCGCGCGCCCCCTCCTCCCCTCCACGCACCCCCTCCTTACCTTTCCGGCCCGGCGGCTCCCGTCCGGCGCCGGCGCCTACTACTTCCAGCAGGCTCCGCGGCCTGCTCTAGAGTAGCGCTCCGGGTGATGACATCACCCGGCGCGCCATCCTAGAGCAGGCCGCGGAGCCTGCTGGGAGTAGTAGGCGCCGGCGCCGGACGGGAGCCGCCGGGCCGGAAAGGTAAGGGCCCCCCTCCCCCCTCCGCGCGCCCCCTCCTCCCCTCCACGCACCCCCTCCTTACCTTCCCGGCCCGGTGGCTCCCGTCCGGCGCCGGCGCCTACTACTACCAGCAGGCTCCGCGGCCTGCTCTAGAGTAGCGCGCCGGGTGATGACATCACCCGGCGCGCCACCCTAGAGCAGGCCGCGGAGCCTGCTAGTAGTAGTAGGCGCCGGCGCCGGACGGGAGCCACCGGGCCGAGAAGGTAAGTGCCCCCCTCCTCCCCCCCCCGCTGTCCACTTTCATCGGCGGGCGCCCGCTGGCGCCCGCCAATGGAAGCGGCAGTGGGCGCCAGTGGGCGCCCGCCGATCCGCCGATCCGCCGAACCGGTTCGGAGCTTTTTCGGACCGGTTCGGATTGGATCGGCCGATCCAGCTGTGGGATCGGAAATCGGATAATTTATCCGATTTCCCACTGGACCGGACTCGGATCGTGGATCGGGTCCGATCCAGTGCACATCCCTAGTATATATATATATATATATATATATATATATAATCTCCCAATGCTGCCACCACCTTTGGGGAAACTGCTCCTCCTTCATTGGGCAATCCCAGCTACGAGGTTTCTTTATAGCAAATGTTTATATTTCTGGGCCTAAAAAACTCTCTGTCACTATTACAAGCTGACCCTTTTCTGCTGCCACCAATGCTCTTGGAATATTTTAAAACTTCCTAGTAGCCTGGTATAAGAGGCTTAAGCATGATATGGGCACCACCAACAGAAACAAGATGAACTATTAAACAAGTCAATGTATTAAAGGGATATTGTGCACATAAGGGGATAGTAATATTTACTTTGGGGTTTTCAAAAGAATGCTTGCTAATACTTCTTAAGGACTCAAGAAATTCCTTAAATCACCACCCCAACCAAAAATACTTACAACCAGGTCCAATTCTTGGGTGCAGTCTTCCTCTGATTCCCAAAGCTTCTCCATTGTATTTCTGGGTACTAGGACTGTTTATCTGGGTTCTAACATGTGCTTGTGTAATCTTCTTCCGATAGTGCAGACGCCTGGCATAGAACAGCCACCTACTTCCTACTCCTGATTTTTGTCAGTCATGTCTAGCTATCCCACAGAAAAGGAATAGCTTAATATTCAGGCATTAGCTATTTACTGGCTGAGTTCGGAAGACACTTTAGGCAACGGAGGGGGGAATAGCAAACTCATGGTGCATTATTTTTGCAGCACCCGCCACACGACATGTTGCCCCTCCCCCAGTCATGCAGCTGAAAGTCCTGGTGTCCTTCTGCGCTGCTGCATCTCCTCCCTCCCTCAGTCCTCTGGCCATATCCCATTGTTCACCACAAGTTCTGCCAGCTGTATTGGAGCAGCCGGGGGTTTCTGCTGCTCCAGCTGGCAAACTCTATGACCAAGTGGAATAATACATGGAGAGAGGGGGGTTCCTTCCACATGACACTTTAAAGAACAGATTTCGGGATAAACAATGTGCAAGCCCATTGTTTGTTTTTCTCCACTGTTTAATTGCCCAAAATAGCATACCGTCAGTTGTGTGTGTGTTGTGTGTTGCCCTCCACACGACACAATAAGCAACACAACTGACAGTTGCCTCTTCCCCCCCTCCATTGATTATTGCGTCGTCCAAAATGAGCCACTTTCTCTTTAGCTTTTTTCTAATCCTTCTATAAGCAGACGTTCTCCTTCATTCTCCTTCATTCTCCAAGAACAGATTGACTCCCTAAATCCTCAACTGTCCACTCATGAACTGTCATTTTCCAGCTGCTCTTTTCCACCTAGCTACAATCTCTAGCCAATCAAAATGGAATCAACCAGATTCAGACCTCAGCTTTAAATATTCAAAGTGATTGTTTTTCTTTCCCCTTCACAATGTCATCATGCAACTACTACACAAGCCTCTGACAGTAACAAAGCACGTCCTCAGGCCTAAGGAGATACATTATGGTCTCTTAGAGGCCACACAAAGTAAACATTACAGAACAACAGTTATATACATGACATTTCTTCACAGTGGGCTTCAAACTTCTTCAACTGTTATGTTTGTACGTCTCAACATTGTGGCCCTTCTTGTAAAGGTTCTCAAGAAGATTTGGGCATAAATCAGGAATTATAGCACACTATCCTAACACCTTGATATATAATTACTGTTCTGTTGAGTTTCCATGCCCCTCTAGCTGATCTTCAAACTAGTTCCCAGGGTGGTGTGTGTGTGTGTGTGTGTGTGTGTGTGTGTATGACTATATATATATATTCTTGCCAAATGCATTAGATGTCTTTTCTGGTATAGCACTGTGATAATAAATGAATGCTGTTGCCAATAATTATATAAATCTGGTTTATCCCTTTAAAATAATCCCAGTTGTTCCGTATAGTTCAGAAGGGTGCACAAACCTACAAATTTGTTAGAGAGTAATTTACATGCAGAATTTTACTTGACTCCAATGAAAGATGGTATCGAATGACGACTGAAATAGACCATTGCATTATTAGACTACTTGCTAATCTACTGCGGTCCCTCATTAGTATGCTTGAATGATAAAAAGCATAAGAACAGTTTCCATTAAATGAGTCTGTAAATGGGGAATATCATGCATGAGAAACATTATAAGTTATGTTTATGATGTGCAAAACCTTTCAATAGCAGTTGATTCACTGCATAAATCATGATTTTCTCAGGAAATGAAGAATGCACACATTTTAGCTCTAATAGGCTTCTTAAATGGAACAGATCTTAAATGAAGCATATCAAAGACTTCCCCCAAGCTGCAGTGCTGCCCTGTAACATGATTTTTTGAAGGAACTAATCCAGTGCTCAAATGTTAGAGTCTGCTATGACCAGTAAGCATGATTAAAGCAAGCTTTGGGACAGGCATGTTTAATTCCACTTAAAGAGAAAATATTCTTGATGCTTATGGCATTTCTTGGATCTGTTACAAAAAGTTAAAAATAATAATAATCCACTGGACTTGACCAAGCCAGTGAAAGTGGCTTTTTGGATAATGACTGTAATATTTTTTTGGTGGGCAAGTCAAGAGAACTCTGACTTCAAGGACAATTCCCAGGTAAATTACTATTTCATATGTTTGAATGGTACCAAAGAGCTTCATAAAAATTAAAATGCAATGATCTGCCACTCCTTAAGCAAGTCAGTTAGAGCTCATTTTCATATATCGTCTACAATTATGATAGAAATTGACCGTTAATGATATCCTCATTTTGACAGTTGTGCTTTCTGACAAGTGCCCTCACCTATGTTTTTTTTTTTTTATGACATTAAACGTAATTTTATGACATCTGGACATGACCTTGCGACAGTATCTTTACTCATCGCTCATTCCCAGATTACTTTTAATGTGTGGTGTCAGTGATTAAGAGAAGATAGGACCATTAATAATAAATCTTCAGCAAGCAGTTGTCAGTGACAATTAAAGTACATCCTTGCAGTCAGTACTTGAAACAGATTCTACTGGCTCCTCCAACTTAAGGCTACAAGGTCAACAGGGAACACTTCAAGCAAGAAAAGAGCATGTGTGATAATGAATGTTCATGATGTTGGCAGCAGCTGAAATGTTTCGCTTTGTACTCTTTTGTTGTTGGTTTCAAAGGATGCTACAGCAAGAGGCATGGCTGCATTGGGATGTAACACTAAATCATGGCTTAGCATTATGAGAATGATCCCTAGGTAATTTGCAGTAGATCAACAAGGATTTCTTGACTCCTAATTATTTAACAGCAGCAGCAAAAAAAAATCCCCCTCTACTGAAATGAAGAAAATTTGCAGTAAGCAGGAATTAAGTTTTGTTTGGAAGGACGGTGAGTTCTGTTCAATTCTGGTACCCAGAATAAGTTCCTGGGTTCAGAATTCCTCTAAATGTGTGTCTTTTGCATCAGGGTCCTGTTGGCAGATCTTCGGGCTTCTGAAAAGAAAAAAAGATCCTGCAAGTCTGAAGTATGGCCCCCCCCTACTCTAAACTATGCTTAATCTTTATTGTGGTTAGTTTAAGCAAGCTAGCTTTATAAATTATTGTTTGAAGTTAGCTTGTTTCAGCTAACCATCATTAAGCAGTGCTGGAGGAGGTGGAATAGGTGTTTGAACCCAAGGCTTGCTGTGACTCATTCTTATAACCCTAAACAGTGGTTTAGCATAATGCCTGAACCAGCATGTCCATGTGTCTCCTGGGAGGGGAATGCTGAAGCACCCATCTCCCATCATCTCCATTAAGACTCAGGTAAGTGTTGGGTGTAATACATTCCATTTATTTATTGCTAGTTACATCATTAGTCAGTCACACACACACACACACACACCTCTTTTTGAAGGCAAAGAATGAGGTCTCTCACTGCTAACTATGAGAACAAGTCAACACACATGTTATGGCTTTCATCAGGGGAATAATGAATTGGAAGCCTCCCCTTTTCTGGATTTCTCCCCGCAAGAGAAGTGGCCATCATTGGTGGTCAGAGTGAACCCATCTTCCTCCATTTCCAATGTGACTGGCCAGAACTGCTCTTGTCTGCCTATCCTGCTCTTCCCCCAGAGGTCCCTTCCACTCCTTCTTTCCACTTGCCTCTCTGTTCTACACTACACTACACTGCACTACACACACTACACTTGATCTTAGCCAAAAGGCCAAGAAGTGATGCCTCTCTGTTCTTCTTCCTCTCTTCCATTTGGTCATCTTATACCTTGCCTCTCTGTCCAGCCTGCTCCTCCCCTGGATTGTTCAGTTATTCCTAGCTCAGACTTTCCTTCCATCCTGCCCAGTACTGTGCTTCTGTTCTGCCTTTTCAACTGCGGGACCGATGATCCATCCTGGCATGGTTCCACCAGCTGCTGCCCTCCACTTGGAGTCTTGAAGACCTAGTGAGAGCCAGTGGTTCCCCACACAACCCATTCAGTTTATTCAAACCCCCAGTGGGGTTCTTTAGAACATTTTCAGTGCACATGAGCAATGAAGCAATGAGTACAGCAATCACAGAATTTCATGCATCGTCCTCCAACTACTCCCTCTATCTTACCTTGGATATGAAGCCGAGATTTTCCCAGTTGAGAGGTATATGTATTTGTGTGTCCTTAACTTTCAGATCAAAACACAAGCCATGGGAGACAGGTGATTATCTTAATTTGCATCTAAGAGCAGATTCTTCACAATCAGAAAACGTTGCTTCCAAGAGTTTCCAAAAGCTGAGTGTTTGTTTAATGAGTTTGAATTATTTTCTGTACTTTTAGTGGCATTGGGCTAGCTTGAACAAAAATAGACTGAGAGCTGATCTGACCAAGTTAAACGTTATTAGAACATCTCCATGATCATATATCGCAAGTTATTGATCAGAACTTTCTAAACGTGAGTTGATAAGAATGCTAACCCATCTTCAGTTCCAGCTGATGAACACAGCAGTGCTGAATGGCCATTATATTTTGAAAATCCATTTAATTTTGAGACACTGTCTGTACCTATAGGAACTTCAAGAGGAAAAAAACCCCAACTGTGTTAGCGGTTGCATTGTTCTTAAAAAAAGAAAAGAATATGATTCAATATCTCGAACAATTTCTCATTAATGAATATAGTGGGTTGCCAAAATTTGGTGGCAAGCAACAGACTTCCTTTCTATCATTGCTGCTGGGCTGAAAGTGGCCCTCAACACACGTACCCCAAAGTTCCCTGCCCTGCTCTGCGTTGTCAAACAAGGAGGCACTGGGTGGGCTAAAGCATCAACACCCTCCTAAAAATAGGATGAGGCCCAGTGCTGGTCCTCAGCCCGCAATTTGAGAAATGCTGAGCTAGATGATTCTACTGTTTGGTGGCTTTGTAGCTGGTCAGTGGACCATACGCAAGGAATGCACACCAATGAAAGTACACTGCAACAGCCTCCACACTGTTGGCTGCTGCTGTGAAGAAGCATTAGAATAATGTCTATATATTTTTTTAAAAAAAGAGTAAGCAATGAAGGGTATCGGGAGGTTAAATATCTATTACTGCTCAGGATTATTAACATTGGGCAACTGCCATTCATAGCCTATTGGCTGTATAAATACTATGGTGGTGACCATGGTTTTATAGCTTTTTTTATTGGGGGGGTAGTGTTTTTATCTCAGGATTTGTGTCCGTATTCTCACAAGAAAGTCTGCACTCTCTTGACTTTGAAATGAAAACAACTTAATTCTGTGTTCTAGAATGTCATACACAGTCTGGACTGAATTCTGTGGCTCTCTAGGAGTGTGCAAGAAATAACCTTTTAGTTTTAGTTTAGTTTTAGTTTGGTGGTCATCCCATGTCCTTAAAAACATTTTTAGACAGTGAGACTTGCCTGAGGAGTGATGAAAGTTTCATTTGAGATGATGGGAGAAGAAGAAAGAAAGTTAACCTGTGTCTGGTCCAGGATACATTTTTCATGTAGGTGTGTCCAGTCTGTCTCTCTCTTTCTCTCCCCTAAATAGCAGCTATGGCAAGGCACTCGCTCTCTCCCTTAGGTGGGCAGTAACAATGTGAGGGCAGATGGGTCAGTCAATCTTCCAACAGGCACAATCAGCAAGAGGTCACAATGGCTGGTATCTTTCTTCTTCAGGCAGGCAGCATCAGGTCGCAATTGGTCATTTTCTGTCTCCTTCAGGGAGGCAGCATCAGCATGAGGTCACAATAGCCAGTCTCTCTCTTTCAGGCAAGCACTCAAGCATGGAGGTTGTGTCTCTTTCTGTTTTGCTCATGGAGGATGCCTCTCTCACTGAGGTGGATGGAAGCAGGAGCCAATGGGCACAGCTTCTTATTGAGGTGGGTATGAGCTGTGGGGAGCACAGTGTTTTCTAGTGCTTCTCTCATTGAGATGAAACAAAAGGTGGGTTCAGAGAAGAAGCAGCCAAGGAGAGGAGAATTGGCAGGCAGGCATTCCAGCAATTATAGGGTTCCTACTTACACTGGACGCCAGCGAGTGGCGTGACATCAAGGATGCTAAATCACGACACAGCCTGGAAGTGCTCCCAATGCCTGAAGGGTTTCTCTTTATGATCTGGCCTTGCACTTTATGATCTGGCCTTGCTTCAGTGTTTAGCATGTGCACCACAGTGGGGGAGGGCAGATTAAGAGGGAGTCCACATGGCAGGTGAAGAATATAAGAAATGGGACTGGTAGGGGGCAGCCGGCATGGTGGGAGAAGATGTGCTTGGGACTCTGCACTTAGCAGTAGACACGAACTCAAAGCAATTGTCCCCTCTAATAATAGCTTTCACGATGCCCTCCCTCAGTACCCCTAGCTGGGCATTATCAAATTTTGGCAACCTTGAACAAAGCCCCATAGATGGCTATTTGCATGTCACAGTACTGCCTGATGTGTTTGCAATAGGGATGCCAGTGAAATTCAAAAGTTAGAATCTGTTATGCTCATGTGCCCAAGCATGTGCCGAGCTTGGATAGCCACTTTTTTTTTTTCAAATTTGACATTGATTAAGTGCACCAGCATGCCCTATGTGACCAGCATGCTACTTTAGAAAAACTCTGTCCGTGCTTGCAGCAGCGTGAATCTCTGCATAAACCGGCTTCCCAGCCCAACAGTACTTCTGGAATGCCCATGGGATCATGCAGAGTACATCATCATTCCAGGAGGTGCTCCTGGGCTGAAACACGATCTTTGAGGTTGGTGGCGCTGGCTAGGAGTTCGTGCACCCGGCATTTCAAGGAAGAGAAGGTCGAGGGGGAAGCAATGCGGCCTGTGGGGGCCGGCTGGCAGTCAAGGAGATCTGTGCTTTGCTAGCATTTTGTATACACAAAATGGGATTTCAGAATCATGGAGAACTTTCAACAGAGATTGAATGGAGGAATTCGTCAGGTGACGAGCAAATTATGGTATCTGTGGGGTAAGTTCGCCCATCCCTAGTTTGCAATGCCAGTCATTAAGATCCAATGTAGGGATGGGTGTGAATTTTGTTTCTGTGTAGCTTTAATAAGAGTTTACTAAAATTCACAAAGTTCTCCATATTCAGGAGAGAAAGAAGTTGAGATTTACAACATTTGAGTGTGGGAGAAACTAACACTGACAGATAGCCAGGCCCAGGACTTTTGAGTATTTAGCTCTTAAAAGTCTGGGTTTAAAACTCTGAGTATTCAATCATGTTTGTGGTGCTGAGTTTTTCCACTGCCACAAGCTCTTACCCTTTTACAAGTACATGACAGGGAGGTACAACAGTCCTCTCCATGCTGGGAATAGCTCTATCTGTTGAATTTGGCCAGTGCAGATGGGTGAGAATTTTGTTTCAGTTTGTTTTTGATAAGCATTTACCAAAATTCACAAAGTTCTTCATATTCGGAAAAGAAATAACTTGATTTTTTTTTAAAAAAACTATTCAAATTGGGAGAAAGCAAAACTGATTGATTTACCCATCCATATCTCCTCATCTCCTCATCCACCCCCCCCCCCGTGTTGTGAACTACTACAAAGTTTTGCATGCCATAATAAAACCAAAACTAAATTTTGTTTGTTTCCTATTTAGATTTTACCACTCATTAAAATAGAATGCACTAATTTAGTTTCTGTTATTATATTAACTAAAATGAAACATACGTCCTTCATTCTCTCTCTTGTAGCCTAAGGGAATGTACTCCTAGCTTTTTTTATATATTACGGAGAGTTTAGCCATTGTAGTAAAGAGATTAAACTTCATTCTTAATCTAGGGCCTTTGACCCCCATTTCCCTGAAGTGTTAGTAAATGCTGCCTCTCCTTAGACAATTGTTTCATTAAGTAGCAATGAACTTCACACGCTTCTTGGATATAAAGTAATTTAACAACATTAAGTTGTAACATTTCTCATGAAACTAAATAAGGGCGCAATCTTATGCATCTTTAGACAGAAAAAAAGTCCTAAATCTCCCAGCATTCCCCAGCATAGCTGGCTGGCAAAAGCTGGCCATTGTAGGGCTTGTTCCTGTCTAAACGTGCACAGGATTGCACCTGAAATAAGTAATCACAATCCATTTTCTATTTTTCTTCAGCAGAAATGATTGTAACACAGTGGGAGGGATAGGACACCTCAGCAGGCACCAAGAATGTTGTCTGGGAGTGCACTGGTGCTCTGTGGGCATTGGCTACCCCTGAAGTAGAGCAAGGTGTTTGAGGAAGTGTATGCTAGAGAGCCATCCATAATTATCTCTGGTTTTATTTCTGTTGTGATCGTAATCATGTGATTATGTCATAGTGGACATTCCAGTTTACAATATCCATCACTGCAGCAATTTGATTGGACAAAATCTGGGAGCAAAATGAAGGCTGAAAGTCTATGTGCATTTCCCTGGGTTTGCAAGGGTGTCCAATAGATGCTGTGGAACCTGAGTGTAAACATGACTGGGCTGCACATGTCTCCAATTATGGCATGGTTTCAAAATGCTCAATAAGCTGTCTTCTACGTTGTCTGAATTTTCATGTATACAGTGTTCCCTACAGCTGGCACTAGAGCCCTTTACTACTTTAATTGCTAACCATTTTAATAGCACTTTCAAAAAATTTCCAAAGGGAGGGAACTTGAATTTCCTACTATGGGGTAGGGAGGATACAAATTTCAGTTAGAGACTGCAGTCTAGTATTTTGCATAGCTTGCTTGATCTTGTCATTTTCAAAACTCTTGCTAACACTTAGGCCATTTTTCTACACCAGGCTTTTTGCCTGGGATGCCCCCCAGCTGGTCCCTGTGTGTCGATGGTGTGTATTAGGTACTTCTGGGATCACCCTCCCTCCATTCCTCCCTCTACACTCGTATGGTGTAGAAAGGGCCTTATTCACAATGCTCTCTAAAGCAATGACATATACTATTAAACTTTCATATTGAATTAAATGAGTGTGCAGCAATTAATCTTTCCATGAGAGTTAGGATGCAATCCTATGTATGTTCAGACAAAAAAAAAGTGTTCTACAGGTCCCTGCTGGCAGATGTAGGGTTCCCCCCCCCCCAATCTGAACATGCCTAAGATTCTCCCCATAGTGATTCAGGAACCAAGGTGTTATGAATGGCTGTACTCCTGGAAATTGAGCAGTTATGGGGGATGCTGGACAAGAAAAACAAAACTTCTAGCATCAGCCAATCAAGAGTCGCACAATATTTAATAATGCTTCTGTAGTAACCTGCCAACTCTCTGCTATGTCAGTCCCCATTTTTCGGCTCTTCCAATCAGAAAAAAATGGGATTGGTTCAAATCAATGAATTGACAGGGATGGCCAGATCCCCATTTTCCATCTTGTCTGTGTTTTAAACATTTCAAGTTAAATTTTATTCCATTTTATTCCATTTTACAAGTTCTCCATGATAGGATTGCTTAGGCTGACCATATGAAAAGGAGGTCAGGGCTCATGTAACTTTAACAGTTGCAGAGAAAAGGGAATTTTAGCTGCCGTCATTTGTATACAATTAGTACCTGGTAAAATCACCTCTTCAACAAAGCAATTAAAGTTGCATGCACTATACTAGAGTGACCAGATACAAAAGAAGGCAGGGCCCCTGCACCTTTAACTGTTGTGATGAAGAAGGAATATCACCAGGTACGAATTGCATACAAATGACGCCGACTGAAATTCCCTCTTCTCTACAACTGTTAAAGTTACATGAGCCCTGTCCTCCTTTTCATATGGTCAGCCAAGGATTGCTAAATTACATATAATACGCCTAAGTTATACATACAGTATGCATTTGAAGCTTGCACCATAATCAACACACATTTCTATTTACACAGTTTTGACAGTTTTGCATCCTGGGCTCTGCCCTTGACCAGTCAATTTGGCTCCTACTTGCCAATCTAACACACTTCTCTCCTCTTAAGTCCTTTTCTTGATATCCACTTTAACACCTTGGAATAATTTTCTGCATCTCCTGCTTGCTCTTCCTTCCCATCTGGCCAGCCCAGAGTACTGCTTTCTCTGTGGTTTTAACCCAGTTGTTGCCAGTCTTATTTAAGTGCTGTAATATATGCATATACAACATGACCATGGATACCAGAAAACTGCATCTTAGGATTCCAAGAGGCATGTTAACTTGTAAGAAGAGACAGCCCCATCTGTTTATCTTTCCATATAATGCAGTTTCATAAAGCTCAAAAAGAATGTCATGCTTCCCCAAACATCAGCATTGACAATGTCCACTAAACGTCCCTTTGCAAGCCTTTGATAACAATTAAGCCATCTAATTGTCCCCCCAATATATATATATATATATATATATATATATATATATCTAAAGGCATCTGATACTCAAAAAAGCTGTACTTCTTCATAACTGTAGAAGTAAAAGAACTTGCAATATTAGCACTATAGGGTTCATCCAATGAGTGTTTTATCGCACACTTGCCACTGCAAACTCACATTTTTCGTGCATCCTTTCGACGATGACGTCTGCCTCCTGCTCCTTCTTGCCTTTTTTCCCATCACACAATGGACCCCCTTTAATCCAACTTTTTCTTTGGAAACGGAATGTCCCGCCATTTCCTGCTGTGTGCAAGAAAAGTGACATGATAAAAACGCCACCTGAATGGGCCACGTGTTTTTTGTTTATTTCCTCTTTCTTCTTCGGGAAGATAAAGGAAGTAATGTGGGACAGGAGCTGGAGCAGAGAGGTGATGGTAGGGAACTGCGACCCCCCCCCCCATGTCTGATGATGCTCAGAGAGAGACTGTTTAAAGAAGGACTTCACATTGAGCAATTTCATTTCATGTCATTTTTTATATTTTTATACTGCCCAATAGCCGAATCTGTCTGGGCAGTTGACAGAAATTTAAAAAACATTAAAAAATGTGCAAAATCAATTACCCAAATACCTATAAATGGATAGCAAATAGACAGACAACATATATCTAAAAAACAACGTTTCAACAACTAAAGACAACCCAGGCTTGGTCAATTTTCTCTATATATGAGATAAAGGAGTGAGATAGAGGCTGAATTCGGACAACACGATAGTCAATGGTGGGGTAATAATCAACTTTACAGTTGTTCATCTAGGGGGTACTCCCCACACAACATGGTAATAAATAATCAACTATGGTGTGGATTAGGATCAGCGTTGAGTTAACTATGGCAGCATTCGGACAACACGATAGTCAATACTACTGACAATTGTTTCCCCCACCCCAGTTGCTTATTGTGTCGTCCGAATTCAGCCAGAGTCTCCATTCACCATCTACTGAGTGCAACTATCCCACTTCCAAGGCCACTGGCTGTCAATGCAAATGATATAACATGTCCATTGAGAATGTGTGCATAGAAGCCAATGTACCTAGGTCTGAATTGTGTGTGATTGATATCCCACATACTCTCCAGGGGGGGGGGGAAGTGGCTTATGCACACCCTATGCACATACAGAGATGGGACACAGATGGACAGGGTATGATGGCATATTCTCACTTCTCCCCAAGCATTTAGGATTTAGGTAAGGGAGATAATCCGAACTGGCCCATAGTCCCTCTGTAGACAGACAATAGTACTATGTATTTATGTTTTCTACTTCCTCTTCTTAATGTTTCTTATGTGCATTATTATCCCTCATCCAACAATCCAACAAAACATGCATAAATGTGTCTTGTGGTCATTTTACTGCCCCAAAGCATTTTCCATTGTGTCCTGCAATGGTAAAATACCCCACCATCTCAAAAGTGTCAGAAGAAATGTGTTTTAAACTCAAAATATTAGAAATATTAGAAAATATTAGAAAATATTACAAAAGTATAATAAACTGTCAAGGTAAAACTTTATGCAAAATGATATTATTAGGTTTTTGGTTGTGTGGGGTGTTTTTCTAACCATATAAAAAAAATCTGTCTCCAGTAAGGTGAATGTTCCCCCAATGAAAACCCAAGACTTGTGCCAACCTACTGACCCTTGGAGTACTTAAGCCTGCTTCCCTAGGCCAGTTTTGTTTGGCAAAAGCCATACAACATTTTTATACCCCCCTGTACATTGCTTGTGTTCTGGGTAGTTTCGTTGGATATTTTACACCCCAGGTGTGCTTTAGTTTCGGGGGGGGGGCTGAATGGTAAGTGGTGAGAGGCTGAAATTTGGGAACATTGTTGTTTTCTGTCACCGGCACAATGTCATGGGAGGAGTATGTCCTCGGTCTACTTCTGTGTACATTCTGCAATATAAAGTGCTCTTAGGGTAGGTCTGTCACACCGCCAGGTTGGAGAACAGTTACACAGATATTGTGTGATAGCTACATTTCATCTACTTTATATGCAGTGTGACACCAATTATCTACTTTTAACAAGCAATATGTTTCAATGAAATGATTGGTATCAAAGTTTGCTTTTATGCTGTCACGTCAGTGGATGGTTGCGACATTATAGTATTTTCAGATGCAGACATGTGTGCTAGAAGTATGATATCTAAGATTCTTATGGCAAGGAAATGGATATGCTGTTTTAAAGTTTAGTTGCCTCTCATGTCAAGTTATCTTTAATATCCAAAATACAGGGCAGCCTTTTAGTTGAGAAAAAATGTCACATTACCACTAATGTGTGGTAGAAAGCAAAAGATGGCAATTTTAAATTTAAAGGTACATTCTAATCAGTGTTGGCTTTTTGTCAGATTAGTGAAGCAGGAAATGCAATTTGAGTGTCACTTTTGAAAACTGCTATTGAAAAGACTGGCTTGAGAATTAATGGCAGCAGTTACATCATGTATCATGTAACAACTAATTATTTTACAAACTTGCAGGAGCAGATAGCTAAGATTGTATAACTTGCTTAGCAAGCACCAGTTCCAAAACAAACACCTGAAATGGACCAAAAATAAATACTGGATATGGTGCAGAGGCTGACAGAATTTATTTTATGTATTTATTTACAATATTTATATACCACTCCGTATCCAAAGGTTTTGGAGCAATGAACAAATAGAATAAAAGAATAAAAACAGAATAAAAATACCATTAAAAATTACATTTTTTAAAGTACAAAGTTCAGATAAGCTATGGCTGGTCAGTCAGGGAAAGCTTCCTGGAACAATGTTTTCAGAGGTATCAAAAGCCATACAACGTTGGTGCCTGCCTGACTTCCAACGGCAGGGAGTTCCACAGGAAAAGAGACACCGCACTGAAGGCTCTGCTCCTGGTGGACTCCAATCGGATCATAGGTCCATGTAGAATGATCAGGAACATGCCCTCAGATCCCCTCAGTGACCAGGCAGGTTGGTAAGGAAGAAAGCGCATTCTCAGGTACCCTGGTTCCAAGTTATTTAGGGCTTTGAATTGTGGTTTGCCTAATGCCAGCTTTGCACCTCCATGGCTGAGGTAGAGACCTGTTGTCTCACAATCTTAGCTGCCATTAGAGCTTTCAATTAAAGCCTTGATTAAAGTTTGACTTTAAATAAATCCACCTAAACTTTAGTAGATGTTAAGCTCCCAATTAAGCCTTTCCCCTACTCATAATTTAGCTATCACTCCAACACGCATTACCCCCTATAACAGATAGGTAAAGAGCTTAGAGATGGTGGCTTGTCTAACTGTTGAATTGAGATGGAAACCAGGGGCTTCTCAGCAAATAACGACACATGCACTATCAGTTATACAACGATGTCCTTTTCTAAAACTGCAATTGATTGGAATTGCAACAAGGGGAAATACCATTGTCCAGTATTTATCGGTACACACAACTCTTTGCCCATATATGTGTTAGGGCTGCACTGAAAATTCTCCAAATTCAAATGTCCATTCCCTCAATTGTTTTGATGCTGTTTGTTTTCTTTTTGATGCTGGAGTTTCTTGGCACCATTCTTCATCTATGCTCTCACAGCCTTCATTCTGACATATTTTTGTATTGGGCATTCATGATATCATCAAGCCAAACATAGCTTTATAACATCATTAAGTCGGGTGGGTCACCGCAGCTGATCAGATTAAATGTACAATCCTACGCATGTTTATACAGAGAAAAGCCATGGGGGCCTGATGAATGCTGGGAGTTGTAGCATTCTTTTAATGTCTAAATATACATAGAATTTTACCCTAAAGATCAGTAAGAGCAAATCAGGCCACAGACCGAAAGGGAAGAAAGAAAATGGCATCATGAAGTAGCAGCCATTAAATGAACAATGGACACTGAGCAGCGCCGAAACAATATTAATATGTTTACAGTCATTGTATTTATTTATTTAACCCAAAACAGTGGGATTTTTTACACCAAAAATTAGGAATGGACTAATCTGTCCATTTTGGTTTCTCAGTTTTCCAGTCTTAAGTTCGATTTATCTTAGACTTTAAGAATTTCTCCAGACTTAAGTTTGGTTTATCCCAAGCTTGGAAATATATTTTAAAAAACAATTTTCATGACAATTAATAAACACTTTATACACATTTCTCCTAATACATGTATTTTGCAAATATACTGTTTTTGCCAGCAGTTTTCCTAATATCATGCATATTTCAACATGATTTCCTCTAACACACCATTTTGTGTACACATTTTTTGGATTGGAGAACTCCTTTGAAAAATTTGGAAAAGTATGAATTTTGAAGCATAACTGAGTTTTGGTTAACATATTGGTTTCAAAGTGTGAAATTAGGCATTTGCATAAAAATAAGAACTGAACAATTCCCCTGCAACATTACCCAAAATGTACACGAAAGTAAATACATACCTTCAGCTCAGCCCTAACCTGTGCTTTGAAGATCTGAAAGTGTGTCCTTCAGTGATAATTTGATTGTCCTTGCATCCTCTCTCATGTTCAGTATTACCAGAGCATTCAATATATCATATTTGTTTTGTCCATATGCTGTCAGAAAATACTAGAGAAAAACCTGTAATGGCTTACTTTTTCCTCATTTATTGGGCATTGATGTATAACAACAGAGTGCTTGCAGATAGACCTGGAAAAAAATACAGTAACTGCCAATGTCGTAGATGGGACATATTTCATTGAATATACAATCACTGTGAATACTCTCTTGCTATAAATCCTTGCTAAGCAATTATGGCTAGTCCGACAAAATGTGAATGAATGTCATGGAAGTACTTCATTTCCAAGGGAAGGGGGTTATACTGTGGGGCTTTCTGCACCTAGGGGTGTAGAGGGAGGGAGGGGGAACAATCCCGGATTTACCAGCTTCTGGGAACGGTGTGCTGTAGCCAAACAGGAAGCATGACATCCTGGGAGGAACGAGGAACTTCGCACCATCATGCCCGCCATTTTGGTGGGGTTTTTTTTAAAGGCACAGGGAGTATCATGCAGTGGAACAGATAAGGGGAAACCCCCCTGCATGTGCCCCACCCCACCCCACCATCCTGGGGATGGCAGAATTGCTGTCCCCCCACCCCCATGAGCATGGATCCACCCCATGCAGCTCCGTTCCCATTTCATGACCCGGGATAGCAGAAACATCAGAATATCTGTGGTTTCCGCCATCCTGGGCTTTTTCTGGGCATCCCTAGGTAATCCCTGGTTGCCCCTGGGATGCCCTGTGCATCATTTGGATGCACAGGGATGACCCATGACCCAGAGAAAAGAACTGTGGTGTAGAAAGGGCCTGTATCAGAGCCATTCCATTTCAAGAAGATGCTCCACCATTAGTTCCTGTTGCTGCAATTGAACTATTTGAACTATTTCATCTTCTGCTGTCAGAAGATGACCTTCCCCACTGGAGGGTCATAGCAACAAATAAAGCAAGTAGATTTACAAGGATGTGAAGATTTCCATGATACCTGAAGTAAGAATTGCTTGGGTATAATGTAGAGGGATATAGATATAATGTAGGGAAGAGCAGAACTACTTGGTTACAGGCCAGTAAGTGTTGGTGGAGTCAGGGATGAACAGTGTGATTCCAAGTATATCAAATGTGAAGTAAATCCCATTGAGTTCAATGGGATTTAATCCCACTGTGTACAGAATTGAAGCCTGATTTAGGGGTGAGGAACCTCTTCCAGCCAGAGGTCTGAATTCGTGTTTGGAGAAGCTCTTGAGGACTGTATTCCAGAGATGAGTGGGTCTGAAGGCAAAAGGGGCAGGAACAAAGACCAAAGGGCTGGGGCCAAAATAGAAGAAATATCATATTGTAGCTTAAAGCTCTTACTAATGACAACTAAGCCTTAGGAGAGGCATGTCAACCTTTTGGAATGAGGGAGAAATTGCACAAAAAGCAAGAAACCACCAAACGATTGGTGGTTGTGAAAGAGGGGGTGGAGCCAGCGTTAGGGGGTTTGGCCATGTGAGGATCCCCCATTGGATCAGATTGGAACCCCAAGAGAGCCAGGGTTGCTTCCGAGGCCTGAGGTTCCCCACCCTTGATCTAATGTATCCATTCCACTCTTCCAAACCTGGAGGAGATGCAGAACTTTATGGAATGCAGCTGCTACCAAAATCACAACCTAAGTTTCTAGTAAGGATTCTGGTTTGGGTGGATTTCATTCCTGCTATTATTATTATTATAATCGAAACTCTCTGGGTGGTTTACAAAAGATTAAAACATTAAAAATGATATACAAAATTAAAAACATAAAAACATAAAACAGACAGCATACAGAGATAGCATACATCTAAAAACAACTTTGAGCTGTCAGACAAACCTAAAAATAGATCTGGGATTGATTGAAAACTCAATATATGCTGCTAAATGTATGGGAAAAGAGAAAAATCTTGACCTGGCACCAAAAGGATAACACAGTTGGTGCCAGGCAGGCCTCGTTGGGAAGATCATTCCATAATTGGGAGGCCACTACTGAGAAGGCCCCCTCCCTTGTTGCCATCCTCCGAGCTTCCCCCGGAATAGGCACACAGAGGACCTTAGATGTTGAGCGTAGTGTATGGATAGGTTCGTATCAGGAGAGGTGTTCCATCAGATATTGTGGTCCCGAGCCATGTAAGACTTTATAGGTTAGAACCAGTACCTTGAATCCAGCACCTTGACTCCAACTCAGAAACATGCAGGCAGACAATGCAAATGGGCCAGTCGGTCTTATATATTCGAACCTCCTGGTCCCCATTATCAATATGGCCACCACATTTTGCAGAAGCTGCAGTTTCCGAACCACCTTCAAAGGCAGCCCCACATAGAGCACATCACAGTAATCTAATTTGAAAGTAATCAGAGCATAGACAACTGAAGCTACGTTGTCCCTGTCCAGATAGGGTGTCCTAGCTGGGCCACCAATCAAAGTTGGTAGAAGGCATTTATTACTATATCTATTTGATTTGGGGCATACTACCTGTCCCTTCCGTATGTCCAAGATACATGTACTACTTTAATTGCAACCTCTCTATTTGGGAGGTCGGGCTTCAAAGCTGCACATCATAATGCTGGTCTGGAATGTCATGCATTCCAATGGCAGAACTTGCACTTAAGTTAGAGTTTAAATGAATGTGTTTTTATTTATTTTAGTAGGCGTAAAGTGCCTTAAAGTGGTTAGACTATTACCGTTTCATTCAAGCAAGTGGATTTGCGAACCTCCCAATCAGGGGCAATGCATATCCAGTGGAATTTTAGATTGTTTTTAGGATGTTTTTAGGATGTTTTAATGCAGTTTTAATCATGTGTGCCATGTTTTAATCAGTTTTATGTATTTTATCATATTTAATATTTACTGTTGTTCCCCGCCTCGATCCAAACGGAGAGGCGGGTAAGAAATTTTTTATTATTATTATTATTATTATTATTATTATTATTATTATTATTATTATATGCCGAGATTGCCAGGCCTGTGGGGGATGGGAGGCAATAGTGAAGCCCCCCACTCAAGCCATGGCAGTGAAGGCAGAGGCAGTGAAGCCCTCTTCCCATAGAGCGGTAGCTCAGTTTGCCTCACCTTCCTTTCCCTTATTTGTAAGGATGTCATATGGCAGCAGCAGCAGCAGCAGCAGCAATAGCAGCAGCAGCAGCAGCAAAAAAGACAAGCAAGCGGGAAAGTTCTGCTGTGTATGGATGCCATTTTAATCCCCCCCCCCAATGCTTCTGTGGCCCTGATGGACCAGTGTTCCAGAGGGGCATTCTGTCAGGGCTCCAGAGACATTGTGAGGGAATTAAAATGGGGAATGCAAGAAGCAGCACTCTCAGGAGGGGGTCCCTCCATGCTGCTGGCAGGCAGCTGCCTCACAATAAAGCATGGCGTCCCAGTGAAGTTGGCGGGTCTGTTTTTGGCGAGGCTGTAAATCCATTCTGAGTTTCAGTCAGAACCAGCCAGACCACTAAAAGAGATACCCAAGTTTCTGAAGGAGCTGTCCAAGATTCTGACACTATTTGGGGGCTACGGTTCAGCACCTTGGATCGCTCTGTCCGGTTTTTAGTCAGGACCAGCAAGAACTATCCCCAAAATAGGTTCAGCACCTTGTGTAACTCCTTTAGAGTTCTTGACAAAAACCCAGAATGGGTATGCAGTGCCACTGAAATGCTACCAGCCTCCACTGGCTTCCATGACCAATTCTGTATTGAGTCAGCTTTTCTGAAGACTTTCTTTCATAAGAAACACCGAGACTGAAGTTATTTTCTATAGAATATGAACTTAATTAGCACAGCATTTACCAGCTTGGACAGATGGCTGTCCCCTTTTAGATGTCTGAATAAGGTTGCTTTGCATTCTCTGAGAGACTGAGGATACAAAGAACATTGATCAATATGTTAGTTAAAGTAGGAGAGTCTGTTTCCTTAATAAAACAGATGTAGATCCACCTGTACAAACATGGATATGAAAATAAACAAAACTCCCTGCCAACTGTTCGTGGCATTAGAGAGGAGGTCAGGGAGTTAGTCCAAATTTTAGATCACCTCTATGCTTGCTACGGGGTCATACAAGAACTACTTTCTAACCAAAGAATAGGTTCAACCTCCTTGACCCACTGAATTTCTGTTCAGTTTGCAAACCTTCTGAATTTGTCCCATTCGCAACCGCAAACCCAAAAGTTTCTTAGATTTACTGCGTGTCCCACCTTTCCCTCAGAGAAAGCAGTGTACATGGACATCCTTCTCACAACGACCTTGTGAGGTAGATTAGGGCATCCAGTGAGCATCATGGCTGAGTGGGGATTTGAACCTGGGCCTCCCCAGTCCTAGTCTTAGACTCTAATCCAGAGGTGTGCAATGTTTACTGGTCCAAGGGCCTAAATTTCCTTGCCTGTAACCCAGTGGTGTCCGCACCCTTTCTGGAATGGATTCCACTGCCTGTGCTGCCAAAAGCCCTGTTTTCACTTTTTTAAAAAAGGCATGCAGGGAAACACACCTTATTTTAAAGCAAAATCCTGTTCGCTGAAGCCTATGGGGAGTGCGATTTTGGTTTGAAACAGCAAAACAATGGCTTTTTAGCCACCACCAGACTGCTAGATTTCATAGGAACAACAGCAAGGAGCCACACACACACAGACACACACACACACAGAGTCAAGAGGGACATGTGGCCCACAAGCTACTTTTTGCTCACCTCTGCTCTAACCACTATGCCACATTGGCTTTCTGAGTGATGAGGCTGAATCTGCATTCTCCTTTGAAAGTTTGTCTGAGCGACACCTGCCTTTGTCCCCCATGCTTGAGTCCTTGCTCTGTAATGGTCAGCAGACGTTGGGTTCTTTGGTTGGCTGCTTGTGTTTTAACAGTTCCTTCCTACCTTGCTCTTCAATCCAGAAATTTTCTAGAGTGGCTTGCAATGAGATTAAGATCCATCACAATAACAGAACGTTCAAAACAAGGTGTGTAGATATTCATTTTTTCAAATTTCAGGAAGTTTTTTCTACATTGGCTTGTCTCCACAAAAAATCCATTGCCACCTGCCATGTGATCCCCTGTGTATTGCAAATGATTGGGGGCATTTTTTTACAATTAGGGATGACTATCAGGAGGAAATCTGGCCCTTTGGGGGCTCACCAGATTTCCCCAGAGCCCACAGATTGGCATGTATTTACGAGCCAAGTTAAAGGCTTTTTATTAAAATTATGGAACTTCCTTGAGCTTTTTCTTTTCTTAAATCAGAATTTATGCAAATTGCAGCTGTAATTTGCACAAATCTTGGCAGAAATTACAGCCATGACAGCCTGAAACCAAGAGAAACAGTAAGTAGATCTTCTCATGCAAGAGACTCTAGGTACCAATCCTGAGAACACTTCCCCCTGACTTCGAGCAATTTGTCATCATTCGCTTCCCCCCCAAAAAAGAGTCTGAGTACAGTGCAGGAAAAGGAAAGTGAACCACTGCCTTTTATCCACTTCATCTTTGCATACAGGAAACCATCCAGCTCTTACATTGCTCTAAAACTGAGCAGCACCTGACCACCTCTCACATTATGCAAATCACACATGAACACAACCCATTGTTGTGGGATGAAAGGATGGAGGGATATTCTCTAATCATATTTTTTAAAAATATTTCCCCTTTTTTATTGCGAATATCAAAGAAACAGAACAATAACAACAGAAATAAATTGTGAAAAAGAAGGGGGGAACACATTAGATATACAGGAATGTTATCATTTTTCATCAAGTGTACCACCCCCAAAAGGAGAGAATTATGTATAGTTTTCAAAACAAAATTAGACCATATAGCCATGCATTTATCCATTCGCAAGTTGCACCTGTATAACACCCATTCAAACGGTGATAACTCTCTAATAATATATATGATAGGGCTTAAGCAAATTAAGCATATTGGGGCTATTATTTGTGGAAATTACACAAATCACGGCCAAACTTTGCCAAAATTATGCACATTGCAGCCACAGTTGGTGTAAATGGTGAATTAAGGGACACACACACACTCACTGAAAATCTGTGAGCTGGCCCAAATCATTAAAGATCCCGTCAGGCCAGCTTGAGTGTCAGCAAGCCGGAGTCCAGGGAGTGGGCTGCTGAAAGCTCAATGAACATTACTGACATCCCTATTTAGAATGTGAAAAGAAGGGCACTGGCTTGGACTGTTGGCATAATTTCTACCAAGGATGATCTGGAAGTTTGCCCCAGGATACGCAACATCTGCCCACTGCAAGTGAACTTTGCTGGGGCCTTTGATGATGATGGTGGCCATTTGTTTTTCAGAGAAGCTGGTCCGCCATAAGCGATCTTCTCAAGAAAGCCCTGAATGCCATCTTAAGAATTCCAAGACGCCCCTGAAAACTACTGCAGCTGTAGAACTGTAAATAATAGTAAAAATAGATTAATTATTTAACAATAAAAGAGTCGAATTACAGTTTACAAGTTGCATGGGATCACACAGTCTACATTCGAAGAGATCTTTCCCAGTAGGAATTGTAATAGGTTTTCCCACTGTTTGCTGCTCCAGTCACAGCTCTAATCTTTGGATGAATGAGTGCCTCCTATCAATTATGTGGGGGTTATGATTTTTTGAGGTTACAAAGGGCCTTTGCGCCTTGATTCATAATGGATCGGATCTCTTGTTAGCCTACTGTAGGTCCTTAAAAGAAAGAAAGAAAAAGATTGATATGGTTTACTAGAGGAAATAATGTACTGCCTGCAGGAGTGTTAGTTATTGCAGCTTTTTCCATGCCCTTATCACCCAAGGGTAACTTTGTCGGTGGAAGTTTAATAATAATAAAAAAATGTAGCAAATCGAAACTCAACAGGTAAAGGGCAATTCTATTTCAGATTCAAAGGTTGCTGTCCGACTCTGTTGTTATTCTCAAATCTGCTTTTGCAGGCTTAGAGCCTAGGCTAGCCTGAAGAGCAACAAGCATCCTGGCAAAAGAAAATTCTATCACAGGAATATGTGGTTTCAACTGACCTTATCATGTACACACCTAGAGCAGTTAATCACGCAATACGCTGAGTGAGCAACTGCAAAAATGATGCTAGATCTTCAAATTGGCTTCAAAGGTGTTTCTGCCTGTAACTGTTAGGAATCCAAAATAGAATTACTGCTGGAGTGAGAGCAAGCAGAGTGTTGTGGCATGTCTACTCAGGTGTAAGTCTCATTAAGTTCAATGGGAATTAATCCCAAATCTCATTAAATTCAATCGGAATTAATCCCGAATCAATGTGTATAGAAAGGGAAGGCAACCTGTGCTCCAGATGTTTTGGCCTGCAAGTCCCATAATCTATGACCATTTATCATGCTGGATCAGGCTGATGGGAGTTGTAGTCAAAAAAACTTGAGGGCACCAGGATGCATCTTTGTATGACTGCAGCCTTAATGTGTAAGATGGAAGTCTGTGGTTCAAACCTCAGCTCAGAGAGACATTGATAGGAGGTCTTAGGTGAAGCCATCATTCTCTCATCCTCAATTCCACATCTCTGCCTATAAAACGGTAGATTCCAGAAGAGTTAGAAACTTGACATGGTGACACAGTGATAGGTCTGGCTGTACAATGTACCAGAAAAATCTACAAACACAAATTTTGGGGGTTTAAGTATTTCTATTACTCCCAGAATGCCTTGGGTGGAACTCAGCATGCCTTGGCAGGAGGCCAGACTTACTGGCCTTTGGCGGTCATTGCGAGTGCACAGGTTGGTGGCTGCTGCGTGTCTTTTACAACCTTAATTCCTAAGGTTGGTCTTGAGTAGTCAACCCAATTCCACCTAAAAGGAAACAACCCACATGAATGGGCTGCGTCCATTTGTGGTGCCTCCTCCCACCCTCTGTGTGTTTTTAAACTGTAACTAGATACAACAGCATGACTTTGAGGGGCCAAATATGCTCAAAGGCACTCCGTCCTGATATCGCTGTTTTCTCAGAACCTGTAGGAAGCAAGTATGCAGCCTTTGCCCTTAAGAGGGAGAGAGGAAGGGGAGGCACTATGCATATGCCCAGAAAGGGACCCGACAAAGGGGGGATGTGCCCAGCCCAGCCCTGGCCCACCAGTACAGGCTCCTGATGTAGCACTTAGTGGGTGAAAAGTAGGGGTGTGCACGCCAAAAAATATTGTTTTTATTATTATCGTCATTTCGGACCAAAAAAATTATCGTCTTCATTCATATCGTAGGTGATCCGTATCGTCTTCACAATAATTATCGTTAAAAAACAATATTTTTGGCAGAATAGTGATATGGCTTCTGGTTTCCATTGCAGTGGCACATGGAGTGGGCATCTCCGGTCCACATATCTGCTCTCCTCCTCCTCCCCACTCCACATTTCCCTTCTTTTCCTTCTTATGATGTCCCTGCAGCCCAACAAGCTGGAGGTGGGAACAGGACCAGCCGTGGCTTCTCCCACCTCACGTCCTCCAACTTCAGGCAGCGTCTTCCCAGGGCCAGGTTGCAAGCAGGGCAAGGGCAGCATTCAAGTGAAAAGCAGTGTATTACAAGCCCAATACACAGGGGCCTGCCTGTTCCTGCCTCTAGTAGTTTGCTTCTACACCACCACCATTCATGGTCAACTATCTGGTAGCCTCAAACCCATTTAAAGTTGATGTCAGAGCACCCAAAGTTGGTTCTGCCTCTTCACCTTTCCTTAGCAACTCTGGACCCTTTAGGAATGTCCATGTGCAGGGGGCAATGGGATCACATGTCCTACTTAGCTTCATTAGAGGGCCACAGCCCATTCAGAATCATCTACCCCCTACTGGACCTAGCCAGATGGACCTGGCCTTCAATATACCTCCCCAGAAGTATTTATATCTACCCACTGGAATGGGCTTTGGCAGCCAACCATGTTGCTAGCCCCCAGAATAGAACTTCAGTCCCCACAAGGAGACATCTCCTGCAGGTCCCATGGGAATCTTGGGCCCCATGGTTGTACCATATCAAAGGGTCATAGGCCCAGGGTTTGCCCTTGCCTCCACTTCAGAATGGAGGCAATGGCCAAGCAATTCATTCAGCTGGGCAACCTTTTCAGACAGCCTGTCATGCCCCCATTGGGGGAGTCCTCCTTAGAGAAAACACTTAGAGGCCCCAGAAACCAAAGTTACCCCAGACTAGGGACTGCCACAAGAACCACAGGAGTATGAGCCCTTCAGGGTGATAGTAGCTGGGCCATCCATGTCAAGGGAAAGGGCTTTTGCCTCGCATCAACTCTCCGGCCCATGGGAGTGTCATTGCCTCAGGCCAGTAGGGCTCCTGTGCTCACCTCCAGGAGAAAGTGACTCCTCAGTAATAAGGCTGTGGAAAGGGAGGTTGGATTACTGCACCTGAGCTTTGGGGTCCAGCAGATTTTGGGCTTAAAAGCCTTCACTGAAAACCCAGCTAAAGTTGGAACAACTTGGTCCATCTTGCCTTTGCTGTGTATTTTGTCTCCTGAACTGTGTCTGTGATTGATGCTGTATCTTTTTAATTTTTTTTTTAACCTTTTGGACTGCCTAATGACCCTGCTTCTGGACTGTGCAAAGTACCTGGCTGATTTACATTTAGAGCTTGCTACAGCCAAAGCAGGACACAATCACCCATGCAGCATCCCAACCAAAATCTCCTGACCTTTTCCTAACTCCAGCCCCTTTTCTGGGCCCCACTCTGCTCTCCAGCAGTGAAGACAATGGCGGTAGCAGTGGCAAGTCCCTGACTCCCACACACACCTTGAGCCAGGAGCAGCATGCAGATTTGCCAGCAGCCATGAGGGAGAGCCTTGCACCAAAAATTGCTGGCCATGGCGGAACTAGCACTCTCAAGGCCAACAGCCTGGCTTCATCTGGCAAGTCCTCTGGTAGCTCCTGTCCCCACTTGGACTCATCTACACCTACAGGGGCTGGTGAATAATGACCAGGGTGCCCTTCTGCACAAGGCCTTTTGCCAAACATGGTTCCACTCAGAATGCACAGTCATGATAGAGAACACTGACTGTTTGCTGATCACTGAGACCTTGGCTATGTGCATTTTCTGCCTGGAGACCAAGGAAATCCAGTCGGCTTTCATCCATGAGGGCATAGGGCAGCTGGTGGTCACCTATGATGACTGAACAGGAGCAAATGGGCAGCGTGGGATGTTGAGCCTCTGTGATGGGTATCTCAATTTTATACTCCTAGACCCTCTTTGTTTGGGGCCGCAGACTCTAGGTCCTCAATACACATACATGATCCAAGGTATATGGGTACCAAATTTTCTGTGAATGGGGAACTGCTTGCTGGAAGCGAGGTTGGAGTCTTTGTTCATTGGTTTGTGTTGTAAGTTATGCTGTTGGCCCACCTTAAAAGAATGTTTTGTGGATTACTGAAAGAACATATGCAATGCACTCTGTATACTTGAAATGCACCATATTGACAGACAGGGTGGATATTTAAATTGCCCTGAAAAAAATTACATATCCTCTGTGAATTGCAGACCAGGCTTTGGCCAGAGCATCCTTTGGAAAGGTCATTCCATTTTTAAACACCCGTACCTGTAATCTATCATCTTTTTGTTTGTTGACTTTCAATTTTCAGGCACAGCGGAAAGGCCATTCCCCCTCTCCCCCTCCCACCCCCTTTCTGATTTGCAACAGATTAGGGGACACAGGTGGAATACTGGGAGTAAAACTGCACTAATAGGAATGATAAACTGCAACTCTTGCTACACTGGATTTGACCTCTGTTGTTTTAGGTTTAATTGATCCCATTTATACATTCTCTCCGGAGAAAACAAATTTCCATTCTATTATTCATTCGTCATCTGCATTCCCATTTCCTGCTTGCTTGGGTTTCATTGATACAGCCTGCAGTGTCCGATAACTGGCTATGCAAAGCTGGACTCACTGGCGTGGCAGCCCATTGCACTGCCTGTGCCCATTCTGTTCTAGCTTCTAAAGAAAAAGAAGCTCATCCTTTTCTGAAATCACCTGTCACCAAAACTAAAGTAACAGGTCTTTGCATTCCCCAGGCAAATAGGCAATGGTGATGTGGTAGTATCGTGGCTGGTACACAATGAGCTGAGGATTTACCTGTTTCACATTTCATTTCACTACATGGTGCTAGGGAGGCCCATGCCTTGTTGCTTCAGCACTCTGCCTGCAATATCCTAAAATCATACAACTGGAGGGGTCTCAAAGGCCTACTAGGCCAGCTCCATGCTTGATGCATGGGGGGTCTTTTAATGGGATCCTGGATTTCTTTTCATTGTTGTTTGTTTCAAATTGCATATATGTGTGCTTGTCTGTGCATGGTTTAATCTTTGCAAACCACCCAGAGAGCTTTGGCTATTGGGTGGTATAGAAATGCAAAACATGAAATGCAATGATGCAGGAGTTCCAGAGCTAGAACCTCCCCAGCAGATGGGACAACCTCCAGCAAGGGAGACCCCTGCCAGCTCTCTAGAGAATTATTTCCACTGCTGAACTGCTCTATCCACCAAGGTCTTTTCAATGAACAATGCTGATAAGAGGCATCTACTCCTTGCTGGATGTTGACCAGTAAAGGCGTTGATATTGCCACATGCCTTGTATCTTCGTTGCTAAGGATTGATAGATGGGGATCCTTTTCCCACACCTGAATCATGAGGAGGCTGACCTCTCAGGGTGCACAACTGGGATGGGCACTGCTTCCAGGGCGTATGAGGCAGTTGGTTGGGGAAGGAGGGATGAGGAGGGGGAGGAGCTTTAAGGCAGGTTGGAATCTTATCCAGCATAGGGTGACCATATGGAAAGGAGGACAGGACTCCTATATCTTTAACAGTTGAAAGAAAAGGGAATTTCAGCAGGTGTGCTTTGTATACATGCAGCACCTGGTGAAATTCCCTCTTCATCACAACAGTTAGAGCTGCAGGAGCCCTGCCCTCTTTTGCATCTGGTCACTCTAGGATAGCTCCTGCAGCTTTAACTGTTGTGCTGAAGTGGGAATTTCACCAGATGCTGCAAGCATACAAATGACACCTGGGTTGGTACCCTGGATTCAAACCAAAGTCTTTCAGCATGTAAAACTGGCCATAGGATATCACACATGAAGTTAGCACTGTTTTTTTTTTTTTTAGCACTTGTTGTAAATGAGATTGCAGTCCATATATAAAGTCTTTGGCTGTTGTCCCCTTCCCCACCATTAATCAAAAGTTTGGCTTTCTTGTATTTGGGGGTGGGGTAGGCAGGAGGGTAGGGAGGTTTAGCAGTTTTTTTATCATCTCACTGGACTGGTCACTCACAGCATGTTCCAAGAAAGTGACCTTCCATGCAGTAACAGGCAGAAATAGTCCCTTCATAGCATTTGCAGAGACAGACATCAAGTAGGGTATCAAATTATTCCTCACCCTCAGTCAATTTTTTTTTCCCTTTTGTACTTTCTCTTTGACTTAAAGTTTCAGCTTTGTGTTTTTCCTGAGCATCATGAGAAAAAGCCATTGCTGTTACAGAACATAATTGAAAACCTGTTCAGTGCAGAATACTTGTCTATGAAAAATCAATTATATTCTGCACTAGATCCGTGAAATCCAAACAAACACACCATCCAACAGCTCTGTAGAGACTCCTGGAGCACAGTAGGTGGAGCACACCTACTCAGGGCCAAGCAATACACAATAATAAATTCAACTTTGCGTTTAATGTACTTTGTGTTTAATGTACAGGTTTTAAAAAATGAAAATAGCTTCACCCAGGAGGGTTGATGATTATCAGAATTGCAGCAGGCAAGGGGAGGGAATTTAGCCCTGTCCTGCCTGGTTGTTGGGTCCTCACAAAGATTGCTCCTTTCAAGCTGTTATTCGCCATCAACCATGCCCTCTCCCCAACCTCCTTGTAGCTGCTGTGGAAAGAACCATGGTGCCTGACTTCCAAGGTTGCAAAAGCAACCTTCAATGACCTTGTAGAGATCACAAAGGCCATGTCTACATGAGGGAGATATTTCGGGGTCATCCCTAGGTCGTTCCTGTGCATCTAAATGATGCACAATGGATCCCGGGTGTAACCAGGGATGACCTAGGGATGAACCTGGGATAATCTTGGGATAACAGAAATGGGATAGTCCAGGGTTTGTTTGCTTTTTTGCCATCACAGGTTCTAAAATGGGCACTGAGCTGCATGGGGTGGCTCCATGCCCATGGGGGTGGGGAGGGAAAGCAATTTTGCCATCCCTAGGATGGTGGGGGTGGGTGGGCACGAGGTTTGGCAGCGGGCTCCCTTACCTATTTTATTGGCTCCTCTTCTCCTTTTAAAAAAAGGCTGGTGCGACATCTCTTTCCTCCCGGGATGTCGTGCTGCCATTTAGATGCTGGGGTAGAATTGTGGAAGCAGGTAAATCTGTGATCCTATCCCCTCCCTCTTTCTACCCCCTTAGATGTAGACAAAGTCAAAGGGAGTTTTCCAGTGGGTAGGGAGAGGAGAGGATATGCAAAATCTGATAGCATCTCCAGCTTCGCCCCTGGAAGCATAACTCCACTGGACAGGCTCAGAGGCCCATCTAAAAGGGGGGGGAGTAAAAACAAGGAGGAGGTAGAGGTGAAAATTGCTCTTGTCACTCATCCTGCCCTGCTAGCATCAGCCTGGTGGTGAATAGGATAGCTTAGAAGCCGCTGAGATCGGAGACTTCCATCTATTGGATAACAACCTAATAAGGCTGCACTGTTAGAGGTAATCTCATTTTGTCCAAACCACACAATCTAAGATTAGTCTGCTTAACTATGTGCTACACAACATATGCTACACATATGTACCAAATTTGAGATCGATCCCTCCAACCCTCGATTTTATATGAATTTATTAAAGATTGTTTCAGTTCTGACAGATCAGAATGACAGCTCGCCACGTGCATTCATTCAGACCTGTCAGAACGGAAACGATCTTTAAAAAATTCATATAAAATCGAGGGTTGGAAGGATCGATCTCAAATTTCATACACATACTTAGGCATAGCCCATAAGTACTGTGACCAAGTTTCAAGCCTCTAACTTTTAAAATACAGATGTTATAGGTATATTTATATGGCAATCCGATAAAACGATAAAATCGCCTGAAAATTATCATCTCCGATGATTATCGTATGTTTTTGTATTGTATCGTTATCGTTAAACACATGCACGATAATGACATTATCGTATCGTTATCATACATTTTAATGACGTGATACACATCCCTACTTATTTCCTTCGAGCGACATAGTACAAAGCAGGAGTAAGTTCTGGTCACAGAAGTATTTTCTGAATTAATTACTTAAAAGTTGGATGATTCAGCACAGATTTCTAAAGATGCTTTTCATGTCTGTGTTAAAATATTCTTATATCAGCCCCTCCAGATTCTGCTAAGACAGAAGGAAGAGAGAGAAAAATGAGATAAAGTCCATGATATTAAGAGAAACAACCAGATGTCCCTGGACCTCCAAGGCACTTAGCTAGAACCTAGAGAGGGAAAGATAGACAGTGTCACAACCATTCAAATACTCCCAAAGCAACAAGCCATTTATTGCAAATTTCAGTGAGAGCTAAATGAATAAATCACAATGAAATAGGACCAAAATGCTTCCTCTGGATAGGAAATAAGCATTTAGTATGCATATAAACTAAAGCATTATTTTTTCAGTTTTTAACATATGTTGCATCAAATTTTACTGAGTGAGATTATTCTACATATAGTGCTTCTGATCCATCATTCCACAACTCCCCAGAACACAGGTGATGACAGACCACCTAGGATGCTCAAAGACTTTCATTCAAACTTTACACAGGAGCAATGGTCTACTTAGGAGCAACGGTCTAAACAGAAGGAAGAGGACCCATCTCTAGCCAATTAATAAGCAGATCCAGCTGCAACTGATGATTCAGAGTCAGCAAGTATATTAACCCTCTGTCTTTGCTTAGACTTTTGCTGGAATTAACAGCTCACATTGAGCTATCTTGCTCCAGTCAGAAGACCAGATAGTCAATAATTCTAATCGTGATGCCTACATGTGGTGAAGGAACAGGGTCTTGTAAAAGAATTCATAACTCATGTATTCAACATGCACATCCTTTACCACGTCAAAGGAAGATGCAACATCATGCAAATGAGCAAAACTGATGGCAATCTCTACTTAAACAAATGTAGACCTGTTTATGTTCTCCCCATTTAGCGCGTGTTGTCATTTGACCCCCATGTTGATTTGTGGTTCTTTCAGTAGATGGTACGCAATGGGCTAAGGATGAGGATGACCATCACACATAAAAATTTCACTACCAGCAGTGGAGACTTGGTAGCCTCACTGAATCAACTCCTGATTGAGGAGCCATGTTAGTCTAGAGCATCAAACATTTGCCAAAGCACGTCAGAGACAAACTGAAGTGGTGTACTTATCAGATTAACCCCTCACAGGGTTGTTGTGAGGATAAAATGGGAAGAGCAATGTAGATTGTTTTGAGCTCCTTAGAGGGCAGGCAGGATATACATGAAATAAGTAAATAAATGGATGGATGGATGGACAGATAGTTGTGCAGGGTAATCAAGCACTTATCTGTAAGGATTGCAAGTGAGCCATCCAAAATGTCATGGTTCAGGGAACAAAAGTTGTGAGGAGGATATTGGTTCTTTAGATGAACTTTCATGTAATGATATTATGTTCATAGGAACATGAGATGAGCCATACTGGATTAGACCAAGCATCCATCTAGTCCAGTGTTCTGTTCACACAGTGGCTAACCTGCTGCCTGTGGGAAGCCCACAGATAGGCCATGAATGCAACAGCACCCTTCTGCCCATGTACCCCAGCAATCTTCGTCATGCTCAGATGAACGATTCTATGTCCACATTACAGCAAACCTTCTTAGCAGCGCTGAACCTGCCAGTTATGACCTATGCATATGGTGAAAATGCAGTGCCAAATGAAAGCAATTGGTGAATTTCTCCAAAACAACAGCCCAGGAGGAGCTGAAAAATCCCCTTTCCCATGGCCAAGTTAGGAACTGGAGTGAAGAAATCCCTACTTGCCCCCGCTGGTGACCATGTTTTCCACTCATAACCAAGTCTCCCACTGTTAGAAGGCAGATAGGTGTCTGGTTTGTCACTGCTGCAGCTGGGAATCTTGGCTGAGGGAGATGTGCATGCATTAAACAGCCGTACCTGCTCATGATTGGCTGCATTGCATAAGCTTGGCGGCTGGCCCCAACCATCTCTTCACCTCCAATATTGTAAAGTAGCCTTCCCCAACTGGGTCCACCTGAAGGTTTGGTTGGCAACTCCCATCATCCTCGGTCAGCTGGGATGATAGGAGTTGTAGCCTGATACATCTGGGAGGTGCCAGGTTGGGGAAACCTGCTGCAAGGAGTGGAGGCAAAGCCCTTCACATCCTGTATCCCTCTTTCCACTGGATATCATTGATCAACTCTTCAGAAACAGGTTGCCATAGATGGGTTGCTTATTTCAAAATTTGAAACATGTTATTTTCACTTCAGGAAAATGAAAATTGTGGATATTAAGTATAACCCTAGTTGCTACTGACATATGAAGCACTAGATTTCAAATGGGTACAAGTCCTAGCATATATCTTAGGACAAAAAAAAAATTGGCAAGGAAAAATTACCATGACACATTCCTCTGCTGCTGCTGCTGCTGCTGCTGCTGCTGTTTACATAGATAATTTACTGTGTGGCAACAATGTCTGAAGTATCAGGAGATGAATAATCAGATTACAGCAACATGGGAAAGCAGGGCTTATTTGCCAGCTGTCTGCCTTTAAGGCTGTCAATGAATTGTCAGGAATGTCGCATTTTACCATCATTGGAAACTTTGGTACTGACAAACATCGGAAAACTATTAGCCAAGCCCTAGTCGGTCAATGGCTGGGAGCATCTTGCTCTACAGTTCAGGAGGTTGTGCATTTGCCATCTGTGGAGCTGTGATATTTCCCCCCTCTAGCTGTATTCATTTCTCTCTCAATGGGGTGACCACAGTTTTATCACTTACTTTATCACCCTGGCTGTATCGAAAGCACATTCCAAAAGCTTCTCACTGCTGCTGAAATCATAAAAATGAATGAGAAGTTCTATGCGCCTGCTAAGTTTAGTGCACGTAAAGGCTTTATCATCACCCAGTTACTCTTCACACTTCGACATCACTTTTCCAAATAGCCATTTTTGCAATGTTAATTAATGTCAAAGCTTGCAGGGCACGCTTGACAGGACAGAATGTATGTGGGAGGTTATTGGATGTACTTTGGGCTATAATTAAGTAGTTAGCTTTTTGTCATTCTTCCTGGTGTCAATATGTTTCTACAAACTTGGAGCAATACAGGTCCATGCAAGTGACTCATTTATAATAAGCTTCCCTAGTTAGAATGAAAGATCAGTACAGTTTGTTACACCAGGATACCGAAACTACAGTAGAAGCAGATCATTTCCCCCCCCCCCCATCTCCCCTTGTTTTTGCACATTTTGCTTTCTGCTTTGACTTCAGGTACTCCTATTAAAGCAGTATTGCACACTGTATGATCCTCCAAGTCAAATGCAGCCTGCAAGACATTTTGATAATCCATGGGGGTGAGGGGTCAGTAAAACATCTGGTTTTGTTGCCTGCCTGGGACTGCAAAAACAGGAGGAAGCCGGGGATGGGAACTGTCAGTCACCTTTACAGATAGGATATAAATGGCTGGGTGAATGCCATTCAACTTGATGGGCCACGAGTTGTGCAGGCCTGATTATAGGGATGTGTGAATCAGCAAAATACTATCTCACTGGAGGTTCCAAATTCCTTCTCAAAGCTCCTTTTGATTCGAGTCTGCATCACATTGCAGGCTCCCCAACCCGACCCCCACTTTTTGCATGAAAATCCATGCATATTTTCCCAAATGTATGCACTGATTGTGCACATATTTGAAATATATCTGTTCTTCTCCCATAATTAAAGCATATTTGTACACAGTTTTGAAATGTACTCATTTTGCAGTGTTTGCATTACTGAAATGTATGCATTCTTCTCCCAGGATGAAAGGGTATTCCTGCACATTTCTTGAAATTTACTCATTTTGCAAGGTACACATGTTTTCTTAAATGTACGCATGCTGCTAAACATGGTGTGATTTTCTTGGTCCACAACTCATATTGCAAGCTTGGGAACTTAGGAAAGAGCAGATTGGGTCAACATCCATGTTCAGTCCAGAAGGTGCAAACCCTGTAAAATCCTGATCAAAGGCAAACTGAAACAAATTTGTCACTCATCCCTACCTGGTTGAGAAGCTCTTCACACTCCACTTTAGCATCATGTATCAACTTATATTCCATTTCTGGCACCTATTGATCTATACAAGCTCATATATACAAGCACATTCCTCTGTGAGGTCCATGATTCCCAGGACTTTTCCATTTTGTCCCCTGAGACCACTGCCAAGAACAGGGGTGCACAACTTCAGGGCCCAGGGGCCAAGTCTGGCCCACCTGGGGTTGCAATCCAGCCCTCCAGAGATCCCCAGAGGGCACTTCTGCTGGCTCTACCCCCACTTCCCCTGGCTCTACCCAATTTTCCTGATCAGTGGCTAGTCTCCTGGCTTTTCTGAAGTGTTTTCCCCATTCTAAGAGCCTCTCCCAAAGCTTAGCTACTGGCGGTAAGTGTTTTAAAGTACAATATGCTGTTTTTTTGGGCCCAGCCCCTTCTGCCCATGACCCCGCCCACACTGGAATACAGCCCTGAGAGCTTCTCCAAAAGAGAATTTGGCACTCAGGCTGAAAGAGGTTCAACACCCCATGTCTAGAAGAACGGGGTGCTTGGTCTTAAATGGGCTGTCCTTCAAGGATTAACCCTGCATTGGGTCCTTATGATCCATGCCATACCCAACTCATCTGTGCTACAAGTAACCATGGTCAGGCTGACTGATTGCTTTGTGTGGGAGCGTCCAGCTTGGGAAGCTCTGCCAGAACTGTTACCCCCAGTACTGAAAACTCGCGGAGCAGTTCGAGAATATCACTGGTGCCATGGGGAACACTATTGAGAGTAACCACTGTGCCGAAAGTCTCTTGATGTCGGATAGGCTCCAGATCGTTATGATCCTGTCTGGATGTTTTACTGAAATGTGGATGAAAGCAAACTGCAAGTTGCTTAAAGAAAAACAGTGAAGGCTTATTGAATGATACAGTGAAGTTCCTGGTCTTATTCAATGAATTGCTGGCATGCTTTCATTACAACCTCCAGAGGCAGGAAGACTATCTGCTACCAAATAAGTACACATAAGTATGCAAGAAGTGCAATGGAACGTACAGCGAAGCAGAATGGTGCATGCTTGCAGCAGAAGTGATGTTAGCCCAGGACTGTCCCATACTCTACTGTTCCTGCTTCTATGAATATTAGACCCAATCCAATTCTGGGAAGGAAGCATTATTGTGCATGTATATGCGCTCATATATGCTTTAACTTCAGGATGCTTTGGTATCTCTCCATTGAAATGAATAGTGCTGCTCTTGTAGGTGGATCCAGAACCTGGGTGAGTGTTTTTTGTGGCTGCTGCTTCTACTCTTTGAAATTCGAATTGGGAGCATGTCCATATAGGTGCTATATGATGTTGAAGAAAGCCATTCAGAGATTAATCATGGTTAATTGTACGTTTGTGCTTAGATAACTAGTTTAATCTGGATATTGGGCTAAAACAAGAAATACAGATATCTTCTTAGAGAACTACTCCCTGTTGAGAACGATTAGTAGTATTGGACTACTAATTCATGATCATTAGTTTATAGAACACAATTGTATAGATTTCTCCTGCAAAAATTCCAGTACAGAGAAGCTCATTTTTATAATATAATTGTTTTAATTATAGGGAATCGTTTCTCAAATAATATGGGATTATGTTTGTTATATTTGCTGAGTTATTGATCTATGCAAATCACCTTTGAAATATACCCTCCTGAGAACAAAATGTTTATATTCCAAAGTCCTTTCTCTCTCTCCACTGCATAGTACCAATCAACTGGCATTTTAATATTTATTATTAATGGCTTCCAAAGCCTTAGTTCTCTGTTCCATTTTTATAGTGTTCACTTTTTTCTGTATATAGCTTGCAGATTTAAACAATGCTATCTGTCCTGCATTCTGAGAAGAGATGAACCTATTTTATGACCTTCTATTATGGTAGAACTTAGTACATTGAAAAGCCATCACCCATCAGACCTATGTCCACTAAATAGGGTCAATCCAGAAATGACCCTTTGAAATACATGGGATTTAGGGTTCCAGGCCACAACTCAGAGATATCTGATATGTCTTCAATTCGCAACTGCAGAATCTGCAATTGCACAGTGGTGCAGCTGGGGTGGATGTCGGAGCAAACGTCCAGGGCTTAGGGATGTATCAGAATTCCAGCTTGGGGTATCTTGACGGATTTCACTAGTTTGGCTCTGTCTTCTACTCCATTTCTTCCTGCCAACATCAACTTGATCTGTACCAAGTCAACCCAAAATGTGGATTTCATAACAGATTTGCAGTATGGAGGTGCTTAGTGATCCAACCTTGTCATCAGAGGCTGGGGATGTCAGAGGAATCTGGTTGGGGGGTGGATCTTGATGAGCTTTCATTTGATCACCCCTGGCTTTGTTCCAACTTCTGCTAGCTGGCCTGACTCAGCCTGCAGTGAATCGAACCACCTAGCAGATGTTCATAGTGTTTTTGAATTTGTGCAAATTACAGCTGCAATTTGTGGGAAATTGCATTACTTGCAGCTGTAATTTGCATGAAAAGATAAAAAGTACCCAGAATTTGGGGGGAACTCATGGCTTGGCTTGCAAATGTAAGCCAAGTTGGGTGTGTTGCAGAAGTCCAGTGAGCCCAAAAAGGGCTGGATTTCCTGGCAATGGTCATGCCTATCAGAGGCTCAAGTGGCCTGTATGTCTTGAAGCACAATTTATTAGCTTCAACTGTACACAACCTGTGGTCTACTGGATGGAGAGAACCTGGTTGTACTCTAGTGACCTGTCATTTAGATGGCCAAATCTATCAAGCTTGATCTCATTGCGGTTCTTATTTTTTCACTGTGGAACTCATTCTGCCCAAGTTCCATGCCACCTTACCCCCAACACCAGAAATTCATACATATTAGGGGTGTGCACGGACCCCCCGGATCGGATCGGGACCCGGATCGGGACCTCCAATTTTGTCCCGGACCGGTTCGGACAAAATCGGAGGCCCCCCGGACCGGATCGAGTCCGATCCCGACCCAAAAATCGTACATTTTTGGATCGGCCGCCATTTTTTTCCCTATAGACTTGCATTGCAATGCAAGTCTATAAGGAAAAAATGGCGGCGGGTGGGTAAGGGGGGGCCTAACTCCCTCCCCCCCCGGGGCCGTCCACTGTGGACGGCCCCGGCAGGTAAACCCCCTCCCCCGCGCTCCCTACCCCCCCTGGGGCCGCCCGCTTCCATCCGCTGGCGCCCGCGGGCGCCAGCGGATAGAAGCGGACGGCTCCGGGGGGGGGGGGTAAGCCCCCTTTCCCGCCACTGCTTACCTTCTCGGCCTGTCCGGCGCCGGCGGCTACTACCAGCGGGCTCCGGGGCCTACTCTCGAGTAGCACGCCGGGTGATGACATCACCCGGCGCGCCACCCTGGAGCAGGCCGCGGAGCCTGCTGGTAGTAGTAGGCGCCGGCGCCGGACGGGAGCCGCCGGGCCGGGCAGGTAAGGGCCCCCCTCCCCCCTCCCCCCTCCGCGCGCCCCCTCCTCCCCTCCACGCACCCCCTCCTTACCTTCCCGGCCCGGCGGCTCCCGTCCGGCGCCGGCGCCTACTACTTCCAGCAGGCTCTGCGGCCTGCTCTAGAGTAGCGCGCCGGGTGATGACATCACCCGGCGCGCCACCCTAGAGCAGGCCGCGGAGCCTGCTGGGAGTAGTAGGCGCCGGCGCCGGACGGGAGCCGCCGGGCCGGGCAGGTAAGGGCCCCCCTCCCCCCTCCCCCCTCCGCGCGCCCCCTCCTCCCCTCCACGCACCCCCTCCTTACCTTCCCGGCCCGGCGGCTCCCGTCCGGCGCCGGCGCCTACTACTTCCAGCAGGCTCTGCGGCCTGCTCTAGAGTAGCGCGCCGGGTGATGACATCACCCGGCGCGCCACCCTAGAGCAGGCCGCGGAGCCTGCTGGGAGTAGTAGGCGCCGGCGCCGGACGGGAGCCGCCGGGCCGGGCAGGTAAGGGCCCCCCTCCCCCCTCCCCCCTCCGCGCGCCCCCTCCTCCCCTCCACGCACCCCCTCCTTACCTTCCCGGCCCGGTGGCTTCCGTCCGGCGCCGGCGCCTACTACTACCAGCAGGCTCCGCGGCCTGCTCTAGAGTAGCGCGCTGGGTGATGACATCACCCGGCGCGCCACCCTAGAGCAGGCCGCGGAGCCTGCTAGTAGTAGTAGGCGCCGGCGCCGGACGGGAGCCACCGGGCCGAGAAGGTAAGTGCCCCCCTCCTCCCCCCCCGCTGTCCACTTTCATTGGCGGGCGCCCGCTGGCGCCCGCCAATGGAAGCGGCGGTGGGCGCCAGTGGGCGCCCGCCAATCCGCCGATCCGCCGAACCGGTTCGGAGCTTTTTCGGACCGGTTCGGATTGGATCGGCCGATCCAGCTGCGGGATCGGAAATCGGATAATTTATCCGATTTCCCACTGGACCGGACTCGGATCGTGGATCGGGTCCGATCCAGTGCACATCCCTAATACATATTTCTCTGCATTTAAAATGCATGCCTTTTTGTATGCATGCACCCACTGACGAAAGCATGTTTGGGTGCACTTTAGAAATGTAAATATTTTGTTTGCACATTTTTCAGATGTGTGCATCTTGTCCAACACATTTTAAAATCATTATCTTGCAGAATGCATCACAAGCTTGGAAATGTACAGAGTTCACATTTGGTTCCAGGACATAGGAACTGAATAGTTTTGCTTAAAAATGTGAACCCAACAAATTTCTCACCCATCCCTAGTTTAGACTATTAAACTGTATTGCATGTAGTGCTGCCTTTAAAAACTGTACAAAAATTGCAGTTGATCCAAAATAGGGCGACAAGATCACTAACATGCACTGGCATGTCAGTTATTTGACTCCAGAGCTTTGTCAGCTGCATTGGCACCCAGTCCATTTCTAGCTCCCAATTCATTCATTCAGTCAGTCAGTCAGTCATTATTATTAAATTTATATCCCACCTTTCTTTCTGCTGAGGAACCTGAGGCAGCATACATAATCCTCCTCCTCTCCATTTTTATTCTCACAACAACAACAACCCCGTGAAATAGGCTGCCTCTACAAGAGAGGTTTAAAGCTCTTTCAAGGTGCTTAAATTTTTTTACCTCTACAAGAACAGGGCGCAAATCGGGCGTAGAGGCGCGTTTTCTCTCTGATTATGCACATTATCGAATGCGCGTTAAATAGCGAGTTTTATTTTGCTCCGGCCGTTAAAGCGCATTTTGACTATGTGAACAAGCGCTTATGTGCATTAACTACTTGAAAAGTGCATTTTGGTCATCCGTTAATGCTCTTCATCGCCTCTCGCCGCCTCTTGTGTAAATGCGCTTCTGCGATTATGCGCATAATCGCCTAACTGGGCGCAAAAGCGAATCCTTGTAGAGGGGACCATAGATTGGGCTGAGAGTCTGTGACCAGCCCAAAGTCATTCAGTGAGTGGGGACTAGAACCCGGATCTCCCAATTCCTAGTAAAACACTCTAGCTGTTATGCCACACAGGTTCTCTTGTGTGTTGGTCTTGACTTTAAATAATAATAATAATAACAATATATTTATTTATAACCCGCCTCTCCCTCCGGATCGAGGCGGGGAACAACAATAAATATAAACACAAGAACCACAAAATAGATACAATATTAAAACAAATAAAAAATTATACATCATTAAAAACGTCTTAAAATTCAACTGGGTAGGCCTGCTGGAAGAGATCAGTCTTTACAGCTCTCTTAAATTCATGAAGACTGCTAATTTGTCGAACCTCCTCCGGCAGGCCATTCCACAGTCTGGGAGTGGCTCAACCTGGTGCACTCCAGACGATACTCAACCTGGTGCACTCCAGATGTTTTAGACTACAACATCCAGCATTCCTGATTATTTCTGGCTGGGGCTGCTGAGAGTTGGTCCAAAACATCTGGAAGGTATTAGGTTGGGAAGACTACCTTAAAGCCTTTAACACTTTGAGGCCAGGTTACCTGAAAGATCACCGCCTCCTGTATATATCTACCTGGACACCTTACAATCCTTCTTGGAGGCCCCACTCCAAGTGTGAATGGCTGCTAGGGAGATTGACTTCTTGGTGATGGAATCCTGGGTATGGAATAGCCTCCCCAGAGTTGATATCTTGGTATCTTCTTTAGAGTCTTTTCAGTGCCTGTTGAAGACTTTTTCTCCCAAGTTTCTTAATATTTTAAATAATTCATTAGTTATATATGTTTTAATCAGTTTTATTTATTTGAGGCTGTTTTGTATTTCATGTTGTTCCCCGCTTCGATCCAGAGGAAGAGGCAGGTAAGAAATAAATTTATTATTAGCATTATTATTATTATCTGTTGTCTTTTAAAAACTGACTTTTTAGCCCACTGTTTGTGTATTGTGTATTTTTTGTTCTGTCATGAATTTGGTTTTAGGTCTCTATCTTATGGAAATGTTTATGCTGTATTGTTTTTATGATGATTTTTAAATATTGCACTGTATCATTATCTTTGTGAGCTACACAGAGAACAATGTTATTAAGTAGCTGATACAAATACCCTAAATAAATTAAATAAAAGTGAAGGTGGACCTTCAAACAGTCTGGTCTCTAACAATTAATTCAGTGCTTTTTGGATAATAACCAGCTATTGAATGAATGAATGAAATTTATCTGTCTGTGGTGCAAAAGCCATTACAAAATACAATACTATATAAAATATAGTAATGAAGAAGACAAAATACCAATAACATTGACCCAAATAGTGATTACAAATAGTCTATAACAGATCATCTTTAAAACCACTGCAGACAACTTTAAAAAAAAATTATGACAAATTTTCTGTGTCGCTACTGCAAAGGACCTGGTTTGTGATGGAATTGCTAGTACCTGCCAATAAGTGAACACATATAATGCCAGACGGAGGCCATCCAGATATTATTTTTGAAAGGTCCCCCAGAAAGTGAGCTCTGAGTTCTTTATACAAGGGACAATGTAACAAGTAATGCACTGCATCTTCCATTTCCCCACTGCCACAGATTCATAGCTGCTGTGCAACAGGGATCTCTTTATGCTTTCCTTCCAAATATGATGAGGGATTTCCTGGTGATATACATCCTTAATAGTATCTTGTTGCAATGGCATTTAAATCTTTAAACCCTGAAGATCCAAACTAGAAACATCCTCTACCCATGTATCTTGGAGGAAAATTACAGGAAACTGTTGTTAAAAAACAAAACAAAACCACTAACAAACCTCTTGTCTGCCAACTTACTATCTCATCCAGAGATGTTCCAAGATAATTTTTCAGGTCTAAAAAATGTTTTTCCCTCTCCATTGCTTCTTTGTCAGCCATTTTGGAGATCAGAAGGAGGCTGAAAATTCTGTCTTATGTATCTAGATGGGAAAAGGTTAACAATGCCATCACCTAGGTGGGAATTGGCACCATTATAAACAAAGCCTTTTGCTGTGGTGGATACAACCTTCTCCTGTCCCAAAGAAGAGAACAACATTTGTTATAAATAAAAAAAAATGCTGTATTATCTTGTCCTGAGCTTGAGTGTGCATCAACTTAAACTGTACTAACACAGGAGTTTCATCAAGGTGCTATACAGTATTTTTTTTCCAGAGCAACAAACCAATCCAGGAGGTGAGCCTCACAGAGAGATTTGGAATTTACTTCCTTACTTCCTCTATTAAATCAACAATATTTCCTCAGTACTCAAATTAACTATTATCTCCCCCTGTTCAGGAGTTAGCATAATCTGAAAATGCTTCACCAGATCGATTTTTTTCACTGTTAAATAATCATTCGATTCACCTCTAATCTACATATACAAAGGGCCATATGCTCCCTCCCAGATGGCAAGGCATCTCAGCCTCCCACCCACCCAACAATTCGAATTGTGCCCCCAAATGAAATGGCAGTCAGTAGAGATTGAAAGATATACTCCAAAAGAGTAATATGCTCCAAGAAACAGGGCCTAGACAACTCTTAGTCTGTTGCATTTTTCACCAGTTGAACTAGCACACATTTAAGTACAAAATGACACATAATGATAAGCCAGAATTTTAAAGAAGAATTCTAAAACACTCTGAACAATTCTGGCTTATCATGAATAAAGTAACATTCTGCATATGGGAGCAGCTAAACAAATCTTGGACCTTCCATTGATAGTTTGTTTACTATGAACTCTAGTTTATTTCTTCTATGACAGCTAGAGTCACAAGGCATAGGTTTTTTACTTACCTCATGATTCTGGCTTGTCAGGGGAGATACAAACCATAGCTTCCAGTTTGCATGTCGTGGTAAGCAAACCACAAACAGGAGGTCTGTGGTTTCTTTAGGTTCTCTCATTTGCAGTAGGAGCAATAATGCAACATGTTGGGACACACTGCCTTGATCATGGTATTATTACATGTGATACAGGCCATTAAAACCTGGTGTAGATGCATAGACGTGTGCAGCACATTCCATTAGAGTGTGCACCCAGGGATTTTTTTTTTAAAAAAAGATGAACATTTATTGAACACTCAGTCATAAAGGATATTATTTTTATCCATGTATTTATTAAGCACTGTAGACTCTGCGCTTGGCTTGCCTGACCATGTTGCAGGTGTGTGGGGAGGAATGAGATGCTCCTCAAACCATTGAATTGATGGAGCTTGATGGTGACACTGGCTTTTTCATTCCCGCTGCTGGGAGCAATGATGCTCTCTCGGAGGCAGTGGTTCTTTGGCAAGGCGCAGGAGCAGCCGGAGGGCCATTCCCGCTGTGTCTGGATCCCCCTCTAGATCCCTACTCAATGGTCTCCTCAATTCGGCATTAATACTTGAGACATTAGGGTGTGCTGGGCACACCTGGCACACCCCTTGTGCACACCTATGTGTAGACATGCAGAAGAATGTGGTGGCAGATGAGAATGAATGGAATCTACCACCACTTTGGAATGGAGGTGCGGGATAACATTTTTCACTACTCCCTGCAAATAGAAACCCAGCACTGCAGACTAAAGGACTGAAACCATTCTCCCTGAAGAGCTAGTTTTCCATTTGCTGGGATTTTTTTAAAATGTGGGTGAATATTGAACATTGCTATCCCTCATGTATCTGGGATGATGAAGTCCACTCCATCATCTCTTTCCCTCTTCCTTCTGCTATGACACACAGGTGTCATTAATTTCAATGAGCTTAAGCACATCTAACTTTCTGATGCCCAATATATTTAACTTACGAGAGAGAGATTAGCAGCATTTGCTTTTTATAGTGCCATTCAAATAATCTATGGACAACAAGTTTAGTAATAAATTGCCACAGTGACCTAATTGGATACTTTAAATAGGGAATCAGCTCATGGTATTTACTTGATACTTTTTGTTTAGTTTGGATAGCTAATCAATGAGTTGCAATTATTTTCTAATTTGAGATAGGAGAAGCTAGAAAGCCAGAGCACTTCAATTGCTGTCATCTGCAAAGCAGGCATCCTATGGTGCCTGTGCCAGCCAATCAAAATGATAATAGTTTGTGATATGGTTTGAGTCATGAAACGTGATACACTTCTCATGGTTCTCATCAGTCTCCCTGCCCCTCCTGTATTATTATTATTATTATTATTATTATTATTATTATTTTCTTAAGATGTTTTAATATATTTTTAAACTGGGATACTGCCTCCAGCACCATCTTTATTTAGGTTCAAAAGAGCATGTTTTGCAACCCAGCCCCCCCCCCCCGCCATCTGCAGCCCTTTGGGGAGCGGGGAGGGATGATCATGGAATTTTCCACTTCTGGGATCGTCCCTCAGGGGCCACATGGCAGCAAGTTGTCCCAGAAGTAAAGAGGGATGTTCCGGGGTTGCCATTTTTTACAAGGAGACATTTGCACAATTGTGCAATTGTGCAGGCACGATCCTGCACAAAGGAACTGTTTTTTTTAAAAAAAATACAATGAACTTGGCACTGGAAGACACCAAGCGCCATCCCAAAGATGGTGAAAATGCTCTCCCCCTCACCCCCGATACCCACTGACTCCCCCCGCACAGCTCCATGCCTATTTCCTGAGCCCCACTACTCATGGGGAAGAGGGAGGACCCTGGGAGGGAGAGCCACACCACCCATGGAGCTCGGGATGGTCTCGAGACGGCAAGAAAAACCAGAAAAAAGTAGTCCCAGCTATCCTGGGAGAACTGAGTGCTCATCCCCGGTTCACCCCAGGATCAGCAGTGCATCATTTGGACACACAGGGACAACCTCATAACCACCCCGGGATAAATGGCAGGTGTAGACAAGCCCTTAGTCTCACCATTTCCCTTCTGAGAAATGTTTGGGGGTAGAGCAGCTGCAAAGCGATGAGATATACACATCTCCTAAATCTAGCTGGTCTATCCAGAGCAGTATTTACAGGTTTTTGTTTTGTTTTGTTTTTTTCAATCTTATGAAGGTGTGTCCTGCTAAATAGTTAATGTGCCCTCTGGATTGATTCTGAAGATGTCTGCATAATCCTTACAAAAGCCACTGAAAAAGATTGTAGTGTCAAGATATGATTGGCAATCAATTCATATGCTTTTGTATTGTACATGTTGGTTTGTTTACAATAGCTAGTTTTCTTTATCCTTCACCATGCATAGTTGAGACTTTTAGGTAGTTTTATCACAATGTTTGATTATTTGGTATTGTTTTAGTTCTGTTCTGATTTTTTAAAATATCTTATTGGATTGATCTGTATATGCATTCCTTCACACACCCAGCAACATATGTAGGTTTTGTTCTGACCTTTTTATATTGAAAATCTGAGTTTCAGTAGTCAAGGAGCTTGTATACCCCTGGGGAGAGTAAATAGGGCTGCCAAGTGTTGAGATTATTTCAACCTCATTTACAAGTTAAAGGAAGAGGGCAGTGTGGCAGTTAGTTCATGGGAATGGGCACAGCTAGCCTTGGGATCTCTATAACCTACAGTATGTCAGGGAATTGTTTCAGCACTGAAGGGCCTGGTTAGTTTATAGCTAAGATTTAATTAGAAGTAGTCTGGAAGTATTTGGATCGATTCAGCCTGTGGAATATCAGAATCTGTGTGAATCTGACAGTATTCTCAGAGCAGAGCAGGCAGGAGTCGCTTGGCCTTGAGAGTCTGGGAGCTCTCTGTGAAAACTGACGGAGCTGGGGAGGAGTTTGCAGAAGACTCACTCAGACTGAAGTGTCATCCAGGAGGCCTGAGCAGTGATGCCGTGTTTGGACAGGGACTTTGCTGAAAGGCCAGAAACCTCTATCTGTCAAGTGGTGCAGAGGAGGAATCTAACAGTTGTCCTTCCCTTTTTAAACTGATGCAAAGGTGAGGAGCCGTTGCTAGGAATTTATCTGAAACCTTTTGAATGTTCTGGAATTTCTTGGAGCCTATAGGTACTGACCACCAGCTATAGGAGTTCTGAAGTGTGTAACCATTAAGATTTTGCCATGTGCTTTCCTGCAATAAAGAAATCTCATTAATTTGGGTGTCCCATGTCAGTTTGCCAAAATGTGTGCTAGCCTGAGGGACTGGGAAACCTGATACAGTGTGGTTCCCTGCTCCTCCCCTTCCTTCTCTCTCCCCCGCCCTCTCTGACCTTCTCCATTACTGGGAACACATATTTATTTATTTATTTATTTCACTTATATACCACCCCACAGCCGAAGCTCTCTGGGCGGTTTACAAAAATTAAAAAGACTGAGCATTAAAAAGACAATATACCAAATTTAAAACCATAAATATAAAACAGCTGTCATTAAAACACTTTAAAATATTTTAACTGTTAAGCCTGGCCACAATGTCAATCAAAACCTCAACTTGAGCTGTGTTTGCTGTCTCTCCTGCCGGTATTATAGAACACAAAGGAATGGATTGAACAAACTCCATTTCAAACTCTTTGCTATACTTCCATTTTTATGCAAGAATATTTCGAGTAAACAGTTTTAACTTTTGTTCATTAAAGAAGGCTGTAGTCTTCATCTTTTTAACCTTGTCTCCATGTGGGACTGGTGAATGCTCATTTTGTTCTGCTATTTGTTTATTTTTCTCTGCTAACTTCCTTTTTAACAAGAGGCAGCAACCAAATAGGGATGCCATGAGTACCAGGCTGGGTGTCGTGACTCTGTAAGTTCTAATGTACGGTGAGGACAATAAAGAGACCCCTTTGAGGGAAAATACAATCCTTTATTATACAAAAGACGATCCTCCTCTCTCCTCCAGCAAGTAAGAGGAAACAAACTTAGCAAATATCCTTTTGTCCAGAGGCATGTTTAGATAAGCAAGCTATTCAGTTGAGTTAACTGAGAGAGAAAGAGAGCAGAGTCACATAATTAAGATGAATTAGCCTGTAGGGCTTTGTTCGCTAGCCTCTCTGAGCGGCGGGCGGTTTTAAGTTTGAAATCCTTTCTCTTTAACTTTCTGTGAGCAACATCATCTTGGAGTCTCTTTGTCTCAGAAGAGAAAGTATTCTCTCCTTGGTTAGGAGCGTCTCCTTGGGAATTATCTCCCACGTCCGCTGTGGGAAAGTGTTCTCCTTCTGGCACCAACTCCCCCGCCTGTTGCATTCCTTCTTCAGGATCAGAATCGCTGTCTGAGATTTCATCCCCTTGAAGCAGGGAGTTGGACATAGACACAACACTGGGTCCAGAAATCTGGCAGACACCCCCCCACGAGTCTGGGCCCCTGGACCCTATCAGGCATCCTCAACATGAGTGTGGACCCCGGCCCAACTGCTTGCAAGTCCCTGGTGAGGACTTGGCAGCTACCTACCCACACACCAAGATCACGCCTTTCTCCTGCCTGCATCAATGGTAGCCACCATTGATGCAGTGGGAGAAATTGCACAATTTTGGGAGCCTCCATACAGGATAAAGGGGGCATCAATGGGGTCTTTAAGGCTGCCATTGGCACAGAGGGAGGGAAATGCACAATTTACGGAGGCTTCCAAAATGGTGCCATCCCCCCCCCCCATGGCATCAAGGGTGGCTGCAGGAAGGGGAAGTGCACAATTTCGGTGCACAAGCAGGCAGCTGTTGAGTGATCGCTGGGCCAAGCCGAGCCTCAGGCTTATGCAGCCCAGCAAGCAGGGATGGGCTGCGGCGGGACAAGCCCCCACCGAAGTGAGTGCAGGCCACCCCTATTCCCTTCACCAAGCTCAAGCTTTGAGAGGACCTCTGTGCCCTGGGGCATAGCTAAGTGATTTCTGACTCTGGACTGAGACAGCAATCCTATGCTCCCCAGTGCCATGCCTTACTTGGATTCTTTGTCAGATGGAGAGGAAAGGCAGGTTGAAGATCCGGGTGAGGGGTCTGGCATAGAAACCGCTCCAGAGCCCTCATTGACAGATAATGATTGATGCCTGCTGCGGCACCTCTGTCAGACTCAGAAGACCAAGTTCTGCTGACTCCTGCAGAGCAAAGAAGGCTTAACCTAAAAGAGCAACGGAGACGAGTGTCAGCCTGTTTAAGACAAAACGCCTTCCAGAAGACTGGGGACTAATTACAAGCAGCTGCTCCAGGACGCTGGAGTTAAAAGCAGCTGGAATTTACAGGCCAGTGCTGAAGTTGCAATTTTGGATTGACACACTGCCCCTCCTCAACCTGTTCCTAGACCCTGAGCTTTGCCATCACCTGCACATCTTGACTTCCTTGGATTTTGGACCCTGGACTGGAAAAGGATGCTTCTCTGCCTCAGCGAACTTGTTTCATGGAACCAGTAAACTCCCAAGCCTACATACAGCTTTGTTTTGCTTCACGTCATCCTTCCCTGGCCTTGATGGGTTTATTGCTGGGTTTATCTGCATGGGATTTATGGTCATCCTTGTAATTCAGCCTTGGTCAGCCGGCAAAGCCTGAAATCCACCTCCAGCTTTATCACTGCCTGTACCTTTAAGAGCTGCAAAGGACAGAGAATGCGCCAGGTATAGTCTTTCTAAGCACAGTTCTGCAGTGACAGAATTCTTTTGGCTCTCCTCACCTGATGTGCAGAGCTTAGAGAACTGGGGTTATAACATCTGTGAATCGGTTGTATCCTACAACTGACAGTAGAGGTACACTGGGGTAAGGGAGCGTGGGCTGTGGACTCTAGGGAGATAGGAATTACATGCAAGAGAGCTAGTGTGGTGTACTGGGCTATGAAGATGCACACAGAGTGTCCTTGAACTGGTAAATTATGGAGGCTATAAGGGGATAAAATTAAGGTTTATGCAGCTTTGACCTCGTTGGAGGAAGGGCAAGATAAAAATGTAACCAATACAAGATTTAAGAAAATATGTGACCAAGTAGTTCAAAGGGAGAAAGGCTTTATGGCTGTGTCTGTGAGGTGAAACAGGGTAACTGTATAACCACTTCATTTCTGCTATTGTTGGCCCATTTCCAGGAGCTCATTGGGAACTCCTGTTTGACACTTAAACTGACCTAGTAGTGAGCTGAAGGATGTGGCGAAAAGCTAGTTTAATGGAACCCGATAGCAGGCCTTCAGGAATGAAATGGAGGCATCCAGTGATACCGAGGATGTATGAAGCTTATAGTGGTCCTTATGAAAATAGATGGGTGTCATCTAGATACTGAAAGGAATGTTTTGAACTAAATTGCTTGTTTGTATATGCTATTTAGGGACTGAATGGAAGGATTTGTCTTGGGAGTTATATACATGCTGAGTGGTGTTCATTTTAAGGAGTGTTTGTCTCCACCGTAACTGAGGAATCGTCTAACTCAGCATTAAAATGTAGACTGTAAAGCTATATAATAATCCCTACATCCAAACAGATAATGATATTGAACTGACCAGCTTCAGTGTGAGTGAAAATAAAAGCCCAACTCAGATATAATTCTAAACTGGGTAGAGAGGGGCCAAATCGGTTGCTACTCCTAAAGGAAAGCTGTTCCAGGATTGGTGGTGGGATCTGAATGGGTGAGAATTTCATTTCATTTCTGTTTTTACCAATGTAAACCCTGTGTTGCCACAGGTGCTAGTAGTCTGAGAATGATGTCATCATTGATGTTTGGTGTCAATAACTTGAATTTAGATGTTGAGTAGGTGGTGAGCATATAACTCTCCATTTCCTTTTCGACAAACACATGGGCTGCATTCAGACAACACCATAGTCAATGGTGGGGTAATAATCAACTTTACAGTTGTTCATCTAGGGGGTACTCCTCACACAACATGGTAATAAATAATCAACCATGGTGTGGATTAGGATCAGCACTGAGTTGACTATGGCAGCATTCGGATGACATGATAGTCAATACAACTGATGATTGTCCCCCCCCCCCAGTTGATTATTGTGTTGTCTGAATGCAGCCATAGTGTCAGATCAGGTGCTGTTTGGCACATTCTTTTTTCAAAGATCATTGAGTGTTTCTTTTAAGTTTCAGATCAGGCACTGTTTGGTGGAGAGCAAATAAACCAGTACGAAACCCTGGAGCAATAGAAGACTGTTTAGCTCAGGGGAAAAGAAACATACTGTTTGGCTATTAAAAGCTTCGAGCTTTGAACTTTTTCACACTTCCCAAAATTTCTGCATCTTCACTGCTCAAGCTTCAGTTTTTAAAAAATCAGCACAATCAGTCTGGTAGATGTCTGATAATAAGCATTACACTAACATATTCTTATAACATATTCTTATAGACTGTGGAATGGCCTGCCGGAGGAGATTCGACAAATTAGCAGTCTTCTAGAATTTAAGAGAGACGTGAAGACTGCTCTCTTCCGGCAGGTCTACTCAGTTGAATTTTAAGATGTTTTAAATAATGTATTTGTTTTTAGCTGTTTTAATGGTTTATCTATTTTATTATTTTTATATTTATATTTATTGTTGTTCCCCGCCTCGATCTGGATGGAGAGGTGGGTTATAAATAAATAAATAAATAATAAAATTTGCAAAGTTCCCCACATTTGGGACACAAAGTACTTGACAGGTTGTTGTTTTTATTGACTGTGGGAAAAAACTGAGCCTGACAGATTCATCCATCCAGGCAGGGCTCTTGCATGCTTAGCTCTTAAAAGTCTGGTTTCAATTAGTGTTGGGCCAAAAATGTTGACCATTCCATTTCCAGCATTTCATGGGGAATGGGGAAAAAATTAAAACTGGTGCGAAAGAAGCTGGGAGAGGTGAGAATTTTGTAGAATTTTCTCCTTGGGGAGGGGACAGGGTTTCCACATACCTTTTTAAATGTTGCCAGCTGTTGAGAGGGTTTCTTTCTTTCTGTATATATTTTTTTTGAAAAAATACCCATCATTTTCAGGAGCTCAGGAGTTCTTCCTGAGTGCTTATTGGACAGGGTGAGGTCACATGGTCTCCAACAGGCATTCACTAAGAACTGCTGGGTTCCTCCAAATGCCAAGGGAAGGGGGTGTTTTGTTGTTGTTTTTTGAAAAACCAAAAACCAAAAAAAGACCCCTCAGCAACTGGCTACACCTGAAGTAGGTATATGGAAACCCTGGCCCTCCCTGAGGAGACAATTCCCTGACTTCCCCCCTCCCTGTGAAAGAGGCAGAAAAAGCCTCTTTCACAAGGAGAGAGAACATTCCCAAAAATAGGGGGCAAGATTTAGCCCAGCACTAGTTTGAATATCAAAGTATTCAACTGTCTTAGCGTTTAATTAGGGTTGCCACCTTTTTTTCTGATAGCTGTATGACTGGAAAGTACCTCATGGACCCCTCCGTGCTGGGAATAGCTGTCCTTATTGAATTTGGGTAGTGCAGCAGATAATTTAGCTTCAGTTCATTTTTGATTAAAAACAAACCCCAAATAAAGTTACCAAAATTTACAAAGTTCTTCATAATCCAAGAGAGAAAGAACTCAAAAGTTAAGAAATTTAAAGTTCTTCTTGTCCCAAATATGGAGAACTTTGAAAACATTTCCAAATGCTTATCAAAACAAAGTGAAGTGAAATTCTCATCCATCCCTAGATTCCTGGCTCATTATTACTATTACTTTTTAATATAGTGTCATTGATGTACACAAAGCTTTCCACAGGGCAGCATAAAACAAGTAAGACAGGTCTCTGCACACAAAGTATACAATGTAAAGTATGACTTTTGGAATAGGCTGACCATCTGAAAAGGAGGACAGGGCTCATATAACTTTAACAGTTGTAGAGAAAAGGGAATTTCAATCAGTGTCATTTGTATGCAATTAGTTCCTGGTGATATTCCCTCTTCATCACAACAGTTAAAGTTGCAGAGCCCTGCCTTCTTTTGTATATGGTCACTCTAGTATAGTGCCTGCACCTTTAACAGTTGTGATGAAGAGGGAATTTCACCAGGAACTAATTGCATACAAATGACACCTGCTGAAATTCCCTTTTCTCTACAACTGTTAAAGTTATATGAGCCCTGTTCTCCTTTTCAGATGGTCAGCCTATTTTGGAAGAGAACTAAAGGAGGAGAGACACAATGAAGAGTGATGATTAAATGCATTCACACATTCTTAGATTGTGGCACCTGCAGATGTAGCTTATCTACAGTGGAGATTCTCAAAATCCTCCATCGTATTTGTGGCCAGAGAAATTGAGGGAGTGGGGGAGACCATTTCAGGGAATGTCTCCATGGGAAGGAGGACTACTCCTACAGTTTCTTAGGGTTAGATCTCACCATTAGCAATGGCATTAACACAGCTTGTGTTTTCTTTCCTAAGTCTGTGTTGGCAAGCTGCACTATTTTGCATCCTCCATTTTGCCCCAGACCTATTGTCATTCCAGGGAATTGTGGGAGAGAAAAGTGACCCCCATCCCCCCACAAAAAGTTGGTGGGGTGAATATTTGGCAAAAAATCCACAAAGTGGTCATTCCCCCCCACCCCCCGAGCAGTGTGAAAAAAGACAATCCCAGAAATTTTCTCAGGAAAAAAAATATTCTGAACAATTTCAGCTCAGCTCTAAGTCACAGGTCACCATTTCAATGAGGAAAATAAACAGGTTCCTTGGGCTTCAATCCTATACATGCTTGGGAGGAAGTCCCATTGAATTTAATGAAACTTACTTCTGAGCAGACATGTATGGGAGTCCATTGAACACACTTCCGAGCAAACTGGGAATTCTGTAACTCATGCTGGTTATATGCTGTTTCTCAAGATTTTGTATCTGGTCAATCTGAGGGCAGGGCTCCTTCAGCTTTAACTGCTGTGATGAAGAGGGAATTTTACCAGGTGCTGCATGCATGCAAATGACACCTGCTGAAATCCCCTTTTCTATACAACTGTTAAAGATACAGTAGCTCTGTCCTCTGTTCCAGATGCTCACTCTACCTGAAACAGATGATAAAACAGCTTGAAAAGCAGCACGTGACCAGCAGAAATCACAGAATTCACAGTTTGCTTGGAAGTGTGTTCAACTCTCTTTCATCATCACTAGATCTTGTAAAGACTTCATAAAGCTAACATTAACAATTCTTCTTGATATGTAATAACATAATTGCCACATTTTGACCATACACTGTGATTTCCATATTTTGACCATATACTGTGACTCTGATCTTATTATAGTGTATAGACTATTTAAACAATACGTTTTGAGGCTTGTGTTAAGGCCACTAGCAGAATTGGAGAAAATAAGCTTAATTGCTAAACATGTGTGTGTTTGCATTATCAGTCCTAATGTTTCTTTTTCCCCCCTAAAGGCCAATACATTAATAAGCTTACTCACTCGTAAACCACAGTGTAAAGAAAGCTTGTGAACTTTGGTGCTTCAAGCTCAGTGATTTTATTTAGCTAAAAGGAAGGAAAGGGTGAGAGATTAAATTTTCCCTTTTGAAATTGGATGATATTTTATCTGCTAGATAAAATTCCAAGATAGCAAGAATGTCTGAATGTTTCTTTAGAGATTTGGCTTGAAATATTATACATCCGTCCTTTCAATTGAAGTGATTTAATAGCCAAATCAAACATTCCCAGCACCAATCTGGTGTTGCAGTTCAATAATTCTTTTATATGGAAAATGTAATGTCTTCCCACTCTAATCCACCGTTGTACTCAAAGCAGTTTCCAGATGATTTATGCATACATCAGTGTATAGAATGTGTCCTTTCCAAGTTAATTCTTGCTGAGTTAAAACCAAAAATATCACTTTTTTTTTTTTGGAACGTGTTGAGTTGTTCAGTGGAAATTACAGTTCACTGTATTCCTCCTCACACCACTTGTGAAACCACTGTTGTACTCATTGGGAACAATGAACCCAAATTTCATCTGAAAAGCAATATATCACTACAGTTAATAAATCATTAATTAACAGTTACGTATGGCGCATAGAGTTTTCTGTTTATAGGTGGGATAAAATTGAATGACTAACTAACCATTTGTTAGTTGGCCAACAGTTCTTACTGGGGTTATTCAGGATGCAAGTAGACAGCTACTTGTTTTAATTTTTCCACATTGATAAAACTCAGCCTTCATACATACAGATAACTAGAACATCAGAGAAAGAATTATGTCCAGCCTGTGACCAAATATGGGGATAGGTGGGTATACTTTACCTCAGAGTTAGGCAACCTTTTGGTCCATGGGCAATTAGAGAAACTGTCCTAGGTACCACCACAAAATGGCTGCCATGGGAGGCATGCCAAAGGTAGGGGTTAGCAAATGCAGGGAGGGCTCGCCTTGTGAGTGCCCATTCTGCAGCTGTCCACCGCCTGCCCCATGAGTCTCTGCCGATTCCTCAGCGCCCTTTATCCCTTCCCCCCAGCTGTATTAATGGCAGAAGCCATTAATGCAACAGAGGGAAATGCATTCTTTCCGGAGGCTCCAGAAAGCACACTGTCCTGCCTCCCACTGCTCCAATCTGAGTCATAAAGGCCCTCTTAATGAGAGGTGGCCTTGTGTTGAGAGGGCTTTTAAGGCCCTGATTGGAACAGGGCTGGTAAGCATGCTTTTGGGAGCAACCGGACAGTGTGCAATTCCCCTGGGCACATCAATGGCGGCTAGCATCAGCATGCCCCAGGGAATTGTGCACTTTCCAGAGGCTGGAAAGTGCATTTTCTAAAGCAGACTCACAGCCGAGCACTTGTGGGGGCTCAGAAGCACTCAGGCATGGGTCTGCCCTCACACTGGTTGGGTCTGTGAGGACTGGTCATGAGGGGGGACTTACTGTCCTTGCGGACCCAAGCAGACATTGGTGGCATCCCTAGTCAATGGTCATGTAATCTGTCCAAAAGACTGAGCACAACACTGAGGTGGGGACTCAGCCCCAACTCATGAAACAACTCACTTGAATGTAGTTTTCAGCACCAACAGAAATCCGTTTCAGAGCAAACCCAATTGCTAGTAAGAACATGTATTTTAAAATTATTTTTTTTAAAAAAATTAAGGAGTAGGGAAAAGTGTGCAAATTTCATTGTAGAAAAATATTTAAAAACTTTTTTAAAAATCCAGCAAAAATGTGCATTTCCCCCCTAGGATAAAGCATGAAAATGCACATTTAGGAGGAATTTGTACATGGGGGGGGGGGATTATGCATTTGTACAAATGCAGATTTGTCCAAATACACATTTGCTCCAATTCAGAAACTGGGGGGGGGGGAATTCTGTCAATTGGCAGATGATGGAAGTGCCTGACAATCTGCAAAACAAAGACAGAATGGATTTTGCACAATCCATGCATCCCTAAGTGAAGGCATGTACACAGATTGCTTACTCAGTAAGATCTCTGCTATCGTAAAACCTTGCTTGGCATCAAAGCAAAGTCCTATTGTTTCCTTTCCAGAAACCAGGTTATAAATGTCATCTTGGTACAGGAATCACATGGGTACTAACTTTTGCTTGGTGGACCAATGGTAGGGTGACCATATTTTGGAAACCAAAAAGGAGGCCAACATGGTTGGCCCCCAAGGGAGCATCCCCACAAACATGTCTGCCCCCAGGGGGCATGTCCAGCACCCGGGGAGGGGGGCACCAGAACATAGCCTTGGTCACATGTCTGATTTTACAGCACACAATTAAGACAAATCTGTTCTACAGAACATCTTAATGTTAAAATCACTGAAATAACAAGTTAGACATCCAATGTGTCTGAAATTAACTTCACTCACTCCTACTTTTGTACTCTGTGTGATACATTCTCCCCTTCCCTCAAATATATATTTCTGATTGTGTCCTCACTGCACTGCAAGCTGCTGCTTAACAGGATTTGCTGCTGGCTGGCAAGCTGGCTGGCTGGCTTTTTTTTAAAAAAATAGTTTTAAAGTTAAATTTTGTTTTGAAACGTGCTAAAATTCAACAGATAAACAGATCTGCTTGAAACTTAGCATGGCTAAAGCCCTACTTAAGATCTATCATGATGCCAAGTTTCATCTCCTTATCTTTAAAAATGATGTTTTTTTAAAAATAATAATTTTAAAACTTCAACATTTTAAAAGAATTTTAAAAATCAATGGATGAATGGATCTGTTTCAGATTTGGCATGGCTAAAGGCCTATGTAGGATCTATCAAAGTGCCAGATTTTGTTTCTTTATCTTTAAAAATGATTTTTTTAAAAAAATAATTTTAAAACCTCAAAATATAAAAAAAAATCCTGAAAATCAGCGAATGAACAGATCTGCTTCAAATTTGGCAAGGCTAAAGCCCTACTGAAGGGCTATCATGTTGCCAAGTTTCATCTCTTTATCTTTAAAAATGATGAAACTGTAAGCATTTTAGTTAATTCACATTGACTATAAAGTAGAGCTGTCCATTGGTTGGGGGGAGGCTGGGGAAAATCCAGATTTTTCATCAGATTTCATAATTCCCCCCTTCCCAGATTTGTTACCAAAAATCCTGACATGTCCTGGGTTTTCCTGACATATGGTCACCTTAGAATGGAGCAATGGAAACTGTGGTGTCTCATGGAAAGATAAACCATGAATGTTTCTGTTGGAATGTTATGTAGTAATGGCATGGTCAAAGATGCATTAATATTCCATTAAACTTGAAAAACAACGTGAGGAAGGAGAGTTCCCTGTTGCGCTGTATCTGCTGCACATCCTTGTAAGTAAATTCAATGCATCCTATTTGGCCTTGCAACAGTTTTGGATTATGAATATGAATAACAGCTCTGTGATTAACAGGAGCTCCTGAGAAATCGTCCATATTTTAATAGCCTATGGAAGGCTCCACTGAGGCACTGTCCATATGAATATGGTGGTGGTGCTATTAGCACAGGAGTTTGGAGCAGAGATCCAGGGCCTCACTCAGCAGAAGAGCAACAGGGCCTCCAAATGCAGTGGGGCTGGCTTACCCCCATTTTGCAGTTAGTGAAGCCATACACATTAATGGTCCCCATAAGTCCATTAAGCTCAGAGTCTAAAATCATCTAACTTCACTACTGGCCACAGATGCCACGTAGGGGTGGTTGATCCTATCTCATTCTATGTCACATTTCTGATTGCATTCCTAGAGTTGTGCTCTGTTTTCCATTATCCAAACACATTTTACTTGTATTGTGTGTGTGTGTTTTTTTTTTTAAAAAAACTCTCAAAATACATAGTTAATCATGTTTTTGTGTGCACATCTCTATAACGGGCCTGTTCAGAAGACACCTTAAACCCCGCTGGTTAAGGCTTTGGGTTAGGTAGAAGGGTTTAAGGTGTCTTCGATGCGTTTGCTAAATCCTGCTCCCTCACTAACTACAGTCAGACCGTCTGCAGCAGGGTTAGTGGCTCTAACTGTGGCTTAAAGTGTTGTTTGCGACAGCACGGCTTGTGGTTAGTGCTAACCCCAGAGAACTACAGTGTTGCTAACCACAGAACCGGGGTGTCTTCTGAACAGGCCCAGTATGTATTAGGTGACCCTGGAAGGGAACCATTAAGATAGGCAGGGATCCTCAGGTGCAATGGAAGAATAAACTTTGGAGGGGTATGCATATCAATGTCCCCACCCCCGCCCCCATGGAAGGCACACAAAAAAGCTATCGTGCATTGCTGCTCTTCAATCGGACCAGTGAAGTATTGTTTTTCTCTTTGACATACATGTTTTTGTTGTTGTTGTTTTATTATTTTACTGATTACAAAGTAATAAGTGGGGCTACCCACTCCATATCTAATAGCCACCCCTCCCTCCCTCCCTCCCACCACCACACACACTACCTGAGATTACAGATATTGGGGAAATCCACAATGGTTTCAAATAAATTCTGATTTCTATGGACCCAACCAGCAGATTTTGCAGCAAGCCAGCTTTTGCCAGGTCTGGATAGCAGTCCAAAGATCTTCAGCAGGGAATGCATTACAACGTGTTGTCTCAAGTTCAGCTAAAAAAAGAAAAAGAGTGTGTGTGTGTGGGGGGGAGTGTGTGTTCTTTAAATGCCAGTCCTTGCAATAGCATTTGTTCCACCAAAGAATGCATTTGTTGTTTATTGAATTTATTTATTGAATATTTATTTATTCACTACATTTCTTTACTGCCCCATAGCCAAAGCTCTCTGGGCAGTTCACAGCAATTGAGTTGCCTGTAAATAAATCATGATCATCAACAGACTCCGGCTGTTGGAGTTAAGGTGTTTGTTTTTTTAAAAAATTTTTTTAAAAAAAATCCCTTCGCTCTGAATTATAAATTATTCATTGCGTGCCGCCTCAGTTGCTATTGATCAGAAATGTTTTGTGTTTTGTTAATCCATATACCTCAAGAATGTTGCCTATGTGTGGAATGGGTTTTCCTTTGCTTTCCTTTTGTAACTTTCACCTTCATTTTTTCCTTATAATTCTTCAATTGCTCCTTAAATGTGCTACATTTATTAACTGGGCTCTAAAACTTTCAGTTTTAAGGCAACACAATGAACCAGTTCAGCTCTGCAAGGATTGTGCTTGCTAGTTGCTACACATCTATTCAAACTTTTTAAAGACTTTTCAATCACCCCCTTCCATCTTGTTACAATTTCACTGAAAGCCCCCCGGCAACCATATTATATGTGTCATGATACCTCACAGAACACATTTTAAATATGCAATCCTCCAATGTAACTCATAAGAAGACAAGACGAGCTGTGCTAGATCAGACCAAGGTCCTTCTTGTCCAGCATTTGGTTCACAGAGTAGCCAACCAGCTGCCTATGGGAAATCCATAAGCAGGACATAAACGCAACATGGGGATGATGGAGAAATCCACTGTGGACTCAAATGAGGCCAGATTCCACAGAATCTGACATCCAGAGTCTGTAGCGGACTGGCCACACTCACCTCCTGTTCCCATGGGGCAGCTTTCGAAAACACTTGATAGGCTAATGCTGGCTGGCATTGGCCTATTGTGAGAAAATTACAGCCATAAACAGCATAAATGGCACATAATTTGTGGGCATAAAGCACTTATATTGGTGATTTGATATTTACTGTTGTTCCCGGACTCGATCCAAATGGAGAGGCGGGTAAGAAATATTATTATTATTATTATTATTATTATTATTATTATTATTACATGAATACTATTGTAAACAGCTGTAATTTATGTAAAAATAAGTGCTTTATGGCTGGAAATGGTGTAATTATGGCTGTAATTTTCCCACAATAGGCTAATGGCAGCTGGCATTAGCTTGTCGCATCTTTTAGAAAGCTGGAGAGCTACTCCATGAACTCCAGCTGATACAGCAGAGTTCCAAGGAAATCCACAGGACACCAAGTGGACCAGATTTCCTCACGGCAGCCTCCCCTGGACTGGATGTCAGGGGGTTTGCTCATCCTTCGTGCAACAACAACCTTCTGTCCATATCCTCCAGCTACTGGGGGGACATAGACATATTGCCTTTGATACTGGAGATAGCATATAGTCAACAGGACTAGTAGCCATTCATAGTCTTATGCTCCATGAATTTGTCCAATCCCCAACCTGGTGGCCATCATTATGAATGTGGAATATAAAGCAGGATATAACACTATGAAAGCAGTATGTGGACTGTGGATTGTGCCCCTCAGTTATCAGTGCACTTCAATACCACTATAAAGCAATAGTGTAGATCTAGCCTCTGTTTGTTAAATGTAAGTGCATTTTTTTATTGACAAACTTCACTGTGCATAAATACTGTAAAACGACCCTTTGACAACTGGTCTACATAAATATGTTTTATTGACAGAGTGGTTTTATTGACAAAGTAGTCAGCTCCTTGGTGTTCTGAGGAGCTTAGGACGGTGAAATGACTGTGTTGATGATGATTACAGCGCTAATGGCAGAAGTCTCCGAACAAATAAGACCAAACACAGGTAAGAATCCATTTGCAATCTTATTCTGTGGTGGTGGCGGCAGCAAAGAAATCCTACTTCCCTGTCAGCATTGCATCTGCTCAGTGTTATCCATTAGAGCTCTTTTGTGTGTTTAAAGGCCTCTCAGGTGTAGGCCTTGAAGCAGAACAACCTGAACACTCAAAGACTTGCTGCGAGCAATTTGCAGGGCACTTTTTAGATAAAATCGCTTGTTTTCGTCCTGACTTGGATGCCACTGTTTTGCCAGAGTCTGATATAAATGGGGCTGGTGCGCCATCTAGTCATGTTATGGATACCTTTCAGCTTATGCAGCCTGAGGATGTGGACAAACTGCTTGGAGGACTGAGGCCTACTACTTGCCCTTTAGATCCTTGTCCATCCTGGGTTTTGAAATCTGCCAGAGCTGGCCTGGATTTCTGGACCTCCGAGGTAGTAACTGCCTCCTTGAGATCTGGTGAGGTCCCCACAGCTTTGAAAGAAGCTGTGGTGAGGCCCTTGTTGAAAATATCAAATTTAGATCCAATGCTTTTAGATAACTATTTCCCTGTATCAAATTCACCATTTTTTGTAAGGTGCTGGAGTGTGTGGTAGCCTCACAACTCCAAGGCATTTTGGATGAAACTGATTACTTAGATCCATTCCAATCAGGTTTCAGACCTAGTCATGGGACGGAAACAGCCTTAGTCACTCTGATTGATGACTTATGCCATGGAATGGATATGGGGAGTGAATTCCTGTTGTTTCTTCTGGGCCTCTTGGTGGCTTTCAATACTATCGACCATGGTGTACTTCTGGATTGTTTATCTGGATTTGGCTTGGGAGGCATGGTTTTAAAGTGGTTTCGGTCTTTTCTGGAGGAGCTGTCTCAGAAGGTGGTGCTGGGGAACTTTTATTCCACTTCATGGCTGCTAGCCTGTGGGGTGCCGCAAGATTCTATCTTGTCCCCCATGCTTTTTAACATCTACATAAAACTGCTGGGGAAAGTCATCAGGAGGTTTGGGCTGAAGTGTCAACAGTATGCGGATGATACTCAGCTCTACCTCTCATTTGCACATCCCAGGGAGGCTGTGGAACTCTTGCACCAGTATCTGGAGGCTGTTTTGGGATGGATGAGGGTGAACAAGCTAAAACTTAATTCAGACAAGATGAAGGTAGTGTGAGTGGGGAAACCAGCTACTTTGGATGGAGGTTTACAACTGGTCTTAGATTGGGTTGCATTCCCCCTAAAAGACCAAGTATGCAGTTTGGGAGATCTCCTGGGGAAGCCCAGGTGACTGTGGTGTCCAGGAGTGCATTCTATCAGCTTAGGCTGGTACACCAGCTGCAGCCCTATCTGGAGAGGACGGACCTTGATTCAGTTATCCATGCACCAGTCATGTCCAGGTTGGACTACTGTAATGTGCTGTATATGGGGCTGCCTTTGAAGACAGTTCGGAAACTTCAACTGGTGCGGAATACGGCCACTCAAGTATTGCTGGGGTGAGGTGATTTGATCATATAATGCCTATATTGCACCAGCTGTACTGGTTACCGGTGTATTTCTAAGCCCAATTTAAAGTGCTGGTTTTTACTTTTAAAGCTCTAAACTGTTTGGGACCTAGTGACTTGAAGGACCACCTTCACCCATATCAGCCTGCCCACACTTCAAGATCAGAAAGAGAGGCCCTTCTCATTTGTCCACCTGTGAGAGCAATTAGGTGGGTGTCCACATGGGAGAGGGCCTTCTCTGCAGTGGTCCCAAACCTCTGGAACAAATTCCCATCGGAGTCCACCATGCATCATCCTTGCAGGCTTTCAAAAAGGACTGAAAAACATTTTATTTTACCATGGCCTTCCCATGATGAATCTTATTGCTGCTATTGTTGTTCCTGCTGGTTTTATTGTTGGTTTTATGGTTTAAATTGCTATTTTATTCTGAGCATGTTTTTATTGCTTTTAATATTTTATGTATTGTTGTAAGCCACTTTGTGAGGACCTCTGCCCTGAAAGGAAGCCCAGGAATGTTTTAAATAATAAAATCAATAGTTATGGAGGTATAGGAGAGGTGTATGTATTTTAAGATTCTTGATAACGTTTATTATTAACTTTGGGTGGATCATGGGCACTACTTTTACTATATTGCAGGAATAATTACATTTTCACTGTGTCTGCAACACATTCTTAACTTAAAAGTAATCTGTGCTTTACATTATTGCAGGAATAATTGAACTTTTTCTATGAGTCTTTTCCCCATGTGTTTCAACTCATTTTTTTCAAAAAAAATTACTGGGAATTAGTGAAAACAAACAAAAAAAAAGAAAATAATAATAATAATAGTAATAATAATAACAACAACAACATATACAGCCATATACTTCAAAAGTCTCAGTTTCAAATATCACAATTTCTAGGTAAGTTAAAATAAGGAGGGAAAAAGGCGGCATAAATTACACATAAATGTCTGTAAAGGCAGACCAAATGTCTGAGTAAATGTCCATTAGTAAATGACGCCTGTATGCCACTCTTTCAAATGTTGCTAATATTGTTAAGTCTTCAATCCATTGCATTTTAGAGAGTGTGGTTTTATCTTTCCAATGTTGTGTAAAATCATTCTTTTGGCAGTCAAAAGGGCACGAAAAATCCATTTCCGTTGACTATGTGTTAGTTTCCAAGCAGCCGGTACGTAATTTAAAATGACATGTACAACTGAAAATATTAAAGAGCTTTCTAATACAAAATTTATGCGACTGATAATTTCCTCCCGAAAGGCGGCAACTATTGGACAATTCCAGAACATATAAACAAAAGAAACATTAGGTATGTCGCACTTCCAACAATTAGTTGATTTGGACAAACCTTTATTAAACAGACGCTGTGGTGTCCAGTATACCTGAAACAATATTTTTTGCTGGATAAGACATAACCGGAGATCCATTGACATATCTGATACGGATGCCAAAACAATGGTCCATTGTTTTGATAAAATAGGACACTCCAATTCCCTATTCCATTCCTGCTGAAGCCCCACTGTATCATATTTATTCACTAATAAGAATAATTTATAAATATGAATTGTAGGCTGATTTACCCGGTCACCCTCAATCAATGCTTCCAATAGCAGAGGAGATTCTGAAGCAGTGAACGCTGCTGGGCCAAATATAGATTCTACCAAATATTGTAGTTGCAGATACTGCCATTCCGCTGTGGCCGGTAATTCAAATTTATCATGTAGAGCTAAGAATGACAGGAACTCATCATCCGCACCCACCAATTGGTCCAGGGTAAAAACCATTCTATGTGTCCAAGTCCACCGTATAAACATTTTCTTTCCTATTTTAAAATCTGGATTTTCCCTTATGGTCAGTTTGGCATGAGAAAATGGATCAAACTGTAATTGGTGTGACATTATATACCAAACATCTCTAACTGCTAGGATTGTGGGTGGGGCTCTTTCCACTTTAATATGTCGAGAACCTAATGTGATCCATTTAGAAAGAGGCTCCAAACAGGATGATTCCAAACTGACCAAGGTGGAAAATCAAATCTAAGTGGAAAGGACCAAAATTTAGTGCAGATGAGCAAGTAAGCCTGATGATATATAACAAGGTCTGGAAAACCAAACCCACCCTCTTTAATTGAAAGTTGCATCCTTTTCAGGGATATTCTTGGTAGAGAGGAACCCCAGAAGAATTTACGGAATAAAGTATTAAATATTTGAAAATACTTGCTGGGTATATAAGTAAAGGGATTCCACATATAACGTAAACAATTTGAAGTATAATATTCATCTTAACTGTATTAACCTTGCCCCATAAACTTAACTCATCTTAAGAGTCCTTTTAAAAGCTTTCTATGGCCATTATTAAACAGATACATATACTACACTTTTGCATACATTGCATTAAATAGTTATTCAATTTTATTCTGTAAAACCGATCTAAAACCAAAGGGTCATAATCAGTATGTATATGTGATGTAATTAGAGAGCAATCCAATGGTCCCTGGGTGACTGTCCAAGGGACCAAAGGATGGCTCAGACAACGCCTTCTGAGTTCGCAGACAGCGGTTCAAACTTGGAAGTGGAAGCCAGAGATTTGCCCCCCTCTTCCACCTCCATGCAGCTGGCATGGAGCGAACCATGCCAGCTGCCTCTCTGAGCTTGGTAAATAAAGCTCAGAGTAAGGGAAAAGGGGATGTTCCAGTGGGGAGGAAGGGGAGGCGACCAAAGGGGCCAGAGTATGTTTTATTCCGAGCCTCCTCCAGCCTCCTTCCCTCCCCTTTATCCACTCCATGGAGAACCAAGTGTGGTCACACCATAGATTTTAATAAAAAGACAGTATTGGTAGTTCTATATTCAAATCATTTCCTGAATATACCTAATATGGAATTTGCCTTTTTGACAACAGTCACTCAGTGCTAGCTCAGATCCCATCAGTGTATTTCTGCATTGCGGGGCAGGGGGAGTTGTCCTTACGTGCATCACTTTAGCTTGCTTACATTGAACTGCATTTGCCATTTTGATGCCCACTCTCCCAGTTTGGAGAGATCCTTTTGGAGCTCTTCGCAAACCCGTTTTGTTTAAACCATCTTAAATAATTTGGTGTCCTCGGCTCAAAATGTCCCAAGCAGAAAACAAGCCCTAAATGTTCATGCAAGTATATGATTCCAGCTTGCACAAACAGTGGGGCACGCCACAGGTAACATGGTAAGTCAAATACATGTGTGCCATGCACAAGTACAGTGGGATTATACAGTTTGTTTCAGGTTAGAGGGCATTTATAGTAGAGAATCAGTGTGGCAAAGCAACATCAATAGTCCAAAAATCAAATTTTGAATTGCTGGTACTGTCTCTGAGCATATGCCAAGGGTTTTCCCCATACCGCTAAGTAACTGCATCTTCCCTTATGTTTAGAATTGAGCAATCCACAGCACAGAGATGGAACAGATTTTACAAAATCCTTACCACCCTAGCCACCTAGGACGATGCTGAGTCCTTCTTTACAGAAGACAGTCTTCTGTTTGTAGGTGTCCTCTATTTGAAGGGCTGTCCAATCCAATGTCAATATAAAGAACCTTAAGAAAGGAGAGCACATAGGACTTTAGAGATGCCTATCAACAGTGAGCACATGGACAGCAGGCTGAGCAGGCACACAGGCCACCTGGTCATAGTCTTCCCGACTGTGGTGAGCCGTATTGTATTTGCATTTAAATCCCAGTAATTATTTCTAAATTTGCATCCATGTGTATACATTAGCATATGCAAGTTTTATGCAACGTGACTTTTTGTCCTCATTTTATTTAGCAATGCATATGTGGTCACCCAAGTCACTATTCTACACAGTAAAAAAAAAAATCGGAAAAAAAACCTTCCTACAATGAATTCTCTAAAAATGCTCTATAGCAGGCATTTAAACTCATTGAGAAACTTGTCTTCCCTTCCATGTCCATACTAAAATTGTATCCCAACTTCAGACTTTAATCTAAGTGGATATATTATATATATATATATATATATATATATATATATAAACATAATGAGAAAAGGTTGTATTTTGCTTTTTCCAGAATTGCATCACAATCCTATGCATGCTTAGTAGTGAGTAAGCTCCATTGAAGAGTGGGACTTACTTCAGAATAAACAGGCACAGGATTGCATTACGAGTCCTATTGATTTCAATGGTACCTTTCTCCCAAGTAAGTATGCACAGGAGTACACCCTTTGGCTGTCATCCTATATACACTTACCTGAGAGTAAGGCACATGAAACTCAATGGGGCTTACTTCTAAGTTGGCATGTATAGGTTTGCGAACTGTGAGTTCAGTTGAATTTTATCAATTTCTTTCCTGGATTGGCTTCAGAACTGTAGCACCGCTCCTGTATACAATTCTCAAGCACTCTTAAGCCAAGGATGGTGTATTTTAACTAGGGATGTGCACTGGATCGGACCCGATCCACGATCCGAGTCCGGTCCAGTGGGAAATCGGATAAATTATCCGATTTCCGATCCGACAGCTGGATCGGCCGATCCAATCCGAACCGGTCCGAAAAGGCTCCGAACCGGTTCGGCGGATCGGCGGATCAGCGGGCGCCCACTGGCGCCCACCGCCGCTTCCATTGGCGGGCGCCAGCGGGCGCCCGCCGATGAAAGTGGACAGCGGGGGGGGGGAGGAGGAGGCGGGAGGAGGGGGGCCCTTACCTTTCCGGCCCGTCCGCTCCCATCCGGCGCCGGCGGCTACTACCAGCGGGCTCCGCGGCCTGCTCTAGGGTGGCGCGCCGGGTGATGTCATCACCCAGCGCGCTACTCTAGAGCAGGCCGCGGAGCCCACTGGTAGTAGCCGCCGGCGCCGGACGGGAGCGGACGGGCCGGGAAGTTAAGCAGTGGCGGGGAAGGGGGCTTACCCCCCCCGGAGCTGTCCGCTTCTATCCGCGGGCGCCCGCGGGCGCCTGCGGATGGAAGCGGACGGCCCCGGGGGGGGGAGGGAGCGCGGGGAAGGGGGCTTACCTGCCGGGGCCGTCCACAGCAGACGGCCCCGGGGGGGGAGGGAGTTAGGCCCCCCCTCACCCACCCGCTGCCATTTTTTCCTCATAGACTTGCATTGCAATGCAAGTCTATGGGGAAAAAAATGGTGGCCGATCCAAAAATTTCCGATTTTTGGATCAGGATCATACTCGATCCGGTCCGGGGGGGCTCCGATTTTGTCCAAACCGATCCGTGACAAAATTGAAGGTCCCGATCTGATCCGGGGGGTCCGTGCACACCCCTAATTTTAACACATCTAACAGTTCCCTAGTCATTTGTTGTGTTTTTCATGTCATTTTCTTTTGGTAAACAGTGTAAGACTGCGGTGTTACACTGGCACAAAAGAGAGGATCAAGTGATTATTTAGCATTTGAAAATTGCATGTCTATTTTGAGGGCTTCTAAAAGTATTTAGAAGGATGTCTTATGACTGTAGTATACTTAGGGCGGATCTACACTACTGCTTTATAATGGTTATAACAGTTTTAAACTGTTATAAATGGTTTATAACTGTTATAAACCGTTATAAACCATTTTAAAGTGTTATATCCTGCTTGGTGTAGATCGGTCCTCAGCCTCCTGACAATTCCACCTTGCCCCCCAAGCTGAACCCTGCATCAGGAACCTGGCAGAATGAAACAAACGGGCACTGTTCTACTTCTACATAATACAACTTAGGCCTTTTCCACACCTGGCAGTTTTCCTGGGATGGACCCCGGCTGCTCCCTGTGCTCTGATGGTGTGTATTAGGTACTTCTGGGATCACCCTCCCTCTACACCCAGGGGCTATCCCAAGCAAAATGCCTGGTATGGAAAGGGCCTTAATGGAGAAGACTGCATATTCAGTTGAAACTGGTAAAACAAATTGTTCTGTTACATATATATATATATATATAGAGAGAGAGAGAGAGAGAGAGAGAGAGAGAACATAAAAAATATAATGCAGTTATTCATATTGCTGATTAGATCAAGTGTTCAGGAAAGCCAGTTGAGATTTTTTAAATAAAACAACTCCACAAATACAAGTGTCCGCATTAGTGCTATTAACCAATTTTAGCTGATTATTCACTTGCCTATTAATTGGTTAATTCAATAAAGTTACAAGCACTTTTTGTGCCAGTAAATTCAGTAAATGGAAATCACCACTCATTGTTGGAAGGAAACACTTAATTTTCTGGAACAAATACCCTTGAAAAATAAATACCTTGGGCTTTAACTCTCAGTCCTGCCAATTAAAATTGGCCCCTACCAATCAATTAACTACTTCCTTAATTTGATTAATATACTGATTGAACTGTCAATTACTTGAAGCTCTATTCAAAATTAAGAGTGGATGTTTGTAAGTGCTACACTGTTTTAAGGGCATATTTTCAAAATAATTCACTGTGTAAATTTTTAAGGGTTGATCATCATATTGCAAGAAGTCTGTAGAAGCTGCAGAAGAAGGTTTCTTTGTCTCTTCTTCAGGAGAATATGTGTGCATATGGGAATTCACCATGATACACATGGAGAATTTCCTTTCATGGTGTAGATCTTTATTAAAACAATCAGTTTGAACTTGTTAATTAGGTAGATAAATGTGACAGGTATGTGCATCTTATTTTATGTATGTTTAAACCAGTAGGGTAAAATTACGTATGGACTTATGGCCAATCAAGACCAATTAGAAATGTGTTAGTTTTTCCAATATGTATAGTTTCATTGATCTGTCATAGCAAAGAAGAAGAAGAAGAAGGGAATTCATAATTCTAATTGATGATTTTATTAAACTATCATATTTGGATATACAAGAAGTCCCATTTACTTTGATTCAGTATTCTAATTAAGTATTATATCAATTCTCCACATCTTCAGTCCTTTAGTTAATCATTGCTTTCATTCTCTGAGCGCCACTTCTTCAGTTTTCTAGTTTAATTAAATTGGTCAATCATTCATCAAAACTTCTAATAAATAAAGTGAATTGAAAGAACAACAATTAACTCAAGACAATCCTAGTCTTGTAGAGTCTTAACTGAAGAAAAACATCAGTTCATTATATAGTTGAAGGATGCCTTAGCCCTTCCAGCCCTGAGGATGACATGTGATGTTGGGTGTTTTTTTTTTGCATGCACATGCACCAGTACCTCACTAGACACACATCACATGCACATACACACCCATAGGTTCACACATGCACATCTACACACACAAACACACCATTGATCCTAATACAGATTGCTCCTTCCTTGCTGCAGAGGAAAAAAATAGAGATCTCTGTGAGGATCTTTGTGGCAATGCATGGAAAATATAGCCATGTGGCAGAGGGAAATGATTCAGTGAGGGAGATCAGCATACCTGGGGGTGCACAGTAAAAGCCTTGGGGGTGCATAAAGCCCCCAGGCTATAGGCTATAAATCCCTGATTTAACTGAATCTTTAATATATTCACTAAACATGCATCATAACTTCCACTTGCAACCAGAAACAGCAAATGAAGAGAAGAGATGCAGGTGAAAGGGTTGAAACTTGGGCCATATTATATGTAGTTTACAAAATGGATTTCCATAGAAAAGTTAGTAGGCAGGAAGCTAGTTTTTAAGTTAGCCCACGACTAAGCCTGAGTTATTTGGGTGAACCCCTGCCCATTTATACCATCTGCTTCCCCTATGCTGCATTTTTGAGGTGAGATGGGGTTTTTTTTCCTGTGTCAGTCCTCTTGTAGATCCACAACTCCAAGACAATTTAGCCCCCAAAATGATCCCTATTAGGGTGACCAGATAAAATCCAGGTCAGGGCTCATGTAACTTTAACAGTTGTAGAGAAAAGGGAATTTCAGCCAGTGTCATTTGTATGCAATTAGTTCCTGGTGATATTCCCTCTTCCTCACAACAGTTAAAGTTGCAGGGCCCCTGCCTTCTTTTGTATATGGTCACTCTAGTATAGTGCCTGCACCTTTAACTGTTGTGATGAAGAGGGAATTTCACCAGGAACTAATTGCATACAAATGACACTGGCTGAAATTCCCTTTTCTCTACAACTGTGAAAGTTACATGAGCCCTGACCTGGATTTTATCTGGTCAGCCTATGCTAGGCCTGGTGCTTTCTGCCTTTCCAACACATCCCCTGCTGCTGCTGCTAATGGAAAATTCTCAAGAGGAAGAGGAGGCTTATATAGAGTCTCCAGCTCTGCTTGCATCTTGGCATCAACATGACATACCCTGCTACTTCTGGGCCATGTGTTTGTCCCCACCCAAAGTTATTTTTCACAGGCCAAAGACTGCTGTCTCCATCATCTTGGTGCCTGCATAGGCACCAACCTTTCTTCTATAAAGAAGTAAATCATGTGGCTCATATAGGAGAGTTGGGGTCAAGTAGTAATGGAACTGTGGGATTCAGCTTGAAGAATGTTTCACTATAAAAGTTCCCTGTGTCCATTCTGTTCTTATTTAAGAGAGATAATAAGTTTCTTTTTTAGCTTCCTGACATGTGTCTCCTCTAAACGTTCCACAAGACTGTCAAATGTTGACTGCTACTGAATATCAGCTGCCAAATGCTTTCTGCTATGGGAAAAATCTCTTGAGTGGCAACTGCTGAAGATCAAGTATTTGCAGAGTATGGAGACATCCAGATGATGTTTGGAGAATATTTGCTTTCACAATTCAAAGAGGACAGTTTTCAGGAGATTTTTTGGTACAAATTTGTTTCAATTTTTATCTTCTCTGCTTGAGGAATTTGTTGTAGAAAAGCAAGTCAGAGATAACTGTGGGTTGGATCTAGACATATTCATATTTGGAGTAGACCAGTAGAAGCACAACCCAATTGATTTCAATGGCTCTACTCTAAATAAATCTCTACCAGCTGGAAGGGGGATTGAAGGGTCAGAAAATTATTAAATTGAGAGATTGGTTGAAAAGAATGAGTAATAAGGAGCAAATAGGAGAGATATTAAGAGGACAAAAGTTAGCTTGGTTCAAATGTATACAATTGGAACAATGGACACAGGATTGGAAAAAGAAGAATAAAGATTGTAGAGATAATACAAGATTTGAAGAATTAATTGAATCAAGAGAAAAAGGGGAAAATAAATATAAAAGAGGTTTGATTAGTGAAATATATAAAATTATGATAGAGGACGATGACCACCGAGATTCTCTCAAAATGATTTGGGAAGATGATTTAAAGGAACAAATTAATGAATTTAACTGGAGGAAGATTTGGGACGCAAGAATGTTAAAGTTATTGTCAGTTAGGATAAAGGAGAATTATTATAAAATAGCATGGAGATGGTATTTAATGCCAGTGAGATCTCACCAGATTGATAAAAAAATTTCTAAGAACTGTTGGAGGGGTTATCAGGAGGTTGGAACTTACTTTCATATGTGGTGGAGTTGTGAATATGTACAAAAATTTTGGAAAAGGTTGTTTAAAGAAATAAGTGAAATAACGGGAATTAATGTGGAAATAAGTCCTAAGTTGACTTTACTATCAATATGGGATAAAGGAATAGGGAATACAAGTATGAAGGAATTGATTAACAACCTCCTGGCACCCGTTAGATTAATGATAGCTAAGAATTGGAAAGTGCAAGGGAAGTATACAATAGAAGAATGGTATAAAGAAATATGGGATATTGCGCTTAATGACAAGTTAACGTGTAATTTGAAAGTAAGGAGGGGATTATCCAGGAAGAATGATTTTGAAAATATATGGAGTCCATTTTTGGAAGTTGTATCAAGAAAGGGGAAAGGGCACTCACCTTTGAAAGATTCTTTACAATTTTGGAAAGATGTATAATATAATTGAATCAGTGTAGGTCTCCTGGGGGGAGGGGAGCACGGGGGGTAGTGAAAGGGTTATGTATTGTACTTATGTTGTGTTTATGTTGTTTTTTAAGTTGAAAATAAAAAATTATATAAATAAATAAATAAATCTCTACCCAACCCATTATCTAAATAAGCAAAGGAAAACACTTCACATTATACAGACAATTTGGTTAAGAATGTAGGAATCAGCAAGGTTTGTCATGGTTCTCTGAGTTCTACCTAGAAGTTTGGATCACCTCATTCCATCCCTAAATGTGAACTGTATTGCTATTGTTGTTCAAATGGGAAAAGTGGTTATTTTGGTGTATATTGTCTTTTTAAAGAAGTGTACCCAAATGTGTGCTTTCCTCCATTGACTAAAGTGTTAAAATGGGGGGGAGCCCAAAGTCCACATTTTTAAAGTGCGCAATTTTCCAGTGAATGCATTTTGTGAATGTGATTGCAAGCTCAGAGATATGCAAGTTTGCCTGAAAAATATGCTTGCATTTACAGGTGTGAATGAGTCAAGTTTTGATGTTTAACGAACTGAACTGTATTCACCTACAACCCTGATTTGGCAGTGAATGGTGTAATCACGAAGGACCACTTTTTGTCACATTTTAAAATTTAGTCAAACTCATGACCAAAATGTGGGCAAAGAAGGGTGGAGGACCTGAAGGTGTTGCAACAGTTAACATCTGGAAGGCCAAAGTTTCCCCATCTCCATTTCAACCTACTCTACTTCATAGGGTTACTTCTGAAGGTAACGCCACATACACAGTCCTGAGTTCTTTGGAGAGAAAACAAGCTACTGATATGATAGGTGAGCATTTCTCTGTCTCCACAAGACCACTTAAAAAGTCAGCATTGCTTCCAGTCCTACAGAAAGTCCAAATTCTGACTGTGCGTGAACAAGCTCATACTGACACAGAGAAACACTGAAAATGTTTTTTTAAACAGAATTTGTTTATTTAAAATATTTATTAGCCACTCACCAGCCACAGTGCTCTGAACGGCTTACAAAATAACATTGGATGCAGTATTATGAATGGTGGTCCATACATGTGAGGCTACAACTTAAAAGGCCCTGTTTCCAATCATGGCCTGACTGACTTCAGATGGGGGTGGGGTCATGGAGCAGGGCCTCTGGAGCCGGTCTCAAAATATTTAGGTCAAGTTATAGAGGAGATAATGACTCTTTATGTACCTGGACCCAGGCTGTCCTTAAGGTACCCTGGTCCCAAGCTGTTAATTTCTTTCGCATGTATATCATTCCAATTTTATAGGTATAGCAAAATTGCACAAAGAACACAGCAAAAGTCATGTAAAATACCGCCCAGAAAACCATTTTATTTGAGTTTTTAATGTGAATATGAAATTGTATCAGAGCAAGATAAAAATAGTCTTGAGTGCCCGGCTTCTCAAGAAGGGCCCTCATGCAATTCCACTTTGTTTATACATCTTATCGAGCCAACAGTCTGTGAAGTTATATCTATAAGGTTTTGCTCTGCATAGCACCCACTGAGCATGAGCTGAAGTTCAGCTGTCTGTTGCATTCAGACAGGAGAATTGCAGGTTTCTGCTGGAGCCTCCCCATCATCCTTGTGGTATGAAAAGGCAAACAGCAGCCTCCTCGTAGCATCACAGCTTTCAATTAATAATGTATGTAGTGTTCACTGGGTGAGTAAATACTCTATATGCATGTATGGTGTTTGAACTATGCAGCATCGTTTTGGAATGATTGAGTTTGAACTTTCAAATGTAAAACGACTTCTGAAAGTGGCAATAGGATTCAAAGAAGCTTTCAGAGTGCAAACAAAGGTGCAGTCCGACCAAAGTTAACTACTTTTGAGGCCCACGGATTTCTACAGGGGCGTTCAACAAGTGTTCAACTCTCTGTCCTTGGAAGCAATCAAGCATTCGAATGAAAGGACATAAGGTCAGCTGAAATGAGCTTCAGTTAGTGGGCAGTACAGAAATGTAATTAGGGTGACCATATGGAAAGGAGGACAGATCTCCTGTATCTTTAACAGTTGCATAGAAAAGGGAATTTCAGCAGGTGTCATTTGTAGGCATGCAACACCTGGTGAAATTCTCTGTTCATTACAACAGTAAAGCTGCAGGAGCCCTGTCCTCTCTTGTATCTGATCAAGAGAGCAGGGCTCCTGCAGCTTTAACTGTTGTGAAGAAGAGGGAATTTTACTGGGTGCTGCATGCATACCAATGACACCTGCTGAAATTCCCTTTTCTATGCAACTGTGAAAGATACAGGAGCTTTGTCCTCCTTTTGATATGGTCACTCTAAACGTAATAAATAAATAAATAAAGTGAATAAACCTGGCTTATTGTAGATTCATGTCCACTGAAAAACTTGCTAACCATCAGAATGAAGGCTGCCCGTCTTTAGGGCAGCCATCAAGGCTCAATACCCAATGTATGCTTGTAGTTCCTCGCAGGCAGCAAAATTGGGAGGTCTTCCCAAGCTTTGCTGGGACACAGAATCAGATTCCAATTGATCACCGGAAACTCCTTCCCCCAGCCTAAGGGGAACAGGCCTAATCATGACAATCTGCTAGAGTTAAGCTACTGGCTTTTGATGCCTACTCTGATGAGTGCTGACAATGCATGTATGCTTAGGGTGACCAGATAAAATCCAGGTCAGGGCTCCTGTAACTTTAACAGTTGTAGAGCAAAGGGAATTTCAGCCAGTGTCGTTTGTATGCAATTAGTCCCTGGTGAAATTCCCTCTTCATCACAACAGTTAAAATTGCAGGGGCCCTGCCTTCTTTTGTATGTGGTCACTCTAGTATAGTGCCTGCACCTTCAACTGTTGTGATGAAGAGGGAATTTCACCAGGAACTAATTGCATACAAATGACTCTGGCTGAAATTCCCTTTTCTCTACAACTGTTAAAGTTACATGAGCCCTGACCTGGATTTTATCTGGTCAGCCTATGTATGCTCATTGGTTTGAATTATAAATGGAGTAAGTATGTCAGGGCAGGGGAACTCAACTCATAATGCATTCAAATATTGAAAACTGGGAAAATTTGCATTTTGACTTTGAGCCCATTATTTGTGAACTTCAGTGGCATCCCTTGGGAAAAAAAGTTTAGCTTTCTTTCTGGTAAACTACTTTTCTAAGGGAAAGTAGCAACATCTGGCACAATCAAGTCAATTACCTGGACACATCTAGAGAGGCATTATTTAATGGGGACTGGAATGGACACAGATATGATTGGAAGAGGAACAGATCAAATGCCGAAAGGCTGAATCCTTTGTCATAGATTTACAATAATGGAAGAAGTCAACCACAACAGAGACACTCTGTTGTAAATTCTGGATGGAGCACTGCTAGGAGTCAGAACAACAGAAAGAAAGAAATCAACCCAACCCCAGCAATTGGTAAGAAGACTAACAGCTGCTGGGAACCAGCTTCCACTTCTCTCCCAAAGATGTCTCCGCAGTACTCAATCACCATGTGACTGCAGAAGGAAGGCAAAGGATAATCTGACACCAGCCATTGTCCAATATTAAGATGCATAATGATGGCAGGATGTTCTCCACATCACTGGAGTTGACAACACAGTTTTTAAAGGATGATTGTTCTTTGGAATTTAGAACGGTATCCGTTGTAGTGCCTCTCAGTGTAACACTTTAGCTATTGTGTTAACTTAGGCTGACCATCTGAAAAGGAGGACAGGGCTCATATAACTTTAACAGTTGTAGAGAAAAGGGAATTTCAGCAGGTGTCATTTGTATGCAATTAGTTCCAGGTGAAATTCCCTCTTCATCACAACAGTTAAAGGTGCAGGCACTATACTAGAGTGACCATATACAAAAGAAGGCAGGGCCCCTGCAACTTTAACTGTTGTGATGAAGAGGGAATTTCACCAGGAACTAATTGCATACAAATGACACTGGTTGAAATTCCCTTTTCTCTACAACTGTTAAAGTTATATGAGCCCTGTCCTCCTTTTCAGATGGTCAGCCTAGTTAACTGCTCAGAGCATTTGGAATGGAGCAGAATATAAATTGAATGAATAAATATTAATGTGGTTTTTTAAAACAGGCTTATTGTAGCATTCGTTGGAATAGTCGCTTAAACAAAGAAAATGGTTGGTCTCACTAAATCGTCATGAGGAAAACTGAGACTCCAAAATACTGCATAGATGCTGGATGAAGGCACAAAGGAATACCTGGGACAATTGGTCCGCAAGTGTCTCTTTCTGCAGAAGGATTCAATACAGCTATCTTTGTAAGGTATCTGACTTCTTTCAGCCTGCCCAGCCTCAAATGGGGAATGCCACTGCCTGCTTAAATGAGAGAGAAACTGGCTGTTGGGGCCATGTGTTTATGGGGCCTGCCTGAAAAGGAAAGGACAGGCTATTGTGAAGCCATGGCTCAAAGAGAGAAACTAGCCATTGTGACCTCATGTTGGTTGCTTCACCTGAAGGAGAGAAACTGGACATTGTGACCTCATGTTGGTTGCTTTACCTGATGGAGAGAAATGGGACATTGTGACTTCATGTTGATGCTGTATTGCTGAAGGAGACTAGTCATTATGACCTCACATTGATGTGGCCTGCCTGAAAGAAACAGACTGGCCATTGTGACTGCATGTTCACGTGGCCTGTCTGAAGGAGTGAGAAACTGCTCATTATGATCTCATGCTGATGCTGCCTGCCTGAGGTAGAGGGTCTGGCCATAATGACCTGTTATTGAGACCATCAGGAGAGAAACTGGCCTTTGCGACCTCATGTGGACACTGCCTTCCAGGACACTGAGTGACAAGCTACATTAGGCTGACCAGATAAAATCCAGGTCAGGGCTCATTATTTCACCAGGAACTAATTGCATACAAATTCCTGAAATTCCCTTTTCTCTACAACTATTAAAGTTACATGAGCCCTGACCTGGATTTTATCTGGTCACCCTAAGCTACATGCTTTTCCAGAGCTGCTATTCAACTGAAGGACAGAGAAACACTGGTTGCTCAGTCCAGTTGATATTGATATCTTCCATGAGTCAGGTACCATTTGTAGCCTATACCAGACAGGGGGGTTCTCAGCTTTTTTTTTTTACTCTCCCATCCTCTAAAATGCAAGTTCTTGCCAAGTGGCCACTACTGCTCTCCTATGCATTTTAGGGCCTAAAATACACATTAGTTTGTGTAGTTTTCCTACAGAAAAGCTTTCTTGGGATGATGTAAATTACAGTTTGGAAGCATTTAAAAATAAATGCTTCATGTTCATATAAACCTTCTCACAGAAATAGTTCCTGGCTCTGCAAGAGAGTGTTAGTGGGGACATAAAGGGAAAGAAAGAAAGAAAGAAAGAAAGAAAGAAACTCTTGGGTTGACAATACTGCTAAGTCATGTGCCATAGGTCTACTTTGACAGAGAGAGAAAGAGAGAGTATAGGATTGTGCACAGATTATGGAATCAGATATGTCAGTTGAAGCCATAGGTATTTTTGTTTCAGAAGCTGACCCCACACCCACTCTCTGAGTTGGGAGCTTAACAAATAGCTAACAGTACAGAAAAGAGACAGAGAGCCAATCTACACGCTAGGTTTTTGACGTTTTATAAGGGTTATGAAAACTCTTTGGGCCACATGACGCACTCCCTATAACGTTGTATATCTGAGGTTTTTTAAAACTCACTTCAGCTATATACAACGGTTTCACTTTTAATAAATTATTTTAAGTAAAATAATGTGTCCTTCCTTACCGTTTGTGATTCATGGGGGCAGTGCTTCCTTTACTGGTGCCCAAATGCTTAGCAGTTGATTGGTGGGGAAGAAAGCAGGGCTAAGGAGGAAGTGAGCGAGTGAACTACAACACCCACAATTCTTAGCCCTATACTCACTAGAGAATGACAGAGGAACAAAGGAGGAAGTGGGTGACTGAACTACAACACCCACAATGCCTTGCCCTAAACTCATTGTAAAAACGAAAGAGAAAGAGACAGGGCAGAAGAATATGTGATTGCACACACCGCTTTAAAGACTGAAGAATTTTTCTCCTGTAACGTGAGTACTCAGTAATGTGGCCTAAGACGTTTTAGAACGCACCTATTTGGAACGTTTTAAAATACTATTTAAAACATTCCAAGGGACTATGTAGCTAGGCCCCTGATGACTGAGAACATGTATATGCATGCTATTCTGTATCTGAGCATTTCTCCTCTGGTTTCTGACCTTAAAAATAAATATACTGGAGATCTCATGAACATCTGCAGAAAATAAAATCTGCTATCAATATTATTCAGCAGAGCTTTTGGGGGGTGGGGAGAGAAGAGCTTCCTGTTTTGTGGTCTATACATCCTCAGCTGAGGAAGTTCTGCAAATCATAAGGGTGTGAGCAGAAGAAATCAAATGGTTCATATTTTTCTGGGTCCAACAGCCCTATATCTCTTTTCACTCACTCTGATCTGAATATTGACTGAATAAATATTGAGTAAATGAAGACAGAAAATCTTCCCTTTGCGTTGCTTAAACTTCTCTCCCACATATTCAAAGAATAGCAACAAAACTTGGGTGAACCCTTCAGGCCATTTAGGAGGAGAAGTTAGAGGTATGTACCTACTGACTTACTTCCAAGCAGTGTCTACAATGCCTGCATATTTAAGTTTCATGGTTGAAAAGTTTGTGAGTGAGTTAAAGCTTGAATTAGCTTAACATTAATCCATTTAATTCATCTATATTGGGGATGGCAGCCTCCAACCCATGGGCCAATTTTGGCCTGCCGGGCTTGCTCATTCACCCTACAAGGCCTCAGTTGAGCTCCCTTCTTGAAGCCACACCCACTCAGAGGAGAGAGGAGGTGGGGCAGCATTCACTTCTCCATCCTCTTCCCCACATGGGGAAGTTGGTGGAGCAGCAAAGCCACTGCCTCAATATGTTTTGCTCTGCTGGGCTTTCCCTAGCTGGGAAAACACCTGGTATAATGAAGCGAGCTACTGAACTGTGGCGTCTGCTAGAGCTCCATCAACAAAGGACCTCATGAGGTTAGGCATGGGGCTCCATCCCTTGATGTTATCATGTCTGGGAGGCACAATGCATCTCTGGACCCAACCAAATTCTTAACACCCATAAGAGAGATACACAAACAAATGAAAATGCCAGGGGTCTAAACTTGTTTGGCTTCCTTCACCCTTCTTGGGGTGTTTTATATGAGATGACATTCCCAAATTGCTCCAGATTTCACTTAATGTGAAATTTTGCTGGCAACTCTCTCTGGACCTGTTCAGACAACATGCTAAACCATGGTTAGGCTGCTATCTCTTTTGCAGCAAGTGGTTAGTGAGTATGTTTAAAATATGGTTATGTAGCCACCATAGTGAGGAATGGTTCACACAACATGTTAAGTCATGGTTCACATGACATGCTAACCCATAATGTTTAGCTCAAAATGCTTAACCACCCTGCCTTAGCATGTCGTCTGAATGGGGTCTTTCTCACACTCACTTTCTCTGGAGAGGCCTTTAAATTACACTAGCCTCAATGTTAGGTTTTACAGTGAGTTATGGGTATTAGTTTACTAAATTTGTAGAGGCCACCCATCAACATTGGTTCTCTAGGTAGATCAGAGAACAAAATGCAGTATCAAAACACAAAATGCAATAATTAAAATACATAGATAATAAAATGCAGGGTACCAGCTTTGGCAATAAGGAAAGATTGAATTCAATGGTTTGTACATTGATTTCTGACAAAATGATAGAATGTCTGATATTTGTTTGCCTGGTCCCAGTGCTGTTGGATGAGGAAGAGAATGTGCTTGGATATAGTAAGATGAGAATTATTTAGTTAATCCAGGAGTAGGAGATGAATCCCTAAAATTACTTCGGTGGCCTTGGGAATGATGAAAACTATTATTTCATGATGTCTTTGATCTAGTCTAGGTCTTTGTAGCATGTGGCCTTGAACCTATGTTGTACATAGCATGCCAGAGACATGTACTGTGGCCCATTTGGATTCTTGGTTAGAACCACTGATGGTCTGCAGAACTTGTACAGTGTGTCATTTACAGCCCCAAACCCTCTATATTATGAAGTGTTGCTCTGGAACACATCAAGAATTCAGGTGCCTTGATGAGAGATTGGCCACATGGATGGACATGAAATATGAGACCTTGGTTTGACTGAGAACTTCAATAGTCTAAAAAGAAATGTCATGGATAATGGAAGCTGTATTTTATTGATGAATTTATTTTTATTGAAAAATGTTTTTATAGCACCACCTCGCCATTTCTGGCATCGTGGCACTTTACAATAATTCATTAAACAAAAAACCTACGGTTTACAAAAACAACATTAAGGCTCCACAGTTTCCAACCAAGCACCAAAAAGCAGGGAAATTGGGAGTTAAGGCTCCCAAGCCTTAATGCCACATCCTCCCTAAGGAGGCAGAAAGTGCAAGTGAAATTCTCATTCTCCCAAAGCAGATAAACCATGAGGACAGGATGGAGAATATGATATGCAGAGGTGAATGTGGGGTTGTGGAAAACTGATCATGAACAACTTAGGGCCACCTACTTCTCTTTTTTTGTTTAGAGCAGCCCTTCCCCAACCCTATTGTTCCCTGCAAGGCCCAGCCAAGGGAGATCAGTAAATTAAACCAAGGGATGAAGGATGGGATTCCATCACGTTCAGCTGAGAGTATTTGCTGTAGGACATGGACCTAACAGGAATGGTGAGGCCAGGTTTCTGGCAGACCCATTTAGGCAACTTTATGGCTTGATAGTTCTCTGTTTGGTAGCCTGCAGAAGCCTCATAAAGCAATGGGCATATGAACACTGTTATTATGGTCTGCCACTTTGTCTTTAGTAGTCTGAGGTCCAGACCTCTTCAGAAGGGGGAATAGTGTCATGTTATGGGGTGACCACATGGAAAGGAGGACAAGCCATCCAAAATGGTGGCCAGCACAACATCTTGTGATACTAAATTCTATAGTTAAACAGAACTGTACACAGTATTCTAAGTGTGGTCACACCACAGATTTGTATAAAGGCAGTATGGCAGTTTTATTCTCAATTACTTTTCTTATAATGCCTAACATGGAGTTTGCTGTCTTTACAGCTGTCACACACTGGGTTGACATTTTCACTCACTGAGCTGTCAACCACATTCCCAAGTTTTCTTTTTCTTGTTTAGTCACTGCAGGCTCAGATCCCATCAGTGTATATGTGATGTTGGGATGCTTTGCTCCAGTGTGCATCACTTTACAAATGTTTATGTAGAACTGTTGCCATTTTGATGCCCATTTTCCCACTATGGAGAGATTCTTTTGGAGCTCTTGGTAATCTCACTTCATTTTAAAAACCCTAAATATTTTGAGGTCAGCAGCAAATTTGGCCATCTCATTGCTCACTCCTATATGCATGTTGTGAACAAAGTGGATAGGGAGGCAGTTTCTCCCTTTCTCATAATATTAGAATGAGGGTGGAAGTGAGCAGTGACATAGCCACGTTTGGTGATGATACCAAATTATTTAGTCTTGCTAAAACAATGGAGGATTGTGAGGAGCTCCATAAAGATCTCTGCATACCGAGAGAATGGCCATGAAAAGGGCAAATGCTGTTCAATGTAAGCAAGTGTAAAGTGATGCACATTGGGGGATCACAATTTCACATATACACTAACAGGATCTGAGCTAATTGGAGGTGACTGACCAAGAAAGAGTTTGGAGCAGGGGAGGTGGACAGCTTGATGAAAATGTTGATCCGGCTGCTGTGAAAAAGGCAACCTCCGTGTAAGGCGTAATTAGGAAAAGAATCCTAATTCTTGAACACTAATATGAAAAATAGTGGGTTCTCTGATTTGCACTTGATGTATGTGGAATCTTTAATCTTACTATAGTAAAAATGACATATTTTAGTATTAGATTCATGACTGTATTAGCGGTAAGTTAGTTGGGAAACAAATGTATTAGGAAGTGTGAAAAGTGAGTGTATTACATCATTTGTGACAGACTTCACATGTAGTTTATGATATATATAGTAAGTAAAGAACAAACCCAAGGATGCCTTTCTGTGTGTATATATGAAAGAGGCAGGCACACAGACATAGATAGACAGTGGGCCAGGCCTAAATTTCCAGCCTAACCTATCTTACAGGGTTGTTGTGAGGGTAAAAGTAGCACATGCCATACACCCAAACATTACCAAACATCTGTTTTATATTTCTGTGAAAGTGAGCAGCAGAAGAAATTCACTAGATGGTTTTGGGCCAGTCATAGACTCTTAGCCTAACCTACCTCATGGGTTTTTGTGGGGGGAGATATGGCACTTGAAAGAATGATCAGTCTAGGGCTTTCCCCTTCCTCCTTACTAGAGAAGCTTCTTTGCAACTGATCAACTAAATGGAGTCTGAACATCCTCTTATATCACTACATCTGACCCAGTACCAAGAATAGCCATGTGGGTGTTTAGAAATATTGCTCAATTTAATTTTGATCTATCCAAGTTTGGATTTTTATTTTTATTTTTTTGCTCTAAAAATACCCTGTGATCAGTGAATCTTCTATTAAGCCTGTCAAAGATGTTGGTACTGGAGATAACAATACACAATAGTTTTGTTCAACCTGATAAAAAAATATTAGAAATGCTAAGAGAATTCAGAATGTTACTGACTGTTCTGCCTTACAGGGTTGTTGTGCTGATAAAATGGAGGGGGATTGTGTAAGTCATCTTAGGTTCCTTGCAAGAGGAAAAAAAGGCAAGATATAAATGTAACACTAATAAACGTATTACTATTTCTACTAATTATTATTATTATTAATTATAATAACAATGAAGGAATAAAAATTCTTTAAAAATCAAATACATGGATTTTTTTTAAAAAGAAAAAGAGGGGGGAGCTTAACCCCTTCTCTTACGAAAAGGCTTGGTCCCTAAATATACACAGAGCTCTCAAAGAGAAGTACAACCAAATCCACACACCCCTTCAAGCTAGTGCAATGGGAATGAGACTCATTGCACTCAGTGGAACTTACTTCTGAGTAAACATGCCTTGGATTGAATTGATATGAAAATTAATGATCAGCAGCCATAATCAAATGAACAAACACACATGCAAAGCATGCAAGCAAGTTATTAATTGTAGAGTTATAGTGCTGTAAAGGAGAGGGAATTCTCACTCACATCTCTCCCTCTCTGCCTTCCAAGGTTCCAGACTGTTTCTTTAAATAAAGGCTACAATCTTCTACACACTTACCTGGGACTAAGACCATTGCCTCAGTCAATGGAACTTACTTCTGAGAAGAGACTACAGCACTGTCTTTGCTAGAGGAAGCAGCCATTGTAGCTGATGCAGGAGGGAGGGGGGGAGACTCTACTGAACGTGTGCCATAATCAAAATGGCCACTGGATTTTTGAAAGAGGCACAGTTTAAATTTAATAAAATCCACTTAAGCGAATTTTTAAAAAAGAAAAGCGGTTCCACCTACACTAGAATGGGAGGAAGTAGACACTGCCATTGGATTAATTAATAAGGCTCCCAGAAGGACAGCTGCGCAAAAATACTCGCAACCCCTGAGTTCAATTTTCGGTTTTGGATTCAGGGGATTCTTTAATCTTTTTTACTTTAAACTGCTCTCCTTCCCTCAGTCCTTCACCAATCTTCTTGAATTTTTCAGGTAATGTAAAACAAACATTTCTTTCTGGCACCTTTAAATTTCAGAGAGATTAGTGAAACATTTTCGATTTTATGGCTGTTAGAATGACTCCTCCCCAATTATCATTTTAACATGGTGGAATGTGTTTTTTACTGACGGCCCTTACCAAGGGAGGCACTGCCGTGCCTCCCTTAATACATAAAACAATTTTGATTAAAAACTCTCAACCCACATTAAAATTTACCCCCCCTCAAACTCTTTTGAAAATAAGAACCCCTTACAGCGGTGCTTAAAAGAATTGACAGTGGGATCCTGTCTAATCTCCAGTGGCAAATTGTTCCATAGTCGGGGGCCAACCACTGAAAAGGCCCTGGCCCCCACACATTCCAAATTGTAGCAGGGGACGATCAGGTCACCCTGCCCCTGAGAGTGGGTTTCCAATGGTGGGACACAGGAGCAAGGTGAGCACTCAAGTAACCAGGGCCCAGGCAGTGTAGGGCTTTATACATAGTTAATAAAACCTCGTAGCGCACCCTAGCAGCCACCGGCAGCCAATGGAGCTCTTGAAGCACCGAAATGATAGAAGACCACTTTGGAAGCCCCTTGACCAACCTGGCTGCTGCATTTTGTACAGCCTGTAGGTGCTGGATTTGCTTCAAGGGAAGCCCTGTATACAGCAAGTTGCCATAGTGAAGCCTGAAGGTGACCAGGGCATCAATTGCAATGATAAGATCGGCCTTTGACAAAAAGGGGCGAACTTGGCGAAGCATATGTAATTGGTAAAAACAGCTCCGGACAACAGCCCCCACCTGTGATGACATAGTTAGGGACTGGTCAAGAATGACACCCAGGTCTCGTGCCTCGGTCACAATCCTCAGTCGGAGTCCTGAAAATGAAACATCTGCAAGATCCTGCATTAAACCTGCCAGCTGCTGATCTCGACCAACCACCATCAACTCAGTCTTCTCTAGATTAAACTTCAACTTGCCTCTGGACTTCCAATTACAGATCATCAAGACAGGACAGCAACTGCCCCCAGAGGTCTGAGCCCACCGAGATGTAAAGCTGGGTATCATTGACATACATATGGTACCTCAGCCCATGGGCTTCAATTAACTCTGTCAGTGGCCTCACATACACATTGAACATGAAAGATGAGAGGATAGAACCACAGGGGAGGGCTGTGGGGGTAGATGAACAAGTGCCCATGGTAACCAACTGAGCCCTTCCATCCAGGTAGGACTGGAACCAGGCAAGAGCCAGGCTCTCCAGTCCCACCTGGGTCCTGAACTGTCTAATCAACGATTCATGGTCCACTGTGTTGAAGGCCTCTGAAAGATCCAAAACAGTAAGATGGACAGAAGGCCTTTGTCCATCGCGAAAAGAAGATTATCACAGACTGTGGCAAGGGCAGTATCCATGCTGTGACCTGGCCTGAACCCAGATTGAAAAAGATCTAGAAAATCTGAGTCATGAAGGAACCGTTGGATCTCTTCCAGTACCACTTTTTCCACCACCTTACCAAGAAAAGGAAGGTTGGAGACTGGCCGGTAGTTTGTTGGCAGTGATGGATCAAGAATTGGTTTTTCAAGGAGTGGCTACACACTAGCCAATTTTAAGCAGGTGGGCACCTTAGCCTCCATCAGGGATGCATTCACCACTGCCGTTAGAAGTGGACCCACCACTGACCAAGCAGGGCGGATCAACCAAGTTGGACATGGGTCCAATCCACAGGTGGTAACCCGGAGCTGACCAAAAAACTTTTCCAGCTCAGTCAAAGATACTAGGACAAAGCAATCAGGTATAGGTTGTGTCCTGGGAACTTCCAGCAGCAATAAAAAATGGGCAAACTCATCACATCCATCAACTGTAGGTTCTGTTACTGCACAGTCGGGATTTATCAGGCTGCACAGCACTGAAATGTAGGGATGTGCATGCCCAAAAATATCGTATTTTATCGTTATCAGAATTTCGAAGTAAAAAAAGTATCATCTCTGAAATATCATAGGTTAATCATATCATCTTCACGATAGTTATCGGAAATCCGATATTTAATTCGCAGCCCCATTGTGTCCTGTAGAGCTGATTTTTTTTTTAAAAAAATGCCTATACCTTCTGTATTTTAAAAGTTACAGGCTTGAAACTTGGTCACAAATGCTTATGGGGTATGCCTAAGTATGTGTATGAAATTTGAGATCGATCCCTCCAACCCTCGATTTTATATGAATTTATTAAAGAACGTTTAAGTTCTGACAGGTCAGAATGACAGCTCACCATGTGCAATCATTCAGATCTGTCAAAAAGTTGCACGATCTTTAATAAATTCATATAAAATCAAGGGTTGGAGGGATCAATCTCAAATTTCCTACACATACTTAGGCATACCCCATAAGCACTGTGACCAAGTTTCAAGCCTCTAACTTTTAAAATACAGAAGTTATACATTTATTTATATGGCAGGCCGATAATCTGATATAATCGGGCTAAAATTTTTCGGATCGGAGATTTATCAGAGGTTTTTCTATCGTATTGTTATCGTTAATCAGATGTCTAATAATGATCTTATCATATCGTTATCAGACATTTTAACGATACAATACACATCCCTACTGAAAAGAGGTCTGCTGGCCAGTTCTTTGTTGCATCTAAGTGAGAGGAGAAGAAAGATTTCTTTGTCCTCATCACAGCCCTATTATATTGTTGGTGATATCGCACAAGGGATTCATGATCAACAAGGGAGGGGCTCTGCCTCCAGTGCTGCTGTAATCTATGCAGCCTCTGTTTCATCCTACACAACTCATCTGAAAACCAAGGCGGGTTGCATGGGCGACCCTGAGCCAAATAGTATAGCATTCCACCAGCTCATCCACTGCGTAATCAGTGCCCCACTGATGTTTACAAGCCCTCAAAGCATGCTGGAAACCCTCTGGATCCAGCTTACTTCTCAGACAGACCCAAACTTGGGGACCATCACCTCTTTGGGGGTGGGGGGAGAGATGTCTTAAACACACACTGAAAGAGGTAATGATCCGTCCATGACAAAGGGGTTAGATGACAATCCCCAATGCCCAACCCCAGGCCGAAGATGAGATCGAGCGTATGACCTCCGGTGTGAGTGCTTCCAACAACATTCTGTGAGAACCCCAATGAGGTCATGGTCTCAAGGAAAACCCTGCCAACACATCACAGGCATCATCCACATGTACATTGAAGTCACCCAGGACCAACAGCCTGGATGACTCCAAGATCAGGTCAGACAACAACTCGGTCATCTCAGGGGTGAACTCCTTCGAGTGTGCTGGTGGTCCATACACTGTCAGGAGTTCGCAAGCAATGTTCTCATGAGAGAGACATGACACCAAGAGGTGTTCAAAAGATCTCGTATCTGAGCATGGAACCACCCTACAGTTTAAACTAGATGAATATACCAGGGCAACCCCAGACAGCCCTGTCTTGCCCGATGATGCACCAAGTACCCAGCTGGTACAAACTGGGCCAACACAGGGCCAGCCGCCTCATCAAGCCAGGTCTCGGTGATGAGAGCCAGGTCTGGGGACTCGTCCGTGATCAAATCATGGATGGTACTGGTCTTATTACACACAGACTTTGCATTCGCCATCATAAGAGAGAGGGGACTACCATTGATGAGCCCACTTCCTGATACCAAATGAGCCCCTGCCATTGCCACCTCCCACCTAACACTCGCTGCTTGCACCCACCCTCAATAGGCTGTATCCATAGGGCAGTTATCTGTAGGGCATTATTAAGAATCCTTTCTTGTCAAATCTGAATATTTGATGTCCTGCAAAAATGAGAGAGGCAGCAATAAAGTGGGCAAATCCAAAATGGTAGTAAACATCATGACCTTCTGGCTAAACATTTTACCCACATTTAACCAGTGAGAATAAATGCTGGTGAGATGCCAGTCCTGGCAAAATACACAGCCTACCTTCATCACTACATAGTGGGCTATTGGATATTCAGTTGATCAAGATGAAATATTAAAATTCCCAAGACATATTTTAATCATACATTTTTACTGGAATTCCAACTGGAAGAAATCATAAAGGCTGTAAATCTCTGCTGGGCGTAAGCTGATAACCTAGCAGTTAGGGGTGAGTTTCACACAGTACTTTTTCTCCAACTGGCTCCTGTGCCTGGATACCAATTGAACCATAATGTGAGAATGCTGTGGTGTTCAACACTTGTGTTGATTTAAGGATTGGGTCCAAAAGTAATGCCAGAATGAATGTTTGCACTCCAGCATTCAGAGGAGAACATTAATTCCAATGTTGTTGCCATTTGTTAATCACAGATCTGTTTAAAATGCAGGCCTAATCACAGAGGATTCATTTATCCTAATGAAAGTAGACTCTGGCTCAGTTTCACTATGGAGGACAGATTTTGTTCACAGGAAAGCCTCAGTCCACTTGGAGTGCATTTTTCGCTCGACTGTAAGCGAATTCTTTCTTGCTAATCCCCCTTGGAATGTAGTAATTGCCTTACTACTTAGGTACTAGATATGATGCCCCAAGAGAGTTATTATCTTCTCCCGAGTCATCACTGAGCTGTTGAAATGGTTGCGGCTCAGTCAAGGAAAGGCTAAAGAGAAGTCCCTCATTCCCAGTTCCTCTGTAGCTGCTCCTAGCAGGGAGCAAAAAGAAATTGGCTGAGCCTTGCCACATGTGGTCCCCATTGGGAATGGAGAGCATTTCAAAGGCCTTACTCCTGTGGTTGTGAAACTCTCCGTGTGCATGAGCTGAAAGGAAATGAGGGAACAGTCACATCGGCTATATTATCTTACCATTCAAAGCTAGAGAAGTTACTTTAGGAGAATCATGACATGCTGTAACCCTCTTCCAGATTACCTACTTTATTCAAAATGCAACATGGATTTATGAGACCTCCTGGATGACATCCTAAAACACCATCCAGATAAAGCAGAATTTACTTCTCTGGTTGCCAAACTTGGGCTATGTCTGCACCGGGGATTTTTCCTGGGGTCATCCCTGTGCATCTAAATGACACACAGGGGATCCCAGAGGCAACTGGAGATGACCTAAGGACGACCCCGGGAAAACCCAGGATAGCAGAAGCCAGGGATATCCTGATTTTTCTGCCATCCCTGGTCCTAAAACGAGCACAGAGTCATGTGGGGTGGCTCTGTGCACATGGGGGGGGGGAAGCAATCATCTCTCTGTAGCTTAAAAAAAATGGCAGCCGCAACAGGCACAATGACCCTCTTGCCTTCTGGGACATCACACTTCCATTTGTACTCTGGGGGATGATCCCGGAAGCAGGTAAGTCCGGGATCATCCTCCCTCCCTCTACACCCTTAGGTGTAGAAAGGGCCATGGTCTTGTCAAGACAAAGAGAAGCAGCATTATAGCTAGTCAATGAACTGCTGCAACAAGCATTTCAGAGAGCAAGAATTGGATCCAATGAGCAAGTCTGACTTGGATGTTTATAGAAGAGTCAGAAAATTCCATTTCCTGGCAGTCTGGTTGGTCACCCAGGAAATTGCCTCCTTTGGCGAGAGTTGGGTGGCAGCGCATAAGCTGACATGGGGCTTCAATTATGTCACTGTCTACTGGACAGTGTCACTGTCTACTGGACAGTGATACACTGAGCTGTATCACTGTCCAGTGATACAGCTCAGCACAAGCAAGAAGGGATTTCCTATTCTTGGCTAAAGCAGTAGAAATAAATGACATTAGGACTGTATGAGAAATTCATTTCTGTTCATTTTTTATCAGGATTTAGCCAGTTCACACCTTTTGGACTGAACATGGACTCAGATGCAAGCTGCAGCGAAAGCCTGTACATTTCTGAGCTTTCAACATGATATGTGCCCCCCCAATTGCATTCAGTGGCATGTGTACATTTGAAAAATGAGCATTCAAAATGTATACTTTTGAAAAATGCACACAAATGCACTTCAATTAATGCGAGAATGATGTCTACATTTTAAAGATGTGTACAACTGTTGTATAGAAACACAAACAATAGGAGTTAGACTTAACCAAAAACTGAACAATTGATTACAAAGAAGTTAAGGAAATGAACAGTGAATAACATTTAATACAAAATACAAATTGCAAAGAACACTTTTTATGAACATTCAACAAAAAATAGTATATTAAAGACAGTGCTCAATCATTATATTTAAAACATGGGCCAAACACGTTTTGATAGAGTGTCTTCTTCAGTGCTGGCATTTTGTGGCTATGAATTTTTTACTTTAAAAGTTCCAAAAGTTCCAAAATGGTGTGTTTGACAGCTGTCAAACAGCACCCCTCCCCCGCCTTCTCCCCCCTCTGTTAGCTGTCAAACCCACCGTATTGGAACTTTTGGAACTTTTAAAGTAAAAAAAAAATCATAGCCACAAAATACCTGCACCTATCTTTCTGAAATTTCTCACACATAAGTACTTCAAACTCATCTGCCATGTGGCCAAGTTTCATGCTTCTATCTTTTAAAATAAAAGATTTCTCCAAAAATACCTTGCCACTACACGCTTGAACCTATTTTTCTGAAATTTCTCACACATCACTAACTACATGCTAGCTCTAATGTGGCAAAGTTTCATGTTTGGATCTTTAAAAATAAAAAAGTTGAAGGCATAACTGTATTTCCCCCACTGCTAGCCATTTTTCAAAATTTAATTGCCACCCAAGGCAAGCACCTATGTTTCTGAAATTTCGCACACATGAGTAGCAAAATACTATCTGCAATGTGGCAAAGTTTCATGTGTGGATCTTTAAAAATAAAAAAGTTGAAGGCATAACTGTATTTCCCCCACTGCTAGCCATTTTTCAAAATTTAATTGCCACCCAAGGCAAGCACCTATGTTTCTGAAATTTCGCACACATGAGTAGCAAAATACTATCTGCAATGTGGCAAAGTTTCATGTGTGGATCTTTAAAAATAAAAACGTTATAGGCATTCCTGGTTTGTTAGTAAAAAATTCATAGCCACAAAATGCCTTGACCTATCTTTCTGAAATTTCTCCCACATAACTACCACAAACCCATCTGCAAAAAGGCCAAGTTTCATGCCTCTGTCTTTAAAAATAAAAAAGTTGAATGCATTTTTGTAACACAATACTAGGCTATGGGGAAATCATTCAAAATTGCATCCGATTTTCTGATTTTCTTCGATTAAAATTGGAGACCAAAATATCTGATTGGAAAAAATTAGATTAACTGTATCAGAATCATGAATCAGATGTCCGATTTTATCCAATTTTAATCATATCTGACCTCGGATCCGATCCGATGCATATCCCTACTACGAACCCCATGATTCCTCACTACTTGTTGTACTGGCTAGGGCTGATGGGAATTGTGACCCTCTAGATGTTTTGGCCTACAGGTTGCCCACTCTTGGCTTAGGAGGAGAGGTTATGTGTGTGAATTGGTAAAGGCAAGTGCTTTTTATCAGTGAGTGGCTGCATTCAGACAACACGATAGTCACTGGTGGGGTAATAATCAACTTTACAGTTGTTTATCTAGAGGGTACTACCCACACAATATGGTAATAAATAATCAACCATGGTGTGGATTAGGATCAGCGCTGAGTTGACTATGGCAGCATTCGGACGACACGATAGTCAATACAACTGAAGATTGTTTCCCCCACCCCCAGTTGATTATTGTGTTGTCTGAATGCAGCCTGTGTCTTAGTCCTGCTCACCTCCAGAAGGGTAGCCATGAGGAAATGCAGTCTTTGGGCTGGAGAAGTTTCCACACCCATGTGCTAAACTGCAATAGGATGAGGGGAACTAGTGGTTTGTAGGTAGAATGCCACAGCATGAAGTCCCCTGTTTCAGCATCAATTATTTGGGAGTTTGGGTGGGATGGATGCTAGAAAGGTGTCAAGGCTCTGGAATTACCTCCCCAGAGAGGTTTGCCTGGCATCTACATTATACTCCAGGTGAAGACCTTTTTATTCTCACGGTATTTTTTAACAGTTCTTCAGTTTGATTTTTAACCTTGCTATTTAAATTTGCATTTTAAATCTGTATTAATTTCTGCATGACTGCTCAGTTTTTATCCTGGCTGTGCTTTTATACTGTATTTTAAATTATGTTTTTATACTGTTGTTGTTTTATATTTTGAATGGTTTTTATGGCTTTAATTTGTGTAAACTGCCTAGAGAGCTCCGGCTGTTGGGCGGTATAGAAATGCAGCAAATAAATAAATAAATAAATGAGAATTGGCTTTGAAATTCTGCTACCTTTACTGGAGTTCTTCTAGTTTAAACTTCCTACAAATTTTTTGTCTGTGCATATTGCCTGGCATTTCTGTTGTTAGCTGCCAAACTTGTTATATTAAAGTTCTGGAGAGCTGAAATTTTACTCATTTAGGAGTTGTGGGTTGATAAGGTGTGGGAGCATGTAGTCCTGGAAAAGCTCTTGCATTGGGTGAGAGTTGTCAGGAGGCCAAGCAAGCTGGAGATGTTTTTGTCAGTGCGGATGACTTTCTTAACCTTCCCTGAAAATAATTCACAAACCTCAGGTAAATTCACTAAAAAGAAAGCAATGCATGTACTGAAGTGAGATGGCTAGATGCATACAAATATATTACAAAATGAGAGACGTGGTTTATGTCAAGCCATTATTCATATGTCTTATTTTTGTGAATGTAAACAGATTTTTTTAAAAAAACAACAACACTTTTTTTTAAAATCACCAGAGCTGGGCGGGATGCAACATTTGGCAATCCACTTCTGTTTGAGAAGGGGCTTCACAGATGTTCCAAATGCTGCATCCAGCCTGCAATGGGGCAGCTGCATAACTGTGACACAGATGAAAGGTTTGAAAAATGCAGCTACTGCAGATTGTGCAAATAGATTCTGAATGTGGTCTCTGGTTCATCACAAGTCAGGGGAGCAGTTTGTACCTGCAGGAAAACTTTTCAGGACGTTGGTAGCCGCTCAGCCATCATGAGAAAGGAAATGCTCTCTGTACAACAGAAAGGTTCTGAAGGGCAGGGAGAGGCTCTGGGCATGGATGCAGATTACCCCTCTGAAATGTGCAAGTCTTGTTTAAGTGCTTTTATTTACTGTATTCATTGAAAATATTTCTAGGCCGCCTTTCGGGACAGAATCTCTCCCAAAGCATTGTACAACATTCGTATTTATATGATAAAAACTCCCTATCCAGTAATGAGGCAGTAAATATTCATAAAGTAAAAGACACCAGCAAGAAATTATTACAAAAATACCTACAGCATAACTGCAGCTACAAAGCAAAACAGTCTAGTCAAATATAGTTGGGCTTGGGGGAAGGCCTGAGCAAACGACCAGGTCTCCAATGCCTTCCTAAAGCTTTCAGTGATGGAGCTTGATGGAGCCCTAATGGCAGAAAAGGCCCTTTCACTTATACTTGCCCACTTAACTGCCCTCGATGGTGGGCCATTGAGAAAGGTCTTTTGTTTCCCTCAGAGGCCTAATTTAAGCATGTTGTGAAGTGAGCAAGGACTTATCCATGTGACACCACACAAACTCAGTCTCATTTAAAGTGGGTCTTATTTGGAATTAGGATGTCTCTCTCATATGTCCAGTATTAAGTCTGCCAGGGATCCATAGGGTAGGCTCCATTGCAATTCTACCATGACCAGTTTGGTGGTTGGGATTTGGCTTAAATGAGAAATAGGAAGGCCAGGTGCCCTCTTTTTCAGAACACTGTTCTCAGTTCGAAAGGCTGCCAGAGGATAGACCTCTATTTGAAGTGCTGTCCTGTCTAATTCCAGTTTAAAGATAAAGAACCATAAAAACTGTGGCCCATCAACAGTTAGTACATGGAGAGCAGACTGAACAGGCAGGCGCACTGGTCACCTGGTCACTTTCCTGCTATAATAAGATTTTCTTTATTTCAATTTCAATTATAATAATTATTAATACATTTACATTTATTCTTATAAATTAGTATATCCAAATTATATGCAATTTGTGATCATCTTTGGGCCTCTCTTTTTTAAAAATTCATTTCCTCCTTTGGGGGCAATTCATAAGTGACCACCCGAAGGAAAAATGGGATGTATACAGCATCTGATAAATAAGTTATCCTTCCCCCCAGGAGTTGTGTTTTATGCTGGGATAAAAGTTTGAAGTTGCAAATGCATTTTTATTGTTGCTTGTTTCTGTGTAGCATATTATTATGTGAGCCAAACTTGCGGCCAGAAGTGCAGTATGGTCTAGATCAGTGGTCTTCAACTGGTGGGTGACAACCCAAATGTGGGTCACAAAATCAATCCAGATGGGTTGCAGCAAAGCTGTTGCCACCATGTTGGCATGGAGAAAATCGTGAAAGTGGGTCCCATATTGCAGGTTGGGAATCTGAGGTGGGCCTTGGGTCTGGATCATTTGAAGACCACTGGCCTGGATGGATGATGAGCACCTCATTTGCTGTTTGTGGGAACTACAGATGGGGAAGAATTTGGTTTGCATTTTAATATGAACCAACCTAGTTTGCACTTCCTGAAGTCATGCACAAACTGGAATATAATTATCTTGTGGATTTTGAAGTTCTCTGAATTTTTTTATGCAGTACTCTGATAAAAAAAAAAATGTCCAAACATTCATGCATTAGGAACAATTGTGTACAAAACTCTGTATGCAAGGGGAAAGTATAATACAAAAAGAGCACATATTAAGGGAAATTGTTTGCAAAAATATGTATATTAGGGGAAATGGTGTACAAAAATGTGTAGATTTTTTTGTGGGGACTTGAAAAAAAAATCCACAAATGGATGCAGAAACAGAATGGAATGAACTGGTGGTGACAAAAAATATATATTTTTGTATATTTCCCCTAATATACAAAAATATGTATATTAGGGGAAATGGTGTACAAAAATGTGTAGATTTTTTTGTGGGGACTTGAAAAAAAATCCACAAATGGATGCAGAAACAGAATGGAATGAACTTGTGCTTGAAAAAGTGCAAATAGATCCATCTATCCTTACTGAAAACTAGGCCTCTTCACCTCATTATTTTGAAGTTATAACTTTTGGCTGCAGCACCAACAATTTTAGTTCATTTCTGCCATGTATGGATTGGAGAGAGACTATGGCTCAGTTCGGACGACACGTTAGGCAACGGAGGAGGGGGGGAACAATCGTCAGTTGTGTTGCTTATTGTGTCGTCTGGAGGGCAACACACAATGCACACACAACTGACAGTACGTTAATCAGGCACTTTAAACAATGGAGCGAAACAATGGGCTTGCATGTTGTTTAGCCCGAAGCCCCATTGTTTAAAGTGTCGTCCGAATTCAGCCCCCCCCCCCTCCATGGACTATTCTGTTTCGGAATAGAGTTCTGCTGCCTAGAGCAGCCAAAAAACCCCAGCCGCTCTATGCAGCAGGCAGAACTCACGGTGCATGCTGGGATACGGCTGGGGGACACACAGAGGAGAGGCTGCAACCAAAATGGCCGCCACAAGTTCCTTGCAGCTGGGGCGTTTGCTGGTTCCGAGCAGCGCCAGCTGCAGCATGTCGTCTGTGGAGCTCCTCCTGCCTAACGCACGGTCAGTACGTTATTTACCCCTCCGTTGCTTAATATGTCGTCCGAACTGAGCCAATGAAGGGTGATTTATAGAATGTTTTAGTCTTTGTCCACAGCTTTAAAAATATGAATGATCCTTCTGTTTCTTTGGTCTCATCTTAGTTATTTTGGAACTGGTTGAAATGTATTCTGATCCCCAAAGCTTTGCATAAAGTTTGAATTTGGTAGACATTGTATTACAGTTTTAAACAATTCATGAGATAACACTTGATCAGGAACTCAATGTCTTCTTTAAAATAGTTTTAAAACCACTGCTTTCCTCACTGTGCGTAGAGCAATTTTAATTTCAAAGCAGGATGGATACAAATCAATTATTACTAAATTGCTTTTTGTCAGACAAGTCAGTGGATACATTTCACAAGGTCTCTCTGACATTTGCTGAGGATATAATGGCTCTTCATGCAGCTGATGTCAATTTACTCAACAAATATAACAAAACCTTATCAGCAAATGTTGTAAGAAAATGTAGGAATTATCCATTACCTTTTCTCTTGCTAAATTCGTAACTCAAAATGGCCTCTATGAATTGCATTATCATTGCTTCCTGTGGTTCTCCCTCAAGTATTCTTCTTCTAAGGGAGCTAGTGGTTCAAGCAAGTTGCTTTGTTTTTAACTTGTACAAATGGACATGAGAATGTGCCATGCAATTATTGCCTTTGTATTGTTGCATCTATATAATTTACAAATGGTAGAGTTATCCTCTTCATGTTGCTTTCTTTTGACTAGTCCACAGCAACGGTGCTGAGCCACAGATCCTAATTGTAATGTAGGGATGGGTGAGAATTTTGTTTTAGTTCAGTTTTGTTAATGGTTTTCCATAATTCAAATATTCTGGATTTTTTTTTTAAAAAAAAAATCAAATGTGGGATAAAACAAAATGAATAGATTTGTCAATGCTGGCCCACAACTTTGAATGCTTTGCTCTTGGCAGGACTCTGAGGTCAGGCATGTCTTTTACATCAAAATCGTTTTATGGTGGTGAAGTCCCAGGACGTTAAAAAAACAACACAAAGTTTTATTCCTCAGAGTAGTCCAACATATTTCAACTGGTACCATGTGTTGAGCTGCCATATACTTTTGGATGTTCTCCACTTTTGTCTGACTTTCAGTCTTTTTATGAACAGAACAATCTACTTCGTCCATAGGACATTTCTGAGCTGTAGCAATAGGAATAGAGAATTTGTGAATGAAGGAGGTGAGACAATAAAGAGATGACACAACTGTATGGATTGAAAATCAGGCCACATTTATTAAATCTGATCTGCAAAGAGAGATCCCCAGGCTGCTATTCTACTATGCTGGCACTAGCTGGTCAATGTCATTGGGACAAAAATTCTTTGCCTGCTGGATATTGATTATAGAATTGGCACCCCCAGGAATTCCCTAATTGGGGAAAGGGGGAACTTCCCCTGTCACATCCCCCTGGGCCACGAAACTCCAGGTGTGCGAGGTGAGATGGCCCCACCTGCAATTCTTGGGGCCAATAAACCCTTAGTGGGAGGCCTCAGGCCTCACCTGTCACCACCGATGATGCCTCAGAATGACTACCATTCCTATCCAGACAAACATAGCCCACCCAAACCAGCCTATCTAGGGGAATGTGCCCAACTGACCCGAAAGAAAACCCACCAATCAACCTAAGACTCTCCCACCCCACTTACAGTGTGCAGCAGGCAAAAACACACACGGTAAGCCAATTGGACTGTGTGCCAAAAATTCATGCTCGTCCTTCAAAGATCAACCCAGATAAACCCCACACTACATATAGGGATGGAGCTGCACTTCAAAGAGACAGTGAGGAGGGCTCTGCAGGCTGATATTGCCTCCTCCTGCAAGTGGCAACACCAAGCCCTGCCAATGCTGGGGTTTGCCAGTGCATCTATTCATCTATTCATTCCTCCTCCACATTCACAATGGCCCCCTGTGGTCTGGCAAGCCGAATGTGGGGTAGGGCATTTATTTATTTATTTATTTATTTATTTATTTATTTATTTATTTATTTATTTATTATTTTATTCCATTTACGTACTGCCCCAAAGCCAAAGCTCTCTGGGCAGTTTACAAAAATTAAAAACATTGAACATTAAAAACACCGATATACAAAATTTAAAACCATAAAGCTTAAAAACAAGTTATAATTTCTCTCAGTTATGCCTCTCAAATTTACATGATACCTTACGGGCTACTTACATGATGTTTTTCAAAGAACAGAACTTCAGCCCAGCACACTTTTAACGATTAACTGTTATTTTTCTCCCAAAATTCCCCGCTATAATTTGGGAGTAAAGTATTTATTTCAGAACTTTGTCAGCACTGCTGTTCAGCACCTTTCCTTAAGTTCTCAAACCGGGATTCTTAATTCTAAGTCACATCTGTGTGTTTTTCTACAGGTCTTCTTGTTTTGGAGAATTATAGCTTTGAAGTCTTTCCCAGTTCTAGATACTTCCCAAAATATTTCATGTCATCTATTATGATATCTATTAAAACTGTAATACAATGTCTACCAAATTCAAACTATTATAACTAACCAGCCGTCTTTCCTTCAGACTCCTTACCTGAACTATATATTGCTTTTTCTTGAGCTTATATGGGAAAAGGTCCCATCTTGTTTTCCCCATGTCACTTTATCAATGGCAAGCTCAGAGGTTCAGTGAAAGTTGTAGCATGTCGGCATGACTGAAATAGCATCAGCAGAATTCCACCGAATCTGTCCATTGCACAAGCAGTTGTACATTACGTTTCTGCCACCGGTTGCCCAGGTACTTGGGCACAACGTTGTGCAAGCATAATAGGCAACCCATTGCAGAACAAGTTGCACAAGTGTAATGCACCACATTTGCGCAAATGTAACTTTAGCTGGGTTCTCCTCTTGCGCATAGTTCAGAATCTAGTTTCCACTAGCACAACATCAGCTGTGTTAGTGGAATGACGCAGCTGGAGATTGCCCTATGTATCTCTGTACAAGGCAGTCTCTAATATTTAAAGCATCCATCAATTGGAAGGGGCAGTCTATCCTGAGAAACCTTAGAACACTGGACATGTTGAGTGGAAACCCAAGAGTGAGGTCATTGCAATTCAAAAGGAAAGAAAAGGCGATACATGGCATTTACGAATTATGTAGCGTAATACTTAGCATTTGTAAAGCACTCAAGTGTTCAAGGAGCATCACATGCATTAGCAAGCTGTGCCATGAGGTCAGTATTATTATTCCCCATGGGGCGACTGAAGCTGAGAGAGAGTGGCTTGCCTAAAGCCACCTGGTGAATTCATGACAGAGTTGAGATTTGAACCAGGACTTCCTGATTTCGTAGCTCTGTCTTTCTGCCACTGCACTACACCTCATGTCCATATGGATCCTGATAGGAGAAATAGGTGGGTTGTTGTGATGTTACGCCTCTGGTAGGTTGCTGCAGTGCGTGGCTGGGCGGCTGTTTTCAGTTTGGTAAGCCTTGAGGTCTATGTGAATTTACGTGGCTCAAGAAGCACAGAGGATGACTTTGGAGCTCGTGGCATACTCCGTTTTAGTGGTGGCCTACAGATTGGGCTGTGCTCTCCCCAGGGAGGTCTGCCTGGTGCAAACATTGTCATCTGTTTGGGTGTCAGGTTGATACTTTCATCTACCTTCAGGCTTTTGATGGCATGTGATGGACCTTTTTAATTTAGTTGTTTGATCAGGTCTTGGATTCTATTGTGAACTATTTTTATCTGTTTTAATTTTTTTTTTAGATCTTCGTATGATTTAATGCATGTGAGACACCTTGGTCTTCTCTCTCTCTCTCTCTCTCTCTCTCTCTCTCTCTTTGAGAGAGGCATGTAATTGAAATATTCATCATCATCATCATTTTGGACTGTATAGAGTTCATACCATAGAAATTTTGGGTTGGTCCATGGAGGTAGTTCTAGGTTGACTGCTTGACTTTATTACTTTAGGCTCAATTCTTATCTCCAGTCCTGTGAAATAACATCCTGAGGTCAGATTACAGTCATCGCAATACACCAACCTATTTTTTCATCCACAGGGAGCCTGTAGCATGCAGGTGGAACTCTTGTAAAGCTGTTTGCTTCCCTCCTAACATAATCCCTTTATCAATAGTTTTACAATGTGCTTTATGGCTATAAGTAAGAGCTTATTGTGAATCTTATTTGAAATGTCAAACATCCCTCCTTTTTGATATGTGGCTAGATCTTATTGGATGGCATTATTATTTGTGAACAGAATATATGTATGTAATTATTTTTATGTTCCACCATGAATCTCTACATAAATGGTTCTGATAGATTAAAACATCTTATAAAACTAGATTAAAAACAAGTTATAAAACTATATAATAATTTTAAAAGGAGTTTATTTTATTAAGAGGGACTGTGGCTTTGTATAATGTGAAATATAAATTGCCGTCCTTTCCTAGGTTTGAGATTTTAAAGCAGTTGGTTCTGCATTTATTAAGGAGCTTAAATATGCAGTAAATAACCCCTGTACTGGATCTAGAGGCAAGCTTGTATTTGTTTTGTTGTTGTTGTTTTAAATTTTCAGTAACAAGAAATAATTGCAAAATAAACCTACTGCATGTTTGCTGGTAGAGTAAGGAAGCAAATAAATGTACTGAAGTATTTACTTTTCTTTTAATTTTCATGTGAAAAGAGATTCCGAAGAATTTTGTATCACATCTGCAAACTGTCCTTTTCGATAGGTAAATGATGGGGGTAGTCACTGAACTCCCTCCTGGGCAGGTCAAAAAGTCAGTGTCAAATGTTTATCTGGATCCTGAGTTGGGCCACAGAAGTTAAGTTCAAACCAGTGGAGGCTGGTGGCTCTATTCTCGGTGGGGCTGTGAATCCATTCTGGCTTTCAGTCAGAACTATGCAAAGTGCTGAATCATCCCCAAAATAGGCACAGCACCCTGGAATGCTTCTACCAGCAAACTTGCACATATGTGCTTTTTCACATATCCCCCCAATTCCTATTTTCACATTTTAACCTATGATGGGAAATGTACTGTTTTGATCGGGGGGGGGGGATCATTTTTTTTTTAAAGGGCATTTTTCAATTGGAAAAAAATTCACATTTTCAAAAATGTATGTTTTTCCTAATTGAAAAAAATGTGCATTTTTCTTGATTGGGGGAAAACAGCAACAACAACATTCACATATAGGAATGCAAACAAGGCAAATCTAACTTTGAACCTCAACGAACTCGAACATTGCATGTTTCCCCATCCCTAAAATTTCTATCACATCTTCAAGAGGTGCCCCATGTAAAAATGTATTACATTAAGCTCCTAGCCTACATTACCAATTAAACATGCATAGGATTGCACCTTTAGCCAGAAAAAAAGCCCTACAACTCCCAGCATTCCCCAGCTATGAATGAAAGTTCGGGAAATTGCGAAAATTTCCTGAGAATTGCATTCCTCCTTGCACTTGCATTCAGGATTGTGAATGGGACATGCTCACAAGATTTGCAAACAGGAGCAAAATAATCATTGGAACCTTTTAAAATAAAGAAATACACCAGAGACTGCCTCTCCCCATAAGAACTCATGTTTTCTGAGATGGGCCAAGATACATCTGTCTATTTCATGGGAGCCAAAGATATCTAGGGCAAGAAATACAGTCTTTATTGCAGTTGTGCTATGGCTCTAGAATGAATGACCTGCCTTTAGGGCGGCTCTGTTCTTGCATCTTTTTGGAAAGGCTAAAAAAAATCCTCGTTTTGGGTGACCATGTATCCTCCTACTGTATTTGAAGAACTGTCAGAAGATATTCCTCTCTTTCAAGGTATCCTCTCTTTCAAGCGATGTCAACCTGAAGTCCAGTTTAAAGATAAAGGGCCATAAATAGGGAGATTAGTGGGTGCCTTGAAGTTAACTGTGAGCAGGCAAACAGATCACCCAGTCACTATTTTCCCCAATATATATTTTTATTTTGTATGTCTTTTTTCCTCTTACAGGGAAGCCAAAGCAGCTCTCATGGTCCTCCTCCTCCTCCTCAATTTTTTTCCTCACAACAACCCTTTGAAGTAGGTTAGGCTGAAAGTCAGTGACTCACCCAATGTTATCCAGTGAGCTTCATGGGTGAGTAGGGATTATATTCCAAATCTCCTGGGTCCCAGGGCTCATCTTCACGGCATTGCCGCAGCAGTGCAGCGGCAGCACGAGGCGGTACCCCTGCATTGACATTCTTTCTGGCAATCTACATCGGAAGGAGAGCAATTGCGGGCTTTCCAGAAAGCACCACCGCCACCATGCCCATCCACCCGAGCCCACCCACATTGGTGCTGGGGCGCCTGGAAGCGTCGGCACCCTCCCTTCCTCAAGATTGGGGGTGTTTTAAAATATGTGTGGGTGTGGGTGTGGGTGTGTGTGATCTGTCGCATTTACAGATACACAGGGGGAAAAAACAAGGGGGAGAGGAATGGGGTGCACCTGCTCTTAATATCCACCCCCTTTCATTTTTTAAAACTATGGTCAGCAGAGGCAAGAAGGTCATCCAGCAACCTTTCGGCTCGCTGGTCCACCTTCTTCCCTGCCCAGCCTATGGCGACCAATCAGTGGTCACCAGGCTGTGGCAAGCCTCCGCAGCAGCTCCGGAACAAGAGCGACAGATGGCAGATGCCGTCGTGGCCTCGCTCCAAGCTAAAAAGGTCAGGGTGAGTGCCTGATTTTTTAAAGCAGAACTTTGGGGCTTTGCCCCTGGATGACATCAGGATGGCAGCTGCATCATGTAGATCACCTGCAGCCACTCAGAAGCCACCGCGGGGCAAAGCTCTCATCTAGATGTGCCCCCAGTCCAACACTCTAACCATGACACCTGACTGGCTCTCATATGGTGATATGTTGCAGTTCCATTTAAAGTATAATAATTATTTCTAATTTTGCACCTATAGAGCTAAATTGTCATATGCATATACAATGCAAATCTGTATCGTCTTTTGCCTTTCCCTCTTTTTTCATTATGCATAGGTGAACCCCATATACCACTTACATAATGCTTATGGCTGCTGATCTTGATTCTATTGTATTTACTAATAATAAGAGAGAGGGCTGTCTCTATGGTGGCCCCCAATTATGGAATGATCTCCCTGATGAGGCCCGCCTGGCACCAACACTGTTATCTTTTCAGCACCAGGTCAAAACTTTTCTTTTCACCCAGGCATTTTAACAGCTTCAGTTGAGGTTTTTAACTGAATTTCTGGTTAGGTTTAAAGTTTAAAATGTTTTAAATATGTTTTTTTAAAAATAATAATAATAATAATTGTATATCGACGTTTTAATGTTCAATCTTTTACTTTCTGTAAGTCGCCCAGAGAGCTTCACCTATGGAGCAGTATATAATTGTAAATAATAATAATAATAATAATAATAACAACAACAGAGCACTCCAATGAAACAAATAGAACTGTAGAATGTGAAGAGAAAACAAAGTTTAGAAAATGGCCTCTTAATGAACACCTTCATTCAATAACAAATGTTGACAGATTGTGTTTGCTATTGCCCAGAATATTAAGAAACAATTCTGTAGGACCTGCAAACTGGATGGAGACTTCAGCTTACCAGTCAATGAAGACAAATTATTCTTTGTGAGGTCGGACAAATAATGAGACCTACTACATCACTTTTGAATAGTGCTCCTAAAAGGAGCACAGGAGTTTGCAACCATTTATAGAGGCCATAAAAATTAAGGAGGCATTGAAGGTGACAAGTATCAATCCCTTAGCTATCAGAATTGATAGGGCCTTCTGAGTTTGTCTTTACTGCACTGAAGCACATCAGTTTAAAAGGTTGCTGTCAGTGGCTTAAAACCCATTTATAGAAACTGGATTCCATTTTGTCCCCTGTGGAAATCATTAGTTCAGTGCTGAAGGTATGAGTAAAGTTATGCCAATACAGCTCTCTTTATAGGAAGCACATGGATATATTTATCAGGTGTGGAAAAGATTAAATGAAAAACACTATATATATCTTGGCAATTGATATTTTTGTTAATGCTGGCCCAGCTACTCAAAACAGCTCTGACAGTTGTCCATCTCAATCCTATTGCCTGATACCATGAACTTTTCCTATCCACGTCCTATTCTCTGATCCCTCCTCTCATGTAGATTGACAAGGCAAAATACTACCACAACATTCACATACTAAGAATGTAGCTTGAACAACCCATGTAGTCTGTTTGCCACTCAAAAGCACATCTGTTGCCACCCCACTGCTAAAATTGCCCCAAAGAGGATTGAGTGGTGTGGTAAGAATGGTTCAATTCACAAGAGGAACTGGGATGTATTGCAAACTAGGGATGTGTATTGTATCATTAAAATGTCTGATAACGATACAATAAGATCATTATCGGACATCTGATTAACGATAACAATACAATAGGAAAACCTCTGATAAATATCCGATCCAATAATTTTCAGGCCGATTATATCGGATTATCGCACTGCCATATAAATAAACCTATAACTTCTGTATTTTAAATGTTAGAGGCTTGAAACTTGGTCACAGTGCTTATGGGGTATGCTTAAGTATGTGTATGAAATTTGAGATTTATCCCTCCAACCCTCGATTTTATATGAATTTATTAAAGATTGTTTAAGTTCTAACAGGTCAGAATGACAACTCGCCACGTGTGTTCATTCAGACTTGTCAAAAAGTTGCAGGATCTTTAATAAATTCATATAAAATCGAGGTTTGGAGGGATTGATCTCAAATTTCATATACATGTCTAGCACATGTTGCTACACATATGTGCCAAATTTCAGATCAATCCCTCCACCCCTATATTTTATATAAATGTTTGAAAGATCACACTTTTTACCTGTCAGAACTTAAACGTTCTTTAATAAATTCATATAAAATTGAAGGTTGGAGGGATCAATCTCAAATTTCATACACATACTTAGGCATACCCCATAAGCATTGTGACCAAGTTTCAAGCCTCTAACTTTTAAAATACATAAGTTATAGGCATTTTTTTAAAAAATCATCTCTATAGGGCACAATGGGGCTGCAAATTAAATATCGGATTTCCAATAATTATCATGAAGATGATATGATTAACCTACGATATTATCGGAGACAATACGTTTTTTGGTCCGAAATTCCGATAACGATAAAATACGATATTTTTGGGCATGCACATCCCTATTGCAAATCAACTGTATAACTGTTTCACCAAATGGTAAACTCTGCACTGTTCCACTCAGTCCACATTCCTAGCATGCCAGTTTGATAATTGGAATGGATCATGGTTTAGTTTCTATAGACCATTGTTGCTTCTCTTAAATAAACCAGGTACTGTGTGTATAGAGAAAGGTATGTATGACTGAGCTCTTATCTCTGGGGTGATTTCCCCCAGGATTTTTCTATTACCTACAAACCTATTGCTCCAATAAGATTAATATTGTATTCTGTTATGTTTGTGGATAAGAAGTAAAATTCTAGTTTAGTGAGGGATGTTTATATAAAGTAGAAGTGAGAGACCTATGTGGCACAGTAATCATAACATGCCACAGAGGGTTATTGAGAGGGTATGAGGGTGTGTGGAATTATGTGAACACTAAAAGTAACAATATTGTAATTACATGGGTGGATTCTCTAGAAGTGTTTTGTTATTTTTATCCAAACTTCTGTCTTCCCACAAAAGTTCTCAGATCTCTTTCCCTGAGGAAGAACTGGTGTTTAAGAGCAGCTTTCCTCAATCTGAGTGCATCCGGATGATATTGCACTATAACGCATCATCCCTGATCATTAGTCATGCTGACTGGGTCTGATGGGAGTAGGGATGTCTGAGAATTCGGTTTGGGGAGTGAAAACTCAGCAGATTTTTTCCCAGTTCAGTCCTACTGATTTCCCCCACTGGCATTGACTGGATCTGTAATGAGGCTTTACCCTAGAATGACACCCTCTATTTAATGCTTTCCTTGCCCTTTCCCAATCCAATTGGTTTGAAAGCCTGGATTTTAAAAATATATTGTGCAAAAAGAAAGTGAATATATTCAAGGAATGAAATTTGAAAATAAATCCATTTTAAAAAGTTATTCTGTTGGCAGAATTGTTGGTCTTCTTTGGTGGGGCTATGCATTTCCTAAAGGATTTAAATACTTAACTGTTCTGGGTATGGCTTAAGCCATTATAGAGTTGAAGTGATGACAGAAGCTGCACCTGAAACATGAGTTTTCAAGGCCAAGTACTGGAATCCCTTTCCTGTGCCAGGTGCATTCACACCTCTTTTACTTGACTACATTTTTACTCACTTCAATAAGAGGGAGTCCAGTTGTTATCGAGTGCTTTTTGAAATGAGAAGGAGGCCAGCCATCATTGAGTGCTTTCCTACTGATGCTCAGTCCTCCTAAATCACCCCAGAGGAATAGCCTGTTTTAAGAAGGGCCTTTAACAAAGTCTTGTTCAAACAATAAAATATTAATATTCCTCCTCGGTTGCCTTTGATAACACTCCACTTGTATTCTAGTTGTCCATTCTCTGAGCAGGCATTATAGGATGAAATGCATTTAATCAGTAATTTAAAACTTGGATTTTATATAAATTGGTTTGCATGCAGTACAATGAGAAAGGGTTTTAGTAATATAAATGTAGAAGATACCTCTGTCTCTCTTGAGGAGTTAGCAATCATGCCACAATATACATTTTCTAAAAGTATTTTTAAGAAATCTATTTTAAAAAGTTACAGTTTTTTTAAGGATTCTGTAAAACAATGTTACACTTTTTCCTCTTGAGGAACAGGATTATGTAAGGGGAATCAACTGCTTCCATAATTTTTTGGGACTGTGAAAACGATAATCTGGTTTTACATCCCCCCCCCCCCACTTAGAAACAAAAATAGAACCTAAAACTATGTAATCCCTTAGGGCAGATTGACACAGCTACCTTCTCCCTTCTATAAATTGAAGATGTCTGTCAGCTCATAATGAGATCAACATGGAAAGCAATTTTGTGAATACTTCCAGTAGGTACTTTCTTCACCTCTCATATTTTCTGAATGCAAGTTTTGAAGCTTGCTGGACACATGACGATGCCAGATCAAAGGATTGTATTGTTCAGATGAGCTGGGACCAAATAAATTGTATTCATTTCATTTCACTGTATTTCTAGAATGCCTTTTCTGCATTCAAAGCACTGTGCCATTAAAAACAATAAAACAATTGAAATAACAGATTAATCAATAAAATATAACCTTGCAAGATAACCGCAACCCATGACGATTCTGAGAGCATTACATTTTCATGTAAGGGCCAGCTCACCCAGGTCAACCTAAATCTTTCTTTATATCACTTTGGATCCCAGGACTCTTGTTCTAAAATGTCCATGTGCAACCTTTAAACTACAATTATGGGTACTACTGGGAGCAACTAGAACTAGAAACTACAACTACTTTCTCCTGAGGAAAATTATAGTGTTGCTGAAACTGGGGGGCTTGTTTGACCTCTTAAATTAAAGCTTGGTAGGGTGGACACAAAGCCTGGTTTTGGGAAGAGAAGTGGCAATGGAACAATGTAAAAACAAATGGAAATGCTTGACTTTTTCTTTGCCTCAAACCTTGTGCCTAGCATATGAATTGATAACTTCCAAACAGAGGATAAGGGATCAACCCTTGGTTGAGAGAGCTAGACCTTTTTTTATGGAAAGTGTAGCAAGAGCAACATATGTATCTACAGTGGTATAAAAATGCCTATTTTATGAGCAAAGTGCATGTCAGTAGGTAAAACATAAGAACTTAAGATGTGCCATGCTGAATCAGACCGAGGGTCCATCTAGTCCAGCACTCTGTTCACACAGTGGCTAACCAGCTGTTGACCAGGGACCAACAAAGTAGGACATGTGCAACAGCACCCTCTCATCCATGTTCTCCAGCAATTGGTGCATATAGGCTTACTGCCTTGGATACTGGAGGTAGCACATAGCCATCAGGGATAGTAGCCAGTGATAGCCTTCTCCCCCAGGAATTTATTCAACCCCCTTTTAAAGCCATCAAAAGTGGTGGGCATGACTACACCTTGTGGTGGTGAATTCCATAGTTTAACTATGCACGGTGTGAAGGAGTACTTCCTTTTATCTGCCCTGAATCTCCCACCAATCAGCTTCATGGGATGACCTAGTATTATGGGAGAAGGAGAAAAATATCTCCACATTCTCTACACCATGCATAATTTTGTACACCTCCATCAGGTCTCCCCTTAGCCTCCTTTTCCCCCCAAACTAAACAATCCCAGCTGTTGTAACCTTCCCTCATAGGGGAGATGTTCCAGCCCCTTGATCAAGTTAATTGCCCTTTTCTGCACTTTTTCCAGCTCTATAATATCCTTTTTTTAGGTGTGGTGACCAGAACTGTACATGATATTCTAAGTGTGATTGCACCATGGATTTTTATAAAGGCAGTATGATACTGGCAGTTTTATTCTCAATTCCTTTTCTAATAATGCCTAACACGGAGTTTGCCTTCTTTACAGCAGCCACACTGGGTTGATATTTGCATCTGTTTGACCACAACAACCCCAAGATCTCTTTCTTGTTTGGTCTCTGCCAGTTCAGATCCCATCAAGTTATACTTGAAGTTGGGTGTTGTTGTTTTGCTCCAATGTGCATCACCTTACACTTGCTTATGTTGAACCGCATCTGCCATTTAGATGCCCACTCTCCCAGCTTGGAGAGATTCCTTTGGAGCTCCTCACAATCCCTTTTTGTTTTACCAACCTTAAATAATTTGGAGCCATCTGCAAACTTGGCCACTTCACTGCTCACTCCAAATTACAGATCATTTATGAACAAGTTGAAAAGAATTGGTCTCATTACTGATTCCTGTAGGACCCCACTATTTACTTCCCTCCACTGGGAAAATGTACCATTCGTACCTACTCTCTGCTTTCTGTTCTTTAACCAGTTACTGATCCACAGGAGGACCTCTGCTCTTATTCCATGACTGCTAAGTTTGTTCTGGAGTCTTTGGTGAGGTACTTTATCAAAAGCCTTTTGGAAGTCCAAGTAAACAATGCCCACCAGATCACCCTGTCTACATGTTTATTAACACTCTATAAGTTTAGTGAGACAGGACTTGCCTTTGTGGAAGCCGTGTTGATTCTTTTTCAGCAGGACATGCCCTTCTATATGTTTACTAATTGCTTTCAACCAATTTACCTGGAGATGTCAAGCTAACCGGACTGTAATTTCCTAGAACCCTCCTGAATCCCTTTTTAAATATTGGTGTTACATTGGCCATCTTCCAGTCTTCTGGTACAGAGGCTGAGCTTAGGGACCTGTTGCATATTTTGGTTAGAAGATCTGCAATATCATATTTGAGTTCTTTGAGATCTCTAGGTTGGATAACATCTGGGTTGGTGATTTATTTGCTTTCAATTTGTCAATAAGGTTGAGAACTTCATCTTTTGTCACCACTATTTGCCTCAACTCCTCGGACTCCCTTCCTGAAAACATCAATTCAGGCACAAGCATCTGTCCTTTGTCTTTGAGTTACAAAAAGAAAAGAAGCCTCTTTAAATGTTTGTTCTCTATATCTGTACATAGTGTTACAGAATGTGATCAGTCACAAAGTGGCAGGGTAGACAGTCCAATCCAAACAATCAGTCTGTTTCCACTCCGTTTCACATTTACATGCGAACACAGGTGTTCACCCAAAGTTCACTTCCACATTAATCTGAGAAAAAAAAATCTTCAAGAAAATTGGCATTTAAATGTATATTTTTGAACATGTTTTGCTGAAAATAGGCATTTCTAAAAATATTTTCTCTCATCAAGATCTGGGTCACAACATTCAGAGAAGTACAAAACCTGATAGATAGCTGCATTTGAATCCATCGGGTTGGAACGAAATAGCACATTAGTCCAAGAGCCGATCTACACAGTCCTTTGGAACATTTTAAAAAGTATTTTAAAACGTTCCAAATAGGTGCGTTCTAAAACATCTTAGGCCACATTACTGAGTACTCACGTTACAGGAGAACAGTCTTCAGTCTTTAAAGCGGTGTGTGCGGTCACACACTGTTCTGCCCTGTCTCTTTCTCTTTTGTTTTTACAATGAGTTTAGGGCAAGGCATTGTGGGGATTGTAGTTCAGTCACCCACTTCCTTCTTAGTCCCTTTGTCATTCTCTAGCGAGTATAGGGCTAAGAATTGTGGGTGTTGTAGTTCACTCACCCACTTCCTCTTTCTTCCCCACCAATCAACTGCTAAGCATTTGGGCACCAGTAAACGAAGCACTGCCCCCATGAATCACAAACGGTAAGGAAGGACACATTATTTTACTTAAAACGATTTATTAAAAGTGAAACTGTTGTATATAACTGAAGTGAGTTTTTAAAAACCTCAGATATACAACGTTATAGGGAGTGTGTCATGTGGCCCAAAGAGTTTTCATAACCCTTATAAAATGTCAAAAACCTCGTATGTAGATCGGCCCCAAGAGGTGTTGGTCAGGTTAGTTCCTATTGGAATTTGCAAAGATCAGATTCCTCAAGCATCCCTAATCTAAACCTCTTTAGGGTTTAAGCTTCTTAGAAACAGACAAACAGGAAGATAAAAAACCTGCAAGCATAAATGAATGGTATAAAAGGAGCGATTAAGAAATGCACCTTACAGTTCAACATTTATCGTATTTAAATCTTGGCAGAAGGACATTATTAGATATAGTGTTACAACTTTGCTCCATGTAGGACATGTCCGAAAGAGATATAGCCTTGGGCATTTCTTATTCTCATCTTCTTCCTTTTCCCCAAGAGACCTGTTATGAAGAGTAATGTAAAACTCACTATGACTCAGCATTCATTGAAAGTTTTCCTCTATAAAAAACAACTCAGAGCTATCTTTCTGGAAAAGCCAATTTTGCTGAGTCACCTGAGTTTCACACAAAACCATCAGTTGGTGTTTAATATGGCAAGGTGATATAAATTTAGATCCAGATAACACATGCTCCACTACTCAGCTACTTTAGGATACTTTGATTTAAGCCAATTCAATTACATTGAATTGACTAAGAAGGTTTGAAATTGGCATGATACAGGATGTAGCTGGCTAATCTGATATAGAAGGTTCCTCCAATAGTCTGGAACAGAAGATGACATCCTGAATTTCAGGGGCCCTCTGAGATGAACCACAGCAGTTCAGAATCCAAGGGTCAGAAGTCTAAGGAATCTCCTAAAGAATTGTGGAATCACCTGGCACCCACACCGATCTCTTTTAAGTGCCAGTGGAAATATTCTTATATTCCCAGATTTTTAATTTCTGATGGGCTTTTATTTACTTTCACCCTGCTGGTTTGTTTTTACTGTCACCTTTAACTGTTTTGTTGTTTGTTTTGTGCTTTTATGATATTCTTGTAAATGGCCCTCAACATCTCTAATTGAAGAGTGGTATGATGTTATTTAATGAAAAAATAAAAGAAACAAAGTGAAAGGAAGGGAGGGAGGCACATTTACACCCAATCTAGGGTGACCAGATAAAATCCAGGTCAAGGCTCATGTAACTTTAACAGTTGTAGAGAAAAGGGAATTTCAGCCAGTGTCATTTGTATGCAATTAGTTCCTGGTCAAATTCCCTCTTCATCACAACAGTTAAAGTTGCAGAGGCCCTGCCTTCTTTTGTCTATGGTCACTCTAGTATAGTGCCTGCACCTTTAACTGTTGTGATGAAGAGGGAATATCACCAAGAACTAATTGCATACAAATGACACTGGCTGAAATTCCCTTTTTCTCTACAACTGTTAAAGTTACATGAGCCTTGACCTGGATTTTATCTGGTCACCCTAACCCAATCCAATATCTGAGGCAGCTAATATTATATCTGAGAGCAGTGACTGTGAAAATACATGAGATGGATTTGAGACCCTTCCCTGGTTGATTGCCAGTGACCCAAGACAATCCCCAGTCAGCATGCCCCAAAGGTGACAATACACTTACCCAGTGGCATTGATCCATAAGGCTGTAAACCAGAATCCTGCCCTTTGAAGTGCTCAACTAAGGGTGGGGCTCTAGCTGATAGCCTGTACATAGTGGTCCAGTTGAACTCCAGCCTTTGTTGTAGCAATGTTGGGTCAGCCTAGTTGCATGCTTAGTGAATCAACGCTCCTAGCTAGGCTCCTGTGACCAGTTCTCCTGTCCGCCACTGCCATTTGTGAGTTCTATCCAACCCACCCCCACCCCTCTGTGGAGGCTGCAATCGCCATGCTCTCCTTGCTGAATGACCAACTTCCCATTATACCCCAGTTCTTGCAGCTTAGGAGGCTTTTGGCATGCAACAGTTTCTCCCGAATCCCACAGAGTGGCCAGCCCAGTGCATCCTACAAACCCTTGGCCTACAATAAGTTGGATCCCTGCCAGATCCTTTCCCTGACCTTCAACAGGACAGACTCTAAGCCAACCATCTGTTTATTTCCTCCTCCTCCTCCCTCCATCACTGTTTGCCCATTGTTTCTAGTTAAATTTCCGTAGTGGTTTTCTATAATTCTATATTCATAACACCAACACTGAAGTATCTGCATATTCGAGCCCATTCCACCTTTTATTTTTTTCTAATTTGATTTCAGTTGCTACAAATAAGAAGTACCATAGAATGCATGTCAGTATATACACTGCAAAGGACAGATTTGCTATTGTAATTACTTTGTATTTGTTTAACCACCGACTAAGCACTACAGCAAATTCCAACATACTGTGCCATGTTTACCTCTCTTTTTTTGTTACTCTGTTCTCTATGCTTTAATTAGATTTTTTTTAATTAAAAAGTCACTTGAGGTTAGATTTAAAGAACAGTAAGAGTGGCTTCTCCTTTGTAAATCAGGTGCAAATCTCTTGGTGTTCTGGTATGATGATACGGATTATGCTAAAACAGAACAGAACTACAGTGCAAATCAGGAAGTGTTTAGGAACGGCTGTTGAGTACTGAACTACACTAACTAGTTTTAAAAGAAATAAAGGGTGGAATCCATCTAAATCCCTACTTAGAGTAGACCCATTGAAATAATGTGATTGTTAATCCTGATGACTAAATTAAATACTATTCAATTCAAGTGCTCTACCCAAACTCTTGATAGCCTTGTTGTTTTACAGCTTCCTCTCTTTCCTCACTCCGTCCAATTCTAAAAGACTTCAGAGTTCAAATTAGCAGAGGAATCTCTGAGCCTATCTACACACGCAGGATAAAACACTTTGAAAACATTTTGAGAACTGCATATGGAGTGTGTCCTGGGCCCCAACAGTTTTCAAAACTGTTATAAACCGTTTTAAACCATTTTAAAGAAGTAGTGTAGAGAGTCTCTCTCTCCCTCTCCCTCTCTCTTTCTCTCTCTCTCCCCCTTTCCCCCCCACTTCCACTGAAATGTGCATCATTTAATAAATGTCTGTTATGTCCCCTGCTAGTGATCTTATTTTCTAAACCCAAATGCTTTCACCTGTCCTCACAGGGAAGGTTCTCCCACTCCCTTGGACATTTGGGTTGCCTATTCTCAGCTCTACGATATCCTTTACGAATGAAGAGCATCATCACGCAGGGGGAAATCGCATTTGCTTACCATTGCTTCTCTGCCTATGCATTTATCCCTCATTTCTTCCTCTTTTGAAAGAAGAAGTAAACATTGTGCACGTGGCCCATTCAGTGGACCATTTTGATCTCACTGCTTCTCTTGCACATAGCAGGCGATAACGGCAACTTCCATCTTTAAAAATAAGTCGGACTTTCTGGTTTTTTTTGTTTTTTGTTTTGTCATGCAAAGAGGGCTAGAAGGGGCAGGAGGTGTGCGGGAGGCAGACAACGCTGTGAGAGGGACCCATGAAAATCCTTGAGTGCTTAGTAACAAGCGTGCAATAAAATGCTCATCTGATGGAGCTCAAAGAGACCAGAATGGCACACACCATTGCAAATGCAACTACACCATAGATTTCTGAAAAGCACTGATGGAGAACATGGCCCTCCAGTCAGCATAGCCAATGATGATGGCAATGGGAGTTGCAGTCCAGTAACATCTTGAGAGCCACATTCCCCATCCTTGCTGTAAAAGGTATCATGATACTGACTATTTAATTCTTATCCTATTCCTAAATATTAGGGCTGTGCACCACCTGAGGCCAACCCTGCTCCGCCCCGAATCTGAGGCGAGGTGGGCTGATTTTTAAAAAACAAATATGGGAGAAACTGAAAATGACAGATTCCAGGGCTTTGAGTGCTTAACTTTTAAAAGCCTGGGATTGAATCCTTGTTTATTCATCTATATGTTCTGTTGCTGAATTTGGATTGCAACCACTTTTTTTCTGATGGTTCCTCATCATTAACAGCTATACGGTAGACAGATACAACCTGGTCCTCTCTATGTTGGTAATAGCTCTACCTATTGAACATAACCGGTGCAGATGGGTGGGAATTTCATTTCATTTCAGTTTTGGCAAAAAAATACCCCAATTCACAAATGTCTTCATATTTGGTAGAGAAAGAACTTGAGATTTGAAAAAAAATCAAATGTGGGGAAAAGTGAAGCGGACAGATTTGCCCATCCCTATTCTTTAACCAATTACTAATCCGTAAGAAACCAGATCTCTTATCCCATGATTGCTAAGTTTATTGATTGATTGATTGATTGATTAAAACATCCTGCCTTATATCACAAGGATCTCAGGATTTAGAACACTTTGAGGAGGAACTTTGTTAAAAGCATTTTTGACATCCAAGCATATAGGGCAGTATTCAATATTGCTGCTGCATTTCCACTGCTTCTGTTGTGCAAGCAGCACACAGCACCCACTGCTAGAACACACAGAAAAGCTCATTTCTGGAATGGGATAGGTCAGCGGAGCTCCCATCTGCAAGGGCCGCTGGCCTGCTCCATTCCAAAAACAAGCGTTTCAGCTTTTACATTTCTTCAGGAACTGCTAGCTTCCCTTTCTGCTGGCAGTGGATCCCAGTATTGTGTGAGTAGCATTGGATGCTGCCTACAAAGACATATGAGATCATCAGATGGGGGGAATTGTGTTTCCCTACCGTTGCTTTGCTTCCTGCTTCTGCCCTACAATAGGGATGAGCATCTTCCTCTTTCTTCACATGGGGAAGAAAGAGAAAGCAAGCAACAATCTCGTGACCCATTCAGTGGCCGATTTTATCGTGCTGCTTCTCCTGCACACAACAGGAAATGGTGGCAAATTTCATTATAGCCAAAAAAATTCAGATTTGATGAAGCTCATGTTGTGTTGGAAAAAAGAGCAGAAGGAGTGGGAGGTACACAGGAGGAATGTTACATCTTCAAAATGCCCTGTGAAGAACTGTGAGTGGCCAGTTACAAGTGCGCAATAAATCACTTGTCTGAAGAAGCTGATGGTTCACATGTAATGACAACCCATCACTTAAAAAAAAAATGTGTTTGTTGTTGGGTTAACTGCTGGATTGTCTAACCCCTAAACAACACAGCGGTCTGGGTTCACACGTCTCATTCCACAACCTGTGAAGGAGCCGATTGCGGGTTGTGGGATAAAAGCTCATCCCTACCAGTGCACAACAACCCATCATTTTAAAACCAATGGGTTGTGGTTATGTTCAAACAGATCCAAAGTCTACCAGAGAAGTCTGTTTCTACATTTGTTGACATACTCAAATATAAATTTCTAGTGCTTCTGGTAATGGAGAATGTGGGAAGTGGAGATGTTTGTGCCTCTGAAAATTTCAGATACTGTTTCCTGGAAAAAGAAGCACCATATAAGGAAAAACCATATGTTTGTTCGGTCCAACAAACTGTTGTTGGTGATTGACTGTTAGGCAGAACTCTCAATAGTAGGCCATTCATGGCAGATTCATATGCAGTAAGCCTATATACACAAATTGCAGGGGAACATGGGTGGGAAGGTGCTATTGCACTCATGTCCTGCTTGTGAGTCCCTGGTTGACAGCTGGTTGGCCATTGTGTGAACAGAATGCTGGACTAGACGGACCCTTGGTCTGAACCAGCATGGCTCTTTTTATTTATTCTCTAAAATCCTTCATGCAGCTGCATGGTTGAAGTAACACAAGACTGAGCATGACCACACTGATAGGGAAAGCATTCTGGAAGTGATTTCTGTGAGTGTCGGAGCACATCTTTCACCCAGCCTGCCTTCATGAATTGCTGTTGAGATTTGCCACTGAGATTTGCTGCTACTGGTCAATGGTGTTGCTCCCTGTTTCTGTGCATTTTAAATTTTGCAAACTGCTTTGAACATTTCATTTTTCAAGAGGGGGGAAAGCCAGGTATAAAGGTCTTTAAGATGTTACATTCTCCATGGTCCTCTCAACATGGAGGATTTTGGAGATATTGACCTCCTCCCAGCATCCCCTTTTCTCTAGCGTTTGACGCAGGTGTTGCCCTTTGACAACTTTCTATGGTCAGCATTGAGGCTTTACCTCTTGTTCTGTGAGCTCACTGCAATCTTCCCTATTACTCCAGAATACAAATGGTCTGTTCACCTACGAACAAGGGAATGATACCGTCACATTTATATACCTTGCTGGAACAAAGTTCCTTCATTTTATCCTTGGGTTTAATTTATATAATCTTGGACTCCTATGGGCAGATTTACATTAAGCAAGCTATGGCACTTTGAAAATGGTTTGAAAACTGTATGTGGAGTGTGTCCTGGGCCCCAACAGTTGTCACTACTGTTATGAACCGTTTTAAGGCAGCATTGTAGATCCTGCCCAAGTCTCGCCTGTCTTCAACCAAACTGTCCTTGTAGTCACTAACAGATGAATAAACAGCCATCAACAGCAGCAGTGGATTTACTTTATCTTAGCAGTGTTGTGTTTTCACACTTTTTTCATCCTATTTCAGTATTTTCCCTTGTTAAATTCTTATTTCATTAGCCTTCTCTTTTGTGTGTGTGCACGCCATGTCCCCTCTTGGCTTCTTTTTGAAACGTCTAACAAAACTCAATGTATTTATTTATTCACTGCATTTCTATGCCACCCAATAGACGAAGCTCTCTGGGCGGTTTACAAAAATTAAAACCCTGAAAAACCATTCAAAATATAAAACAAACAAAACATAGTATAAAATGAAATATAAAAGCACAACCAGGATAAAACCGAGCAGCAATGCAGACATTAATACAGATTTGAAATACAAATTTAAAACAGCAAAGTTAAAAATTAAGTTGATAAACTGTTAAAATACTGAGACTATAAAAAAGGTCTTCACCTGGCATCTAAAAGAGTATAATGTAGGTGCCAGTTGAACCTCTCTAGGGAGCTCATTCCACAGCCGAGGTGCCACAGCAGAGAAGGCCTTCCTCCTGGTAGCCACCTGCCTCACTTTCTTTAGCAGGGGCTCATGGAGAAGGACCTCAGAGGATGATCTTAGGGTCCAGGCAGGTACATATGGGAGGAGGCATTCCTTCAGACAGCCTGGCTCAAGCCATTTAGGGCTTTGAATGTTAATACCAGCACTTTGAATCAGGCCCTTTGAATCTCTGCCTTGGTCCATAAATGGCCTCTGGGTATGTTCAGATCTAAATCAGAGCATTTTAAAAGTTCAGGCTCTGTGGGTGAATTCTAAATTGGATTAGTTCTCCAGTGTTTCACTTCTGAAGGTCTGTCAACTGTACATTTTATCTCTACCTGAATTTCAGCATGAGGGACCACTGTGAGCTAAAAGATGGATTTGGCAGCTGGAATAGTTTGCTAATGTATTAGGGCTGAGTCAAAAGTATTAATGTTTACTTTTCCTTTTACTCAGTTAAATAAAATGCCTCCCTTCTTCAGTATCCCTCTTGAATATTTTTACTATGTTTTGAATGGCACATTAGATAACATTCAACATGCTGCCTTGAGGGATCACACTACAGCTGCCCCACCATCTTGGACTGTGTGGATTTATACATCCATCCAGACACAGGCAGCATCCATTTTGGTGATGCTTATAATGTGGCCACTCTAGGGAGCAACATATCGGCTGCCCTAGGCAGACTTATTCTGTGGACACTTCTACTGACATCGATGTGAGCAGCTTTTCTGACTGCAAAGATCTGCTCATATCAGGTGCATCGGAACATAGAAACCTGGGGGAGCATTCAAGTAACTGCCTAGAGAGGTTACACAAGAGACACTGCTGTGTTGGATGTTTATATATCTAATTCAATATGCACACTCATCTGATTTAATCCTTAAGTGTGACTATCAAATGTGAGCAGCAAAGGTATTGAAAAATGCCACAATGAAGCCAGTGGGTATGCTAAAGTGGGTAGAATGTCAAATTGGGCCTAGGGAGACCCAGATTCAAATCTCCACTTAGCCATGAAGCTCACTGGGTATTCATAGGCCAGTCACACACTGGCTGCATTCGGACAACACATTAAGCAACTGAGGGGGGGGGGAAACAATCATCAGTTGTGTTGCTTATTGTGTTGTGTGGAGGGTAACACGCCGCTCACAAACTACTGACGGTATGCTATTCTGCCCAAATAAGCAACTGAGAGAAACAACTGGCTTGCAAGTTGTTTAACTTGAATCCAGTTGTTTAAAGTGTTGTGTGGAGGGGTGAGTGGGTTAATGGCATGTGGTGAGTGGGTTAAAACACAAGCCCATAGAGGCAGGCAGCAAGAGCAACCAAAGTGGTGGCTGCCACTCTGCTACAGCTAGTGCAACTTGCAGAAGCTGCTGGGATAGAACCGGGAGGACTGAGGGAGGAGGGAGGGTGGGGAGAGGGGCGGAGGCTGTGTCAGTCAAATGCTGGATTAACTATTAGTCCACTCAACGCCAGCCCCAAACACCCACAGTTGTGTAGGAATATGTTGTGTGGGGAGTACCCACAAAATAGCCAACTGTGAGTTGGCTACTCAACCCACCATTGACTAATGTGTTGTCCGGATGCAGCCACTTCCTCATTCTAACCTACTTCACAGGGTTGTGGGGATAAAAGGGAGCCATGTATGCCTTACAGAGTTCTTTGGGGGAAATGGGAAATGTAAGTAGGGATAGAAGCATGGAATCATAGAATAGTAGTGTTGGAAGGGGCCTATAAAGCCATCAAATCCAACCCCCTGCTCAGTGCAGGAATCCACATTAAAGCATCCCTGACAGATGGCTGTCCAACTGCATCGTGAATGCCTCTAGTGTGGAAGGAATCCATTGGGGGGGATAAAGTTGGCTGAGTTTTGACCAGCGGTCCCCCACCCCTGACTTTGGCTCATTTACCTGCGAGCTGTCTTGACTCGATGAAGATGAAGTCAGGCCAGCTCGTGGATTTTTTTCCCCTTAAAACAATGTTTACGTAAATTTGGTCATAGTTCATGCAAATCGTGGCCACAATATCTTTAATTTGCACAAATTTTGCCCACAATTTTGTGGGACTTGCAGGCAAAATTTATGCAAATGTTGCTTCAAGAAAAAACAAAATCCAAAAAAAGATCCCAGATTCTGGTTAAAAGCCTGCAGCTCAGCTCACAAATGCAAGCGGAGCCAGAGCTCTGGGGAAATCGAGCAAGCTTAAAAAGGGCCAGATTTCCCTGTGACGGCCATCCCTAGGTATGCAATTCTGTTAAATCATTAAAACAAATATTGTTTAAAAAAATAGTTGTGAAAAAAAATCAGGCTATTGAGGTGGGGGGGTGGGCAAATATCATCAACCCAAATCTCAGCTCTCAAAAATGCATAGTCTGCCCTATTCTGTCTCCGGTCCAAATGCGACTTGTACTTAAAGCATTCCGTGTGTCCGGCTGCCTGCAAGCCTAGCGCTGGCTCTGTCTGGGGATTGAAGTGGAATAGGAAACTCTCCTTTTCATATATAATGGCGATACTGTCACACTCTCTCACCATGTGAATACAAATGCACTAAGCTCTCAAAGGGAGTCGGCACACAATGTATAATGGGAGAGTTGTCCCCTGTAACTGTTCCATTTCATGAGACCAGTATTGGGAAGGCTGTCTATTGCACAGACGCACACATGAAAAATGGTCCCTTTCTTCTGAAGGTCTATGTGAAACTGGATGGGAACGAGGTATTGCAGAGACGAAATTTCCTGTAGCAAGATTTCAAACAGAACTGGGACGCTCACATGTGAATAGTCAGGAGGAGGTTAAAATGAAAAAGAACCGAACTAGCAATTGCTGCAAATCACTCCAATTTAGCAAGTGCCTCCAAGTTGCATTCTTGTCGCTAGGGTGAGCACCTCTTTCACAGTGATTAATGAGAGACAATGGAAATCATGACAAGAAAGGCACTATCTCAAGCTGTGTGTGTGTGTGTTTTTAAAGTAGTCTTCCTGCAACAGCCCCCAAACTTTCTATAAGCCAAGAAACGTTGAACTTTTGTGTGTTACACTGAATATCCAAAATATGAGGAATATCCATTTTTGCACATCCTGAGTGAACTGTCACCCTGGCTTGATTTGGAATGGGCTCAAATCAAATAAGAATATGAGCAATTTCAATTCAAGCTCATATGGAACAGCAACTTGTTATGCTCCTGATAAGGTTGGAGGAGCATGTTAGGGCCTACAGACCTCCCCCAAACTCCAGTATGAGTGTCTCACAAAGCCCCCCTTTCTCAAGCTCACGTGGCAATGGCAAGGAGCAGCCGCAGTGGTGGTGGAGGGGCAGCATTGCTATGGTGTCCATGTTAGGAACCATAGGAATTGCTTTCTCCATGATTTCTGGCAGCCCAGGACACTGCTGTGCATGGTCACAGCAGCAGCACCTGTAACCTAATAGAGTCCTCACCATAAGTCCTCTCCACTGCTTCTGCAGCATGTGGTAATTTGGGAATAGGGGAAAGAAAGGGCGGAGCAGGGGGGCATTTCAAGCCATTCCAAATGGAATTTGGTGGGGCTAAAACTGCCAAATGCTGTTGTTTGAGTGCCCTCCCCCGAAATTAAACACACATGAACACTAGCATTCATGGCCAACAGTCACCTATGGTTATATCCAGTGGGGCAACCACTAGTGGAAGAGTTCCCACTCAAATCTATTCTGGAGGGTTCAGGGATGCTCTGGAGCAGGTATAAACATGGAGGTTACATGTGGAGGTGGGGAAGAGAAAGCTCCATTGCATTGACAGAATTGTGATTGAAGACAGAAATATTGTGCTAGATGGCTTAGGTTTGGAGCTGGCTTCCAGTCCTGAACCACAACATTTTGTTGCTATATAGCTGGGGTAGTGGCTCTGGAAAGTGGGAAAGGCAGTTTCTCCTGAAACTTCCAGGTAATCTCCCCTCTAGGATACTATCAGCTATTGGGGCTCAGGAAAATAAATGTCCTCTTTCCTCTTGCCCCCACCCAGATTCTGTTTTGCCCCAACAAGTATTCTAACATTCTTGTCTCAACTCAACCATAGATATAATTGATATATTCACACATCTTCAAACATCTCACTTTTTATTCTCTCTCTCTCCCCCCCACCTGGGGGCAGTAGTGAAAGTTCTCCATACAAAATGATGGAGAAATGCAGAATTTTAGTGAAACTGTGATTGGCTAGCAGCATCTTCCCCTCCCTGACAAAAATGTAGGAGTGAAGATGGTAATGCCTGTCTGGCATTCAGGATGAACCTGGCAGTTCCTTCTTCAGATAAAGGTGTGAGTTACTCTACAATATGTTATTTCTATCAGCCAAGTTTCATTAGGTTCTGTAAATTTATTTTGATTTGCAAATGTATACTTCTATATAACTAGGAAATCACCCAAGTTTATTGAAACCACTAGCTTGTTTTTAGGTTACTCCATTTCACTTCCATATTGATAGGGTATTAATTACCTGAGATGGGTATTTGAGAAAATGGTTGAATATCAACTGTTGGTTATTATGTATTGAATACATGTATTGAATACATACCATGCTACATACTTTCAGATATCAGATGTCAGGGCAAATTAGGAGCCCGTGGCTAGGGTGATGGATTGGGATAGGGTGACCAGATAGCCCGGGGTTTCCCGGTCCTAACCGGGAAATCTGGGGCGATCCGGGCCAACCGGGGGGTGGCGGGGCAAACCGGGGTGGCGGGGGGTCACGCGGCGGTGGCAGCGAGCGACGAACGGTGGTAGACCCGGCGGCGGTGGCAGCAGAGGAGCCCGGGAAGCGGCCGCCCCAGCAGGTACGTGCCCTCCCTCGCGCCTCGCACTCCTTACCTGCAGGGGCGTCCGCTTCCCTCCGGTGCTTGAATCTACTGAGAAACAGGCTTCGCGGCCTGTCCCTCAGTAGCGCGCCGGGTGATGACATCATCACCTGGCGCGCTACTGAGAGACAGGCTGCGAAGCCTGTTTCTCAGTTGATTCGAGCACCGGAGGGAAGCAGATGCCCCTGCAGGTAAGGAGCGCGAGGTGGATGGCAGGAGGCGGGAGGTGCGAGGCGGGGCACTTACCTGCTGGGGCGGCTGCTTCCCGGGCTCCTCCACCGCCACCGCCGCCGGGTTCTCCGACACTGCCGCTGGGTCTGTCGCCACCGGGTCCGCTGCCACCAGGTCCTCCACCACCGCCATGTCCTTCACTGTCGCTGCCGGGCTCGTGAGGCCAGAGGCCGCGCGGAAGAGACGGGAGAGGGCCAGATCTGGAAGTGACATAATCAGCCCTCTCCTGCCTCTTCTGCGTGGCCTCTGGCCTCCTCGGGGCTCGTCGCCATCGCAACGAGCCCCGAGGAGGCCAGAGGCCACGCAGAAGAGGCAGGAGAGGGCCGATTACGTCACTTCCGGATCCGGCCCTCTTCTGCGCGGCCTTTGGCCGTATGAGCCCAGCGGCGGTGGACCTGGAGGCTGACCCGGGGGGGGCGGGGGACCTGGCGGCAGGGGACCCAGCGGCGTGGGACCCAGCAGCGGCGGAGGAAGACCCAGTGGCGGCGAGGGACCTGGGGGTGGCGGCAGACCCAGTGGGGGCTGCGGCGGAGGACCCGGCAGGGGCGGCAGAGGAAGAGAACCCGGTAGGTCCGGGCTGATGTTTTTTTGGGGGGGTTGTTTTGGGTGGTGGGGTGGCTTGGTGGGGGGGTTGTTTTGGGTGATGTGGTGGGAACCGGGATTTTGGGTTCCAAAATCTGGTCACCCTAGATTGGGAGTTGGTAGATCCAGGTTCTAGTCCCACTCAGGTGACTTTGGGCCAGTCACAGAGTCTCAGCCCAACTTACCTCACAGGGTTGTTGTTATGAGGATAAAATGAAGAGGAGAAGGTTTATGTACACCACCTTGAATTCCTTAAGAAGGAAAAAAAGATGTGATATAGATGTAATAATAAATAAAACATTCATGGATAACCAACCTTTGAATCAGTTGAAATTATTTCTGTGGTGAATTGGGGAAAGGGTAGATTTGTTTGCAGTTCTGTGATTTACAAAGACTTCTCTTTTGAGCAAACACTTGCTTTACATGGTGCAACTTTATAAACCTCTCCAGACACCAAGGGGATCTCAGAAACTATGAACAAGTCAGTGAGGCGTTTGTAAAATGCTTTGTCAAGTAGATTATCTCCCTGATCTCAAAATCCTGTCACACAATTCCATGGACTTCAACCATCCTCTTTTAGAATTCCTTTAATGTATTGATTTTATTTGGAAACAAAACAATGACAACAACAATTGCCTCTCCCCTTTTATCTCATTTTTCTCTTGATGGGGAGTCGAGGGTGAGGGGAGGCAGACAATGCTTTGGTAAGCATTATTTATTTTAATTTTTTTGTAATGAGGCATTACAATCCCCTTTTTTTGTGGAATGGTTCTGTGTCATCACTTTCAAAGGCATTTAAGAGCCGTACAAGAGCTAAATCTAAACTTGATGTTCATATTTTTCCTTACGAGTTGTTTCCAAGGCTTGAGTCAGCACTGGTCACAGCTGGATGCCTACATTTCATGCCGTGGCTCCCACCCAATTTGGAAATTGTTGCTGCTCCCAAAAAACATTGCACTCTCATATTTGAAACAGCTCAGCCATGTTTCTCTTTTCCCAAATATGGGGACACTATTAGAGCATAATCAGATGAGCATTTTATTGCATGCTCATTACTGTCCATTCATGGTTTTTCATGGGTCCTTTCGATGACGCCATCTGCCTCCTGCACATCTCCTGCTCCTAGTCTTCTTTCCGCCACAAATAAGACCCTGGTAAATCTGATTTTTTTAAAAAAAATGAAACGTGCCACCATTTCTTGAGTGTGCAGGAAAAGCAGCGCGATAAAAACACCCACAGAATGGGCCATGTGGTCATTGTTTACTTCCTCTTTCTTCCCCTGTGTGAAGAAGGATGAAGTATTATGGTACAGAAGTGGGGGGAAAGCAACGATACAGAAACACAATTCCCCCCCCCCCCCAAATCTGGTGACGCTCTTAGAGAAACAGTTCACAAAATGGCATGAGCTACCTTTCCCCAATCTGGCACCCTCCATATTTATTTATTTATTTATTTATTGCATTTCTATACTGCCCAATAGCCAAAGCTTTCTGGACAGTTTACAAAAAATAAAACCATAAAAGCAATGCAAAGTGTAAAACAAACAGCAGTATAAAAACACAGTATAAAAGTACAACATAAAACCACAACTAGGTTAAATGCAGAGATTAATACAGTATTAAAATACAGATTTAAATCGGCAAAGTTTTTTAAAAATCTAAGATAAACTTCTAAAATACTGTGAAAATAGAATATAGAAGAGTAGAGTTGGAAGGGGCCTATAAGGCCATAGAGTCCAACCTCCTGCTCAATGCAGGAATCCACCTTAAAGCATACCTGACAGAGGTCTGTCTAGCTTCCTCTTTGATGCCTCTAGTGTGAGAGAACCCATGACCTCCCTGGGTAATTGGTTCCATTGTCACACTGCTTTAACAGTCAGGAAGTTTTTCATGATGTCCAGCCAGAATCTGGCTTCCTGTAACTTGAGCCCTTTAGTCCATATCCTGCACTCTGGATTATCAAGAAGAGATCCTGGCCCTCCTCTCTGTGACAATCTTTTAAGTACTTGAAGAGTGCTATCATGTCTAAACATGCCCAGGTCCTTCAACACTAGGTCTTCATCTGGCATTGAAACCTCTCTAGGCAGCTCATTCCACAACTGGGGTGCCGCAGTAAAGAAGGCCCTCCTCCTGGTAGCCATCTTCCTCACTGCCTTTGGCAGGGACGCACGGAGAAGGACCCCTGAGTATGATCTTAGGGTCAGGGCAGGTACATCTGGGAGGAGGCATTCCTTCAGATAGCCTGTCCCCAAGCCATTTAGGACTTTGAATGTTAACAACAGCATTTTGAATCAGGCCCAGACCTCGACTAGCAGCCAGTGAAGCTGGAAAAAGACAGGCATGATGTGGTCTCATTCACCAGTCCCTGTTAACAAACATGCTGCCCTGTTTTGTGCCAGCTGAAGTTTCCAGACCATTTGCAAAGGCAGCCCCATGTATAATGCATTGCAATAATCCAGAAGAGAGGCTATCAGAGCATGAATAACTGTAGCTAGACTATCTCTGTTCAATAAAGGTGAAGTTGGTATATCAGCTTAAGCTGATAAATGATGCTCCTTGCCACTGAGTCCACCTGCACCTCAAGTGACAGTTCTGTATCCAAAAGCACCCCCAAACTATGAACTCAATTCTTTAGTGGGAGTACACCCCCTTCCAGAACAGGGTGAACATCACCTAGCCGGACAGATGAACGATCCACAAACAGTACCTCCGTCTTGAGTCTCAGTTTGTTGGCCCTCATCCAGTCCATTTCCATGCCCAGGCACTGATACAGAACAGCCACTGCCTCACCTGGGTTTGATGAAAGGAGATGTAGAGCTGGGTGTCATCTGCATATTGATGACACCTCAGCCCACATCTCCGGATAACCTTTCCCAGCAGTTTCATTTAGATGTTGAACAGCATAGGGGATAAAATAGAGCCCTGTGGAACCCCATAGCCAAAGTTCCATGGCACAGAGCAATAATCCCCCAGCACCACCTTCTGAAATCGGCCATCCAAGTAAGAGTGGAAACATTGTAACGCAGTGCCCCCAACTCCCAACCCAGACAACCTATCCAGAAGGATACCATGGTCAATGGTATTGAAAGCCACTGGGAGGTCCAAGAGAATCAACAGGGCCACACTCCCAGCAAAGGTCATCCCACAGGGCGACAAAGGCAGTTTCTGTTCCAACACCAGGCCTCATTCAAGAGTGCCTGGAGTTGTCCTGCAGCCACCAGCTCAAGCACCTTGCCCAGGAAGGGGATGTTAGCCACCGGCCTATAATTGTTAACATCCTCCTGGTCCAGGTTCTGATTACCACCTCTTTTAAAGAGGCCGGCACCACGCCCTCTCTCAAGGAGGAATTTACAACCTCCTGGACCCAGCCAGTGATCCCGTCCTTATTTGATGTGATGAGCCATGAAGGGCAAGGGTTGAGCACACAGATGGTTGACTGGACTTGGCCAAGCACCTTGTCCACATCCTCAGACCTCAATAACTGAAACTCATCCAATATAACTGGGCCAGATGGAGCTCTGAATGCCTCTACTAGTGGAACTGCATTAAGTGTGGTGTCCATTCCATGACGAATCTGAGTGACTCTATCTTCAAAGTGCAATGCAAACTCATCACAGCGTGCTACCAAGGGTTCAACCATCTCTTACCTTGGCCCAGAATGTAACAGGCCATGAACCACTTGGAAAAGCTCCGCTGGACAACACTGAGAAGATGCAACACTGGTGGAAAAGAACTGTCTCTTTGCCACCCTCAATGCCAGAGAATGCTCGATAGTGAGCTCTAACCCATGTTTGATCAGACAAAGCCTGAGTTTTCCTCCTCCTGCATTCTAGCTGTCTCCCCTCTTGCTTCATTGCCCTCAGTTCAGGTGTATACCAAGGAGCTGGCCAGGCTCTGCTTAGAGGGAGAGGGTGCTCGGGCATGATCATGTCAACCGCTCGAGTCATCTCTGCATTCCACAGAGCAACCTGGGCTTCGACAGGAGTACCAGCCATACCAGCAGGAAAATCCACCAGAGCATCCTGGAATCCATTGGAGTCCATTTGCCTCTGGGGGCAGACCATTTTAATAGGCCTTCAACTCTTGCATTGGGAAAAAGCCACCAAGAGTCTAAACCTCAATCTGACCATGACAAGGGGGTAGATGTTAATTCCCCCACTTTCAGATTACCATCTTCCTGCCCAATTGAGAAAACCAGATCAATGTGTGTCCTTTTGCATGTGTTGGGCCAATGACATGTTGTGACAGCCCTATGGTTGTCATGACAGCCATGAAGTCTTGAGCCACTCTGGATACAACAGCCTTGGCATGGAAGTTGAGATACCCCAGAATTTCCTGATGGGCAGCGGGGTGGACAGTACACCAGCAGAATCCCTAATCTGTCTTGAGTACCAACACAAAGTAGAGACACTTAAGACCTGCACTCGAATGAATAGGAAGCCTAAAGAGGGATGATGGTTGTTGTAGTCCAAAATACTTATAGTCCAAGTATTTGGACTACAACACCCATCAACCCTGACTATTGGCCAGGCTGCCTAGGGATCATGGGAGTTGTAGTTCAAAACATCTGGAAGGCACTCAGATTTAGAAGGCTGGTGAGGTACATTTTTAATGCCTTACTTCTTACTGACATAGTATTGGACAAGTAACCATTCAGAAGGATTGGGGGTACAAGAAATATGCAAAGACTAAAAAGAAAATGCTGCAAGGTTATATTGAAGTTGCACTAATATATTTGCCATGCTTTCCCCCAGTGCAACCATTAAAGATACAGGAGCCCTGTCCTCCTTTTCATATGGTCACCCTACTCCAGCGCATTGGGAAGAAACAAGCATGTATGCATGTAGCAATACTTTCCCACAGAGAGGGTGCTCTTTGTATCCTAGGCAAAGGAATGAGTGTGGAAGTAGAACCACTCGTTTCAGAAAGCGTGCATAGGACTAGACAGCATGCTACCCTACATAATAGCCCTTCAACCGTTTGCTTATTTGTATGCCTTCTCATGGCTGCCCATTGAGGAACAACGGCAGTGCTAGCAAGTAGGGGACCGGGGTAAAGCCAGTATTGGCTTCTCCAATGTCCCAAGTCCTTCAAGCTGAACAGAGAGTTGAACAGAGGACTCTGAGATTTAATCCTGCTTTGTCCTGCAACCATTGTGGAACCGGGATTTGGGACTCCCAGTGCTGTTGAGAATGGGGCTTTCTGGGGTTTTTTTTCTTCTTCCATATAATCACCTTACAGAACTATCCGCTCCGCTTTTCCTCCCCAGAAAAACCAATTTGCTTTAATGTTTAGTTCACACTGCAAATACTCAAAAGCATAAAATGAGATGCAATGAAGCATCCCGAATAAGAAATGTAAACTATTTCAAAACACAAAAGCACAATCACTTGACAGGGCTCTGCTAAATAGCTAATGGGCATTTGGCGGCTACACTTCAGTTTAAGTATTCTCCAAAAATGTTGCATAATGTAGTACTGCATAAAATGCACTACTGTGTACTCCTTTCATAATCCCACCTCATTAACCACAAAGCCATAGGCCATAATAGTCCAGTAAACTGAACTGGAATAGTGAAAATGGAAATTCTCCTCCGTACATTGATTTTTTTTTTCTAGCTGCCCAAACTTTCATAATTCCTATGGACAATCCACTGAGAAATGGCGTTATTATTTTAAGAATTATGAGGTGTGTATACTATAATGAACAACTCATTAGCAAATCCTATAGCATGCATTGTAAGCACAGCTTTAATACTGAGGTACTTATTCATCAAGGATTCTTGGTTGAACATTTTGAGGTGAGGGAAACCTGCAGCGCCTCTCCATCCCTTTTTCCTAGCTTTAAAGTTTTAGTTGAGATTGGTTTTAGTACCTCAAAAAAGTATTTTATTTATGACTAGCTGATATACCTATCGTTGCCCAGGTCCCGGAAGAGTGCTCCCATCCCCTCAGTCCTCATGTCCCTCTCCCTCACCTGTCCAATTTCTCTACACTTGCCACCGCCACTTCCATCAGCCCCGCCATCAGTGCCAAGCAAGTAGGTCTCTGCAGCAGACTGGGGCTGCCACAGCCACTCTCCACAGTGGCTTGCCCTGCCACCACTCTGCTGTCCATATTTGTGGCATTGAGATTGGGCACAAGCAGGCGGGTGGCCAGCACCTACTTCCTTGGTTCTGTTTTCTCTCCTCAGCCTGGCTTCTGAGGTGGCGGCAGCAGTGGGTAGCAGTCACAGCTGGGCAACCAACTATCAGCTGGTAGCAGCCATGGGAGCCATTCAGGGGCTCGCCCACATGGCCACACATGATACACCAAGAACTTTGAAATGCCTACAACTTCAGTTGCTGGGAGTTGTAGGCATGCTAGGGGTTGTAGACATCAGCCTACAATATGTTTTGAATTATTAAAAAATAGTTAAACTGCAAAAAATCTGGATTTAAGATTTTTTTTTCAACTTAGTCCACAAGGACCTGTCAGCATAGAAAATTTCAAGTTTCTACTTCATCAGGAAGTGGGTAAAGATTTCTGGACATACAAACACACACACATACTTTCATCTTTATAGGTCCAATCCAGGAACCACAGCAAAACGATAGCATAATGTGCTAAGGGATTTTACAGTGATTTGGATGTTGCTACTGGCAGGGATTAACACAGTTTCGTCTGTAAGCAGCACTGACTGCATCGGCTGGAAGATTTCAACAGACAATGTGATCAGGACCAGATATCCAGACCACAAAAGGGAGACAGATTCAACTCAATTTTAATAATCAGAAAACCTCACATCCCAACCACAACAGAGGATAATTACCAAACAATGATGGTTCATGAGTACAATTAACATCTTCAGTAAAGGGGAATGGCTGGTTCCTCCAAACTTCAAGTGGAAATGAGACTTGGACCATTTCTGGTTAGTCCAGTCCAGGGCAAGACTTCATGGATGGAATGGACAGACTATCCAGGAAGCCATATGAATCCCTTAGTGTCATCTCACAACCAACACAGCTGGAGCTTGCTGTGTGAGTTCATTCTGGCCCACCCCTCTCTTTGTTCTTCATCACCTCTATGTCTTGCTTTGTTCAATATCTCCTCAATCTCTTATCATTACCAGAAATGATTAATGGTCAAATGCTAATATATTTCACCTGTGGGAAACATGAAATGCTTGCAATACATGAGATACATGATAAATGCCTTTGTAAGTGTCTATGTAAGAAGCAGAAGCTTCCACATATTGTAGAACAAAAGCCAGGATATAAATTTTAATTACTAGGCAACTAGACACCCTAGAACATCCAGTATTGCATGATATTCATTTATTAAAACTACTTGTTGTGTTTGGTATCCTAAGACCTCTAAGGGACTAATCCTATGTCCCCCTACACCATGCCTGGGGGGGATGTACGATATTCTGATTTCCTGGATCTGAGCTCAGAGACAAGGCTCTGAGCTGGGAACTTGCCCTTCCTGTCCCCACCCTACCCTTTGGACAGTGAGTGGCTCAGATCCCTGTCTATCATTTAGAGTAGGGGTGTTGAACCTCTTTCAGCCCAAAGGCCAAATTCATTCCAGTGGAGGGTGGGGCCAGAGACAAAGCAAGTGGGGCTAATAATAATAATAATAATAATAATAATAATAATATAAGCAACTTAAAGCTTTTACTGCTTGTGAACTGTGGGAAGGCTGTGGATATCGTATATCTTGACTTCAGCAAAGCTAGGAGTCAGGAAACAGAATGAATCTCCCTCCCCACCCAGTTACTGAGAGCAATCAGGCTACACACTTCCAGGCCCAGCAGCAGCTTTTAGCAGCTTTCAGCTGTTCATTGTGGACTGTGGTGATGCTGTGGACATAATATATCTTGACTTCAGAAAAGCTTTTGACAAAGTACCCCATGACATTCTGATCAGCAAATTTGCGAAAAGTGGGCTAGATGGAACAAATATTAGGTAGATCCACAATTGGCTACAAAATTGGACTCAAAGAGTGCTTATCAATGATACCTTCTCAAACTGGGGGGAGTTAACAAGTGGGGTACCGCAGGGTTCAGTCCTGGGCCCAGTGCTCTTCAACATTTTTATTAATGATTTGGATGAGGAGGTGCAGGGAATGCTTATCAAATTTGTAGACAACACAAAATTGGGTGGGATCGCTAATACCAACGTGTTCTTGATAACACTGGAGCGCTGGGCTGAAAATAACAGAATGAAATTTAATAGGGATAAATGCCAAGTTCTACACCTAGGAAAAAGAAAAAGTGAGAAGGATCTTGGAATTGTTGTAGATCACAAGCTGTATATGAGCCAACAGTGTTATGTGGCTGCAAAAAAAGCAAATGCTATTTTGGGCTGCATTAATAGAAGTATAGCTTCCAAATTGTGCGAGGTACTGGTTCCCCTCTATTCGGCACTGGTTAGGCCCCATCTTGAGTATTGTGTCCAGTTCTGGGCACCACACTTCAAGAAGGATGCAGACAATCTGAAATGTGTTCAGAGGAGGGCAACTAAGATGATCAGGGGTCTGGAAACAAAACCCTATGAGGAGAGATTGAAAGAACTGGGCATGATTTGCCTGGAGAAGAGAAGATTGAGGGGAGACATGATAGCACTCTTCAAATACTTGAAAGGTTGTCACAGAGAGGAGGGCCAGGATCTCTTCTTGATCAACCCAGAGCGCAGGACACGAATAATGGGCTCTAAAGAAAGCCAGATTCCGGCTGGACATCAGGAAAAACTTCCTGACTGTTCGAGTAATACGACAATGGAACCAATTACCTAGGGAGGTTGTGGGTAGGGGTGTGCATCGGATCGGATCCGATCCACGATCCGAATCCGATCCGCCCCAAAATCGGGAAAATCCGATCCGATCCGATCCGATCAACCTCCGATCCGATCCGATCCGATCCGATCCGACGAGGTCCGATCCGGATCGGACGCCATTTTGAATGCTTTTTCCCATAGCCAAGTATTGTTTTACAAAAACGCCTATAACTTTTTCATTTTTAAAGATAGAAGGATGAAACTTGGGCACATTATACACTGGATAGGGATAGTTATCTGTGAGAAATTTCAGAAAGATTGGTGCATGCGTTTTGTGGCAATTAATTGTTTAATAAATACCCAGAAATGCCTATAACTTTGTCATTTTTAAAGTTACAAACATGAAACTTTGCCACATTGTAGGAGGTACCTTGGGACCTATCTGTGAGAAATTTCAGAAACTTAGGTGCTTGCCTTGTGTGGCAATTAATTTTAGAAAAATGGGTAGTAGTGGGGTAAATACATTTACGCCTCCCATTTTTTTTATTTTTGAAGATACAAACAGGAAACTTGGGCACATTACAGGTACCACTTGCCTTGATATGTGTGTGAAATTTCAGAAACATTGGAGCTTGCCTTGTGTGGCAATTAATTTTTGAAACAATGAGGAAAGAAACACCTATAACTTTGTCATTTTTAAAGTTACACACATGAAACTTTGCCACATTGTAGGTGGTACCTTGGGACCTATGTGTGTGAAATTTCAGAAACATAGGTGCTTGCCTTGTGTGGCAATTAATTTTTTAATAAATACCCAGGAATGCCTATAACTTTGTCATTTGTAAAGTTACACACATGAAACTTTGCCACATTGTAGGCGGTACCTTGGGACCCATGTGTGTAAAATTTCAGAAACGTAGGTGCTTGTATTGTGTGGCAATTAATTTTTGAAACAATGAGGGATTCATTGGACAGCACTTGCCAATAGGGATTCATTGGACAGTACTTGCCCATAGGGATTCATTGGACAGTACTTTCCTATAGGAAATCATTGGAAAGCACTTGCCCATAGAAAATCATTGGAAAGCACTTGCCCATTGAGAAATACAGTTATGCCTCCCACTTTTTTATTTTTGAAGATACAAACAGGAAACTTGGGCACATTGTAGACTGGTTAGGGATAGTTATCTGTCAGAAATTTCAGAAAGATTGGTGCATGCGTTTTGTGGCAATTAATTTTTTAATAAATACCCAGGAATGCCTATAACTTTGTCATTTTTAAAGTTACATATATGAAACTTTGCCACATTGTAGGGTGGTACCTTGGGACCTATGTGTGTAAAATTTCAAAAACGTAGGTGCTTGCCTTGTATGGCAATTAATTTTAGAAAAATGGGTAGTAGTGGGGTAAATACATTTACGCCTCCCATTTTTTTATTTTTAAAGATACAAACAGGAAACATGGGCACATTACAGGGAACACTTCACTTGATATGTGTGTAAAATTTCAGAATGATAGGTCCAGGCATTTGGTGGCTACGAATTTTTTAGATTAAAAGTTATTAACCTTTTTTACACAGAGGCTGGGGCTGTCAATTGCACCCTCCCGCCTCCCGGGAAGAAGAAGGAAACACTTTCTCTCATCTCTTTGATCCTTGCACGCTTGGCTGCAACTGAGCTAGTATCCATTACAAAAGGAGAAACAAAGTAGCACTTGGCTCGTGTCTGCTTTGATACTTTCACTCAAGCAGAACGGCTGAGCCTAGGATCACTCTCTCTCGCTGGGATCGTTACAGGAGAAATTTTCTACAGTCTTCAAAGTGGTGTGTGCAGACACCTTGCCACCACATGCCTGGACCTATCATTCTGAAATTTTACACACATATCAAGTGAAGTGTTCCCTGTAATGTGCCCATGTTTCCTGTTTGTATCTTTAAAAATAAAAAAATGGGAGGCGTAAATGTATTTACCCCACTACTACCCATTTTTCTAAAATTAATTGCCATACAAGGCAAGCACCTACGTTTTTGAAATTTTACACACATAGATCCCAAGGTACCACCTACAATGTGGCAAAGTTTCATGTATGTAACTTTAAAAATGACAAAGTTATAGGCATTCCTGGGTATTTATTAAAAAATTAATTGCCACAAAACGCATGCACCAATCTTTCTGAAATTTCTCACAGATAACTATCCCTAACCAGTCTACAATGTGCCCAAGTTTCCTGTTTGTATCTTCAAAAATAAAAAAGTGGGAGGCATAACTGTATTTCTCAATGGGCAAGTGCTTTCCAATGATTTTCTATGGGCAAGTGCTTTCCAATGATTTCCTACAGGAAAGTACTGTCCAATGAATCCCTATGGGCAAGTACTGTCCAATGAATCCCTATGGGCAAGTGCTGTCCAATGAATCCCTCATTGTTTCAAAAATTAATTGCCACACAATACAAGCACCTACGTTTCTGAAATTTTACACACATGGGTCCCAAGGTACCGCCTACAATGTGGCAAAGTTTCATGTGTGTAACTTTACAAATGACAAAGTTATAGGCATTCCTGGGTATTTATCAAAAAATTAATTGCCACACAAGGCAAGCACCTATGTTTCTGAAATTTCACACACATAGGTCCCAAGGTACCACCTACAATGTGGCAAAGTTTCATGTGTGTAACTTTAAAAATGACAAAGTTATAGGTGTTTCTTTCCTCATTGTTTCAAAAATTAATTGCCACACAAGGCAAGCTCCAATGTTTCTGAAATTTCACACACATATCAAGGCAAGTGGTACCTGTAATGTGCCCAAGTTTCCTGTTTGTATCTTCAAAAATAAAAAAATGGGAGGCGTAAATGTATTTACCCCACTACTACCCATTTTTCTAAAATTAATTGCCACACAAGGCAAGCACCTACGTTTCTGAAATTTCTCACAGATAGGTCCCAAGGTACCACCTACAATGTGGCAAAGTTTCATGTTTGTAACTTTAAAAATGACAAAGTTATAGGCATTTCTGGGTATTTATTAAACAATTAATTGCCACAAAACGCATGCACCAATCTTTCTGAAATTTCTCTCAGATAACTATCCCTAACCAGTGTATAATGTGCCCAAGTTTCATCCTTCTATCTTTAAAAATGAAAAAGTTATAGGCGTTTTTGTAAAACAATACTTGGCTATGGGAAAAAGCATTCAAAATGGCGTCCGATCCGGATCGGACATCCGGTCCGATCCGATCCGACCATCCTCCGATCCGATCCGATCCGATCCGACCCCCCAGGTCCGATTCCGATCCGCTATCCGATCCGATCCGGGGGGTCAGTGCACATCCCTAGTTGTGGGCTCTCCCACACTAGAGGTATTCAAGAGGCAGCTGGACAACCATCTGTCAGGGATGCTTTAATGTGGATTCCTGCATTGAGCAGGGGGTTGGACTCGATGGCCTTATAGGCCCCTTCCAACTCTACCATTCTATGATTCTATGATACTTAAGTCTTAGGAGAGGCATGTCAGCATTTTAGCATTTGGGGAAAACACACACACACAAGCCAGGACACCACCAAATGTTTGGCAGTCAGGGAAATAGGGTAGGGCCAGGGGAAAGGGGCATACCCTCTGGGGAATCCCGTAAGACCAGAGTAGGACCCCTGGAAGGCCAGATTTGGCTCAAAGACCTGAGGTTCAGAATGCCTGAGTTAGGAGGCGGGTAGGCAGATGAACCTAGGAAATTAGGTTGAAAGTGGAAATGCTCCAAGAGAGTGTGTGGTAGGTGAGAGGCCAAAGTCAGAAGGATAGGAAAACTGGAAGAGAGAATGAGCAGAGAAGAGAAGAGAAGTCCACAAGGAGCAGGTCCAGGAGGTTGTAAATGTCTCCTTGAAAGAGGGAGTGGTGCCGGCCTTGTTAAAAGAGGTGGTAATCAGACCACTCCTGAAAAAGCCTAACCTGGACCTGGAAGATGTTAACTATAGGCCGGTGGCGAACATTCCTTTCCTGGGCAAGGTGCTTGAGCGGGTGGTTGCAGGACAACTCCAAACACTCTTGAATGAAACGGATTATCTAGATCCATTTCAATTGGGTTTCAGGCCTGGCTTTGGAATGGAAGCCTTGGTCACACTGTGGGATGACCTTTGCTGGGAGAGGGACAGGGGGAGTGTGACCCTGTTGGTTCTCTTGGACCTCTCAGCGGCTTTCGATACCATCGACCATGGTATCCTTCTGGATAAGCTCTCTGGGCTGGGAGTTGGAGGCACTGCGCTGCAGTGGTTCCGCTCCTACTTGGATGGCCGTTTTCAGAAGGTGGTGCTGGGGGATTATTGCTCTGTGCCGTGGCATTTAAGCCATGGGGTTCCATAGGGCTCTATTGTATCCCCTATGCTGTTTAACATATACATGAAGCCGCTGGGAGAGGTTATCCGGAGATGTGGGCTGAGATGTCATTAATATGTGGATGACACCCAGCTCTACCTCTCCTTTTCATCAAACCCAGGTGAGGCAATGGCTGTTCTGAATTAGTGCCTGCGCACGGTAATTGGCTGGATGAGGGCTAACAAACTGAGACTCAATCCAGACAAGACAGAGATACTGTTAGCGGGTGGTTCGTCTGTCCGGCGAGGTGATGTTCACTCTGTTCTGGAGGGGGTTGCACTCCCCCTAAAGGATTGGGACCGTAGTTTGGGGGTGCTCTTGGATCCAGAACTGTCACTTGAGGCACAGGTGAACTCGGTGGCAAAGAGCACCTTTTACCAGCTTAGGCTGATATACCAACTGCACCCTTATCTGGACAGAGATAGCCTAGCTACAGTTATCCATGCTCTCATAAACTTTTGTTTGGATTACTGCAATGCGTTATACATGGGGCTGCCTTTGAAAATGATCCAGAAACTTCAGCTGGTGCAAAACAGGGCAGCCAGACTGTTAATGGGGACTGGCCAACGAGACCACATTATGCCAGTCCTTTACCAGCTTCACTGGCTGCCGGTCCAGGTCCGGGCCCAATTCAAAGTGGTGGTACTTACATTTAAAGCCCTAAACTGTTTGGGGCCAGGTTATCTAAAGGAACTCCTCCTCCCATATGTACCTGCCCGGACCCTAAGATCATCTACAGGAGTCCTTCTCCATGAGCCCCTGCCAAAGGAAGTGAGGCAGGTGGCCACTAGGAGGAGGGCTTTCTCTGCTGTGGAATGAGCTCCCCCGGAGAGGTTCGCCTGGCGCCTACTTTGCACTCTTTTTGTCGCCAGGTGAAGACCTTTTTATTCTCCCAGTATTTTAACAGTTAAATTAACTCAATTTTAATCCTTGCTGTTTTAAATTTGTATTTTAATCTGCATTGGTTCCTGCTGCTTGGTTTTATTCTGGTTGTGTTTTTATATTGTATGTTATTTTGTGTTTTTGGATTGTGGTTTGTTTTGTATTTTTTAAATGATTTCACGGTTTTAATTTTTGTGAACCACCCAGAGAGCTTCAGCTATAGGGCGGTATAAAAATGCAATAAATAAATAATAAATAAATAAAATGTGTAGAATCTTTAGGTTTTTTGCTTTAGACTTCTAATCACCAGCCAGATCTTGGGCTACAAGCCTCATGTAAGTTGAGAATGGTGTATTCCTGCTGCTGCGCCTCTGTAAGTGTGCTAGCCTGACAACAAGTTCAGGCCTATGAAATGCCAGTATCTACATTACCAGATACAATACAGATGCAGTAGAATTCGGCTGATGGGTGAGCTTCCCCACACTTGTACTGGATCAGCTCGGAATAGGCAAAGTATGTACACATGAAAATATCCAAGGCCTATAATTGCAACAAATAAGCATGAATGACGGCACTGATGAGGCTATCGAGAATGTGAAGTGCATATATTTTCCCATGGACAACTATTTTGTTTGAGCCAGCATAACAGCAGACTTCATGCCAGCATATATTTCTAGATCTGAAATTAAACCATGGGGAAACCCTGATTTGCATTACGCTTTGTGGAACGGGGTAATCGGGCTATTTTGGTGCTGATTACTTAATGGAGAAAAATTCTTATCCAACATGTAATGTTTTTTCTTTCTTTTTGCTTTGATAGGGAGGGGGGCTGTACATCATCCAAGGATGCAGTTATCAGTGAAAAATATAACCCAAAGTGAGGCTGACCTGCTGATTTATGTCATTGCCTTTCTGATTGGCCAGAATGCTTTTCTTGATGAATAGATTATCATTTTTTTTGTCAATCAATAGAGCACATCAAGTGTTCCAAAAGATTCAGGAACATCATGTCAAACTCAGTTTTTCTACCTGCATGGAACTTTTGAAGAAAATGGCCAAATGCTAGAGCAGAGTGATGTAAATTGTTTTTTTGAATGCCTCGGAAGCCTTTGACTGACTACTCATGGATGCTTTATGAATAACGGAAGGGGGGAGAGTAGAAGGGATTGAATATTTGAAAAGGGGCAGCATCCTGATTGTCCAAATCACATTTACATTGAATAGTGAGGAAGTCGTCATCTCCTGGCAATGTACGGTATTATCTTAAATAGCACCCAATCACACCCCTCCTGAAATCAGATGCAGAATTCCCTTTGAGAGAAGTAGGAGGAGGCCTTCTTAACCCAGAGAGCCAAAGTTTCTTAAGGAGAACAGCTCCATGAAGAACTAATGTAAATTGCAACAAGGTAGTACTGCTTTACATATCCTGAGTGCCCTCTCCCACTCAGTAGAGCCAAATGAACTCCCTGGTTCTCTGCAATGCACAGCGGTGATGAAGCGGGTGGCACAATGGCTAGAATGACATTGGTGGAAGTCTGACCAAATGGGGCCGAGAACTCATGTTAAGGCCCATTCCATGGCATTGGTGGTGGCATAGAAGTCCTCCTTCTTCACCCCCTGTTGCATCTGCACGGAGTCAGCCAGCAAACTTTTGGGAGGGGTGGGGTCAGGGGTCTTTACATACACCAGAGGATGATGAAGAGGACTGCTCAATAGTCTGCTGGGGCCAAGTTGGAAGGCACTTCATAGGCAAAATCACACATATCCATTCTGACCTGGATGCTGCAGTTATTGCAGGTCCAGTTTCTGATACTTGGGGACAGGCTTTTCTAGTTGTTAGGGGTACTTTTCAGTTTATGGAACCGGAGGATGTAGAAGGGATTCCTGGAGAAGTGAGACCTATCACGTGTATGCTCAACCCTTGCCCTTCCTGGCTTATAAAAGCTGCCAGTCAGGGGACTGGACCAAGTGGATAAAGCCCATGCCTTGCTATGAGAGGGAGCTGTTCCATCAGGCTTAAAAGAAGTAGTAATAAGGCCTTGATTTTTTAAAAATTTAAAACCATACTTCTTGATTTTTTATCTTCTCTCACCTGATTTTTTATACTGTTATTGCTTATTATGTCATGTGGACTGGTTATTTTCTACTGTAGATTTTATAGTTGTTTGCTGCCATTTTGAATGGAAAGGCATGATATAAATGTAACTAATAAATATTAATCTCTTGTCTATGGAAGGAAGAACGCTTAGATAATCTCTTCTGACTTGGAATGCTATGAGTTCTTGTCCAACTGTAGACATAACAAGGTAAAAGCCGTGGTGGATCAGAACAACGGTCCATCTATTCCAGCATTCTGTACACACAGTGGCCAACAAGTTGTTGACCGGGAACCCATAAGCAGGACACAAGTGCAACAGCATACTCCTACCCATGTTCCCCAGCAACTGGTGTACATAGGCTTACCTTCTTGGATACTGGAGGTAGCACATAGCCATCAGGGCTAGTAGCCAGTGATTAGGGATGTGCACTGACCCCCCGGATCGGATCGGATAGCGGATCGGAATCGGACCTGGGGGGTCGGATCGGATCGGATCGGAGGCTGGTCGGATCGGATCGGACCAGATGTCCGATCCGGATCGGACGCCATTTTGAATGCTTTTTCCCATAGCCAAGTATTGTTTTACAAAAACGCCTATAACTTTTTCATTTTTAAAGATAGAAGGATGAAACTTGGGCACATTGTAAACTGGTTAGGGGTAGTTATCTGTGAGAAATTTCAGAAAGATTGGTGCATGCATTTTGTGGCAATTAATTTTTTAATAAATACCCAGGAATGCCTATAACTTTGTCATTTTTAAAGTTACACACATGAAACTTTGCCACATTGTAGGGGGTACCCTGGGACCTATGTGTGTGAAATTTCAGAAACGTAGGTGCTTGTCTTGTGTGGCAATTAATTTTTAGAAAAATGGGTAGTAGTGGGGTAAATACAGTTACGCCTCCCATTTTTTTATTTTTGAAGATACAAACAGGAAACTTGGGCACGTTACAGGTACCACTTGCCTTGATATGTGTGTGAAATTTCAGAAACATTGGAGCTTTCCTTGTGTGGCAATTAATTTTTGAAACAACGAGGAAAGAAACACCTATAACTTTGTCATTTTTAAAGTTACACACATGAAACTTTGCCACATTGTAGGTGGTACCTTGGGACCTATGTGTGTGAAATTTCAGAAACATAGGTGCTTGCCTTGTGTGGCAATTAATTTTTTAATAAATACCCAGGAATGCCTATAACTTTGTCATTTTTAAAGTTACACACATGAAACTTTGCCACATTGTAGGCGGTACCTTGGGACCTATGTCTGTGAAATTTCGGAAACGTAGGTGCTTGCCTTGTGTGGCAATTAATTTTAGAAAAATGGGTAGTGGTGGGGTAAATACAGTTACGCCTCCCACTTTTTTATTTTTGAAGATACAAACAGGAACCATGGGCACATTACAGGTACCACTTGGCTTGATATGTGTGTAAAATTTCAGACAGCTGGGTCCAGGCATGTGGTGGCAAGGTATTTTTGAAACAATGAGGAAAGAAACGCCTATAACTTTTTTATTTTAAAAGTTAGAAGTCTGAACATTGCTCATTTTGTAGATGGGTTAGGGGTAGATATGTGTCAGAAATTTCAGAATTATAGGTCCAGGCATTTGATGGCTATGGAATTTTTAAATTACATGTTTCAAAAAAAATTCTACAGAGGCCAGGTCTTCCCCTCCCGCTTCCCGCGAAGAAAAGGAAACACTCTCTCGTCTCGATCCCTTTGATCCTTGCTAGTAGTATCCATTACAGGGCTCGTGTTTCCTTTCCTACTTTCACTTTTCAAGCAGAACGGCTGAGCCTAGCTGAGTTTTGCAGCCATGCGTGCAAGGAAGGATCACTCTGGTCTCGATCCCTTTGATCCTTGGTAGTATCCATTACAGGGCTCGTGTCTGCTTGAGTACAAAGTGAAAGCAGACACGAGCCCTGTAATGGATACTACCAAGGATCAAAGGGATCGAGACCAGAGTGATCCTTCCTTGCACGCATGGCTGCAAAACTCAGCTAGGCTCAGCCGTTCTGCTTGAAAAGTGAAAGTAGGAAAGGAAACACGAGCCCTGTAATGGATACTACTAGCAAGGATCAAAGGGATCGAGACGAGAGAGTGTTTCCTTTTCTTCGCGGGAAGCGGGAGGGGAAGACCTGGCCTCTGTAGAATTTTTTTTGAAACATGTAATTTAAAAATTCCATAGCCATCAAATGCCTGGACCTATAATTCTGAAATTTCTGACACATATCTACCCCTAACCCATCTACAAAGTGAGCAATGTTCAGACTTCTAACTTTTAAAATAAAAAAGTTATAGGCGTTTCTTTCCTCATTGTTTCAAAAATACCTTGCCACCACATGCCTGGACCCAGCTGTCTGAAATTTTACACACATATCAAGCCAAGTGGTACCTGTAATGTGCCCATGTTTCCTGTTTGTATCTTCAAAAATAAAAAAGTGGGAGGCGTAACTGTATTTACCCCACCACTACCCATTTTTCTAAAATTAATTGCCACACAAGGCAAGCACCTACGTTTCCGAAATTTCACAGACATAGGTCCCAAGGTACCGCCTACAATGTGGCAAAGTTTCATGTGTGTAACTTTAAAAATGACAAAGTTATAGGCATTCCTGGGTATTTATTAAAAAATTAATTGCCACACAAGGCAAGCACCTATGTTTCTGAAATTTCACACACATAGGTCCCAAGGTACCACCTACAATGTGGCAAAGTTTCATGTGTGTAACTTTAAAAATGACAAAGTTATAGGTGTTTCTTTCCTCGTTGTTTCAAAAATTAATTGCCACACAAGAAAAGCTCCAATGTTTCTGAAATTTCACACACATATCAAGGCAAGTGGTACCTGTAATGTGCCCAAGTTTCCTGTTTGTATCTTCAAAAATAAAAAAATGGGAGGCGTAACTGTATTTACCCCACTACTACCCATTTTTCTAAAAATTAATTGCCACACAAGACAAGCACCTACGTTTCTGACATTTCACACACATAGGTCCCAAGGTACCCCCTACAATGTGGCAAAGTTTCATGTGTGTAACTTTAAAAATGACAAAGTTATAGGCATTCCTGGGTATTTATTAAAAAATTAATTGCCACAAAATGCATGCACCAATCTTTCTGAAATTTCTCACAGATAACTACCCCTAACCAGTCTACAATGTGCCCAAGTTTCATCCTTCTATCTTTAAAAATGAAAAAGTTATAGGCGTTTTTGTAAAACAATACTTGGCTATGGGAAAAAGCATTCAAAATGGCGTCCGATCCGGATCGGACCTCATCGGATCGGATCGGATCGGAGGTTGGCCGGATCGGATCGGATCGGATCGGATTTTCCCGATTTTGGGTCGGATCGGATTCGGATCGTGGATCGGATCCGATCCGATGCACACCCCTACCAGTGATAGCCTTTTCCCCCAGGAATTTATCCAACCCCCTTTTAAAGCCATCCAAAGTGGTGGGCATGACTACACCTTGTGGTGGTGAATTCCATAGTTTAACTATGCACGGTGTGAAGGAGTACTTCCTTTTATCTGCCCTGAATCTCCCACCAATCAGCTTCATAGGATGACCTTTAGTATTATGGGAGAAAGAAAAATATTTCCTTATCCACATTCTCTACAGCATGCATAATTTTGTACACCTCCATCAGGTCTCCCCTTAGCCTTCTTTTTTCCCCAAGCTAAACAATCCCAGCTGTTGTAACCTTTCCTCATAGGGAAGATGCTCCAGTCCCTTGATCAATTTGATTGCCCTTTGCTGCCCTTTTTCCAGCTCTATAATATATATTTTTAGGTGTGGTGACCAGAACTGTTTGCAGTATTCTAAGTGTGGTTGCACCATAGATTTGTTTGAATTCTCAATTCCTTTTCTAATTTACAGCAGCCACACACTAGGTCAACATTTTCATTGATCTGTCCACCACAATCCAAGATCTCGTTCTGGGTTGGCCACTGCTAGCTCAGATCCCATCAGGTTATACTTGAAGTTGGATTTTTTTTGTGCCAATGTGCATTACTTTTCAATTATTTACATTGAACTGCATTTGCCATTTGGATGCCCATTCTCCCAGTTTGGAGAGATTCCTTTGGAGCACCTCACAATCCCTTTTTGTTTTAACCACCTTAAATAATTTTGAGTCATCAGCAAATTTGACCACTTTACTGCTCACTCTTAATTCTAGATCATTTATGAACAAATTGAAAAGCATCAGTCCCAATACAGATCCCTATGCGTCCTCAATATCTACTTCCCTCCACTGGTAGAATTTGACATTTATTCTTCTGTGAGTGGCCAGTCACGAGGGTGCAATACATTGTTCATGCAAAGAGACTCTGCATCATTTTGAAGCAAACCAGGTGTAAAAGTGATGAATCAAAAGCACATAAAAAAAAATCACGCTAAGCCTCCCCTTTAATTTCTGTATGTGCCTGTTCTCGGATCTGCTTCCAAGGGCCTTCTGTATGCCCCACCACCAAAAGAGGCTAAGGTGGTAGGAACACAGGACAGGGCCTTCTCTGTGGTGGCAACCCAATTGTGGATCTCTCTCCTAAAGTTGTTAGACTGGCCCCTTCCTACCTTAGTTTTAGGCTGACTGTTTAAAGTGGTTTTATTCTGCTTGGCTTTCTGTTGGCTTGAAACGTATTAGCTCTAGTCTCTGTTTTTTTAAATAGTTTTAGAATTGTTTGAAAGTTCTAAATTGTAGGTCACTTTGGGGAGCCTTTAGGGAATAAAGGCAATCCAGAAATAATTTTATGAATATAAAGTTGCCTCAAGACTGAAGCCAAAAAGGGCATGACTGCAGAATGGAACAATGAAAATGAATTAGAGCATGATCTGTTCTTAAGCATCAAACAGTTGATCAAAAGGGTACCATTGAAGTTCCAAAGCAGTAATTAATGCACATCAGATTTCAGTAATGTGCCTATAGCCCAGTGGCTCATGATGATGCTACATTAGGTAATAAGGAAATGGCATTGCTCTCATTTTGCCAATGTCATGACAACTATGGCAAATGATTGAGCTCCGTATACATAGTGAACATAATACAATTGCTCAAGAGAGGTAAATGGTGATACAGACAGATTCCATGAGACTCTCTTTGGTGTTTTAGTTTTGTTCACGAGAGCAGCTACCACTATATGGGTATCGCATAGCTTTTAGCTTAGAGCAAAAGCCGCACAATGCTGAAGTGTTCAAGAATAACTGCTTTGCTCTTTTTCTGTTCTGTGGTTGTGTTTACCTAACGCTGACTTATCCTCTCTTGGTGTGTTTGCAATCAAAAGTATAGAAACATTTTCTTGAGGGGAAAAAAGGAAAAGAATGGCACGACCTGACTCAAATAGATGTTGAGCAGAAATTACAACCAGCTATGCTTTGAGCTTCTAACTGTAAGTGCTTCTCAAAGCCATATTGACAAAAGCTGCTTCTTTTTCAAAACAACTACTGTGTTCACCTTGTGAACAGGTGCCTAAGTGTGTGTGGGGTGGTGGGTGGGAGAACAAGGGCAATTTTCCCAGCCCCCCACAAAGAACCATTGTGTATACAAAGGTCTCCTGTTTCAGCCTGTCACACTGCTCATCTTCTTTAGCCCCACAGATGCATAGGTCCATGGCGGGGGCAGTAACAACCCCCCCAACATCACATCTTCCCCAGCCCCAAAAATTTTCTAGGCAGCCCTGCTTGTCATTTATAGAGTTGTGCACATGTGGCTGCTCAAAATTCTCCACCCTATTTGTAAGTAGAGAAATTGGGCGGAGAATTGCACCGAATTTCTCCAGGGGAAGGAGAAATTCTCCCACAATTTCTCTCAGGTTGCCATCAACATTGGCAAGGGTTGTAGAACAGCTTCTTCCTTTTTTTCCCCTACTGCTCTACAGTCTCCCAGGCTGCCTGCACATCCTAATCTGAAAAGGCCCTATGGGAGGAATAAATCCATGGGCAGGAAGTGTAGGAAACCAAGGAGGCTACAGGCTGTCGGAGAGGTGACTATACAATGAAAGACAGGGCAACCACGCACACTCCTCAGCCATCTCATCAGTAAGGTCAGCACAAGAGCCCTGAACCAAACCCATGAAAATTTCTCCGAAACTTCTTCTCCTTTGAATTTCTTCTCGAAAGCAATTTCTTTTCTGTCAGATTGAATGAGAATGGTCAAAATTTTCATGTGTCAAATTTTTGCCACAGCACTAGTTATTTATCTATAAACTATATGTGTCAACAGCTTTTCTGTTTTTCTGTGAGCAAACAGTATGTCATACTGTCCCACGCCTTTTGACCTTGTCTATCCACCTTCTCCAACTGAAGCACTTTGCCAGGACAGTGGGAGATTTTCTTTTCAAAAGCTGGGAAGAAGGAGAAAGTAATGGACTGAGTTTGGTCCAAGAACTCACAAATTATTTTTCCCCATGGAGTTTTATCTTATTTTGAAATAAAGTTTTAAATGCAACTATGAACTGTTTATCTCCAGGAGAGCAAATGCCCCATTCTGCTGGGAAATGCAAAAGAAGACTTCACAATAATTTTGCCCTATTTGAAAGAGGCATTGGCGCCTTTGTGGCATCAGCACATTACTCTAGGAGTAGGCAGAATATAGATCTCCAAACATTTTGGACTTCAACACTCAGAAGCCTCCACCAGCATGGCCAATGACCAGGAATGTTGGAACTTGAAGTCCAAAAATCTCCTTCCTACCCGCCTTTGCACTACTGTAATGTTCATCTCATTTTATACCTATTTTGAATGCCTGGCAATCAACATACCAAGGCTATATGCTGTCATGTGGTAGTCTTGGGTAGCTGCCGGGGCCCCAGGACCCTGTCAGGGCCCGGCAGTGATGCCTGTCTTGGGTTCCTGATTATGTTTTTCTTTCCCTGGCAACCTATGCTCCAATCAGTAGTGGGCACCAAACTTAAATACAAGACCCCAGAACAATGTTATGTCAGATGCATTGTGAGAAACTTAAATGCCAGCCAACACTGATTCAGAACTCTGCACTTCCTATTGCCACTTGCCACCAGGGTTCATGAACGGTTTGAGAGTAGAGGGATTTAGGGATATAGAGGCGAACAACATCCTGCAAAGTGGGACACACAGTTGAATGAGATGGCAGATCTTACAGAAGCAGGAGCAGAGGCAAGAACCCTTGGGGTCAAGAGAAAGGGGAAGCAGGGTCCAAATGAAAGGAAAGTGGGACAAAGCCTCCAATGAAGTGAAGTTGGGGGTGGCTATCACCCACCTAACCCATGTAGAGCAAGTTTTCATTGCCTCACACATCCATGCCATTTGGTGGGCAATCTATCAAAGTAGAAGGATCAATACCTGAGTTTGCCAAAACTTTACCTTAAATGCTTCCAGTATTTGAAAATCCTAAAAATAGTGGTGTAAGCTTCACCCTGTGTTCTTCAGGCATCTGGACTCACTATTTGACCCTAATGAAATAAATGCCAAGGAGGCCTAGCTTGGTGTTGATAAAAAAATAATTATATTATTGTTGGGAAGACTCAGTAAAAGTGAGACCTGCCAGAAGAAAAGAGGCAAAACTGGGACTGTGGATTTCAAACCGAGACATTGGTGGATCGGCTGTAATATTTGTGAATTGCCCAGGCAGTGTAGAAATGTAATGAAATGAATAAATATATCGGGTGTCTCCTATGCTGGTATTGCATAGGCCCAGATATGGATCCCTGAATTTGCTTTTGAAAAGGGCACCGGGAATAACTGCTTCAGCAAACTTTGAAAGCAGCTTTCTGAAACATGCAGTTCAGTCAATTAAAAGTTCATGAAATATAGTCAATTAAGACGTGCAGAGAAGGTGAGGTATCGTTTAGTAAGGGATGTGCAATGTATAACAAAGATTAATGGGACAATATGGAAAAGAGCAGGTTTTAGCTGAATGTCAAGAAAATCTTCTCGACAGTGATATATATTGCTCCAAAGAACCCTTTCCTGGGGGAAATGGTACAAAGCAAGTCCATTATCAGGGACATGTCAAAGCAGACCAGATAAGAACGGCAATGGTTCTTTTGTTGAACAAAACAAAAAAGAAAAGGAAAGAAAGCACTGCCTGGGGAATCACACATGGTCTGATGAAAGACTGTTATATTTTCCCCCCATGCTGTAGATCAGCCTTCCTCAACGTAATCCCCTCCAGATCTGTGGGGCTAAAGCTCCCGTCTTTCCCTGGGAATGGTAGGAGTTGTAGTCCACCACATCTGGAGGACACCAAGGGCCGATCTACACACTAGGTTTGTAACGTTTCATAAGGGTAATGAAAATTCTTTGGGCCACATGACGCACTCCCTTTAACAATGTATACCCGAGGTTTTTTAAAACTCACTTCAGCAATATACAAAGGTTTTTACTTTTAATAAATCGTTTTAAGTAAAATTATGTGTCCTTCCTTACCGTTTGTGATTCATGGGGGCAGTGCTTCGTTGACCGGTGCCCAAATCTATGCAGTTGATTGGTGGGGAAGAAAGAGGAAGTGGGTGAGTGAACTACAACACCCACAATGCCTAGCCTTATACTCATTGAAAGCTAGTGAATGAAAGGAGAACTGAGGAGGAAGTGGGTGACTGAACTACAGCTCCCACAATTCTTTGCCCTAAACTCATTGTAAAAACGAAAGAGAAAGAGACGGACAGAAGAGTGTGTGAGACTTCATACACCGCTTTGAAGACTGAAGATTTTTTTCTCCTGTAACGTGAGTACTTGTTAATGTGGCCTAAGACATTTTAGAATGCACCTATTTGGAACGTTTTAAAATACAGCTTAAAATGTTCCAAGGTACTGTGTAGATAGGCCCCAAGTTGGGGAAGGGTGCTGTAGATCATCTCAGTTGCTGTGCAGTTATTACTTAATGGTGGTAACATCTTGATGACCTGCATGCATGAGCAACCCACTCCAGGGAGGTGGGCAAATGTGGCAGGTCTGGGGACCATCTCCCCCATGTCTTCTCCATGGGCAACACTGTTAAATTATTATTATTATTATTATTATTATTATTATTATTATTATTATATTTTAAACACTGTTTTGCTGCTGCAGTTTGGTGCCAATCCATTCTGCAGCATGCAATAGTACTAACTTATTTAAATCTAGCTTGTGTCCAAGCTAAATTTGACTCTTTTAGAGCTCCATTGCGCCAGTGATTAATCGCACTCTCGCCATGCCTGGTATGTGTTTTTGCAGCGCAGGACTCACATGATATCGTCCTTGTCCTGCGCTCATCTTGCCTCTTCCCCTCAGGCTGTCATACGATTGTATTTGCATGTAATTTTTAAAAAAAACTGCAGGGGGAAGGGGAATGTAGGGGGTGGGGTGGGAAATTTCACCGGCATAGTAGCAATACAGGTGAAAAGATACATGAGCTGAAATAGCGCAACAATGCACAGACGTGAAAGTGCCCAGCACTCTACTCACTAAGGAAATGGAGGGGGAAACTGTGGACACAAACCAGGTGTGTGTGTGTGGGGGAAGTAGGTATGATGGAGCGCTTAGTGTTTCATAGCTGCTACGGAGCACCATCTTGTCAAAAAATAATAACAATAACAAGCCATTCAGCGGGGGCTGTCTGCAGCTCACAAACCATGTGTTGCCCACCTCTGCCATAAACAGAGCTTTTATTATTCCTGCCATCACCTCTGGGTACTGGGTATAGCTAAGTGGCAGAGCACAAGCTCTTCATGCTGAAGACCCCAGGTCCAATACTTGGAGTCTCCTGCTGAAATATTATTTAGCACTATAGCTGGAAAGACCTCTCTCTGAGGTCTTGGAGAGCCACTGCTAGGTACAATTGACAACCATGGGCTTGGTGGCCCTATGGTTTGACTTGATTATAGTGTACCTTCATATGTTCAGTTCTGTTTCAATGTACCCAGGTGTCACATTCAGCTGTGATTCTTTGAGTGATATACACGTGTGAATCAGACCTTCAAAAAATTCAATCCAGATTCTTTATTACTGTGGCCCCTCATTATTTTCTTCCCAGTCTAACTTTTTTTTAATGCACCTCTTCATGTCTGATCTTCAGCTGACTTGGAGGAATTTATGTTCTATATCACCTACTCAGCAGTACCTACATATCTCTATTCAGTGGCATAATCTTTCAAAGTAGACAGAGCAACACCCAATAGCATACGTATTCATTTGTATTTATTTGTATTGTTTTTAAAATGTAACAACAAATATCTACCATATTTAAAAAGGCAACATGGAAAAGCACTCAGGAGCCTAATGTATAAGCAAACAAGAGTCTCATGAACTGCATGCAAGTTGGAATAAAAACCTTGATCAAGAGAGACCAAGGTGTACCACACTAAGAAGGAAGTTTTAAGCTAGGGTGATAACAGCAAAATGACAGCACCTTCCAGCCCAATCAAAAAGATGAAACTCAACCTGCCTTCTCAAAAATATGAAACTCAATCTGAAATTCTATGTGCTAATATCTGGTAGTAAGTCTCGATGAACTAACTAGGGCTTATTTCTGAGTAGACACATATAGGGTCGCACTGTGGGAGTAATTTCCTCTCTGCCTGATCTCAACAGTAGAAATGTGAAGGCCCGGAAAAAAAACCCAGAAAAATTAGGGGGAAAAAACAGTTCCCCCCCCCCTTTTTTTTTTTTTGAAAATTTTCATTTCCCCCCGGAAAAAACAGGGGAAAAAAAATTTTTTTGTAAAAAAAAGGGGGAAAAACTGTTTTTTTTCCAAATTTTTCCAGTTTTTTTCTGGGCCTTCACATCTCTACTCAACAGATAGTGGAGCTCAAAGGGGGAAAAAGTTTTCTGAGGATAGCAGTGCAATGTATGAGGGGCTGGCATCTGCCCCTTGGTACTGAAAACTTCCTGATAGTGATTTCATGATCATGGGGACTCTTTTTCAAGAAAATGCAATAGAAATCAGCATTTGGAAATCGTTGCTGTGTTACATTCCCCACACAATAAGGTACAGATATACTTCTGTGATAAGTAATTAGAATCTTTCCTTAATTTTCTATTTATTTACAGTCTGACATAAGTTCCACATTCATGTATGATTGTGTGCTGTCTCTTTAAATAAAAACCAGGAGAACTCTGGGAAAAGTGGGGTTAGGGGTAGACTCCAGTGCATCTGAGCTAGAGACCTGTGTTGGTTGTACTCTGTTAGGCCTATGTTTACCTATTGGTTTCTGGATAGATAGATAGATAGATAGATAGATAGATAGACTTTCCCCAGAGTTCTCCTGGTTTTTATTTAAAGAGACAGAACACATTAACCATTAATGAATGTGGGACTTATGTCTGACTGTAACTAAACAGAAAATTCAGAACAGAATCTAAAGGTTGTTTTTTTTCTTTTTCTCTGGATTGGAATGTAACACTTCCTGATGACGATTTCAACAAACTCTTGGGGGGAAAAAGGGTCACAGTAATCACTGCAGGGAAGCTTTGGCAGTACCTAGGAATGTGTATACTTGGAGGTGCCATGGAGAGTGTACAAGATCCACCAATCTTTCCTAACATGAAGAATTATTGAGCCTTGAGCCAGCCACTTAAGCTTGATGGAAGTGCCAAGGTAGTGCGTGGGAGCTGTGAAAAAGGCAGACTCCATGTTGGGGATCATTATAAAAGGGAAGAAAAATAACATTGCCAATATCATAAGGCCTTTATAGAGACTTATGGTGTGACCACACTTGGAATTCTGTGTACACTTCTGGTCACCACGCCTCAAAGAGGACATTGCAGAGCTGGAAAAGGTGCAGAAAAGAGCAACCAAAATGATCAAGGGGTTGGAGCAATTGCCCTGGGAGGATTGGTTACAATGTTTGGGACTTCTTTAGCTAGGGATGCTGCAAACACCCAATTAGGTCCAGCAGAACCCCCACCGCATCCAGCCTCCTGGACCCAGCTGGGGACTCCCGACATGAGTGTGGACCCCAACCTGAGGGCATTCAAGGCCCTGGCAACTGCTTGGCAGCCTCCCGCCCATAACACTGAAATCATGCACTTATCCTTCCTGGGTCAATGTCATGAGGCAGTCTGAAGAATCTTCCTCTGAGGAGGAAGAAGGGACAGAAACTGCAGCTTCGCCCATTCCCCAGGACTTACCGGAGGAGGAGGAACAGCAGGGAGATTCCTCAGAAGAGCCCCAGGAAAGCCACCCTCTCCCACCCCCTGTTTCTAATGAGGAAGACTCGGGGCCTGAAGGGGTTTGTCCAGTAACTCCCCAGCAAAGGCGGCAGCTCAAACGGGCAGAGCAAGCTAGGCCCACAAGACGCAGCATGAGATTGAGAAAACAGAGCACAGCTGACGCAAGCCTTAAGTAAGATAACGAAGAGATTGCACGCAGCTGTAGACAGGCTCAAGCAACTATAAAGGGGGGAGGAGGCAGAAGCTAAGATTCGTTGAGAACAACCAACATATTCGGCTCTTGACATCCTGCGTAATTCTGGATTAGAACCTGTGGACTGAACACCCGGCTTGACTGCTTTGGACCCTGAACTCCTGTAAAACCTGGTTTGACCTTCGGTTTTGACATTTGGACGGACGGAACTACTGACGTGACCCTGGCTATGGTAATGGACTTTCTAAATACCAATAAAACCCTTTAAACAAATAAGTACTGGTGTCTTTCCCAGACATTCCTAGATAAGGAAGTTGGCTGGCTTCCCAGACCAAGAGCTTAAAAATACGACAGTCAATGGTGGCCACCATGGATGCAACAGAAGGAATTGTGCAATTTCTTTAGCCTCTGGAAATTATGCACTTCTCCCCCCCCCCCTTGTGCCAATGGCAGCCTTAAAGACTGCATTGAAACAAGGATAAAGACATGAATGCAGGCAAGTGTGCAATTTTGGCACAGTGGGCAGGCAACTGCCAAGACCACACCAGACTAAGCCAAACCTCAGAAGAAACTTGCATGGTCAGGTGGCTGCGGCAGCGGCAGGGCAAGCACCTGCTGAGTGAGTGCAGGTGAGTTCTCCCACCCCTATTGTTAGCTTAGAGAAAAGGTACATAAGCTGGGGAGATGATAGGCATGCATAAAACTATGCTCAGTGAAGAGAAACAGGGTAATACTAGAACCCGGGGTCATCAGTGAAGCTGAATGGAAATCCAGGACCGATAAAAGGAAGTACTTTTTCATATAGTACCACAAGATGGCCAGTGACAGCTGCCCACTTGGTAAGCTTTTAAAGGGGACTTGACATATTCATGGAGGATAAGAATGTCAGAGGAATCTGTCTGGGGGGGTGGAGCTCATAGAGCTCAGCCCCTGGGCTTTGGCTTGTTTTCCCCACAAGCTGGCCCAAGTTGATCTGCATTGAGTCAGGCTACTTGTGGGTTTTCCTTTTTAAAAAAGAAAAGAAAGAAATTATATGAATATAAATGAGTGCAAATTTGCAGAAATGGCAGCCAGTGTTTGCATAAATTACATCAAATGGCAGCTGAAATTTGCATAAATCGTGCAAATTGTGTGCCATAATCTGCATACATTTCTATTTACATAAATTTTAAAAACTTGGGTAAAGTTCCCAGAGTTCAGGAAAAGCCCTGCAGCTCCGCCTGCAAATTCAAGCCAAAGCAGGTGCTTATAGGAAATCCATCGAGCCCAAGAAGGGCCATATTCCACAGCAATAGGCATCCCTAATGAAGGATAAAGCTGTCAAACACTACTAGTCATGATGGCTATATACTACCTCCAAGATAAGATGCAGCATACCTATAAATATTAGTTGCTGGGCAATTCAAACAGGAGGGTGATAGGGAATATTGCCTTAACCTAACTGACTCCATCTTGTATTTCCTCAAACTCAGTCCTCAATATGTGATTCATATTTCATGCCCCCCCCTTTTTCTCTGTCTCTTCTGGTAAGTCACAGACAGCTTCTGCAGCTTCGGAGCAAAGGCTGACCGCAGACCACGACCTGACCTAGTTGAAAAGCTACACTGACATTTAAGAGAGCACCTGCATGCCAGACCGTTGGGTTGCGCGCGCATCATCCTGTTATGTGACGTGACATGTATGTTTTCCTGCTTGTTTGAGCTGTATAACTAGTTGCCTCACCCATTAAGGGGGGCCAGTCTGTGGAGCTATCCCGGGCTGTCATTGCTAGCAATAAAGGCTATCTGTTGAACCTGTAACTTTGGATTGGACTCCGATTATTTACTGTAACATTTTGGTGCGTTGGCCGGGAATCATCCCTCACTGGGAGACCCGCCTGATAATCGGAGAACCCTACCAGGGAAATTTCCCCCGCATCCGCTTGGTTCCCCGCGGCCCCCGGCCGGCCGTGGTCCTCCTTGGGAGCGCGCCTCCAGCCTTTAGCTGGTGCCCATACAGGTTCTGCGGCGGTTCCGGGGACAGTGCGGAACAAAATCGGACCGAGCGGAAGTTCAGTGCAGATACCCTTCTGCCCAGCGCTGGGACATCTGAACCAGGCAAGTATAAGGGGAAGCTTCCTATTCTGTTCTGTATCAGCCGACTCCTAAGAGTCGAAGGGGGGTCTAATCAACCCCCATAGAGGTGACCGACTCCTCTGAGTCGAAGGGGGGGTCTGATTAACCCCCCGTAACGGTAAAACTGTTTCAGTTTAGGAGGTGACCGACTCCTCGTAAATCTGTTTCTGTTTCTCTGAACTGGGAGGTCTGGGAGGACGGGTGTCGTCCTGGATGTTTGATGTGTGTATGACTGCCTGATTTCCATTGCTGACCATTGGGCAGCAGCCCTGGGATGCCTCTGGGTGTCTTGAATTGCCGGCAGCGTGGGCTGGTAGTGAAGAGATTGCATTCCTCTGTGTCAGCCGCCTGACTCCCCCAATTCCTACAGTCAGACGGTTCCCTGTCAATCTGACTGCCCTTCTGTGTACTGTTTGTCTGGTTGATTATACTGTGTATTAGTCAGAAAAGGATGGAGGGAGGTTTTTTGACCCCACTGAACCTGATGATTAAGCATTTCAGTAAAGTTTTTAATCTGACTAAGTCCAATGTAGATGCTATGGAAAATGTTACTATGACTGGCCTGCTCTAGGACCCCTTGTAGAATTGACCCCCCCAAGGTACTTCCTCTGACCCCTATAATTCCCGAGTTTAGAACCTTGCCATCCTAGGAAGGGGGGGGGGCTCAGTTCAGAGGACATTCCATGCACAGAGAGCTAGTTGAAAGTAGCCAAACACCCCCCACCATAGGCACGAGAAGTTGGCCGAAGATGCAGCCCTTATCATGATGAACCAAGTAAAAAGACCCCAAGACGCAAGGCTCCTGTGACTGTCACCTCCTGATGTCCCAGACGTCCCTAGGTCCGGACCAGACATCCAGGCTCCCTCTCCGATGTCCCAAGACTCCACTGCCCAGCCATCAGCCGTCACCTCTGCACCTGTAGACCCCACTTCTTTGTTTGATGTGAGAGTCGAGAAACTGACCCGCCTGTTCCGGACCCTGCCACACCAGCCGGCTCCACCTCAGAAATTTGGCTGCTAACACAGGCACCGAGACAAGAATTTTCCCTGTCCGTGAGAGTCCCACCGTTGTTCCTGCCGTCACCGACCCAGCCACGAATGTGTCCACGTACCAGACCGTCACTGCCTACGCCCCCTCTCCTCCTGAATTCCTGAACTGAACTGCCTGAATTGAACTGAGTTCTTAAACTCCTGAAATGAATTGAACTGAGCTCTTGAACTCCTGAACTGGAAGAACCACGGACCCTCCTATGAAGAAGAGCCCGAGAAGTTTGTAAACATAATTGCCAACCTGGACTGATATCCAACAACTAATGGGATATCTCCTGACAACTGAACAGAGACTACAGACCCAGGCTAATCTCGAAAATGCAGCCACAGAACGGGGCCAGAGAGAAGGCATCCCCGACCCCAACCAGAGCAACACCGCCTATGTCCCAAAACAGAAGGACGCAGACATCAGCGTGATTCAAGAAAAACACACGCCTCCTAAGTTCCAGCCGAACCCAAGCCATCAACTGCGTACCACAGCCCAACAGCAAAAAGGAACTCAGAGTTTTCGCATCTGGATCCTGAATTATGCAGCCTTGACACAGCCCCTCTATGAACTCCTGAAAACCAACCTACCTGAGTCAGTCCTGCTCGAGTAGACAACAGAAGCCACCCACAGCCTCCGAGACCTGAAGATTGCTCTTACCAGCCCCCCAGCCTTAGGACTGCCTGATCCTGTCAGTCGTGGATGGCCCGGCTGTCTTCACTGTATCGCTACTGCATGCCTGCTCCTGACTAAGGCCATAAAGCTCACATATGGCCAACCCATTGAAAGTACCGTGCCTTGCTGTGTGAAAATCCAAATGTACACGTGGAAGACTGTGCCACTCTGAACCCTGCCAACAGAAGGAAGCAGTTTTGTCCGAAATGAAACCAGATACTTTAACTAAAACCAGCTAAAGTAGCTGTTATCTACTGCAGAGCGAGATCAAAAAGGAAACTACAACGAAGCTGTTTCCTGTCAGCGTTAGTTATTACGCTGAAACCACAGCTACCAGACATGTCTTAAACTGAAAAAAAAAAAAAAAAAAAAAAAGAAGGAAGCACTGAAGCCAGAATTACAGTCAGCAACGAGGTTTCTATGTCCTCCCAGATGGCTGAATCTGGGTACCCAGAAGTCTGGCCAGAACATCTGTTTCCAATATGCATCACCAATGCCATTTAGGCAAGGAAGCCCTCCGTCATCTCATCGAGAAAACCATGTACATTGATAAGCTGGCCAGCCTCTGCACAGACGTCTCTAGAGGATGTATAAGAACAACCCAAGAAAAGGGCCAGTCCCAGCCGTCCCTTCCAAGTTGTTCAATTAGACTTAACAGATATGCCACCAGCTGCTGGTTCTCTGGCTGGGTGGAAGGCTGGCCTGCAAAAGCAGAAGCTATGAGATGCCCAGGCAGATAAACAGTAACAACAGAGCAGCCTTTCAAGCAGAAGTCCCTTGCTGTCCGTGGCCCTGCTCCACATGCGTTGTACATCAAGAACCAATAGACTGACCCCTTATGAACTGGTCTATTAAGCCCAGGAACCAAGTACATGTCAAAAGTTAAAAGAACCCCATCTGGATCCATTGGAGCCGTGTGAAAGCAGCAGCAGCTGCCCATACAAACCAATGGCAAGTTGCCAAGTAACACCGACTGAACATGATGCTGAAGAAATTGCCTACCGGCAGAAGCCTCCCCAGGGCCGGTGCCCGAGGGAGCGAAGTGACTGGGGGCGCTGCATCCCTTCCCATCCTGGATAGAGGAAGTGGACACCGCCCGAAGATTCCTGAAAGACTTTCAGTATTAATACTCCTATTAATCCTTGCCCCAGCCTCAGGTGACGTCGCCCCCTGTCAGTCATGTATCAAGACTGTCAAATTGCATAACCAGATCAAACAGATGCCAGTGTAAAGGCAAAGTGCAACTTTGCATTTTTCAGAACGTCACTTACTCCGCCTGCACACAGGCAACCCAAAAGAAACCCCAGCCCAGTGGTATCTAGAAGTCAGGGATAGTCAGAAATGGGGAACCCTGATCCAGAAATTGCCCCTGAAAAGTCCCACTACCCAGGTGTCCATAACAATAGACCCTTGCTGCCATGCCAAGTGGCCACAGTCCTGCGGGGACCTGAGCTGGGAGAGAGAATACACGCATAATGACAAGTATATTTGTCCCCAGACATACCCCGGGGGCTCCAGAGGCTGTATAAATGAGTGCCCGATGTAGAGATGTGTATGATGGGCCACGTGAGAAAAGGAACACGAGAAAATCTACATACCAGCCTCACCAAAGTTCCAGTTCTAAGTCCCTGCACCGCCCAGGGATGTAATCTAGTAATTTTTACTGTTGTTAGCTCCCTCAATGTCAGTAACTGTTATGTGTGTGGAGGTACCCAATTAGGAGACCAGTTGCCAAGGGAGGCAGCTGAATTAAATGTCAGCCAGCCTTATAATGAGCCAAATCCTCACAGTCAGTAGATGTTAAAAGACACTATTGTGGGTCAGTGGTGTCTCCAGCGTCTGCATCCATCAGCCCCCAAGATTAGAGAAACCCCCTGTGAATCACTCACCACCCTGAATGGCTCCGAAATCTCCTACTGGCCAAACCAGTCCGTAATTCCCAACAATCAGTTGTGGCCAGCCAGCCTCCGGTCTCGTATAAACACCACCCAGAGCCAGAACTCCAACTGGCCGGCCCCCAAAGGATTGTATTGGATTTGTGGACAATATGCTTATTCTGAACTCCCTGAACCCTGGGCAGGCACTTGCACCCTAGGGGAGATCCACCCCTCTTTCTTTCTGGTTCCCTTGTCAGAAGGTGTGCGTCTGGGTCACCCAGCGTATAACAAACGCAGCATATCTCCAAATATTAAAATCGGTAACTGGAAAGATGATGAGTGGCCACCTGAGAGGATTGTTCAGTACTATGGCCCTGCAACCTGGGCACAAGATGGTTCCTGGGGTTACAGAACCCCCGTTTATATGCTGAATAGAATCATATGCTTGCAAGCAGTGCTAGAATTAATAACCAATGAAACTGCAAGAGCATTAAATATCCTATCCAAAACCCAGACCCAATTGCGGAATGCTGTGTACCAGAACCGCTTAGCTCTTGATTACCTACTTGCCACTGAAGGCGGTGTGTGTAGAGAGTTCAACCTCACTAACTGCTGCCTGCATATTGATGATAATAGGAAAGTTATCGAAGAGATCACCAATAAAATGACCAAGCTTGCTCATGTGCCCGTGCAAACCTGGAAAAGATTTGAGTGGGCCCAAGGGCTGGGTTCCTGGTTCACATGGATGGGAAAATTAAAAGGGATAATAGCGATGGTAATTGTAGGACTCCTGATCTGTATCCTCCTGCCCTGTTTAATGCCCTTGTTGTTACAGAGTTTCCGTGGAATGGTGGAGCAGATAGCAGACAGGCGCACGGCTGTCCACCTAATGGCTTTACACGATTACCACCCTGTACCAATGGCAGACGAAGATAGTGAAACTCCTTAGTAATTGGACATAGGAGTTTCAAAGGGGGGAATGATAGGGAATATTGCCTTAACCTAACTGACTCCATCTTGTATTTCCTCAAACTCAGTCCTCAATGTGTGATTCATATTTCATGCCCCCCCTTTTTCTCTGTCTCTTCTGGTAAGTCACAGACAGCTTCTGCAGCTTCGGAGCAAAGGCTGACCGCAGACCACGACCTGACCTAGTTGAAAAGCTACACTGACATTTAAGAGAGCACCTGCATGCCAGACCGTTGGGTTGCGCGCGCATCATCCTGTTATGTGACGTGACATGTATGTTTTCCTGCTTGTTTGAGCTGTATAACTAGTTGCCTCACCCATTAAGGGGGGCCAGTCTGTGGAGCTATCCCGGGCTGTCATTGCTAGCAATAAAGGCTATCTGTTGAACCTGTAACTTTGGATTGGACTCCGATTATTTACTGTAACAAGGGTACAATTGCCTTCTGTTTGTGGGGTTCACAACAAACCAGGAAGGGCAACAATTGAATAGAACCAAAACAAACCAACGCTAAAGAGCACACAACTGTAATTGTATTGGGTAATGCCCCAAATATGGAAACAATTATGCAAGACAAATTTATACAAATACCCAACTGCTGATAAGCTAAATAATGATTACACATTCAACATGTGTACTACGATTATACCAGGTGATTTCTTTCAAATGCTAATAAGCTAAACATTTGCTAAACATGCAAAACATGCAAGATATGTGTTAAACAAGCAGAAGAATACAACATGCACAAATAAGGTACAATCGTTTAGCGCAGATGTAAAGATGAAAAATAATAGTTTTTTTAAAAAACCTAATAAGTTAAGGTGCAAGCACCAAGCAAAGTTTTTAGGTAAAGCACCAAGCAAAGTTTCAAGGTAACAAGGTTACAAGGTTACAGGCATCCGGTAATTTGTCCTCTTTCACCATGTATTTTGACTTCTTCAGAAAAAACAATTCCATTGTCGCCTTTTAACAAGCAAAGCAGTGGGAGTACAGGAGTTTGAAAACTTTAAACAGTCCTTCCGTCCCTGTGCTTTTTATTAAGGCCTCAAAAGAGGTTTTTCTCAATCCCCGGCAAGAGATCCAAACTGCTGCAGCAGTGGCAGGTAATGAGTGCGTGGGGTTCCCATCTGGGCATCTGGTTCACCATTGTGGGATAGCATACTGGCCTAGACAGGCCTTTGGTCTGATCCAGCAAGGCTTTTCTTATCCTTACCAGAGAAAGGGACCACCTCTCAAAGATTAGAACAGGAAAAATCCTTCCTTGAACATGGGACAGCCTAATCATATCCTACTGCTTCATTTTCATGTTTTTAATTATTGTGTTCAATTCCTCCCTTACGTAGTAAGAAATAAAATGTAAAATGCAGACAGGGAAGAACTCTGAGAACTATGGCATGCCAATATGCGAGGGGATATTTAAATAAAGTATTCACTACCACTCAAACTGCTGTGGAAAAAGTGCCTCAGTGGTTTGATCATATAAAATGAAATATTTGATCATACTTGATCACAGTGATTGAATCCTCTAAAATAATATGAGAATTATATTTTCGATATCAGATTGAAAACCTTACAACATTCTTCGCAAATGTGTTTACAAAATCAAACCAGGTGTGAAACAAATAAAGTTCTTTGCTCTTTTGACTGTTTGCTTTGTGGTAGATTTTTGGAGAGTTTTTAGCACCATCGAGTTAAAGATACTCTCTAAATCTAGAGATAAACTTGACTTACTTGAGAAAGTCTGGTCACGCTCTCTTGAAATCCATGGATTGGACAACTTCCTGAACTTGACACTGTCTGCATTATGATAGGATAGAGACAGACAGGGACTGGTGCAGTGGGTGTCTGGGGTTGTTTGCAGGTTGTAAGAAATCTATGTTAGAAAAACTGAGAAGTATAAATAAAATGTTAAAACTTTTCTGAAGCCAGGTAAGCTTTAATTGCTCCTGTTTCCCATGTGTCCTGTCCATCCCTCCAGAAGGTCAAAGGAGCATGTGTGGGATTCTCAGGTGGTTTCCCATCTGGATATCCCCAAGCCTAACCCACTTAGCCCCTTTAGGGCGCAATCCTTTTGCTTGTGTCCTTGGTGATTGGAAGTCCTTGAACTCGCCTCCCCATCCTCCCATCTTGCAGGTTTTGTTTGACAGGCATTTTAGCCCATCAAGCAAGAGCGCTTCAGAGGGAGAAGGAAGAAGGCTGGAGGAGGCTCAGGAAAACTTATATCCTAGCCTCTCCAACATCCTTCCTTCCCTGCCCACCAGAAAGCCCCCTTTCTGCCCTTTCCAAGGTTGGGTTTCCAACCCTGGAGAGACAGCCGGTGTGGTTCTTTCCATGCCAGCTGTGACTAGCATTGTATTGAAAATCCACCTGGGCCCAGGAGAGCAGTGTCACCCCTGCATCTGGGCCCTCATGGGCCCAGGCTGACCACCCAGTGATAGGATGGGCCCATGCCTGACTACTCTTGTGCCTTCAAGAGTGGTCAGGCGCAGGTCCACCCTGACCTGCACCCATTGCCCCTTTTCCTCCGCAGTGTTAATGGCAGCTGCAGATAATACAATGGGGAGAAATACACAATTTCCACAAGGCTAGGGAAATTGTGTATTTTCTCCCTCCGCTGCAATGACATTAGAATGGGGAATTGCATGTTTCTCCCCCCTGCCAATGGGGGCCTTAAAGGCTCTATTAACAGATCATCTAAGGCTCCCATTGGTGCTGGTGGGGAGAAAAACATTATTTCCCTAAGGCTGGGGAAATCGTGTATTTCCCCCCTCTTCTCTAATGGTAGCCTTGCATAAGAGGGACTTTAAGGCCCTGATTGGTGTGGAGGGGACAGCATTATCAATATTTAAAAACAGAAAACTACAGTAAAAATCAGAATAAAACCTAGCAACAGTGCAGAAATTTAGACTACAATAACGCATGTTTTAAAAAAAACAAAGCTAAAAGATTAAAATACCTTAGAAAATAAACAATGGTTTATACTAAGAATAGACACATCAGGCTGTCTTGTCATGAATCTTCTGCATCTTTCTTTGGCCATTAGAAAACGAAGGTACAAATATATTAGAAGAACAAGAGTAGCCCAGTAAAGACAAAATGGATACAAAATGGCTCCCAGCACACAACCACTCACCTTAAAATCAAACCCTTCCCCTATAAAATTCTACTACTTCCCCCTGACAATTGGTACTTAATTTTTTTTTTCTGGTGTCATTTTACTAAGAATGTAACACACAAAAGGGGAAAGAAAGTGAGGGGGGTGGAAGAGGAGAGATGAAGGGACATCCCAAATCCAATTTTCCTAATCATCTCTCTCAACTGATCCCATAATATGTCAAAGCATTTCCTATTCATCACCTTCTTTATTTTTTTCTTGTTTCTTCTTTTCTTCTTTGCTCATTCTTTCTTTAGGTGCAACCTGAGAAAGTTCACCTATTTATCTTATGTTCGATTTCCAGTTTGGAAAGCTCAATCTTTTGGCCTCCAAAGAAAAGCCTTTCTCGGCCAGTCAAATTGAAAGTGAAGTAAGTGCCTAAATCACATGGAAATATTTGAAAAACTTTTGGAGAGAGAGAGAGAGAGAAACAGAGAGAAATTCATGTTCAAAATGAGAGTGTGTTGCTAAAAATGTCCAAAATGAAGTATGCTCAAAATCCTATGTATACCAGCAGATTATAATTACTCATCTCTTCTTCCCCTTCTTGTTTCTGAGTGCACCTCTTCTGTTTTTCTTCATTCACTGTTTTCAGCTCAAGTCATGTTGAGACACTCTGGTGGCACGCCATCCTCAATGCTATGTTTATTGTTACACATTACTGAATAGAAATGAAGTCTTAGATCCCACTTTAATTGATGTTTGGGATACCAAACCATGGGAGCAACAACACCTGAGACACTGAAATGAAGACCTATGTACTCCTTCCAACCAAACTGCAAGAGAATGGCACATAAGGGATTGTGAATTGTTTTCATTCGTGTTATTTATTTTATTTTATTTTTTAAACTCAAGCTTAATAATGACATATGCTTGGTCATGGGGAGCAAGGAACGGGACAAGAGCTCAATTATGTAAGCATGATGGATGCTCTTCTCTATTGAGTCTAGGAAAAATGGGAGTATAATAAGCACTGTGGAGACGTTTTGAATGGTGAAGTGCTTTCCTTTTGATTGGTAAACAACATTTCATTTGTCTGCACGTAAATCATTTCCAGGTATATTGTGCAAGAGGCTTACTTTGGAAATAGTTCCTTATGTAGTAACTGAAGACTGCAAGCTCAAGAGACACCGTTTCAGAACTGATGTATCGACTTTACTTGAAAGTAATCTGCTGATGTCCCGGCTGTTTAGGCTCCTTCACACTTTTAAATTTCAGCTAGTTATCAATGAACTAACCCCAAATGAAATAACTATATCATTGGAAAGTAACAAATTCATCCATATAATCATTCATATATATTTTTTTTCCTGGAAGAGAAACACATTTATTCATGTAATTACATTCTCCTTTAATCTCAGATTTCATTCTGTGTGTATGTGTTTTTGCAGATGTGCAATATCAAACTGCATCTTGGGAGCTGTGATTTGCAATCACGTAATGCATCATGACATCATGCATTACCACATTATGTACCCCTCCCTGACTGGTTGTTTCCATGTGGCCTTTCTTCACAATATTTACTCAGATATATGGATTGGTAGATGGAGATGGAGAGAGCCTACGGAGCTCTTTCTTCCGCAATGACTTGTTTGTTGAAAGAGTTCAAATACTAACCTTTCCCTAAAGGAATAAAGTGACATCTCACATTTCCTCCTAAAATAAAATGGATAAACCAACCCATTCATCACATGCACAGAGATGCCGTAGTTCAGTTGCAGCAGACTGTGCATGCTCCAAATCTCACAATCCATTCCAAAATTAAAAAATAAATTCATAAGACAGTGACCTGAGCGCACGACAAAGGTGGGCAGGAGGAATGTACAGGTTTTGACCAACAAACCAACTAATGTTGAAATTCAGTAGCATCAGTAATTTCAGCTGCTACATACTAGAACCTATGCACTGCAGCATTCACGTATAGCATGGGTACTGTTATGTTTTGTCAAGTGGAGACAGTAGCATGTCGTTGTTTTTTGTAGTATGAGTTTCTAGAAGATACATGTATAAATGAGACGGAATGGCTGGAGATATTAGATACTGGGCCCACCCAGCCTGGTTGGCTGTGGCATGGTGGAGTGAAACAGTCTGGGCAGTTTGAATATCGCCAATGAAAGCAAAGGTCTTAGTTTTGCAGCTAGCTGGCAAGAAGGATCCTACGTTGGCTTTAAATTGGTTTTTTTAAAAAATTCTGTATGTAAAAGATTTAATGTTATGATTTTGTTATCTTGTATTTGTGGCATATAAGATTTGTGAACTGCCGAGGGAGCTTTGACTATTGGGCGGTATAGAAATTAAAAGAAAGAGAAAGAGAAAGAGGTATGTGTGTGATGGGGATGCATGCAGTTTGCTTTTGATGAACTCATGTTGCTTTAAAGGCTAGCATAGTCTGGATTCAGGACAAGCTACCTGGTCCTGCCAGATGTTTTGGACTACAAGTCCCATCAACCCAGTCAACTTGGCCAATGGTCTGGAATTATAGAAGTTGCATTTGAAATATCTGGGTGATACCCGGGCCAGATCTACACCAAGCAAGATAAAGCACTTTGAAAACATTTTGAAAACTGTATATGGAGTGTGTCATGGGCTCCAACAGTTGTCAAACTGTTATAAACTGTTTTAAAACAGTAGATCCTGCCCAGGTTCCCTATCCCTGATCTAGATGCTTGTTTGCTTCCCTCCTATCAACTTGTATACTTGTAAATAAATAACACTTCCTAAACACCCCATGAGCCCAGAGTGCTCTCTCCTTTTGAATAACTGACCTTGTAGCTGCTGAACCTGAAATTTCCTAGCTCTCCGGGGAAGTGCAGGAATGAGACTTTGTGTTTTTCCAGTGAGATTCCTGTGAAGAGATATATTTGAGAAGAACTGCATGCTATCTTCTCAGGGACAGGATCTCTGAAAAGAGAATTTCTCAGCATGGAGCCCGGTTGTAGAAATCCTGGCAGGAATGATTTTCACTAAGGGGAAAAATGCACTCTCTGAATGAATTGCCATCTTGTAGTTGTCAGCTGGATACCAGAAGGAGCCCAATTTTTCAAAGTTCAGTCATTATTTTAAAAAAGGTATTTCAATAAAAATAACTTGGTGTAGCAACCACTGTGGTTTTATAAGGCTTTTTCAGTTCTTCCCACAATTGCCTTTTTTGTCTAAGCTAGAAAATTCCAACTATTTAAGTCTTTCTAAGATAGTTTTCTTTTTTTGCCAACAACCCGGACAAAGGTATATTACTTCAGAAATGAAGCACACAGCTAACTTTTTTTTCTCCCCCAACCAACAATTTATTGATTTATTTATTACAGTTACGTCCCACCTTTCTTCCATTGTGGAACTCAAGACAGTTACATGTGGTTCCCAGCTGGTCCCCCTTGCAAACACTGACCAGACCCTGAACTGTTTAGCTTCAGCAAGGTGGCTGCCTCTGTGCCATCAGGCCATGTCTTGGGATCATGCTTTACAACTGCTACTACATTCCTGATAGACTAGAGCAGACAAAACAAAACAAGACAAAATGATTTGCCAGTCCTGACCAAAAAAGAAATACTCTGAACAATAAAATGAGCATCTGCAATATACATGTCTGGCCAGCCATCCTCTGAATATATATCTATATAGATGTAACAATAGGGAAAGCAATGGGGTGAGCAATCCTGTGGTCCCGGGAGAATGTTCCAGTGGCCATAGAATTCTTTGGACCCCCCCCCAGGACATGAACATTCCTATGACCTTGAAAAGGGATCCAAAACCGAAGCCCTTCCTAGGCTGCTACACAGTAGCCACTGAGAGAGAGAGAGAGAGCTACGTCATCTGCATTACAAGGTCACAAAAGCAGCCTCAGAGATGTTTGAAAGGGGGCGTTGTGGTGGGAAGGGAGGCGAGGCCAGATTATGAAGGATCCTGTGGCATCTCCATCCCCATCAGTGCGCCTCCACTAGATGGGCTCACAGAAGGATGGAGAGGTGAAAATCACCTCTGTTCCTCCTCCCGTCCTGCCAACAGTAGCCTGGCAGGGCACTGGTGGATACTTGGAAGCCTCCAAGATAGGAGGCTTCTGACTGATGAGGGAGCAACCCATAGGATTGTGCCCTAAACAACATTGTAATCAGGTGAACTGTGGATCCCATAGGGATGCAACCAACTGTGAGAAGGTTTGATCTTTTAAATAATGCAATTGGCAAGACAGGGATACTAGACAAGGATGCCAGAAAGGGATGCATACATGTATTTTTTTTTAAAAAAATAATCTGTCAAACATTCTGCCTCTACCAGTGATAGTTCGCGTAAGACCTGAAACACAGCCTCCCATTGGACAGTTGTAGAATGTTAATGCTGTGGATCAAATTCCCAAGTTGCAAAAGAAGTCCAGAAGGTGGGGTTATCCTTCACATTCAGGTCATTTGGAGTAGGGATGTAGGGTTACTGAATTAGACAGGTGTTGCGTTGGAAACATCACCATGTCTAAAAAGCCACAGCCATCAAAATTAAAGTATTTCACCACAGGTAGTTCTGCCTTCAGATATAGATACCTATGAAGAATGAAGGGCTGCAGTCACCAGCATCAGCCCCAGTGGGCCATGCTCCATTCACACCTTTAATGTTGCATAAATGGGGGCTTTATGGCTGCCATTACTATAATTTTAGAAATATGCAATTTCCAGACCTGCCACTGTTGTGCATAATGGCAGTTCCACATGAGGGCAGGTGGCTGCCAAGTGGTCACTGAACCACAAAGCGCTTACAGAGTGGGCTGGCAAACACGCCATGGCTAAGCAAGCTGGGACCATGGGGGCAGGCATGGAGGAGTCCACCGGACTCCTGGACCCAGTCAGGTGCCCACAAAATCCCTAGCAGTCTAGCAGAAAGCCAAATGAGTTACTTGGTTGTTATATTTTTGCCTTCCATCAAGTACCGAGGGATTGGCATACATTCAGTGATGGGATTTATGGACACACAGATAACTTAAATGCCATTAAGTCCCTTTCAATGTTCAGCTCGTACTGACATAATAATACAGTCTGTTAAATAATTGCTGTTTCTATTTTGGGGCTTTAATAGCCAAGAAATGAAAGGCAGGAGGAGTTTAGATGCAGAAGTGTATTTAAGAGGCCTAACTTTATCTGGCAATTACTAGAACTGAATGAGTATGTTCAGATACAATAGAAACCACCTTCTTCTGCACTCAGCTGTATTCATTTTTGTAACTCGACAAAACTATAGTTCATTTCCCCCCCTAGTACATTTTATATGTGGCCTTGCACTTCTTTGAAACAAAGGGCACTTAAATTGGGCTGGGGAAGCATTTCAATTTGCACAGAGGTCCTTAAATGTGAAAGATAAGGAGGGGAGAGCACGATTTTGGGTTGCCCTCTCACATATATAATGGGGCCTTTCATTACGTGGGCGTGCCCTACTAAGCTGCTCCCTTGCCTTCTATTTGTGAAAATAACACATCTTCACACAAGTAATTCAAGGGCCATAGTCATGCCCGTATGCTAAGGGTAAGGAAGCTGAATCACATTCTGCCATTATAACCAAAAATTAGAGTGGGAAAGTAATTTCTGTGGTTTATTCTGAGAAGACAAATCAGATTGATTTGAAACTTGACAGTGCAGGAGAGGTGGGTTTGAGGATGGCCCATGCCAATGATTACGCAGAAATGGCAAGACATGGCTCATTTATCAGGATGTAAAGTTTGGCAAGTACCTAAACAGTTTGACAGATATTGTCTGGTTCCACTCCCTTGCTTTGACTTGCATGGGGTTTAGCTTGTTGCCAGATTTTTCCATTTTTACAGTGCCTTTTAGATAAAAGTTTGTCATCTCAGGTGAGGAATAAGGTATAGTACATGCTGCCCCCAGAAGAAGTATAAGGTATTTGTAGTAGGGCTGTGAATAGATCTGGATCCTGAATCTGAAGCAGATCGGGGTGATCTGTACCTCCCGGATCCACATCCAAACCAGATCGGGGGAGGTCCGGATCTTTCCAGACCAGACCGGTTCATTTCGGATCGATCCGGATCGATCTGGAGATCCGGGGCCCATTGGCCTTCCAGTTCCCTGGGTGCCAGCTGCACAGGCACCCAGGCTGGCGGTGAGTCCATTGATTCACAGTAGAGCGGAAGCAGCAGCAGCGGTGGATGGCAGTGGTGATGAGGAGGCAGCAAGTAAGCAGGGAGAGTGGGGGGATCCGGAGTGGATTGGAGGGGCTGTGCACAGCCCTAATTTGTAGGTTATGTAAAAAAATATGTTTTTTCACCCCATTTTAGGCTATAGAATTTCTAAAGTTAAATTTCCAGGATAGGAAGGGAATAGAACAGAGTGTGTGTACCAATTTTCTAGTGGGGGGGGGGGGAACTGAGGACCTATCTACACCAAGCAGGATACAACACTTTGAAAATGTTTTGAAAACTGTATATGGAGTGTGTCATGGGCTCCAACAATTGTCAAAACTGTTATAAACCATTTTAAACCATTTTAAACTTTTTTAAAGCAGTAGTGTAGCTAGGCTCTCAATGTAGTGTGCTTAACATGTAGTCAGGAGAGACACACGTTCTATGTTTTCTTATGTCCGAGGTATGTTTCACTGTTCTTTATATTGTCGGAGGGACCTATAATATTTAGTATAAATGAGGCTTGCCCTCTGCAGCTAGAAAAGTTGGAACAATGTATCAAACGTATGGAACAGGGGATGAATTCAGACAGATATTTGAAATGAACAGAAAGTTTCTCCAATGAGAATCAGGACTGCAGTGGTCTCATGTTTCTCTCCTCATCTGATTGGTGCTCACATTTGATGTAGTTCTTAGGGTTACAGGCCTTTGTCTTCTGATTCCTTTGAACAAACAGACTCAACCTTTTGCACCTTCTCCATTCCCTCAGTAGTGCCATTAAGTTAGAAGGGAGAATGTGGAAATAATTCTCCCCTCGCCTAGGGTGACCATATGAAAAGGATGGCAGGGCTTATCTTTCACAGTTGTATAGAAAAGTGAATTTCAGCAGGTGTCATTTGTATGCATGCAACGCCTGGTGAAATTTCCCCTTCATCACAACAGTTAAAGCTGCAGGAGCTATACCAGAGGACAGGGCTCCTACAGCTCCAAAGGGATTTCTCCAAGCTGGGAGAGTGGGCATCCAAATGGCAGGTGCAATTCAATGTAAGCAATTGCAATGCGATGCACGTTGGGGCAAAACAACCCCCATGTCGAGGATAACCTGATGGGATCTGAGCTGGCTGTGACCAAACAAGAAAGAGATCTTGGGACTGTGCGGACAGCTCGATGAAAGTGTCAACCCAGTGTGTGGCAGCTGTAAAGAAGGCAAATTCCATGTTAGGCATTATAGAAAAACGAATGGAGTATAAAACTGCCAGTATCATACTGCTTTTATGCAAATCTTTAGTGCAACCACACTTAGAATACTGTGTACATTTCTGGTCATCACACCTAAAAAAAAGATAGTATAGAGCTGGAAAAGTTGCAGAAAAGGGCAACTAAAATGTTTAAGGGGCTGGAGCATCTCACCTGTGAGAGGAGGTTACAGCAGCTGGGATTGTTTAGCTTGGAAAAAAAGGAGGCTATAGGGAGACATGATAGAGATGTACAAAATTATGCATGGTGTGGAGAATGTGGATAGGGAGACATCTCTCTCTCTCTCTCTCTCTCTCTCTCTCTCTCTCTCTCTCTCTCTCAAAATACTAGAACCAGGGGTCATCCCATGAAGCTGATTGGTGGGAGATTCAGAACAAATAAAAGGGAGTACTTCTTCACACAGTGCATAGTTAAACTATGGAATTCACTGCCACAATATGTAGTGATAGCCACCAATTCAGGTGGATTTAAAAGGGGGTTGGATAAATTCTTGGAGGAGAAAGCTATCAATAGCTACTAGCTCTGATGGTTATGTGCTACCTCCAGTATCTGAGGCAGAAAGCCTGTGTGCACCAGTTGCTGGGGAACATGGGTGGGAAGGTGCTGTTGCACCATGTCCTGCCTTGTTAGTCCCCGGTCGACCACTATGTGAACAGAGTGCTGGACTAGCTGGACCCTCAGTCTGATCCAACATGGCACTTCTTATGTTCTGATGTGGATAACCCAAATCCCAACCCTACCCTACAGTGTTTCTTAATGTTGACAAGTGTTATTATTTTACATGTTCCCCAAAGGCTCCCTGGATTTTAAATTTGGGGGGTTAAAACACTTTCTTCTTAGGACATGGAACAACAGAATCATAGGATGTCAGATTTTGAAGGGACTTCCAAGATGTTTTAGTCCAACCTGTGATCAATGTGGGAAACATGTGCCATCTGCAAATTCCATGACGTCCCTCATCCATGATAATGACAAGACAATATTAAAGAAATATGGCCTTTCATATGGAGGCATGCGGTTCTTGGGAGATGATCTTTCATTAACAAATTAAAATCAACTAGCTATTGTAGTCATAATTTCTTACATTAGGATATTTAGTTGTGGTATTCTAGACTACTTCACAAATGCTGCTGTGCACTGATTTCTTTCTTTCTCTCTTTCTTTTCCCATTGAGTTTCTCATTTTTCAATTTCAAGTTTGCTTGATCCGAGCAGTGTAGGCATAGCCTTCTCAAAATGTAATGAAATTCAATAAACAACAACAACACAAACCCTTTGGTTTAACATGCATTAAAAGGCTTTCCATGTTCACTCAAGCTCCAAAATGCTGTGAACCTTAACAGACAGATATGTTATTTAGGCAACATCTGTATGGTATGGTGGTATCATGCTGTGGTTACCTTGGAGCTGGATAGCTGTCAGTAGTAGAGTGGTGGATTTAAATCCCAGATTTGTCTGCTTGCTGAAATAGACACCTGGGCCTAATCCACACCAAACAGGATATGGCACTATGAATGTGGTATGAAAGCTGTATATAAGAGGCAGGAGCCACACTACTGCTTTATAGCAGTATTGAAGTGCACTAACAACTGTTGGGGCCCATGACACATACCATATCATACCGCTTTCATACTGCTATATCCTGCTTGGTATGGCTCCTGCTTCTTATATACATACACCTTTCATAGTACTATATCCTGCTTGGTGTGGATTAGGCTATGTAGTTTATGCAGTTGAAGCTACTATTCCTCATTACGAGTACCCAAATGGCAACAAATGCAGTCCACATAAAATGATAGAGTTGGAAGGCAAAATCATTTAAACTGATGCCTGTCATGGGATCATTTTCTCCTAGTGACAGTGTGACAGATTTTCCCAGGTTCAGTAAGCTCTTCAATCCAAGAGCATACAAGAAAGTCTAAATCTTAACTAAAAGTAGGGAGGTGAAACATCCATTCTGAAATATGTTTATATCTGTTTCTCAAAGTTGTCTGTAGACAAGATCCATAGTCTGGAACCTATCAAATCCTTTTTAAGTGACAGTCAAAATCGACTGGAGTGTAGCAGACAAAATTCTTGATTCCCTAGCTCACACATTTACATTTACTCATGGAAATGCATCCTAGGATCAATCAGAAGAACTCAGACAAGTGATGAAACTATCATGTGAACAGGCCATTGGGATATCATGTTTGATCCATTAAGGCAACCATTTTTCCCCATTATGCAATGATTTCTGCACTCTTGGCCAGGAACCAAAGTTCCATGAGGACGAGGGAGCTTTCGACTTAGGCCATTTCTACACCAGGCTTGTGGCCTGGGATGGCCCCCGGCTGGTCCCTGTGAGTCCAAATGATGCACAGGGACTCCCAAGGGCGGGCACGGGATTTGTCAGGGATAAGGGATCCCTGGAAAATCCTAAATCTTCCACGGTCCCAGGAACTTCCCGGGACTATGGAAGATGTGGCTGCCTGTCCCGGGTGCTGCCACATGCAAGTAAGCACAGCAGCAATAATGGGCACGGAGCCACACCGCGTGGCTCCGTGCCCATCAGGGGAGGGGGGACAGCAATTTCGCCATCCCCAGGATCGCGGGAGATGTGGGGGGAGCCCATTTCAGGGGTATTTTTTTTTAAGTGACTTACCTTTCATTAAAGCGCAAGTGCTCTCTTCTCTGATAAAAAAACCAAAGCAAAATGGCATCCACAACTACTGCAATGACCCGGGATGAGCCCGGATCGTCACGCCTACGATGTGGATTAATGTGATGATCCTGAAAGCAGGTACTTCCAGGTAGCGCCGCACCTCCCACCCTCTACACCCCTATGGTGTAGAAAGGACCTTAGGCAGGATCTACACTACTGCTTTAAAATGGTTTATAACAGTAGTAATAACTGTTGGGTCTCAGGACACACTCCATATACAGTTTTCAAACCATTTTCAAAGTGCCATAGCCTGCTTGGTGTAGATCCGGTCCTAGTTTTCCTGTACAGCACCCCCTTCCCAAAGTCTCATGACAAAATAATGTTGAATGTGGGGGAGTTTATGGTAGAGAAAGGGGTTAATAATTAGGGGTGTGCACGGACCCCCCCGGATCGGATCGGGACCCGGATCGGGACCTCCAATTTTGTCCCGGACCGGTTCGGACAAAATCGGAGGCCCCCCGGACCGGATCGAGTCCGATCCCGACCCAAAAATCGTACATTTTTGGATCGGCCGCCATTTTTTTCCCCATAGACTTGCATTGCAATGCAAGTCTATGAGGAAAAAATGGCGGCGGGTGGGTAAGGGGGGGCCTAACTCCCTCCGCCCCCCGGGGCCATCCGCTGTGGACGGCCCCGGCAGGTAAACCCCCTCCCCCGCGCTCCCTACCCCCCCTGGGGCCGCCCGCTTCCATCCGCTGGCGCCCGCGGGCGCCAGCGGATAGAAGCGGACGGCTCCGGGGGGGGGTAAGCCCCCTTCCCCGCCACTGCTTACCTTCTCGGCCCGTCCGGCGCCGGCGGCTACTACCAGCGGGCTCCGCGGCCTACTCTCGAGTAGCGCGCCGGGTGATGACATCACCCGGCGCGCCACCCTGGAGCAGGCCGCGGAGCCTGCTGGGAGTAGTAGGCGCCGGCGCCGGACGGGAGCCGCCGGGCCGGGCAGGTAAGGGCCCCCCTCCCCCCTCCCCCCTCCGCGCGCCCCCTCCTCCCCTCCACGCACCCCCTCCTTACCTTCCCGGCCCGGCGGCTCCCGTCTGGCGCCGGCGCCTACTACTTCCAGCAGGCTCCGCGGCCTGCTCTAGAGTAGCGCGCCGGGTGATGACATCACCCGGCGCGCCACCCTAGAGCAGGCCGCGGAGCCTGCTAGTAGTAGTAGGCGCCGGCGCCGGACGGGAGCCACCGGGCCGAGAAGGTAAGTGCCCCCCTCCTCCCCCCCCCGCTGTCCACTTTCATCGGCGGGCGCCCGCTGGCGCCCGCCAATGGAAGCGGCGGTGGGCGCCAGTGGGCGCCCGCCGATCCGCCGATCCGCCGAACCGGTTCGGAGCTTTTTCGGACCGGTTCGGATTGGATCTGCCGATCCAGCTGCGGGATCGGAAATCGGATAATTTATCCGTTTTCCCACTGGACCGGACTCGGATCGTGGATCGGGTCCGATCCAGTGCACATCCCTATTAATAATTATCAAAGAAAAGAGTTAAACATTTGGACCATGCATTGTGGAACCAAATGATGTCCTCAGGATCGGATATAAATCACCTTAAATCCATGTACTCCAGTTCTAACTGGATTTTGGGTCAAAATCTTGAGGAAGAGTAAGTGTACTAAACTAAATGAAAAGTGGATGGGTGCCATTGGAGAGGAATGCCTATCTTTGAATTCTGAGAGCATATTAGCTTTGAATGCCCGGAGAGGGTCTGTATGTTACCGTAAATCTACTTACTACAAAACACAGAGCAGTCTTGATTCTAGATGTTCTACACAGGTTCTGCTAATAGTTCATAAATCTTTATCCACTGCTAGTTGTTGAGCATGTGCTGGAAGAAGTGTATTTTCTTTAAAGGGAAGACGAGGATTTAGTAAAGATGCATTTGTTGATAACTGATCTCCCCTTTGGACTGATTGCTGTTTTATAGATTTTTAGTTACAGGAGCATTACTGCTCTTTAAACCTCCTGCTTCATTTGTATGTTTTTACAACAGTATACTTTATACTTACAATATATTTTAATGCTTCACTTTGAGTCTGAAGGTTTTTTTGTTAGTTGCCTCAAGGGTTAGGCAAAAGGCAGGATAGACATTTCTAAAATAAATACCTAAACAAATAAAATTTGAAGTGCCAGGAAGGTTACATGGCACTTCAATTTGTGGAAACAATACGAAATGGATCCCACAATTTGTACCATTACCCTAAAACTAAATGCCCCTAGGCTCACTAAGTGAGGAGGTAACATAACCTGTCGGCTTCTATTTTTAAAATGGAGGGCATTTTGCAGATTGTTTGATGTGCTATGCATGTATACTCATGTATTATAGCTGAGTTGATAGTTTTTTAGAGTAGCATCTGCATGGAAATAGCATGGAATGGAAAATGTTCAATATAGGATCATGACTGTGGGGTTGTTGCTTTACTGCCTTTTTCTGCAGGAAGGCTTTATAGGAAAATCCCAGCACTTATTCATTTATCTATTGCATTATATCCTGCTTCTTCTTTTTTTTTTCTTTTTTGGTCTTGCAATGAATCCAAGGCAGTTTACACAGTCATCCTAATCTCCATCTTATCCCCATGAGGTAAGTTAGGCAGGCCCAAAGTCACTCAGTGAGCTCCATGGCAGAGTGGGGACTAAACCCTGGCCCTCCTGAGTCCCAGTCTGACACTCTAACTACTACACCACACCAGCCATTACCAAAATATAAGTAGTTACTATTGTTCTGTAGTATTTGGGATTACACACACACACACACACACACACACACACACACCATATTGCTTTCAGTTAGTAGTTAATTGCTGTGTTATGTGGCTAGGGGCCTGAGGTGTGCCATGTTGCTTGCAACCAGCCTGAATAAGTGGTGGCTGTTTGACAGCAAATATGCAAGGCGTTGTCGTGAAGTGTTTCAGAGAAATTTTGAAATTAGACCATCTGCCCCTGGTTAGTCACAGGAGTGTGTTTGATTGTTAACTTCTCCCACAGCACAATGAGAATGTGGAAGTAGGTGCTTTCTCTTCCAAGTGCTTGCACAGATAAGCTGCTACTAGGCTCACAGTGTTCATGATGTTGGCCTGGTGTTACTGCTAGCAACCAATGTGCAAATTGCATGGCCGTATGTCTATGTTGTAAATGAATGGAGTTGCCCCCAGGGCTGTTCTGACTTTAGGTGTGCCAGTTGAAGTCCCAACTTGGTATATATATATTGGATCCACTTTACCAGCCCTAAGGTTTCGGGAGGGCTTACTGACCCATGCCGTGTGGGACACAGTAGGCTCAGGTGCTCCTACACATCTGCAATGCGCCCAGGCTTTCCCAGCATCATGGGAGTTGTAGTTCCCATGAGCAGCATGGCCCAGGATACTCCTATGCATGTGTGAGGGTGTGTAGTGCCTCTGAGCCTGCTCCATGATACTCCCCGCTCCTAGTTGGATGTCCTTCACCGGACAGCGGAGAGGGCCTCATCCATGCAACACAAACTGCAGAAGACACAGGGCACCTCGCAGCTCCACATATGCTGGTGCATTCCATGTCACTCTGTGCATGAGAACTGCAACTCTCATAGTGATGCATGGCCCTGGATGCACTGAATGATTGCACTATGTGCATGCTATCTTCTTAACCAAATAAAAGTGGATGAATGCTATCGTGGAACTGCTGTCATTTAAGCACTCATCTGTTAGAACTGAAGGCAGCTATGAGATCTTAACAGATGCCTCCTTTCCCCCGACTTCATTTGCCACAGCAAGCAAAGGAGCTGAATGTCTTGAATTCCTCAACTTTTCCCCATCTATGCTTCATCCATACGGTTGCCTGTTTCCTTTCTAAATCTCTCATCATCCCTTTGGCAGTGCTCATTGTATCCGAAATGAACAGCGATACAGTGGGAGTGATTCTAAATCATCAATGACTTGGCATTTGGCTTGTATGAGTTCCCCCGCACACACCCACTTCACTGCCTATTTTTTTCATTTAAATAGTACCAAAAGAGAAAAGAAAAGTAAAAATCTCAGCCATCTAACTATGATAACGTTGCTTCAGAAGTTCTTGCAGAACAAGAAAAGAAATGTTTAGAATGACTAGAAAGCCTCTTTTTGAGATGTCAAAGTTATTGGGAGGTAGAAGAGAATAGGGTCGGCCTTTCAGGATCCACTTGTAAAGTAACTTCCCTTTTGAGTCTAGGGAAATTACTTTACCATTTCCTTGACTTGTACCTAGGCCATGGGACAAACAGGAACCACCACCGATTCTGTTCGGCATGTACAATGGGGGTTTAGTGCTTCCTCTAGGAACTGGAAATTAGCATATGTGGAGCAGTGAGGGGCCCTGTGTCTTCTGCAGCCTGTGTTGCATGGATGAGGCCATCCCTGCTGTCCAGTGAAGGGCTTCCAACTGAGAGCAGGAAGGATCATGAATGGGGAAGGGTGAGAAACTTGCTCTGACTAGTTCTTTTTTCTAAAACTTTAGCCAGTTCACACCTCCCGTGCCTTCCAGTGAGTCAAGATAACATTGTGTTCTGAAATCCGTGTCTTTCTGATGTAGCTCATCTTGGGGGGGCAAACGTGCATAAAATTGCCCATATTAGGGGAAGTGTGCATAATATGTCTATATTTGAAGAACGTGCACACAAAACAGCATTTCAGCAGCATAATGTATGAGGGGGATGGACACTAATGCATACATTAATGTGTACCTAATGAAAAAAATGCACACAACACAATAGGAATGGTGAAGCAGGGGCAGGGGCACTGGGGGTAAGGCCAGAAAAGTAGGAGCTTCACAGAGGCATCAGGTTGAAGCTGAGTGAGTGGCCATGTACTTGCAATTGAGATGGAATGGAGAGATGGATGAGATGGGAAATGGTGAATGTTGATGCAGTAGGTTCTGGGAGCTCATCATGTAGCTGGGTGGATAAAAATCAACCATCTGCTACTATAACTTCTGGATGTAACTATGTTAAACCTACAGTTATAATTCTTAAAAGGGAATCAGTGATCCTTTACCACAGTGGTGCAGAAATCCAGCAGTTTTGGCTCACTGAAAGGCTTGGGAGGTGCGAATTTAGTACAATTTAATGGTGATTCATTTCAGTGCCATTGCTTTCGGGGCTCCATCGCACCAGCATTTTATCACACTTTCGTCCTGCCTTGTTTACCATTTTGCCCCGCGACCCTCACATGATGTCATCCCTGTCCTGCAGTCATCTTGCCTCTTCCCGTCCAGTTTCCATGTTTTTCTAGGGCGGGGAAAGTGCAGTGTTTTTTCTCCATACAGGATAAAACCGCCCTTCTAACCCCATGTATTGCTGTCCTTGTGCTATGTCACAGAAAGTCCCTTCTTGGGGGTATATGCATTGAAGGGCAATCTTGCTGACAAAAGAGGAGGGCGGGGTAGTTCTCCAGTCCATAGAACCGCTCAACCACTCAACTGGGAAGGGGGAGGAAGGGCACACCAAGACCCTGCACAGAAGGGAGCATCAGCTCACCTCTAAAGACAGAAATGATGCCTATCCAATGAAACGCTAAATCGCTAAAATGCTAGACAATGAAACCAGAGGGAGGGAGGTGCCCACAATCCATCACAAGGTCCATCAACCACAAGAACCAATGAGCTGGAGGGGGAAGGAGAAGGGGTGGGGTGGGGCGAGTGGAAGAGTGGAAGAGTGGAAGCGTAAGTCAGCGCAGGTGAAAAGGTAAACAAGGCAAAATAGCGCAACAACACATAACACAAGACACCTGAAACCCTGCTTCTTAACCCAAAGCCTTAACCAGCAGGGTGTAAGGTGTCGTCTGAACAGGCCCACTATCTACTACCAAATATACATTTGGGCATTTCATATCATGAAGAGAAGCTGCTCTGCTGAGCATGTACTAGCCCTGTTGTTGTTTCTAAACAGAAAGCCATATAATATATGTGCTGTTTGCTGAGGGTGGTTTCCTTGATTCCATTTCAATATATGTATGTTTAGAATCTTACTCTGTTGTTCTTAAATAGACAAACTAAAACTGTTTGTTACACATGGTTCTGAAATGTATAACGCACAGCCCAGGCTCTTGCGGCTTTCATTTCTCTTCAGCTCCATGTAATAGATCCGTGTGTGTGTGTGTGTGTGTATGTGTATGTGTATGTGTATGTGTGTGTGTCATACAGACTGCAGAGAGTCAGACTAGCATCCTGTGATGTTACAATGAATAGAACGCTGCCACCCACCAATCATTATTTATCTGGACGGTTTTGTTCCTGTGTGGCTTTAGATTACAGCGTTGTTCAATTGCTCATGTCATCTTGCTCATGAAAATACAGTAAAGGCACAATCCTGTGCTTGTTTAGACCAAAAAGAAAAGAAAAGAACTACAACTCTCAGCATTCCTGAGCCAACTATGCTCGGGTGGGGATGCTGGGAGTTGTGGGACATTTTTCTGTCTAAACATGCAAAGCATTGCACCCTAAGTTACTAAGCATATTTAACCCTCTTCACTCATATGCAGGTAACTGGTCCTTACATACTTGCTGGGGCCTGGCAGTTTCCCTGGCTGTGCCCTGAATTCCATATGTTAAGGGTGGACATCTGCAGATGCCGATAGATCTCTACACACCAGGCTTCCTCCCTGCAGTCTCGCCCAATATGGCCAGTGGAATCTGCACAGCCTTGAAGGTGGGTGAACGGCACTCACCCCACTCCCCAGTCATCATGTGAACTGGGGTTTTGTGTATAGAGAGTCTAGTTCAGGTGTAGGTAACCTGGTGGCCTCTAGATATTTTCAGACTCCAAATCTCATCAGCCCAAGCCAGCATGGCCAATGGGCAAGGATGATGGGAGTTGTCACCCAAAAGATCTGGACAGCACTGTACAAATGTGTGAGGTGGGAGTCGGTGTGCGCCAAGGAGCTCTACCACCAACGCCACATGCACCAACCAGTCCCGTGCCTCTAGGGTGGCCACTTGTGATTTGCCCCCAAAGAGGACATGTATCAACAAAAATTAGGACAAAAAGCACACCCATGTGCATGTGCCAATTTATAAGTATGGATGCCAATTTGGAAATTCTTATTGTAATTTAAATAGAGATACAGAACATCTCACCATAGTGAGGAATACTGTGACCAGGTGACCTGTGTGCTCAGTTTGCTGTCCGTGTGGGCAACATCAAGGCTCATCTCTTTCTTCTGATGATTTGATCTTCAAATTTGACTCACACATAGAGGACACCTACAAAACTGAAGACAATCCTCAGACAGCCCTTCAAATAGAGGACTGTTCTCTTAAAAAAAAAGGACAGTTGGAGAGCAATCCTTTGCACCCTAATAAGCATCTAGGAGACACTGGATATTTCAGTTTCCTGGTTCGAAACTCGGAGACAGGGCTCCAATCTCGGAGCTAGGAACCCACATCCCCACCTTCTCTCTTGTCTCCTCATAGCCAGTGCAGAGAGGTCAGCAACAAGGGAGAGGGCCTTCTCAGTGGTGGCCCTCAAATTATGGAATGATCTCCCTGATCAGGCTCGCCTGGCAGCAACATTATTATCTTTTCTGTGCCAGGTCAAGACTTTCCTCTTCTCCCAGGCATTTAACATTTAACAGCATGTACTGAGTTTTTAATTGACCCCAGAACTATATTTAGGCAGTTCACAGTTGTTTTAAATGTATACTGTTTTTATATGTTGTCTGAGTTTTTTTTTTTAGTGCTTTTATGGTTTTAAATTTTGTATATCAATTTTTAATGTCCAAAGTTTTAATTTTTGTAAACCACCCAGAGAGCTTCGGCTATGGGGCAGCATATAAATGGAATAAATAAATAAATAAATAACCACGCTGGCAGCTGCTACAAGCTCATGAATGCAGAGGGCAAAAGGGTGCATTCCCAGGAGTGGGGAGGGGAAGAGACTGGGGACATGGAGATACAAGGTATTCTAAGCCATATCCAGCCTCCTTCCCTCCCTGAAGCCTCCACTAGATGGGTGAAATTGCCCGTCTAGCTAAAATGCAGAGCGGGAGGTGAAAGGCACCTCCTCCCACTCTGCATTGGATACTCATGAGCTTCCAAGTTTGGAGTGGATCAGATTGGATTGCACCCATAGCCAATCTACTGCTGGCAGGCTAACAGAATGTATTTGGAGCTTGGTGCCCAGGCAAAGGATCAAGTCTATTTGAGAGACACTCCCTGGCAGTGAACCTGTCTGAGGAAGGTGTTTCCAAATTGCCCTTTTGCTCTACCTTGTTCTTTTCCCATCAAGGCTTGTTGCCTCTCTCTGCTCCTTCTGTGGAGGGCACAGCCAACGCTCTCTTATCACATTGCCTCCAGCGTTTTATAAATAAACTAGCAAAACACGAATAAAACAAAATCCTCAACCAAGTCATGTCCTGCCCGCCCTGTTCTTTTGTCTCTCATCTGGGGGAGGTGTGGGGGGCGGTGGTGGACTTTTAGCCAAAGTGAAATCATCAAAGCAACAACATTTTACATAGTATCTGATAGAAATAAAGGGCTTTTAAAAAGTTACTTCTTTTATTCCTTTATGTTGCTTATTGTTTATCCCATCAATCTAATCCCACACAAGTGCAAATTAGAATGAAAGCGGTAGAATTAGCAACTTAAAAATAATACTGGCAATTAGTTGTTAATTACAGCATAAATTTCACCTAGTGTATGTTCTTCTAACTTCATTGCATTTCAAAATACATTCATTTGTTTGAATAAGTAATAAAAATATTGTTTATCTTGCAGTTTGAAGTCTTGTTGTTTACTCTTGGCTATTTCTCACCACCCTCAGCTTTTTCTGTCTCTCTTTTGCTATCAGAGCAAAAATAAATGTACACAATATGTAATCATTCTAGTTCAAGACTATAATCTTTTAAATTGCTCTACTGTGTTATATATAAAGATGAATATTATTAGACAGGAGTAATTTTGGCTAAATGAAATTCTGAATGATGGGGCCGTTGCAGTTACTTTAGGCTACAGTCAAAGGTGTTGGAAGCCCATCAGCCCCAGCCAGGCTGATCAGTGCTCAGGGATGATGGATTTGTAGTCCACAGGTTCCCCACATCTGCCTTAGAACAGTGCTGAGATACTACCAATTGCTCATATAAGCTGCTGTTGAGACATCAACCCCTAAAATAATAATTCAGAGACTTCATTTCTGATACATTTTTTCTTCAGGAAAGTTCTCCAGTTTAAAACTTAAACTAGTTTCATTCCCCTGCCATCATCACCCTCCTCCTCTAGAATAGGAATGTGTCTTCATTTTCTTTTCAATAGACCAGCTGTCCCTGCTTCTAATTGTCATCACAGTCTGGACCGTCTCTTCCTCTGTAATAAATGAATGTCTTCATACGTCATTTAACTAATAGATTTTTCCCCTTGTGTTTATTGCATGCTTTTGAAGCTATTCTGTAGTGTGTATTTAGAGAAAATCAAGGGCTGTATTAAAACTTCTCTTTGGAGTAAGGCAGACTTTCACTAGAGGGTCATATATATAATTGCTCTTTTGAGTTCCCCTCTCCTCAAGTCTTTTTAAAAATGTTGTACGCTAATAGATCATCCTAATCCATATAAAGGCCAGGAGAAAGGCACTGTGCGAGCACAAAAGATGAAATGTGCTTTGAGAAAATAGCATTTAATAATGAGACATATGGGGAAACGAACAAAAATCAGACTAACGTTCCTAAGCCATGGCACTGAAGTTGGCAATTATGAATCGGGTCTGTTTATAATGATTAGCTGGTGCTATCGGAATCAAGCATGCACAGATGTGCGTGTGTGTGAGGTTCGCCTGGCACCTACATTATACACTTTTAGATGCCAGGCAAAGACCTTTTTATTTTTTCAGTATTTTAACAGTTTATCAGTTTGATTTTTAACTTCGCTCTTTTTTTAATGGTTTTTATGGTTTAAATTTTTGTAAATCGCCCAGAGAGCTTCGGCTATTGGGCGGTATAACAATGTCATAAATAAATAAATAATAGGCAGAAGCAGTGGTTTGCAGGCTTGGTTAGAGCAGAGCAGGCCCCAAATAATCCCAACAATTCAGATCCTAATCTTGTTTTTGTCCTTTTAGTTATGCTCTTAAACAGAACGGGTTTTATTTCTTTAACATAAAGAGAAATATGCAGTGTTGAAAAGAACGTTGTAGAAATAACTACATGCCATAAAGAATGTATGTAATATAATGAAAATATCAGAAACAAAATGTAAATAATAATAATAATAATAATTTACAGTAAATTAAAATGTAAATGCCGTTGAAATCAAAGAGCAGTAAAACAGGTATAATAGAACAGAGAGCAGTAATTAATAACAGTGGCTGGGGGGAATTCTAAAAGTATGTAGAAGCATAGTTTCCAAAACCAGACACATGTCACAGAAGACTTTTATTTCTACAGCTGAAAGCAGTTCAAACCAAATTCCCTCAACAGAGAATAAGGAAGGGCGGATAGGTAGGCATGCAAAATCCTGAGAAAATTAGTCATGCAGAATTTATATTGGATAATGCCACTTAAGCAGGAATATGACCAAGATTAGCAAATGAAACAAATTCAAGAACAGTTTAAACCGACTGCGCTTAACAGGAACAGAGAAGATGCTCGTCAGATTAGAGATAACAGACAAATCCGCAATGGATTCAAATGAGTTTGGTTTCTATGACTCCATTCTGTGGATTCATTTCAAACAGCAGACCTTTTTTCCTGAACGATGCAGATTCTGCGGACCTGTGGTCCAGTTTTTTCTTTTATTGGGGTGTGCTATGCATTAGCACATTTGTATAAGTGCACAGTAACGCTAATGTGAATTGGGGCAAGCAGAACAAAATTCTTGTAAAAGAAATCTGATTTCGCCAATGAGTGGATGAAAGAATGGAAGACGCCTGACAATCCATGAAAAACAGACAGAATGGATTTTTTTAAAAAAAGAAAGAACAAAATGTGCACCCCTCCCTCTAGTGCCCTACAGCCATTACACATTCTAGTACTATGGTGTCTATTGTGCCTCCATTTGGGATGGAGGAGGGCTCAGAACAGCTGAGCCTGAGAGTGCTTGGGGAGGGCCCCGGCAAATGGGCAAGCAGAAGATAACTACAGCTCTACCCAACTGGCCTCCCTCATCCATCAGCCTGGGCATAAAGACAAGCCTCAAACCCAGTTCAGGTGCTGGAAGCAATTGTTGTTTCTGCTTATCCTTAGCAGTAGCATCTAGAGATGTGCACGGACCCCCCGGATCGGATCGGGACCCGGATCGGGACCTCCAATTTTGTCATGGATCGGTTCGGACAAAATCGGAGCCCCCCCGGACCGGATCGAGTCCGATCCCGATCCAAAAATCGTAAATTTTTGGATTGGCCACCAATGCAAGTCTATGAGGAAAAAATGGCGGCGGGTGGGTGAGGGGGGGCCTAACTCCCTCCCCCCCGGGGCCGTCCGCTGTGGACGGCCCCGGCAGGTAAGCCCCCTCCCCCACGCTCCCTACCCCCCCTGGGGCCGTCCGCTTCCATCCGCAGGTGCCCGCGGGTGCCCGCGGATAGAAGCGGACGGCTCCGGGGGGGGTAAACCCCCTTCCATGCCACTGCTTACCTGTTAGTGCCGTTCGCTCCCGTCCGGCGCCGGCGGCTACTGCCAGCTGGCTTTGCGGCTTGCTCTAGAGTAGCGCGGTGGGTGATCACCTGGTGCACCACCCTGGAGCAGGCCGCGGAGCCCGCTGGCAGGCCGGGAAGGTAAGGGCCCCCCTCCTCCCCTCCGCGCGCCCCCTGCTTGCCTTCCCAGCCCGTCCGCTCCCGTCCGGCGCCGGTGGCTACTACCAGCGGGCTCCGCGGCCTGCTCTAGAGTAGCGCGCCAGGTGATGACATCACCCGGCGCGCCATCCTGGAGTAGGCCGTGGAGCCCGCTGGTAGTAGCCGCCGGCGCCGGACGGGAGCGGACGGGCCAGAAAGGTAAGCGCCCCCTCCTCCCCCCCCCCCCGCTATCCACTTTCATCGGCGGGCGCCCGCTGGCGCCCGCCAATGGAAGCGGCGGTGGGTGCCAGTGGGCGCCCGCTGATCCGCCGATCCGCCGAACCGGTTCGGAGCCTTTTCGGACCGGTTCGGATTGGATCGGCCGATCCAGCTGTCGGATCGGAAATCGGATAATTTATCCGATTTCCCACTGGACCGGACTCGGATCGTGGATCGAGTCCGATCCAGTGCACATCCCTAGTAGCATCCCTGCCAGCTCCTGGACCCAGCTTGGACTATTCTTGAACCCGGAAGGACTTCGACTATTCTTCAGCACATTCCTAGATCTGGTTTTGTTTTCCTTGGCTTCAGACTGATATCTTATTGACCTTGGACTGTTTAATGACCCACTCTAGCTGCTGCTTATCTCTTAACTCCCATGATTTACGACAGTGTCTGTGGCTGAAGCCATCCCATTCCAGAATACTCCACTATTATTCCTCAACAATACTTGTATGCCCCTTTTCTACCAAAGCAGTTCTCAAAACAATAGTTGAACAATGAAATAAAATAAATTCTGCTAATAGTAATTAGGAATTTAAGAAGCTATTTAATATTATTAAAAAATAATATTAGGCAAGGTGCCATGGTCAGAGCCACATATCACCTTTCCACTTAATCTGCCTGGGAGGTTGGGAAGTATTGGGTTGGGGCAGCATGCAGCTACTTAATTGTCAGGGTACTGTAGCCTTCCCTCTACATCATCAACACAGCAGAGACCCAGCCTTCAAGCTCATACAGCTTTATTATGCTAATGATGGAAAGCTTTTCCACAATTCAGCTTCAGTGAAACTCAAGGAACGCCCCAGGGCCCAAAGAGCTAACCCTGAGCTCTCTATTAGGGGAGACTATAGCAAGGTAGAGATATTACTGCCCAATTGACAGTAGGCAGTTGGCAGAGCATGAAAGGCCACTCAAGCCCCTACCTTAGGGTGGCACACTTTTGCATTGGGGCTGATGGGTAGCTATTCTGGCGGAGCATCTAAAACCACTCCCTAACTCCACTGTTTTTGACCGCCATTGCACCCTTGTGTCAACCCAATCACACTTACCCCTCCTCATCAGGAACTAGGTTTCCCATGAGGGGTGGGGGACATGGGGTCCTGGCGTTGGCCAGCTGTTTGTCAAGGTGTTGGGAAGGAGCAACATTGGCCATTGTGTCCTGGTGCTGGTGCTGCCTGATGAAAGGAGAGACATTGGCCATTGTGACCAGGTGCTGATGCTGTCTGCCTGAAGGAGAGAGATTGGCCATTGTGACCTAAGGCTGATGTTGCTTGCTCAAAGGAGAGACATTGGCTATTGTGACCTGTTAGTCCCAGAAAAACCAAAGGGAGAAGAGCATCCACTCAAATCGAGAAAAAGGGGAGAGAAGCAAGTTCTCGGAATGCTGAGATATCTTTATTAATATACACCCAAACATGTTTCGGCCTGTGGGATTTTATTTGAAAGGCCTTCTTCAGAGGGCTGCAACATCAAGAATACAGTACATTACTATTACTGTCTAGGGATAACACAAAGTATAATTTATAACTGTATAAAGAATAAGTGGGAACGTTGCCTTCAAAGGCCCATATGTAGGTATGTTAAAAACTGTTTACATAGTATATTTCAAACATATTTAAAAACTCTTATGAAAGTGCATTTTAAAGGCTTTTGTGCCTTTAAAATTGTGTCCAGATTATACATCAAAAATAGCTATAATTTATCTAATATATATGAAAGAACATCACTTGAGTATAAAAACAGTATTATCAAAAGTTAAACAAATTCTTACATGATTAGATAGGTCTGCAGAACTCTCTAAATCAACTGGAAGTCTGTTGTGGTGTTCACTAGCGACTGGAGAAATATGATTACTTCAGTATCTCTTTTTATATATATTTAATTTTACTTCAATTCTCGTTGTTACATCATTTCTTGGCACATGTTTGAGCTTTTGCAGGTGTTACGGATGAGTGCAAGAGACTCCGAATACCTTATTATTGCTGTGTTTTTTCTAGTTGTGTGGGAGTCACTGCTGTTACTGAGTTATAGAAAAGGTAGAAATTCTAAATCCAGGTTCAGACCACTTGGGTTTAGAATTTTTAAACTTTAAAATCCATTCTATTTCTTTTCTCAATAGCAGATTGCTGTTGTGCTTGTCTAATTTCTCGAGAGCCCAAAACTTTAAGTCACCAATAGAATGATTTTGTGCTGTAAAATGATCTGCCAAACGGGCACCTGATCTATTGTTTCTCAAATTGCTAAGGTGTTCTCTTATTCTTTTTTTCAAAGGTCTGATAGTTTTGCCTATGTAACATGGGGTTTACGCCAACGCTTAGGGAATTATATCTCGTTAAACGTTCACTTTCCCAGGATTGTATGATTTTACAGTTTATCATACAGGGCTTTCATTTCAAAAGTATCCACCCTAAATATCTCTTGATCTGATGTACAGATCATTTTGAACATGTTCAACTGTGATTTGAACATGTTCAAATGTTCTTTACAAAATTTCAAACAGGACGAGTATGATGATGATTATATATTGACTATTTATTAGGTTGAATTGTTTTTAACAAATGTTTTTAAAATCTTCAGCAAAAAATTTACAATTTACAGAATAAAAAACTGTTTTGTGAGAAGGGTTAACAAATAAATTTCATTGGATGTCCTCTTCACTTTCATTGGAACTGCGATCATCACTGTCAAAATCACTTTCCTCATCTTCTTTTTCACTGCCCTCTTCTGAGGCCGTTTCAAGATTTTCTGGGAGTGTTGGACCATTGTACCATTTTATGTGGTACCTGCCATTGGCCATTGTGACCCAAGGCTGATGCTGTCTGCCTGAAGGAGAGACATTGGCCATTGTGACCTGGTGCTGATGTTGTCTGCTTGGAGGAGAAACATTGGCTATTGTGACCTGGTGCTGCTGCTGCTTGCCTGAAGGAGAGAGATTGGCTATTGTGACCTAAGGCTGATCCTGCCTGATCAAAGGAGGATCATGGGCCATTGTGACTTGATGCTGATGGTGCCTGCCCAAAGTAAAGATGTTGGCCATTTTGTGCTGGTGCTGACACTGCCCATCCAAAGGAGATACATTGGCCATTGTTTCTTGGTGCTGATGCTGCTTCCCTAATGAAGAAAGACTGAACCAATTTTGTATCAAGGCAGTGGGGAGTCTCACCTAGCATCAGTTCTTTCTAAACTAACCTAAAATCATGAATTATTTTTTAAAATGTTGAACCTTTCTTACCTTGAGGAAATGGAGGCATCCTTCACATTGGCACTTCCCGAGTGAAAGGGAAGGTGAAACTGCCAAATGCAGCATATGGTTCTGCTGGGCTAAATAAATATGGAGAAGGTAAAACTAGCAAGGACATTTAGAACAGGGATGCATAGCGGAGAGGTAAACTTGTGAAAGACCACTATTTTTCTTTAAAAATAATAATGACCCAATTTACCCAAATTTAAAGACCGGTTGGAGGGGGAGAGAAACAATCTAATTTGCACAAATATAAAGACCTGGAATTTTTTTAAAAAAAGATACGAACATTTCCAGAAGCAAAAATAAATCTGCTACAGTCCACTGCCACTTACTGAAACAGAAACACTGTTTCTGTTTCAGTACCATTGAAATACCATTGGGCTTTAACAGAATGGATTTCCCAGCATTGCACATCCCTACTTGAAAGTGTTAGTGGCCTTTCAAGGTTTGTGTGTGTTTCTGAACTCCCACAGTTCCAAAATACAATGATAACACTAGTAAAGTGCTTTCTAGAAATTTGACAATGCCACCTGCAGCTATTAATGTCAACTGGAGCTTTTCTGCTAATGTCAGTGGAGTGTGAATTGTACCCCTGATGCTATTTTGTCAGGCTCCCTCTGAAAACTAAAAATCATTGTGTGGAATAAAAAGGGCCTATACAGACCATTAGTCAGTAGTGGCCGGTATTCTGGTACCATATTTAATGATGATCATGTTGTGAGTAGACACCCACGTTTGTATGGTGGTGACAGTAAGTTTCCTGATGATATTTTGCCTGACTGTTATGAATGGCTACAAGACTGCCCATAGTTTGCCAGATCAAAGTAGTGAAGTATCACACACACACACACACACACACACACACACGTGATACCATTATTTGGGCCACTCATGACAATTAATTTATTGATTTAAACATTTATAAGCTACCTAACTGGATCAAGTCCACCAAAAATGGGTGAGCAAAAGAAAACCATAAAAATACAATAATACAACAAAACTTTGAAATTAGAACAAAACCCAACATATTAAAGTAGACTTCAGCCAACGTTAGCGATGACAAAGGAATGCATCCTGGGAGTTAAGTTCACTGAACTTACATCATCTCAGCCCCCTGGACATTGGCTTATTTCCCCACAAGCTGCCCCAACTCAATCTGCATCAAGTTGGGCCAGCTCACAGTTTTTCCCAGATTTCAGGAAAAGCCCCCTGGCCCAGCTCACAAATGTGAGCTGAGTCGGGTGCTCACTGGGAGTTTGTCGAACACAAAACAAACTGGATGTGAGCTGAGTCGGGTGCTCACTGGGAGTTTGTCGAACACAAAACAAACTGGGCTGGATTCTACAGCGATGGACATCCCTAGCCAGCATTTTTAAAAACTTCCCAGTGCCACAGCAATAAAATGGCAGCATGACCACTAAAGCATATCAGTGAAAAGCCATTTGAAACAGATGAGCTTTCAAAGCCATTAAAATAATAATAATAAAAAAAATACTGCAGCTGCAGCAGGGGCAACCTCACATCCCCTGGGATGTAGCTCTATAAGTTAGGGACCACTATTGAGAAGCTTCCGTTGTGATTTCCTCCTAAGAGTTCCGAAGTGTCTTACAATGCTCCAGCACAGGTGTGTTGTTGTAGGTAATGCATGGGACAGGAAGGAGCAACACATTGCCTAAACTTCTCTTTGTCCTGCTCTTGAGTTCCAATACAATCTCCCATGATTGGATCTTTCAACATGGAGGAGGAGGCATCAACATCTCTGGCAGCATCGGTGATAGTCTCACCTGCCCTTCCCCCTAGCTGAGGCACCAGTTCCAGAGATGTATTGGAAAGGAAGAACAGATTTTCATTGAGGTCAGATAAGTTTTTGATGTCTTTGGACATTTGAGAAGAGCAGCTTCAGGCTTTATAAGCTTGGTCTCATGGATGCCAACATGTCATGGCCCAGCACCAAGAGCACTCTGAGACTGAGGTTTTGTAATTTCAGTGACTCTGAGTAGGATTCAGAACTAGTTTCTGGACCTTCACAAGTGCCCCCCTCCACCTTGGATTCTTCACCTTGTCTTCTTCATCTCTAGGAGGTGCTGTTGCTCTCTGATTCCAGGGAGTGGACTCAAATTCATGCATAATATAAGGAAGCTCTGTGGGGCATCCAGCAACCAGCTCCTTGCTCCCGAGATCTTCGCCACCCAGAAGAAGCCAGTGACTATGAGAAAGGACACTCCCTTTAAGAAAATCAGATGCAGTGCTTGAGAAGGTGGGGCTCTCAGAAGGACTGTCCTGACCTGGCTATAAAAACCTGCCAATTGCTCTAAGCCAGTGTGGGATAACTTGACAACGCTTTAGCTACAAACTAAAGTTGCTCTCCATGGTCCTGCATTTACTGTGGTGTTAAAGCTGCTCCTGTTCCAGTTGGCTCTCTCATATTATGCGTCTTTGCTTGAGTCCTCACCCAAAGCAGATGATGGAATCCCAGATGGAGCAGGATACAGCCACACAGGGGCAAAAGTAGGAAAGTAGCTCAAAATGCATTATCACTATGCAAGGATGCCTGACCTGTAAGAAACATGAGCATTATGAGCAGTGAAAATTCATATTACAATCCTGATTGTGAACTTCATCAACTTCACTAATGGGAAATGGATTGCAAAAAAATTGCATATTAGGCAAAACTGGGTATAAAATGCATGTATTAGTTGAAATTTGCACAAAAAGGCATACTGATTTTCACTTTGAAATGAACTGAACTTAAGAAACTGAGAAAAGGAGAAATTGTTAGGTTAGGCAATACTACCAAAATCTTATCAGTTAAAGGGGGTAATGAGACAATAGGCTTTAGTGCTCACTAATCTGTGAATTCATGCTTAGAGATCTGTGGTATATGAGGTATAGCAGGTTCTTAACATTTCCAACCAAAGGGTTCATCCCATCAGGTTTACCTACGGGTGTATGCGAATTTATTTTTGCTTGCAAGATATGCAAGCATGTCCCATTTGAACCTTCAAACACAAGTGTGAGAGCAAGCAGAAGCCTGCCACAAATGTTTGCATATAGCCAAACATGTGCTCATATTCATCTCTTTCCCAATTCCCAGTTTCATTTGCACAAATTTTCTAATTTGCACAGATCTCTCCAGTAGCAAGTGAATCAGCCCCACTTTAGTCTATGGAAGAAATTTGAGGAGATTTGAGGAGATTTGCACTAATCTTCCATTCGGTCAATGCTCGATTTGCACAAGTTTCCTGTTTGCTCAGTGACAGCAGCAATCCCAAATGCAAACAGGAATCCAGCACGAGATGAGCAACCAGTTCATGTTCAGAGAATCTCGAACATCACTCGCTCACCCCTTCCTAAGATTACCAAGTAAACCAGGTGCCCTTACAACTGAGCTGATTTCTAACTACTAGATCTGATTAATTGTTTTATTTTAATAGACATGTTGCTTGTACTGAACCTAACAAGGGTTTTGTAACATTCTCTCTCTCTCTCTCTCTCTCTCTCTCTCTCTCTCTCTCTCATCAGGTACACAGTTCCAGACAAACTAGAAGTTAAAGCAATAATCTGAAGTAAACTTCTTGGGTTTAAAGGAGCTGGCAACATTCCAGGGGTTCATTGCATTTAAACAAAATGGCCTTGTTGAGATAACACATCAAATGCATATTAGTCTTAATATAGTCTATCAGTCTATCAAGCTAATGTGCCATACCTCTGAGAGATGACATATTACGGAACCTGGCTGGTATTTCTTGCACTGGTGAATGGGAGATGTAATAAGCTTTTGCATTTATTTTTAAGTTGCCTAGATACAGGATAATCAGCCATGAATTTATTCCATCACTAACAACTACCATCTAGAGAGATACAGAATTTGTCATTAACTTTCCTGTGGATAACATACACTCGTATCTTTTAGGAGCATTAAACTAAGTCAGGGAATAGTAATGTTCCCAGTGTTTCATTAAGCAAAAACTGGTCGCATATATTTCTGTAACGCCATCATGGGGACATTAACTAAAGATATTCCTGAAATAATTCTCAAAATTGCAGGAATGCTGAAGAATTGAACAGGTAGCACTCACAGGTTCTCATGGCATGGTTCTAATTTGTTGTTATTGCTTGCACTGCTCTTCATATTAACAATACTGCACTGTTCGGTGGTCTTCTAGGAACAGGGCTGGCCCTATCATTAAGCAGAGTGAGGACAGTTGCCTCAGGTAGCAGTTGTGGGAAGTGTGGGCACTTAGTCTGCCCTGCCCCCACTTAAGCTATCCTGTTTCCTTCAGGTGGGGTGGAGGATGTTGCCCAACTGCCAGTATTGAAGAAAGATTCAACTGCCAGACTATTCAGTTTTTATACTTGGAGGGGGTGCCATTTTGTCCTTTTTCTCAGGTGGCAAAACATCTTGGGCCAGTCCTATCCAGAGACCAAAAATAAATACTTTTTAAAAAACCTATTAGTTCAAATGCTTCAGCATGTCAGAGGTTCAGTCTGAATCTTTTCTGTCTCTCAATCCCACAGCACAAGCACCTTGCTGAAACTTTGGGTGATTGTCGAGATAAGAAGGTGTTCACTCCCTAGGGTTGCACAATGACTAGGGAACAACAAGAAGAGCCAGCCCGGATGTTTTTGTTGATGGTCTGGTTTTGACCTGTGGCCAATAAAGCAAGTGTCAGAAAAAAAGGAGAAACGGGTTCTCAGGATGCAAAGTATTTATTTTCACAAAGCCCGAAGCGTTTCGGCCTGTTTTTTTCCCCCTCAAAGGCCTTCCTCAGGTGGTTGTTAGAAGATAGTGTCTGCAGAATTTCCTCTAGCAAGATAATTGTCTCCTGTGATAATCTGCAGACACCATCATCTAGTAACTCCCTGAGATAGGCCTTTCAAAAAAAATACAGTCTGAAACGCATCAGGCTTCATGAAAATAAAAAAACTGGCATCCTGAGAACCCATTTCTCTTTTTCTTTCTGACCTGGCTTGGATGCTGTCTTTATTTTGGTTTTGGTTTTCAAAAAAGTCAGTGGCAAAGTTGGCTCCCCTCCCTGCCCAAGCTGCTGTTTTTGTTGTCGTTTTAAGGCTTTATACATTACATGAAGAAACGTTGTGTGTGTGTGCTGGACATTCCCCCTACATCCACTAAACACTGCTGGGTACCACCCATTGACTTTACACATGGATCCATCCTGAGGCACCAGAAACCTTTATTTCAAGGAATTGGATATAAGCAGTGGTACTTCATCATGCCTTATGCTACCAGATGTGCATGGTAGAGAGTAGTTTGTGTACCTGCTCCATCACCGCACAAAGATGATACACAGCTTGATAAATATATTATTTGGCTCTCTGTCACCCTAATCCAGAAGAGTGATATCTCCTAATAAAGTAGGCCTATGTTCTCCAACATTAGGGTGCCATCATGATTTGTGAGATTATGATGGTGGAAGAACAGCTGGTCAACCTCCAACACTCAAAGCATTTATTTGTTGGTGATGTCTGGCTCATAATGATGACTCACCCTTCAGTCACCACTAGCTATTTCTGGAATCCTGTTAAATTCTTTGAGTTTCTTGCTGTCATCTTCTGATTCATACTAGTCTGTGTTCTGTGAAGATGCGTCTTTGTGTGTCCTTTACACTACTCAGATTGTGTCCTAATTTTGTTCTTCTTGCCTTCATTACAGGTAATGGCCTTCATTGTGACAAGCTTTCTTACACTACTGTTTCAGGCATGCTTATTATTATTATTATTATTATTATTTATTACCCGCCTCTCCCTCCGGATCGAGGTGGGGAACAACATCAAATATAAAATACACAAACTGATTAAAAGCACATAAAACCAATACATCATTAAAATACCAGTAAAACACCAATAAAACGCTTAAAATTCATCTGGGGAGGCCTGCCGGAAGAGAGCAGTCTTTATAGCTCTTTTAAATTCTTGAAGACTGGTGAGTTGGCGGATCTCTCCTGGCAGGTCATTCCACAATCCGGGAGCGGCAGAAGAGAAGGTCCTCTGGGTAACGGTTGTCAACCTAGTTTTTGTTGACTGTAGTAAATTCTTCCCAGAGGACCTGAGCGTGCAGGGGGGATTGTATGGGAGAAGGCAATCTCGCAGGTAACCTGGACCCAAACCATGTAGAGCTTTAAAGGTAATAACAAATAGAACACCACCTCTTCTTTGAAGTGTAATGTGATGACTCTGTGAAATATATTGCAATGGATTGTAGAGTTTCCTGAATATATATCTGGTGAGAAATCATTACAGAATTAATAATCAATAAAGTGGCAGCTTTTACCAAGCAATCAGAGGTAAGACCTATTGGATTTAATGGGACTTACTTCCACGTATACAGCAGCTTCCTAGACTCCCAGTATCGGGAATTTAATGCTCCTTTTGAATTTGACTGATTAAGGAACCATAAAGAATGTGGACATTGCTGATATATTATCTAATAATGACAAGTGAAGTTACTGTTGAGAAATGAATGAAGAAAAATGAGTGGTAATGTATTCTTCTAATTCCACTTGTAATTTCTTTCTTTCTCTTTCTCAGTTCAAAAGCTATAAGGAACAGAGATTTGTGTTATTTAGAAAAATGTGGCAGATTTGTGCAGTCGTGTCTGTTTCTTTGCATTTTAGCACAATCAGGTGAGTTGTGTCTTTGGTAACACATATGCCAAGACTAATCGTCTCTGATCTTTGAGGTTCAGTATACGCATTTGTGTAATACAGAACAGTGGTAATCAACCCTTTATTATTGTACGTGTCTTCTGCAAAAAAAAAAAAAAATCATAATAAATTGCAAATCCAGGCCCCAGTCTTCCATTTGTGGGAACGGACGGCGAGAATAAAGAGACAACATGATATATTGGATTTAAACAGGGCCGCATTTATTAACATATCAAGGCCTAAGTGGGCATCCTGTCTTTGGCCAACGTCTTGGCCATAATTGGGATCAGGCGAGCCATTCATATCCTGGTAGGTGTCGCTGGTGCGTCGGCACCTCCCAGAATTCCCCATTTGGGGTAGGTAGGCCTTCCTATGTCACCTCCCCTCAGGTTGCACAACTCAGAGTGGGTGAATAAGGTTGGCCTCAGAGGTAACCCTTATCCCCACACCTGGTGCCGCAGGACTCCCAGGTGAGAGCCTCATGTGTCACCAATCACCACAACAGTGCCTAAGAATGCTCACCAAAACCTGTACTTGCTCCCGATGCCTACACACCTGCCACAGGGTGCGAAAAGCCACTCATTTATTTGCTCCCCCCCCACCTAAACCTAATAGCCTCCATCACACCTTCACACAGATCTTATAAATTAAGTCATTTCCAGTGTCTGGTGTCCGACAGGTGGACGCTGTCCTGTCTACAAAGCTCCCTCCGTGTGCTAATAATCGCTGGGTGTTTAATACTAAAGTCCCCAGAACTATTCAATTGATTAAATATTTTGCTATTTACTCTCCTCCCAGCCTTCTCCAAGGCTCTATCGTCACAAACTCTTGTACCGGAAGGCACAACCAGACATCACTTGCCAACTAAAGCCAGTCCTTCATGTAATGAACACAGATGTGATGCTGCTAGAATCGATATCCATATCTCTGGACTGTTTGAGGGCAGTGTGCATATGTCTGAACTAATACTGTTGGCGCGGCCTAATAATCAACCAGATTTGTAATTTATTTATTTCTCTTTCTCAGTTCAAAAGCTATAAGGAACAGAGATTTGTGTTATTTAGAAAAATGTGGCAGGTTTGTGCAGTCGTGTCTGTTTCTTTGCATTTTAGCACAATCAGGTGAGTTGTGTCTTTGGTAACGCATATGCCAAGACTAATCATCTCTGATCTTTGGGGTTCAGCATACGCATTTGTGTAATACAGAACAGTGGTAATCAACACTTTATTACTGTACGTGTCTTCTGCAAAAACAAAAAAAAATCATAATAAATTGCAAATCCAGGCCCCAGTCTTCCATTTGTAGCTGGTAGGACAATATTGGAACCAGAAGCTACTTAGGAGAGCAGATATAGATTTTTGTTGCCATGCTGCTTCCAGAGACTAAAGAAATGACATATCATTAACTGATCAGTTTTGATCCTCCGGCTACCTGTAACATCTGCAGGAATGATGGACCAAGTTTGATAGTCTGCCCCCAGAGGCTGATGAATCTGGATGGAAATTTGAGGTCTCTTGGGAATTTTCCTACAGGTTTAGCTAGCGGTCCTGCCATGGTCCTGGTCATCACTAGGAATGTCAGAGAAATCCACAACAGTATCAAATGAGTTCAGAATTCTGTGAATCTGACCCATAGATTCCACAGCAGATCAGTTTTTCCTGAGTTGCACAGATTTCATGGACACACAGCCTGTTTTTTTTTGTTTTTTTTTACTTTTCAGAATTTTACACAAATTTAGTCATAGAAAAATACTTAAAATAAAATAAAATAAAAACACTAGCCAAAATGCAATTTGCCCTCATAGGCTAAAGCATGCAAATACACATTTGGGGGAGGGGGGATTTATGCAGTTTGGGTGATTTGCACATTTGCACAAATGAAAATGTTTGCACATTCAAAAAACTGGGGGGGTGAATCTGATTCCTGACAATCTGCGAAATGCAGATAATATTAATAATAATAATAATAATAATAATAATAATAACAACAAAATATTTATTTATTACCCGCCTCTCCCTCCAGATAGAGGTGGGGAACAACATCAAACATAAAATACACAAAACTGATTAGAAGCACATAAAACCAGTACATCACTAAAATACCAATAAAACACCAATAAAATTAATTGGGTGTTACAAAATTAATACATTCCTAGTCACTGCATGGAATGAGAAGGTGACCGTGGCTGTCAATATGATCACACCCAAATGTCTTTGGCCTAGCTGTAGAATTGTGTCATTTCCTAGGCATTCCAAGAATCTGAGAGCGAGGAAATGACTGTGTCTATGATTAAAGCACAAATGGTGGAAGACCCATGATGAGCACCATTGAGCACTGGTAACAATCCATTTGTGATCTGATCTTGCGGTGGTGATAGCAGCAACGAAATCTTACTTCATCACCACTGTTGCATCTGCTCTGTGTTGTTCACGGGCACTCTTTTCAGTGGTTAAAGGCCTCTTCAGTATAAGCTTTAAAACACAAAGACTCAAAGGCCTCAAAGGCCCACTGTGACATTCTGCAGATAAAGTCACTCATATGCATGCCAACTTGTATGACATTATTTTGACAGTGTCTGAGATGGATGAGGCTAGTGCACCATCGAGTCATGTTATGGATATCTTTCAGTATGTGCAACCTGAAGATGTAGACAAACTGCTTGGAGAACTGAGACCTACTGCTTGCTCTTTAGATGCTTGTCCATCCTGGCTTGTGAAATCTGCCAGAGCTGGGTTGGGTACTTCAACCTCTTGAGGTGATTAATGCCTCCTTGAAGGACAGCAAGGTTCCTGCAGCTTTGAAAGCAGTAGGGGTGAAGCCGTTGTTGAAGAAACCAATCTAGATCCTATGGTTTCAGATAACTACTATCCAGCATAAAATTTGCCATTATTGGTCAAGGTGCTGGAGTGTGTGGTGGCCTCAGAACCCCAAGCACTGTTGGATGATACTGAATATTTAGATCCATTCCAACCAACTGCAGCCCTATCTGGAGAGGAGGAACCTTGCCTCAGCCATGCACTAGTGATGTCCAGACTGGACTACTGTAATGTGCTGCATGTGGGGCTGCCTTTGAAGATGGTTCAGAAATGTCTGCTGGTGCAACTTGTGGCCACTCAAGTATCAGTGGTGGCGAGGCTATTTGATTGTATAACACTTACACTGTACCAGATGCACCAGTTACTGGTGTGTTTCTGAGCCCAATTTAAAATGCTGATTTTTTTTTTTCTTTTAAAGCCTTAAATGGTTTGGGACCAAGTTACTTGAAGGACTGCCTTCACTCATATCAGCCTGCCCACACTTTAAGATCAGCAAGAAAGGCCTTCTTAATTTGCCCACCTGTGAGAACAGTTAGGTGAACAATCACACAAGAGAGGACATTTTCCACAATGGTCCCACACCTCTGGAATAAGTTGCTATCAGGGGTCCAACCAGCCCCATCATTGCAGGCTTTTAAGAAGGCCGTGAAAACTTTTTCCTTCCCATTATATGTTTGCTGTTGTTGCTGTTTTTATTACTGTTTTTATTGCTTTTTAAGACTATCGATTTTTATTAAGTGTTTTATTATTATACAGTGCCTTGGGAAAGCTTGTGCCCTGAAAGATGGCCAAGACAAAATTTAAATGATTAAATAAAATACATCTTCTGAAAATCATTCCCATGATTAATGAATACTAGGAAAGGCATAAGAAAAGAGCCTTGCTGGATCACCCCAGAGGCTTATCTAGTCCAACATCCTGTTTTCTACAGGGGTCAACCATGTGTCCTCATATCCTGCTGGTTCACCTCCCAGAGGCAATAGCCTTCTCCTGCTGTGGTTCCCCAGCAAGTGGTATTAACAGCAAGCTGCTTCTGATGGTATGACTAACATCAATACTGGAAATATTAGGCAAATCATGATGCTTTTCTGGCTTCCCTTGGCCTCCGTGATAACATGTGCAAATGGACTATGGGGGTCAATAGGTATTAGGGGTGTGCAGAGTAGTTCTGGTCCACTTCGCAAATCAAAGTAGAACTCCGATGAGGTGCTTCTCCACCCTGATTTTCGAAGCAGCTCTATCTCTCCGCACTGTCAAAGCTTTGGCGGAGCTCTGTTCCATTTTCAGATAACCGCTCTATTGTAGTCAATGAGAATTAACAAAAACACTTACATCTCCATCATTTTTAAAGGTAAAGAGATGAAACTGGGCACCACGATAGCTAGAGCACCCCCCCCCATGTCATCCCATTAGAGCAAACAGTCAGAGAATGCAGCAGGTCTCTATTTTTATAAACTAAAGATGCACAGCTGCGTATCAGCAAAGCAAAGGATAAAAGCTCCCTCCATAAATGTGCAGGGGTGAATTAATGCAGATCCAGAGAAGATGGTGTGTGTGGGGAGGTGTTTCTGGGGGGAATGATTTGAGGGGGGAAATTTAAAAATTCTAAAAATCAAGGGATGAGCAGATCTGCTTCAAACTGGGCACGGCCAAAGCCCTACATAAGAGATATCATAGTGCCAATTTTCATCTCTTTATCTTTAAAAATGACAGCGTTTTTTTAAAAATAATAATTTTTAAACCTCAAACTTAAAAAAAATCTAAAAACAAGTGATGAACAGGTCTGCTTCAAACATGGCATGGCTAAAGCCCTACATAAAGTGCTATCATGGTGCCAAGTTTCATCTCTTTATCTTTAAAAATGATGGAGATGTAAGCATTTTTGTTTATTCTCATAGGCTATAATGAAGTGCCTGACACTATCAAACTTTGACAGCTGTAAAAAAACAAAACAAAAAAACCTAAAAATCAAGGGATGAGAAAGTCTGCTTCAAACTTGGCATGGCTAGAGCTCTACTTAAGAGTTGTCATGGTGCCAAGTTTCATCTCTTTATCTTTAAAAATGATGGAGATTTAAGCATTTTGTTAATTCCCATAGGCTATAATGAAGCGGTTATCTGAACATGGAACAAAGCTCTGATGATGCTCTTCCTTGCTCTGCGGGTATTTGACCATTTTTAAATCATCCCCTCTCTGCTCTGCAAACTCAAAACTTCATCGGAGCTCCATCGAATCTTCAGATTTTCAGAGCGGAACGCACATCCCTAATAGGCATTATATCTACAATGTGCATATATCAAATAATGTGTCCATTAATGTGCCACTTCTAAAATATTCTCAACAGTATCCAATTCACTGGCTGATCATTTGTTCTGTATTTCAGTCACCATTTCATGGTTAAGTATCCACATGCCAAATGGGCCTGTGTCAATTAAGGATTCCTACATGCATCGTTTATGACATCAATTGGTTTTGTGAGTGTAAAGTTAGGAATTTCATGACCTTTGCAGAAAATGTATCAAGATGTTGTAGCATATGTGCATTTGTTTGTAAGCGTGAGATAGAGAGAGAGAGATATGAAGTAAAGTGTTGTTCCTAAAACTTTAAATTAGGCTTGAAGTATACTCCTTGAGATTTTTTTTTGTCAGATATACACTGATGTTTGTGGATCTGTTAAGGATAGGGAGATCATATAATCAAATCTTAGATTGAAACATCGATGGTTTAATGAAACACACTCTAGTTGCACGAGTAATTTTGAGTTGTATTACTGCTATTTTCTTCCACTGACAAAAGCTCCATAATGGAAAGAGAGGATGCTGTTTTAAACCACAGCATTGTTGATGAGTAGAATGACGTGTTTAATTGATACTCAGAAATTGCATTGTGTTGCTGCTCCAAATGCTTGCCTTTGCAGTTAGCACTTGTCTTTGGACACAGTGTAGTTCATAGGACTTTCATGAATAGCACATTAAGTCTGTGTATCAGATCAAAATGTATGCCTACATGAGAACATAGGAAGAGCCATGCTGGATCAGATCAAGGGTCCATCTAATCCAGCACTTTGTCTTTTCCCTCCAGTCGTTGTCTTTATCCTCCTCACCAACTAACAATCGGGTGGAAAAGATCCATATGATCTGCCCTGCCCATACTTTTGTTTTCACACACAGTCTTAGAAGCATTGAATCATACGGGCAGAGTTGGCGAAGGGAGGCTTTGATTCATACAAAACAGCTCAAGAAGGAAACCGTCCACTGTGACCTGCGGCTGATGTTCAGATGACACATTACCTTTATCAAACTAAGGCAGGATCTACACTACTGCTTTAAAATGCTTTATAACAGCAGTGACAACTGTTGGGGCCCAGGACACACTCCATAGACAGTGTTTTCCAACCGTTTTCTAAGCGTCATATCCTGCTTGGTGTAGATCTGGCTGGAGAAGGTGGAAACTGCTTCCATGTGATGCTTTCCCCACTGGAAGGCAGGTCACTGGTTGTCCCATCTGTCAGGGTGAGTTTCAAGGCCAGCAGCAGCACCTACTGCCAGTGGCAGCCAGTGGCCTTGATGTGCACATTTTCCTCATCAGATGGCATAATCATACAATTAATGGTATTACTCATGGGGCAATGTGGGGAAAAAAGATCACGTGAATGCTAACATGTTGACCAGCCCTGACTCAATTTTTAAGAGATGCACATGTTTGTACAAACATGTGAATTTACTGTATGCAATCCAGTAGCTGAAGTGAGAATCTCCCATGGGTTGAATGCAGTCCACCTCTAGGATCACCCCTCAATGGCACAGTTAGGCAACCTTTGTGGGCCTCTGGGCACATTTGGAAATATGAGGAAGTGTTCTAGGCACTACCACATGATGGCTGCCATAGGAGGTGCAGCTACTCACAGTAATTAGTCATTGTGTGGCCCAGAAACATGAATGGGAAATCAAGTCTGCAGGTGCTGGAGACCCTCACTTTGCTTTGAAGCCATTCCAGCTGCTGGGAAAAAAAGTGTTAATTAAAAAAAATGTGGGAGGGGTACAGCACTTTGGTTGGAGCCAAGAAAGCTGTCCCAGGGTGCGTGTGGGTACCACGTTGGTGACCCTTGCCCTCAGGTAGGTGTCAGATATTTATCACAAGATAATGCCATTTGATCCCGGGTTCAAATTCCTAGAAAACCAAACACAGTGTGCCACCACCAAACAGATAAGGCAATATCTGTTTATAATAGTGATATAACATCATTTTTCTGTTTCTCTCCAATTCTGCATGAATGTATGAGCGTAAAATATTTCACCAGGTCTATCATCCCTGGCTCAGGAAGCGCCTCCATGCAGTGAAAGACAGGTGCGCATCCCTCCCCAACATATGCAGAAAGTAGCATATGACATCAGAGCTCCGTATGCAAGTTCAGACGTAGGAAAGTCAGATTTGCGATCCTTTTTGAGAGACAACAATAACCCAGATCGCACGACCGTGTGCAAAAGACTCCACATGGGGCATCTCTGTCATGCATGGTATTGATGGAGGGAAGGGGCATGCAGCTATGTTTCCATGGTACAACTGGAGTTGTAAATGTCAGAATGAACCTAAAAAAGCCCACCTCCCTTCCCTTTCTTGGTCCCATTTGCCAGGGTTCAGGGGCTACCTAGCAGCTGGTGGTGGCTGTCCTCATAGTTCAGATGTGATCCAACCCAACATCTTGTTCTCCTTCTTCATTTACAGAGATTACAGGGATTGAAGGAGTATATATTGATGAAGACCACACAAGCACCCCACAAGTCATTGTATCAACAAAAAAGGCTTGTCACTTCCTTGGGCTTGGAGAATCATGAAGTACAACATAAACTTTTTTATATAATTCAAGCAAGGTGGTGTCTGGGCCAGGTTGTCTATCCCTTGTCTTCTTCCACCACAAGACAAATGGCTGTTGCAACAGAGTTTTCTACAGCAGCTACTGCTCTTATAAAAAGAAACAATTAATGTTTAAATTTAATCTTGTTGATTGCACACTGAGTCACTGCTGCAGCATTTGGTGTGCATGATGAATAAGGACTTTAATACCCAGTGTGCCCCAAATGCATAAAAGTATACATCTCTGCAGAAAGATATAGGGAATATGCCATCTAAAATAGCTGATTTTAGTTCTTGGAGTTCTTGTACTAATAGAAGCATTCTTTTGGTTCACCCTTTGTGAGATTTTTCTCCCAATGTACTTGTTTTAAAACTTCATTATGTTCACATGGAAGGAAGAGGGTGTGGGTTTTTCCAGATTAAATAGCTTGGAAAAGGTGGCTGCTTCCTAGAGAATCTCTACTGCCATGAGGCCTCATTTGGTTTTATAGTTTTGTCAGAACTGTTAGGTCTTTTCATACAGCCTCCAAACTGTGGACAATTATTAGTACTATTATTTATTTCATTTCTATACCACCTTAGCCCAAGCACTGTGGGCGGTTTACAACAATCCATAAAAATACAAAACACAACATAATAAAAGCAGTCTAAAAATTTCAACACAGAAAAATTAAAATGATGCAATCAGCTAAAACAATTTAAATGAATAATGTTTTCCCTAATAGACCTGTTCTAAAACTGCAGACATAGATGCATCATCATATACTATTAAATGCATGGCAGTAGGAGGTGGTCTTTAACTGGCACTGAAAATATGACAATATCAGCACAAGGTGGGCCAGGGAGGCACCAATGAGAAGACCCTTTCACTTGTTGCCACCTTCCAAGCTTCCTGTGGTGCTTCAGTTTGAGGAATTAAACAGGGAGGAACAGCTGAGCCTGGGAGTGTTTGGGGAGTGGCCCTTCATGGAACAGGCAGAAGATAGCTGAAGGCCAATGCAGCTGACAACAATACTCAATCACCACCATCCCCATAAAAGATATGCAAGAACTCAGAAGCGATGCTGGAATAGGGTTGCCATACATCCCGGAAAACCGGGAATGTCCCAATTTCTAAGAGATTCAGCAATGTCCCGACCGGCTGGGCAAGAATCCCAGATTCCCAGTCCAGCCGGCTGATTTTCAAACATGAGAGACAGACTTGTGAAGGCGGCGGCAGATGAGGCAGCTAACGAGGAGGAGGAGGAGGCACCAGGGCTGTCTCTGTTTCTGCCTGAGAGGAGCTCGCGATTGGCTGCCGCTGCCTCTTCCACCTCCTCCCCGCCATTCAAGTGAGCCCGGCACGCCTATTTGAGATGAGTGAGAAAAGAGAGCTGGGTGGTGTGTGAGGCATCGGCACCCTCCTTGGGAAGGGGAGCCGCAAGGTCTTCTACGACCACTCCTGTCGGAAGGAAACACACTTGGCTTGATCTGGTTTGGAAGGACGTGCAACTGCCAGCTTCAACACACCAGGGATTTTTGCATGGTGGCTTTCCCACCTTGTTTCTGCCGCGTTTACTGCCTGGATTTACAGTTTCTTGTGCCTGCCCACCTCGTTCTCATCCCTTGGAATTCTCCTTCCCCCAGGCCACTCCAATGGAAGCAAATTTCAATTTGGCTAGTGTAAATCAGATCAGGCTGCAGATTGACTTACTTCAGAGTAAACATCCATAAACATCCCTAGATCACAGGCTGCAGATTTCCTCCACTTCAGAAATAAACCACCCCCAACCCCAGAAACAATCCAGGAGCTTAACCTGTAAAACATGAAAACAAAACAAAAAAAACCTCTCCTTTGCCTAGAGCTGCGTGGATCACCAGCCCACAGCAGCATCCACCCACCTCGTTCTCCTTTCCCCTGCAGTTCTTTGGAAGAACCGGACAAAAGCCGTTTCTTAAAAAAGCGGGGAAGAAATAGGAGGAATGCAGGAGAGCCAGACTTCATAAGGTTGGTGCACTGTAATCCCAAGGGGAGTGTGCATTCAAACCTCAACGTCATCTGGGTGAAGCACGGTAAAACCGGGGTGAGTGTGCACAAAACCAATGGTGTGATGAAGCCCTGCGGTGGGTGACCACATTCACCCATGTTGGCAACACTTTCAGAAGTGAGGGAAAAAACACTCTCTTAGAAAAGCAAACATCCCTGCTTTACACGAGTGTAAAGCCAAACAGTAAAAAGCCAAACAGTCCTGTGAAGCCCAGATCCATCGTTATCATATTTGTATTGATTTAAGTGTTGTAACAAAATGGCATGAATGATGTATGATGGAAACGGGCAAGCCAGGTCATGTGTGTGTAAATGGAAGAAAGTTCCCCAGAATTCAATAGGGCTTGCCAATTAGTAAGCATGTATATCATTCCATCCTTAAATCAGCACTCTTCTGTATTTTTTTAAACAATGCAGCACCATTGCATCCTACGCCCCCCCAATTTTAAACAAAACCCAATCCCCCCCCCCTTAAAAAATTGTCCTGGTTTTGTGGATTCAGAATATGGCAACCCTATGCTGGAAGCAACTATTGTTCTTCGTGTCTTGTCTTCGTCACTTGCATACCAGCTCCTTGATCTTGCATGGACATATTCTGAACTTTGGACAGGGCACTGAATACTCTTTGATGCTTTCCCAAACCCACTATTGTTTGACTCGGCTTCTAATGAATACTTCGGCTTTTGACCATGGACTGTTTGTTGACATTCCCTACCTGCATATGGAGTTTAACACTGGTGATTTATGATACCTTCCTTGGAGGTGGCACTCAGAGGGGGGTAGCAGATATTGATTGTAGTGTTCAGGTTGGGAGAGACATCCCAACAGGTATTTTGGTTCTGAGCCATGTCATATTTGGAGGAGCAGGGTTGTTCTTGCTGACCCTGCCCCCATCCGCCACCTCAATTGAACTGTGCATATGTGTACAGAGCTTAAACACATAGTAAGAGCCAAACTTCATGTGACATTAAATGTGTCACTTGGTGTTGTGTGAATAAGATGAGCAAATGAGCGATGTTAGAGATTTCCAGGAATCTCTGAACATCATCTTGCCACTTGACTCATGCCTTATTCCTGATCATGCTTGGGATCACTACTTGCTCTGTGCAAATGGGAAACTTGCACAAATCGAGCAGCCATTGAATGGGAGATTTGTACAAGTTTCCCCACATTTGTGCAAATTTCCTCTGTAGATAAAGTGGGGGTGATTCAGGCTATAGGGAAAATTGCACAAATCAGGAAATTTGCGTAGATCAGGAAATTTGTGGAAGTTAAACTGGGAATTGGGAATGAGACAAACGCGAACATGTGCTTGACAATTTGTGAATATTTTCAGTGGACATGTGCTTGCGCTCAAAATCAGAGCTTTGCACTGGAGATGCTCACAGGTTGAATTGCCATACTTCCCTATGTGTGAATCTTTTTTTAAAAAACAACCTGTAAATAGTGGGTGCTAAGTGCACCTATCAGGCTCAGAAGCATGGGGAGGGGGGTTAACAGTTTCCTTTTATGCTGGGAAAAGCATTCATGGCACATGGGTACAGAGCATGTGTGTTTTTCTGTCTCACGCAGAGATGTCGGGAACGTCTGATTGGGAGTTCAAGCTCTGCAGGCTCCCACCAGCTTGGCCCCCTGCATGAGTCCACAGACTCCTGTGCGTGTGTAAACTTGCATAAATGGACCACTTTATGGCCACCATTTATGCAAATTGGTTATTTATGGAAAAAGTTGAGCCGGCATTCTGCACAAAATGGCACTTTGGCAGAGCAGTGAGATGCTGGGCACTGCTTCCCGGGCACCCGCAGGCTACCCAGCAGCTCACCGAATGTGGTGAACAGTGTCAGTGGCCAGAGGGAGTCCGGCAAGCACAGGTGGGGGTGAGCACCCTCAACTCTAGTCTCACAACCTGAGGCTGGATAAAAACAGCCCCATGGAAAGCAAACAGGGGACAGCCTGTGTTGAACAATTGATAGTTCATCAACTTAGAAAGAATGAGAGACCCATCCATACTTCTATCCCCATAGGGGGTGTGGAGAGGACATGTCTAGAGGCACTTTTTAAACTCACCGTGGGCAACCAGGCCAGTGACTAAATCAAAACCTGATGTAAGGTACCAATTTGATTTTCAAAACAAGAATGGCTTATGGTTCTTCAAGAAAATTTAGGAATAACTTGTCCCAAATTCTAATTATGTGATTGGAAGATTGTTACTTGCATATTTAGGTTCAGGAAGAGGTGGCTCAGATTATAAGTGGGCAGCAGAAATGTTGATACCGCTGCCCCAGCTCTCCCTCCTCATGGCTCTTTATCATTAAACTAGACTTGGATTAGACAGACCTTCAAATAGAGGATTGGCCTCTGAAAGCCCTGTAGATGGCCCTCTGTAAATTAGGACACATAACTGCCATCATGCTATGCCTTCCAAGAGACACACCAATAAATGAGGTTTTGCATGGGAACTGCACATATTTGTAATGCAACTGAAGTTTTAATGAAGGCATTAGTTCACATAATTGTTTAAGACAGCATGGTATGAATAGTATTAAGAAGGAGATGTCATACTACATATTCCTAATGCATGAAAGGGACAAACACAATAAAAAACTGAAGTTAAGGAAGCCTCTATGAAACAACAAAACAACAACAAAAATAAAATTAAAGTAATTAATTTTCAGACTTTTAATGGCTAGTATGAAACATCTCTTTGGACTAAAGTGTATTACAGAAAGTGTCTCATTAAACTGGATAAATTGCAGCATTATGTGGCCATGGTTTAATAATGCGGTTTTCTCTCTCTACTTTTTATTAGAGAGAATATTTTTGAACCACGTACCATTAAAGAAAATTAAGCCTGTATCTCCAGAAACACTCAATTTAAAATCCAAAAGTAACATATATCCTCCTATCAGTATTTCAAGAAATGTCTAGTTTTTGTGTTGGTTTCTTGATGTTATTTAAAGGAGGGTGGTGGCAAATATTGCCATATGGACCCTTTAGGAGAAACCTGGGCATATTTGTGAGTAATGATTTGGTGTGCATATTTTGTTCAAAACTATTTCACCAGCAAATACGAGGGTCTAATTCTTATGCTTACTGTGTGATCATTTGCATGAGGGGGAGATGTAGGGATGCATTCCTTCTCTCCACCGCACATATAATTTGTGAGGCAGATGTTGTACATAGAGGTCTAAGTTGTTAGTCGAAGTCAGAATTTGTGTGTTCTTAAATAACAATGCTAGAGGTGAGTCTTTAATAATAGAGAACAAAAAAAATGAATGTTTATTCTTAGAACAAAAAATGAAACATTAATAGATAGAATATGCATGGAGAGATAAACTAATCTTATCAAGACTTCTTGAAGACTTCTGACTAATTGTCATCAGAAAACATAACTGTCATAGAGAAAACATAACTGTCATAGAGAGAGCAGTTAGGGAATTGCATTATGGGACACACTTAGAACCTTCAGTTAAAGAGATGCTAACCAGTCAAAATAAAGAACGTGGTACAAATATGTCTCTAACTGATTAACTATCTGATTCTCTGCTGCACTCCTCCATAATGACAGGCTGAGTTTCTTGCACACTTGATGTTGATCACATCTAACACAAGTCACATAGAAGATGGGGTGGGGAATTGCAATAACCAGACGTATGTGCATAGAGATCTCTACAAGGGTTGTTGGAGGAGTCTGCTTCGGGGGGTGGAGCTTGGTGAGCTTTTGGTGGCTCTGCCCCCTCGTTCCATGGCTCCCATTTCCCACCAGCTGGCCCAACTTATCAGCAGCAAGTCAGGCCAGCTGGTTGACTTTCAATTTTGTTTTGTTTTTTTCTTTTAAAAAATGTGGAAATAGACATTTGCATCCAAACTTTGTGCACAATACTCAGGTTGTGGCTGTGATTTGGGCAATTGTCTTTTTTCTGCAAATGAAAAGAAAAATGTAAAAGTCTCCGAAATTTGGGGGAAATATTTCACTTAGCTTGCAAGCTGCGGAAGTCCGGCGAGCCCAACAAGGACTGGATATCCCTGCAATGGACATCCCTAAAGAAGGTTACACTACATGAAATATACGTTGTGCATGGGGGGGGGGGGAAGAAGACATCTACGTCCACCTTTTCCATGCACAAGTGATCACCAGCACAGTAAAACCAAGTTGACTTTTGGTTTGAGCTAAGAGCTTTTCTCCTTCCATTGAGAGATTGTATTTTTAGCAATCTTAGTTTATTCTCAGTTTGATTGTGTTCTTTGAATATATATCAAATAGATAGATAGATAGATAGATAGATAGATAGATAGATAGATAGATAGATAGATAGATGATAGATAGATAGATAGATATTAGGGATGTGCACGGACCCCCCGGATTGGATCGGGACCCAGATCGGGACCTCCGAGATTGTCCTGGATCAGCCAGGACAAAATCGGAGATCCCTTGGATCGGATCCGATCCCAGTCCGAAAATCGGAGGTCCGATTTTCAGATTGGCTGCCATTTTGGCCATAGGTTTGCATTGGGGGAAAGAAAGCTTTCCTCCACTGCAAGTCTATGGGGAAAATGGTGGCGAGGGTGGGGGGCCTAACTCCCCCCTCCCTGTCCCTCCCCCCTCGCACTTCTTACCTGCTGGGGCCATCCGCTACCATCCGCTGGCACCCACAGGAGTCAGCGGACAGCAGCTGTCGGGCCCGGCAGGTAAGCCCCCCCCCCACTCCTCCTTAGCTGCCGGGGCGCCCTCTTCCTTCCTTCCGCAGCCATAGCTCTACTGAGAACTAGGCTTCGCGGCCTAGTTCTCAGTAGATCTATGGCTGCGGAAGGAAGATGGCACCCCGGCAGGTAAGTGGGTCCCTCCCCCTCCCCCCTTGCGCTCCTTACATGTCAGGGCCCTCCGCGGATGACCCCGGCAGGTAAGCCCCCTCCCCTCACTCACGCTCCTCAGGAGCGTGAGTGGGGGGAGGGGTCAGATCCTCTGATCCAATATGATCCAGATTGGGTCCTTTTCGGATCGGATCAGACTGGATCGGGTCCGGATCGTGGATCAGACCCATTCCTGTGCCCACCCCATATATATATATATATATATATATATATATATATATATATGGATTCTAAATTGCAGAAGTGCTTATCTTGATAGTATTGTAAACTCCCAAGGTGGTCAAATGACAGGGTATAAATATCTTGATAAAGAAAATATAAATATATAAATAAGGGTGTAATCCTACGCTTGTTAGACAGCAAAAAGTGCTACAGCTCCCAACATTCCCCACTCAGCATGGACTATCTGGGGAATGCTGGGAGTTGTAGGACTCTTTTCTATTTAAACAGGCATAAGATTGTGCCCTAGATGTATGAACCTGGGTTTATAAGTCCATATGTGGTGAGATGCCACAGGGTAGGGATCTTGTTTGCTCCCCATTTCAGAGTGAACCAACCTTATCCATCCCTCCTGGAGTAATGTGTGGGTCAGAGTTTCTGTCAGATTTTGCACTTTTCCAAATTTTGCAATGCAGATAAAAACACACACACATATCCAAATGTATATAAACAGGCATGTTTTATGCGAAACTATATTTAGTAATGCATACTCTGAGAGAAAATACAGTTAGAAATGTGTATTTTGTTTAGGACATACATTCTAAAAGATTTACTTCAATATGCTTTAATGTGGATTCTTGCATTGAGCATGGGGTTGGACTCACTGGCCCTATAGGCCCTTTCCAACTCTAATATTCTATGATTCTATGAATTTCCATGCAGATTTTTTTTTGGGGGGGGGAATAATAATTGAAGATTAATGTAGAAATTGCATGGAATGGACTCATAAAAGAATACATGCAAACTAACATGGACAATAAATAGACTGATCCATCAGTACCTGCCATAGCAGTTAGAACTCTGCAGCCGCATCCTGCTCCAGTTGATTTGACAAGCAGTAAACCTGAGCAGGCAAGGAGGAGAAAGGAACTGCCAAAGGCTCAAATGTAAAAACATGGGGAGGGAGGCTGGGTGAGGATGAAGAAAGAGTAAAGCAGCATTTGGCAGCCCCCTCTGCTCTCAATGAGACTGCTCTATGGAGTAGGGATATTGGGGAAAGTTGAATGAGTTTGGGATTGGTTTTCTATGATTCTGGCCTGCAAATTCTACAGCGCACTGGCTTTTTTCTGAGTCACACATTTACTGTGGATGTGCAGACCAATTTTTCACTTTTGGGGTGTGTGTGTGAGGGAGCGGGATTTGTGCTAATTCGCGTTAGCAGCAATTTGCATCAGCGCTAATGCGAATTAGCACAAGGAGAATGAAATTTTGGTTAAAATAATCCAATTCCATCAATGAGTGGAGCAAAAGATGCCTAACGATCTGCAAAATGCAGAGAGAACAGATTTAATAAAACTGTATTACATCCCTACTGTGGAGGGCAGTCTGAAATACATAGCTCAGCATTCCTCCTGGCTACCAGAGAGGAGAGCAAATAAGTTTCTTACTTACCAGAAAGGGGAAGGGGAAGGATATTGCTAGGATGCTCACTGGCAGCTGCAGCCCTGTGCCCAACCAGTGATTAGGCTAGAACATCTCTTGAGCGGCTGAGGTAATTGCCAGACTAGGGTCTAGAAGAAAGAGATGGTTTATGAATGTGCCCAAAATTTCAGGCAAGGCCATCAATAGTGCCAATTAATCTGACCATCCTTTAGCCAGTGCTGAACCTGTCCTGACATTCCATTCAGCCAGGAGCTTCCTGCCACTCCTCGAGGGCTCTATCAATGGGCCAATTGATTAAAATGGAATGTCCACAAACTGACAAACTGTATGCCAACCACTTTAGGAAACTGCTATTCCCATATAAAAAAGGCAGGAACCTCGCTTGACATAGTCATCTCCTTGGTAACTGTAAGCAACATTGACAGTTTATCTGTCACTTAACAACCTGCCAGTCCAACCTTGACTCTTTGGTTTTTTCCTCTGGCCCTAGCCGGCAGTAAAAGATGTAATTTCCCTCTATTTCTCATCCTCCACTTAACCATTTACTTCATAGTCCTGGTCCATAACATAACATATCATTTTACTTTTTACTTTTGCTCAGGTAAATGCAGTTTCTTTACCTATGACCACTCCTGATAGTTTTGAGATCAGATTGGTTTCTGATAGCAGATAAATTTGTGTAAATACACTAGATTTCCCCCTATCTTTAACTGAATCTCAATAATTTAGAACTCCCTGGTGATTTTCACATGTTTCTTTGAATCTTGAGGCCTGTGCGAATACAGGGCCAGAGGAGAAAAAGAAGCTAGCTTTACCTGGTTCTATTTTTCAACAGAACCATTCTGAAACTGAAGAAGTTGGTATGATTTGTGCTAGAAATGGGGGGAAAAATCCATATAGTTCACATTTTAAGGTGAATTTTCCTAATTCTGCACTTTTAAATCGCTATGTGAATGGAAATGCAGTTATTCGTTATTTGTTGAAATTGACACTTCTTTGAATTTTGCAATGGAGTTCTCTAATTAAATAAAGGTGTACAAAAATGTGAGAAATTACATTATAAAGACATTATATTATGGAAATTGATTCCCAAAAAATGTCCATGTGAATTTAAAAAATAATTATAAAAGTTTGAGATGAACTGAACTTGTGAAAATGTAAAACTGAGAGAAACCAAAATCGATAGATTTGTCTATCACTAACTTGTGCTGCCTGAAATATGAAAAGAGCTCTTTATTGTTAATTTTTACCATGGAGGAAATTTATTTAAATGCCTCAAGCCTTGCAGCTCCAGGGTAGTTATTCAAAGGTTGCTGCTTCTCTTCGAGAGAGATGATGATGATTAAACATATTAGCAAAACCTTAAGGACTACCACATCCGACTAACTGATGCATATGGATTGTTTCAACTTGTACTCCATGATTGCTACCTCTGCATGGAGAGCTGTAAATTTGAAGTCACCTGCTGGATGAAGAAACCTACTTTGGCCATGCCACAATTAGCCCTCAGCTATGTGCATTTGCAGTGGGATGGCAACACTAAACTTCTAGAACAGCCTTTCCCAACCTTGTGCCCTCTAGATGTTTTGGAATTCAACTCCCATGAGACCCAGCCAGCATGGAATGCTGGGAGTTGGGGCCCAAACAACTGGGCAGCAGCAGGTTGGGGAAGGCTGCTCTATAACTGCTTCCTAGAACAGCTTCCTGCTCTAGAACAGCTTCCTAGATGGATGCAACCTCCACAGCAGCAACCACCCACAACACAGAATCTCTTAGTTTATAAGTGTGCTGTGCAATGTTTTCCTTGAGTTCCTGCACTTCCTGCCCAGGGGAAGACATTCTGAGGTAATTTGTCCCATAGGACTTTTTCAGATCAGGAAGTGCACACATGCAGCCTGGGAGTCTGTAGAACAATGGAGAAAAGGAAAACACTAACATGCTTGACCACCTCACAATAATTAGGTAAGGTCAGAAACACCACTAAGAATGAGGCAGAAAAAGGAAAGCCTCATTCATGGGGGAAGAAAACTTCCAGTAACCTGAAGGTCAGATTTTGACACAGCACTAGCTTCAGCTCTTCCTTGGAGCTGGATACAACACTGCCCCCTCCCCACAACCACTACAGAGCTTTCAGAGAAGAAGTGGTGTTAGCAACACCTACATTAGAGACAAGATGTATCTACAATCATCCCTCAGAAATTTAACATTTGGAAGACCCTAGAAAAGGTGCTGAATCATGAAAATGACAACTAGAGTTGAGACAAAATTTCTCAGATGACATTTTTTTCCCCACCAAACGGACCACTTCGTAGTGTTTTCTTCAAATTTCCTTCATCGTTATTCCCATCCTCACTGGATGCCCTGGAATGGCACTACATATGGGGCATCATGGAAGATGGAAAATTGGAGCCAGGTTGCCAACACAGTTTATGCTGTTGCTACTAGCAGTGACAGTGCAAAAAATAACAACACCCAACTCTGAAGGGTGGGGGGAGACTAAAGAAGTTGTACTACAGCCTTTACCAATGATGAACCCTACCTGTAAAAAAATGTTGGAGCATTTCTCCTCCTCCTGGAGAAATTCAGTGAAATCCCCCCCCACACACACACACACACTTATATTTCTCTGCTCAGAAATAGGGTGGAGAATTTCAAGAGGTCATTGGCGTACAGTTCTACTAAGTACCCCAATGAATTATTATCCCACATAAACTTCCTACGTCTATGTAAATATTACTTTTCATTCCGTCATCATCCAGTTTTCTTGATGCTATCAAGGACCAAAAATTAAATCGAGGGACGAAAAATAAAAAGTGAATGACGAATTTAGGGAATAGGGACAGAGGATCTTAAAGAACAGCCACATCTTCTATAGATTAGCTAAAATAATGTAGGCTTTGGTAGAGCAGATTTCTCCAGATGGCTAAAAAAAAAAAGGCCCTATCTTGGGACAGGTACTAAAATAATAATAAAAGGAAAAGACAAACCACTGCAGTGAGATGTAAGACCTGCAAATCTCACCCACATTTAGAGTCAGGTGATAAGATGATTACAAACTGGTGAAATCTATGAGTTCTGCTTCCTATATTCCCACAAAAGTGGGGCAAGCATACCAACTTTCACATATAACAGATTAGCCAGCTATATGTATGCATTTCTCTCATATACACATACACTGGCTCAATTCGGACGACACGATCGTCAATGGTGGGTTGACTAACCCTAACCCTCATGCTAACCCTAGGGGGCACTCCCCACACAACATGGTAATAAATAATCAACTGTGGTGTGGATGAGGATCAGCGCTGAGTTGACTATGGCAGCATTCGGATGACACAATAGTCAAGACAACTGACGATTGTTTCCCCCACACCAGTTGTTTATTGTGTCGTCTGAATTGAGCCAATGTTTGTGCATGTCTGCACGCACGCATGCACACACACACACACACACAGAGTTCATTTTCATATAGATGTTTTTGCCCTTGGTAGAATGTACACAGGCTAAACATAGCCCGAAAAGTGTTAAGAAAACAATCACAACCAATTTTGGATACATACAGTACAGAATCACAACATCTTCAAACTGTAATTATTTCCCCTTCGTAGGTCAGCAAAATCTTATAACGGTCACAGAGGACTTGCATGATCAACATTAACAGACACATGGGTATGTATTTCATTCTTTCATTTTTAGATCCTATCTTTCCATCCAATGGGCAGATAAGATAGCTTACAATCAACTCATAAAACATCTACGCCATCTCCAAACACAGGATGACATCACAGCAGAGGAAGTTTGAACAGGTCTGTGTAAGGATGTACAAGAATTTTGTTTCTGCTTGCAAATCATGTAAACATGTCCCACTAGCAATCACAATCGCAAGCAAGAACATATTTTCCAGGAAAAACTTGCAAATTACTAAATTTGCGTTCACGTTAAAAAAAAATGCACAGTTAAAAAACAGACACTTTTAAAATATGTATTTTCCAAAAATGTATGTTTTCATGCTTTACCCTATGGGGGAGAAGTGTGCATTTGGGTGACCTTTTTTTTAATGTGCATTTTCCCCCATTCAAAATGTGCACTTTCCCCACTCAAATTAAAGACAAACAGAGCACAGTCAGGCATGGGAAACAAGGGAAGGCAAGCCAAGCTGCAAAGTAGTGTTTGGAGAATCCCCGCAGTTGTGAAGACTGCCTGTTCACGTATTCCTAGGCTGCCTTTTGTGGCCACCTTAGAACCTCACATCCAGCATCCTTCAATCAAGTAATCTGGGCCTAATCCACACCAAGCACGATATTGCACTAGGAAAGCGGTATGAAAGCGGTATATATGAGGCAGGAGCCACACTGCTGCTTTATAGTGGTATTGAAGCGCACTGACAACTGCTGGGGCCTGTGACACATACCATATACTGCTTTCATACCACTTTCATAGTGCTATATCCTGCTTGGTGTGGATCTGGCCTTAAATGTTTTCCCTTTGGGGATCTTTGCCCACAGAGCATTTTGGACACATGTTTTTCCTCCGAACATCTTATGGAGTGCAAAGATATAAAATGAATATACCAGGAAAGGCAAAAGCAATAGAAAGCATACAACATCCTTTTAACATACACATAGCAGATGAAATAGAACATCATGTGCTAAAAGATGCAGATTTTTCAAAGCAGTCAGTACTGAACTGCTGCATTTGAAGTGGTTGGAATAAATCTTCTCTGCAGCAAAATGTCTTGGAAAATCTCTTGATGGACAAGAAAATCTTTCTACATTTCTATAGTTGTTCTTGATATGAACAAAAGTTCATTGCATGTGGCAAGTAAGGGCTGTATCTATTGATGCCATTCCACAAGCACAAAGCTTCTGCTCTTTGCAGAAGCCCTGTTTTTATCCTTGGATGAGAATCCAGTCTGATTCTTTGATTCTGCTTGAGCAAGCTGTTGTACAAGCTGCTGCACAAGCCATTGTAAAGTGTGTTGCACAGAACCAATGTGATGTAGTGGCTAAGGTGTTGGACTGGGAGTCAGGAGATCCGGGTTCTAGTCCCCACTCGGCCATGGAAGCTCACTGGGTGACTTTGGGCCAGTCACAGACTCTCAGCCCAACGTACCTCACAGGGTGGTTGTTGTGAGGAGAAAATGGAGAGGAGGACGATTATTTATGCTGCTTTGGGTTCTTTGGAGGAGAAAAAGCAGGATATAAATGTAATAAATAAATAAATAAAATTTGTGCAAACTGTTACACAAGTCATTTCACAAGCTGTTCCACAAATCGTTGGATAAGCATTGCGAAAGGTGTTGCACAAATTGTTCGGCAAATAGTTGCTCAAAGCATTGCACAACTCACTAGTTGTTGCTCATACCAGTTGTGCTATTTCCGAATGCCAAACTCTTGTGCATTTTCTGTTAGCATAACACTGGATATCATCCAGGACTAGCACAACTAGCACAAGCAACACCTCACCTAATTGTGAAATACCTTGTGCAATGATTTGCGGAACAGCCTGTGCAATATGCCTTGTGTCACGCTTTGTGAAATAGCTTGTGCAATGCTTTGTGAATCAGCTTGGGCAAAGCATTTCACCTTGTGAAAGTACTGGATTTGACACTTGCACAAGGGTAGAAACAGAATTTACGCAGGCAGTAGAAGCTTCGCGTTAGCAGAATTGTACCATTGGATACCACTGTAAGTAATATGGCCCTAATGGGACCAATGTAGCTATTAAAGTACAAAGAGGGTTTTGTGCCATGGAAGCTGTCATACCGTCCTATTGCCTGTTGTCTAGGGCAGTTTCTACACCGTGCAGCTCCGTGCCCATCGGGAGGGGGTGGCAGCAATTTCACCACCCCTTGGATGGCAGGGAGGGGAGAAGGGGCCTGATTTGGTTTTTTTAAAAAAAACACTTACTTTTTCGTTGGAGGAAGCTGGGTCGTCACACTTCCTATGTGGATTAGAGCGATGGTCCCAGAAACAGGTACTTCAGAGATCACTGCCCCTCCCTCCCTCTACATCCCTATGGTGTAGAAAGGCCCTAGGGCAGGGCAGGGCAGCTCTATCCCACTCAGCGTTAAAGCTCCTAAAATTCCTTAAACAAGAAGATAGGACAATCAATGGGTATTAACCATGATGGTAGCTAAATGGAACCTTCATGTGCCAAGACAAAGATGTCTGCTTTTAGCAGAGTGCTGAATTAGATAGAATTTGATCTGATCCTGAAAGGCAATATTTATGTTCTTGTGCAGTGCATCAAAATGCTGCACAAGGCATCATCACATCATGGTTGAAACGTAGGGAGAAGATTGTGTCAGAGGAAGGATTAGTAGCACTGCCATCCTGCCATGAAATCGTGCATGTGGCAGAGGTGCAGGATCTCAACAATACAAGCAGCAATTTTAATTATAAATTGTCTCAGGGCTGCATAACGTTAGCATTAGTATCAGGGATATGGTGTTTGCCTGTTCTGGATGGGGTTGCACTCCCTCCGAAGGAGCAGGTCCGTAGTTTGGGAGTGCTCCTGGATCCATCTCTGTCACTGGAGGCCCAGGTGACTTCGCTGGCCCGGAGCACCCATTATCAACTTCAGTTGGTACGCCAACTATGCCCATTCCTGGATAGGGATAGCCTTGCCATGGTCATTCATGCACTGGTAACCTCACAACTAGACTACTGTAATGTGCTCTATGTGGGGCTACCCATGTGTGTGGTTCAGAAGCTGCAGCTAGTGCAGAATGCAGCAGCTAGGGTGCTCACGGGGACACCTAGCTCTGCTCATATAAAACTTGTATTAAAAGAACTGCACTGGCTGCCTGTTAGCTACTGAGCAACATACAAGGTTATGCTGTTATCCTACAAAGCCCTAAACAACTTGGGGCCATCATACCTAGCAGACTGCCTTCCCTTATATATACCTGGACAACAACTACGATCCTCAGGGGAGGACGTATTGGCCATTCCAAGACGAACAGAATGCCGCCATGAAGAACCCCGGCGGTGGGCCTTCTCTGTAATGGCACCCATCCTCTGGAAAACCCTCCCTCGTGCAGTTTGGGAGGCAGAAAATGATACATCTTTTCAACGCCTCCTGAAGATATATCTTTCTACATAGGTTTTCCCTGGTTTTTAATGTAGCTCATTTTACACGGCCTTTTTAACTTTTTAATGTTTAAATTTATATTGTTATTCTTATGTTTATAAGTGTGCCCCGCCCAGAGAGCTTCGGCTGATGGGCAGTATAAAGACATAATAAATAAATAAATAAATAAATAAATAAATAAAATATTTTTCTAATGTAGGGTGACCAGATAAAATCCAGGTCAGGGCTCATGTAACTAACAGTTGTAGAGAAAAGGGAATTTCAGCCAGTGTCATTTGTATGCAATTAGTTTCTGGTGAAATTCCTTCTTCATCACAACTGTTAAAGGTGCAGGAGCCCTGCCTTCTTTTGTATATGGTCACTCTAGTATAGTGCCTGCAACTTTAACTGTTGTGATGAAGAGGGAATTTCACCAGGAACTAATTGCATACAAATAACACTGGCTGAAATTCCCGTTTCTCTACTATTGTTAAAGTTACATGAGCCCTGACTTGGATTTTATCTGGTCAGCCTATTCTAAGGGCAAGGAAAATGGCTGTGGTTCAGCAAATGGTTCAATATGTTGCTTTGGCAAGCGAACCATTATTAGCCCATTGCAAGCATTCATGATGTGGTCTGGCTATTGTAACCCCTGTGGTTAGGCATCATGTTATATTGTACATAACATATGGTTCACCCATCATGTATGTACCTCCCATGCAGGCAGCATAGCTCCATCATGGCACTGCAGTTGAAAGGGCTTGTGCGATTTGGGCAACTCCTGTGATATGTGCATCTATAACATATACTCGTGTTGGTTCCATCAGGCTTAATTAGAATAAACTTGCAAAAAATTTAACTTGAACAAAATATGACTTTAGTAAACACCAAGTTACAGAAACATGCCACAATTTGTCCTTCTATGTCCAAACAACAGCAAAAAAGAATAATATAGATCTCTTGTTTGTAGCCCCGTCCCACATGGTTCTGTATTTCCAGGTGCTGAGTATTTCGGAAGTCCCTTTTGTAGATTTTTCTTAACTTAATTTCACCGGGCAATCCCCGTTCAGTAACTCAGCATTGTAGTTCAAAGTATTAGCCCTGCAATAATATAATTAGGACAAATATCAAGGATGCAAAAAATGATTCCCCATCCCCTTGAAATTCCACTGTACATAATTAACAGTTCAATTTACCTTATACAAGATGACAAGTGCCTATAATTAAATAGCAAATCTTCCAAAATTCAGCTTTCAGCAGAACAAACTGACTCTCTTTTTAGTTGTTTCTTCTCTAGCCCTCCCTCTGAGTGAGGATTCTGCCCAAGGGACAAAACCATCTGCTCCACAGGGGTTACACATACACATGCCACGTTCTCAATGCTACCTTGGAAGCTAAGCAGGTATTCAACTGCAGCCATGTCACATTCTTAGTATATTAATCCAGACTTTGTCTCCACTAAAGTGAGATAATGTAGCAAAACCATCAGACAATAAATACAAGAGAGGACCAAAGAACTGGCATGCTCCTTAGTGATTTTTTGTTTCAGATTTTATTAAACGTTTATATGATTATTACCAACTTGATAGGTCAGAAACTGCTGAGCTCACTGGTTGGAGATTTGCCAAGTTTCCTAATGGAAGCCCTGCCAGAAATGTTAAATGTGTCTGAGTCCTCAACTTTAAAACTGTGGTGAATAATAATAATAATAATAATAATATTAATAATAATAATCAACACCATATTCACTGCAGCTGCTTGCAAAAACAAATACATAGTTTTTTTAAAAGGAAAACTGCTAGCATTTGATTTCAGAAAGATCCTAGGGGAGGATGCTATATGGACCTGCAGTAGCAGTTGCACTGAAGTCAAATGATGTTGGATTGCATTATCGATGCTGAATCCATATTGAATATAATGTAACACCTTATGAATGCAAGCACTGACTTCTCTTACAGCTAAAGCTTTTCAGTAAGCGGATTTTTGAACAGTGGGGAGAGCAGCTTCTCTGTCAGAAGCTTTACAAGGGAAGGTAGATGGAAACTAATCTGGAAACCTGCATGATTTTCTCAAAAGAAAAAGAATCAGCAGAAATCTATGCAAAGGATGTCTGCCAGAGGTACTGATGGGCTAGTGAGAGCTTCATGGGAATAGGCCACGTTTCCTTGTCACGAAGGAAAATATCTAATATATTTCAATTAATGCTTGATCTGCGCATACAAGTGCCCACTCGACATGTTCCAAAGCATTTCTAACTCCCTCTGGCAGGTCCTCAGATGGTATAAATCAACATAGTTCTAATACAATTGTTAACAATATAGAGCTACATGTATTTGCAACGCACAGAATCATGATACCAGTACTGCATTTAAATTCAGATTTCTATCCAGTTTTTTTAGCAAGTGCTTAGGATGTCTCTGAACAAAAGTGTGTGTGTGTGTGTGTGTGTGTGTGTGTGTGTGAGAGAGAGAGAGAGAGAGAGAGAGAGAGAGGAGTCATTACTTATATAACTGCTCACACATAGGAAGAAAAAAATCCATGAGAAGACAAAGGATAGAAAGAAAGGGTGGCCACTATTATTATTTTTTTTTGGGGGGGGAGATTAGTAACTGGAGATAATCCCAAAATTCTTATCCTTCACATTTCCCCCAGAGTTTGGAGTTTCAAATTACCTAGTCTTGCTTCGGAAAGGAAAAGAAGCATAAATCCTCCATGGTTCCAGTTTTTTCTTCTAATGTTTCCCTACTTCACCTTACCAATGTGCATTGATACAACACTGCAAAAAACAACAACAATCTTGTTATGATTTACATACTGTTGAGTCAAGATTCTTTTTGCAACATGTTTTACCAGTGGGCAAGGGTATATGTGTGAATATAAAAAAATGTACCAGAGTGCAACAGTACATGTGTGAATGTACACAAAAAGAATGTTCACGCGATCGTATTATGAGCTCATCGAGATTGCATTTTTTGCAGTGTTTTATCCGCTTGCCTCTATGCATCAGCAACATTCAGGGAAGATGGGAAGGATGCAATTGTCAACACTGACTGTCGGCAACTCAGTCGGCTGTTTCAGGCAGGGTTCTTTCCTCGCCCTACCTGGAGAAGCTGGGGGTCGAACCTGGGACCTTTTGCATGCAAAGTATGTGCCTGATCACACTGAGCTATGGGCCCTCCCTAATCTGAAGTAATTTCAGTAGGATCATTTAAAATCACCCTGAGTTAACCGTTGTGTAACCAAACAATACTCCTACGCTGCTGAGTTCTTTTTTTAAAAAAGTTGTAATCAATGTTTAGGCTTCGTATTTTGCTTCTCATCAAAGGCTGCTTTGCTTGCTCGTGGTCTTTTGTGTACATTTAGATGCTGGTTAAGCAAAATCCTGTGAATTAATTATTGGCATAGTTATATAGCCTTGGTTAAGCTGTTCTTGTTTCTGTGATTGATGGTGAACAACTCAGCAGTTGTACCACTCAAGCAATGATTGACCTGGTTTCAAGCTTTCTTTTATTACACCTGTTTCAAGAAACGTCAGCTACCAGATTACCAGTATGGCACTGGTTTGGTTTATTGCTGCTAAATTTGGTTTATTCGTTTTGTTTTAGTTTGCTTTCTATGGGGTTGTTCCTTCTTTGCTTTAGGTTTTCAAACTTGCAGTGTACTCCTCCCAGGAAATTTGCAGTGACTGACTAGGGTTCATTGAACTCTTCAGTCATCTATGGGCCTAATCTTGCTAGGTGCTGGTACCAATGCAAATACTTAACTGTTGTCCTATTAGCTGGACATATCACCAATGTTATTCTTTCCCCATCTTTATATCTTCTACAGTTCAATCATTCAACCTCTGGCTTTTTTGACCATTGCAAAGGTCTGGGAAACTGGTATTTTAGTGTGTGTGTGTGTGTATGTCCCCTTTTCTGCACCACAGGGCCTTCCGGGATGGAGGGGGTAGGATCCCGGGATTTCCTGCTTCCAGGATCTTCCCCCAGTGTACACACACCAGGGCGACATGCTAGAAGGCAAGAGGGACATTGCAGGCACAATTTCCTTTCTTTTCTTTAATGAATAGGGGCCGGTCACACAATTGAGAGGCCCCGATCATGTGCAAACTTGTGAGTTTAAAAAAAACCCTGCCAATATTGGGCTCCAACCCCCCGCCATCACAGGGATGGCAAAAATGCTGCCCCTCGAAGGGCACAGAGCTTCCCCGTGCAGCTCCATGCCTGTTTTGGAAGCCATGTTTACTCGTGGGGAAGAAGGGATGACCCAGGAGCAGCAGCCACACTGCCTGCACTCCTTGGGATGGTCCTGGGACCATGGAAAACATCAGGAAATTCGTGGTCCCAGATATCCGAGGGAAAGTCCCTGGTCATCCCTAGTCATTCCTGGTCATCCTTGGGATCCCCTGTGAATCATCTGGATACATAGGGATGACCCAGGGACAACCCCGGGGAAAAACCATGGTGTAGACATGGCCTTAGTATGTGTGTAATATGGTAACTCTAATCTCTAATTAGTAGTGAGATTGCTTTTCTTATATCTCCTTAAAAAAAAGGACTAATGACATCTTGGTCTGTATGTTATTAAAATTAGATCTTTGTTCATCTACAATGTCTCCATCATTTCTGTTACTGCAAGTCACTTGATCATCTTAAGCTCACCCCCAAAAAAATAATTTTTAAAAAATGACTGGCTGGGTAAAGGACAATATCACCACAAACACAGCCAAATGTACATACAAAATGGTATCTTCCTGTTTATTAGGTGATAACAAGAACTCTTCAGTCAACAAAGCACCTCAAACGCCAAACAGTTTTTGTTATTGTTGTTCTTTTTATCATGACCAGGCTTTCTATAGTTCAGCTTCTCCTTCACAGCCCAGTGACAGAACTTTCTGTCCTTGGGCTGTGAAAGAGAAATGGAACTACAGAACAGCTGTTTGAGATAGATCGATCGATCGATCGATCGATCGTTCGATAGATAGATAGATATGCTTGGCATTCAAAGTGCTTTGATGATTGGAAGAATTCTTGTTATCGCCTAATGAATAGAAGGTTTGAACTTGACAATGGTACATTCAAAGTTCAACAAAAAGAATCTTCCCACAGGTTTAGGATCTTATCACACATAGAATTGGAAAAATGCAGTGTGCAGTCAAAAAAGAATCCAACCAGCACTCTGTAGTACATTGTCATAGATGTTTACAATTGTGTATTTTTACTTAGAGTTTTGATGGTGCTGATGTGAGAGGCAAAGTACAGCCACATCAAGGGATAAGCATGTGCAGCTCAACAAATTGGGCAGCGGTGCTTGGGAAGGGATTCAGGAAAGTGATTTTCATTTGGAAAAGGTCATCTAGTGTGAAGCAGTCCTGAAGGGCCAGTCTTGATGGTGATGACTTGAAGCTTACATGATGAATAAGAACCACGAATTAAATACTTTGTACTATAGGAATGAAATGGCAGCATCATATGCCTGGTAAGTAAATAGGGCCAATTCTTACGCTCGTCTTTTGATGCTGAAGGAGTGGGCCTTCACCCTATTCCACCATGCAGGAAAGATGACTTATGCCAAAATGGCTCCATATATTTACATCTCAATGCTTCAGCCTCATTCACTTGATCCTGACGGAAGATCTAAAAGGTAAAATATGTTTAAATTATTATCGTTAAAATGTAGTGTTAATGTCAAACTCAAAATGGGTTTTTAAAGGCAAGACCTGCTTATAAACAACAGTAATAACGAGAGGTGAAATGGTCAGCTCTAACGGAAGCCAGACTACTACTTTGTATACTGACTTGCCTTTGGGCAGCCTATAGCTGTCACTTGTTACCAAAGAAGCTGTTATTACGACTTTAGTGCTTTCACAGTGAGGCCTGACGGCTCATATATTAGACAGGAGGATTCAAAAGGTCAAGTTTTGATAGGTCATTTATACATTCTACTCACTCTTCTTGGCTTATGGCCAATGAACTAGCAGTTATTGTGGAATTGTAGGTCATTGGTCAGAGGGCCCTGCGTGAAACTGTATAAAAGTAGCAGTTCCAGGAGTCAGTTGGAGCAGTGTGGTCTGGTGGCTATGGAGATGGTAGCTTAAGGACAGCTAAGAACAAGGCAGAAGACTGACTGAAATCACTGAAAGCAGAAGCTACTAGAGCAAGCCAGGAGAGGAAGGCTCCAGAAACGGTTGGACAGAATAGCTTCTGGCCAGAGTGTCAGCAGATGGCAGTTGGATCTCAAGAAGCAGAAACACCCGTAGGCTGTATCCTGGTCCTCAAGTAAATAAGTATTGTGAATGCCATCTGAGAAACATTTGAGGGACCAGAACAACCCAGAATGCCACCACCCAGACCCCACAGTAGGCAAAACATCCCATTCCCACCCCAAAGCTAATGGCCCTGAAGAAACCAGCTAATCCTGCACTCACTAAAAGTGGGAGGGTGGAAGGGTGCTGAGCTAAATCTCACTGTTGGTAGGAAGGCACGCTTCCTATCCTTTATAGGATCCCCTTCACCCAGGTTGTACAAAACTGCCCCACACACTTGTTGCATAGGGAGCTGACCAGTATTTTAGATTGTATGAACAAGACCATAGTTGTATTAGTGTTTACACTAGGGATGTGCACGAACCCCAAAAATCATATCGGTATCGAAATCGGAACTTCAGATTTTGTAAAATATCAGATCAGAAAAATCGGAGGTCTGTGTTATTGGATCGGATCCAATACCAATACAAAAACAGAAGTTCCGATTTCAATATCGGACCCCCATTTTAGGTGTTTTCCCCATAGGCTTGCATTGGGGGAAAGAAAGCTTCCCCCAATGCAAATCTATGTAGAAAACACCTAAAATGGCAGCCCTCCCTCTCCTTCCCCCCCACTTGCACTTCTTACCTGCTGCCGTCCCACGCTGCCATCCGCTGCCGTCCACTGCTTCCGTCTCCTGCTAATTAGGCAGCTTTCTTTCCCCCAATGCAAGCCTATGGCAAAATCATGTAAAATGGAGGCCCGATTTTCCAATTTTTTCTGATATTAATCGGATAAAAAAAAAATCGGATCGAGAGACATCAGATCTCCTGCGGTCAGCATCGGAATCAGACATCAGATTCCCAATTTCCACCGATTTGTATCGGTATCGGGTACCGGGTCCGATAATAATAATAATAATAATAATAATAATGATGCACATCCTTAGTTTCCATGCCATTAATGGATAAATACTAGGGATGTGCACTGGATCGGATCCGATCCACGATCCGAGTCCGGTCCAGTGGGAAATCGGATAAATTATCCGATTTCCGATCCGACAGCTGGATCGGCCGATCCAGTCCGAACCGATCTGAAAAGGCTCTGAACCAGTTCGGCGGATCGGCGGATCGGCGGGCGCCCGCTGGCGCCCACCACCGCTTCCATTGGCGGGCGCCAGCGGGCACCCGCCGATAAAGTGGACAGCGGGGGGGGCGCGGAGGGGAGGAGGGGGGCGCGGAGGGGAGGAGGGGGGCGCTTACCTTTGAGGGACGTCCGCTCCCGTCCGGCGCCGGCGGCTACTACCAGCGGGCTCCGCGGCCTGCTCCAAGGTGGCGCGCCGGGTGATGACATCACCCGGCGCGCTACTCTAGAGCAGGCCGTGGAGCCCGCTGGTAGTAGCCGCCAGCGCCGGACGGGAGCGGACGGCACGGAAAGGTAAGCAGGGGGCGCGTGGAGGGGAGGAGGGGGTGCGTGGAGGGGAGGAGGGGGGCCCTTACCTTTCAGGGCCGTCTGCTCCCGTCTGGCGCCGGTGGCTACTACCAGCGGGCTCCGCGGCCTGCTCCAGGGTGGCGCGCCGGGTGATCACCCAGCGCGCTACTCTAGAGCAGGCCGCAAAGCCCGCTGGCGGTAGCTGCCGGCGCCGGACAGGAGCGAACATCCCGGAAAGGTAAGCAGTGGCAGGGGGGAGGGGGCTTACCCCCCCGGAGCCGTCCACAGCTGATGGCCCCGGGGGGGAGGGAGTTAGGCCCCCCCTCACCCACCCACCGCCATTTTTTCCTCATAGACTTGCATTGCAATGCAAGTCTATGGGGGGAAAAATGGCGGCCGATCCAAAAATTTCCGATTTTTGGATCGGGATCGGACTCGATCCGGTCCGGGGGGCCTCCGATTTTGTCCAATCCAATCCGTGACAAAATTGGAGGTCCCGATCCAGGTCCCGATCTGATTCGGGGGGTCCGTGCACACCCCTAATAAATACGCTGTTAGACAGCCCAAGGGCTTCACTCTGTTGTAGCTAACCTTCTACAGCCCATTACCAACCTTCCATGTGGGAGCGGGGGCACCAGTACACAGGGCTACTCTAGAATCTCTCTCTCTCTCTCTCTCTCTCACACACACACACACAGAGTCTTCTCCCAACACTACTCTCTTTCTCTCCCAAAGATGTAGATCTTTGAGAATTTTGGTAAATTCTTACCAAAATTGACTGAAGTGACATTTACATCCATCTGCACCAGCAAAATTAAATCAGTAGTGCTACTCCAAGCAGGGAGAGGGGCATGAGAAGACTGAGGGAAGACATGATAGCAGTCTTCAAATAATTGAAAGGTTGCCACAGAGAGGAGGGCCAGGATCTCTTCTCGGTGATCCCAGAGTGCAGGAAACAGAATATGTGATCAAGTTACAGGAAGCCAGTTTCTGGCTGGACATCAGGAAAAACTTCCTGACTGTTAAAGTAGTACAACAACAGAACCAATTACCTAGGGAGGTTGTGGGCTCTCCCACACTAGAGGCCTTCATGAGGCAGCTGGACAGCCATCTGTCAGGTATGCTTTAAGGTGAATTTCTGCATTGAGCAGGGGGTTGGACTTGGTGGCCTTATAGGCTCCTTCCAATTCTACTATTCTGTGATTCTATGATTCCTGCCATATGGTTGTTATAGATGAGGAACCTGCCAAAAAATAAAATAAAAGTGGTAGTAACCATGATTTCATTCTAACATGGTTGAATTTGCAGGGATTCAATCCCAGTTTTTTAAAAACTAAGCACTCAAAGCCCAGGGCCTGGATGGATGAATCTGTCCATTTCAGTTTCTCGTATATACAATTTCTTAAATCCCATATTCCATGTTCTACCCATAAATAGGCTTTTTGTGTGGTGCAACACAAGCTGGATGTGCTATTAAACAGGATTGGGTCATTAGACAGGCTAGACTGCTTTATGCTGTAGAAGGTGTTGCAGTAAATTTTCTTGCAGAAAGCTTTTTTTTCATTCCAGTTTCTGTGCTGCTGGTGTTTGACTGCAGATCACCTCTGAAACTTTTGTTGCTGCCATAGGCGTGCACACAGGGTGTGCTGAGTGTGTCCAGGCGCACCCTAATTTCCCAGGGCACCTCTGCTTCCCCCCCCCCCCGCTTGAATCAGGGCTTTTAAAAGGATGGGAAAGCCTCCGGAAAGCTGTTGTTAGCATCCCTGGGGGAACTATGAACTTCTGGAGGCCCTGGAAAGCATGCTTTCTCACCCCAATTGGAGCAGTGGAGGGGTGAGAAAGCGTGCTTTCCCCTCCTCCGCTCCAATCAGGGCCTTTAAGTTGCACACTCTAATGAAATGAGCTGGACACACCTATGGTTGCTCCACACGTGAATTGCACCTGCGTTATGACCACTCGCAAAAAAAAAAAAAAATGTTCAGGCTTCCTTTCTGCGTTACAGCTACAGAGCTTCTTTTTCCCACCTTCATTAATTTTTCACTCCTAGTTTGGAGGTCTGAAGAATAAATACAGTCTGGTGAAAAGGAGCATGGCTTCTTTCAGCCCTTAATGATGGAGAGTGTATAAGATTCATTTGGAGTGTAGTGTTCTTTTAATCAAAACAAATGGCGTAATTTCCAAGTCCCACAATCTAACCTTTGAATAGGAGGATAACAACCATTGTTCAGAGGTAATAAAACAATAAAGTGAATCCATTTCTTTTCATTTCTCCTCTTGCAGTGGCACCTCTATATGAACAGAGATCAATCTGGATAAATTTTGCCTTCTCTTTGATTAGCTCTTATTAAAGTGATAGAATTTCTACTGCATATCAGTGTTGGACACCTGAATGGTTTTAAAGCCTATCTTGCAGATGGGGAGAAAGGGGGATTTCACACTCTAAATCAATTCCAGATGTTGTTGCACTTCAACTCCCATCAGCCTGAGCATGGCCTATAGTCAGGGATGATGGGAACTGTAGTCCAGCAACATGTGGAAGGCTACAGGCTCCCCACCCTGTCTTAAATGTCTGGTGCTGAAGATTTCTCAAAACATCACGCTTACTCCTGGGTTGACTGCACTTTCTCCCTCTCAGCTGGTGCTTAGAGGAGCAGCTGTTCTTCCCAGTTCTGGGTGAGTCCATTCATGGGGTGTCATTGCCTGATGCTGGGGATTCACCCAGCACTGGGAGGAACAGCTCCTCCTCCCAGCAGTGGCTGGATCTCTTTCTCTGGGCTGAGAGAAGCACAAAAGTCTATGCCTCTTTCAGCATGGGGATAAGCAAAATGGCTGGGCAATGATTAGGGTGACTATATGGAAAGGAGGACAGGGCTGCTGTATCTTTAACAGTTGTATAGAAAAGGGAATTTCAGCAGGTGTCGTTGATATACATTTGGATGCAGCACCTGGTGAAATTCCCTCTTCAGCACAACAGTTAAAGCTGCAGGAGCTATACTCCAGTAACCAGATACAAAAGAGGGCATGGCTTTCAAGCTCCTCCCCTTTCAAGCTCCACCCCAGGTAACACACGGGCCTGGCAATGAAGGTTTGAGATGCAGTCTTCCTTTTGATAAGGTTTGACTACCACCTGAGACCTTTAATGTGGTTTACCAGAGTTCCCTTAAAATTCTCAATCTGGTCCAGGAGCTTCAGACCTCAACCATCAGCTGCTGCCAGGCTCCTGGAGACATCTTCCCTGTACTTGGTGGCCGTCTTCTGATCCTGGTATAAAGAAGAGGGGAAAGAGCACCACCAAACTGATGAAAAAAGAGAGCCAAGCTCTGGTGCTATGGAACAATCTTTTTCTTTAATCTTTAATCATATTTTCAATCTGCTCATATTGAAGATATTATTAAAGATTAAAGAAAAATATTGTTTCATAACACCAGAGCTTGGCTCTCTTTTTTCATCTTCTTCTGATCTTGCCTGGCCTGCTTTCACCTGGCTTCCCAGTCCACCTGCTGTGGTTGTCTTCTCCAGCCAATCTGAAGACACTCCTCTTCTCCCGACAACTTCCCTCTCCCCCAGATGCTTCTTCATGACTCCTTCTGTTTGCTCCAGTTAGAACCTTCCAGCCAATCAGCTTTGCTCTAATTGATATTCCACCATTCCACCTCTGTTCAAACTCAGGACCAATCAGATAGTATCAATTTCAATCCATCCATACTATATACCAGCCCAAAACCCGGCTTCATACTTCCCTCTCAATAGTTACAATAGCTGCAATTGCCACTCCACCAGCACAGCAAGTTTACAAGGTATCACTCCTCTGGTCCAAGTCCCCAGTAAAAGAGATGTATTTTCTTCTTGTCCTGTTAATCCTTTCAGCTCTGGTTTTAGACACAATCCATATAAATATGTTTACCTCACAAAAACCAATTTCTTCACAGATGAAGAATTATGGAATGTATCACTTTAGACTAGAGGTGAGATGTCATTTTTTTGAAAAATAAATGCTTCTCCACATTTTATTAAAAAACAAAAAAAACCTTCTAGTGGGTAAAAAGCAGATGACAGAGAGGTGGGCTTAGCACAGCTCTCTTGGTGTGCTAGATTAATATAAGCAGGGAAATTTGGGGCAAGTTTTTTTTTTCTAATTGTGTGGGAGTATTCAAAAACATGACATACACACATAATCAACTGCAATCTTTGACCTCACCTGCAGTCTGCCTCCTGATTCTTCACAGCGTAGAACCTGTCTTTGACAGAACAACATGCTTTTTATGGAGTTGTTACTTTCCTTCTTTTAGGCATCAGAATGCTGGGGGCTGTCACGTACTGGAGATGTTGCTAAGACAACACGCTACTACAGCAGAATATTGCTTGAAAAGGTGGTAGGCCAAGGACATTGTTAAGCCATGAGCTTTTGACATCCTATGGAAATGTCTCTTCCCTCATAACAAAAATGGACAGTAGTCATTATTTCAGTAAGGAGTCATGGAGGAACAACCCCCCTCTCTCATCCACACACTGAATTATTCTGACATTGTCCCCCCTATTTCTTTTCTTTTTCCAAAATACTCTCCAGTTCCATAACAAATAAAAGTTCTTATTTTTAGAAATCTAACAGAAAGCAAAGTTGATTCTTACTGAATGGTGACACGATTTCTTTGCATTTGCTTTCTTTACTTCCAATGTGGCCTCTTTTTAAGATTGAAAAAAGCCCAGCCAGTAGCAAGATGATGACATGACACCTTTTCTCAGGCAAAGAGTTATTTTGGCACTTTGATAGACTGGGTTCTTTCTTCTTCTTGGGGCAGGGAAAGGCAAGAGGTCATGAGCCAATACCTAAGCCACTCCAGACTTGACCACCTGTTAGTAAGGATAGAGAAGAAATTCATTCAGTTTGCATTGTAATGTGAATTTACCTAATTTCACACTTTCAAATCATGAGAACTGAAACTCAGTTATTATCAGGCTCAGCTTGCTAGCACTCTCTGACAAGTTGGCACAGAGCACTGTTTACAATGAAACCCTTTATTGCAATAGATCAGCTCACACAGACAAACTACCCAGAATTTCACGGCAGAGGTCACAGCATTTATAATTCCAAATAAATCAAATAGCCTATGCAAAAGCTAGTGGTGCATTGCTTTGGTCAAGTGACAATCCCATCACTAGAATTCACTCGGAGTCATAATCCCAACGATAATTGCAAATCAATAATTGCAATTTCGAAAGTCATGGCAGACAAGAGTTCAAGATTCATGATACATCCAGACAAGGAAGTATTCAGAGTACTAAAGACATTGTTCTCAGCATTGTTCTCACCAGCTAAATACAGGGGCGATACTGCTAAAGCCCCTGTTCTGATTATCTTTCTTGACAGTGAAATCTGATCCATAAATGGGCACTGAACTGCAGAGGGGGTTTCTGTTTGGTCCTCGTCATTTGACCTGAGTGACAGGCCTGAAGTCCTCTCCCCTGAAAAATTCTCCTCCTAATCGGCTCTCACAGAAGATTTCTCAGAATGTAAATCAGAGGTCTGAATCAAGGCCATATCTGCATTTGTGGCTGATAGAGAGTAACACCATCCTTTGGCCTGTTATAAGATGGAAAGTCAGGCAGAGCCATACGTTCAGTCCATGAGCTTCTCATGTCTGTACTGGATTCATCCTAATCTGATTCTGAATTGCCCCCTGATTCCAAAGTTGTAAGGCCCACAGTGGTGCTTGGGTTAGAGCTGACAGTTATCCTTCAAAATTCACACTTCTCTGAAATTTGCAATGGACTTCTCCATTCAAAAACTGTGTACAAAAATGCATCATAGTAGGAAATTACAAAAATGCATTGTATTAGGAAACTTGCTTGCAAAAAATGTATATATCAGGCAAAACACATAAAATTATTATTAGAAATGTGCACAAAATACTTATGAATTTTCATGCAAAGTTTTATGGGGGGGAATCTCAGCATTCAAGACAAAACTGAACAAAATTTGAAAAATGAAGAACTGAGAGAAACTGAAATTGACAGATTCATTGATCCCCTACGTGTCAGGAAAATTGTGGGAGGAGGGAGACCTTCAGGATTCTACAGTTTCAGCAAGCTGCTTCCTATGTGAACCAGGTGTAACATGATCAGTCTCTCAGATCAACGAAGAATATAAAGGTTTTAGTTCACCATTCATATGTCCAGGTCGAGCACCAAAGGGCTCAGAGGCAGTCATTTTCAATGGAAGATACCCTTCTCTGGAATTCTGTCCCTCTTGAGGCTTACCAAAACCTCTGCTAGAACATTTTCTGGAGACAACATGTCATTTACTTGTGGGGGGAGCTTATTGTGGCCAGAGATGAACAAGCACAGCCTCAGAGCTTGGCATTGTCCAATAGAGGTCAAGGCCCCTTGGCCTTAGAGGTTGCACCAGTACTGACCCCAGGCCAGCTTTTACTGAGAAGCAGCAGCCACCATCACTGGCAGTGTAAATTGGGCTCCCAGAGAAGTTTAGACCCTCTTGGGTAGGTGTATCCCTCCTCTGGGCTGTATCACCATTTGTGGTGGCCGCAACCCCTCCCTGCTTCCTCCCTCTCCCAATCAGGCTCAGAAGGAAGTCACCATTTTGCTCACTTGTGCACCTGTGAAGTGGACAAGGGAATGACAGAACTCTCCTGTTCTGTCCCTGTGAATGATGCAACAGAGGGACTGGGCTCAGTGGCCCAATGTTAATGAACATGCAGGAGCATGAGAACAGCCAAGTGAGCGGAGGGAACTGTTCCACCATTGGCTCATCCACATGGCTGGGTGAACAGCAACAGCAGTGCAAGGGACAGCTGCTGCTCTCCACCCTCTCTCTCACTATACAGCTGTGAGACCTGGACCCACAGGGCCTACACTCACTGCTGCAGCACTCATGAGGAGAGGTCAAGCAAAGGCAGCATTCATTGGCACCTCTCACTTGGTGGGGAGTGGAAGAAGTAAACAGGAGGAGTGAGGAAAGGAGGTTGGAGGAGCTACCAAGGGCATGTTGCCAAGAGGCCTCAGAAGCTAATACCAGCTCTAGGTGGCAGGGTTGTATTATTTTTTTAATATAATTTAGCATAGCAGTAGTTTCCCCCTCCCATTTTTGTGACTTGTTACTCACCATGAGCCCAAGTGGATAAGGATCTTCCAGTTTCTGACATATCCAGATTATCATTCATTTCTATCCTTCTCAGCAGATTTATTGTAAAATGATAATTATGTTTCATGACATATAATCAATTCCCCAGATTATAAGTATTCATTGAAGCACCATCAGTATCCTTCTATTGATGTACTAGACATGATTCATATGGAGAACCACAAGGCACTGACATCATCTATCCTAGTGAGGAGAAGTCTTTGCCCTCTTTGGATACTAGCATCTTTTAGCAATTTCGCTCCCAAGGTGGACAGCAGCTTCAGGGAGACCTTTGTTTTTTGTCAGGAAAACAATGGGAATGGTGTGCATCAATCCTGATCCTGGAGTTAAATCCAATGTTAGCCCTATGTAGAGTAGAGCCATTGAAATGAATAGGACTTAAATTAGTTAGATCACTATCCCTAAATGACATGTAGGGTATATTTAGACAGAAAAAGTAGGAGTTGTAAGATTTCTTTCTGTCTAAGCATGCGTAGGATTTCACCCTTAGTCCTATGTAAGGTAAACCCATTGAAACAGATGTGACTAATGTTTGTCATGGACTAAAATTGGATTTAACCCCTGATCTCCCACACACAGCCGCTGTTTTTAAAAGGGGGGAAACAGACACATTAAATACAGTCACACAATTAATAGATTGTCCATTTTTACCCTTTGGGACAAGGACCTGTCTTTTTAAAAAAACAATAACATGCCACTCTTGAAAGTGCCTTGCACTTCAAAGGTGCTATACGAATAACAGCAGCAATGGTAATATATGTGATTTATTTGCATGTGACATTTTCTCAGAGAACAACTAATGACAGTAATTTTGAGGACTATGGAAGCCAACGTACCTCTCTTTTTCCATTATAAGAAATAATAACGATAGGACTGTCACTGACAACCCTGCCTGTCAATTATGAAAGTTCAAAACCCAGGTTGTAATACCTGACATAACTGAGTGCTCATCCCTGATTTTCAGCAAGCATACAATCAATGTAATATCCAGGAGGGGAAGAAGATGACTACCCTACATTAAAAAATAAAAATAAAAAGTAAAATGGATGCTACAAGTGTGAAGTGAAAATGATTTGTTTATGTTCTTTCCAAGTAAAATATGTTTTAATTTTTCCATCTGCATTGCTGCAGTGATTTGAAAGCCAGATCACGTCTCCCCAGTAGTATTATTACAAAACTGGAATTAAGGCTCAGCCTACTCAATCTATCTGTATCATAAAGCAGTCAAGAAAACGCTGATGGTAGTTGAACGCTTGATAGTTTTTGTCAGGCTTTATGAACTAATGGAGTGTAGATCATCAATAATTATGTTAATAATGGATTTATCATATTATTTTTAAACAAAGGAATGGTGTAAGGAACATGCCTGAATGACTGATCCTTAGAAAACTATACCCCTCCCCCATATGTGTGTTGAAATTTCTGAGGGGTGAAATTTGCTCAGTTATGCGAAATGAGTTATATGTGATTTGAAACAAAATATAATTTACTGAATATTTCACTAAGGCCACCATGTCTAAACACTATTCATTGCTTGAAAACACCCTGAATAACATTTTCTCTCTCTCGCCACTTCAGCAGTGACCAGGTGGTGGCCTTTGAGTCAAATTCAGCTTATGGAGGACAGTTTCCTGGGGACCACTAATACAGATCCCTTTCTTGCCTCTAAACCAGAAGGGAGAAATCTGTGGCTTGTAAACAGCCCACTGCCTAGTTTTAAGTGGCCTGCAGCATCCCTCCAGGTGATCATCTGAGCCACAGAGTGGAGGGGGAGAAAACATGGCTGCAAAATCTCACGGCTCTGCAGCCACCCTTTCCCCCATCACTCACCTGTTCCCCACTGTTCAGCTTAGAAGTGTAGAGGTGATTTCTATTAGGATTGCAGAGAGGATGGGAGATTTAAACCTCCCCCCCCCCATGATTCTGATTAAGAATTGCCCCTGCACACTGCCCAGCTGATCAGCAGGAAATAGTTGAGCAACTGGGGAAGAGGGGGCATTGTTGGGAAGTTAAACTGGGCAAGGGGGGATCCACAGCCCCATTTTCCCTGCTGATCAGCCATTTCCCAACCAAGCTGCTAACTGGAAGGTAACAGCTGAGCAAAGGGGAAAAGGCATTCCTGTCCAGGTGGAGCGGGGGTGGCAGGAATGAAGCCTGCACTTTCAAAAGATGCCCCCTTCGTGTGTGTGTGTGTGTGTAGGGATAGACAGTTTTTGCTAATTCCATTCCATTTGTGTTTCATGGATTGTCAGGTATCTTTTGTACTGTCATCCACACATTAATGGAATCTGATTTTTCTCAATTTCCTGATCTTGTGCTCACATTTGAAAATGCACACTTGCAGAAATGCATGAATCTTGCCCAAATATGCTTTTTCACAATTTAACCTAGGGTTAATTTGTTGGTGTTTCCCCACACACATACACACACATTTTTGTAATGACTAAATATGCTTACAATTCCAGAAATATCAAACAAACAAACAAACAAACAAAAGCCCATCTGCCAGTCTGCCAAATCTACGTGATTTTGAGGGGAAACTGTCCATGGGTTGGATTATTTATTTATTACATTGCTACACCACCCAATAGCTAAAGCTCTCCAGGTGGTTCACAACAATTAAAACCATAAAATACAAGACAATTAAATACAGATGATCAAATACAGTATGAAAGTGTAAAAGTACAATATAAAAATAAAAATAATAACCATTCAGAAGCTAGCAGCAGTGCAAAAATTTAAAATACAATGCCAGCTATAAAAGAAATCGAACAACTAAAATGCCTAGGAGAATAAAAAGGTATTCACCTGGTGTTGAAATTAACACACTGTAGGTGACAGGCAACCTCTCTAGGAAGCTCATTCCACAATCAGGGTGCCAAAGCAGAAAAGGCCCTCTTCTTAGTAGCCACCTATCTCACTTACTGTGATGGGGGCTCCTGGACAAGGATCACTGAAGATGCTCTTAGGGTCCTGGCAGGTGTATTCAAGATTCATAGAAATCTGAATTCATTTGAACCTGTTGCAGATTTGTCCATCTGTGTTTTGCAGATTGTCAGATGCATCTCACTTTCTATGTGAGTGTAAGTGGACAAGTGGTTGGGGCATGAGAATTATATGCAATTGAATGGGGCGGTGATGTGTGTGTGACAGAGAAAGTGTGTGATGGTGATGATCTTGACTTAAGATAATCACCATCACACACTTTGTCTCACTTTCTTTCCCTCTTAAAATTCTTACAAGAGAACAAGAAAGAGAAACAGGGCTCCATCACACCAGCGTTTCAACACACTCTTGTCATGTCTGGTTTGGGGTTTTGCAGTGCAGCACTCAGAAGACATCATGCCTGTCCTGCAGACACCCCGCCTCTTCCCCTCCCTTTTTCATGTTTTCCTAGAGCCGGGAAAGTCTGGATTATTTCCCCCAAATGGAATTAAAGCACCATTTGGCCCCTGTGTAGTGCCATGATCTCGCTATTTCTCTGTTGAGGGAGTGTGCTTTGAAGGAAGAGCTTGCTGATGAAAGAGGAGTGTGGGGTGGTTCTCCTCCATTCTGTGTCGAACTTGTGCTGAGATGGTCTATGTTCTCTTACTTTTCTTGTATCATTTCTATAATCTATGATTCCAAAGTTTTAACTTGAAACTTTGGCTTGTATTGCTATTCTCTAAGCTTATCTTGCTATTCCCTAAGGTTGCAAGCCTACTGGATTTCCAGCTGCTAGATGGAAGCCTATGATTTTGGAGGCTTTCAAGAATCCCAGGCCATCTGCCAGCAAGGGGTGAGTGGGGGGAGTGACAGAGGTGATTTTTACCTCTTCGTTCTCCTTTGCAACGTTTTCCATTAGACAGACCTCTAAGCCCATCTAGTGGAGAACTTCAGTTGGAAGTGGGATGGGCAAGGTCTGAGAGGCAGATCCTCCCCTCCTTACCCACAAGCACACCCTTTTCCCCTCTCCACTTTATGTCTGATCCCCTAACACTGAACACAGTCCTTTCCAGGGCAGCTTGGGGAGGGGGGGGGTGAAGATCCAAGCGGGGATTTTTTAAAAAATATCTCTGAGGTCATACTTCTATCTATGTTCATTTTAGGATATTATGAGCTTAATTTTTTGGTGTCATTTTCAGACATAAGAGTAATAGTTCATGGGGCAATCCTATGCAGAAGTAGGTCCCATGTTGAATTCAATGTGAATTACTCCCAGCATGGTGTATTTCAGACTGCAGCCTTAGAAGAAAAATGTTCAGTGAAAATATGGTGCTGAGGAAGTTGTACTCAAGAGCAGGAGAGTACAAAAGTTCAACAGACGGTCACAGGAGGAGAGAGAGGAAGAGAGAAATTAAACTCAAGAAACAGAAACTCCAGTTTGCAAAAATGCCCTCCTGAGTGGTTGGAGTAGGGGAAGGTGAACAAGCTAATTTCAGAAGATATATGCTAGGAGCAGAAATGCAGAGGGACAGAGCAACAGAAAGAAGGAGGGGCAAGGTGAGGAAAGAAGGAAGGAAACTCAGAATCTTTGGGGAGGGGGGAGTCAGAGCTGCTTGGAGAACTAATTGAGAGATCTGGACCAAAGACAGTAAGATATTGATCAAAAAGCACTTGGATAAAATAGAGACACTGGCTGAATTCGGACAACACGATAGTCAATGGTGGGGCAATAATCAACTTTACAGTTGTTCATCTAGGGGGTACTTCCCACACAACATGGTAATAAATAATCAACTGTGGTGTGGATTAGGATCAGTGCTGACTTGACTATGGCATCATTCGGACGACACGATAGTCAATACAACTGACTATTGTCCCCCCCCACCAGTTGCTTATTGTGTCGTCCGAATTCAGCCACTGTCTAATTAGGGTAGCTGGATGCTTTTATCCCTGCTTGTATTATTACTCATTGCTCATATTGTGTGTGTGTGTGTGTGTGTGTGTGTGTGTGTGTTGTGTATGTGCATCCATTTAGATTTTAGATCTTTTTCCTATTAACATTTTCTTCAAAAAAACTTTAACTGTTATTAGAAACATTGTAGTTCCAATCCCCAAACTACCTAAAGTAGATACCCATGGCCCAGAGAGTTTTAAAAATGGTGCTCAGAGAATATATATATATATATATATATCCTCCATCACACCAGTGATTTAGTGCACTCATGCCTGGTGTGTGGATTTGCATCACAGTACTCACATGAATCCATGCCTGTCCTGCTCACACCCCGCCTCTTCCCCAGCCTTTCCTGGAATGCTAAATGTCTGGATTATTTTCACTAAACGCATTCACTGCGCCCTAAGCCTCCATGTAGTTTTAAAGGAACTGGGGGCTTGAATGGATTGCATCAGGTCCTGGCAGGAAAAAGGGATCTCTCCCAGCAACCAGCTCCAAGCCTCAATATAAAATCCAAACCTTGCATCCCAGGCTCAAAAGCATTTTTTTAAAAAATCATAAGATGCCTGAATCTCTGCAGAGATAGGATTGTACTCCCAAAAAGAGCCAGACTAAAGTTTCATTCCATTTTTGCCCAGCAGAAAGGTGGTCTTGTTGAAGTGCTCATCTGACAGGACTTTAGTGGAGGGAGAAAAAGAAGAGGTGGGGTGGAGTGGAGTGGAAGAGCGAAGGAGTGAAAGAGCAGCTATTCAGGTGAAAGCGATCATAAGCTTGACACACTGGCAAAAAAACGTGGAAGCAAACCAGGGGGGAAAATTAGGTGTGATGGAGGTCTATATATAGTGAACAGCTTTGGGAGACAATTGTCTGAAAAGTGGAATAAAAGTGCAATACATAATAATAATAATAAAGATGTCCACATAATGGTAGTGGAAAGGGTCACAGGAAGGGAAGAGCAGAAAGAAGACTAGGCACACTATTTTGCCTGTTTTCCTTCTACTAACAGAACAAGGCATTGCTTGTCTCTGTACGCACCAAATTGTTTAACAATGGCATTCATAAAACGAGCCACCTCCCCAACTATACTGCTAAAAAGAAGACAGTTGGGTGGGTGCTTTCTCTAAAAGTCACATAAGGCTGCAGGTTTGTGGGGGGAAAAGCTTGCTGGATCAACTAGATCATTCCTTAGCCTACTGTACTTCTGGTCACATGATAAATGTAGATTAATTGGCAAGCTGCAAGACAATGAGATGGAACAATGCATGTGCCTGGATACTTGGAAGGCAGGATACCAGGCGGAGGTTTGACTGAAAAGTAATTGCATTTGGGGAACAGGCAATGTGTTTGGAAGGTCAGAATAGAAACTTGAATGGAGTATGATGGGACACAAGGTATCAGAATGGGAACAAGAGTGAAATTGGGTTCAGAAGGAGCAAGACAGAAGAAGGAAGCCAAAGAGGTCATCCAGTCAGAGGTGGCTTGATGTAAATGAGATAGTAGGCATTTCTGATGTCACAATAATGATGCCAAGTTGCAGCCATGGCAACAGAACTGGTCTCTAGAGAGGGCAACTGTCCATAAGGCTGGCCAGTGTGAGTTTGATCTCTGCAGCTGGGAACAGTGATAATGCTTAGTTTTGGGACCTTGCCCAAAGAATTCCCTGGGCTGTTTCATAGCTCCCCCACAATGAATTGATTTCAGCCTCTGTTCTGTTCCAAACCATGAAGCCACTACAAACAAGAATGTCTTGTAATTGGTTCAAAATGAATGTCTCTGAAGGAAGCTAAGCAAGGCTGTTTCTACACCAGCCATTTTCTGTGGGATAGCCCCTGGGTCGTCCCTGCAAGTCTAAATGACACACAGGGAGTCCCGGGGGCAGGGGGATAGGCACTGGTTTCCTCTGGGATACGGGATCCCTGGGGAAACCCAAATCTTCCTGTGGTCCCAGGAACGGCCCGAGACCATGGGAGATGTTGCCGCCCATCCTGGCTGCTGCCGTGCTTACTGATGAGTAAGCATGGCAGTGGAAATGGGCATGAAGCCATGCCCCTCAGGGGAGGGGGGGAGCAAGTTTACCATCCCCAGTACGGAGGGGAGGAGGGGGGCAATTTCACATGCACTTTTCCTTTTTCACTTACCTTCAACAATGGAGTGCAAGAGCACTCTTCCTGAGGTCTGGGGGCAGAATGTCAGCCATAACGGCACAACGGCCCTGGAGGAAGCTGGGATGTTGCAGCCATGATGTGTGTTAGAGTGATGATGGTGGAAGCAGGTACTTCAGGGATTGCTTTCCCTCCCTCTCTCTACACCCCTATGATGTAGAAAGGGCCCAAGTCAGATCAACTGACTACACTCCATCAGCCAGGTTGTTCTGATAATATATTTAATTTAATTTAATTTATTACTTTTTGTACCACCCAATAGCAAAAGCTCTCTGAGCAGTTTATAAAGATTAAAATGTTTAAAGTACATTGTAAAAGCCCTTGAGGTACAGACATATTCAACCATTAAAAAGGACCAGAAAATAAGGCTATCTCACATTGGTCCAAACTCCACAAAGGTAGGAAATTGGAAATTAAGGCTGATGCCTTATTTGACATGCCCCGTAATCAGTCATGATTTTGTGTCGCAAATTGCGCTTGCTTACAACTTACCCTCCATGCACCCACACTTTCCCTGGGTCTTTCAGTCCCAAATCCAGATGGGGAGGATGGAGGGCCTGGGACCAGCAAAGATGCTCCACGTTGTCCTTGTCCTGTATTACCTTATGAAGAATCTGTCATTTTGACTGAGGGAGATTTTTCCCCCTACTTAAAACTGGCCTCCTCCCTTCAATCTTTCACCAATCTTCTTGAAATTTTCAAGTTATGCAAAACCAACATTTCTTTCTGGCACTTGCAAATTTCAGGAAAATTGGTGAAATACTTTCAATTTTATGAATGTTAGAATGACCAACCCCCCAATTCAATATTAGAATGCTTTTTTTCTGTTTCAGCCTTATTATGCCTGACACAACTGTGGCAAGTATAATAAACAGAGAGCATACACAGTGACACACATATATCTACAAATTTGGAAAGTTCAATGATGAGAAAGATCTAGGACCTTATTAAAACTTCGACAGATGCTGCCAAATGCCTGAGAGAAAAGGAAGGTCTTAATATGGCACCAAAAAGAGAAACAATACATGTAACAATACAACAGTACAAACTCGTTGAATGGGGTATGGTCAAATCCTCTGACTAGGGTAGCTTCCGTCACTGTCTTTGTACAAGCTTCAAGAAATGATGCCAGCTGTATCTAGAGCTGTAGTCAGTGGAATGATCTGCAGAAGAACTTTAGGAAGTCTGACAGCTATTTATTTATTGCATTTTCTATACCGCCCAATTGCTGAAGCTTTGTCGTTCTTAGCCGCATTAATTTGCCTAATGCGGTGCTTACATATTGGCTTACAGACTGGATGACTTTGTACTCTTTGTGAACAGCTGATGGAGAATGTAAGTCATGCTATTTCACGATGCTGGTACTGCACTGTCTTCCACAGCAGCATTTAACTATGTTCTAAAATATCTATTTACCAGCAGCTACACATGAACGATTTGCTCATTAGAATATGGTATCTGTGGCCCAAGATGGCCACAGGCTTTCTCTGGTAGCCAAAGATAGTCAAAGGCCTTCTCTGCAGGGAGGCCAATATATTAGCGAGTTCAGTCTGCCATCACGCCTCCAGAAAATTTTTAAATGCACATCCCCACCGCTGAGGTGACCAGAGATGGTCAGGAAGTCAACAGGCTGTGCAAATGAGTTCTACTGCTGCTCCACAGATAAATCATTTGAAACATTTTGTTCTGGCCTACAACTGTGGAGAGTAGTCAATGGGAAACAGATGGGCTGAACAAAGAGAATGCATTTAGTGATGCATCTCATGGAGAGGGGAATGGGGGTGGGGGATATTGGTTGCATGTCATTCTTTACAAATCAGGGAAATGCAAAATCACATATTGCCTCCCATTGAGAATGGGCTTACAAATTAGGGCCGGGGGAAACATCAACTAAAATTAGCAACAATTCTGATTGTTTGAAAACTAGGAGATAATCATAAAAATGTACTAGGTTAAAGCAACCTCGCCTTTAATGCAACTGTAAATGCAAAGAAAAGTGGGGGAAATAGGCAGTACGAAGTCTATTCCAAACCCTTATTTTGTCCAGTATTTAATGAAGTTATTTAAGCTCTCCTTAGAGAAACCCTCAGTATGAATCCACATATAAAATATGGGCCCACATTTTTTGAAAAAAAAAAATCTTAAAATGAATCCACATTTAGGGATATATGTCATGGGAAAATCTGGCCCTTTTGGGGCCTGACAGATCTCCGCAATGTTCCAACTTAGCTTGTATTTGCAAGTTGAGCTGTGGTTAAGTTCCCAAAATCTGAGAACTTTTCACTTTTGTTTTAATTTGCGCACATAGCCATTTATGAAAAATTGCAGCCGTAAATGGTGTAATTTGCATGAACTGCAGTAGAAATTTTGCACAATTTTTGCACAAATGGCACTGCAAATGGGTATTTGCACAAATAAAAAAAATGAAAATCCACCAGCTGCCTCGATTCGTTGTGTACCGAGTTGGGCCAGCTAGCCAGAAGGCAGAATGGAGTCTGGGGGGCTGTGCTGGCAAAACCTCACCAAGCTTCACCCCCAAATGGATTCCTCTGACATCCCTAATCCATGTATAAAAGCATGGTTGTCACGCACAATCTGAAAATGGTGACTCCCTTGAAGAGGCACAGATGGCTGCAGGCATTCATGAAGGGTCTAGGTAAGGGGCAGAGGTATCATGCAGAGGGGGTTCTGGATCAGTCCAAAGTTAGGCTGACCATATGAAAAGAAGAACAGGGCTCATGTAACTTTAACAGTGGTAGAGAAAAGGGAATTTCAGCTGGCATCATTTGTATGCAGTTTGTATCTGGTGAAATTCCCTCTTCATCACAACAGTTAAAGCTGCAGGGGACCTGCCCTCTTTTGTATCTGGTCACTCTAGTATAGATCCTGCAATTTTAATTGTTGTAATGAAGAGGAGATTTCACCAGGTACTAACTGCATACAAATGATGCTGGCTGAAATTCCCTTTTCTCTGCAACTGTTAAAGTTACATGAGCCCTGTCCTCCTTTTCATATGGTCAGCCTATCCAAAGTGCTCCAAAGTGCTTTGGACCTGATCCAACCTGATCCAGCTGAATCAGCCTGGAACCAACCCCGCTTTGGTTCCAGGCTGATTTTGTTCCAAACCAGCCTCTTTCAGCTCAAAATTAGGATCTGGAGCTGAGGTGGTGCACATCCCTAGTTAAAACCTTGAAATACAGCATGATAAAATATAATATAAAAATTAACCATTTAAAACTATGAAAACAAAACAAAACTTAGGAACAATGCAAAGACTTAAAACACAGTACCCTATTTAAAAACAACATAAACTAAAAGGCTAAAATGCCTGGGGAAATAAGAAGGTCTTTACCTGGCATTGAAAAGACAACAACACAGGTGCCAGGTGGACCTCTCTGTGTGAACAGAAACTTATTATCATTTAAAATTCACACTTCACCAAAATTTGCAATGGAGTTCTCCAATTAAAATATGTGTACAAAATGTGTATGTTAGGGAAAACAATGTTAACAGTCATTGAATTAGGGAGAATGCTTGCGAAAATTTGTATAATAAAAATGCATGCTGATTTGTATGTACCGTATTTCTTCGATTCTAAGACGCCATTGATTGTAAGATGCACCTTAATTTCAGTACCACCAACAGGGAAAAAGCTTTGATTCTAAGTGTTGGGAAATCGCCATCGAGTCTAAGACGCACCCCATTTTTAGAGACATTCATATGGGGGGAAAATGCGTCTTAGAATCGAAGAAATAGGGTATTAGGAGAAACATGCGCAACACATGTGCAGAACATTGGCCTTCACAGTTCAAGATATGTACAATTTTAATCTTTGTTGAAAGCCACCTTAACCTTTGGAGGGAAGGGATATAAATGATTTAAATAATCTTTGTATTTGAGTTTCATGGAGAAATGGGGCTGAGCCATCAATACAGCATGAAATCTTCCTACCCTGAAGTAAATTGTAAGGCACTGATATTCTTTGATGATGAAGATTTTCCCCCTCTCTAGTAGAGCAGCTTAGCATCAAAACCAAGCACATTGTGATATAAGTGTGAAATTTGGTATGGTGGTATTTATTACTGTGTAGATTAAAATTAGATATAGGGGCATCTCAGGAAATCATTGTAATGGCCACTATCTTAGAAAATGGCACCCAAAGTTCAGTTTTCTCCCTTGTCAAAATATTAAGATATTAAGGTGGTGGTGGTGGGGAAGTTTGATCAATCTCAAATAAAAAGCAGCATGGAAATTTCACATTATTTTTACTAACTCCGTCCCCACCCCAAATTGATGCCTCAATAGATAATCTTGTTCAAAAAGGTGTAAAATATGACCTCTGAAAGTTTCAGGCTTAAAACGCAAAGTGCAAGCTTGAAATGAGGGTGAGATAGTGCATCTTGTTGACCTCTCAGACAAATGGGTAGGAATAAAACCTTAATATCTCAACATGGGTTGCTCCTAGAAAAGACTGATAGGGAGCTTTTTGGCAAGAAATTGTATGCTCTTGAATTTTGTACTGAGACATATTTTCTGTGAGATTAAAAATAACAGAGTTATTGTGAGAAAATTGGATTTTGGGCACCATTTTCCAAGATGGTGGCCATTACGATGATTTCCTGAGATGCTCCTATATCTAATTTTAATCTATATGGTAATAAAGACCACCATACCAAATTTGACACTTGCATCACAATGTGCACAATTTGGCCAGAAATCAATGTTTAGCTGCTCTTCTATTCTGGAATCTCAACATGTGCCTGATAAATAAAGATTCATGCCACAATTTTATTTGTTTTTCTTGACAGTGCTCACTCATTCCATACCTCCCTATTTATAGACATTTTATCTGTTGCTTATGGATGGATGTTTTCTGCTATTTATTCTTCTTATTACCTCATATGTCAACTCAATCGAATGAGCCAGAGCAATCCACTTGACAGGATCTGTGTTACATTCTGTATTCTCTTTCAACATCCCCTTCTGGACAGAACCTAATAGAATCAAAACTAAGGTAAGGAAAAGAATGTGCATCATGTTCTGCTGCCTTTGGTATGTCTGGAAAGGACATTTTCCACCTTTAATTTTCTCATGATAATAAATAAATATTTCCCCCACAACTTAAAAATCCATGAGGTAGCATCATCACAAAGAACCTTGAGGAAGGAAAGCAAAACTGGGGTCAATTACAGGCAAGAGTTTAATGAATAATGCCTGTGCCATTTTTCACTTGCTGGAGCTAGTGAAATAAGGGAAAGGTCATAGAAGTGCTGGGAGAAAAATAAATTTGAGAAGAAACTAAACTCCAGAAATCTGTATACATGTAAATGGTGATTGGCATGATCCCATGAATATCCAAGTGGTTAGGGTTTCATACAAATCCATAATCCAAGTGATTAACAATACCATTCAAAATAGAATTTAAGAAGAGCCAATGCTGGATCAGACTGAGGGTCCATCTAGTCCAGTCCTCTGTTCACACAGTGGCCAACCAACTGTCGACCAGTGACCCACAAGCAGGTCAGAATGATACTGGCTGTGTTGCTAAGAGAAAAGACTATGCCAGTGCAAAGGCCGAGGTTCAACAAAGAACCAGATAACTTAAGAATGCCTGGTGGTCAGAGAAAGCACAAGAAATCCAGAACTTAGCAGATGTCCATGATACACAGGGATTTTGTAATGCCATAAAGGCCATCTGTAGACCGACAAATCATGGTACAAACCCTCTACGCTCAAAGGATGTCACCACACTTCTCAAGGATAAAGAGTCTCTATCCCCTAGCCTGGATGAAGTCAGCAAAGCTATTGAACAATTGACGAATAATAAAGCCAGTGTACCCGATGGGATTCCTGCCAAAGCCTTTAAAGAAGGAAGGCCTGAACTCATGCAACAACTTCATAAACTCATTGAAAAGATCTGGATAAGGAAGGTAGTACTGGATGACTTCAGGGATGCCATAATTATCACTCTCTTCAAGAAGGGTGACAGGACAGATTATAGGAACTATCGTGGCATCTCCCTCCTTGCCACCGCAGGCAAAATCCTCGCAAGGATTCTTGCAACCAGCCTTCTGCCCATCTCAGAAGACATTCTTCCCGAATCCCAAAATGGTTTCTGCCCTTCTCAGGGAATATGATCTTCACTGCATGACAGTTTCAGGAAAAATGCCATGAGCAGAATCGACCTCTGTATATTCATTGACCTGACCAAGGCCTTTGACACTGTGAATCAAACTGTCCTTTGGACCATCCTCCTGAAAATTGGATGCCCTGATAAATTTGTGAAAGTCCTGCAACTTTTTTTAATGACAACATGATAAGCGACAATCTTGGACAACAGTGGCTTTCAAAGTGACCCATTCAGAGTCAGATCAGGTGTAAAACAGAGATGTGTCATCACTCCGATCATATTCATTATTTTCATCACTATGATTCTACACCTTACTGAGAGGAAACTTCCCACTGGTGTGGAAATCATATATTGAACAAATGGAAAGCTCTTCAATCTCAGCAGACTGAAAGCAAAAAGTAAGATCATCACAACCTCTGCTGTAGAACTTCAATACGCTGTAGAACTTCAATATCTGCACACTTAGAAGAAGATCTCCAAACCTTCCTAAATGTTTTTGCCAAAGCATATGAAAAACTTGGTCTCTCACTTAAAAAACAAACAAACAAGTGCTCTTCCAACCAGTGTGCACAAGTCCTTCCATAGCACCTTCAATCCAACTTAACGGCATGACATTGCAGAATGTGGACCACTTTCCCTACCTTGGCAGCTATCTCTTGACAAAAGCTGACATCAATGCTGAAATCCAGCACCGACTGAGCTCCGCGAGTGCTGCGTTCTACCAAACGAAGCACAGAGTCTTTGAGGATTGGGAAATTCACAGGGAGACCAAAATGCTTATTTACTAAGCTATTATATTACCAGCCTTATTGTATGCCTGCATAAACACCATCTCCAACTGCTTGAAAAATTCCACCAGCATTGTCTTTGGAAAATTCTGCAAATTACTTGGGAAGACAGAAAAACCAACATCAGTGTCCTGGAAGAAGCGAGGAGCACCAGCACTGAAATAATGATCATCCCAAAACAACTCTGCTGGACCAGGCATGTTGTCCGAATGCCTGATTACCATCTTCCAAAACAGCTGCTCTACTCCCAACTTAAGGATGGAAAACATAACTTTGGAGGACAGCAAAAGAGGTTTAAAGACATTCTCAAAGCTAACCTGAAGAAATATAAAATGAACACCGAGAACTGCGAAGATTTGGCCCTGGAGCATCCTAACTGGAGGTCAGCTATTACCAAAGGTGCTATGGATTTTGAAGAAGAGCATAGACAGGGTGAAAGGGACAAAAGAGCTAAGCGGAAAATATGCCAAGCAAACCCTCACCGTGACCACCTTCCATCTGGTAACCTATGCCCTCACTGCGGAAGGCTGTGTGCATCCAGGATCGGCCCCCACAGCCATCTGTGGACCCACCACTACATTCCCTCTAACTCTGGAAGACAATCTTGGTAGGCAATCTTACTTGGAAGACAAACTTACTCCAATACGAGTGATTGCCATAGGTGTAGTTAATAAGGGAAAGGTCATAGAGGTACTGGGAGAAAAATAAATTTGAGAAGAGACTAAACTCTAGGAATCTGTATACATTCATAAATTCATACAAATCCATAATCCAAGCGATTAAGAATACCAATCAAAATAGAATTTAAGAAGAGCCAATGCTGGAACAGACTGAGGGTCCATCTAGTCCAGTACACTGATCACACAGTGGCCAACCTTTATATATCACCTTCTTTCCTCCAAGGAACCCAAGGAGGCATACATAATCTTTCTCTCCATTTTATCCTCACAACAACAACCCTGTGACGTAGATTGGCCTGAAAGTCTGTGACTGGCCCAAAGTCCCCCAGTGGGTTTTCATGGCTGAGTGGGGACTAGAAACGGGATCTCCCAACAACTCCAATACTTTGGCCACTATACCACACTTACACCATCTTTTAGCTACTATACTACCTTTTAGAATGTGGGGGGGGATGCAAAAGTTGGGAAACCACCAAATGATTGGCAGTCAGGGGAAGGGGGGTAGAGCCAGGTGAAGAGGGCATGACCATCTGAAGAACCCTAGAAGGTCTGACAGGGCCCCCAGGTGTGCTGGATTTGGCCCATAGTGTCATGAGGCAGTCTGAAGAATCTTCCTCTGAGGAGGAAGAAGTGGCAGAGACTGCAGCTTTACCCATTCCCCAGGACTTACCAGAGGAGGAGGAACGGCAGGGAGGTTCCTCAGAAGAGCCCCAGGAAAGCCACCCTCTCCCACCCCCTGTTTCTAACGAGGAAGATTCTGGGCCTGAAGGGGCTTGTCTGGTAACTCCCCAGCAGAGGCGGCGGCTCAAGCGTGCGGAGCAAGCTAGTCCCACAAGACGCAGCATGAGATTACAAAAACAGAGCACAGCTGACGCAAGCCTTAAATAAGATAGTGAAGGAATAGGACACAGCTGTGGACAGGCTCAAGCGAGGATAAAAAGGGTGAAGGCGTAAGCAGAGATTCGTTGAGAACAACCGACGTATTTGGCTCTTGACACCCCACGTACTTCTGGCTTGGAACCTGTGGACTGAACACCCGGCTTGACTGTTTGCTCTGGACCCTGGACTGCTCTAATACCTGGTTTGACCTTCGGCTTCGACATTTGGACTGACTGAATCTCTGGCGTGACCCCTGGCTTTGGTAAATGGACTTTTTGAATATAAATAAAAAACCTTCAAACAAATAATTGCTGGCGTCCTTCCCGGACATTCTTTGATAAGGGGGTTGGCTGGCTTCCCAGACAAAAGACTGTTGAAATACGACACATAGGCCTGAGCTCCTGTCCCCTGAAATAGATGGATAGAATGAAATATGACCAAGACGAAGTGTGAAATGGATTGGTAAGGACATGCCATGCCATGCCATGCAGCAGATCCAGGAGCAGTCACAGACTTCTTGGGCTATGATGATGAGATTATGCTGTGGTTCCTTCTAAGGGGAGGACGGGAGCAGGGAAACTTTCCTTCCATGAACTTGAATTAACTTATCTTAGGATCTTAAACATTGGCTCAATTCGGATGACACGATAGTCAATGGTGAGGTAATAATCAACTTTACAGTTGTTCATCTAGGGGGTACTCCCCACACAGCATGGTAATAAATAATCAACTGTGGTGTGGATTAGGATCAGCACTGAGTTGACTATGGCAGCATTCGGATAACACGATAGTCAAAACAACTGACGATTGTTTCCCCCACACCAGTTGTTTATTGTGTCGTCCGAATTGAGCCACTGTCTTTAGAGGGTATTTTTATGTAGTGACATTCTATACCTTTGAAGTTGGGTGTTTCAGAATCTGTTGTCTGCTCAGCTGTACGACAGTTAATATGTGTGAGTTATTCTGAGTTGCTTTTTTTTTTAATTGACCTTTACATATGTAGCCCAGTTTCATCCTATTGTTTTCTTGGTTCCTCCCCCATCTTTAGCTTCTCCTCTTGGAAAATAAGCTGTCAAATATTTTTACTTCATTTTCTTGCTGTCATCTCCAATATTATATGCCTCCTATTTCCATTATGATTTTGGATTGTAAAAGTCTGGAATACTGAACTACGTTTTTAAAGGTTCTATTGAAGTCAATGTTGGCAAGGGAGAATTTCTGGGCTCTTATCCCAACCAGCTATAATCCATATTTGTTGAAGTCCCAGGGCAGTGTGATGTAAGGTTGAATCAATGTAAAGGCCCAATCCCATGCATGCTTAGGCAGAAAAAAGTCCTACAACTCCCAGCATTCCCCAGCCACCATCTTAAAGACCAGATCCCTGGAGATACTGTGGTGATGGTGAGTTATATGAGTTATATGTTAATAGCTGCGAGGATTCTTTTAGCAAATGTTTGGTGAACGCCGCATATACTGCCCATTTTACAGTGGGAAAAGAAACTTTGGATCTTCATGGTGATGAACATAGTAACAGTCTGTAAGCTGTTATGGGAGGGAAAAATAAACTCTACTTAGACATTTTGTCATAGCTGGAGGCCATTCATAAATTATTAGAATAGGCTTAGGCCAGGAGATTTATCAGTATTAGATATTCAATATATGTGTTAAAATGGGTTACTGTAATTGGGGTGGATGACTGTAGTTTGAAACAATAGAATATATATAATAAACCAAATGAGCATTATCAATCAGCAGATTCTGCAATCTATTACCTTTTGTGTCTGCTTTGACATTGAAGGCCAAGTTGGCTTCTTCCTCCCTCATGAAGCTCACTATTATATGAGTAAAGCTGGTGATTGAATAGTCTGTGGACTAGCAAGTCAGAGGCCAGATTCAGCCTGTGTTGGATTAAGGATATGGAATTCTGGCAAATAGGTAGTCACCTGTTTTAGGGTACATGTCTGGAGTTTGGACTGTTTCTCTGAGCCAGCTTCTATAATAAGGATCAAATAGAAAAGCAAGACTGAACCACTGTAGGTTGGTGGTAGGACTGCATGCTTGTAAATCCCTCTCCTGCAAAAAAAAAAAAAAAAAAGGCTTTCTGCAGATTGAAAACTAGCATCTCAGAGAGAAGTCTAGGCTTAAGTCTTCCCTGATGTCTCATTTTCTATATGCATCAGTTTCTTATATGGAGGACTCTTTGTTCAATGCAATACATATCCCCCCTCTCTCTCTCATACACACACACACACATTGTTCCAGTCCAGAAAAATAATTACAAACTTACTCTGATTATTATATAAATGACTATGGCTACAAGAGATAAGGAAGGACCAAACAAATGTTCCCAAGCAGCAACCCTAAGAAATATGTTGGGTGCCTTGCATGCAGCTAGGATAGAGTTGGCCACTTTTAAGCAGGCATTGAGCATATTTCTAAATGAAGTCACATATGTAAATCAGCATTTTCCTTTCCTAAGAAAGAAGACCGCAATATCTCAACGTCAACACTTTGTAGATTTGCAGATGGGAAACAGAGACATTGGAATCAATCCAAGATTAAAAGTCAAAATGGGCTAAGCACATATATCTGTGCATTGACAGCAGGCACTCGACCAAAGTGTTCAGAGCCTTGATAGTTAGTTGGACAAGGCCAACTTGCATTGCCAGGTTCAAGGACATACACCAGCATCCACACTGGCTTCCTTCCAAGTAGAAAAGTAAACAGTCACAAGGCTTTGATTGTTTCATCTCTCTTTTTGTGGAGTGATGGATAGAGTTGTAATCATCTCTGCTTGGCCTGAGATAATAAAAAGTACTATAGCTAACATAGAGTGCCTTTTGCTAAAGCTGCTGCACTGTGCTTGTATGAGACTTCTTCAGTGTTTGAGCCTGTGAATTAAAAGAAAAAGACTAAACCCCATGAGCACAGCGTAAAAACTGACAGATACATAGATGATAGATAGATGATAGATAGATGATAGATAGATGATAGATAGATAGATAGATAGATAGATGATAGATAGATAGATAGATAGATAGATAGATAGATAGATTTACCACAACAGAAGTTGGACGTTAGAGACTGCAACACATGAAAGGAAGAAATTAAAGGAATCCATTTACAAAATCAAAGACTGGATTCCTTCCTCCTTTGTTATGGCACAGTCTTTGCTTCTGAGCTGATTATATCTCAAGAAAATAGATATTGTTACATCCTGGAAAGACAGGCGCCCATGGCACACATACACACTTCTCACGAAGCCTGAGAAATGATCTAATTTTAAAAATGTATTTGTCCTGTTCCTTCCAGTTAGACCTTCACAATGCTGGGAAAGGCTCAAAGGGAGCCAACCTGGAGCATGGGCAAAGGGGCACAGGTCACAGGATGAAGGCATCAAGCATCAGGAACCGATGCCCAGTCAGCGAGAAGGATGAATCTATGGAAGTTGAATCCATGGTAGGTTGTCCATCCATGGATACGAAGTCTTCTGCATTTGATAAAAGTATTGAAAATGTGATGCTGGCGCTAATCTAATATTAAATCTTTAAAAAAAGTCCTTTGACGGTGGCTTAGAATAGACTGGCCTTGTGTTCTTGTTCCGACTTTCCCTTTTCTTCTGCTAAGCAAACACAGCTAGATGTTGGGTACAGTCCTTATCATTTCCCCCTTTGTATCGCACATGAAAAGCAAACTGTCATCTTAACTGTAATTTATAAAGCATTATGTAATTTACTGCTACAGTGAACACACAGAAAGCTCTTTTTTCCTTCTTTAAAAAAACTGAACTTTGGGATGATTGAGTTTTAGACTAATTAGCTAGAGTTTCTTTTTCTCCTCCTCCTCCTCCTCCAATCATTTTGTTGAAGATACCTTTTCCAAGATTTTTTTTTGGTTAATGATTGGTTGATTAATTATAGGTCATTTCCTTTGTACGCACATTGTCTGTTCATCATATTTTACATAGTTGTTCAGGAAATGGCACATTTTTGGTAGTGGCGGTGACTCATAAACTTTCATATTATATTGCGAGGCTATAAATAAAATATACTGAACAATTTTCTTTTGAATAATGAAAAAGAACTATTTAGTGACCGTGATAGCGTTCATGGTTTGCATTGCTTAATAAATGTAGTGTAGTAGTAACTTGTTGTTGCAGTGTGCAATTATTATTGTAATTAATTATTCTCATTATTCTAGAAGTTTTCAAAACAACACACCAATGGGCACCAGTGGGCTGCTCTGAGTAATAGTTTTTTGGAACTTCAGTCTGGTGTAATGGTCACTCTTTGGAGAGTGATGATGTTCCCCTGCAGGGTCAGGGCCTTATCAGTGAGGGGATTGGACAAAAATATCTAACTGAAGGGCAAAGGAAAACTAAACAGGAAGTCAAACATTTCAGCATTTCCCCCACTCCCCAGCATTTTTCATTTTGATTAATTTTCTAATCATAGGGTGACCAGATATAATCCAGGTCAGGGCTCATGTAACTTTAACAGTTGTAGAGAAATGGGAATTTCAGCCAGAGTCATTTGTATGCAATTAGTTCCTGGTGAAATTCCCTCTTCATCACAACAGTTAAAGGTGCAGGCACTATACTAGAGTGACCATATACAAAAGAAGGCAGGGCCCCTGCAACTTTAACTGTTGTGATGAAGAGGGAATATCACCAGGAACTAATTGCATACAAATGACACTGGCTGAAATTCCCTTTTCTCTACAACTGTTAAAGTTACATGAGCCCTGACCTGGATTTTATCTGGTCACCCTACTAATCAAGCCAATAGCTCTATATCTATTTGATGAGCTAGTTATATCTACATCTAACTGTGAACTGTCTGAGCAACAGCAATGCCATGGAATATTCACAAACATTCTAACTTCCAAGGAAGAAATTGTTTATATGCTTGTAACTGGTCAGAAGTAGAAAATCCATTTGTCCTGTGAGAAGGGAGACTAATAATCCTGCAGAATGAGAAAGTCTGAGCTAGAAAGATTAATTGAAAGATGGCTCAAAAGGGAAAGAAGCTAAGGGGTATAGGAGGCACGATAAGTGAAGCAAGGGATTAATAAGGAGTGGACAGAGAAGCAGGCAAGCATGAGTGGTGGAGGCAGGCAGGCAAGCAAATGCCTCATTCCACATATTAGAAACAGGAGACGCTATAGTCTGTGAAGAAAAACAGGTGAATAAGGGAGCTAGAGACAGAGAGGTAGACTACTGCCATAGAGCTAACAACTCAAAGATGATTTTAAAACAAAGATGGTGGGTGGAGCTGAGATGAGTTTCACTGCTGAGTTTAAGGAAGTAACTAGCTGAACATTTGACTGTAGATCTCCAGTACAAAATTATATAGCTGGAAGATGCATATATCACTCTGGAACTCAGCCAAATTTGGGGTCCATTTCAAGAAATAGCATCAATAGCATCAAAAGGCTCCCTTTCTCTGGGTGATTTGTTTCAGTGGCTTTTGTGAAAGGGCTGCAAAAATTTTAGTTGTGAAAGTGATTCTTGTTGCCTAGGAGAATCAGAAGCATTGCCCACACTCTGGCTTTCTTTCTTTCTTTTTTTGCTATTTCATGTCAACAAATAGCCAAATCCGCTTAACTATGTAACACCAACTCTTTGAGTATGTGATTTTGTGATCCATAATTGGCTGGGATCACTCAAGGGAGAATGAAAATGGGGGAAATAGGTTGGATTCAGTGTTCTGTGAGTGGACTTCTGCACATGGAACAGGGTGCTCACAGGTCTTTGCTCCCCCTACGCCCTGCAGTTTCTTGTACCCCCATAAATCTGTGGTAGAGGGTTGGGAGACCCTCCAGAATAGTTTGAGAGGTGGCATGGGGGCCGGTAAGACAAGAACAGCCCAGAAAAATCAACTGCCTCTTCTGTTCTCAGAAGCCTTGCCTTCTTGCATGAGTGGAATTATTCCTTCCATAATTCAACCTATTATGATCCAACCCATTATGCTGAGTCAACAACAAAGAGGGAAAACCCTGGTGGTGAACAGTTGCAAATTGCCATGAAAAGGGTAGGATAAAGGGGGTTGGCCCCTTGAATGTTTATTAGAGCTATGCATAAGTGGCCTGTTGAAATCCTCCACCCTATTTGAGGGCAGAGAAATTGCCCCCCCCATTTCACTGAATTTCTCCAGGGGGAGGAGAAATTCTCCAATGGTTTCTCACAGGTAGGCGTCACCATTGGCAAGAGTTGTAGACCAGCTTCTTTCTTTTTTTCTTTTTTCGTATGGGCTTTTGGTTTTCTGCAAGTGGCCACAGCATCAACTGTGTTGGAAGCTTGGCCCCAATTTTTTGCATCCGCCACAATACCCATCTACTTAGCATCATTCCAAGACATGACAGGGGCTGGGGAAGGTAATGCAGTCACCACCAAAAACTAAATGGTGAAGAAAATGTGGAAAAAATTCTGCAAAGTATCCTTTTATTTCTAGAGGGTAAGAAAATAAACACCTCAGGATTTATTTATTTATTTATTTATTTATGAAATAGGCATTCTGAGAAATTTTGGCTCAGCTCTAGTTGTCATTCTTCAGGGTTCAGCACTTTCCCTAGGGTCTTCCAAATAGAATATTTCTGAGGGGTGATTGTGGATATATCATATCATATCTCTCTAATGTAGGGGCTGGCAACACTGTTCCTTCCCTGAAAGCCCTGTAGCAGGCATGGGGTGGGGCAATCTTGCATCCATCTCTAGAGAAGCGGTGGTGCCAATGCTGAGCCAAAATCTGTCCTCCGATTTCCTGAAAGTTTTCTTCTCCCAAGAAAGGGTCTTCCATTTTTCTACCTCATTCTCAGGAAAGTTTATAATTTTTTTTGAATTTGTGTTCATGGTGTTTTTGATCTTACCTCATCACATTGAGGTGGCTGAGGGTCCTGTCTGTATTTTTCTTTCTATTACACATCTCTCCATTGCTCTACAGTCTCTCAGGCTGCCTGCACTTCCTGATCTGAAAAGGCCCTATGGGAGGGAGAAAATCATGATGTCTTTCCCTGGGCAGGAAGTGCAGGAAGCCAAGGCGGCTACAGGCTATCAGAGAGATTATTATACAATGAAAGGCAAGGCACTCACTCACACACACTCCTCAGTCATCTCATAAGTAAAGTAAGCACAAGAACTCTGAACCAAACCCATGAGAATTTCTCCAAAATTTCTTCTCCTTTGAAGTTCTTTTCGAAAGCAATTTCTTTTCTATCAAATTGAATGAGAATGGTTGAAAAGTATGTGAGAGAAATTTCTGGCACAGCATAAACCATTACCTTTGAGATGAAAGTTGTACTGGGGGAACATTCGACTCAGCTCTACAAAATTCAGTAGGAGCTCTCTCATATAAGACATGTTTCATCTATGGGTGAACGTTCCTGTTGTTGAGAAGGGTGAATGAATTAGCATAACTTATTTTCAGCTGTTGGCAGCAGTACAATTATGCTGCCAGAAGCCAAAATGGAGGCTACCTATTTAATAGCTTTAGAAATAGATTTTCTTGTCAAAGTTTTGTGCAAGGCTGATTTCAAACTGTGCTCTACAGGCAACCTGGATTTAATAGGTGAGCAAGAAAATATGTCCTAATAACTTTTGACTTTGCCTGAGGTGGTTATTAGCAAAGAGCTATGTCTATGATTAGGAAGATAGTACTGTATCATTATTAATGTCACAATATGAAGGGTGTATTAGTAGTTAATTTGATTAACAAAGTACCTGCAAATTTGTTTATATTAAGTATTAATAATGTGCTTAACAAACCCTGAAAATTAATTTGTTTTAAGTGATTTTTTTTTAACTCAGCTGCTTCAATTTGTTAAAATCATCTTATTATTTCAATATTGACTTTTATGGAGTAGGGTTGTATCTTAACAATTGCCAAGAGGTTACAACAATTACACCCTGAAGTTATGGTTGTATGAAATATGTGACTACAGCAAATGTGCTGAAGAATAGATTGGCCTGACCTCCATCAGAATATGGAGGCATTATGTCCCATGCCTGCCATTCCTTCCATGTAGTTCAAAATCATGCCCTAACAGCAGCCATCTATCGGTCAAGTATTCATAGCCCTGGGCCTAGATGGATGATTGACTCAGTTTCAGATTCTCTAGAGATGTGCAATGCTGGGGATCCCATTACACACACACACACACATATATATAGGCTGTGCACCACTTCAGGATCGGATCCTGACCCGAAGCAGGCCGATTAGGCCGAAGTGATCTGGAGTGGCTCGGATCGGGTATGAAGCAGTTTCGCACAATCCAGGACAAAGCTAAGCTGCTGCCCCTGGAAATGGGGGCAGTGTCTTAGCATGAAAGAGCCGCTGAAGTTTGCAATATTAGCGTTATTCATTTAATTTAAGCAAATTCAGCTGAAATTTGTGCAAACTGCAGAACCTCCAAAAAATTACAAAAAAAGTTTCCAGGTTTGGGAATAGGCCACAGTTCAGCTCAGCTGAGCAACCAAATCATACATGCTGCAAAACCAAAACAGAAAAAAAAAGAATTGGATTTCCCAGCAGCAGATATCCCTAATCAGAATGTGCCTTATTTGCAACCCAAACGTGAGCACCAATGCAATTATTTTGACAAAGTGTCACATCCTTAGCTCGCAATCATATTTGCAAAACATGTTTGCTAGGAAAATGTGCACTTTAAAAAAATGCACATTTGGGGGGATGGAATTCCTTGCTTTAGTCAATGTTGAGGGGGGAGTGTGCATTTGGGTGCATGCTTTTAAAAAATGTGCATCCAAATGCACATGGTCTCCATTCAAACTGCAATGACAAATGCTCCCGTTTGGGAAGGGGAATGAGGTGGACCAAGCGTCCAGGTAGAACTTTAAAAACCTCAACAAACTTGAGCCTCACTCATTCTCTCGCCCCTAGTTATGTCTAACTGGACTGCAGCAGCACACATATAATTGTGCATATGTGTGAGTGGGGAATAGGACGCTTGAGCCCTTGGCTGGTTTCTCTACACTCTGGCACCTGCACCCTTAGGACAGGGATGTGATGACCATCCGGTTGGGGGCTTTTGCTTGGCGGGTTCCCACCAATTCGCTCTCCTGGATGCCAGTCTTCAGACTCCCGTGCTTGCCCGACTCTGCACATGCCAAGTCAGGCAAGCCCAGCAGTCCCTGCTCTTTGCCCATTTACCAGTGGCTCAGCCTATTTGGCGTGGTTTATGAAAAAGGCCCCTTCCACCTGTGAACTGCCCACAGCATAGGAGCCGAGAGGGAAGCACCATGGCACTTCTCTGTGTGAAAGGTTGTCACACAGAGGAGGGCCAGGACCTCTTCTTGGTCATCCCAGAGTGCAGGACATGGAATAATGGGCTCAAGTTACAGGAAGCCAGATTCCGGCTAGACATCAGAAAAAACTTCCTGGATGCTAGAGCAGTATGGCAATGGAAACAATTACCTAGGGAGTTAGTGGGCTCTCCCACACCAGAAGCATTCAAGGTGCAGCTAGACAGCCATCTGCCAAGTATGCTTCAAGGTGGATTCCTGCATTGAGCAAGGGGTTGGACTCAATGGCCTTATAGGTCCCTTCTAACTCTACTATTCTATGATTCATATATATATATATATATGTGTGTGTGTGTGTGTGTGTATATGTGTATGTATTGGAATTATTAGCACAAGAATAAAAGCCGAGGGATTTTATTAGAAACACATCATATAAATGGCAAAGAAACTGAAATGGTTATTGCTCATTTGTTGTGGGAAGATTAGATTGTACCATTCTGCTTAATGAACAGCTCTGCCTACATATCTGCAGTCTTCACCTAAAGAAAGAGTGTAATAAGGCATCTTGGCAATAACAATCCAACTAAAATCAGAAACACTTCCATTAGCAGCCCCTGTATGTGATTTCTACTGTTTCTAGTGTTACTGTTTTATTAATTTTTAGCAAGCGCAGGCGGTGGCTGTTTTTTGTTTTTTTTAAGAGAAGAATTTCCAATGTGAATTGTGTTGCCCAGAATAAGTTCCGCTTATTGACTTGGATTCTAACTTTCCTTTTGTGTTTGGCAGAGAGTCTCATTCACGGAATGGGGGCTTTCCTGCCAGCCTCTTTCCTATGCAACCCTTTTTGCCCTCCCAAAAAAAGATCTGCTCTTGGGATTTGGGGGACCCTCAGGAATGGTATGAGATATAGTGCAGGGGGCTCCAGATAGAGCAGGGGTTTGGTAGGAATGATGGCCTCTAACCTGAACAGAGGAGCAGCTTGGGATTCAAGTCCCCTTTATCATTTATTTGGGCCATTATGGGCAGCGTTAGCTGGGCATGGATTTTCACTCCCCTCTGCTGGGGGGGGGGGAGTTCATGCCCTGCCCCCACCTCATGTGTGTGATTTCTCATAGCCAAGTTCTGCAACTCTTTGCACTGTGCAAGAAATTGACAATTGTATACGTTTTGCAAATTATTTCTGCAATTGGACGATGCAAGCTGCCACATTCCTGGAGTGAACAGTGCATGGGAATGTACCATCCTCCCCTTTACAGCCACGCTGTCCCCAACTTGCTAAACAAGTTGGGGGACACACTATCTATGAGGGAATTTGGCAGTGTGGGGGGAAATTCAGCCACGGGTTCTGCACTGAAGGCCTCTGAGGGCTGCACAAATTGCCCACCTGTGCTCTATGCACAAAAAAACCCAGGAACTTCATGTACTTTTGACACTACGGGCAAATTGACGGGATCTGGCCAGTGTGACTGACAGTGTGGCTCATCTCCTCCTTCTGTGTTGCTTTTACCAGTTAACCCTTCCCTGTCTTTGCTACTCTTCATGAAGCCCTTTCTCTACCCTCAGTCCAACCTTCAACTTGTTGTTGTGGCTGGCACACTACAGCATGAGACCTTTCCATAGAGGTTTCCAGGGGCACACTCTTCTCCCGGGAACCCATATGAAACTACTCTGACAAAGAGAACAATTAGGAAAGGGGAGGGATTGTGAAGTTAATCTTTCCATTTGAAAATACAGGTTTAATGATCATATATGTTTAGGTAGATTCCATTTTTCTCATGGGAATGACTGAAAAGAAGAAAGAAATAGAAAATAGTTACTAGTTTTAATGGATCTGTTGGCTTATTTTTATCTGGTCATCAGACCATGACAACACAAGTATTGAACGGTTATTCATCTAAAAGTAACACAAGTTAACATAAAATTGGTGTAAACCTGAATTGTATGAAACAAATGTAAACAGCCAGGGGCATAAGGATCCCATTGGATTCTGCCCTGAATCTCCATGGGAAAACACAGCATTCCCTCCCCCTGCAAAAAAAGTGCCCCTATTTTAACAAAAGTTAAAATAAATAAAAAGTAATCAAATAACAGATGTCTAAATATGGGAGTATTTCAGCTGCTGTGTAAGTGTGTGTGTGTGTGTGTGTGTGTGTGTTTTGAGGAGAGGGAGCGGGAGGCGACTCATAAGGAAATGTTCTTTCTTAGGATTTTCAGGTATTCACCAGGATAAACCAATGGCTTGCCTTCCTGTAAACTACTAGAAGAAGCTAGGGACATGACCCACATGCTTAAAGGGCTTTGGATTTGTTTTTCCTGTACGGTCATTCCCCTTTGGCACAGAGCACACGGCTTTGGAAAAATCAAGGGGAACGTCAGACTCCATCCTTGACATAGCATGTCCTCAATGGCACAGAGAGATGTCTTATTATGAACCACCCACTCTAGTACAGTCACAGCATTTTCTGCCCCTGTGTCAGTTCACATTAAAGTTTCTCCCAGCGTCTGTGTGGTGCCCAAGCAAGAATACAAATCACTTGGAGAAAATAAGCACCATTATGTGAGTTAGGAATTTAGCTGGGCAGATGTCAACCCAGATTTCCAAATGCAATAGCCTGTCTTTTAAAGTCCAATTTATTTACACAGATAATTGATTGCCCAATTATAAAGCCAGTTATTCATGTAATTATCCAATCATTTGTTTAAGAATTTGTCTTGCTATCACTGAATACCCAATTACAAACTCTTCTCTGGTGTTGTTTTTGCACGAATGCTGGGAACAGCCAATCACATGGTTGGTCCTGCCATTAGGCCGAGTGAGGCAGACACTGCAGCAGCTGATTTGGGGTGTCATGGAAGGGCTGACCATTGTTCTTTACTTATGTTGTTATTAGTGTACTTTTACCACCGGAGAGAGAGAGGGAGACGCACTTGTGGGGTCCTTTGCCTTTGATGCCAAGACAACATGGCTGGGTATGGGTCATGGTCAAATTAAACAAAACCAAACATGCTGACAGGAAATATTTATTCATAAAAGTGTGGAATGTATTTATTTTATGGCCTGAACTTCATAAGGAGAGCTGATGCTAGGATCTGGCATCTTTGGAAGGCTGCCAGAGCACCAGGGCACTGGCAGGGGGATCACCATTGAAGCCTACCTTGGGCCCCCTTGTCAGGTTTTTTCTTTCTTACTTACTGCTCTGAGGAACACTGGTCAGTCTAGCTGCCATTTTAATTTCCCACAATGCCAGCAATATAGCATCACTCTGCGTCATTGTGGGAAATGTAATTAGTGTCTCATCGTTCTGTGGCATTGCTTGAAGCACTGCTGCTTCTGCCTGTGACCATTGCCACCAGAGGGGCCCCACTGAAGTCCCTTTCTCCATGGCCCTCTCAAGCCTGGAGCTGGCCCTTTTCTCAGGGGTGATGGGGAAATGTTTTGTGCTCCTATACTGAATTCAATATATCAAGTTAAACTTGATATATGGTCAGACATCCACTGGGGGAAAATACCAGTCTTTACCACAGGGGTGCAGAACCTCAAGCCGGGGGACCAAATCCAGCTCTCCTGGGGTTCCAATTCAGCCCAGTGGAGTTCCCCCAATGGCCGTGCCCCCTTCTCTGGCCCCTCCCCTTTCCCCTGACCACCTATCAGTGTAGTAGTTCCCAGCTTTTGTGCAGTTCTTTCCTCATTCTAAAAGGTTGAAATGCTGCTCCTATGGTTCAGCTAATGTCATTAGGACTGTCGATGTTCCTTCAATGAGCTGGATCCCCTGAGCAACTCCTTGAGGATCTCTGCCTCCTTAAGAGTCCCACCTTCCTCCTTTTTACTTTCCCCTTCCCAGTAACATGGGGTTTAGGCTGTAGAAGTGGGGTGAATGACACTCCAGAGACTTTAGATTAAACACAGCAGTTTACTAGTAAAGTAAAACAAGCCGCTTACAATTAAAGATATTTATCTAGTCAATAGAGCCGAGTGATATAAAGGCATTAACAGAAAATAAAAGTTTCAAAAATACAAGTTCTTTTATCCTACACTTCACCTAGACTTCTTCAAGCTGCATCTTTTGGCTCCTTCCTCCTGCTCTGGTCTTTTATGGTGCTCCCTGGCTGGCTCGCTCCTTTTATCCCCTCTTCCCCCAAAACTGAAAGTACTGTTTAAATCTTGAGGAAATGAAACTTAACTGGAAAAATGAAATTTAACTGGAGAAATGAAACTACTACTCTCAGGAATACTCCCTAGCAACGGGGATGGGGATGGGGGGGGGGGAACCCTTAGGCCTCTAAGGCCTGAATATTTGCTTCTGAAAGCCTCAAATCTTCACAAGGACATTTACATTAAAATATGCTGGTATTTTGGCCCTACCCCTTGTGCCTTCAGCCCCACCCACCACTGGAATGCAGCCCCTGAGAGTGCCACCAAAATGGAATTTGGCCCTCAGGCTGGAAGAGGTTCAGCACCGCTGCTGTAGTAGCATGAAAACATCACCTTATGAAACCTCTGTGTCAGATATCAGTGGAGGGTTAAAAGAAATGATGAGGAAATAGTTAAGAGTTGCTGCTGAATTTTGCCCAAAGTGAAATCTCAGTATTAAGTTGGAGGTTCCTCCCTGGGGAAATAAGTAATGAATTCTAAGAGAAGCAAAAAGAGGCTAATGACATTCCTCAAGGGAGTTCTACACTTAGAACACACAAAAACATTAATTAAGGTTGTTAGGCAAGCTTTGATCTGCTTTTCATCTCTCTTTAAGAATCACTGGATGTCCTGTTGGAAGTGCTGGACTGGCGAAGGAACTCTCCACTCAGTGGGAAAATTGAAAAGACTAGATTTCCCACCACAGTTTGTTCAAGCATAAATGGAAGGTTCCTGACAAGCAGGGGTTCAGGTTATTTATTTGATTTATTTATTATTGCATTTATATTCCACCTTTTTTTCCTCCAAGCAACCCAAGGTGGCGTGCTTAATCCTCCTCCTCTCCATTTTATCCTCACAACAACAACCCTGTGAGGTAGGCTGGGCTGAGAGTCTGTGATTGGCCCAAAGTCACCCAGTGGGTTTCTATGGCCTAGAGGGGACTAGAACCCGGATCTCCCATCTCCCAGTCCTACACTTTAGCCACTACACCACACTGGCCCTCTTAGACCCTGGGTGGACTTAGACCCTTTCCACAGCTATGGGTGTAGAGGGAGGGAGGGGGTTGATCCTGGACTTACCTGCTTCCTGGATCATCCCTGGGCATCCAAACTGGAAGTGGGACATCCTGGGACATTGCGCTCGTTGCAGGCGCCATTTTTTAAATGGATCAGAAGGAGCTGGGACCATAGCAAAGAAAGTAAGGAGCCCCCTGTGTGTGCCCCCCACCATTCTGGGGATGGCAGACTTGCTTCTCCCCACCGCCATGGGCATGGAGCCGTCCTGCATGGCTCCGTGCCTGTTTCTGGTGCCGCACTGACTCACGGGCAAGCGGGCATGAAGCAAGATAGCTACCCACACCTCCCATGGTCCCAGGACTGCTGGAAGTATTGGGTTTTCCCAGGGTTTCTTTATCCCTGGGAAAACCTGTGCCCATCCCCCCTGCCCCTGGGAGTACCTGTGCATCATTTGGACACCCAGGGAGCACCCAGGGTCAGCCCCAGGAAAAAAAAGCTGGTGTAGAAATGGCCTTAGAGGGAGAGAGTCTCTTTAGATCAGGGTGGGCATTGCCAGAAGGTTCAGGGGTGAATTTCCCACTCAGCCCCATTGCTGAAATCACTGTCAAATTGCTGCTAAATTTCACACCACTTTTTGAAATGCAAAATCCTGTTTCTAAAAACATTAAAAAAGGGAAACATGACTTTGCATTGAAGCAAGGCACATGCCTTGTTTGGAAGTGAAAATGTGGCAATTTTGCCACCACCACTGCACCACTAAAATTTGCTGGCAATTTGGCATAGGGGGCAGTGACTTAGGGGTCATGGGGGCTTCAAAATAGGTTGGGGGAGTGCATGCAGCCTGCAGGCCATGTGTTACCCATCCCTGCTTTAGATAATGTATTACTTCACTTACATCAAAATATAGTAAGCCAGACCTCCTAAGGTTGGGAGCCGTCCTGCTCATCCTGCAGAGTGGAGTCTTTGATTTCTGCTCCAAATTCCTGCCTTGATGACACCACTGTTGCCAAATGGAGCATGGAAGGGGAGAAGATTAAAGAGCTTCAGAAGGAGGTAGACCAAGACCAGATCTATATCAAGCAGGATGTAACTCTTTGGACCCAGGACACATTCCATATTAGGTTTTCAAACCATTTTCAAACAGTTGCCAATACCGTTTTAAACTGTTATAAAGGAATAGTGTAGATCCTGCCCAGACGTTGGCATAACTAGTGAAATTTCTCAGAGGGGTTCCATACATCCCTAGAAATATTGTACAATATATTATACAAACTAGATTTCCTGGAAAAATCTGATACTTATTCAAAGAGCAGCATGATCACAAAAGTAGTCTGTGTTGCATACATTTTTAAAGACTAAAACTGTGCATATTTAAAAAGCACTTGAATACACTCAGAGTGTGAAATTACCTTACATTTAGCTAGACAGCTCACAGACAGTTCTGTAAAATGTGACTGCAACATGGATTGGGGCTTCGGGTTTATTCTTAACCTAATATATGTGTGCTTTTAAACTCCATATTGGCCTCCACCTCCAATGTAATCTCGCTTTGCAGTAATTTCTTAGATCACAAGTATTATTCACCGTAACCTTAGGGAACTACTGCAGTGTCTAAGACAGCATAATTGAGAAATGTCTTTCTCAGGACAGGCAGTGCAGCCAGTAGGTTAATAGCACTAAAAATGTTATGTGTGACACTGGAGGAAATGCCGGGGAAAATGTTTGCTGATCAGTGACAGGAAAGGGATAAAAAATTCACTCATCATCCTTAGGGATATTATATAGCTTTCTTTTGCTGCAGTCTTATTTAAATTATTCTGAGGAAATAGTCAGGGAAATTTGGACATGTGGTTTTTTTGTGCCAATTTTTTTTTGTGCCAAATTTGAGATCCATCCCTCCAACCCTCTATTTTATATGAATTTATTAAAAATCGTTTCCGTTCTGACAGATCAGAATGACAGCTCGCCACATGCGTTCAGACCTGTCAGAACAGAAACGATCTTTAAAAAATTCATATAAAATAGAGGGTTGGAGGGATCGATCTCAAATTTCATACACATACTTAGGCATACCCCATAAGACTGTGACCAAGTTTCAAGCCTCTAACTTTTAAAATACAGAAGTTATAGGCATTTATTTCTTTAAAAATAGGGCTGCAAAAAATATTGTTTTTTCACGATAACTATCGTGAAGACGATACAGTTCACCTACGATATGAATGAAGACGATAATTTGTTTGGTCTGAAATGACGATAACGATAAACAACAATATTTTTTGCTGTGCACACCCCTAGTTCCAACTCCTGTTTGTAGCACATTGTGAGCTTTGCAGTTGTTGTTTTATCCAGAAATTTGTGTGGATTTTCCAGCAGATTTCCCCCAAATGTATGCACACATTTCTGAAATGTATGCATTTCTGTGCCATTGATAAAAGTCTGTTTTGCACACATTTTTGAAGTATGGTTTTAATACATATTGTTCAGGTGCATGCATTTTTGAATGCCTTGTTTTCTTCTGTGAATCACATTGCTACCTTGGAAATGTATGGATATTGTCCCCAGAGGGCATTCAGCACCAGGTTCCGTTTTGGGAGGTGCAAATTAGGTAAATCCTAATCAAAACCAAAATGAAACAAATTTCTCATGCATCCCTAACAAAGAGACATCTCGTTAAAGGCCAGTTTCTACAATTAGCAGCATGATGTGATAACACTTTTCCTCATCTCAGTGCCAGGACCAGGTTTTGCTACCACTCACTTTCTTGGCAGAGAGCCGGTGAGCACGTAGGCAGTGGCATCTACTATTTAGGGTGACCATATGAGAATGAAGACAGGACTCCTGCATCTTTAACTGTTGCAGCACCTGGTGAAATTCCCTCTCCAGCACAACAGTTAAAGCTGCAGGAGCCCTGCCCTCTTTTATATCCGGTCACTCTAGTATGGTTCCAGCAGCTTTAACTGTTGTGATGAAGAGGGAATTTCACCAGGTGCTGCATTCATATCAAAGACACCTGCTGAAATTCCCTTTTCTATGCAACTATTAAAGATACAGGAGCCCTGTCCTCCTTTCCATATGGTCACCCTAGTAGTACTGTTCCTCCTTACCACCACCATCATCATCTGGGCTGGAGTACGAGGCAGATGAACAAGCAGGTTGCAATGATGAAGAGGAGGAGGACGTCCACGATCAATGGACCCCTACTGGGATGCTGGCCCTGCACAGGTGCTCAACCATGCCTACCCTTGATGTGGCCTGGACTGTACCATGCCCAACTGTAGATGTGGGGGGGGATCTGTATGTTTGAATGCCCCACTACTGAAAACTCATTATGCACATAGAAAAGCAGCAGGAAGGGTTCACCCTAGTAGAGTTTTGTTTTTCATGGAGGAACAAGCAAATAGATAACACTCCACTAGAGTTTTACCAGTTGAATCCAATCATTATGCAAATGCCCCCACATTGAACTGACCTTCCTTTTCTCTTCCTGGCAAAGTGCACTCAGGGTTATATTGTTGTTTTCATCTACACATCAACTCAGAAATAAGTCCCCTTGAACTCAGTGTGGCTTACTTCCAGTAAGCTGCTATATGGATTTCAGCCTTTAACAGCTTCTTTTTAATGCTGTGTGCATCAAAAATATGTGGCAATATTTCCATATCATAATAAAAAGTTTAAACACTCTATAGCTCCTATTATGGAGTTACATTTAAAACATCTGCAATCAAATGCCAAGCAGAGAACAGAGTGACTCAATGATTTCTGCTCAGTATCATGAAATAGCAAATCAATCAATGCTAGCCTCCTGGATCTCAACCAAATCTATTCCAGTAAAATAAGAAAATGTGCCCACATACCTTTGATGGTACTTTTCCTCAGCCTGCCATTCCATATTTTCAATACACTTGCCAACTAAACCAACGTTTGCAGGACTCGTTTGAAAAAGAAATCCATTCCTTGGGAATTTTTGTGTGTGAAAATTTCCATGTTTATTATTGTGAGAACATTTAAAATAACGTGGATGGCTTTAAAAGGGAATTAGGCTAGGAAAGGGAATTAGACATTAAGGAAAACTCTACTAGTCATGAAGGCTAGTATATTACTGCTAGTATCAAAGCTGGTATGCCTCTGTATACTCGTAGATGGAGAACTATTGCACTCACATCCTGTTTATGGTTTTGCCAATGGCATCCAGTTTGCCTTCGTGGGAACAGAATGCTGGACTAGATAGCTCTTTGGACTTATTCACCATGGTTCTTCTTATGTTCCTAAATTCCGGGTCTAATTCTAAGATCACATCCCTAAAGTAGCCTAACAATAACACTTGGAGGGGGCTTGGTAGACTATATCCTCTTCCATTTTTTTTTATAAAATATGGATTGACAGGTTCCATACTATTTGCAACTTATGACATGCCCACCAATAGTGATAGCAATTAGTGATTAGCACTGGGCATGCTGCAGTTTCGACAGCTGATACTGTTCAACCTCTCCAAGGTAAAATTCCATATCAAAAACACCTTGTAAAAAATAAGTCAGTCATATTTGCTGGTATACTACACCTGCCTAGCACAATTGTTTATTTCTGCTGACCGGCTTTTACCATAATCTGCACACACACACTCATATATACACACACACACACACCATCTCTCATTTCCCCTTCATCCTACCAAGGACTACTAAAATCTCAGAATTAGGGCTAAGTGAACCTGTCAGTTCCACTTTCTTGGCATTCAGTTTTTAAAAATCTCAAGTTCTTTCTCTCTCTTGAGTATGAAGGACTTTGCAAATGTTGGTAAATTCATATCAAAAATGAATTGAAATGAAATTCTCACCCATCTTCATCAGCCAAATTCAATCAGTGTAAGTATTCCCAGTAGGGATGCTAGAGAGATCTGAAACTGATTCAAATTACTCTATATTTATATTAATCCAACTTGTGGCTTCCACAGTGGACTAGCAATTTCTGAGTTCTGTGGATTCCATTTTTGTTTTTGTTTTTATTTTTTCAGAATTGTATGCAAATTGAATCATTTATAAGTACAGATGTTGCTCGTTGAAAATACATAAATATATATGCCTTTAGATAAAAAATGTAAAAGACCCACAACATTTTATACATCTCTGGCAGGATCTACACCACTGCTTTATAATGGTTTAGACTGTTATTAACAACTATTGGGGCCCAAGACACATTCCATGAGCTCCATCACCCCAGCGATTTTGTGCACTCTCGCCATGCCTCGTGTGCGGATTTGCAGCACGGTACTCACATGACACCATGTCTGTCTTGCTGACACCCTGCCTCTTCCCCAGCCTTTTCTGTTTTTTCCTAGAATGCTAAAAGTCTGGATTATTTTCCCTAAGCACATTTAATGCACCCTTAAGGCTCCATGTAGTTTTAAAGGAACTGGGTTTGTGTGCTGTGACAGGAGTCTTGCTGTTGGCTTGAATGGATTGCATCAGGTCCTGGCAGGGAAAAGCGATCTCTACCAGCAGCCAGCTCCAAGCCTCAATATAAAACCCAAACCTTGCATTCCAAGCTCAAAACCATTTTTTAAAATCATACAATGCCTGAATCTCTACAGAGACAGAATTGTACTCCTTCGATTCCCCCAAAGAGCCAGCCTAAAGGGTCGTTCCATTTTTGCATGGCAGAAAGGTGGTCTGGTTGAAGTGCTCATCTGACAGGACCTGACTGGAGGGAGAAAGAGAAGGGGAGGGGTGGAGTGGAAGAGCAAACGAGCAAAGGAGCGAAAGAGCAGCTGTTCAGGTGAAAGGGATCAGAAGCTTGATGTGCTTCTGCATCAGAGGTAAAAAAAAAAAAAAAAAACGCAGAGGCAAACCGGGGGGGGAAATTAGGTGTGATTGAGCTCCATATCTCATTCTCAAACCGCTTTCAAAGTGTTACATCCTGCTTGGTGTAGATCTGGCCTCTGATTTCTCTTCTCTCTCTCCTGCATAGCACTCTGTTTTGTGCACTCTGCTCATTGGTTGCACACTGAACTTAGAAAAATACACAAAATGTTATGTGCCAGTGAAAGTTACATTAAATTGCAGTAGAGTGCGACATGAGTGGGCATCCAAGATGAACACAAAAAAGGGGAGAAAAAACTCAGGATGCTGTAGGTGAAATTATTATTATTATTATTATTATTATTATTATTATTATTATTATTAAAAAGCCTGGCATGTTTTGGTCTCTTGCTTTCTGTGAGACCTTCAAGGGCTGCAACAATACATATATGAGCAAATGAATAAGACAACATAGAACTAAAATCATCACAATTGAAAAAGCACATGGCAAGCACGCCCTGTGCATACATTTAACGTAAAACAGTTTAAATATTAGATACTCACTTGTAAGAATGTCTGCAGAATTTATTTACAACAGGTTGTCTTGTGTCTGTACACTGGCGACTAGTTGGACTGAGCTGAAGGCTATGCCTTTTAGCCTTCAGCTCATCCCTTGGGGCACCTCACCTATTGTTTCTGATATTACTTTTATGCCATTTTGTGGGGGAAAGAAACAACTTCTAACAGATCTTAAGTTTTGAACACTGGAAAAAATTAACCATAAGGATGAGAAGCAGCTGCTAAGAAGCAACTGCAGTGGATTTTGAAAATAAACACCCTGTGTCCACAGGGGCTAAATGAGGATTGTGTTTTTTTTTACCACTCCTGTAATTGCCTGGAAGTTTTGAGACTTTCCCTGGTGTTTGTAGCTCAATTCAGATATGAGAAGACACTGAGTGAATTGCCCTGCCATGGTAACACCTGTAAGCGACTCAATGAAAAAAAACTTGTCCAATTGTATAAGTGTGCCGTATGAACTCTTTAGATGTAACATCGTTTTATTGTTTTTAAGTACGTGCAGGCCGTGCTTGCAATGTGCTTTTACAATTGTAATGATTTTAGTTCTGTGTTTTCTCATTCATTCATTCATTCATTCATGTATTGTTACAGCCCCTGAAGAAGGCCTAACGGAAAGCAAGAGGCCGAAACACATGGGGCTTTTTTTATAATAAATTTGTCTACACATTCTGAGACTTTTCTCCCCCTTTTCTGTGTAAAAATAGTAGTAGACCTAATTGCATACTTTTCCAAAGGGGAGGGGGAATCTGATTCCGTCAATGAGCAGCTTATGGCATGAAAGAAACCTGACAATCTATGAATCACAGACAGAATGCATTCAACAAAATCTGTACATCCCTAATTCCCAGCATGGAGAGGATCATAAAGTACCAGCCCAGTATACAGCTGTGAAAAGTGAGGAGCCTGTCAGAAAAAAGAGGTGGCAAACCTAATTCAGCACTAACATCTTTGAATATACAGGGAATCAAACCCAGAGTTTCAAGAGCAAAACCCTGGGCCAGATTGGATGAATCTGTCAGTTTTGGTTTCTCCCCCATTCAGTGTTTTTTTGTTTGTTTTTAATCTCAAGAACTTCTTGTCAAGGATGTGTCAAGGATGTTCTGATTGGAGTGTGTTTTGGGGTTTGAGTTAAAAATATCTGATCTGCAGATATTGATTAAATGAATGGGGCTGTCTCCCCACCACCACATTATTCCATGTATGGAACAATAGGGCCAAGCTGTACAGACTGAAAATTCTACCAGCTGCTTGTTCTGCTCAGAACCAGGGCCGGCCCTACAATAAGGCAGAGTGGGGCAGTTGCTTCAGGCAGCAGATGCTCAGAGGCAGCACCAAGGTGTTGAAGGAGATACCTATGTCCCACACAGCCTCCCTGGTACCTCCGAAGCTACCCTACTGATTTCTGGTTCGGTGGAGGATGCTGCTCCATTGCCAGTGTTGAAGAATGATTCTTCTGCCAGTTGAGTTTATTTTTGTACATGGAATGGGAGGGTCTTCATCTTGTTCTTTGCCTTGTGCCTGCCCTGCTTACCCAGAGCTCTAAATAAACGCAATATACTATAGATGTAAGGGGTGAGCCAAAGGGCTGAGAGATCTTATTGAGCTGAACCCAGTTCAGGATGCTGCCTAAAAGCATTGTGCTGCATTGACAGTTTGGTGAGCATCCAACATGTACAAGCATCCAACGATGTTGCAGATGCATGACTGGGTCTGGGAGCCCACTGGAGTCCCCCGCATTGCCCCCCCCGGACCCAGTCAGATGCCTATGGTGTATTCGCAGACCCCGACAGCCATTTGCCCCCATTTGGAGCCTCCATTGTGCGAGACAATGGAGGCTCTGGAAACCACGCACTCCCCATTGCATAAATGGCAGCCGTAAAGGCCCCATTTATGCAAGTGTAGAGGCACAAATGCTCTGGTCATGCCTTTACTCTTATATAAATGGGGCCTTTACAGCTGCCTTTTATGCAGCAGGGGATGCACAATTTCCAGAGCCTCCATTGTCTCCAAACGGGCAGATGGCGCTAGACCCTAATTTTAACCCTTAATGGACCGTCCTTAAGAGAGATCCATGGAAGAGTATAAGAAGGTGCATTTACCATATTATTTTCTATAGTAATCAATTGTTGGTCATTTGGATAACCTGTTGCCCCATTTTTAAAAAGTTAGCAACGCAGACATGTTATAGCAATGCAGATGTATGATCACAGCTAAGTTTGGAACATTTAATTCTCCTCCTGTTTTTCTTGCTTGCACAATCTTGTTGACTATTCTCAGCTTTGTTTATCACATTTTCCATTTGTATAATTGCATAGTTAAGAATTACATAGATAAGCTTACAAAGAGAAAGAAAGATGTTGACATGTTGTCCATCTTAAGGAATGCTATTGCACCCAGCCGGGACACTTTCACCTTTTTCCGGTGCTTTAAATCTGCTTCTACTTGATGTACTACTGGAACATAATTATTTTTATAGCAATCACCCAGTGAAGGTGATACTTTAAACTCTGGATGTATATGTGTGTGTGTACACATATGTTTTTGAGGGATGCGACAAAGCCATTTTTTTATCTCAGATCTTTAATTTCCTACATTTAGTGGTATTTAGTCTGGTTTTTGAGCATTGATTTTGTATCCTGAAGCTTCACAGTATTTTTCATTTAAACCAAGTATCTTATCCTGCAATATTTCTGGATTGCTCATAGCGATTCCCTTAGTAAATCTGGACTTTATGCTGCAATGTACCAGCTGTAATTCCTTCTCTTACAGCAGTATTTTAATTGCTCATGAAGCGCAGTCCCAAAGTGCTCACTGTCAAGTGGGCACATCAGTAATCGCCATAGTGCAGCCTCTGATGTTATCTGGTGCTCAGAGCAAAATAACTAGAAGTTCCCCTTTGCAGCGATGAAGCCTGAGGTCTCAGCTCTTTCAGCACCCAATTGGATGAAGTCTTCTGGAGCCACAAAATAAACTCCACAAATTGATGGGATGGTCTGTAATACACTTGTTCCTTGTCCTCCTTAAACATTTCTCCATTGCTTATGGCTGGGGTCTGCAATCAGGTGCCCATGGTCACTGGTCATCTATGTGCTGTATATTCCTCTCTTGGCATCCAACAGGCTCCTTGCCTCTCCTGAGTTAAATTTTGTTTTAAACTATTTTAATTAATTGTTCTTAATTGGCATGCTTCAGAGTGGAGGCTACCCTCCAGTACCAACTTTATTGGGGTTCAAAATGGTCCTTACGTATTTTGGAGTTCAGACCCCACCTCTGCCATTTATGTAGATTCTTGGGCAAGTTACTTTTCCTCTCGTACCCCCGGGTTGACTTTTGGGAAATGAGTAGTGTTTTGTGACCAGCCACACCACCATATCAGCCATTTTATGAATGACCACCTTTTGAGAGCAGCCCCATGACACTCTCAAAATTCCCAATGTGGGAATTGACCCAAAGGTGTTGGGGACCCCTAGCTTATGGCATGGATTTCATCAAACTAACCTAATTACCACCAACTCCTCATGCCTGATTTCAGGATGCAATAAACAATAAACAAGAATATTATTCCTTCTGGAATATGGTCACTTTCTATATAATATGCCTTAATTAGTGTAAATATTTAAAGACATTTTAGCCCCGTTCAGACAACATGCTAAACCATGGGCCTAACTTCATGGTAGCAGGTTGGCATCACCTCCCTCCTCAACCTACACTTTCCCTCTCCCGGGGCAGCATTGGGTAATCCCCACAACAAGGAGAGTGCAGGGTTTCTGGGCAGCCATCCAGGTCCCAGAGCTACCTATGTCCTCTTCCTGGTGGAAGGCAACTAATCACTAGGCATCTTCCACCAGGTTCTGCCACCAGCTTGGACATAGATTGTCCATGGAGCAACGTTACATGGCAGAAGTGCAGGGCTGACATCATTCCCTTTGAAAAAGTTGGGGTAAATCCCCAACTTTTTCAAATTGGAGCATTGTGGGGAAGGCCCACAATGGCTGTGAAGCTGTGCCTGCGTTGTCTAACTGATGGGCTGCAGATCCACAGCCATCACGGGGCTTTCCCTGTGTATAGACAAATGCCATAATGGTTAAGCATTTTCAGCTAAACATTACGGCTTAGCGTGTTATGTGAACCATGACTCAGTGTGCCTTGTGATCCATTTGTAACCACGGTTTAAACATACTCACTAACCATTTACTGCAAGGGGTTAACAGCCTAACTATGGCTTAGCATGTTGACCGAATAGGCCGTTTAAATGAAAAAGGGTTGAATTGACTTTCACAAGCATTTTCTACTTGTAGGAGTTTTCAGTCAAAAATCAAGATAGGGGAGAAAAACTCTTTGAAATGGTAATTAAGGGTGCAATCATATGCATAGACAGAAAAAGGTCTTGCAACTCCCAGCATTCTCCAGCCAGCATAGGATTGCACCCTAATTTATCATAATTTGTGCAGCTTCCTGAAAGAAAATGACTGAGTAATAACTGCACTTGCTAACAAATCCCATGGCAATATTTAATAATCATAGCACAGAAGATGGCTAAAAGAAAAGGCAAAGTAATGATCAAGAGATGTTAACAGTTCCTGTGCAGGAACTAGAAAAAAAATGACCTGTTTATCTGTGGATTCAATGAATAAGAAGAAAAGATTAAGATAAAAGAGAGAGGGAAAATTTGTTTTTCCCTTTCTAGCAAGATAAAATATTATTACATATCTTTGCTGTGGAGAAAATCAGAAGTCTGTCTTAATTTTGTTCGATCTTATTGGTTTTTTAAAATATTTTGTCGTGTATTGTTTCTTAGTTTGTCTGTGTTCTGAAACAATAAAAAAGTAAAAAGTGAAGAAAGAGATGTTAACAGTTCACCACATACAAAGCGGGCATGCCTAGTAAGCCAAAAGAAAAGCTATTTTTAAAGCAACAGGAGAGTTATAAAGTCTCGTGTTTCTCCCAATAAAAATAATATTGAGAAGAGCAGATAAAAACCAGCAAACGAAGCCAAAGGTTTTGTGTCCAAGACAGGCAGAATTTCAAGAGTATAATAGTAAAGATTTTGGCAGATCAGGGTTCAGACTCTTTGATTATTAAAAATCTGTAAGGGGAGAGTAATCGGGGGTGGGGATGAGAGTGAGAAACCAAGGTGGAGGAAATGCCTATTTCAGTGGCCTGTCAACTTACACCGGCCGAGGGTGGAAGGTCCCCCCCCCCACGACACATGCACACAATTTCCCCCTTCTTGTTTCACTATTTTCAGCCATTTCCTTTATTTATTTATTTAAGTTTCCCTTTCCTTAAGGATGTACGAGAATTTCATTTTGGCTCACAAAATATGTGATCGCGCTATTGCAAGGTTATGGAACTTTATTCTTATACATGACAACGGCAGCAAGATTACTTTTTGCCCAGAATTGGAAGACTGAGAAAATACCAACAGAGGAGGATTGGCTGTTGAAAATCACAGAACTGGCGGAGATGGCAAAACTTACTGCAATAATAAAAGATAAAACAACAACCGGGTTCATTGAGGAATGGTAACCTCTGGTAGATTTTATGAAAGAGAAGGAAGGGAAGGACATTTTTTGTAGATGGATTTAATGATTAGTCTGGAAGAATAACATCTGTTAAAGATAAAGAAATCGGGACATTCACTCACAAATTTTGGAAATGTTGGCATATTTTGAAAAATTGTTAAGGAAAAACAGAAATTCGGAAGTCCATTTTAATGTTGTATGTGGTAGTGTCGATGTATTGTGTAAATGTTGTTGTTATGGGTGTATGTAAGGTGTATATGTTAAATGTTTTTTATATTCGGAAAATAAAAAAGTTTTACACACAATATATATATATATATATATATATATATGCGATTGCGCCCTGTTCGCAACCCTGAATACGAGCATGAGCATGTGCCCACTGAAAATGTTTGCAAATTGCTAGATGTCTGCTCAGATTTGTGCATGTTTTACAGCTCAATTTTGCCCAAATTTCCTTGTGGGCTGAATCAGCTCCACTAAGGAGGAAAGTTGCACAAATTAGGACGTTTGCACAAATTTGTGCAAATTTTATGTTTGATCGCTGCTCCATTTGGGCAATTTTCCCATCTGCGCAGAGTGAGGAGCGATCGACTGGGAATCAGGCACGAGATGACTGGTAAGACTACATTTGGAGAATCCTAGCAGTCTCAAGCACTGTCCGCTTGCCCATCCCTGCCTTCCATCGCTTCCGCTGGGAGGGAAATGACCTACAGCAATGCTGGGGCTGACATAGTTCTTCCCCTGATCTGGCTTTGGATCTTGAGGATATGCAATACACCCCCCCCAAAAAAAACCAGACCCAGAATACCTTCTTTTTCTCTTGACATCAGAGTTCCAGTGTCAAGGAAGCACCAGCGGTGGAACTTTCCACAGCCTCACAGAGGGGGCTTTCAAGGTTGGGTCTTTCTTTCCAAGAGTGGAATAGGGATGGAGTAATCTGCCCATTTTGGTTTCTTTCCATTTTTCATGTTTCCAATCTTAAGTTCAGTTCTTGACGCAGTTTGAACATTTCTTTAAATGTCTGCGTGGGAATTTGTATCCTGTTTTATCTGCATTTCTCCTAATACATGCATATGCAACCTTGCCTAACGTGCACATTTTTGCAAGCCATTTTCCTAGTATGATGCATTTTTAAGAACATCATTTACACCAGTTTATACATTTCTGCATGCACTTTACCCAAATGTGCTCTTTTTTGTACCCAGGTTTTGATTGGAGGACTCCATCACAAAATCGATGAAGTGCAAATGTTGGAGGATAATTGTGGAGCAGTTTACATACTGGTTTGGAAGTGTGAATTTCTCCCCCAGCCCTTGGGTGGCCTTATCTCTCCACACACAGAGGGGAGGTCTAAAAATTCTTATAGCCCCTGGAATGCCCTACCAGGGGCTTTTTGGTTGCAGCTTAAAAGGGCCCTTATCAAAATGCTTCTTTTTTTTGCTGCTCCTTACAATGTTGATTGTGTTACTGCTGAAATAAGACATATTTAAAAAATGGCAAAGTCCCTTCATTAGGGATCTAAACGCATTTATCAAATTTAGGAGCCACCTTGGATGGAGAGATGAAGATCAGAATTTATAGCGAGAGGAAAGATTTTGTTCTCACTGATGTCTTCTGATCTCCTCCCTCTCTCCCCTTCCTCTGCACATGATCACAATCACTTTCATTTTTACCTCTACTTCACATCATCTAGAACTGAGCCCTAGAATTGAAAGAGGTTCTGGATATACGATTGGGCTGAATTTTGCCTGTTGTATTTTCAGAACTAAAGTCATGTAGGTATAGGGGGAGGAGAAATATTTTCTCCATGTGCAAATGCCCCCTTTTTTTGAAGCTACTCACTGCCTTGGCTACCCCTATCTTTGGCTGCTTTACCTTGTCTTCCTTTTTAGAACTTCTTCCTCTTTCTTAGAGAGATTCCAGGCAATCAGGGGTTAATGTAGTGAACATGGTGATGTTATGATGCTAGGTAACTAATTGCAATGAGAGAAAATAAAGGTATTTTGGAGTGAGGGCAAAACTTCCTGAATAAGGGTGGATTTTTTCTTTGCTGACTTTGATCTACCATTAAAAGAGAGCTAATTGTCAATTACTTACTTTATTATTTTCTTACCACCAGGGGATGCCATTTGGATTTCCTGTGTTAGGAAAGTGCAGATCAAATCCATCAGTCCCAGGCTAAAAATCTTCACATGATACAGTCTATTACTGCCTTCAAAATCATGTTTTCTAAGGGACTTAGCCTGGTGTGCACTGAATCCATATTTGCTTCATTGCTCATTAGCTTTTATCCCTGCTTCTTTCATTCCCATGAGATGCTTTAACAAAATAACTGGGAGAAAATCTCAGATTAACATTTCAGTCGCTTTAATTATGTTTTAGTTTGGTTTATTTTTCATAAGTTATATGAGCAGTACTTTGTCAGCATAATGTATGTCCTGGCTATTAAATATATATAATAACCGGAACAAATTATAAAATAAAAAGGCATACGGACTTATTTTAGACTTCCAACTAGTTGGCTTTCTAATGAGAGCTATTCAGGGACCTCATAACATTTGCAGAACAGAGATGTATTTAAGAATATTGGTCTATGGAGGTCATTCCGTAATTTTGATAGGATCAGAGAGAAAAAGTGAAGCTCTGGTTGATTGGAGTGGGGTTGCGTGACTGTGTGTGGAGTCAAAGCTAAAAATGAGAAAAGAGGAAGGAAGAAGGGATTTGTGTGTGTGTGTGTATCATTAAAAAGAAGGGATGTTAACAGCCACAGGAATTTAGAATATAAGCAACCTGTTGAGTCTCGTACTCATGACTGTACCAAGAGTGTTGGCAGGGGCCTTTTGACACATAGCCAGTGTGGGCCCCCCAATCCAGATTTAGAACGTAGTATGGGGCAGGAGCTTTTACACTTTGCCCTCCACTGTGGGTCTCAATACCAGTCACTAGGAAACAACAGCAGGAGACAGCTATTACCTTCATGTGCTGACTGAGGATTTCCCATAGGCATCCAGTTGGCCTCTTCAGGGAAGGGGATGTTGGACAGTGTTTTTATATGTTATGTTCTTATGTTCTGGGCCATAGTGTGACCTACCCTTGTAAACCTGCTATGCTACAATACCAGAGGTCTCCCGCGCCACTAAGTATTGCCCAACTTAAAAGCTACAGCTTGTCTTGTATGGATGGGTACTTATTCACAAAACTACATGGGGATATCTTAAGGGACACGAATGTGAAGGGAAAGGCACCATGAACAGACGACGAGAGAGGAGGCAAACTCCATTCCTCAAAAGAAAGAAAGATTTATTGTGCTCTACACGTTTTGGAGAACTAATCTCCCTCTTCAGGAGCCATAAAACAAACAAAATAACCATAAAATTAACCATAAACATTTTTGTGTAGACAACACCCTCATTCTTTTAAACAAAGTTTCTTGAGGGCTTTTCTACGTGAAAATTCTACATTATTAAAAAGCTTAGAAATAACATTAGAAATTGAAATTAAAATGAAGCTAAAAACAAAAACAAAATCCCACTTCCGATATAACATAGATTGTTCCCATGCTTCTACTAACCAATTATTTAACATTGGTGAAGACATGATCTTTTTTTATCCACATATCTCTTTTAATAAATACACTCCTTACATAAATCTTTGTTATCTTCCCACTCCCCAAAGAAGGAGAGCTGGATTATGCACGTCAACCAGAAATTCTCGCTGTGTGAATAACATGTATCTTATCAGTTTGGGGTGGGGAGGGGCTGTGGTGGTGTAACCCCTGGCTCAAAATGGCCCCATCTGCACACTGGTAAATTTGTATCTCCTGAAACTTTCCATACACAAAAAGGTTTCAATAGACAAAAACCATGTTGAGGTGATCCAGCTAATGAACCCCTGCCCTGAACCAGTTCTGAAGAAACATCCCCTGCCCATTGCCAGTTATCTGGTCTGCACAATTCTGCATCCGTTGTTCTAACCACATCCACAGGAGCAGGATTTAGGATCTTGCAGGTCAATATTACATGCATGTAGTAGCAGACAGCATCATCAGGAGGGAAGGGAGGAGGAGGGCAGGTACTGGGGAGAAGAGAGGCGGAGGAGGTGGGTAAGCAGGCACTACCACCAAGGACGTCACAGCTGAGGGAGAGAGGAGTCGGGAGGGCAGGCAGTGGCCACTGCTGCAGCCGGCACCATCATAATTAGCGTGGGAGGAAGAGGGCATGGGCTGCCATCATTGTCTCACTGTGGCTAGAGGAGGGAGAAGAAAATGCAGTGGTGGTGGAGAGGGGAGGGGAGGGGGAAGGAGGGCAGACACAACCACTGCCACCATCAGGGAGGAAGGGAGGAGGAGGAGGAGGAGGAGGAGGGGTCAGCACATACTGTCATTGTTTTCACAGCCAGAGGCGGGGGAGAGCTAGGACAGTAATTGTGCAACCTCCTGCCTCCAGCAATGAGAGGTGTTTTTTGTGTGTGCAAACCCTGGAACAACAACAACAACAACAACAACAACAACAATAATAATAATTTATTTCTTACCCGCCTCTCCGTTTGGATCGAGGCGGGGAACAACAATATAATAAAAGACACACAAGCTGCAAGTCACAAGTAAAGTCTGCTGAGAATCTAGTTTTGACTAGGGGTGTGCACGGACCCCCCGGATCGGATCGGGACCCGGATCGGGACCTCCAATTTTGTCCCGGACCGGTTCAGACAAAATCGGAGGCCCCCCGGACCGGATCGAGTCCGATCCCGACCCAAAAATCGTACATTTTTGGATCGGCCGCCATTTTTTTCCCCATAGACTTGCATTGCAATGCAAGTCTATGAGGAAAAAATGGCGGCGGGTGGGTAAGGGGGGGCCTAACTCCCTCCCCCCCCCGGGGCCGTCCGCTGTGGACGGCCCCGGCAGGTAAACCCCCTCCCCCGCGCTCCCTACCCCCCCTGGGGCCGCCCGCTTCTATCCGCTGGCGCCCGCGGGCGCCAGCAGATAGAAGCGGACGGCTCCGGGGGGGGGTAAGCCCCCTTCCCCGCCACTTACCTTCACGGCCCGTCCGGCGCCGGCGGCTACTACCAGCGGGCTCCGCGGCCTACTCTCGAGTAGCGCGCCGGGTGATGACATCACCCGGCGCGCCACCCTGGAGCAGGCCGCGGAGCCTGCTGGTAGTAGTAGGCGCCGGCGCCGGACGGGAGCCGCCGGGCCGGGCAGGTAAGGGCCCCCCTCCCCCCTCCGCGCGCCCCCTCCTCCCCTCCACGCACCCCCTCCTTACCTTTCCGGCCCGGCGGCTCCCGTCCGGCGCCGGCGCCTACTACTTCCAGCAGGCTCCGCGGCCTACTCTAGAGTAGCGCGCCGGGTGATGACATCACCCGGCGCGCCATCCTAGAGCAGGCCGCGGAGCCTGCTGGGAGTAGTAGGCGCCGGCGCCGGACGGGAGCCGCCGGGCCGGAAAGGTAAGGGCCCCCCTCCCCCCTCCGCGCGCCCCCTCCTCCCCTCCACGCACCCCCTCCTTACCTTTCCGGCCCGGCGGCTCCCGTCCGGCGCCGGCGCCTACTACTTCCAGCAGGCTCCGCGGCCTGCTCTAGAGTAGCGCGCCGGGTGATGACATCACCCGGCGCGCCATCCTAGAGCAGGCCGCGGAGCCTGCTGGGAGTAGTAGGCGCCGGCGCCGGACGGGAGCCGCCGGGCCGGGCAGGTAAGGGCCCCCCTCCCCCCTCCCCCCTCCGCGCACCCCCTCCTTACCTTTCCGGCCCGGCGGCTCCCGTCCGGCGCCGGCGCCTACTACTTCCAGCAGGCTCCGCGGCCTGCTCTAGAGTAGCGCGCCGGGTGATGACATCACCCGGCGCGCCATCCTAGAGCAGGCCGCGGAGCCTGCTGGGAGTAGTAGGCGCCGGCGCCGGACGGGAGCCGCCGGGCCGGAAAGGTAAGGGCCCCCCTCCCCCCTCCGCGCGCCCCCTCCTCCCCTCCACGCACCCCCTCCTTACCTTCCCGGCCCGGTGGCTCCCGTCCGGCGCCGGCGCCTACTACTACCAGCAGGCTCCGCGGCCTGCTCTAGAGTAGCGCGCCGGGTGATGACATCACCCGGCGCGCCACCCTAGAGCAGGCCGCGGAGCCTGCTAGTAGTAGTAGGCGCCGGCGCCGGCGCCGGACGGGAGCCACCGGGCCGAGAAGGTAAGTGCCCCCCTCCTCCCCCCCCCCGCTGTCCACTTTCATCGGCGGGCGCCCGCTGGCGCCCGCCAATGGAAGCGGCGGTGGGCGCCAGTGGGCGCCCGCCGATCCGCCGATCCGCCGAACCGGTTCGGAGCTTTTTCGGACCGGTTCGGATTGGATCGGCCGATCCAGCTGCGGGATCGGAAATCGGATAATTTATCCGATTTCCCACTGGACCGGACTCGGATCGTGGATCGGGTCCGATCCAGTGCACATCCCTAGTTTTGACATCATAAGAAAGGCATAGTGCCTTACCCTAACCTTGAAGTATCAGATCCAAAGCAAAATGTAACTTAACATTTCTTTGTGATGCTTCACCTCGCTCATACTTTGTGAAACAACAATAAAAACTAGATGGTTGTTGTTACTCTCTGTGAGGATGGCCCAATAATTTTCAGCCTCATGATTTTTTTTCAAAAGCAATGAAGTAATTACCTTCTTTATATGCTTATTATAAATACTTCAAAGTCTTCAAGGATGCTGTGAAATAAAACCAGGCAATCAAATCAAGGAGTTGTAGGCAGATTTTCTACTATGATATAACAAGGGAAGGTAGAAAGAGTTGTGAAGTGTTGTTGTTTCTTTGATTGATTGATTGATTGATTGATCCAGTTCTATAGAATAAGGTAGATCCACACGCTACCATGGTTACACTGAGGTTTAGATTAACTATACCTGGAATGAAGAAGATACCTCATCATTGAAGCATCCACTCCTAACTAGTGCAGGTATGTTAGTGCCTAAGTTCAGTAATTTTGCCAGACTGTTAAAGGCATTATGAGTACCAAATACTGGAAGAGATAAAACAAAGTCCAGTTCCTATGAATCTTGGCCCTAGAACAGCAGTTCTGGATAGTGCAGATGGTATCTTGCTACAGCTGCAGCCTTCAGAGCAAATAATATAGCTGCAAGGCAGCCTACAGGAGAGCACTTATGGTGTCCACTTCCTGGATTTGCAGGTGACTCTAGCATGCTTTATTAAGGATGTCACAGGTGTCCAATTGGGTCTAGAAATCTAGTGGGCAGCTCCCCATACCCAGTTTGCTGAGCCATGTTGCACTCATCAAGTGCTGCCCGGTTCGTGAGTGCTCACAGCTATCCATTTCCCCCTGCAAGCTGAGATTTTCCATAAAAGCTGAACTCCTGAAAGTGCGCAGCTCTGACCTTGTACACAATGGCATCTGTAATTGGCCATTTCCACAATATTAGATGCGTACAGAGGGCCCTATGCACCTCTGCTCTTTCCAAAATAGCCATTTATGGCAGCCATTGTGCACAAGAACATATCTATGCACTTTGAGGAGCCCAGCTATTACGAAAGATGCTGGCTCACAGCCGGTTCACAGGGGGAAGTGAGCAGCTGTTGGTGTCATGGACTGCCCTGCCGAGCAATCCAGGGTCCAGCTTGTGCAGGTGAAGAGCAGCAGCAAGACCGCACGCACCCCCTACTCTGGAACGAAATGAGTCTGTCCATCCCTATACCTCATGCTTGCAAACCACACAGGAAGTACCTCAAGCTCCATCCACATCACTCCGTAGAGGCTGGTGCTCCAATTTTGGAGGGGCTGTGAATCCATTCTCGGTTTCAGCCAGAACCAGTCAGATCTCTAAAGGAGCTGTGAAGAACGTGGGGTTTGTTGCCTTGGTCTTCCTTGCAAGGCTGTCATCAGCCAGGAGCTGGCTTGTGTGTTCATAAACACCACCTGGCCCCTTGTTATCACAAACCGTTGAAGCCTGGCCTGGGATTGGCCACGTAACAGCCTCGGCTAATTGGGAAGATTTATTGTAGCTGTTCTGGTGGGAACCGTGGCCTGGTTGAGAGGGGGGAGCAGAAGGAGCAGCCTGTGATTGGTGGGGCCTGTTCAGTCGATCTGACCGATCCAGGGGCATAAGGCAGGATAGTGGTAAGAATCATTGTCTACCTGGGGGTCTTCACAACATGGAGGATATATATTTGGCTAGCTAAAGCAGGAGGCCTCTACGTGGTTATGTATTGCATAAGTCAGCTAGGTTTTGTCATTTTGGCTTGGATGTAACTGGTAAAGGCTCTCTATTTTATCCTGCAGTCTGTTTTATTGTATTTTTATTGCATCACTGCCTTTTACCAAGCTATTCCTTTTAACCCCAATTTTATTCCTATTAACCTCCCTTCCCCTTCTCCCCTTAATAAACTGTTTTAAAGCCTTAAAGATGGTGTGCTTAATTCAGGGTAACTCCTGGTGCTAAGTACATGTTGGCTAGTCTAAAGTGGGTGGCTGGGTGGAAGCTTGGGATTCATCTAGTCTATCCTGCAGGGAGAGTGTCTTGACTGTGCTCTTCCTTCACAGGAGCTATCCAAGGTGCTGAACCTTTAAGGGGGTGTCAGCTCATATTTCAATCAGGATTCACCCAGTTTGCACCTTCTGAACCAAACTGTGGATGAAGTCCATACATTTCTGAGTTTGCTCTGTGTTTTCTGCTGGTTTTTTTAACATAATTCAGTTTGCTCAACCCAATTCCAAACTGAGTTTGTGCATGAATGTCACGTGTGAGAGAGAGTTGCATGGTTCTTCCCATTTGCTGCTAAGGGTGTTAACCCTAATCATACAAAAAACATTGGGGTTGAGGAGATGGCTTCCCAGGATTTAGGATAATGTGACATAGAGATTGAATGTCTACTACCAGGTAGGAAAATGAGGGGGTTGTTCTATTTCAGTCCTCCTGGGCCAAGGCAGGTAAAACATGTGTCCAATGTACAGTCTAGGACACTATTGGACATAGAGAGGATGAGAAACAGTGATTTCCAGGAGAAACCACAGGTCTTTAAGTTGTTTGGGCTTCTTAATCTGCCCCTTTCTTGGCTTCTGTTAATACATTCCCCACATGTTTAGTGCCATAGCTGTGCTGAACATTTTGTAGGTACAGTTCCCCAATAGCTATTATCAGTTTTGTGGTGCCTACACTTTTCCCCTTTTGAAACAGTTAACATTGCTCCAATATTAACTTTCCTTCCATGTTGCTTTCACTGGCTGCTGTTCCTTCAGGGCCATTTTCTCCATGACTACTGCTGCTCCTTTCTTCAGGATCCCACCACATTAAATCAGGAACATGCAAAGGATGGCAGTTGCACAACAGTACACAGCCAATCAGGTGGCATGATGATGTCACTGAGGGCAACATCACTGAATAATGTCCTTCAGGGTCCTTCTAATGGAAGGCAAAGGTATTTTTTTATTCAAGCAGACCTGTGACATTTAAGTTGGTCTGCTGCTGAAGGCATGATGGCAGTTTTGTTGGGCTGGGTGCTATTTCTTTTATTGTTGTGTTTTTAATTGTGCTTTTGATTTATTTGTTCTTATTGTTTTCTTGTGCAATGCTATGGATTGCTCTGCGAGCAAGAACCAGGCAGAACAGGAAAATGGTGGAAGTACATTTGTCTCCCTTCCCTCTTTAAAAATAAAAATATCAGCTAGATGGGCCTCTGAGCTCACCTAATGGGCCCACCTCCTTGTGGGTGGGATCCTGTCTCCTCCTCCCCCCTTCCTGCCTAACGGAACCCCCCTTCTCAACACGGTGGTCCAAGGTTGCTATTGTGTCCTCAAAAAGCAGCTGTTGCAATGCTATCCATGTAAACTGCGAGGGGGCAGAGGAGGAGGGGAGGATCCAATTTTAGATGCCCTCTCCCAAATCCTTAGGCATGTCAGTAGGGGGAATAGCATATCCTATGGTCCTGCGAGAGTGTCTCAGAGCGCGTAGGATTGCTCTGGTAAATACGTTCTTATTTTAATCTTGGTTTTATTATTGTTAGCCACCTTGAGTGTCATTTTTGGGTGAAAATGCAGAATATAAATATAAATACAGTAAACAATAGCTCCACTCAACATTTTTGTGAAAAGGTACTGAAAAATGATGGGGAGGCACTTTGGACATGGCCAAAAGTTTTGATGGAAAACAGTGGTTTTGACTCACTCACGTATGGGCCCCTGTGAACTCTAGGGCAGAGAAAGAAGTCTTATAAGAAGCCAAACTACCGGCCCATCTCACTCAGCATTGTCGAGTGTGCTGATTGGCCTTGGGTCTCCAGGGTTTCAGAGTGTTTCCCAGGCCTACCTGAAGATGCCTGGCAGGTCCGGCCCAGGGCTGGTCACCGCCTGAAGCAGGGATGACCCACCGCTACTGCCTCCCCCGCCTGCCTGCCCGCTCTTCTTGGCACACATACACACCTCAAAAAACCACCCACCTGACAGCTTGCTTAATGTTCTTTGTGCGTGCGTGCACACCTGCCTCCCCAAAATGCTGCCTGTAGGGTATTTATATTCAGAAGCCACATGGTGCCTGCATGTCAGGCAAAGTATCGTGAGAGGTCCCAGAACTTCTGGGACCTCTCGCAATACTTTCCCGACTTCATGCAGGTGCCACATGGCTCCTGAAGGTGAAAACACTGTACAGGCAGTGCATTGGGGTATATGTGCAGATGTGCGTGTGCATAAGAACTGTAAGTCAGATGGCCGGCCAGCAGCCTGGCAGGCAGGGCCAGCGAGGCCAGCAAGTTGAGTGAACCGGAGGCATGGCACAGCACGCAAGGGAGCGAGCAAGTGGCCGGCAGGACCAGGAAGTGGCAGACCCTTTGGAGGGAGAGAGCACCACTCGTCCCATCCTCTGCCAGCTGCTACACTGGCTTTGTTTCGCCTCATGGTAGGGCCGGCCCTGATGTCAGGGATTGTACCTGGCATCTTTTACATGCACCACCTGTGCTTCCACTGAACAATGCCCCCTCCGATGGATAAGTGGAGAGGATATATCTCTGGAGTAGGGGTATCCGAAGAATCCAGATGGGGGTGGGTGGGATGGAATTCACTGAGATTTCGGCAGCTCAACTCCCCAGAGTTTGGCTCACTTCCCTGTGAGCTGGCCCCAACTTGGTCTGCATCAAGCCAGGCCAGCTTGTAGATTTCCCATCCCCCCATCAATAGAAAGTTGCACAAATTGCTGCCATAATTTGCTTTGTTTGCGCAAGTTCCTATTGACAAATGGTTGGGGGGATGCAAAAGGTTCCAGTATTTCGGGGGAAAGTCCACTGCTCGGCTTGCAAACGCAAGCCTAGCCAGGCAAGCAGTGGGGATCCATCAGGCCTGGGAATGACTGGATTTTCAAATGATGGACATCCCTACTCTGTGGTACCTTTCAGCAGCTATTGTTGCCTAATTTTGCTCCACGGCTCTGGTTTTGTCTTCAGTTAAATCCCTCTGAATGTTTCTTTCTTTCTTTCTAATGACTATTTGGCCGTCTTTCTCTGGACTTCGACACAAATTAGCGATCAGCTAGGCTAGGAAGCAATGATAGACTGCAAGAAAAAATCATCTGAATCCCTGCATTTGTATGGCACACTGAACAGCAGTGATGTATTCAGCAGAGGTAGGAGCCCATGGAGGAACAAAGCCTCTCTCTTGGGTCATAGAACAGACCACATAGAGACCTCAGTCTTTCAGGGAAGCTCATTAAAATCCCATCACTCTGTGGCCGGAGCCTGCTGGAGAATGAACTAGCAGGCGGATCTTGAAACGCTGGGCTGGCACCACTCCCATTCCACTGAATTGAGCTGTTAAAGATGAAAGACTCTGCATTCCATACAGCTCAATTTTGTGTGCATGACGTGGGCTCCCAAGAACGAATTGAATTGCAATCCATAATGCAAGCAAATAGTGCAGGAGATGGAAGAACATGAAGTGGCTCCATATTTTATGCTGGCAAAGCTACATTTTACCCTGGTAAAAAACCCAAATAACTCTCTCAAATTGTTTGGAGCTGCTGCAGAGTCGCAGAAGCATAAATGGGATGAGAATATGTACATTGAGATGTCGGTAGTTCAAAAGGGGTGCTTTATGGAGGCTACAAGGAAGCCAAGCAGATTAATTCACTGAACACCTCTCTTGCAGAAAATTTGTTTTTGCCCAGGCGGTGCAACTAACAAACTGGTTCCAACTGGACTTAAGCTTTCCTAAGCTGCCATCCTGTACACACTTACTGAGGGAGGGGGGGCTAAATCTGATTTGAGACACTGGAACTTACCTGTGAGTAAACATGCATAGGATTGTGCTGGATGTCCTATAAAAGTAAATGTACATAAATAAAATACTCAGGCTTAAATGGGATTACAACCTAAGTGACCCATTTGCTCTCTGTTAAAGGAATTTAGTAGGAATGAATGTCATGCCTTGCAGGCAGAAAACTAAGACATAAGGTGGAAAGGCCAACAGTAACCAACAGATGCCCCTTTGAAGTAGGACGGACTCACTTCTATCCGCACTGAGCTGCTCACCAACTCCCACCATCTGCCTGCCCATTTGCTGCTCCAAGAAACCGCTGCAGAGTTCACAGGTGCCAAGTGTGTGGCGCATGGCTGTCCAAACCCTCACCAAGCCACCATTTTGCAAAAACAATAAAAATACAAAAGGCAGCTTGTTTTTTCATCAATGAAATATTGTGTGAATGGCTGCTTTATGGCCACCTTTTGCATAAAAAACCTTTTACGTAAAACAAAGAGCCACTATTTTTATGCAAAATGTCAGCTCACAGAGGGGTCTGGCAGCCACAGATCGCACAGTGGCTCATCTGCACAATGGCTCATAAGTGGTGCCATCCACAGATTGGAGGCCAGGAGGCCAAGCAGGGGAAGTCCGTCGGACTCCACCCCCCTCAGACTCCTGTGACATCCCTACTGGGAATCCTACAAATAAGACCTAAGTACAATAGCACCCTCCTCTTGAATACTAGGCGATCATGCTAATTGGCATAGTGTATATGTATGGATTTTGTTAAATATGTTCCATCTGAGTTTTGTGTTTTGTCAGCTGTTTTTCATTCCGTCATCCTCTCATTGACAGAATCAATTTTTAAGAGATGTACAAGAATTTCATTTCTGCAAATGCACATTTCTGCATCAGCGCAAATGTGCATTTGCGAACAGAAATGAAATTCTTGCACAACTACTCCTCTCCTAAAACAAAAAATCCAGAAATCCACGCAGTTCAGAAAAAGGTGATCCTCTGCAGATTCCACAGGTTAGATTCACAGAAATCCAAACTCACTTGAATCCCTTGCAGATTTCTCTGACATCCCCTCAGGCTTTTCTCATTTTTTAAAAAAATCAGGATTCACCCAGTTCACACCTGCCAGATAGAACCCAATCTGCAGTGGAAGTCTATAAATTTCTGAACTTGCAATCTGATTTACATACAAGCATTTGAATAATCTGAATGAAAAAATATACTTTTGAAAAATAGGTGCACAATTGAATTAATGGGAGAAGGATGCACATATCAAAGATGTGTACAATTGATCCACGCGTTTGAAAAAAAATGCACTAAAATTAGGGCTGTGAACTCCCCCCGATCTGGTCCTGATCTGGATCCAAACAATCCAAATTGGGCCTGATCTGGATCTGGACCAGATCGGACCTCCCCTGATCCAGTCCGGAACCAGATTTGGATCTGGGTCTCTGGATTGAGATCCGGAGACTCTCCTTTTCCCCATAAACTTCCAAGTCTATGGGGAAAAGGACTCACCACCTTCCCCCCACTCTCCCTACTTACCTGCTGCCTCTTCGTCACCACCGTTGTCCGCTGCTGCCATCCGCTGGCCGCCACTGCTTCCACTCTACTGAGAACCAAGCTTAGGCCTGGTTCTCAGTAAAGCAGAAGCAGTGGCGGCCAGCAGATGGCAGCGGTGGATGGTGGCAGAGGCGATGAGGCAGCAGGTAAGTAGGGAGAGTAGGGGGAGGGCGGTGAGTCCAATGGACTCACTGCTGGCCTGGCATTCCTGTGTGCCAGCTGCGCAGTCGGCACCCAGGGACCTGGAAGGCCAATGGGCCCTGGATTTCCAGATCGATCCAGAATGAGCCAGAATAATCCGATCCAGTCTGGAACAATCCGGACGTCCCCCCCCCCATCTGTTCATAGCCCTAACTAAAATACGCACAATTTTTCATGCAATAAGGGAAAAACAAAGATTGCAATCTGATGCAGACATGCATTGGAAAAAGCTTTGTGGTGGAACTACTTGGTAATCTAAGTCGTCTGAAAGTTGCAGAGAACAGTTTGGTAGCTTTTGTATCTGTTGGCAGAGCTAATTATTCGAGGGGGGGATGAATCACTTCCATCTTGAAAATTTAACTTTTCTCTTATTTGTAAAAGAAAAAGCTTTTGTGTCTAAGCTACTAATACTCAGTGGGAAGAAAAGAAAGTAAAAGAAAGGTAAGAAGCACTCATTTGTCCAATTGAAGGCCAAAGCTTTAGGGATGTGTTTAAATAAGACAAGACATAGAAAGTAGGGATGTGCACAGCCAGAAATTTCAGAATCGGATCTGAATTTCTGATATTAAAAATATCGGAACCGATCATAGCAGGGGGTACCTGTATTTGATCGGATTACCGCCATTTCACGTGTTTTCCCCATAGACTTGTATTGGGGGAAAGAAAGCTTTCCCCCAATGCAAGTCTATGGAAAAAAAACACTGCACTGGCACTCCCTCCCCCCCACTCGCGCTCCCTCCCCCCACTCCCTCTCCCTCTCCCACACTCATGCTCCATCCCCCCACTTTCGCTCCTTACCTGCCACCGCTGCCATCCAGCACTGCTATCCACTGGTTCTGTAGTACTGAGAAAAAGGCTTTCCAGCCTACAGAGACGATGTGCTGAGTGATGTAAGGAGCGCGAGTGAGAGGGAAGGAAGGGAGGGAGGTGTCCCCCATTACCTGTGGCCTTCCCTGCTGCCATCTGCTGCCACCCACTTGCTCCGTAGTACTGAGAAACAGACTTTGTGGCCTGCTCAGTACAGCTACATGCTGAGTGATGACATCATCACTCGGCGTGTCTCTGTACCAAGGAACAGACTGCAAAGCCTGTTTCTCAGTACTACAGAGCCAGTGGACGGCAGTGGGGTAAGGAGCCGGAGTGGGGGGAAGGAAGGGAGGGGTTCCTCTTACCTGCAGCCTTCCCCGCTGCCATCCGCTGCTGCCCGCTTGCTCCGTATTACTGAGAAACAGGCTTTGCGGCCTGCTCAGTACAGCGACGCGCTGAGTGATGATGTCATCACTCGGCGCGTCATCTCTGTAGGCCGGAAAGCCTTTTTCTCAGTACTATGGAGCCAGCGGACGGCAGCGCTGGATGGTGGCAACGATGAAGGCAGGTAAGGAGTGCGAGAGAGGGGGGGAGGGAGTACCGGCCCAATGTTTTTGCCATAGACTTGCATTCGGGGAAAGCTTTCTTTCTCCCAATGCAAGTCTATGGCAAAAACACCTAAACTGGCAGTCCAAAAATCTGATATATCTGATAGTTATCGAATATATGGCTATCGGATCCGATCAGATATGGTCTCCTTAGAAAATGATTTCTATTGGTCATCGGATGTCCGATAATGTCCTTATCAGTTCATTATCGGACGTCGGACCCTAATAAAAAGAGCTAAATTAGATGCTTGACATAAACTGTATCATACCTTGAAATATGTGACATTATGAGCTTTCTGTGCTCAAGATTCATTGAAATTTGTTTTGGAAGACTATTTGCTAAGGTCAGGATTGTTGTTGTTGTTGTTGTTGTTTATGTAGCTCAGTTAGGGATGTTGGATGAATCTGGTTTGAGGCTCAAGACGGGCGAGTTGTCACCAGCTCGGTCTCCTGGAACCATCTTGAGGCACCCCAAGCTTGCCAACCTCAGCATGCACTGAATTAGGCATGCCTGAATTTTCCTGCTTGTCCATGAGCCACAATTGTCTGCAAAAGTGCAGGTAAGCCTTTTACGGAAGTCACCATTTTGGTCAAAATGGCAGCCGAAAATAACATGATCTACGTAACATTGCAGGCATATATTAGAACATTTATATCTGCCATTTGACATAACTCATGCTGTTTACAGCTGCTATTTTGAGCAAAATGGTGATTTCCATAAAAGGCTTACCCTCTAACTGGCATAACATGGTGGCTTATGGGAAAGCAGGATGCCGCACACCATTTGCTAGGTGGGGGCCTTGCCAATGCACTAGTCAGGTTTGGGTAAGCAGTCAGGGTCCAGCAAGTGGCATGTGAGATGGGTTTGGGGGAGTTCACCCATCTCTAAGCATGATCAATGGCCATTGTCATCACAGAGTAACATAAGCAAAAATTAAAAGCGTCCTGCCCCAATGAATGTACAGTCTGAACCTACTTTGATGGATGAGTTGATTTAGCTTGGATGTAGACAAGGTGTGTTACAGATTAGGAGGGGGGATGACATGTGTTTCCCTACTGATAGATCCCTTCTTTACAAGGGTTCCCCAGAAAAGAATTAAGTGTTGGCTACCATGAGTCAGAATGAACCTCCTGTCCAGCTGCTTGGGGAGTTTCTGAGCCTTATTTGATTGATTGATTGATTGATTGATTGATTGCATTTATATCCCACCTTTTTTCCTCCAAGGAACTCAAGATGGCATAGATAATCTTCCTCCTCTCAATTTCTATCCTCACAACAACCCTGTGGTGTAGGAGGAGCATAACAGGCTGAATCCGAAAGACAGTGTGAACACCTCATTGAAAGAGGGAGCAAATCCAGCTGCCTTGAAGGTGATCATTGTGAAGGCCACTCCAAAGGAAATGCTTATTGGGCAGTGATCTCTTTTTACCAACAGTGACCATGGGAATGATGCTACATCATAATGTAGCATCTTTCCCATTGGGCCATTCTGTAGCCAACGAGGAATGTTGATGGGCTGCTGTTTATTGAAGCTCTAAGGCCCCTTCAAATGGTGGCAAAGCTTGTGTGTGTGTGTGTGTGTGTGTGTGAGAGAGAGAGAGAGAGAGAGAGTGAAGCCCTCTGTTGCCTCCTGTATTATGGTAAGATCCTTGAAAAATATTATAATGGGTCCACCACCACCTTGAAAATCTCTGAAAATGCCCCTCGTTCACAGGCAAATGATCCCGCTGAAGTGGGGGGGGGGGCAATATTCAGCCCAACACTACCCAGAATAAATCTGCAACATCTGCTAACTTGGACCACATCTTCTATCTCACCAGTTTTGAAACAACTTCAGTTTCAATCAGTTTCAGAGCACGATTCAAATGAAATGATGATCTGGTGCTTATCCTTAAAGCCTTGTAAGGTTGGGACACTGGGAACATGAAGAACCCTCTTTTCCTCATGAATCTGCCCATTCACTAAGATCGTCACTAGAGGCCCTTCTTTGAGTTCTTCCACCTTCAGAGAAGAGGTGGGGAGCCACAGGTGAAAACTATCTTTCAGTTATGGCACCCTTCCTAGAGTGCCTCAATTGGCACCTACTCTGTTAACTTTTCTGTGCCACAAAAACATCTTTTAAAAAAAGCTTTTAATTTCTGAATGAGCTTTACAGGTTCATATTATTGCTATTTTTATGTTCTTTTTGGTTTTGATTCTATTGTTACTTCATGTTATTTGTTACTTGAGCACTAATACTGAAGCATGCCTGATATTTGATGTATTTGGGGAGGGAGGGGCGAGCGAGGGAGGGAGGGGAAGTGATGGAGAAAAAATAAAAATATTGCTTAAGCTCACAAATGTCCTTTCCATCTAGATTTTGTTAAGCTTTCTATTTGGATCGAAATGTCGACTTGCAAGGCCCAGATGTGATTGGTTAATTTTTTCAGAATTATACAGAAACATGAACAAGGGCAAAGGATGCTCACATAGCCATGCACCAGCATGAAGTTGGTTTCCTACTTGAAGTGGGTGTCATCGACAAATTCTGCCAGGTCAAACAAAAGTGCCATTCAAGCAACCACCCTGAATGGCTACCATCTGTGCTGTAAATGTCACACTTTCTTTTCGCCTAAGAACACAATAATTGATCTGGGATTTTACTTGTAGGAGATAAAATAAGAGAGAAAGAGCAAAAAAAAAAAAAAAGCAAGATGAGCTTCTTCTTTTGCTCTTCTAAAAAGGTATGGAACATATCCCCAAGGTCAACCTCTGTACTAGAGGACTGGAAAGTGGCCAACGTAATGCCAATTTTTAAAAGGATCCAGTAGATTACCGCCAGTTCACTTAACATCTGTTCAGGGCAAAAGTACTATCAAAGCTAGAATTTTCAAACCTAGAAGGACAAGTCTTGCTGAAGAATAATCAACATGGCTTCTACAAAAGTAAGCCCTGTCTCAACTAACTTTTTATACTCTAGGAAAAATATTCTGTTCATTATTTGGGTGTCCCACATTCAGCTTTTTGCCAGATGTGCTTTATTTGCATAATGTTTCTGGCTCCCCCTATTGCAGACATTTGTGCTACAGCTTTGATTCAGAATGAAGTGGTATCTGAAAGATCAGATGTACTGCCCCAAAATGGCTGATATGTCTCCTGCTCCTAACTGAAGTATGTGAAAATGATTAGGTGTACCTGTGTAACAGGATGTTCAACATTGTGCAGTGGATATAAACAAAATGGCTGGCCTTATTCAACCCTTTGTAGCAACTGCCAAGTCAGTGCATTTAATTATGCTTTGAAATTGAAGTATGAAGACACTGGGAGGGATCTGTCCACTCCATTCTTCTTACCAAGGGGAAGCGATGGCCTACTAATTTCTCCTGGCTTAAAAATATATTAGCTGCAAAACTACTTGCTTGTTCAGGACATTTGCCAACTAGTGACTGAAGATATAACTGCAGCGTTTAAACACATAGTCACATTTAAATTAATTAACTATAGTTTACATTTTAAAAACCAAATACGCCTGAAATACATACCCCTGGGATCCCCTTAGCAGGCACCAAGTTTCAAGTGTCTAGTTTTCACAGTCTGGGCACTTATGGTGTTGGCACTGACAGAAAGAAACACACACACACTCTTTTATTATTATAGCTAATATGGTTATGTATAAGTGCAGTACTATGGTCCTGGGCCTGTATATTTCTATAGACCTTTACAATCAGTTACTAGTCACTGGAATATTGCAATTTTTAAAAAAAAAAAGCTTAAGGAGAATTACACTTACCTGAAAATTAACACATGGCCACCATTTTGAAATGCAAATTTGAGGATGTCCTCATGCTTTGATTTTGACAAATTTGGGGTATGTTATTGAAATGCTTCTTTTACAGTTTTGTCCACTTCAAACTTTATTTTCCCTAGACAATTAGAGTTCTTTGAGAGTGTCAACAAGTACCTCACTAGGGATGATCTGGTAAACATTGTTCACTTGGACTTCTTAAGGCTGTGGTGAAGAGCTCCTTGGAAATGTGGACCTGGCGTGCGGGAGCCGTGACAAAGGCAACTTCCATGTTGGGGATCATTAGAAAAGAGATCAAAAATAAAACTGTCAATATCATAAGCCTTTATAGACATCTATGGTGTGATTAGAATTTGTGTACTCTGTTCACTTTTGGCCAGTATTTTAGAGCTGGAGGAGTACAGAAAAGGAAAATGATCAATGGGTTGGAGCAACTCCCCTGTGAGGAAAGGTTACGATGCTTGGAATGAAGCTTGGAAAGGTTACGATTAGCTTAGAATGAAGCAGAGTAAGGACGGTCATGATAGAGGTGTATAAAATGATGGATGGTGTGAAGGAAGTGGTAACCCCATGAAGCTAAATGGTGAGAGACTCTGGACATATAAAAGGAAGAACTTCTTCACACAGCACATTATTCAACTTTGGAATTCAATCCCACAAGATGTAGTGATGGCCATCATGGTGGGCAACCTCAAAATGGGATTAAATACGTTCATGGAGGATAAAGCTATCAATGGCTACTAGTCGCGATAGCTATATGTAACCTCCAGGATCAGAGGCAGTACATCACTCAGTGAGTATAGCTTTCCTGGGGAACATGAGTGGGAGGATGCTATTGCACTCATGTCCTGCTTTCAGGCATCTGGTTGGCCACTTTGGAACAGGACGTAGAACTAGATAGGCCTTCAGTCTGATCCACCAGCGCTGCTCTTATTTATTTATTTATTTATTTATTCATTATGTTCGTTAAATTTTTAATCGTCCCAATAACTAATGTTCTCTGCATGGATCACAAAAGAGTTTTAAAAAACCTAAAATGCCATTGAACAGTTAAAATTATAAAATGCAATACAAATATTCAAAAGAAAAACGTGCAATATAATGCAAAACAATAAAGACCACCGAAATCAATAAAAGAACCATGAAAATCTAGAATTAAATCTCTAACGCGCCTGGCAGAAAAGAAAGTGCTTAGCCTGGTGCTGAAAAGATAACAACATAGGTGCTAGGTGGACTCCTCTGGGGAGTTTATTCCACAAGTGGAGTGCCACTGCTGAGAAGGCCCTGTCTCCTGTAGCCACCCGTTTAGCTTGCTTTTACAGGGGCACCCAGAGGAAGGCCTCTGAAGATGGCCAAAGGTCTGAGCAGGTGGGAGGAGACAATCCTGTAGATCTTATGTTTGTATTTGGAGCAGACTGAAATCACTTTTAAAGTAATCAAGGAAAATGATTGTTATTTTTCTTTTATATGTTCTGCAGATTGGATCCATCTGGTACATAGTTACAGTGAACTGTCAAGGATAACCTTGAACTGTTAAAAAGACACCCTCCCCTCAAAAAAAGAATAAAAAGAAACTTGTTTTTAAGTACTACAACTTTATTTAAATGAGATGTTTCTTAAGACTGAACTGAAACTGAGCATTGGTACCCATAGCCCAAATGAATGTTAAACCAAAGGAATATTCATTACATTGCCAGAGTGCTATGTTAATTACAGTATCAGCAACAGTGAACAATTTGATTAGAGGCTAACTAAGAATTCTCATTATGCAAAGTTATTTATGCAGAATTCTTTACATCCTGCTGAAATAATCTGTACCAGGAACCACTTATGTTCGCTAGCAACAATCAAATCCACCCTTTGTTTCTTAATCAAATTGGCTGTTGCATTGCTTATGACTCCTTCAGCATGATCAAGATTCAGAGGTTATTTGCTCAGAATTGTTATGCAGAGTTCCAAAGTGTTTTGGAATGAAATTAGACATTATGGAGGCTGAGAAGCTGTCACTAATTGATGACAAGTCTGAGGTAATTGAACTGTTAGAGAGGCAATAACATGTGAATAAATTTAAGGGTGTGATTGGTCTGCTCCCACAGTATGTGGAGCTGTAACCTACCTCATCTGTGGGTTTAACAGGCTGATCCAATCCATGTTTAGCCAGAATTATTATTTCTTTGATTGTTCAATTTGTTCCTCACCTTTCTACCTAGAAGGTCCTCCAAGCAGCTTACAAAGAATATTAAGTGTCTAGATTTGGAGCAGTATATAAATATTGTAAATAAATATATGAATAATAAGGAAGTGGCCTTCTGAAATTCTTGACCCTATTTTGTGGACAGAGAAGTTGGGGAGACAATTTCATGGTATTATTTCCAAGGGTAAGAATATAGGGATGTGCATTATATCGGATTAAAAACGGAGAAAATCGGACATCTGATACCAATTTGAAAATTTGGAAATCTGATTTTTTTTCCGATCCGATTTTTTTGTCTTCGATTTTAATTGGAGAAACTTGGACACCATTTTGAATGCTTTTTCCCATTGCCTATTTTTGTGTTACAAAAATGCCTATAACTTTTTTTATTTTTAAATATAAAAGGATAAAACTTGGCCACATTACAGATGGGTTTGAGGAACTTATCTGTGAGAAATTTCCTAAAGATAGGTCCAGGCATTTTGTGGCTATGATTTTTTTACTTTAAAAGTTTCAAAAATTGAAAAACACAGGCTTTGATAGCTAACAGAGGGGGGAAGGTGGGGGATGAGATGCAGTTTGACAGCAGTCAAAGCCTCTGTTTTTGAACTTTTGGAACTTTTAAAGTAAAAAATTCATAGCTCAAAATGCTTGGACCTATCTTTCTGAAATTTCTCACAGATAAGTACCTCAAACCCATCTACAATGTGGCCAAGTATCATCCTTCTATCTTTTAAAAATAAAAAAGTTATAGGCATTTTTGTAACACAATACTAGTCTATATGTAAAATCACTCAAAATGGTGTCTGATTCAAAAATCGGACGTCTGATTTTAATATCGGTATCGGATACGATACGATGGACCTCTGATTTTTCTGATCCGATTTTTAAAAAAAATCTTAAGTACCAATTCTGATTTGATTTTTTGTGTCTGTGCACATCCCTAGAAGAATATAGTCTCCAAAAGTCTCTTATATTGGGGTACATCATTAGCATTAGCACTAGCACAGTGTCTGTCTTTTGTCTTAAGTTTGGGTGGGTGGATTTGCTGCCACCACAAGTGTTGGATGCCTAGTCATCATTTTGCATCATCCATAAAGACTTTGATTTAGTGTCGCTCTGGGGCATCATAGGGGGAAAGTGGCAGTCATCGGTGAGGCGGGGGGAATGGTAGAGAGTATTCAGAGAAAATTCTGCAAAGCGGCCTTCATTTTGGGGCTCTAATTGATGCAAGGGCACCCAGGAAGGCTGTAGCCCTATGGAGATATTATTGTATAATGAAATTCAGTACACTCACACACAAACATGGCCACCTTGTAAGTAAAGAAAGGGCATAATAATATCAGTAAAGCCATGCTTGATCAGACCAAGGGTCCATCGAGTTCAGCATTCTGTTCACACAGTAGCCAACCAGGTATTGACCAGTAACCCACAAGCAGGACACGAGTCCTGCTTTTGGCCAGAACCCCACACTCCCTTCATGAGAATTTCATAGATATTATCTCCCCCTTTGGATTTTTTCTAATGTAATTTCTTTCCTCTATAAACTGAATGGGATACATACATACATACATACATACACAATTTTTTGTCCACCACTACAAAAAAAAAAAAAAACTGTTGCAAGCACCAAAAAAACAGCAGCACATGGTGATCCAAATGCCCAACAAATTTAAAAGACTCTGGCTTGCTTCCTAAAAACTGGGAAGGAATGAGACATACAGATGCCATGGTCACCTATTCCAAAGGAAGGGGTCACTTGAGGGTGCCACTTCAGAGAAGCCCCTGCTCCTAAAAGATGTCAACCTGACTTCCCATGAAGTGTCTTGGGATTTTCTCCCAAGTACAGGGGTAACAAACCCAACTAGAGTTACAAGGTTAATTCCTTTTACCAACAGTTCTTTCCAGCATAGTTCTCTCACTTGTGGTTATTGCTAAGCACTCATTTTGGCTTTGCAGATAGCATACTAACACTTATAATATATGATACATTTATATCCTGCCGTTTTTCCTTCATGGAACTCAAAGCCGTGTAGATGATGTTTCCAGGTGGTCTCCCACCTAGACCATTGACCAGACCCAGACCTGTTTAGCTTCAGCAAAGTGGCACAATGTGCCATCAGACCATGCCCTTTCCCCATAAGCAGCTTGAAGGCTTCAGACCCAAAGCCTAAGGCATCCAGATCTGGAATGATTTCAATCTTATCCACCTCACGTTTGTTCCATGTATTTTCGTTGAAACAGAACTTCTGCAGACATCACTGGAAGTGCTTTGCCTAAAGGACCTTCAAAAGTGAAACTTAATAAGTGAGAGAAGCAAATAGTACATTAGAGGATTTTTTCCCCTCCTCCTTTTGTAACTGTGTTAAAGTAGGTCACATTTTAGGCTTAGAACCTTAAATGCAGTTAAATATATATAAAAGCAATCATAGGATTGAGGATCCTAAAGCCAGTGGCATTTTTCAGAATCAAATTCAAGCTGGCCTCAGTCTGCTAAGTGATTCAAATTGACACAGCTCAGGGATAAGCCATCTTTTATAGCAGTGCCAGCCAGTATGCTTGTAATCTAATTGCCACCACGTTTTAAAGTACTGGTTCTTTTGCACTGTGGGGGGTTTCATGTTCTTTTCAGGAGCCTTAAAAGAGGCTGCTCTGAAAAAAATACTATCAATATTGTAAAGGTGAATCCCTGCCATGATGTTAGGTGGACAAATCCCAGTTTTCAAAATCCACACAGGTCAAATATTTTATGAGATGTGCAGCTTGATCCCATGCTTGTTTACTCAGTTGTGTAGCCGATCAGGGACAGTTTGGCCCCTCTCTGAACTATGAAATAGAAGAGGTCGCTGCAGCTACAGCATAACTCACCAGAGTTATATTTTAAGCATCTATAGCTGCTATCTTAGGCACACTTAAGCACAGTGGGTGGTGCTGGTGGTGGTTGATAGTAATAATAATTATAATAATAATAATAATAATAATAATATAGAAATCAAGAACTATAAAAAATACATCATAGAAGATAACAGTGTAACAACAAATTCATGTAGAAAATGTCAGCGATTCCAGGAAACAATAGACCATGTAACAGGAAGACGTAAAATTCTGGTAGGAATAGACTACACAGACAGACACAATATAGCTGCAAAAAAAATTCACCAACAAGTGGTCATTAAATTCAACTTCATCAAATAATCTACATCATACTATACATACTCAACCAAACCAATCTTTGAAAATGCAGATCATAGAATATACTGGGACAGAACAATTCATACAGACAAGACAATACCTTGCAACCGACCAGACAAAACAGTTATAGACAAAAAAGGAAAACACACGTACCTCATTGACATAGCAATACCTAATGACAAAAATGACATTAGGTAGAAAAGGAAGAGGAAAAATGAGAAAATATACACCACTCGCCATAGAAGTTAAAGAAGTATGGCAACAGGAAGGGTTCAGTTATTCCATTAGTCACATCAGTCACCGGCACCACATCAAAAATAAAATTACAGAAAACCTTCAGAAACTGGGCCTACCAAAATACATCCACACCCACATCCAGAAAGCAGTCATACTTAAAACATGCTCAATAGTCAGTAAATTCCTGAATCAGGAAAAGATAGCATGACCTGGCAAAGCCCATCACAAGTGAGAAAAGAGAGGGAATAATAACAGCAACAATATTTTACAAAGGAAAGACCTATGCTTATGTTTAGAAGGGGTGGGAAAGACAAGAATAGGATGGCTGACTTTTGATTAAAACAATTCTGGTACCAGAGCAGGGCTGAGTTGGAGTCTAGAACAGTATGTACAAATATATGTATGTATTTTAATACTTGGATTTCTATCCCACTTTCCCCCTCCAATGGAAAGTTGTTCAAAGTAGCTAACAAGGTAAACATAATAATAATAACCTCAACCCCCTTCTCCCATCACCACACACACAACCATCCAATCATTAAAATAACAAAATAACAGCACAGCACTAGACTAAACATCCAATTAGCAGCAGAGTTTAAAGGTTGCTGAAAAAGTCTTCATGGGTCATTCGAAGGCAAGTAAAAAGGAAGATCTTCCATGCTTGGGGGGGGGCAGGGATTTCCTCATATGAGGTGCTGCCACCAAAAAGGTCTCTTGCACATTGCTGCTCACCGTCTCTCAGAAGGCGGTGGCATGCACAAGGGCGCTGCTACAACTTAGACTCATTTGCCTGGAAGGGAACTGTCCCTCAAGTCATTTGGGCAGGATCTACGCTACTGCTTTAAAATGGTTTATAACAGTGGTGGCAACTGTTGGGGCCCAGGACACACTCCACAGACAGTTTTCAAACCGTTTTCAAAGCGTCGTATCCTGCTTGGTGTAGATCTGGCCTTGGTCTCAAGCCATCTAAAGTAGAGGGTGGAGGAGCAGAACTAACAGCAAAATCTTTCCACTTCCACCACCTACGGCTGATGCGCACATTTCGGTGGGCAAAGGTTGTGCGTCGGTTCTGGTGTGAGGCAGAGTTGCTGTGCAGGATATAAAGACACGACCCGCAATTGTCGGTGCCAAGATGTCATCTTCTCTGCCATCATCACCTATGGTTTTAGTGCTTTGGGCGGATCAATTGTCAGCTCCAAGTTTTTTTGGGGGGTGGGGGGCTTGGCCAGGACACCCCCAACTCCTGCCTCCTTCATTGCCATTGTCACCAGCTGCTCTTGCTGCCGCTCCCTTTACTCACCGTTGCTACTACTTGCTTGCTTGACAGGCAGAGAGCCAGGGAGCAAATGAACAGCTGCATTTATTGCTCGCCCTCCCTACTCTGGGCCAGAGGGAGAGGCAAGTGTAAGAGCAGGTTGCAGTGGTGGAGAGGAGGAACAAGTCCAGGGAGCTCTTGACAGTGGGCTACGTTGGGGTGTGAGCCCTTGCCTGATGCCTAACTGTGCCTACCCTTGATACCAGCCCTTGGGCAGATCAGTATGGTCACAGCAGCGACAGCTCTGGAGGATGCGTTCATGTCCACTTCCTTGCTCAGCTCCTTCACCCAAACCAAAGCAAAAGCCTGGCCGAACATACTGTCAACAGCACCCACCACACCCTTGGCTCAACAGAACCTGAGGAGGAAGTGCGTAGGTTCCCTCTACGGTCTCTCAGTATGAAATGGTTTACTGGGCCTGAGCTCCATGACCTGCCTCCCTGCTGAACATCTGATTTCCTAGACAGTTCAGCAAAAGGAAAGCTTGCACACATCCCTAATGACCATCTCCAAGTAGGGGACTCAGAATATCAGTGAGGATGTCCAGAGTACAGGGCTGGAGGAAGTGTATACTCTTGCAGTATAAGTCTCAGAATTCTTTCATTCATTTATTTATTACATTTTTATACTGCCCAATAGCCGAGGCAGTCAATATTTAAAACTTTTCTTAAAAAAGATATCATATAAAACCACAATAAGTTATAGTCCAGAGAAAGCCTGTCTAAAAAGAGATGTTTTCAGCAAGCGTTTAAAGGTTGTTACATTTTCCGCCTCCCGAACTGCACGAGGGAGGGTTTTCCAGATAGATGGTGGGTGCCGCTACAGAGAAGGCCCTCTGTTGAGGTCCTTCATGGTGACATTCTGTTCATTTTGAAATGACAAGCAGGACATCCTCTGATGATCATAAATGTTGTCTGGGTGCATATAAGGGGAGGCGGTCAGCTAGGTATCCTGGTCGCAAGTGCTGGCCCAAACAGACAAACAAATAGAATGTGCTTTAGTCTTGTATGTAAGATGCTGGGACAGCATCAGTACTTAATTAATCTGGTATCTTGAGAAATGAGTTCTGCTCTCTGTGAAAGGAATGTAGTTCATGAATGTAACACTCGGATTATCAAAACTCAAATTAAATCACATATCCTTTATTACGGTCAATAGACCAAAGGTATCACAAATATAAAAACATTCTGAATAAAAAAATATACACTTTTATTCTAAAATGATTAGGCTGATATTAATGTTCTTGTTTGTATTGCCAGATTCAGAAACTTGGCCACCTGTTCTGTTATTGTCTTAGATGAACCTTGTAGTAACGGATTTGTAAGTTGTTCAGGTGGTCTTCCTGGTAAGGAATGTATATTGGCCCAATTAAATCAGCTCTGGCCTGGTGATAATATTCACAGGATAGCAAAATGTGAGTTATTGTTTCCACCTCAGATGCATTACAAGGACATCATAGACAAGGTGCTACCACCGTGTGGGTCCTTTTAACTAAAGCTTTTTGTATGGCTATTGGGTGATATAGAAATGAAATAAACAAACAAACAAATAAACACATACATAAATCCCACCAACCTAATGAAGAGTTCTGGAGAACTCAAAAGAGTGCAGCTTTCCGTGGATTTTTTGTTGGTTCCAATAATATTGCCCAGCTATGGATTTTTTGTTGGTTCCAATAATATTGCCCAGTTATGGGTTTTGGATTTTGATATCACTTTCTTGCACTCCACAAATACAGCCACTCTTCAGGTCAGCCAGTATACTGCCAGATCATGGAGAATTGTGAAATGGGCATGACCTCAGAAATGGATAAGACTCTGTTTGAAATAAGTACAAAGCAGTATCGCCCCATGGATTTTGAGGTCTATTTTGTCCCTGGCTCATTTGACTGTGACCTCTTTGATTCTGGTTAGCCCACGGCTCTTAAATCTTCAAAGAGTTCCAGCCCATGGTAATCTCTTTAAAGACAGTAGATTTCCCACCAACATATGTTCTCTGAAAACTGAGCTGTGAAGCTGGAAACATCATGATACCTTTAGTGCTTTTGTGGAGGTTCATTGTGAACCAGTTTTGTCTCTTTCTATTGACTCCTTTTAGAAACCCTGTAAGTTTATTGAGGCTTCCTTTTTTATTTTTTTAGATGTTTTCATCCTTTGAGACCTTGCTTTGATCTACTTTCAAACAGGCAAGAATGAGTCTGACCTAGTTTTATTCCCATTTGAGCATTTGGAGACTTTTAGAAACATTTTATTGAAACAAATATTTAAGAGCATCTGGGGCCAGTTTGAGCCCTTCTGAGGTTTGTTTCAAACATTTTACTCTTTTTTATTTCTATTTCTTTGCTTTTATTGCCACTTATTTATTTGTTTATTTATTAAGACTATTTGGGGAACCAATAAGGCAAGAAGACATGAAGCCTCAGCTGCTAAAGCTCTATTTCTACATTCATTTGGAATGTTGTCTTTTATTGTAGTCAAAAGGCAAGGTTGGTTTATCCCAAGGGATGAAAAGGTAGATCTGGATCTACTGGTTGATCATTGGATGATTTTTTTCAGTAGATCACTAAGGATTTCTGACTCCCAACTGTTTCACAAGAGTAACAACAAACTGATACAACCACACCACCCTGAATTAAATAATACTGCTGAAATTAATAAAGCTTGGAGTAACCAAGAGTGGGTGTTTGCGTCGGACGACTTTGATGTCAGGTCCGTTTTGGTACCCAGCCAAGATCCTGGGGTTGGGATTCTTCAGTTCTAAGTGTATATCTTGCACATGGTCCTAGTTGGTGGATCTTCAGGTCTCTAAATAAATAAATAAATAACAAGTGGATACTGAGGACTGCCAAATCCTGACTTACACAATCCATTATGTACAGAGCCCAAATGACGGAGAGCTCCAATCTCAGAGACTTGGTTTCATAAGCATTGCTGAACTCTTGTGGTCAGGGTAGAAGGAATGTTGGAGGCATTTTCCCCCTCTTTTTCCCCTCAAAACAGGAAAATTAGTTAGATGAATCTCAAAGCTGTTCTAACTTCCCCTCAGTGCTGGGACATGGTTGGGAGCTGGAAGGACTTAGGATCCATCAGTTACTTGACCATTCACTTCCTGCATTTCCACCCATTCTCCATCCCTCCCTGTGCAAGGTCAGAGTTGCGATACTGTAGAGGGAGCCACTGCAGAACCCTCCATCATGGTTGGGAGGAGCCATGATGGGGACTCCTATGACAGGAAAAAACCTCCAAGGTTAGATTTCTAAGACCTTGGACACATTTTTTTCTGATAAATACCTGGGACACTGTCTAGGGACCATAGCATTGTTCTCTTAAAGATGGAATGATAAAATAGCCAAAAAGAAAGCACATTTAAAATACGTTTTTGACAGAAAATATTTTTTTAGAAATTAGTACTTTGAGAGAAAATGTATCTTGGGCTTGTGTCCTAGCTTGCTTACCTGGAAGTAAGCCCCAAAGAACACAGGATCTATGGAGAATGAGGACAGGTTTTTCTCATCCTGAAATCTCTCCACTCTGTCCCTAAAACAATTTGGTACCTGATGAGCTGTTATGTGAAGGTTAACAAAAGAGGGACTTAAGCTTACTGCTCTTTCACAGTGAGCTGATAACTTTTAACAAAATTCTGAGCCATTACATGGGAGTAATACATTCATTTCATGTCTTTGGTCAACATTTCTGAACGATAAATTTACTTTAAATTTCAAACACAAGATACTTGTCTTTAGGTCATATCTGGGTTCCCTTCCTTAACATCTAATATCTTTGGGCTTGCTTAAACATGAACTGCTTTGAGTTCTGTTCACTCCTTAACATTTTTCATCTCAACTTCACTCATTTACATCATAAGCAGAAAATAATAGCAATACTAGGCTGACCAGATAAAATCCAGGTCAGGGCTCATGTAACTTTAACAGTTGTAGAGAAAAGGGAATTTCAGCCAGTGTCATTTGTATGCAATTAGTTCCTGGTGAACTAGTAAAGTTGCAGGCACTGTACTAGAGTGACCATATACAAAAGAAGGCAGGGCCCCTGCAACTTTAACTATTGTGATGAAGAGGGAATTTCACCAGGAACTAATTGCATACAAATGACACTGGCTGAAATTCCCCTTTCTCTACAACTGTTAAAGTTACAGAAGCCCTGACCTGGATTTTATCTGGTCACCCTAAGCAATACTATCTTTTCTACCTAACCAGCTTGACTTCCTCTGAATTCCTTATTTTAACTGTATGTTACTTTTTTCTTGAGCTTAGGTGAGAAAAGGTTTGACCTTCTTTGTCTTTTGTCACTTTGGTTAACAATGATAGGCTAAGAGGTCAGAGGTGGAAAATACAGTGAAATGCTGCAGCGGGAATCAAACAGAAGGAATGTATCTGCTGAAATCAAAATGTTTTCAACTCATATTTCAATATCTTTTAGGGGAGCTATAGGCAACATTATATTTAGTCACGAGATTAAGTTTGTTAGGCAGGCTGTTACGGAAACTACTGCAAGTGTTTTACAAGGTGCAGAACGGTGCAAGATCCCAGAATAAAATGCTTGAACAAGAGTGCAAAGACTCTAGGACACAAATGCCCTCCCACCGTGTCCTGGCACATGGCCACGGGGAGGCTGTTGGGGGCGGGGAGAGAGAAAAGACACGCTCGCTCCCCATTGGGTGTGCGTTTGGCACCAGTAACTGGGGGTGGGGCGGCTGTGCCTATATAGGGGGGCTGCACCCAACCCTCCAGGCTCTTCAAAACGCGGCTCCCTCCCTCCCTCCCTGTATGAAGTGTGGGTTTCATCTGGTTGCCCTTTTGGGGGCCGAGTAGGAATTTTTGGCACATAATCTGATTGGCCTGGGCTATGTGTCTTTTCGCCTACTGTACACTGTAAGTGGAGAGAGAGAGTCTTAGGAATTGTAATATTCTGATTCAGGTTGAATTGGTCACATTTGGCTTAGGCTGTTAGGGCTGGGCATGCTTAGAGGAAAGTGATGGTGATCATTCTGTGGTACTGTCGTTTGGTGACAGGTGATACCTGAGGCCTTCCGCTGAGGGTTCTGCAGCCCCAGTGGGGGGATAAGGCCACCTGTTAGGCCGACCCTCGTCACTCCAACCGGTGTTATGAGGCCCAGGGGGTGAGTGGCATGGGTCGGTCTACTCTCCCCAAAAGGGGCATGGCCTGGGTGTGGCGATCGTCTGACGCCACTCTCCAGACATAGAATGCTTCACCTAATATAACACCTAGCTAGTGGCTGGCGTAGATTAGGGCCCATCCAGTTTCCCTTTGCAGATCATTAATAAATGTGGCCCGAATTTTATACCACATACAGTTGTCTCGTCTCATTATTTTCCCCCTCTTTCACCTGCAATTGAGTCTAATAAGAATAGCACAAATGAAAATGAATCCATATTTACTCTGTCCATGAGGCATCGGAAAACAAATCTCTTCTGACCTGATTATTCAATAATCATATGGATTTGGGGTTCACTTGCTAATGTCATATCCAAATCCACCCTGCATCCATTTCTGATCTTGGAGTTGTTCATGTGGGACTTCCAGTGGTATTCAATCCAGGCACTATTGCAACAATGCAAGAACAACATCAGTTTGTCCCAAACTTCTATTTTATAGAAGGGATGATATGGGAGGAATTCTGTCTTGATGGCTTTCAGGTCCTTGGCAATTCATTAGCTCTGTGCTTCTCTGAAACTAGAGGATTGTGGGTGAGGGGATATTTTTAGCTTGCAAGCAAAGAAAGCTACAACGTTTTGCAGTATACACAGCTGTCTATATGTTAACAGCATAGCATTATTTATTTTTATTTTATTTTATTCCATTTATATACCGCCCCATAGCCGAAGCTCTCTGGGCGGTTTACAAAAATTAAAAACGTTGAACATTAAAAACACCGATATACAAAATTTTAAACCATAAAGCATAAAACAAGTTAAAATTACAATATCCTTCTGGGTCAAAGCGCAACAAAAACACAAAAACACAAAACCCTCATCATATGCTGTTAAATGCCTGGGAGAAGAGGAAAGTCTTGACCTGGCGCTGAAAACATAACAATGTTGGCGCCAGGTGAGCCTCGTCGGGGAGATCATTCCATAATTGGGGGGCCACAACTGGAAAGGCCCTCTCCCTTGTTGCCACCCTCCGTGCTTCCCTCGGAGTAGGCAACCAGAGGAGGACCTTAGATGTAGATCATAGTGTACAGGTAGGTTTGTGTCGAGAGAGGCGTTCCATCAGGTATTTTAGTCCCAAGCCGTGTAAGGCTTTATATGTTAGAACCAGCTCTAATCATATGATATTCTCCATCTTGGATGTGCGTCATGAAACACCACACTAGTTCTTTTTAAAAAATAAATAAATGCATGATTAAAGGCCTAAAGCTTTAAAGGCAAATTGTAAATATTCATACTTGGACACAATTGCCAAAGTCGTTGATCTATTGCTTCTTAATATGCTTGAGAACAATTCAATTCACAAATCCTTGGTTCTTTAATATACAGATTAGCTGCGAAGTACATGATTTTTTTAAAAAAAATGCAGTAGTTTTGTTTTACTTGGAAATTATTTGTGGACTATTAGATATTCTTCAATTTGTGGATTTCCTTATTGCTGGCAGAATTTTACAACGTCGCTATAAAATGCCCCAAACTCAATATATTCTATACACCTTAGCAATACTAAAGTCAAGTATACACACAGAAAAAATGTAATACCAGTGGAATAACACCAGCATTCCTGTCTGTTTCCAGGGCTGTAGAATTTCACTTTATGAAATTGTCTAAAGTGGGGAATGAAGCAAACACCAAGGCCCTATCGCTCTACCACTTTAAAAAGACTGGGACCATGAACTGCCCTATTCATTCATTAATTTATTATATTTGCATCTCACATTTCCTCTAGGCGCTCAGAGTTGTATACATAGTTCTCTCCAGTGGATGTTGGAATCCATACTAGCTAGTACTTTTGCTAATGATGAGCCCACCCATTAGAACCTGACTCTGGTCAGTGGAGCAGTGAATCCGCTCTGGGTTTCAGTCAGAACCAATTAGAACTGGTTCACACCCTGGATAGCTCCTTTAGAGTTCTGTCCTGTTCTGACTGAAACCTGCAGCGGATTCACCATCCCACTGACAGCAAACTGCACTGGTTCTCTCCCATCAAGAGACAAAGGGGCTGGTCCAAAGTCACAATGACCTTCATGGCTTCCACCTGGAACTCCCCTGTCCTAGTCTGGCATGCTAAGTCAGGGGTGGGGAACCTTTTCCCATCAAAGGCTGCATTCCCTTGAGGGTAATCTGTTGGGGACCACAAGATAATGGTGGGAGAGGTTGAAGCCTACAGTGGGAGGGTCCAAGACCCAAGTGGGCAGGGCCATCCATTCTCTCTCTCTGCCATCCCCGTCTCTCTCTACCTCATCCTCTTCTGATCCACCCATTGGGCTGCCAGGGAAAGAAAAGATAACTCTTGCCAGAGATCTGAACTGATCATTTGCAGAGAACTCTTGCAATTAGGCTGAGAGCTGCAGGCTTCCCACACCTGCTCAAAGTACTACTACACCACATGGACTGGCAAGTTCTTTCCAGCAGAAAGGAGAATTTCAAAGGGGGGGTAGGAAGCCCGATGCATTCCCTTCCTCAGTCACCCATCAAAAAGAGGCTGAAAGGATTTTCAGAGCTGAGGGCTTCTGTACACACCTCCTGCCAAATTCTTCCTGCTCCCAAATCATTCCCCTTTCAGGGAATCAACACTGCTACAATAAGAATGGAATATGCTGGTCTTGAATCAATGCACAGGGGAAAGGACCAAAGGAATTCTTGGCTGCCTGGTTCCCTGATTCAGTCACATACTGGCTCAATTCGGACGACACAATAAACAACTGGTGTGGGGAAAACTATCATTTTGACTATTGTGTCATCCGAATGCTGCCATAGTCAACTCAGCGCTGATCCTAATCCACACCACAGTTGATTATTTATTAGCATGTTGTGTGGGGAGTACCCCCTAGTTGAACAACTGTAAAGTTGATTATTACCCCACCATTGACTATCGTGTCGTCCAAATTGAGCCACTGAGAAGGGAGGGGGATTTCCAGCACCTTAAATTTTTCAAATTGAAATGTTTCATTGGCAGCATGAACTCCAGGATCTGAGAACAGGGTTATTCATATATATGATAGGGTGGAGAAGATTTGGTTACCAAGGGAACGTGTTTGAAAAACTCAAGAAAATATTAATACTAAAGAAGAGTAGGAAGGAACCCCTTCCCCATGAGGTGGGGGAGAAGCTGGGGATGAGTGAATCAGTTTGTTTCAGTTCATGTCACTCTTGCAGGTCTTCATCCATACTATCCCCTTTTTGCATTAATCTGCAAGTTTTAAAAACTACACAAAAGTTCATTACAGCAAATAGAATGCATGTTTTTAAAATGCAATCCTGGGCATGCTTGTTCAGAAGAAAATCCTCTGTTCACTGAGGCTTATTCCCTCTCAAAATGCCCATTTTGAAAATTATTTTCTCTCAAGTTATGTATTTTTAAAATTCATTTTGATTTGTGTGTGTGTGTGTGTATCAGAACATTTAGGGAATGTGGAAGCTGGCAGGAAACTTAATTCCAGTTCACACATTCATTTGGGAGGTGTGGATCTGGATCTGGATCTTGTCAGGTAGTCTCTGAATTCACAAAGAAAGATTCCTCAAACAGCCCTGGACATAAAAGGAAGAGAAGGCTCCTGCAAACACCAGTAAGGACCAATGCAGAATGTCAAACAGGGACAGAGTATGAAACCGGATGTACAGGCGTACAAGATCTACCTCTGCCTTCTGAAAGCCTCATTCACAGTCTGTATACCCTGTGACATTGTGAGCTTTATCACACCTACTATTTTCCCCCCAGGTTGCTTCTGTGGGTTCCCCCTCCATTTCGTGTTCGACTCTAGCGTTTTGAATCACACATGGTCGGTATTGCTGCAATACCTCAGCTTGGCCTGTTGGACTTTGCCTGTTTCAGACTTTGCCCATTCAGGGATAAATCGAAACAGAAACTAAAAACTGCAACCTCAGGGCGAGAGAACAGCAGGACGGGGACAAGGTCATGCAAGCCCAGCGCTGAAGAAGTGGAGCAAAGTCGAGGTGGGCGTGCTTAAAACTGCCGGTGTGATAACGACCTGTGTCTCTATCATGTGAAGGAGATGGAGATGATCAAAATCCCTGCTCCTGGCTATAGGCATCAGCATACAAAAGGGGGGAGGGGGAGGGAAATCGTGCTTGTGCAAGAAGGAGCAACAACTAAATGTATACCTTACATAGGGCGACCATATGGAAAGGAGGACATGGGCTCCTGTATCTTTAACAGTTGCATTGAAAAGGTAATTTCAGCAGGTTTCATTTGTATGCATGCAGCACCTGGTGAAATTCCCTCTTCCTCACAACATTTAAAGCTGCAGGAGCCCTGCCCTCTTTTGTATCTGGTCACTCTAGTATAGCTCTTGCAGGTATTGCATGCATACCAGTAACACCTGCTGAAATTCCCTTTTCTATGCAACTGTTAAAGATACAGGAGCCCTGTTCTCCTTTCCATATGGTCACCCTACCATAGCTAACGTTTTAATGCACAGCTATGCAGCCCAAGCATTTTGAACAGCCCTGCATTTTTAGACAGATATTGAGGGCTATAACTAGAACCAAGAGAAAAGAGAAGATGCAGTACCGTGCAGAAAATTAGTACAGAAGTGTACAGTAAAGAAACATATAGATGGCATTCTAAAAATACTAGATGCCCTGAACCAATTTGAATCTGAGCAAGCTTGACGAAGGCTATTATGCCTGCTTTGAATGTGGTCCACTCTTATTCGAGCATTTTTCAGCACCCTGAATTTAAATAACAGTGGGGGGAATTGTGTAAACTCCAGATGCAATTTGTCATCTCCACGGTTACATCTCTGTTTCCTTGTGTATAGGATATTTTGTTCATGTGAAGCAGGGGTACTGAACCCATTTCAACCTGAGGTCTGAATTCTAATTTGAAGAATCTCTCAGGGGCCATAGTCCAGTGGTGGGTGGAGCCCCAAAATGAATTCTTATGGGCACTTTCTTCTATTATACACCTTTTCGTATGCTTTTTTTAAATGTGCAAATGCATTGTTTTCAACCCACCTCCATTTCAGTGGGGCTGCCCAATCCCATTGTATGTGTGGGGCATTGTGTAATGGGTATGGGAGCATTTTAGTTTCCGGAACCAGCGAAGGCAGAGAGCCACTTGTACATTCAACCACAAACACTCCCAAAACAAGACAAAACAGCAAAACCTGGGAAGACGAAAAGGGTTTTTTAGATATGGATGGGGAAGAGCAATGCCATCAATCATTTGCAAGAACCAATCAAGTGAATTGATCAGATAGAGAAGTTACTCACCAAATGAAAGGCTGCTTGGTTGGATAGGACAAAAAAAGGGAGAAACAGGTTCTCCGGATGTTAAAAGATTGATGTTTTGGCAAAGGCCTAACCTGACATGAACAATATTGAACTGGATAAGTAGCTACAGGCTAGGGATGTGTTTCAGATTCAGCTGAATCCCAAACCGAAGTGGGCTAATTTGGACAGAGTTGGGCAATGTCTGAATTCAAGTGGGGTTCCTCTGAAGTGAACTGAATTCAATTCTGAATCCTCCTGAAGCTTTGTTAGTAATTCAGAGTTGAAGAGATGGAAAGAGTGTTTCAGAAAGCGTGACTGCAAAAGCTGATACATTTCTCCTCTGGCTCGCCTTGTCATGAAAACACCAGAGGGAGGGGAGAGGAGGGGTATGGTTTTGTTATGCAGAGCTCTAGGTTCTAATCACAGCTAGGGTTGGTGCGAGGGTCCAGTTGGGTCTGCAAGGGCAGTGGACCCCCTCACGTCTGGCCTTTGTGGACCCAACTGGACATGCCCAGTGTGAGGATGGACCCATGCGTGAACACTCGCAATCGCCTGCAAGTTCTCAGGTGTGAGTGGACCCTGGGAAAGCACACTTTCCAGAGCCCCCGGAAAATGCACAATTCCCCTGGGTATGCTAATGGCAGCCACTAGTAGTGTAGCTGGGGAAATTGCACACTTTCCAGAGGCTCTGGAAAGTGCATTTCCTGCTTCCGCACTCCAGTTGAAGACTTAAAGTCCCTCTTAATGCAAGGATACCCTTGTGTTAATAGGGCCTTTGAGTCCCCCGCTGGCGCAGGGGGAAGGGAAATGTGCAATTTCTGGAGTGTCCGGAAATCACACTTTTCCCCCTCTCATGGGAGCAGTTACCTCCATTAGCCCAGAGGGCGAAAAAGATGGGTCATTGCTAAGGACTCAGGGGGCTTGTGAGCTTCCCAAGTGCTCAGCAGAAGCTCGTGCGGCCTGGCTCATTGGCATGGACCATGCGAGTGGGGGCGGGAGCGCTTGCAGAATGGACCGTGCCCACATCCGTAAATCCCTAATCACAACAAAAGATTTTGCCAGAACTCTCCAATCCCAGTGCTTTGGGGCAGTGTTGTTAAAGTAATGTATCGCATGACTGATGATTTGGCTTTGGCCCCTGAGTTAAACTGGGCAACCTTCAAAATGTGAATTGGGCTTTAAAAAAACAAATCCTGTATCAGGATCTGAACCAAAGCTGGTGGTTAGTGCACATCCCTACTCCAAGCCATTGGTCAGAGAATTGTGGGAGGAGTCTGAGCAGCAGTCCAGGACAATTTGCAAACTACATACTTAAAAATGAATCATTGTAATGGGGCCACTGTTGTATTGTCTTGAATAACCAGAAAACCATAAAAAATTATTAAAAACCCCAGGATTTGCTTTCACAGAAAGAAAGAAAAAGCTCGATGTAAAATGAATCTTTTAGCATTTAAAAAGTTAATTTGAGACATGAAACGGTTTCTGAAGAAGTGATCTTTGATCCTATACACTCATAATTTGTTAACCCAAATGCCATCTACTGACAAATTTAATAAAGGCCCTTTTTCATAAGCGAGGCCCTTTTTCATAAGCGAGCTTCTATCTCAGGAAATGCCAGGAACCTACCAAGTACGGAGCCATTCCAAAAAGTGTGGAGCTGGTGAGAGCTACCTTGTGTTCATACATTCCCTAGGTTATGCTATCAAATAGTGCTGACATCAGCTTTGGGTGTTACAGCTGATGTGTCAAACCCTATTCACGTTCTACGCGTAAACAGGACATTTCAACTCATGTAGGGACTATATTTTCTCCACTTCGAGCCTTCCCATGCTAACTATGTAGGTCTGAGGGAGTTTGTATGCATGTTCAGCTGAATGCAAATAGAAGCCTTGCTGCATTCTGGAATCCTGATAAAGCAGGGTTTGTGACCGCTAGAGCCCTATTCAGGTGTTTAATCTGTTAGGAAATAAGCATACAAGAAGAGGGAACATTGTAGCCCTGCCCCCTGTATTCATGGAGAGTGACAGTCTGACAGGAGAGCCTCCTATATTTGTGGAGACTCCATGCAAGCCAGGGCTCTAGAACAATCAATGTTCTGGCGCCTGTGGAGAGCTTCCATGGATACAGAAGGTTCTCTTCTTCAGGCCATCATCCTCCCTACAGGGTGACAGGAACATGTGAGGAGGGTGGGTAGAGCTGGAGCATTCCCTCTCCTATGTTTGCTTCCTACACAGATTGAACACCTGAATAGGGCTTGGGAGGCATCTTTATGCATCCAGCCGAATGCATGTAGAAGCTTCTTTCAGAGCTTTCCACTTGGCTCAGGAAGGCTGTGGGAGGAATGTTGGATGAGTGGGCAGTGTGTACAGATCTGTGCTCCTTACATAAGATGAAATTCCATGTGTAGGCATAATTAACACCTGAACGGATCTTGAGTGATTCACACCTCCAATATCCCCATCTTCTGCTTGTGCTTCTTTCCACGTTCCACTTTGGAGTAGAAATGTGAAAAGTGGAATTGTGAATGACACACCTACTTGCTGGTGTTTTCTGTCACTTCCTCATCTATTCTGATACTAATGCAAACCAACGGACCATAGGTTTGCCATGCCATTTCCCCTCTGCATTTGATAGCTGTTTGGTAGGGAAGGGCTTTACATGTCCCAATGTAAGAGTAACAGGACCGGAACGAGTAAATCCCTTCCTTTTCTAATGCTGAATTTTGCTGAACGTGAAATTTCAAGGCACATTTTGCTTCAAGTGAGCTTCTTCGGAACAAATTTGGAGGTCCCTCAGAAAACATCTGAAGAATTTTGTGGGGTACAAAATGGGTTTTAATACGACGTATGAAATTCATAAGAGGGTTTCTCCCATCTCTAGGCATTGGGAGGGGCATTTTTTTCCATTTCATTTTCTCCCACTTTCAACTTATTAAAATGTCATACCTCCCCCCCCAAGTATGAAGAAATTTGTGAATATTGGTAAATTCTTAGCAAAAAAATGAACTGCAACAAAATTCTCATCCATCTGCACCAGTCAAATTCAACAGCATGCCTGCCAGGATGTACCTGCTTGCCATAAAGCTATTAAAGATGAGGAGCCTGTCAGAAACTAAGTGGTAGCAATCCTAATTCAGCATTAACATGATTGAATACTCAGGGATCCAAACCCAGACTTCTAATGGCTAAGCATTCAGCCCTAGCCCTGGATGAATCACAAATTCAATTTACAAACAAAACCCCCAAAACCAACCCCCCTTTTTTGTGTTCCAAATATGGAGAGCTTTGCAAATTCTGCTAAATTCTGACTAAAACTGAACTTAAACAAAATTCTAAGCCATCTCCACCGAGCCCTTCCAAACATATTTCAGACAGGCAGCCCTAGAAAAAGAAGGAAGATGTTTTGCTTTCCTTTTCCATGACAGGCTGAGGAACGGTGAACTGAAGCAGAATAGCTTTGGAATACTGAAACCTAGTGATGGTCCCACTGCTTCCTATATCTTGAAAGGACTTTTTAGGAATATGGTTCAATTATAAATGTAGAGAACACAACATTGCAGCAGACTGAATTGCCCTTAAAATATTTTCTTTTTTCTAGGGCATGAGCCACTGATCTCATAACCTCTAGCTGAATGTCACCTACTGGAGCAGTTTAACAGGTGGGACTTTATATATATATTTATCTTCATATACATTTTATTATATTTATAGAGGCAAAACTTTACATAGGTTATCCTTTTATCATTCCAATTCTGTCCAGTGGAGGCTGCTGGCTCTAACGTCAGTGGGGTGATGAATCTGCTCTGGGTTTCAGTCAGAACCGGCGAGAACTCTAAAGAAGCTGTCCACGGTGCAAAGCTCCTTTAGATTTCTGACTGGTTCTGACTTGAAGCCCAGAGTGGATTCCCAGCCCCAATGACACTGGAGCCACCAGTCTCCACTGTTTCTACTTAAAATTTTGTGTCTCTCTGGACCAACAGTCAAGTACTTTAGCCGGAGGAGGAGCAGATTACAACCACCCCGGAAGCAAACAAAACAGTATTTATCAATATTTTTCAATATTTACTTAGGAACGTTTGTTTGCTGAATGTTCTTACAGTAAGAAAACAATTAGCAGAACTATGAAACATGTATGTTCAACTTCGACTTCAAGCCAAGTGCACTGCGAAGTAGGGATGGCTGAATTTACCTGCTGCCACCGCGCAAGCACACTGTTTGATGGACCGACCCTGTTCAAACCATTCATGCCTGCAGTGTTGCATGAATAGCACTAGTTATGGCCACCATGCGCAAAAAACTTACCCACAATTTCCCACAAAATGGTGGCTTGTGGGGCAGCAGGATGCTCTGAGCTTGCCCTGCCTAGCATTAGCCATGGAGGTGTGTTCATTCCACTCTTAGACAATCCTCTGAGCTATTCATCATTATTAAGTAGTGCCACCCAGGACACCTTAAGAAGAGGCTTTTGTGGTGGGATCACCTTTCCTTATTCTTGGAATTTTATATGGGGGGGGGCAGATGATGCTGTCTTCAATTTGTAACCCTCCCATTTTTCCTGCTGCCTCTTCTGTCATTTTCTTCACAGAGAAAAAAAATCCATTAAAGAGGGAAAAGATGGAATAGCTGCACAGTTTCATTTGATTGGCAGCATTACGGTACCTTCATCTGGAAGCACCTCTGAGCTGGTAATTGACTGGCAGGAAATTGCAAACTGAGCCTCCGTTTATTTATTTTTATTTTATTTTATTCTATTTATATACCGCCTCATAGCCGAAGCTCTCTGGGCGGTTTACAAAAATTAAAAACGTTAAACATTAAAAACACCGATATACAAAATTTAAAACCATAAAGCATAAAAACAAGTTAAAATTACAATAACCTTCTGTGTCAAAGCACAACAAAAACACAAAAACACAAAACCCTCATCATATGCTGTTAAATGCCTGAGAGAAGAGGAAAGTCTTGACCTGGCGCCGAAAAGATAACGATGTTGGCATTGAATCCATATTGCTAGGTTGTTCCTCTGAGACTCATAATTAAAACATTTGGAAACCAACTAACTCAAGCAAACATAGAGGTCCTCCTTCACTGCTAGTAATGCCGAAGATCTCTGATTACCTATAAGCAAACACATTCTTCAAAAACAGTTCAAAGCCATAAAGCACTGACTATGCTGAAATGATGTGTTGAAAAATCCCTCCCAGATTCTAAAATGATCATGATCATTGCTTTCAGTATCAAAATGAATATTTATTGGGTTATCCCTATAGTTGTTGTAGCCTCTGACAAAGCCACACAGATGTCCTTCCTATCTCCAGTTACTGGTCCCCACGCTGAGCCTGGTTTTGTTATTCTTAGCAGCAACAAATGGAAGCACTGGAGAAATGACAGTGTTGCTAGTCCTTGCCCCAGTCCAAATACTGCTTCCTAGGGATGGGCGAACTCATCCCATCTGATCTGTCAGATGCTGGCCCCACCACTGTCCACCCCCACTCTTCAGGCATACGGCCCTCCTTTGAGGCTCAGCAAGACCCAAAGAGCGCTCGGCAACTGACTGCACTTCTCCCATTGTGTAAATGGGGCCTTTACAGCACCATTTATGCAATAGGGGAAACACACATTTTCTGGAGCCTCCATTGTGCATTTTCCCCCCATTGAGTAGATGGCGGCCATAAAGGCCCCATTTATGCAACGGGTTGAAGGGCGGACAGCTGTTGAGTGCTCGTCAGGCCTTGCAGGCACTCAGAGTGTGGGTCCATGGGTGTGCTGTGAGCTCCTGACTGGGACCCAGGGGGCAGGCAGCGGGGAGTCCACTGGGCTCCTGGAATCAGTCGGATGCCCACAACATCCCTAGTTTCTTTTCCTCAAATGTTCCCTCTGCTGCTCATGATGGCCTCGTTGGAAATCCCCTCTTCCAAGCATAGGCGGGTACCATTGGATGTTTGTGCCCTGGGGGTGAGACTTCCTTCTACTGGGTCAATATGGAATCGGGGACCAGCTCTGTTCTGCTCAGCTATGGCAAGAGGGAGATACTGCATCCCCAAGTGCCCTCTTTTGTCTTTCTTGAATCTATGGCCAGTCAGTTTCATTTGGGTGACCCCAGATTCTAGTATTGTGAGAGGGATAAAAATTTCTCGCTATCCAGTTTTATAAACCTCAATCAAGTCCCTGATTAAATCCATAAAAATGTCACTTTTGAAGCAGTAACTTTTAAAGGTGTAAAAGTTACAGCTGTTAGTGTTATTCTTGTGGGTTGCTTACTATTCAGAACACATTGCAGGCTGGCAGGCGTGTATTGCCACTTTAGCTATCCTTTCTGCCCATCTAATGACTTTCCGGATATGATTATAAGATGTTTGGCTGATGTACTATTAAGACATAATTAATTTTCAGTTTGCATGAATTAGCCATAATATGCATAAAGGCACACATTTCAAAATGTGATTACGTGTTAACTGAAAAGTCTGCTCTAAGACATTTGTTTATATATTATAAAATAATGTAGCTCTAGGCTTGATGTCTGAAAAATTCTTGAAGCAGCCATCATGAGAATTTGATCATTTTGGGATGGTTATTTTGAATTTCTGTAAAGCAGAAGCACAGGTTGAATCTAGGATCTCTCTTCCATTGATGGAAGGGCTCTGCTCACAGAAGATGCCTCTGCCCAATTTTCGGGGATATCCACCTCCCATCCCATACTCACACACCACAGCTCACCCTATTCAGCATGGCAACCTGACCAACGGGGGCTGGTGGCTCCGGTTTCGGTGGGTGCTGTGAATCCATTCTGGGTTTCAGTCAGAACCGGGTAGAACCCTAAATGATCTATCCAGGGTGCTGAACCTATTTTGGGGATATACTGGCCCTGAGCTGTGTAGTATTTTCAGGGGGCTGGAAATACTGCCATGGGGAAGAGGGCATGGCGATGTCCACTTCCACGAGCCTAGTTGCATGTGCCTAAATCTGGATCCAACTCTCCATGTCACGAGGAACAATGAGCTAGCAGAACATTCCGGGGAAATAGACTTTTCAGTATAGGGATATGAAGAATATTGAACCTCAAATGTTTCCTGTTTCAACTTTTTTAATTCTTTTCATGACATCAACAAGCTAAAAAACACAATCTACATAACCAAACAATGACAATAACCAACACATAACCAATACACACATTAAAAAACAATCCCCTGAGTTACAATAATTTTCTGATTTTCTCCCCAGCAAAGATAGTTGACCTCAAATGTTTCAAAGAGTGGACACATTCATACGTGAGAGAATTTGCTGTTCCATTTGTTGCCAGCTGATTGACAGGGCAGTGCTGCACAGATTGATGCAGAAGTCAATCCCATTAAGTGGAACGGGGCTTACTCCTTGGTAGGTGGTATGGGATTGCAGCAGTAAAGACTGCTGCCTCCCATTTCGGCGGGGCTGTGAATCCATTCTGGGTTTTAGTCAGAACCAGCCAGAACTCTAAAGGAGCTATCTAAAGTGCTGGACCCTATCCCCAAAATAACTTCAGCACATTGGATAGCTCCTTTGGAGTTCTGGCTAGTTCTGACTGAAACTCAGAATGAATTCACAGCCCCACTGAAATCAGAGCCACCAGCCTTTACTGGTTGCAGCCTAAATCTATTAGACAGACAAGAAGGCATTATACATTTTCAATGTAGTCAGTAGCTTATAATTTGACAAGTTACTGTGAGACCACAGTGGCCAGAAGTGACCCACAGTATATCAACCAGCAGCTGTGTCTGACCAGAATCATACAACAAATAGAACACAAGGAATTTTTTCAACCTACTTGGGTCTTCATGTTGTAAAGGAAGGTGGGGGAAATTCTGCCCCATGGGCCAGTTACAGCCCATGAGGTTTCCCCATCCAGCCCTCCAGTTCCTCCCTCAGACCCTGCCCCCTCTTCTGCTAGGGAACAGCTCATTTGTCTGATAGGCTGACTGGAGATAAGAGCCTTCTTCTCCTATGCAGTGAAAAAAGGAGCCTTTGTCATTATGCAGCAGGGGAAAGCTCTTATCTCTGATTTTCTGCTGATCAGAGATAAGAGCTTTTCCCTGCAGGGGATACAGGGAAGGAAGTTGCTGAGTGCTTCAGCTCTGTTTACATCTGAGGTTTGTCCTGCTTACTTGTGAGTAGACAGCCATTCATGCTTACTTCGGAGTAGATCTGCAGAGGCTTAGAGTTTGGATATGATATGATTTGAAAGTGCTGCTGAGTGATGCAGACCAGCAGAGCCTTTTCCTGCTTATTTGTGAGTAGACATGCAGAGGTTTGGTGTTTGGGATACTATTTGAAAATGCTGCTGAGTGATTTAGTTCTGCTGATTTCTGAGCAGTCATGCCTTGTCCTGCTTACTTCTGAGTAAGTTTAAAATCAGTAATAATCTCATTATGGCCTTGCCCACAAACGTTATGCAACCACTGAGATTTTTATTGTTTAGACTAGAATTCAGCTCCACCCTGATATAAAGCAATAAAAAGGTTCCCCATCTCTACTATAAAGGGAACAATAGTCTTTCGATAGCATGTGGAAAAAACCCAAATCACCAATTATTGCCACAACAAAAGAGATGATGAAAGAGAAATAGTTGCCTCTTTCATTTATGTTATTAATAAAACACATTGCCTTGAAACAGAGCAAGGGCACTTCCCTTTCTGTCCAGGCTAATAATTTCTCAAAGGTTTTATTGTAATGAAATATAAGCATATTTCTCCCTGATACCTTTTTTTAGTATAGGCCCCTCTCTCCTCAACCTTTGCAAGTCTTTTTGAAATTATTTTTGGCTACTTGCAAACTTTCTAGAAAGTTTTTCCCGAGGAGAAACCTCCCAATTAGTTTTGGATTTTCCTTGAGCTGAAGTCTCTCCCGAATGTACTGCCAAACAAACAATCTGAGTGACTCCAAATTCTAGTATGGTGAGAGAGGCAGAAACATTTCTCTCTGCCCATTTTCTTCACAGCATTCATGATTTTGTAAACCTCAATCAAGACCCTTTTAAACCTGTAAAAAGCTGTAATGCTATTGCTTTTAAAGCATGAACTGGAATAAAGTGGAAACCCTCCTGAGACAGTTCTTCAGCCTATTATTATTATTATTATTATTGGACAAATTTTCATCTTCCATTGATATTCCCCAAGTATTTTCTTTCTCCTGAAGAGGAATCCCTACATTCACATTCACTTGAAATTTCACCTTAGGCTAAGGGCCAAACTAGATGTTCATTTGATGCAGCTATGTTTCTTACATATTTGTACGCATGCAACACCTGGTGAAATTCCCTCTTCATCACAACAGTTAAAGCTGCAGGTAGCCCTGCCCACTTTTGAATCTGGTCACTCTAGTATAGCTCCTGCGGCTTTAACGGTTGTGACGACGAGGGAAGTTCGTCCACCAACACAATCAGATTTTTGTTTTAGTTTCCGAATTTGTGCATGTTTGAATCCTCAGGTCAGATTCATAAAAATCCAAACTCATTTGGCTCCATTGCAGATTTCTCTTACATCCCTAGTTCTCTGTGTACTCAGTCATAGATTTCTTCCATCCAATTTTCACATCTGCCTGTAAATTTTAAAACAATGCATTTGTTTTGTGTATGCATTTTCCCCTACCGTATGCCATTTTGGCACACAACTGTCCCAGATGCCCAATCCCTGCCTAGCCAGAACGGCTTAGGGGGGGTCGTTTTTTGCGGGCGGGGAGAGGAGAGCGAATTAAGCCTGTACGCGTGCTGCACACGTATAGGCTGGCGCGGGGTGGGCGGGCTAGGCTATAAAAGCCCACCCACGCAGCTGAATGGCCTCTCTCCTTTCGTGCCCCACCCTCCCTCCCTCACAGCTAGTATGGGAATTAGCCAGTCATCCTCTTTGGGGAGGAGGCTGAGTAGGAATTTTCCCTGGCATTAGATGCAAAGGTTTTGCCTGCTCCATACTGGACTCAATCTTAAGCTGGAGGGTAAATAGGTGAATTTAATGGTTAGGTGGTTAGTGCGGGAATTTGGGGGGGTTGAGGCTAGGAATGGTGAGCACTCAGGCACCTTTAAGGTGACTGGCAAGTCAGAGGCCCTGCTCCTCGGGGGCTGTGCAGCTCCCATGTCAGGATATGGCTTGCCTTTGGGGACCGGCTTGTCTCATCTACCCGAGCTGTGCAGCCCGGGCTGTGGATGACGCAGATGGTCTCACCAAACACTCAAGTGTTGTTTGAACAGGGGGCCGGGTACACCCGACCCCTGGATTCAATGGAGTGGCTCGCCCTAACAATGGCAGGCTAGCGCCTGAGATAAATAAGTGAAATTCCCGCACGTCACGCTCAGAATCAAGGAGGGGAGCATCCCAATGTAAATAAAGAGGCCCTAGTTTATCCCAAGCTCTGGTGTCCATGTCTTATTTCGTGTGCTTTTCTTCTCCGTTCACAAAACATTTTTGTGTGCAATTTTTCAGCCGAGAATTACAGAATTAGGGAACAGTGCATAATCCTGTGGATAACTGTGTTCCAATCCGAATATTAGTCTGGGAAGTGTGAATTAGGTTAGTTTACTTAAGAGTGTGGAGCATATGAGATTCTCCACCATCCTAGGGATGTGTCATTCTGACTCAAGTCCATATCAGATTGCAAGCTTTGGGGTCCCCCCCCCCGTTTGCATGAAATTCTGTCATTATTTTGATGCGTATTTCTCCAAACGAATACATCAATTAAGCACATCTTTGAAATGTAAGCATAGCATTCTTCTCCCTTTGATTTAAGTGTATTTCGTGCATTTTTCAAAAATGCACATGTTTAAAATAGGGGTGTGCATCGGATCGGATCCGATCCACGATCCGAATCCGATCCGACCCAAAATCGGGAAAATCCGATCCGATCCGATCCGATCCGGACAACCTCCGATCCGATCCGATCCGATCCGATGAGGTCCGATCCGGATCGGACGCCATTTTGAATGCTTTTTCCCATAGCCAAGTATTGTTTTACAAAAACGCCTATAACTTTTTCATTTTTAAAGATAGAAGGATGAAACTTGGGCACATTGTAGACTGGTTAGGGGTAGTTATCTGTGAGAAATTTCAGAAAGATTGGTGCATGCATTTTGTGGCAATTAATTTTTTAATAAATACCCAGGAATGCCTATAACTTTGTCATTTTTAAAGTTACACACATGAAACTTTGCAACATTGTAGGGGGTACCTTGGGACCTATGTGTGTGAAATTTCAGAAACGTAGGTGCTTGTCTTGTGTGGCAATTAATTTTTAGAAAAATGGGTAGTAGTGGGGTAAATACAGTTACGCCTCCCATTTTTTTATTTTTGAAGATACAAACAGGAAACTTGGGCACATTACAGGTACCACTTGCCTTGATATGTGTGTGAAATTTCAGAAACATTGGAGCTTTCCTTGTGTGGCAATTAATTTTTGAAACAATGAGGAAAGAAACACCTATAACTTTGTCATTTTTAAAGTTACACACATGAAACTTTGCCACATTGTAGGTGGTACCTTGGGACCCATGTGTGTGAAATTTCGGAAACGTAGGTGCTTGCCTTGTGTGGCAATTAATTTTTTAATAAATACCCAGGAATGCCTATAACTTTGTCATTTTTAAAGTTACACACATGAAACTTTGCCACATTGTAGGCGGTACCTTGGGACCTATGTGTGTGAAATTTCGGAAACGTAGGTGCTTGCCTTGTGTGGCAATTAATTTTAGAAAAATGGGTAGTGGTGGGGTAAATACAGTTACGCCTCCCACTTTTTTATTTTTGAAGATACAAACAGGAAACATGGGCACATTACAGGTACCACTTGGCTTGATATGTGTGTAAAATTTCAGACAGCTGGGTCCAGGCATGTGGTGGCAAGGTATTTTTGAAACAATGAGGAAAGAAACGCCTATAACTTTTTTATTTTAAAAGTTAGAAGTCTGAACATTGCTCACTTTGTAGATGGGTTAGGGGTAGATATGTGTCAGAAATTTCAGAATGATAGGTCCAGGCATTTGATGGCTATGGAATTTTTAAATTACATGTTTCAAAAAAATTTCTACAGAGGCCAGGTCTTCCCCTCCCGCTTCCCGCGAAGAAAAGGAAACACTCTCTCGTCTCGATCCCTTTGAAGTTGCTAGTAGTATCCATTACAGGGCTCGTGTTTCCTTTCCTCCTTTCACTTTTCAAGCAGAACGGCTGAGCCTAGCTGAGTTTTGCAGCCATGCGTGCAAGGAAGGATCACTCTGGTCTCGATCCCTTTGATCCTTGGTAGTATCCATTACAGGGCTCGTGTCTGCTTGAGTACAAAGTGAAAGCAGACACGAGCCCTGTAATGGATACTACCAAGGATCAAAGGGATCGAGACCAGAGTGATCCTTCCTTGCACGCATGGCTGCAAAACTCAGCTAGGCTCAGCCGTTCTGCTTGAAAAGTGAAAGGAGGAAAGGAAACACGAGCCCTGTAATGGATACTACTAGCAACTTCAAAGGGATCGAGACGAGAGAGTGTTTCCTTTTCTTCGCGGGAAGCGGGAGGGGAAGACCTGGCCTCTGTAGAAATTTTTTTGAAACATGTAATTTAAAAATTCCATAGCCATCAAATGCCTGGACCTATCATTCTGAAATTTCTGACACATATCTACCCCTAACCCATCTACAAAGTGAGCAATGTTCAGACTTCTAACTTTTAAAATAAAAAAGTTATAGGCGTTTCTTTCCTCATTGTTTCAAAAATACCTTGCCACCACATGCCTGGACCCAGCTGTCTGAAATTTTACACACATATCAAGCCAAGTGGTACCTGTAATGTGCCCATGTTTCCTGTTTGTATCTTCAAAAATAAAAAAGTGGGAGGCGTAACTGTATTTACCCCACCACTACCCATTTTTCTAAAATTAATTGCCACACAAGGCAAGCACCTACGTTTCCGAAATTTCACACACATAGGTCCCAAGGTACCGCCTACAATGTGGCAAAGTTTCATGTGTGTAACTTTAAAAATGACAAAGTTATAGGCATTCCTGGGTATTTATTAAAAAATTAATTGCCACACAAGGCAAGCACCTACGTTTCCGAAATTTCACACACATGGGTCCCAAGGTACCACCTACAATGTGGCAAAGTTTCATGTGTGTAACTTTAAAAATGACAAAGTTATAGGTGTTTCTTTCCTCATTGTTTCAAAAATTAATTGCCACACAAGGAAAGCTCCAATGTTTCTGAAATTTCACACACATATCAAGGCAAGTGGTACCTGTAATGTGCCCAAGTTTCCTGTTTGTATCTTCAAAAATAAAAAAATGGGAGGCGTAACTGTATTTACCCCACTACTACCCATTTTTCTAAAAATTAATTGCCACACAAGACAAGCACCTACGTTTCTGAAATTTCACACACATAGGTCCCAAGGTACCCCCTACAATGTTGCAAAGTTTCATGTGTGTAACTTTAAAAATGACAAAGTTATAGGCATTCCTGGGTATTTATTAAAAAATTAATTGCCACAAAATGCATGCACCAATCTTTCTGAAATTTCTCACAGATAACTACCCCTAACCAGTCTACAATGTGCCCAAGTTTCATCCTTCTATCTTTAAAAATGAAAAAGTTATAGGCGTTTTTGTAAAACAATACTTGGCTATGGGAAAAAGCATTCAAAATGGCGTCCGATCCGGATCGGACATCTGGTCCGATCCGATCCGACCAGCCTCCGATCCGATCCGATCCGATCCGACCCCCCAGGTCCGATTCCGATCCGCTATCCGATCCGATCCGGGGGGTCAGTGCACATCCCTAGTTTAAAATGCACATTGTTCAAAGGTATGCATGCTGTCAAACACAATTTCTTTGGGCCCGCAAATCAGACTGCAAGCTCAGAAATGTATGGACATCAACTGCAGTTTGTTGTTCAGTCTGGAAAGTACAAACTGGGTAAATCCTTGGAAATATGCCTATTGTGCCCAAGTCCGTATTTGGTCCAAAAGGCGAAAACTGGGTAAATCCTGAACAAAAACCAACTGAAATGAATTTGTCATGCATCCCTACCTATCCTTAGCTCTAGGATTTTAGGCCCAACAGAGCAATTATGTTGCCTGCATATATACACCTATATGTAATATTTTGCAGTACCATATATATATATATATATATATATATATTTAGAACAGTTTTTTCTTCCTTCTGCACTGCAGTCACTAGCAAAAAAAAAAAGAAAGAAAAGAAATTGATTGCTTCCCCCCCCCTTTGCAGAGATGCCAGTCACATCTTCAAGAAGGCATTTAGTGATCCCATTGAAGATAACAAAAACAATGAAGGAGATGTCAAAGGAGAATACATTTTAGGAGAACAATCAATTTTTTTTATCCATTCCAATTGCTTATATTATGAATTTCATTATGGCCAATTCCATTATAACAAATAAAAATCCATTCCCTCAATGTAGCCAATAACTGGAAAATGAAAGTCCAACTGGATTTAATCATTCATTCAGTGGGCCCTTAAAATAATTCAGTTTCCCTCAGTATAATATAACAATTATGGAAGACGATACTGTGAAAGACTAATTTCAACGCTTGTGCCCAAGGAATGTTCTAAAATATGTCATTTTTAGTGTCTGTGCACCCTATGAACTCCTATAGTGAAATAATTCACTAATGACTAGTAAGAGAACCAGTCATCCTAAAGACACACATTCATTTGTCCTGTTCACAGTGGTGTTGGTCCAGGTACTGCTCAGCTAAATAGTAGTAGCAACAGACCAAAATGCAACAGGCTTAAGAAAACAGATCTGATGCAGACATACTACCGCAAAGTTCTAAAAGATGGAAAGGTAGAAAGTGGAGCTTATGTGAAGTCAACTTTGGCCAGTGCAGCCAGTAAATAGGATGTTGGGTATGGGTATCAGTTTGGCCATGAGCTCACCAATCCACTATGGTTATGGTGTTTCAAGCTCATTTCCTTAGTTTCAAGAAGGGGATTACCCCATAGGTGTGTTGGGAAGACGAATTAAGATAAATATATAGAAGAATGCTACAACAACGCTTAATAAAATAATAGTGGTTGCACACCAAATTACACACATTTATAGTCCACTGATTTCTGTGGGAGGTCCTTACACAGAACAGGTCCTTACATCTCTCACAGTGGAATCAATGGCATGGCGGCCCTCTTCAGACAATATGAAAGTACAGAATTCAACATACTTGCAGGGATGAGGTTGCACTGAGTAGCTCCACCCTGTGATGCTGTGCATATACAGCCCCTCCTCCTGACACCTGCACATACAATGTGAATGCCTGCATGTACAGTTGTGTGCACGGACACTTCCATGTGAGCTGCAACTTTGTGCCATTGGGTTTCTGGTTCACATGGAGGCTTCCACACATCCAGCTCTGTGCATGAAGGTGTGCTCCCTATAGACATTCATGCTGTCCATGCAGACATCAAGGGGAAGGGCAACAAGATGTCAGTAGAGGCTGGTGGCTCCAATGTCATGGGGCGGTGAATCCACTCTGCATTTCAGTCAAAACTAGCCAGATCTCTGAAGGAACTATCTAAGGTGTTGGACTCCGTCCCCAAAATGGATTCAACCTCTTGGATATCAACTTTAGAGTTCTGGCTGGTTCTGACTGAAAACAGGAGCGGGTTCACCACCTCACTGACATTGGAGTCGCCAGCATCCACTGCATGAGTAGGTGACACCAGAGGGTAGAGCTATTCAGAGTGGGCCCAGCTCTACTGATGTCTTGAAAATAGTCCTTTTCAGAGCCCTTTGGGCAATGCCAGGGTCCACATGCCAGTGGTGGGTGGGGCTGAATCCAGCAATGGGTGGGGCCAGAGGCAAAAGTGAATGGGTCCCGCCTTTTCTCTTTCTCTCTTTCTTATATCCCATTTCTCCCCATCCCTCCCTCGCCCTCTTACTCCCTGCAGAGCAGGCTGCTGGAGGGCAAGGGGCACAGATCACTTTTGCCAACAGTCTGAACTGATCACTTGCACAAGGCTTTCAAAATCAGGCTGTGGCTGTATGTGGCCCCAGGGCTATCACTTGCCCACTGGTAATCTAACTGAAATGCTGTTCCTTTTCAAGATTCCAGACATTTGGTGTTTGTGCGGTTAAAAATGCCTGTGTGGAAGGGGAGGTAACAATTGTGATTGTCAACATTTTTGCCAAACCTACAGGCTTCTTTGAACTCTGTTGATGTACACTTATTAATGTTTTTCTATATAAAATAAATATCCAGAAGGGCGTAGGGAAATGAGACAGATGGTGTTCTCTACATAGCCTTTCCTTATCTCTAATATACTTACACGGTTCATTCCAAAAACTCCAAGAGCACTAGCGGTACTATGCTAAATCTTTCCATTATGCAAGCAGTTGCACATAACAAATGTACACCCAGATGTGCAAACATGATGTGCAACCAGATGGTCCTTTTTTTACCTGTCCTTTTTACCTTTTTCATTTTTTATGGAAAAAAGTACTAGTTTGCTATTTTTTAAACAAAAAATGAGAAAAAGATAGTAATTCAATACTCCCCACATACACACACATACACACACTGCCACCATGAAATGGAAAGTGAGATTTGGCAATTAAGAGAGGCACTTCAAAGGGCAATTAGTAAAGTGTTCATCACTAATCTTCCATCTGCACTCATCAAGAAGCAATCCAATGGGATGATACCACAAAAATGATGTCCAGTTGCTTTGGAGAAAATGAGTGAACAAAGAATGGAAATTCCAGATAAAAGTGCTAATGTAGATGCAGTTAGAGACGGTGGGAAAATCCACAACAGAATCAAATTATTCCAGATGTCTATGGCTCCAACCTGTGGATTCTACAGCTGTCCAGCTTTTTCCAAGTCACACAGATTCTGAGGATTTGTAGACCTTTAAAAAAAAAACTTTCCAGAATTTTACGTAAATTTTGTCATAAGAAACGACTTAATTTTTTTTTTAAAAAAAAAAGGCTGAATAATCACATTTTTGCCATAGGCTGAAACATGAAAATGCACATTTGGGGGAGATTTTGCATTTGGGGGGATATGCACATTTTTGCAAATGCAGCTTTGCACAACTGGGAAATTGAAAAAAAACCAATTCTGTTAATGTGTGGATGAAGGAACGAAAGGCAGTTAACAATCTGCAATATGCAGACAGAATCCTAGACATGAGATACAATACTGGATTGTCAAGATAAAGTCAGGCAATTCTTTCCCAGTATTTTATTCATCTTATTCAGTGAAAGTCTTTCCCACTCTTTAGTTCTTGTGGGGAGGGGTTGGGGAGTTATTTTGCTGACTCCAGTCCTCTGTAAACCCAGACAGTTAATCACAAAGATCTGTAACTTCAAATTGGCATTTTAAATGTGAAATGAAAATCAAACTTGAGATGTTAAACCTCAAGATGGCATATGAATATTCATTCATCCTGTGGGGCTTCCATGACTTCTTTTAATTACAAGCATTTTAGAAACTGGTTCTTCTGTAATTTGTTTGATAAACACTTTAGCAAAGGGGCTGCAGAATATGATGCACTTATTTTGCTAATCTTAAAGGTTATTTCCAGAAGGCAATCATTTTGTCTGGTCTTGGTCATTTTACATCTCTTATATTCGAGTATCACCCGAAGCTGCAATTTTTGTTTAATTTGTGTTACCTAAATATATGAGGCAATGGAGATCTATTCTTATACTTTCACAAAAATGGATTCATACTTTGCATTCATGGAGGCTAACAGGGACCAGTTGAGCTTTGCATTGAAATCCAACGACCAAAATTTCAATCATGAAGTATATTATATGTGGGTAATTAGTGTCTACAGTTTCCATAGCTGATCAGACCCAGTTATGACGGTACAATTGATTAGATTGCAGCCAACATGTATAGTAACTACTAGGAAATACTGTGATCCAGGAGAAGGGAAGCACTGTTAAATCCCTCTAGTTTCAATGAACGAGAGCTTTTTCTATCTAAACACGCATAAGATTTTACCCTTAAAAGACATGCTAACCTCTCCCGTTGATATGTATGGGACGTAGGAATGCTGATTTTGATGTCAGAGCAAGCAAATGAAGGTAATTAAAAATGAGGTCAATGCTTTCAGGATCATTCATCTCACCATCTTAAGCATGAGAAGATTTGCCATTGCACTGATGTCACTAAGGTCAAACAAAGCCAATTCAGATCAAGGGAAACAATTCCTGAAGAAACAATGCTACACCTTTCAAAGCTATCACTGAAAGGTGATGAGGGGGAATATTTGACAGTCCTGAACATTTTCATTAAACACACTCACCTTTGGTTCATCTCTAATTTATTTATTTATTTTCTGTTTGGCTTTAAGTTGTTTCTAAGTTCCCATGAGAGCCTTTGAGATATAAGATGGGACAAATCTGTTAAAATAAATACATGAAGCAATAATCTCTGTTTATTACTGTATTGTTTGTACACTCTGAACAAACATTACCAACACTGATAGTGTACCAGTTGTGTATGTGAGTTCATAGCTTTATGGTGACTGACTGACAATACAATGATAGTTATTAATTTCCCAATTAGATTACTGACTTTGTTACTTTGAAACATTTTATTACAGTAAAACATATAGGCTTCCATATGTGATTGCCTGCAGACACAGCATGTAACTTTATTTTTTATTTTTTTATTTACTTTGCTTGGCCCGCAGTATTAGAGTTGGAGTACTAGTTGCTTTCTTGACAGTTGATGACAAATTAACAGGTGGGATTTAGCTGTCTTTAAAAATGTAGTGGGGGTTGGGGGAAAAAAATAACTCACAAGTTTTGGATCCACTGACAGCCATACAGACAGAAAACTCACTGTTGCTGTGAGAACTGTACACTTAACGTTTGAATATGTTTTGCCCGAAATTAGATTGGCATGGAATAACATTTCCTTCCACTCCCTCCCCCCCCCCCCCCCCAAATCCTTACCGGCACAAATCGTCAATACATGAAGAGTGATTTAAAATACATTAAATTATAATAAAAAATTATGGAGGAGTAATTACTGACAATAGTTACAATCCACTGAAGCGCAGGGGGAAAAAAGGTAGAAAGCAGGCGGCTTCTTTGATTTTTTGTTGCAGTTGTGGCAAGCTGCATTTGTAAACTGTACCACGGCTTGCCTTTTTAGCAGTGAGCTGCTGTAGGGAAAAGTGTTAGATACATATCCATTTATCTCTGCTTCTTTTTTTTAAAAAAAAGTGACATGTGATGAATGATTCAGGGAGAAAGCGAGGTCCCATCACTGTGTTCTTAGAAGTGCATTGCGGTAGTAAAGTTGGCATGCATGTGAATCCTATGTGTGCATATAAGGCATGCACAAGAATTTAGGGTTTTAAATTTGGCATGCCTTATGATCCAAAAGTGTGACCAGTGGACAATAATTGCACTGTGTTCAAGCTCAAGACTGGGTTAGGCCAACCCCTCTGACAAGGCCCACACACCTTTCATTGTTGTGTATATCTTTGATCTTCAATCCCCCTAACAATGATAATGCAGGACATATTCGATCGTAAGATCTGAGACATAGTGTTTAGTGAAGATGCCAAAAGAGATTCTGAATGCATCAAAATTGTAAATTTGCTACTTGATATACCAAATAATAATAATAATAATAATAATAATAATAATAATAATAAATTTATTTCTTACCTGCCTCTCCGTTTGGATCAATAAAACAGATCAATAAAACAGATCATAACAGATCTGTTAACAGAATTAACCTTTTTCCCTGTTCAGCATGCTTTTACCCAGCTCAGATTTCAAATGATGCCCACTGAGTATCTGGCTGGAAGATTTTCTAATAGACCTGTGCAAGAGGGCTTTTCCGTATGTGAATCAGGACATATTGAAGATCTTGTACATTATATTTTATACTGTCCACTACATAATTCGCCCAGGGCTAAATTTATTCTCCCTCTCCAAACCACCTCAGAAGGCCAATCAGACGGTTTTAAAATTAGATGACTGTTGGCTGATGTGGACGAATTCATCAGCTATAGGATAGCTTTATTGCGCTAGCTGCAAGAAAGACAAGAGCAGCCTTTCTAAACCATACCACTGTCAAATCCAAAGGGGATTAAACAGAAGGAATGTTTTACATCCTGATTATTTTATTGTATTCTTGTTTTATTGTTTCAATTATTTTTTCTCTTTTGTACTTGTGTGCTTTGTGTTTGTATTGTGATGGCCATTGGCTAAAAACAATAAAAACTTGAGATGAGGTATCTTTGATCTTACCTTAATAAAGTTGTGGTCCTAGTTCACCCAGTCTTTTGTGTCCCACCTCTTCATCTCTGTGTTCAGTCACAATACAGTTCTCACAGGCAGGAATGAATGTGAAGGGAAAACATTGGCTACAGCAATCCAATCACGGAACTTTAAGGCCCTGTGGATTTTAATCAGAAAGAGTTAAGCACATGTTAAACACTCCCATGGAATTCAGTAGAATTTGGGGCTGGGTTGTGCAGATTGTATAGGGGGATACTTGTTGGAAGGGAAGAATGGACAACTTAATTTTTATGATATTGTGTTATTAGTTTTGCTGTTGTTATAAATTTTAATTGCTAGCTCCATAGATCTCTGTCATCTTGAGGGAGATTGGTAAAGAACATACGTGAATGCAAGTATGAAGATCCCAGGGAGAACAAAAGAGAAATATGACCATCAAGGCATATTTTCTTTGGGTTTTGATTGCCAATATATCACTTTTACAACCTCCTGTAAATCTCACCCTGCGAAGAAGCTGCATCACAAAACATTGTGTTTCATGTGCTCCATTTTGCTGATCAGCTGCTTGAATATATGGGCAGTGTTGACGCCAATGCAGGGCAGTGTAAAAATGCTAGTCGTTTGTGTGCTTGTTCTGTCAGAAGTGGTGGGCGAGTTTTAGGCCCCTACAGCAATGTTGTTTCTAACTGCAACACTTATTTTCTCTCCACATGAATGAATAGCACTCATTTACAGAGAAAAACCTGCCCAGGTGATCCCATTGTGTGGACTGAGGCTCATATTATGCCCCTTATGAACTGTGTTCCAAATTACAGCCAATTTCCTCTGTCCCCTAGAACTCAATGAGCATCCATTGAGAACTGAGCCAATCCCTGCCTCCATAGTCTACTTTCATCAAAGGCATAGCATATGTCTGCCCTGGATTCAATTTCTTTGTAGGTTAATAGAGTCCGATGGGATGTGTGTGTATATGTATAGGGTGACCATATAAAAAGGAAGACAGGGCTTCTGTATCTTTAACAGTTGCATAGAAAAGGGAATTTCAGCAGTTCTCATTTGAATGCATGCAGCACCTGGTGAAATTCTCTCTTCATCACAACAGTTAAAGCTGCAGGAGCCCGGCCCTCCTTTGTATCTGGTCACACCAGGCAGGGCTCTTGCAGCTTTAACCGTTGTGATGAAGAGGGGATTTCACCAGGTGCTGCATGCATACAAATGAGACCTGCTGAAATTCCCTTTTCAATACCACTGTTACAGATACAGAAGCCCTGTCCTCCTCTCCGTATGGTCACCCTGCATGCATGATTGTAGTTATTTCAGGTTTCCCATATCCATTATGAATATGAAAAGGATCATTTTCTTGAATTAGAATGTATCTGAAATAAAACAATTACCTGTTTAATAAAAAATCTTCATCATGGATATGGTAAACCTGAAGTCACCCATGTGAACCAAGCCATGAGACAGATATTGTCTAACAATCCTTCGTTGTGCTGCAGCATTTTGCATACCCAGTGTTACAGGATGGTTCATCCTTACAAGAAAACGTTGGCGCACAGGAAATGAATGGATCTGAGTGGGTGTCTGTTACATGTGGGTAGGCCTGAGTACACGAACATTTATTTGGGGTTTTTGGGGGGAGTTGTTTATATCCCACCTTTCCTCCAAGAGGCTCAAGGCAGCACACATAATTCTCCCCCTCTCCGTTACACCCTGACAACAATCTTGTATGGTAAGTTAAGCTGAGAGTCAGTGACTTGGCCAAAGTCTTCTGTCAGCTTCATGGCTGAGTCAAGTCTAGAACCTGGGCCTCCTGCATCCCAGTCCAACACTCTAACCACTACACCACCCTGACTCTCCTTTTCATTCCCTCTTTCTTTTCCTTTGTTAGTTTGGAAATCCACCTTCTAGCATCTGTTTACAAGAAATCTGCTTCATTTCTTTAATGCCACTGTCCCATCATTGATCTTCTCATAGCACTTATTGGATGGTGGTGACTTCTAGAACAAGGCCATAATTGCTCAGATTGCCCTGGCCTTTGTTCTGTTACAGCTGCCTCTTGTCTTCATTATCAGCTGAGGCTCTCTAGACTCCCTAATTTATACCAGTCAATTACAGTCTGACCAAAGATGGTGACCGAAAGGACTCATAATCAGTGTGGCTACTATCTACAAATGCTGCTCTTCCTCACACAGCAGTGGCTATTTTGGGTATACCTGCTTCAGTCGACCAACAATATCATGAAAACAGTGTAGTCCAGGGGCTTGGGTTAAAATGATCCTAAGCACACTAGCTTAGAAATAATGATGTCCTCCCAATGATGCTATTGGTTATATTTGAATGGCCTGCTTTTGAAAATCAAATGACAATTCTACATTTTTAAATGTTTCCTTCCCCCCCCCCCCTTAAAACAATTCAGGAGCGATGCTTTAGAGATAAAATGCAATCTTAGCATTTACATAGTACTTCCCCTACATCTGGAAAACTTATGCCAGCAAGACATAGGCCATATCTACACCAGGGATTTTTCCCGGGGTTATCCCTGGGTGTCCAAATGATGCACAAGGGATCCCGGGAGCAAGCAGGGACAACCCCTCCATTTTCACAGGATAACCGAGACCTCAGTTATCCCGATTTTCCCTGTAGTCTCGGGATGATCCCATGGACCATGGGCGGTGTGGGCACTCACCTTGGCTTCTTCCCTCCTTCCTGCAAGTAGTGGGGGTCAGGAAGAGGAGCCAGGCTGGGGAAAGTCCAAAGACATCAGGGTGGGGGAACCGGGGTCAGGGCTTTTTTTTTTTTTTTTTAAAGCACCTTATTTTTTCGTTGGAGCGCAATTGTGCTACTGGCTCCAGCTATTTAAAAAAGCAATAGCAAGCATGACGTCCCTCTTCCCTTCCAGGATGTCACGCTTCCGTTTAGAAGCTGGGGGATGATCCTGGAAGCAGGTATGTCTGGGATCACCCCCTCCCTCCCTCTACACTCTTAGGTGTAGAAAGGGCTATAGCGATGCCGTCACTGGTTGGTGTGGACCCAGGAACAGGGCACCCAGGCAAGTAGGTCAGTTGGTTAGGTAGCCTCCATACTGATGAGCAATATAATCCACAAATGGTATGGACACTACAATTCTCTCACATCTACCGCACTGTTCCCAGTCTTCCTCTCTTCCAAATCCAACTGAAAAAAATCTGAAACCAATAAGTAAACAAAATAGGAAATGGCAACTACTAGCCTTCAGCATTTTTAAAAATAATAATCCTCGTCTGTTGATCAGACCACATATCAAACCACATAACTGCCACCAGTGAGGGCAATAATATCTTTGGTCCATTGGCAACCCAGGAACAGTACTTGCCTACTGATTACAATGCACCAACGGTTCCCAAATAAGTCCAATTAATTTTGGTAGAACTTCGTTTCTGCATAGAGTTCTTCAGAATTATATCCTTGTTTATAGAATGAAAGTTATAGTCCCAAAGAAATCACAGGGATTTAGAAAGATGAATTGTGACATTGTGAACTTAATTAGCTCTTAGTATTTTTATATATATATTTTTCTTCCATTAAGCCTTTTCACAGCCTTTTTGATGTTGATTATTATTATCATTTTATTATGCACAAACCACAAGTCGACAGAGGCTATTCTTAGAGTGACTAATAGAGAATAATGGAATTGTAATAAGTGTGGCCAATAAAATAAAAAGCCTTCTGACAGAACAAATGGAGTCATTAAAAATATATACTTGAGCTCCTCTCATGATCTTGGTGTAAGGTAACTGCAATTGGTGAGCACTAGAATTATGTGGCTTAGAAATAGGACCCCGCCCAATGAAAGGAGGGTGACCCATCTTGGCTTCATCATAAGTCTAGACAAAGCCTCAAAATGGGTCACAATGTTAGACCTTCTCCCCTTATTTGTCAGTCTCCCCTTCACCACAACCCCCCTTTATTGTTGTACAGGAGGGGGGGTTACAGATCGTGGAAAGGGGACCCAGTTCTCAAAGCAGGCTAGCAGGCATCAAGAACATCATTTCTTGCAAAGATCACGGGATTTGTCATTTTAGACTATTACTAGTGCTGGGCAAAATCCTGCCCCTATTTTTAGGAACTTTCTCTCTCTGCAAAAGAGGCATTGGTTTTTCTGCCTCATTCACAGGGAGGGTGGAAAATTCAGAGAATTTTCTTCTTGGGAAGGGAGACAGGGTTTCCACATACCTTTTTAAAGTGTAGCCGATCGCTGAGGGGTCCTTCTTCCTATTTTTTAGTTGTTTAAAAACAGACACAGACACACCCATTCCTCCAAGCATTTGGAGGAGTTCAGCAGTCCTTAGTGAATGCCCATCGGAGATCATGTGACCTCATTCTCTCCAATAAGCATCCAGTAAGCACTCCTGGGCTCCTGAAAATTAGGGATATGTATCATATTGTTAAAATGTACGATAATGATACGATAAGGTCGTTATCGAGCATGTATTTAACGATAACGATACAATAGAAAAACCTACGATACTCATCAGAGATGATAATTTTCGGGCAATTTTATCGTTTTATCGGACTGCCATATAAATATACCTATAACATCTGTATTTTAAAAGTTAGAAGCTTGAAACTTGGTCACAGTGCTTCTGGGGTATGCCTAAGTAAGTGTATAAAATTTGAGATCGATCCCTCCAACCCTTGATTTTATATGAATTTATTAAAGATTGTTTCATTTCTGACAGAGCAGAATGACAGCTCGCCATGTGTGTTCATTCAGACCTGTCAGAATGGAAACGATCTTTAAAAAATTCATATAAAATCGAGGGTTGGAGGGATCGATCTCAAATTTTATACACATACTTAGGCATACCCCATAAGCACTGTGACTAAGTTTCAAGCCTCTAACTTTTAAAATACAGAAGTTATAGGCATTTTTTCTTTAAACATAGGGCTGCAAAAATATCATTTTTTCACGATAATTATTGTGAAGATGATATGGTTCACCTACGATATGAATGAAGATGATTTTTTTTGGGTCCAAAATGACGATAACAATAAACGACGATATTTTTTGGCGTGCACACCCCTAATGAAAATGCCAGAGGTATGTTGTTGTTGTTGTTGTTGTTTTTGTAGCCAGTTGTTGAAGACCCCTCAACAACTGGCTACATTTAAAAAAGATATGTGAAGAAAATTATCTGAAATTTTCACCTCTCCCTGCCTCTTTCGCCTGAGTTTTCGTTATCGTTGAAATTTTCAGCAGAGCACTAATTATTACAAATCCTAATATCCCTCCAGAAAATGAGGCCTGGAAACTATCTTGGCTGTCATTCGGGAAGCTCTAATTCCCTCTTGGCCTGCCTGATGGAGAACCACAGTTTTCTCCTGCTGAAGATTACCCCTCTTCCAAAAGGGAAGGATTTTTTTTCCCTTCTGAAGGATGGTGAATCCAACATCTGGGTTCAGTTATCACACCTTATTTCAGCCTTCCCCAACCTGGCACTCCCCAGGTGTTTGGGGCTTCAACTCGCATTAGCCCCAGCCAGCATGGCTAGTGGTCAGGAATTCTGAGAGTTTTAGTCCAAAACATCTGGAGGGTAACAGGCTGTGGAAGGATGACTGATAAGGATTGGCAAAGCAGCTCAAGGTTTGAGTACTTGCAAGATGTTTGAAGAAAATGGGGATGCTGATCCATTTCTACTTTGAATGAATATTTGAATCAAGCCAAATCTAGGAAAGGATGAAAAATTCGATCCAACAATTTTTTTTGTTTTCGTTTTAACGATTTAACTGATTTGCACCACCAGAACCAAATGAGGAAATAGATGCTATTTCCAGCCAGTGTACATATATTTCTGTGCTTCTGATAATACGGTCCTCAAAAAAAGAAAGAAAGAAATGGGCTTCACAATATGTGGGCATTTGAAAAATGTGCTAAAAACACGAGATTTCTAAAATACATACAGACCCACTTTAGTCAATGGGGGCATAGGTCCATTGATGTGTCTGCCCACTAATGCATCCACTTGAAAAAATGGGTACAAATATGGGTACAGGTTCCCCCTCCATAAAAGCAATTATATCTGCTAAGAATCAGCACAGAACAGATTTAGAGGTGGGGAAAGGTGGAAGTCCATGCAAATAGACTTGACATTGCTTTCCATCTCTATACAAAGCTTTTAGCCCAATCAAAGGCAGGGGGGAGAATTTCCCCAATGGCGGGTAGGTGTTGGCTTGCATTAGAACATAGACAAGGTGGCTGAGAGTTTTTTCTTTTTCTTTTCAGTTTAAATATTTATTTATTTATTTATTACATTTGTATACCGCCCCATAGCCGAAGCTCTCTGGGCGGTTTACATAGGATTAAAAACAATTAAAAACAATATACAAAAATTAAAACAGCAAAAACATACAACATACACACAATCTGTACATTTAAAAACCACTTCAACACTTCAAAAAAAAAACAAAACAAACAAAAAAAAAACAAAAAACAAAACAAAAAAAAACAAAAAAAACCTACAAAAACAAAACAAAACAGACCCAGGCTCCTCAGATATTGCCAAATGCCTGAGAGAAGAGGAAAGTCTTGACCTGGCGCCGAAAAGATAACAATGTTGGCGCCAGGCGGGCCTCGACAGGGAGATCGTTCCACAATTGGGGAGCCACCACAGAGAAGGCCCTCTCTCTTGTTGCCGACCTCCGAGCTTCCCTCGGAGGAGGCACTCGGAGGAGGGCCTTAGATGTTGAACGTAGTGTTCGGGTAGGTTCATGTCGGGAAAGGCGTTCCATCAGGTATTGTGGTCCCAAGCCGTGTAAGGCTTTATAGGTTAAAACCAGCACCTTGAACCGGGCTCGGAAACATACAGGCAGCCAATGCAAGCGGGCCAGAGTAGGTCTTATATGTTCGAACCTACTGGTTCCAGTTATCAATCTGGCCGCTGCATTTTGCACAAGCTGCAGCTTCCGAACCACCTTCAAAGGCAGCCCCACGTAGAGTGCATTGCAGTAATCTAACTTGGAGGTTACCAGAGCATGGACAACTGAAGCCAGGTTATCCCTGTCCAGATAGGGACGTAGCTGGGCCACCAACCGAAGTTGGTAGAAGGCACTCCGTGCCACTGAGGCCACCTGCGCCTCAAGTGACAGAGATGGTTCTAGGAGAACCCCCAAGCTACGAACCCGCTCCTTCAAGGGGAGTGCAACCCCATCCAGAACAGGTTGAACACCCTCCATCCGGTCAGCGGAACCACCCACCAACAGCGTCTCAGTCTTGTCTGGATTGAGTTTCAGTTTATTAGCCCTCATCCAGTCCATTGTCGCAGCCAGGCACTGGTTCAGCACATCCACAGCCTCGCCTGATGAAGATGAAAAGGAGAAATAGAGCTGCGTGTCATCAGCATACTGATGACAACGCACTCCAAAACTCCGGATGACTGCACTCAACGGTTTCATGTAGATATTGAACAGCATGGGGGACAAAACTGACCCCTGCGGAACCCCATACTGGAGAATCCACGGGGCCGAGCAATGTTCCCCAAGCACCACCTTCTGGAGCCGACCCACCAAGTAGGAGCGGAACCACTGCAATGCAGTGCCTCCCACTCCCAACTCAGCCAGTCGTGCCAGAAGGATACCATGGTCGATGGTATCGAAAGCCGCTGAGAGATCAAGGAGAATCAACAGAGTCACACTCCCCCTGTCTTTCTCCCGACATAGGTCATCATACAGGGCGACCAAGGCTGTTTCCGTACCAAAACCAGGCCTGAAACCCGACTGAAATGGATCCAGATAATCAGTCTCATCCAAGAGTGCCTGGAGCTGGCTCGCAACCACCCGCTCCAGGACCTTGCCCAGGAATGGAACATTTGCTACTGGCCTGTAGTTATTCAGATTTTCAGGGTCCAGGGAAGATTTCTTTAGGAGTGGTCTCACTGCCGCCTCTTTCAGGAGGCCTGGGACCACTCCCTCTTGCAAAGAGGCATTAATCACTTCCCTGGCCCAGCCAGTTGTTCCATCCCTGCTAGCTTTTATTAGCCAAGAGGGGCAAGGATCCAATATGGAAGTGGTTGCACGAACCTGTCCAAGCACCTTGTCAACATCCTCGAGCTGCACCAACTGAAACTCATCCAAGAAAACAGGACAAGCCTGTGCTCTGGATACCTCACTAGATTCATCTGCTATAACACTGGAGTCTAAGTCCTGACGGATGCCAGAGATTTTATTCTGGAAGTGCCCAGCAAATGTATTACAGCGGGCCTCAGATGGTTCTACCATGTCCTTGGGGCCAGCATGTAAAAGCCCCCGGACAACTCTGAAAAGCTCCGCTGGGTGGCAGGTTGATGATTGAATAGTGGCAGCAAAGTATTGTTTTTTTGCTGCCCTCACTGCCCCTGAATACAGCTTACCATAAGCACTTACCAGTGTTTGATTGCATCCATCAGGAGTTCGTCTCCATCTGCCCTCAAGCCGTCTCCTGTTTTGTTTCATCACTCTCAGCTCTGGGGTATACCACGGAGCCGTTCGAGCTCTACACAGGAGAGGGCGCTCAGGAGCAATCGTGTCAACTGCCCGGGTCATTTCTGCATTCCACAGATCAACCAGGGTTTCGACAGGAGAGCCAGCCCTATCAGCCGGAAAACTCCCCAGAGCCCTCTGGAAACCATCTGGATCCATTAGCCTCCGGGGGCGGACCATCTTAATGGGTCCCCCACCCTTGCAGAGGGGAAAAGCCGCTGTAAGTCTAAACCTCAGCAGGTGGTGATCTGACCATGACAGAGGGGTTGATGTAAAGTTCCCCACTTTCAGATCCCCATCTCCATGTCCAGTTGAAAAAACCAGGTCTAGAGTATGCCCTGCTACATGTGTTGGGCCGATGGTATGTTGGGACAGTCCCATGGTTGTCATGGAAACCATGAAATCCTGAGCTGCCCCAGATAAAGTGCCCTCGGCATGAATGTTGACATCCCCCAGAACCAAGAGTCTGGGGGACCTCAACAGTACACCAGAGACCACCTCTGTCAGCTCAGCTAGGGAGTCTGTTGAGCAGCGGGGTGGGCGGTACACCAACAGAATCCCTAATCTGTCCCGTTGGCCCAACACAAGGTGCAAACACTCCAGACCAGTAGTCGCATGGACAGGGAGCCTGCAGAGGGGGATGGAATTCCTATAGACCACAGCAACCCCCCCTCCCCGGCCCTCAAGTCTACCCTGATGCTGAACCAAGTACCCCGGTGGGCATAACTGGGAGAGACTAACTCCTCCCTGCTCTCCCACCCAGGTCTCGGTTATACATACCAGATCGGCTGCCTCATCCACAATTAAATCGTGGATGAGGGAGATCTTATTATGCACTGATCTGGCATTTAAAAGCAGCACCCGGAGGCCTGAGGGCTGGCTGATAAGGCAACCAACAAGCCTGTGGGTGTGAGGGGGACCGGAACAAGGCACAGCCATTAACTGTCTGGGCCTTGTTTCCCTAACCTGGCAAGTCCTCCTCACAACGCCATATCTCCCTCTACCCGTCACTACCCTGATTGTGCTCCCCTCAGATCCCCTCACCTGGCCCTGTATCCTCCCTCCCAGGCACATAGCTCAAGCCTGGGGAAAGAGGAAAAAACAAAAACAAAAAACAACAACAACCAAAGACAAAAACAGAAAGCCGGCAGGCAGGCAGGCAGGCACACTCCTCCTCCTCTCCTCCTCCTCCTCCTCTGGCGGCAAGCCTCCCTCTCCTGCAGGTTGATGGCTTTCCCAGGCCCCCTCAGCCAGCAGCTTAAATATCCCTCCCAGGAAGGGAGGGGGACTGATGTAATTGTCCACAGCAGCTGGCTCAGTACCTGGGAGCCTGGTCCTGCAAGGAGTGGCAGTCTGCCAGGCTGAAATCCTCTAGAGGCTGGTGGTGGTGGTGGCAGCAGCGAGGCCAGGAGGCAGGCAGGCAGGCAGGCAGGCAGGCACACTCCTCTCCTCCTCCTCCTCTGGCAGCAGGCCTCCCTCTCCTGCAGGTTGATGGCTCCTCCCACAGGCCAGATTGTTTCTTTTTCCTGTGCCAGCCAGATCCCCATGGAAAGGAGGCTGCAAGGAGCCTTTTTGGTTTTTAAAAACTGTAAAAACAAATAAAAAAAGACAACAGGACCTCAGCTACCTTATCTAAAATCTAAAGCAGAGAGGTACAATCTGTGGCTTGTAGGCCACATGCAACCCTCAGTGTAGGGTGACCAGATAAAATCCAGGTCAGGGCTCATGTAACTTTAACAGTTGTAGAGAAAAGGGAATATCAGCCAATGTCATTTGTATGCAATTAGTTCCTGGTGAAATTCCCTCTTCATCACAACAGTTAAAGGTGCAGGGACCCTGCCTTCTTTTGTATATGGTCACTCTAGTATAGTGCCTGCACCTTTGTGTTGTGATGAAGAGGGAATATCACCAGGAACTAATTGCATACAAATGACACTGGCTGAAATTCCCTTTGCTCTACAACTGTTAAAGTTACATGAGCCCTGACCTGGATTTTATCTGGTCAGCTTACCTCAGTGGCCCCTGGTGTAGCCTGGGAAGTCAGCAGTATCCCACCCACCTTTTCTTGCAGCCCAGCTGATCCACCAGCACCTTCCCCAAGCCTTAACCCCTCTCCTAGCAGGGATAGGCTCTCATCTCTGATCCATCAGGACCCATCATTGTAGGCCCTGAAGATGAACTCCTTTCCTCCAGCCTTCCCCTGATAATGTTTTATCAGACTATTCTGGTTTGTGTTGTAGGTTTTGTCTTAGGCTGGCATTTGTTGTTTTTTATGAATATTTGCTGTTTTATTACCATGTTGGTTTTCTATCAATTGTATTGTTTTTATTATATGAATTTTATTTTGGCAAGCCACCTTGAGAGCACATCTGCTATGAAAGGTGTCATAGAAATATTTTAAATAATTAAATAAATAAAAATAAGATGCATCATGTTCCTTAGTTGTCATTTTTTATACTATAGATGTTATTACATATATTTGAACACTGTTCTGTCAATGTATTTTATTCATTCATTTGACATGGCATATCCCAACTTGATTTGTCATTTATTTTCATTAATTATATTTTGATACTGCCCCATAGCAGAAGCTTTCTGGGTGGATCACAAAAATTCTAAACTGTTAAAACACATTATACAACATACAAAAACATTTACATAAAAAATATGAACAAATAACACACACACACAGACAACATATAACTAAAAACAACTTGTTAAACCATCAGTCAAGATTATCCAGGATCTAATTAGAGCTCATTATATGCTGCCAAATACATGAAGGAAGAAAGCAGTTTTAACTAGGGATGTGCACAGCCCAAAAAAATTGCATCATAATCGTAATCGTAACTTCCAATTTTGAAGTGTATCAGATCAAATCAGCGGTGACGCATATCGGTTTGAATCCGATACCGATACAAAATCGGAAGTTCCGATTATGACATCGGACCGCCATTTTTGGAGTTTTCCCCATAGGCTTGCATTGGGGGGAAGAAAGCTTTCCCCCAATGCAAGCCTATGGTGAAAACACCTAAAATGGAGGTCCGATTCTCCAATTTTTCCGATATTAATCGGATTTTTAAAAATCGGATTGGGTGAAATAGGAGCTCCTGCGGCCAGCATTGGAATCGGACATCGGTAGTCTGATATCCAACATATCATAGTCAGATCGGACATCAGATCCGATACGATGCACATCCCTAGTTTTAACTTGCCACTGAAAATATAGCAATATTGGCACCAGGCATGCTTTGTTGGGGGGAATCATTCCATAATTGGGGGACCACCACCAAAAAGGCCTTCTCTCCCTTGTTGCCAACCTCTGAGACTCCCTTGGAGGAAGCACCCAGAGGAAGGCATTGGATGCTGAGCACAGTGTATGGGGCAGTTCATTTTTTAATTTTAATTTTCTTATCATTATTTTTTGGGTTGTTGGGATCAACTGCCTTTGGTATTTTTCTTTCTTGTAGCAATATCAGCCAGTGAGAATGAACCTCTTTTAAAGAAATTACTTACCAAATATAATTGGCAATTATGACTAAAACTGAGCATTTGAATCAAGGCTGCTTTGTTGTTAAATCATGATTGAAACTCGTGATGTAAATCAAATGTTTTGAGTCTGTTTTGGCCAGCTACTGAGATTATCTGAGAAATGCTAATTAGATTTGGAGTCTCTGAGATATACTGTAAGAGAGAAATGATAATAAAGACTGACATAACATTGATTGCATAGGTAAAATAATTAGAGGTTTGTTTTAAAGAAAACAATAAGAATAACTTGCTGAGTCTGGGCAGGTTTGAAATAATTGATATAATTTGCAGAAAACGTACAACTCAGTAGAAGTATGGATGGCAGAATGTGACCTTTACTAATCAAAAACATTAAATACAGAAGGAAACCATGACAACAAATGGAGCTGGTTCAACGAACCAAGTGGTTATAACAGCCACATGAACATTTTTAATATCATAAGCACAAAAATGTAGAAATGTTATTGCTTGCTTTTTTTCTTTCCTTACCTGATGCCACTGGGGATGACCTTCACTGAGATATCCGGCCTTCTTTGGGACCCCCGGACTTCTGCAGCATGCCTGGCTTGGCCGAGCCACATTGTTTCCTTGAGTTCGGGGGATATGTTTTGAATGGGGGGGCTCCACCAAACTTTGGGCACATAGCTACTTGTGCAAATTATCATCATAATTTGCATGCATTTGCATATTTTGTGTAAATTCCATCTGTAACTCGTAATTTGCGAGAATTGAAGCTGCAATTTGTGCAAATTACACAATTTATGACCGCAACTTTTGCAAATTAGGCAATTTATGACTAATTTGAAGAAATATCTTTATGCAAAAAAAGTTTTGTGGAAATTCCACCAACTGGCCTAACTCATTGCTCACCAAGTTGGGCCCACTGGCAGAAGATGGAATAGAGTCCAGGGGAGGCAAGCCGATGAAATCTCAACAAGCTCCACGCCCCCACACAACTGGATTCTTCTGACATCCTGAGATGCTACCCATTTTAAAAAGATCTGGTAGAGAGATAATTTCCCAAATGTGTGCTAGAGTACTCTAGTGTGCTGAAGTGAGCCTTATAGCACAATGCTGTGTATGTCTGCTCAGAGGTATGGATTTGGTAGAAAATTGTTCTGTCTGCATTTCACAGATTGTCAGGTGAATTTTGTTCTATTGTCCTCTCTCATTGGTGGAATCAGATTTTTTTTCAATTTCCCGAATTTGCACGAATTTACATTTGCACAAATTCACACTTGTGAAAATGCACAAATGCCCACCCCCAAATGTGCATTTTCATACATTAGCCTATGGGTAAAATGCTCGTTATTGGCTGGTGGTATTATTATTATTATTATTATTGTTGTTGTTGTTGTTGTTGTTATTATATATTTCTACAACTAAATGTGTAAAAGTCTGCAGAATCTGTGTGACTTAGGGAAAGCTACTCCATTGCAGAAACCATGGGTTGGCTTTGTAGAAATCCAAACACATTTGATTCCATTACAGATTTCTCCAACCTTCCTATTAAGAGATAAAAACCCATTGAGTTCAATGGGATTGATTCCCAGGTAATTGTGTATAGGATTTCTACTGTATTAATGGAAAAAATATTTATATCCTGCCTCTTTGCATCATCAAGACCACCAAGACAACTTGTATTTATAAAATATATCATCATCAACTACAATAAGTTGTACAGCTCTTGGTGTGGTAGTTTTTAATAACTTCCATAAAACAGAACTTACAAGAAAATTGGAAGGATGCAAGATGAGAAGTAGGTACCCTGCAGCATCTACCACTCTACTACTTTTGAGCTGGGATGCCCTTTAGGGGAGGCCCCCAATGTGTGCAAATTTCCCCCATAGACTTAAGCAGGGCTGATTTTAAAATGTTTGTAATTTTGGAAATTTGGACACATTGAATGGGCTAAGTTGTACAAATTAAACATGAACACCTGTTCAGTAATTAGTGAATATTTTCTGCAGACACATTCTCACCTTCATGTCCGTGCTTGCGAACAGTGTATGCTCATGTGTTTTGCAAGCAGAAACAAAATTCTCACCTACCCCTAGTTGAAGGCACCTGCATTTCAATCCATAGGCAGAATCCTATACTGCCATTGCACCTCTGCTAGTGCAACACATAACACTCATGTCCAGGATGGGGCAAGTCAGTGGAGCTCCCTTCTGGAGTTTTTCTAGATGAGGTGTTCATTGTGCGCTCGCCATGCTTCACTAAAGGCCATTTAGGGGTGCTTTAGCTAGAGTCATCATCTTAAAGTTTCCTTCTTGCATTTTCCAACCACTTTTGTATTGAGATGGGGGGGTGGAGCGAAGAAGAAAATGCAGTGTTTTTTGGAATTGTGAAACAAAGCAGAATTCTCCACCAGTGTACTTGCATCATTCCGCTTTGTTCTGCTATACTACAGTGGCACCTAGAGGTTATGGAGCAGAAGGCATGGAAAATTAGGAAACAAAACGTTGTGTTGCGATCCGATCTTAATCTGCAAAGAATCCAGCATCAGAAGTACTGAGTTAAAAGCCTTTTCTAGAAAAGGTTGTGGACACAAGATGGAATGAGCTTTTGAGATGAACATCAGAGAATGTCGATGTCCTTGAGTTTTTTTCTGGTTTACACATTCCTATTCGCAATTGGATCACAATCCCCCCCCCTTGCTCTTTTTAAAGTCCACTTCTCATTTCTGGTTCCTTAAATACAAACATCATTTCTGTTTGTATTGCTTTGTTTGCCTTTTGCCAAGATGTTTATTAGAAGAGTCTTGGTATGGTATATTTCCGTTACTGAGTAAGTTAACCAGCGCGATCTAGTCTCAAGTAGGACAAGGTTGTCTCATTGTCATTTTTAGATTAAACTTGGAAGCACAATTCCCTTTGCTTTAAAATGCATATATTTCCTCCCCTCACTTTTGCACCCAGTGAGTAAAAAAAATTAAGGATAGGACCATGTTTTCTGGGAAACATAGATGTTTCTAGTTTCTGGAATTCCTCTACACCATGCCAACCTATCTCGCCACAGTGGGGAAGATTGCAACCACATGGCCTGTGTGTCTGCACAGACTGCACAGTTCATGGAAAAACTCAAGACCTTCTTAATAGGGTTTTTTAAAAAATCTTTAAAACAGACATGGTCTGGATAGCCGTTCAAATGGAAGTCTGTCCTCTGCAAAGTAGGGCAGATGGTCACCGCATTTACTCTGGAGCTACCCTCACTGTTGAATAAATCTATTTGCTTTATGTCTCTTTCTCTAAGTCTATAGCTGGTTTGCAATGTGTTTCAGTTATTGGGAGGGGAGTATTTCTTACTTTTTGTATCTCACCCTACTTCCAAGTAGGGATGTGTATCGTATTGTTTTGCTGTCCGATAACAAACAGATAAGGTCGTTATCAGACATCCGATTAACGATAATGATACATTCCTCAGGAGGCCCAATCTGATCGGATTCGATAACTATCAGACATATTGGATATTCAGACTGCCATTTTAGGGCCAACCCTCCCTTCCCCCCCCCCCACTAGCGCTCCTTCCCTGCTGCCTTCCGCTGCCCTCCGCTGCTTCCGGACTACTGAGAACTAGGCTTTGTGACCTAGTTCTCAGTAGAGTGATGTCGTACCAGGTGATGACGTCACCTGGAGTGTTGTCGCTCTACTGAGAACTAGGCCGCAAAGCCTAGCTCTCAGTAGTCCGGAAGCAGCGGAGGGCAGCGGAGGCTAGCAGGGAAAGTCGGAGGTAAGTGGGGACCCCTCCTTCCCTCCCCTCCCCTTCCCCACTCACGCTCCTTACCTGCAGCCTTCCCCGCCACCACCACCGCACCCTGTACTACTGCTAAACAGGTTTCCCAGCCTGTTCGTCAGTACGAAGCTGCACTGAATGATGGCGACATCACTCGGCGCTTCTCTGTACTGATGAACAGGCCAGAAAGCCTTTTTAGCAGTAGTATGGGGTGGCAGCGGGGGCAGGGGTGGGTAAGGAATGTGAGTGGGGTGAGGGAGTGCGAATGGGGGAGGAAGTGTGAGTGGGGGGAGGGAGGGAGGGAGTGCCGGCCCAGTGTTTTTCACCATGGACTTGCATTGGGGGAAAGCTTTCTTTCCCCCAATGCAAACCTATGGGGAAAACACTGTAATCGGATCGGAACTTCCGATATTTATCAGATATCGGATCCGATCAAATCCGGGTACCCTCTGATATGATTGGACCCAAAAAAATGTATATCGGTATTTCCGATAATGATACGATAATTTCGGCCATGCACATCCCTACTTCCAAGGCCCTCTGCTGCAGATGAACTTGCATCCACCCATTGGCCAGGCCCCAAGCAGCTTAGCTTCTGCAATGCAATTCCATCAGGCACTGTTTAATTGCATTGTTCATTCAAGGTTTCCACTTTTACTAGCCATTAAACTTTAATAGAAGAAAGGCAAGAAATCCGCTTATGAGAGTGCCAAACAATATTTATTTCAACTGATTAGTAAGGTATTTTATTAGATCATGAGTCACACCATGACTCTTAAATATCAAAGTGAGCTGAAGCAAAGGCATGATTCCACGAAGTTAAAGTGTTTAAGCAAAAAATGGCTAGGTAGATACATCAGAAGACCTACAATCTGAGTCTTTCAGAGTTGAAGTTTCAGGGAACTTGACTGGGATCATTTGGTGGGTCCAGTTTTATGACTTGTGAGAGAAGAGTTTCCAATTTGCTAAAGTTCGTATGATCACCACACCTTGTTTTTTGATTGCACAAATCACAGCAGCCATGTGCCCATACCGCACATGAAGACACCATGTTATCACAGCCAGGTAGGGCATCAGCACGAAGCATCCTTTCAGGTAGCTGTTGGAGTCCTAGCTTCCTGGGAGGCTGCAATACAGATGTTTATCCTAGGTTCCCCTTTAAAAATGCTTCTAATGGTGGGCCTTGGAGCCATTTAAATTACCCACAATGCCCTGGAGCCAAGCTGGGGTGTGGGCATTTGCTGCATTGTGGGGAATTAAAATGTCTACTCATGACTACCCGGAGTGTTGCTGTCACTCACTCTTGCTGCAACTAGCAGGTAAACATACCAAGGTTCACCTACCTAGCAAGCGGGGAGATAAGAGGGATGTATAGCAGGGGCCCACTTCAAATCTGGAGCTGCCCTTGATCCCAGCCTCGTCACAAACCCACCAGCAACAATTGCATAGGAACCAAAAAATATGTGAACTGGGCCAAAAATAGCTGGAGATGTGGAGAGTCACGCATAAACCCTGTGTCACTTTGTAGTCAGAAGCAAAGTCATCTTCCTCTATGTTTGTTATGAATCTTTACCATTTCACTTAGAAACAAGCACCCTCACATTGATTTAAATCTGTGCATTCAAGGAATAACAGCTTTCCATTTACACTAATAGACTCATGGAATGTGAACATGGGACGTATGTTTTGTTCCAATGTTCTTGACCCAATACCCCTGTGTGTGTGTGTGTGTGTGTCTGGAAGCCACAGATATACTATTCTTTCATCCCAAGTCTATCTGCACCTGCTAACTAATCACAGAAGCATCAAGAACCAAAATTTCAAATACATTACCCAGAATATTGTTAGCCATTTCCTAGCAACCACTGTAACATTTGTGACACTTTGTTGTCGCTGAATTTTTAAAAGCTCAGAGGTAAGTGTGTGTGTTTTCCTTTCTATTTATGAAATCCACTCAGAAATGTGAGAAGGCAGCTCTTATACACTGCTCTCTAGAATATGTTAACCGTAACCTCATGCTATGTGGCAAAATGATGAATTTGTACAGACACCTGTCATTTTACGTCCATAAAGACATAGAATGAGAGCATCCAGCATGCAGTAGAAGGATCAGGTAGGCCATTTGTTTCTGTGGCTGAAATAACTAGTTCATGAATAGCGCATGGGTACTAAAGACCTGGTATGAAAAGGGGTTGGGCTCCAAGCTGAGTCAACATTTTTCAGGATACATTTTTCTGATAAAATGTTATGTTTCTTATTCTCACCCTACCACCTCTGCCCAGAAAAAGAAGCCACTTTGCAGAATTATCTTCAAATATTTTCACTATGTTTTTGTTGTAGCCATCATTTTCCTCCCACAATGCCCTGGAATGATTCTAGGTCTGGGGCATTGTGGAGGAAGCATAATGGTGATCAAATTGCCAACAGATCTGCTTCTGCTGTGATTTGTAGCAGCAGCTAGTGGGAGGAGCCATTAGGAACAAAGAAAGAAGTAGGGGTGTGCACGGACCCCCCGGATCGGATCGGGACCCGGATCGGGACCTCCAATTTTGTCCCGGACCGGTTCGGACAAAATCGGAGGCCCCCCGGACCGGATCGAGTCCGATCCCGATCCAAAAATCGGAAATTTTTGGATCGGCCGCCATTTTTTTCCCCATAGACTTGCATTGCAATGCAAGTCTATGAGGAAAAAATGGCGGCGGGTGGGTAAGGGGGGGCCTAACTCCCTCCCCCCCCCGGGGCCGTCCGCTGTGGACGGCCCCGGCAGGTAAACCCCCTCCCCCGCGCTCCCTACCCCCCCTGGGGCCGCCTGCTTCCATCCGCTGGCGCCCGCGGGCGCCAGCGGATAGAAGCGGACGGCTCCGGGGGGGGGGTAAGCCCCCTTCCCCGCCACTTACCTTCTCGGCACGTCCGGCGCCGGCGGCTACTACCAGCGGGCTCCGCGGCCTACTCTCGAGTAGCGCGCCGGGTGATGACATCACCCGGCGCGCCACCCTGGAGCAGGCCGCGGAGCCTGCTGGTAGTAGTAGGCGCCGGCGCCGGACGGGAGCCGCCGGGCCGGGCAGGTAAGGGCCCCCCTCCCCCCTCCGCGCGCCCCCTCCTCCCCTCCACGCACCCCCTCCTTACCTTTCCGGCCCGGCGGCTCCCGTCCGGCGCCGGCGCCTACTACTTCCAGCAGGCTCCGCGGCCTGCTCTAGAGTAGTGCACCGGGTGATGACATCACCCGGCGCGCCATCCTAGAGCAGGCCGCGGAGCCTGCTGGGAATAGTAGGCGCCGGCGCCGGACGGGAGCCGCCGGGCCGGAAAGGTAAGGGCCCCCCTCCCCCCTCCGCGCGCCCCCTCCTCCCCTCCACGCACCCCCTCCTTACCTTTCCGGCCCGGCGGCTCCCGTCCGGCGCCGGCGCCTACTACTTCCAGCAGGCTCCGCGGCCTGCTCTAGAGTAGTGCGCCGGGTGATGACATCACCCGGCGCGCCATCCTAGAGCAGGCCGCGGAGCCTGCTGGGAATAGTAGGCGCCGGCACCGGACGGGAGCCGCCGGGCCGGAAAGGTAAGGGCCCCCCTCCCCCCTCCGCGCGCCCCCTCCTCCCCTCCACGCACCCCCTCCTTACCTTTCCGGCCCGGCGGCTCCCGTCCGGCGCCGGCGCCTACTACTTCCAGCAGGCTCCGCGGCCTGCTCTAGAGTAGCGCGCCGGGTGATGACATCACCCGGCGCGCCATCCTAGAGCAGGCCGCGGAGCCTGCTGGGAATAGTAGGCGCCGGCGCCGGACGGGAGCCGCCGGGCCGGAAAGGTAAGGGCCCCCCTCCCCCCTCCGCGCGCCCCCTCCTCCCCTCCACGCACCCCCTCCTTACCTTTCCGGCCCGGCGGCTCCCGTCCGGCGCCGGCGCCTACTACTACCAGCAGGCTCCGCGGCCTGCTCTAGAGTAGCGCGCCGGGTGATGACATCACCCGGCGCGCCACCCTAGAGCAGGCCGCGGAGCCTGCTGGGAATAGTAGGCGCCGGCGCCGGACGGGAGCCGCCGGGCCGGAAAGGTAAGGGCCCCCCTCCCCCCTCCCCCCTCCGCGCGCCCCCTCCTCCCCTCCACGCACCCCCTCCTTACCTTCCCGGCCCGGTGGCTCCCGTCCGGCGCCGGCGCCTACTACTACCAGCAGGCTCCGCGGCCTGCTCTAGAGTAGCGCGCCGGGTGATGACATCACCCGGCGCGCCACCCTAGAGCAGGCCGCGGAGCCTGCTAGTAGTAGTAGGCGCCGGCGCCGGACGGGAGCCACCGGGCCGAGAAGGTAAGTGCCCCCCTCCTCCCCCCCCCCGCTGTCCACTTTCATCGGCGGGCGCCCGCTGGCGCCCGCCAATGGAAGCGGCGGTGGGCGCCAGTGGGCGCCCGCCGATCCGCCGATCCGCCGAACCGGTTCGGAGCTTTTTCGGACCGGTTCGGATTGGATCGGCCGATCCAGCTGCGGGATCGGAAATCGGATAATTTATCCGATTTCCCACTGGACCGGACTCGGATCGTGGATCGGGTCCGATCCAGTGCACATCCCTAGAAAGAAGCTACCGGCACTGGGACACCTGGCTCTGTTTAGTTTAGGAAAAGCTGAGTATGGTCAGACATAATAGAGGTGTACAAAATTATGGATGATTTTGAGAAAATAGATACTTAGACATTCATCTCTCTTGCTCTCATAATACTAGAGATTCAGGAGAGATCATAAGAAAGTACTTCTTCACAGAGCGCATACTGTAGGTACACTATAGAACTCGCTATCAGAAGATGGCCACAGCAACTTGGATGGTTTTTTAAAAGGGGTTAGACAAATTAATGGAGGATAAATTAAATCAATGGCTGGCTACTAGTCATGATGGCTTTGTGCTAGGGTGACCAGATAAAATCCAGGTCAGGGCTCATGTAACTTTAACAGTTGTAGAGCAAAGGGAATTTCAGCAAGTGTCATTTGTATGCAATTAGTTCCTGGTGAAATTCCCTCTTCATCACAGCAGTTAAAGTTGCAGGGACCCTGCCTTCTTTTGTATATGGTCACTCCAGTATAGTGCCTGCAACTTTAACTGTTGTGATGAAGAGGGAATTTCACCAGGAACTAATTGCATACAAATGACACTGGCTGAAATTCCCTTTTCTCTACAACTGTTAAAGTTACATGAGCCCTGACCTGGATTTTATCTAGTCAGCCTACTATGTGCTACCTCCAGTATCAGAGGCAGTAAGCCTACATACACAAGTTGCTGGAGACCACAAGTAGCAAGGTGCTATTGTGGACTTCCCACAGGCAGCTGGTTGGCTACTGTGTGAACAGAATGCTGGACTAAATAGGCCTTTGGTCTGACCCAGCAGGGCTCTTCGGTTCTTCTGTTCACTGCTAATGGTGAGCACCCCTGAACATGTGTTGGAGAAGTTCTCTTCCACATCGAGAAATTTGGTGAAATGGTCCACCTCCCCTGGTTTCTCTGACCACAAATTGGGTGGAGAATTTTGAGAGGCCATTTACACACAGCTCTAGTTTCAGGCTCGCCAGGAATAGAGATCAGGTTGAAGGAGATTCCAGATATACAGGTAAACTTGGATTTGGCCGAGTCAGACATTACGTATTCATGGAAGATAAAGCTATCAATGTGTACTAGTCTTGATTAGAGATGTGAAAGCCTAGAAAAACACCCAGAAAAAGACCTTTTTTAAAAAAAAAAAAAACCTTAAGGTGTTAAAAAAAACTAAATAGGAAAAACAGAAATTTGGGGGGACACTGAAAAATAATACTCCTATGAAATATTTAAAATATTTTCTCTTTTGGAATGGGTGAAATGCTTTTAAAGACCAGGTTTTACTGATGCAAAATGTATAATATGAAGATTTGTATGTAATTTTAGCACTCATTATGTTCAATGTTGTTATAAAGTTTAACTTGATATCCGAATGCCCTATTAGTCCTTAATATTGTGACTGCATAATGTTTGTCTATTTCTACAAAATGTGTAGTTCCTATGTTCAACTTTATTTTTTCCCTAGTGCACAGGTAGCAATAACTAAGACAAATGTGCTTAAGTAACATATAGTGCTGCATATTGCAGCTCACTCTCTGTTTCTCTAGTATTGAGTGTATTTGCAATTTAGCTTCTACAAAATAAAGGCATTTATACTTTTGAGACAGGAATCCTGTCCCCCACCCCCCATGGGGAGTAAGGTCCTCTAAACAATGGGTGTTACTTCTAAATAAACATGCATAGAATTCGTTCATGTAAAGTGTCTTGATAGGGATTTTACCCTAAAAGGCAGCCTAGAAAAATATTAAATAAATAAAATCCCTTTATCAATTTTATAAGTAAGCTGGGTAAGTTATAGATGATGCATTTCTTATTTTTTCCTGACTCCTTTCTTGTGGTGGTGGGGAGGGCAGCCTCCCACCCCAAGGCTTTATGAGGATCATCAAATGGGGGAAATCACATTTCCCTACTGTCGCTTTGCCTTCTGCTTCTGTCCCACAATAAGGATGAGCCGCTTCCTCTTTCTTCACGCGGGGAAGAAAGAGGAGGCAAGCAACAACCACGTGGCTCATTCAAAGAGCATTTTCATCATGCTGCTTGCCCTGCACACAGCAGGAAATGGTGACAAGTTTCATCACAGCCAAAAAAAACCCAACAATTTTCAGGGGCTTTTTTTGTGATGGAAAAATGAGCAGGAGGAGCGGGAAATGCACAGGAGGCGGACGGCGTCATTTAAAAGATCCACGAACATCCGTGAGTGGCCAGTAATGAGAGTGTGATAAAACGCTAATCCGATGTCCCTCTAGATATTATTTTCAGGATAAGAGGCATTATGCCTCTGTATTGCCAGTTGCAGGGAATATACCAAGAAACATGATCAGAAGTATTGCTCATGGGCTTCCCATGGGTGGGTAAGAAATAAATAAATTTATTATTATTATTATTATTATTATTATTATTATTATTATTATTATCTGGTTGGCCACTGTGGGAATAGAAAGCTGGCCTAAATCTGGCAGGGCTCCTCTTATATTTTATCCAGGGAGACAAAGCAGAGGGTGGTGAAAGGATTAGGCAAACAATACCCCTAGACTTGCTCTCGCTCCTTTTTCATGCTGCATTCACAAAGTCACACCTGACCATATCCTGAGAGTGAGCAAAAATATTCAAGAAATGAAGGCAGCTCCATCTTTCCCACCCTTTTCCTCCCAACTGCAGGAATTGGGAGGGAAAAGGAAGACAGTTCACAGCTGACTTGGTTCCAAACATTTGATAATCAAGGATTTAAAAGCACTTTCATCTTCAGTGTATACTTTGAAGCACATTAATGTAATAATCATTTACTAAGCTATTTCCTTTCTTGAATTGCCAAATTTTGAGAACTGGGGGGACCACAGGGAAAAAAAGTTTATATTCCTGTGCTGTTACCTTGTCACAACATACTGAGCTGTTGTATTCTAGTGTCACGTATACTGGTGATTTTCCAAATGTGTCATTTACAAGGTATATATTTGTTGTAAAATCCTATGAGCACTTTTTTTCATAATCATTATAGTAAGTTCTGGATAAAATTGGGAAGAAAAATCAGCAGGAAGGAGTTGGAGGGCATTTTCATATAACTCATTTAAAAAGTTATGTATTTGTTCATTTTGATTTTTGATTATAGGGTTTTCTCTTTAGCATTAATTATTTGCGTCCTTTAATGTTTCAATTGGGATTTGGTCAAAAAAGGGGAGAAGCAGGTTCTCAGGATGCTAAAATACTTTGAAATAAAGTATTCTAGCATCCTGAAAACCTGCTTCTCCCCTTTTCTTTTGTCCTGACTTGGATGCTCTCCTCCTTTTGGTTTTTCAATTGGGATTTGGCCTTTGGGCAAATAATACTTTGATTCTTTCCGTTTCAGTTATGTTTGGTTCCCTAATTATATAACAGCATCCTGTGACCTTACCACGTGACAATATCAACTAGTCAGACTCTTTAATGGATAATTGCCAGTTGGTAAAGATCTGTGAAAACATCACTGGGGTGGTGGGGGGTGGGTGGAAACCCAGACAAACAGGGGAGGAAGATCTTCAAACTGAAGATGCATTCTTATAGTTTTAATTAGGGGTGTGCACGGACCCCCCGGATCGGATCGGGACCCGGATCGGGACCTCCAATTTTGTCCCGGACCGGTTCGGACAAAATCGGAGGCCCCCCGGACCGGATCGAGTCCGATCCCGATCCAAAAATCGGAAATTTTTGGATCGGCCGCCATTTTTTTCCCCATAGACTTGCATTGCAATGCAAGTCTATGAGGAAAAAATGGCGGCGGGTGGGTAAGGGGGGGCCTGACTCCCTCCCCCCCCCCCGGGGCCGTCCGCTGTGGACGGCCCCGGCAGGTAAACCCCCTCCCCCGCGCTCCCTACCCCCCTGGGGCCGCCTGCTTCCATCCGCTGGCGCCCGCGGGCGCCAGCGGACAGAAGCGGACGGCTCCGGGGGGGGGTAAGCCCCCTTCCCCGCCACTTACCTTCTCGGCACGTCCGGCGCCGGCGGCTACTACCAGCGGGCTCCGCGGCCTACTCTCGAGTAGCGCGCCGGGTGATGACATCACCCGGCGCGCCACCCTGGAGCAGGCCGCGGAGCCTGCTGGTAGTAGTAGGCGCCGGCGCCGGACGGGAGCCGCCGGGCCGGGCAGGTAAGGGCCCCCCTCCCCCCTCCCCCCTCCGCGCGCCCCCTCCTCCCCTCCACGCACCCCCTCCTTACCTTTCCGGCCCGGCGGCTCCCGTCCGGCGCCGGCGCCTACTACTTCCAGCAGGCTCCGCGGCCTGCTCTAGAGTAGTGCGCCGGGTGATGACATCACCCGGCGCGCCATCCTAGAGCAGGCCGCGGAGCCTGCTGGGAATAGTAGGCGCCGGCGCCGGACGGGAGCCGCCGGGCCGGAAAGGTAAGGGCCCCCCTCCCCCCTCCGCGCGCCCCCTCCTCCCCTCCACGCACCCCCTCCTTACCTTTCCGGCCCGGCGGCTCCCGTCCGGCGCCGGCGCCTACTACTTCCAGCAGGCTCCGCGGCCTGCTCTAGAGTAGTGCGCCGGGTGATGACATCACCCGGCGCGCCATCCTAGAGCAGGCCGCGGAGCCTGCTGGGAATAGTAGGCGCCGGCGCCGGACGGGAGCCGCCGGGCCGGAAAGGTAAGGGCCCCCCTCCCCCCTCCGCGCGCCCCCTCCTCCCCTCCACGCACCCCCTCCTTACCTTTCCGGCCCGGCGGCTCCCGTCCGGCGCCGGCGCCTACTACTTCCAGCAGGCTCCGCGGCCTGCTCTAGAGTAGCGCGCCGGGTGATGACATCACCCGGCGCGCCATCCTAGAGCAGGCCGCGGAGCCTGCTGGGAATAGTAGGCGCCGGCGCCGGACGGGAGCCGCCGGGCCGGAAAGGTAAGGGCCCCCCTCCCCCCTCCGCGCGCCCCCTCCTCCCCTCCACGCACCCCCTCCTTACCTTCCCGGCCCGGTGGCTCCCGTCCGGCGCCGGCACCTACTACTACCAGCAGGCTCCGCGGCCTGCTCTAGAGTAGCGCGCCGGGTGATGACATCACCCGGCGCGCCACCCTAGAGCAGGCCGCGGAGCCTGCTAGTAGTAGTAGGCGCCGGCGCCGGACGGGAGCCACCGGGCCGAGAAGGTAAGTGCCCCCCTCCTCCCCCCCCCCGCTGTCCACTTTCATCGGCGGGCGCCCGCTGGCGCCCGCCAATGGAAGCGGCGGTGGGCGCCAGTGGGCGCCCGCCGATCCGCCGATCCGCCGAACCGGTTCGGAGCTTTTTCGGACCGGTTCGGATTGGATCGGCCGATCCAGCTGCGGGATCGGAAATCGGATAATTTATCCGATTTCCCACTGGACCGGACTCGGATCGTGGATCGGGTCCGATCCAGTGCACATCCCTAGTTTTAATATCTTTCTCTTATAAGATGCAATATTCAATTTCATCACTGTACAGGATTTTTAATTGTCTAGAAATAGATGATTAAATTTCTACTTTCCTTGGCTATGCTTATTTTTCATTGCTCAGCATTCAGAATGACTTTGAGTAAGGAAGAATCAGCCCCACTGTGCCTGCTTAGCACTGAAAAATAAGCATACCTGACAAAAAAATAGCATTTGGCCAAATCAGTAAGCTTCCAAAAAGAAAGAGCTATGGAAGACGCAATAGAAGGTTGACTTGAAAAACAGGGTTTTATTTCTGGTTTTGGGGCTCTGAACACCCTGGCTTGGATCCAGTGCCACACAAGTGGAAGACTGCTCATGCAATAGGACTTCCCCATCCTCTTCCTTCCCCTCTAGCCTGCCCCCTCCACCTCAAATATTCTCTATAGGGTTCTTCAACCCTCCAGAGCAGATTTGGGGAAGAACAAGGGGCTGCAGGGGGGAGAGGAAATCTGTTCCACTATCAACTTCCTTTCCACTGGTGGGACAGCAACCTTGGTTCCAACCCCCTGTACCTGTATCTATTTCTATCACTTGAAAAGCTGGCCCAATTACACATTATTCTTGTACAGCTGTTTATGGTAAGGTCTTTCTGAAGAGCACCAACTGACTTAAACAAGGCCAGCATTTGATAACGTGAACAAAAATCTGGTGAGATCAACTAGATAAATGTGTACTGCCAGAAATATATGTGAGAGCTAGTGCAGTGCAATTCCTGGAGTGTGATCACTCCAATCTCTCATTCAGATCTACAACTATGAAATCTCTAGGTGGCATTAGGCGACCTGGTCTCTCTCTCTCTCTCTCTCTCTCTCTCTCTCTCTCTCTCTCTCTGCAAGATGGAAATAATACAGCCTGCCTTACAGGATAGTCTTTAATGCATGTGAAGTGCTTTGAAGAACCAGAAGCTGTGAGTAAACCAGGGGCATAATTAAGCATTCAATGTGGCACATTGTGGTTCATCAGTAGTGCAATCTATTTCATCGTTTTCCTAAGACTCTGCACAAAATGGTGACATGTGGAATCAAATATATTAAATGCTGAGTGATCAATATCAAAGCACATCTAAACATTTTTAAAAATCGTGTTAAGGGATGTGATAGGAACTACTGAAAAAGTGTTATAGGTTGCTTCATCATGTACAAATGGAATAATCCATCGCAACATAAATGTTAAAACATACGAAAGCAGATAATGTCAACGATTACTGTACTTGTGAGATTAAAGAAGTGAAAAAATAACTATATGAAATGAGCAGTCTCTCAGTGCAGGAAACCTGTGAAATGAACAGAATAATAATTTCAGTTTATTTCTCTTCCTCTGAATTCACTCATGATTTGAACGGGATGGATTTTCTTCTTAGCCGAACCTTTCCTGACAGCTGCATAGATTTCCTCTGGCTTCTCTCTCTTAATCAAAGGCTTCTTTTCTGGAGCCTTCATCCGCCACATCACCACAGGGTGTCGTGGGCCAGAAGGACTTTGAATTCTGATAATCTTCGTAGAGGCGATATAGGACATCTTCACTGTCTGCACCACGGCATTCATCAGGTTTTTGGCAGCCTGAATTAGTGAAGTCACACTATCCAACTGTAATCAGAAACATAAGTGTTAGTCTTAGAAATGAGACTAGCTTTAATCAGAATCAAATGTTTAAAAGGCAGTTGATCCTGGTTTCCTTTTGTACATTAGATGTAAGGAAGGGAAAAACATGAATGCAGAGGGGATAAAAATGATTTGCAATGCTGGATAATATAAGCTCATTGGGGTGGGGGGAGGTTACTTTAAAGATGTACTTTACTGGCATTTGATAGCATTGTATCTAGTCCCTTCTAGCTGCAAACCTAAACAAGACACAATACAATAAAGAACAATGCAATAAAGTCACTAGGTAGTTGCCCTAAAGATAAATTTGGCTATAATTTCCCTTACAAATTTAGATCTTTTTGTTTGTCTGATTTCATAGCCCTGTAATTTTGGCTGTTCTAGACACATAAGTCATTTTGTCCCAAATAGGATATGGCCATCTGTGAGCCATAGAAGAGCTACACCACACTCCAGAAGAATGGAGACATGGGCCCCATCTACACTTTGTGTCAAATCACTAGGATCCCATCATGGTAACACTATATCCCTCTTGTGCATGTATATCTCATAGGGCACACAATGGCATTTGTTGCAGTACTTTGGATAATGTGGAATACAAAGCAGGAAATGACACTAGGAAAGCAGTGAATGGAATGTGTAATGTGACACAACACTTATTAGTGCACTTCAGCACTGCTGTAAAGCAGTAGTATAGATCTAGCCATGGTGAAACCAATGGATGCAAGAGGATATATAAACAAACTGAAAGCTCACACTACTTTGCTCTCTGTTTGAATAGTTTAAATGAGTTTGCCCGTGTGCTTCCCATTTCCCCTGACGAAGTGCACAGCTATCCCAAACATCTCAGGAGTACCGATACCAATTTGGAAATAAATCCTCTTGCACATATTAACCTTTCCTACATTTCTTTCTAATGCCCCTAGAACGGGATCAGAATTTCCTGATAACAACCCCACCCCAAAAGACACACACACACACACAGTTCAGCTTAGGGACTCAGAATCAGGCAGCTATGTACGTATGTGCAGATGGGTATCATGTACTCTGGTCCCCAGCCTGATCCAGCAGTGAGGGTGGCATGCATGTAGCCTTATCAGATAACTGAGTGATAGCACCAATCTGTGGTTCTGGTGGGGGAGCAGAGTGTGTATAGTCTGTGAAGCCAATATGATCACTGCTTACGTCTGGGCTACACGTGTAGGTAGCTGTGTGTCACTTAGATTGGGGCCTTTGACTTGAACTGTTCGTAGGTTTGCCCATTTCTTGTGAGCTGCTTTGGGCAATAGTGGGTATACCCTATGCTGCCCATGTGCTAGCAGGACTCAAAATTAGGGCAATGAAAGCTAGCAGTCCCGGACTTCTGGTGAAGACAATGGACGACCGCTCCAGCAGAGTTTTGAACTCTGCTGTGACTGGATGGGGGTAGCTCTCTGGGAGCTTTCCAGATGGAACTTAACATCCCCCAGAAAAGGGGAATGCAAAGAGCATGCCACAAAGGGTCCTGTCAGCTCATCTCATGGGGTAATGAAGTCATTTTGTTGGATTTTCAACATGGGAAAGTGGGACTGTGGCTGTGACACCGCTCAGATGCTGATCCAGAATGGAAAGTCATTCTGTCTTCATTCCCCAAGAATGTTAACATCGAGACGGACGGACGGGGTGCCTTTGGTGCAGCGAAGTGAGAGTTAACAACTGGCTGGCAGATACTTAATCATCCTCTCCCAGTATGTAGTGGGAGAGTTATTTCAAATAATTGTTATCCGGAGGAACAAGAGGAGAAGGAAAAAAAGAGAGAGTGAATGGGAAGATGATTTGCTGGCGTAGGAAAGTCTCTCCAGAATTAACTACAAGATTGATTAACTTTTATTTTTCAACGGAGAAAAACATTGGGAGTAAAGAGTTACTACTGCAGTGATTAATTAGATAATATAAAGTTTGTAGAGATAAAGGAATGTTTTTTTACACATCATTCAGCTGGTGAGTTGATTTATCTTCTTTAAAGAAAAGTGCAGCTATGGGTCATTTGTTGTCCGAGAGAAACATTTATGGAATGAGGATTTTTAGAAGAAAATTAACTGTTGTGAGAGAATAATTAAGGAAAAGGTGCTTTTAAAAACTGGGTGTTAAAATGGAGGACAGTGGGGGAAAGAGAAGGATAAACATGGTGGAAAACAAAGGGAAAATGTGGCCATTTTTAGACGCAGAGTTGTGCTTGGACCTATGACAGAAAAAGACTGGAATAAGAGGCAGAGTTTTGCTGGGATCTGTTATGGAGAAGGTGGAATTTGTAGGAGAGATCTTGAAGAGACTGGCAATGGTTTATTTTGAGACGGATTAACATCAACATCAAAAGAATGGAGCTGAGATCTGGAAGATGCAGGCGACTGTTTGGAACAGTTACGGAGAAGGTGGAATTTACAGGAGAGACTTTGGAAAGTCTGGCAATGAGAGGGATTAATATCAAGATGTGATCTGCAAGAACAAGTGGAATTTTTCTGGACTCTTGTTGGGTGTGTTGTTTTTCTTTTTTTTAGTAGAGGGATAAAAGATATATAATATGAATAAGAATAGTTTTAAAGCTGTTGGGAGTTAAAGGGAATAAAAATTGTTTAAGAATTAACAGGAGATGGTTGGAATTGGAAAGTTAAATAATAATAATAATAATAGGCAAGTTAAATAATGAAGCAATAAGTATTGTGCATTTGTATAAAAGGATTGAAATAATTGCAGATTTAGATTGAAAATTGTGTGGAGGCTATAAGTTCAAAATTGCTGTGATGCTGTTATAAGAGAGAAATAAAAGGGAAAAGGGGAGAAGATTTGGGACAAGTTTTAAAAAAATTATGAGAGAAAATAATGAAATATGGATATATTTGAAGCAGATAGAAAATTATGTGAAGTTTTATGTTGTAATAAGGGAGAAATAAGGGGGAGAAAGGGAGAAAGGTTTGGTTAATTTTATAATTAAGAGAAGAGAAGAGGGTTTTTTATGGTGAATGAAAATATTTTATAAGAGAAGAATAAGGGGGTTTATTTTTACTAGAGGTTTGTTTTAGTAACTTCTAATATTAGGGGAATAAGAATGTTAATATTTAGTTGTGTTAAAAGGGGAGGATGGGTTGTTTTTTTAACTTTCACTCTAAAAGACTTTATAAAATGGTTGTGGGAAAGGTAGGGGGTCCTTTTAATTGTTGTATGTTTTGTAAGTTTTGTTTCTATGTTTTTTAATGTTGAAATAGAATAAAAATCTTTAATAATAAAAAAAAGAAAGCTAGCAGTCCCTGAAGCGGTTCTTAGTAAACAATACAGTAGACTAAAAGAAATGAATGCCTTTTAAGGCAGATCATTTGCAGCATGGACTGCATCACATTTCGACTGCATCCTATTTCATTTTGTGTATGGGCCTCTTGGTGAATGTTAAAATTCTTCAGCATCTCTTTCCCTGTGTTATGGATTCCAGCTTAAGCTGCTTTTGCTCTCGTCACTTTGCATTGGGGGAAATTGGCAAGGGATGAATTTACTATAATTCATATCAGTGACCTGAATGAATAACTCCTAAGCTTCAAAGAGTTATCGTGCTCATATTTAATTATAAGGCTGACAATTTCAATTTAGGAATCTATCTCCATTTTGAATACTTTAAAAAAATGCCATCGGTTGGTTTCCTCTCTCCCCCTACCCTGGCAAATAAACCTGATTATTCTGAAAACTGGGTTGGGGGGTGGGGAGTTTGGCTGTAAGTGAAACAATATGTAGCTTCCTGACACAATTTGTTTCAAAAGCCACTGAGCACAGAATTTAAGAATAAGAAGGATTTAAGATGCAATGAAAGGATGTGATAAAGATGAATTTTGCAGTGATCAGGAAACTACATTGGGTGTTATTATTACCTTTTATTTTCCTTCTTGTGCCATGATGCACAGCAGTAACCAATGTTTTTGGTGAGTGCAGTTAAGGTGGCCACATAGGAATTGCCAAAAAAGAGAGGAAATGTACCCCCCACATACAAATCTGTATAAAATTTTGATATGCTAATTTATATGTATAGGTGCACATTTGGAAATAACAATTATCATTTTAAAAGAAATATAGTACATCACACCGTACTGAGGAAGATGGTGAATGGCCTGCCTGCCTGCCTATTCAGTGTGCTGTCCAAATACTAACTGTTGATAGGCAGGTTTTATGGTTCTTTATCTTTAAACCAGAATTGGACAGGACAGCACTTCAAATAGTAGAGGACTGAAGAAGACACCTGGCCACACATCAAGTCCCAAGAATGCAATATTGCTACAGTACTGTCACCATCCATGCCTCAGTGTGGTTTAACTTCTAGTCTAGTGTGTGTTTTTATCACTATGCGGCCTCATCTGTGGAAACGTGTACTTGATTTTCATACCCCAAACTCATGTTGGAAAGGGCCATTCCAAAACCTGAAACCTACATTATGGGCAGGATCTACACTATTGCTTTATAATGGTTTATAACGTTTTTGACAACTGTTCGGGCCCAGGACACATTCCACATACCGTTTTCAAACCGTTATATCCTGCTTGGTGTAGAGCTGGTCCTAGTGGCATGAGACTGATCTGCACACATGAAATGGTTTACAGGAATGAACAGCAAGAATAGAGAGATGATATGATAAATTGGATTTAAACAGGGCCACATTTATTAACATATCAAGGTAGATGGAGGCCTAAGTGGGCATCCTGTCTTTGGCCAACGTCTTGGCCATAATTGGGATCAGGCGAGCCATTCATATCCTGGTAGGTGTCGCTGGTGCGTCGGTACCTCCCAGGATTCCCCATTTGGGGTAGGTAGGCCTTCCTATGTCACCTTCCCTCAGGTTGCACAACTCAGAGTAACCCTTATCCCCACACCTGGTGCCGCAGGACTTCCAAGTGAGCGCCTCAGGTGTCACCAATCACTACAACAGTGACTAAGAATGCTCACCAAGGTGGGGGAAGGAGCCGCAGCAGCCCTATAAATAGGCCCACAGCTCCTCCCCCAACCAGTGGCACCATACGGAGCCTGCCAATGGCAGGCCTCTGCGTGTCGTCCTCTCTGCCACCCACAATTGCCCCCTCCCGCACAGACAAGCCGGGCATGGTAGGAAGGGCGTTTCTACTTGAAGATCTCCCAGGGGCACAACAGGTGCTTCATAGTGGGGAAAGCACTGTCACGGCATGAAGCCCCCTCATAATAGTGACATCATCATCATTTATTAGTCAATTTATTTCCATATATAGCCTGTCATTCATTATATATATATATATATATATATATATATATATATATATATATACACCAGGGTGGGTGAAAACAGCACTAGAATATCCAACAATGAAAGGAGGAGGAGGAGGAGGAGGAGGTGGTGGTGGTGGAGGAGGAGGAGGAGGAGGAGGAGGTTTGTATTGACCTATACATCTCTTATTGGTTTAGTACCAGAGTATCTAAAGGAATTTCTCCTCCCATATATGCCTCCTCTTAGGTCATCCTTGGAGCCCAGGCTCCACCGAATGATGTTAGGCAGGTGGCTGCAAGAGAGAGGACCATCTCAGTTGTGACACCCCACTTATGGCACCAGGCACAGACATTTCTCTTTTCCCATAGTAATTTTAGTTTTTTATTATTGTGATTTTATTTTTCATGGTCTTTTAAAAAAAGAAAGATATTGCATCTTGCTGTTTTTAACCTGATTTATTGCAGGAGCCAGGGGTGGGCAGAAAGTAGATCTCCAGGTGTTTGGCACTTCAATGCCCAACATTCCTGACCACTGGCCATGCTGGCAGGGGCACCTGGGCATTGAAGTCCCAAACATCTTTAGATCTGCTTTCTGCCCACCCTTGGTGTAAGCGGTCCTGAGAACTTTTTGTTAAATGGTTTCTCACATGCATGTAAGAAAGAAAGAATCTTTCAGGATTGTGGCCAGGGATGCAGCTGAGCTGGCAAAAGGATTTCTACTTTCAGAATGGTTTCATTCTAATTTGTATCTGTGACAAGTCAGTTTCCCCATTACTAGTCACTCATTCTGCAGAAAGCAAAAATATTGTAACAAATAGTGCTTTTCTTACATAAAAGATAAAAATGATTTTATTCCAGCAAGCTTTTTCTTAATTTGGCCACCTTAGTATTATAAGTAGGGGTGTGCACGGACCCCCCGGATCGGATCGGGACCCGGATCGGGACCTCCAATTTTGTCCCGGACCGGTTCGGACAAAATCGGAGGCCCCCTGGACCGGATCGAGTCCGATCCTGACCCAAAAATCGTAAATTTTTGGATCGGCCGCCATTTTTTTCCCCATAGACTTGCATTGCAATGCAAGTCTATGAGGAAAAAACGGCGGCGGGTGGGTGAGGGGGGGCCTAACTCCCTCCCCCCCCGGGGCCGTCCGCTGTGGATGGCCCCGGCAGGTAAGCCCCCTCCCCCGCGCTCCCTACCCCCCCTGGGGCCGCCCGCTTCCATCCGCTGGCGCCCGCGGGCGCCAGCGGATAGAAGCGGACGGCTCCGGGGGGGGTAAGCCCCCTTCCCCGCCACTGCTTACCTTCTCGGCCCGTCCGCTCCCGTCCGGCGCCGGCGGCTACTACCAGCGGGCTCCGCGGCCTACTCTCGAGTAGCGCGCCGGGTGATGACATCACCCGGCGCGCCACCCTGGAGTAGGCCGCGGAGCCTGCTGGTAGTAGTAGGCGCCGGCGCCGGACGGGAGCCGCCGGGCCGGGAAGGTAAGGGCCCCCCTCCCCCCTCCGCGCGCCCCCTCCTCCCCTCCACACACCCCCTGCTTACCTTCCCGGCCCGGCGGCTCCCGTCCGGCACCGGCGCCTACTACTACAGCAGGCTCCGCGGCCTGCTCTAGAGTAGCGCGCCGGGTGATGACATCACCCGGCGCGCCACCCTAGAGCAGGCCGCGGAGCCTGCTGGTAGTAGTAGGCGCCGGCGCCGGGACGGGAGCCGCCGGGACGGGAAGGTAAGGGCCCCCCTCCCCCCGCCCCCTCCTCCCCTCCACGCACCCCCTGCTTACCTTCCCGACCCGGCGGCTCCCATCCGGCGCCGGCGCCTACTACTACCAGCAGACTCCGCGGCCTGCTCTAGAGTAGCGCGCCGGGTGATGACATCACCCGGCGCGCCACCCTAGAGCAGGCCGCGGAGCCCGCTGGTAGTAGCTGCTAGTGCCGGACGGGAGCGGACGGGCCGAGAAGGTAAGCGCCCCCCTCCTCCCCCCCCGCTGTCCACTTTCATCGGCGGGCGCCCGCTGGCGCCCGCCAATGGAAGCGGCGGTGGGCGCCAGTGGGCGCCCGCCGATCCGCCGATCCGCCGAACCAGTTCGGAGCCTTTTCGGACCGGTTCGGATTGGATCGGCCGATCCAGCTGCGGGATCGGAAATCGGATAATTTATCCGATTTCCCACTGGACCGGACTCGGATCGTGGATCGGGTTCGATCCAGTGCACATCCCTAATTATAAGTGTTACTTTTTACTGATCGTTGTTGATGTGTATTTATGACTTTGTCATAAGTGTTCACTTGGATACTTTTTTCTCTTTCTCATCTGTTTTTATAGCCTCTTCAAGGTCTCATACCATCAAAACCAGGGAAAACTGATGGAACAAGAATCCACATGAACACAAAATTGACAAAATATTACTTCACAGTGCCCTGAAGTTAATCTTTCAGGGATGTTTCTTAGATGACATTTTGCCATCAGCACCCTATTCCTGAGTAGAAAATGCATGCAGCATACATTTGTTAGGAAGAGCATATGCATGCATGAATCACTGCTTTTCCCCTTCCAAAGACAAAGTGGCAGGAAATTATCATCCCCCCCTCATATGCATTTGGAAGGAAGAGAGATTGATTTATAGATGTTCCGCTTTTCGTAACAAATGTATATTTATTTCATACCCAACTGTTGGAACCTAAGCACATGGTTTTCTAACAAGTAGCCTTTGTTTAGAGATATGACAGCAGTCAGTTTACTTGATGCTTGACAGACTAAAAGATTAAAGGTCTCTGCCCTGAGGAGCCTATAATCTAAAATTCAGCACATGGAAAACAGAAAATAAAAGAGAGGGAAATGGAGACAGGGATAAACATGGAAATAATTGGTGATTGTTCGGGTTAAATGTGCTTAGTGTGAGTTACAGGCTTAAAGGAGATATCTAAAGTTTTTTATTTATTTATTTATTTATTTACACATTTAATTTATTATTGCATTTATGTGCCCCCTTTTTCCCTCTTGCAAGGAACCCAATGTCCTCATCTCCTCACAAAAAGCCTGTGAGATAAGTTGGGCTGAGAGACAGTGACTGATTTAAAGTAATCAGTGGTGACTAGAATCTCCCAAATCCTAATCCAACTCTGTAAGGACTACACCACACCACACCACAAGATTGTAACATATTTTTTTTAAAAAAAAACATATTGCATGACCCTTGCACCAACCTGCATAATAACAGCTAGCCTAGGAGATCATTGTTTTCTACATATCTCCCATAAATTTATAACTTACATTTCATAAGCGATGTAAAAAGAATACAGAGATGCGGTTATAATCCCTAAACATTTACAAATATACAAGTTCCAGTAGCATTAGAGCAACACAGCAATACTAGCTTTGTAGGTGATCTATTTGAAGTTACAGAGGCAGGGATGTTGGAGTAGTCCTTTTGAGGGGTGGATTGCAATGGGTTTTCCTAGGTTTGCCCCCCTCCCCCTGATTAAATTTTGGTTCCCGGTGTGGCACCTGAATCCATCTGGAGCACGTGAGGGCCAGTTAATGGATTTTTTCAGGAATGGCTGAATTTGCATACTTTGCTCAGAAATATGTGCAAATAGAAGAATCATCAAAAAATGTGCAAAGACATTCTCAAGAGTTTGAGAACAGCCCATAGCTCAGTTTGCAAATGCAAAGCAAGTCATACACATTGTGGAATTTTGTTGCACCAAAAAAAGAAATGGATTTCCCTCTGACAGACACCCCTAAACATGTGGCAAGGTGAGAACTCTGACATAATTTTCTGAAGATGATATTAAGCAGAAATACCATGTGGACGAGGGGGATCAAAAGTTCAAAAGATTCTCCATGTAAAATAATTTAGTCTTCACCAAAGACTAGGAGTAATATGCTGGAAGAATGCTGACTACAAATATTTGTTCTAGAGGAGAGCAAAATCTACTAATCTGGGTTTGGAATAGGAATGTATAAGACATTCGTTTCAGTTCCTTTTTTATCAGGATTTACCCAGTTCGCACCTTCCGGACCGAACACGGATTTGTATGCAATGTGTGGTCAAAGTTGGTACAATGTGATTTCCAGACCAAACAAATGTGTTCAGCACCGGGTGTACATTAGAATAATGCACATGAAAAAATGGGTACTTTTGAAAAAGGCACACAAATACACTTTAATCAATGGGAGAAGCATGTGTACCTTTCAAAGATGCGTACAATTTATGCATACCTTTGGAGACTATACATGGAAAAAATGCATGAAAACACACACACACACCAAAGCTCACAATCTGATACAGACTTGAGTTGGAATGAGCTTTGAGATGGAATTTGGAGAACTTCCATGCGCTCGAGTATCACTGACTTGCATCTCTAGTTGGAATGAGCTGGGCCTTTCTGATTCTTTTTGGACAGTTTTTGGAGAAAGCTTATGCTAAGCATGAGGAACCTCAGGTGTAATGATAGTTTATACTTTAGTGACACTCCCTTAGTATTAAGGAGCTGGCCTTTTGAGGAGTTGTCCTAAATGCACATGACCTGGACAGATCCAAAGGCCTGTGGGCTGTTGTTCGAGAGGATCTTAGGAACTCCTAAAAATGAAGTTGCATTGTAAGCTATTCTCCATTCCTTTATCCTGTTTTTGGACTGAGAATCATGACATGGTGTCAGAAGTGGAGAATTAGGACTACACTGAATTCACTGGTTGCAGTTTTCAGCCTCAAACAGAAGAGAAGCGGCTGTGGGAGCCACATTCAGAGATAGCAATAAAGCGTGTTGTAAATACTTATTGAATAGGAGGAATCTCTGTAAGCATGGTTATGTTCAATGAAGGCTGGAGGCTCCTATCACAGTGGGATGGCGAATCCACTCTGGGTTTCAGTCAGAACCAATCAGAACTCTAAAGGAACACCACTGAGCAGAGGCGGTGTTTGGCTCGGCTTATGATGGCACCAGGATTTACAAATGGAGAGATTTTGTTCTTGACCATTCCCCACTTTACAAAACCCATCTCCATCCCTACTTTGGGCCACTTTCCTTTCTGTGTAAAATCTGAGGATTGTATTGCTGCCAAAAGACGGCATTTTATATCAACATGTCTTATATAGATAGAAGTCCCAGGAGAAATAGCAGGATGTCAGAAAACAAAGAAATGCAGATTAAACTAAAATCAGTAGATGTAAACAATTCCTTTTCCTGTTCTCAGGCCCACAGAACAGCATATATATGTGTGTGCACACACGTGTCACTTTACTTATATATTGCTTTTCCATATATGATATGCTCAAGGCAGTTCACAACAAAGCCTGATGAAAAAAAATACATGTTTAAATAAGTGACACCCAGTCAGTCAGCTTTTCAATATTCAGTACTTCTATCCAAACAAAATAAACCAAAAATATACGTTGTGTCAATCATCAAAATCAAAGTGTAGAAACAAGAGGAATGGGACTAATGAATGTTGTTTTCAGCTGTCTACATTTTGCAATCCAATCCATTACTGCAGCAGCAGAATATCTGTTGGAGATTCTGGCACAGAAGGGAAACTGCTGGAGGAAAGGGCAGGCTATGAGGGATACAATTTGAGCAGAAGGTTGACATGTAACTGAATTTGGCAAAAGGTAAACATAGTTGGAATTGGCCAGAAAACCAGTATCTGTATATCAAGAATAGCAGTTAAAAGGGATGGTAGGTAGATTCTCCTGCAGTATCCAATATTTGCTCTGAGTTAAACCTATCACTTCAATTTTCAAGAGAATGAAGGCAATGGCATATGAAACCTAGGGTGACCATATGCAAAGGTGCACAGGGCTCCTCTATCAGTTCCTCTTGACCAGATACAAAAGAGGGCAGCGCTCCTGCAGCTTTAACTGTTATGGTGAAGAGGGAATTTCACCAGGTGCTGCATGCATACCAATGACACCTGCTGAAATTCCTGTTACTATACAACAGTTATACTGCAAGAAGAAAAGCCGGAGATGGTAGGAGAGTCAAAAGAAGACAAGCACAGCTTAGCCCAAAAAATACTGGGTGCAGATTAAATAAGACTGCCATTAGATTTCATCCTTAAGAAACCATTTTACTGGAGGGCAGTTTAGTGCCTTCTTTTAATTATTCAAATATTTTAAGAGTATGCCTATGTTTATTTATGCTTCTTTGATGTGATTTTTGTTGTGCCATCAAGGATCCCATACAAAGTGGTTGGGATGGAACTTACTATGAGAAGGGAACAGGTTACGACTTTACACAGCTAACTGCAGAACAAGCATGTTCGATCGAAGCAACCTTTTCATATGCTTAAGAAACCCACATGTCGCTTTGGTGGAGCAATGAAAGTAGTCCATCCTTCCTATGGCAGTCTTCCCCAACTTGGTGTCCTACAGATGTGTTGGACTATAATGTCCATCATCCCCGTACTGGCAATTGGCTGGTCACCATCTGCAGGGCTCCAGGTTGGGGAAGGCTGTCATACAGCTTGCTTGTCTTTGAGGAGTTCTGTCCATAACACATCTACGATGTGCTATTGTTGAAGTTTATGCTTTTCTTTTGATGGCAGAATCATGTGTTTGAACAAACTTCAATCAGACCTGTCTTTAATTCAAAATTGCACTCAGGGGCAAGTGGTATGTGTGTACAGAAATCACAAAGAGCAACAGCAAGTATGCATTAGAAAAATAAAATGAGGGCACCAGTGGGATATGACTGTAAGCCTCCACCAGTCCTCCTACTCTGAGTTGGAGGACTGTATGCCTCTGAGGTTGGATGCTTAAGATCAATTGCTTAAGGGTCCAACCTCAGAGGCTTACAGTCAACCTACCTCCCATCCTCCTGCCCTAATTTTTTTTGCTAGATGGGCATTTTCCCCCATCTAGCTGAGGTGCTTCAGAGGGGGAGGGAAAGCAGGTGTAGATGCCACAGGATAGCTGATATCCTGGCCTCTCCAGTCTCCTCCTCTCCCCACTCATCGAATACCCCTTTGCCCCACAATCTGAGGTTACTTTCCCACCTTGAAGAGCAACCAGCACAGTTTTTTCTTTGCTGGCTGTGAGGGGGAGGGCGGTTGGCGCTCCAATTCCCTCCTCCGAGGTCGGAGGGCATGCTGTCTCCCATCTTGTACCTTGGGATCCAAAGTATCCTATGGCTCCTCAGGGATTGCTCCCTCTGAATATAGGGCATTTTGTTGCTCGTTTGTTTGTTATGCTCGCTCTGCATATTTACTTATGTATATTTTATTTCTGTTCCACTTTTTCTGCAACCAAGGAAGAAAGTGCTCGATAATGAGGGTCTATCATGCCCATTAGGTAATAGTAATTAGTTTCTCAAATACAGAATTCATATAATGAAAAAGGATCAGCCCTGTGCTTTTCTGCACTGATTCTAGGATAGCTAGATTGTCCATAATTTGTCAGGTTAAAAGGGTGCAGCCCTAAGTGGAGGAGGCATTATAATATATTACGGAACTGTCAATGAGGCTCTGTTTACCATTTATTTTGTCCTCTTCTTCCCATTTCTTCTGTCCTCATCTTCCCATTTCTTCATATAAGAAGAACTAGCCTTTTGTGTGTGTGTATCTATATGATCTAGGCAGAACGTTTCTAAGACAGTTTTCACAGCTCTATGAAAATGCTGTATGGTGCTCCCTCAGAAAGGATCAGCTTTCAAATGAAAGAAGTTCTCTTATCTTCCATCCAACGTTCCTTACTTATAAAAGGTATCACACAAAATCTCATTGAATAAACTCTCCCCTGCACCCCAGTGCAGAAGCACAAGGGCTTCCCTTTGTAGTTTCTCTGAATGATTATCAGCGGTCACTTAACTTTCCAGTTCCCTTAAACATTGACCCATAGTGCTCTCTCTTCAAGGATGCTAAACTTCCATATTCTGCACTATGTTATTTGCTTATTTTAAAGGAAGAAGTGCTAGTGTGCAAAACACTTGCCATTTCCACAATAATAGAGGTATAAAGGGGCCCTCTAAGCCTCTAATCTTGCAGAAATGGCCCTGGTTGGCCGCCATTTTGTGCCACATTAAAAATATAACAATTACAGAGCCACTGTCTTGTGTGAAAATGGTGGGTCATATTGAGTGGTTGGCTTTGTGGCCCAGCAAACTGGGACTGGCAGGAGGGGCAACTCTGCAAGTGCCCACCAAGCGTGGATGCAGATGAGTCCACCCATCTCTAGTGGAGATGTCATGCCCCCACTGCAGGAATCCTCCTCAGAGGAAAAGCTACAGATCCAAGAAATGAACCACATCAAGGAGCACCCAATGCCAGGAAACCAGGAAGAGTCTGAGCCACTAGGGATGGGAGAACCAGGGATGCTCCAGTTCACTAAGATTCTCTGAACTGCACTTCAAAGTTCGGTTTGCCTTGCTCCTGTTTTTGTTTGTGATCAGTTTTTCTTTTTGTTCGAATGGGGTTTGCATTTCCATGTATATTTTTCAAAAGTGTGCACTTTCCCGCATTGGCTAAAGTGTGAACATCTTTTTTTTAAAAAAAAAAAAGTTTTATGTTATTATTTTGGGATTGTGCAACTTTGTTTGTTTTAATGCATTGCTGTTTGGGGTGCAAAAGGGGCAATTCTGATTATATGCAAACAGAAATGAAATCCCCATATATTCTTACTGGGCCTTCGGAAGGGATAGCCTGGCTCACCCTTGCAAAAGGTAGAGACCTGTGCCTCTGAGATGGAGGCTGAGTGACTGGAATGCCAATGTCTCAAGGGATAGGACAGAACAATCAGTAGAAGAAGAAGTGTCCAGTTGCAGAGGAGAGCTCCTCACAAGGTCATCTTCCAGAAGCCTTTGGCATTCTGTACCGGAGTCATGGATGGGGCTCTGAAAGGTTCAGCTTAGAAGCCTCAGTTTCAGCAGAATGAGCTGCTGGAACAACGTCTTCATCTTAGCTGTGATCCCTGATTGCTTTGTTTCTGACTACCTAGCTTTCCCTCCATTGGATCTCCTCTGAATAGACCCTGGATTGCCTGGGGATCTCGTATTTGGACTATTCTCTGTCTGTTGCTGTACTTTTTGCTTGAACCTTCCTGTCCTAAACTTTAGATTATTCTATAACTTTGTATTACTACTCCTCCTTGCTTGGTGCTATGTCAGACTGCCTCTGACTCTCCTCCAGCCTTGACCACTTCCTCTGTAAGCAGGATGGGGAAGGAGGGGGGATTGTGTGTAAGTGTAAGAGAAGAAGATGAAAAATTCAAGAGACAAAAGAAGGTGTTGCCTGAAGTGAAATGATTTTCTTTCTTCCTACTGCATGGATTTTCTGTCCAACTTTCTCTTCTGTTTAGCAGTTCATTTGTCGTTCTGCCAGTGGGTGGTATTTAGGATTATGAGAAGCTGGATGTGTTATCAGCTTTCTGTTTACTTTACGGCATTATAAGAAAACTTCATTAGAGGCACCTGTAGGATGGATGGAGATGGAGGGGAAGAGGCTGTTCTTAGGTGATGTCTTACTCTCAGCATCTCATTGTCAAGGCTCGTTCAAATGAACTCGCCCTCCTACGGTTGATGCCAAAGATCCCTTGTCCATGCTGGTGATCTCCAAGTGGGGGGAGGGGGGTAACATTTAAACTTCTCAGCTCCATGCATTGGTCTAATCATATGCAGTGTTAGCACGCCAGTGCCACTTGACTCTGTAGGAGACAGCTATATATTGCATGCAACTGGATCAGCACGTGGGATTAAGGGCTTCAAACTCCGTGCACTAACACAGAATGTAAGAATCTGGACATTACTCCCCACGCATGGATCACCAACAATAACTTTTCTACAGCACCAACAGGTGGGTGAATACATTCACATGAGCACCTAATGCCTTCTTTCACTCTGTGCACCTAGACCTGGACAGTGGCAAGTAATGCAAGATGGTCTACACAGCTCTTTCTCTGTATAAGTCATACTACAAGAGAAGGAATAGGTCACGTCTAGGGATATCAAAGAAATCCACAATGGATTCAATTAAGTTTGGTTTTCTATGAGTCCAACCTTTGGATTCTGCAGCAGACCCGCTTTTCACAAGTTATCCATGCGCTCTCTCACATATGCATGGCTGCACTTGTGGAAATGTGCATTAACATTAATGTGCCCTTGCTCTAATGCCCACTTGTGCTAATGTCCACTTTTGCGAGTGGAACAAAATTCTCAAACATCCTTGAGCTGACGACAGCATGAAATACACCTGACAATCCATGACATGCAGATGGAATGGATTTCAGAAAATCCATACATCCATAGTCATATCCCAAAAACATCACCTGTGTTACCGTTTCACACAGTCCTGCATTACTACTACTGCCTCCCTGCTCTTGTTTAAGCTTCTTCCTTAGGGTTGCAAAAGTGAGTTGTGCGTCCTTCATCATGTATAGTGTAGCTTGAGACTATTACAGTGCCAGGAAGGTTGTAGCCCATCTTTCAGATGGTACCTCAACAATTTGTTTAAGAAATGCTGATTTCTGTCACTTTACACAGCTTTGCTTTCTCCAATGCACTTCCTACTGAATCTATTCACCAAGTATTCATTATTATCAGAACGAAGGGAGCCCCTGGAGCAAAGATCCTTTTTCATATTCTCTAGCACTGGGGCGATTCATCTGTCTTGTGCGTTTGCTGAATCACTTTCATATTCTTCATGATGAGAAAGATGCTTATTTAGGAGTAAGCGCAATTGCAAGACATGAGCACATAATCACAAATGATATCATTTTAAAAAAAACACATGCACAGGATGAGATCTTGTATACAACAAATATTTCATTAAATTTGAATCTAAACATGCTGTTTATTAGTGCTGCGCACTGCTTCAGTACCAGATCCAAAGCCTGAACCAAAGCAGGCCAATTCGGACTGAATCCAGATCGAGTTGAAGCGGCCCAGAGGAAGTTGGATTTGGACCGAAGTCCTTTGGAATGCTTTGGCATGATCTAGGATGATGGCAAGCAGCTTCCCCCCCCCCCCCACCTGCCAAGTCGCTGAGACTTACTTCACCCGTCCACTCACGCCCAGCAGCCACCAGTTCTGCATGAGAGCCACAATTTTTAAGGAAGATGGGGCTCTCTATTGTGATGGATCTACTATTGCAAACAATGGCAGCCATAAAGGGCCATTTCTGGGTTCAAGGGGCAGGGGGATTCTATGGATTCCTGGTCAGCCTCACGCCTGGGAAACAGCAACATCTCATCTGCTTCGGATATCTGGTTCGTGCTTCAGATCAAGATCTGAAGTGGGTCGGACTGAGTCCGAAGTGGGTCAAGGTGGATCAGGGCTCCGAATTGGCCTCCAAACCAGGTCAAGGGTCCCTGCACAGCACTACTGTTTTTGCATTCCAGTCTTATACTTTTTCAGTGACATATCTGCCCACATCTCTGGCCTAACAACCATGCAGTGCCAATAGAATACTTTGCTTTTTGACACTGCTCTAGCACAATAATCAATGCACACCAGTTTGTAACAATATGTCTCCACATGTCCCTGTGCTATAACAATGCCAAGTCTGTCCTTTTAAGTACTTATTTGGTAATGTGACATGCAGCATGCTTTGGAATTGGGCCACAAGACAGTTATAACGTTGCTCATTTTGCCATTCCAGATCTTCGGGTGCAGATGGGAATACCAAATATCAGATATTTTTGCTCAGATCTAGCGAGGGAGATCTGCATGTAGAAGCAGGTTTATGCTGATGCAGCCAATACAGTGTGCATCTGAATATGAATCCATGTTGCATTGCTCATCTGATCCCCACTGAACTAGCTAGATGCATATATATAGGGTGACCAGATAAAATCCAGGTCATGGCTCATTTAACTTTAACAGTTGTTGAGAAAAGGGAATTTCAGCCAGTGTCATTTGTATGCAATTAGTTCCTGGTGATATTCCCTCTTCATCACAACAGTTAAAGTTGCAGAGACCCTGCCTTCTTTTGTATATGGTCACTCTAGTATAGTGCCTGCACCTTTAACTGTTGTGATGAAGAGAGAATTTCACCAGGAACTAATTGCATACAAATGACACTGGCTGATATTCCCTTTTCTCTACAACTGTTAAAGTTACATGAGTCCTGACCTGGATTTTATCTGGTCAGCCTACATATATATATATTTGTATGCAGATGGGAACGTTCATCCCAATCTAGGCTACTAGTTGTACACAACTCTAACTAGACTAAGTTTGTGTATTATATGGTCACAAATCCTATATTCTAACAGCAAACTCATGGCCTGAGTGTGGTAACTTATGTAGCCAAATGTCACCATCCATGGACAATAGGGGAGGTATCAGCAGACAAGAGGGAACCCCAAGGTTTGCAGAAATATAGAAAAGAAAAAGAAATCATAAAATGAGACTCACACCCACCCACCCACCCACCCCCCTAAAAATGGGTAGGAGGGAGGGAGAATTGAATGGAGTATTCAGGAAAGGGACATGGCTGGTTTATTAGAATCCTGAACTGGAGGAAATTATGCTGCAACTTGTTACAGGTCCCACTTGTTCCAAATATATCTTAGTATTGCAATTAGGGATGTTGCGGGAGTCCGATTGGAGATCAAGCTTGGTGATTCCTCATGAGCTCCCCCCCCCCCCCCCGCCGTGACACCAGTCCACAGATCCCCATATTTGCCTGACTCGGCACACACTGAGTCAGGCAAGTACAGGATCCCACTTGTCTGCGAACTGCCATTTTGCATAAAACTGGCAGCTCAGCTAGTTATGTAAATTCCAATTTGCATAAAATGGCAGCCATAAATAGCATCATTGACAGGAAATTGCATGTCATTTATGCCTGTAATTTTGCATAAATAGTGCTATTTACAACCACCCTTTTATGCAAATGACAATTTTGCGGGACAGGGGAACACCGTGCGCTAGGCCCCCACAGACCATCCAGCAGCTTGCCCACTGCGCCGAACAGGGATGGGTAAGCGGTGGGAGTCCAATGAGCGGTATGCGGGGTGGCTTTAATTGCAATAAAATGTCTGAATTCCTCCCAGTAAAAAGGTATGTAAAAAAAAGGCAAGTTCAGAAAATCAGCCCCTCATTTAGTATTACCTGAAGCTGAAAAAAGCGTTGTATACCCTCATATCCCCAAAGTTGCTCACATGATTCATAAATTCAGATCAGAGTCTTATCAATAATATGACTCAACCCTTTTTAATGAAGAAATAAGGAAATGGATGATGCAGAAAAATATGATTTAATTTACAACTAGATTAAAAATCCAGCATTCACTTCCATTATAAAGTTCAAATGCAGGCAGGTGGGTGGCGGGGGCGCAAACGGCTGCACGTACACGAGACGAAATTATTCATCTCATGGATCTGACATCCTGTCTGATCAAATGCAGGTTGTAACTAGAAGATAATGATATAATGAAATGTCCTCAGGACAATTTGTACTTACTGCTGACATGATGAGCTCTCCACCTAGATTCTGGATTTCAGCTTTAACTTGACTGCAGATTTTGAGCTGGTGGGAATACAGTTTGATCTGTTCCAGATAAGCCAATAAGTCCTGCTTGCACGACAGGTCTAGGCACTAAAAAGTAAAAACAACAAGAAGAAGATAGTTGCTCCTTTCTGCAAATAATTTTAGTAGTCTGGGATCCAAAGAAGAACTTGAGAATGCTTGCACATAGATGGATCTTTTCCTTTTTTTAACTTTATAAAGCAAACTCCTGTGTATTAATTCTGTACTGGTTTGTGTAGATAGTTCCTGGTGTTGCATGTTTGGAACACTTCTTCAGAGAGCTGATTTTTTTTCAAAATACAGAGCCGTGTAATTGTAGCACTGTGTGTGCCAGTATCAGCACAATACTATCCATGGTTACTCAAAAGTAAGTGCCACTGTGTTCAATGGGGCCCACTCCTACGTAAATATATATCACTGCAGCCTGTGTATACACAGCAGTAGGCTTATTTGTGTATTATGTTCCCCATTCAAAAGCAAAAATCTCTCTCTAAACAATATGACCCAGAGCCGAATCATTGTTGGGCATCATATGTGTAGTTAGCTGACATGCCCAGTTTCTTATGCCTCTAGTTGCAGCATTGGTTTTGTTGAACCTGCTTCGGGTATTTGCAACAGCAAATATGATGTTTTCACATTAGGAATGGAAAATTATGGATATCCTTGCAAAATGTTGTTATTCCTCTCATTGCGTTGGCTATTGGGAAGAGCACCTTTTGTGTGTGCACACTCCTGTTTCTGTGTGTGCAACAGTTTTTATGAAACGAGGACAGAAATAGAACAAAATATTAAGTGGGAAGTCCAACTGTCATCAAAAAAAGTGGCAGTACAGTCTTAATATCATCAGTAGAAAGATTCAAAAGATAGGCAACAAAAGTATTGGATACCTAGGCTGCAGTCTTAAAATCTGCACATTTTCTGTGAAGAAACATGCTGCCAATTGGACAGTGTCATCTTGTAAGCTGGTTCAGCGTAGCAATGCCTGCTATATGTTACTATGATATTTTCCCATAGAAACAAGATTTGGTTTCATTTTAACGAGCGCCTGTCATCCAAGTGACAGCAGAATTAGCCATTTGATTTTTCACAATAAAAAAGTAATGAATGGGCAGGGCTGAACTTGCCAGGTTTACTGAAAACTATGGTAGAATAATCATTGATTTCAACGGATATTGACTCAGATCCAGAATCGAGCATTCCGCATGCATAATTCCTATGCAAAAATAAAATGACAAAATGATGCTATGGTTGGTGAATACATTGAAAGCAGTTGGGAGTGGGTAAGAATGGCATGCAGCCATTTTAGAGAGAAAATGTAAATAATACTCTCTTGGCCATTTCCTGCCCCTTTTTAGCAATGAAGACAACAAGGAACTCTTTGTTTGTGCTACAAAGCCATTAAGAACTTCATCAGATGGAGGGATTTTTTGCGTTTCCCTACAGTCACTATGGCCTTCTGCTGCTGTCCCACAATAGCGATGATCTCTTTCCACAGGGAGAGAAAGACAAAGCAGCAATGACAACGTGGCCCATTCAGTGGGTGTTTTTATTGTGCTGCTTTTCCTGCAGGAAATGGTGGCAAGTTTCATTTGTTTTAAAAAAGTCATATTTTCCTGGGTCTTTTTTTGCGATGGAAAAATAAGAGGAAGGAGTGGGAGGCATGCAAGAGGTAGACGTTGTCATCTAAAGGACGCACAAAAAAACATGAGTGAGCAGTAACGAGCGTGCGGTAAAACACTTATCTGATGATCCTCTAAATGTGAAAAACAGGATGTCGGGAGCCTGAGCCCCCCACTGAAAAGGTATTATCATTAGCCATTTTGCAGAACAATTATGGGAGGGGTAAATCACTTCATTTAATGCCATGATTCAAAAACATAACCCACCTCCATCCTAAAGAGAGGTGACATTAAAAAAAACCCAATAAAATAACAGAAAACTCTGAGTATTCGTTAACTGGGTCTTGTTTTAGTTCCATCTCATCACTTTGCATAGGAAGTAATTTTATTTTTCCCACTGTACTGACTTTAGAAATGGGAAGTCCTATCAATTATGGCCACAGTACAGTACAGGGTGAAGTATACTAGCAAGGGTGCAATCCTATGCAGGTCTACTTGGAAGTAAGACCCACTGAGTTCAACAGGGCTTACTCCCAGGTAAGTGAATACAGTATTGCAGCCTTAAACAGATTGGAAATGAAATGGGCTACTTTAAGCACCACTTTTAATGAGTTCCCACCGAATGGCAGACACAATGCAAGTGTATTTAAGCTATTTCAAATAGTCAGATAACCATCATAACACCCATGACTGTGCTTATTGTAACCACAGAACTGCTATTTTTGTCTCAATCTTTTTATGAGCTTATAGTATCCTTTTGCGGGAGTTTTGCTGATTTGCAACAAAATGGGATCTTAATGAAGAAATAAGTATCTTAATTACAGTTTGCTTTTAAGTCCCTGGCTGCTACAGCACAGTGATGTAAGCATAACGTGTATTATTATGGCTGCTGGGTGATCATCCTTTGCTAACCGGATTACTTGCTAATAGTCAAGGAAGATTGTTTGATGTTTCCTCCATGAGAGCTAATGACTGGAGGTTTTCCTTCTGAATGGGCAATTGTCTTGCAGGGAGGAGCCTGAGATAACAATTTGCTAGTTTCTGCCTGTAAGAAAATAAGGCAGTTGGCAATTCAGAATCTGTCCAGACATAAATTGGGAGAGATGAAAATTGGGCCACAGTTGATCCATTTGGGAATCTGATACAGGATTAGTACTCTACTTTAGGATTTGCTCCGATTCTGCTTGTATAGAGGTAAAAAAAAAAAGATATTGCAAAAGGTATTTTAAGTGCCCATCTATCATCCCAAGGAAACTAAATGCAGCAGTGGCAGCTCTGGACTTCTCACTGTACAATTATGAGAATCATCAGGGTTAACTGTTTAATTTTGAATATCATATGCATATGGTCTAATTGATTTAAGCTATTTCAGATGGTCAGATAACAATCATAACACCCATGGGGAGATATGGGGAGGCCACATAACTCTTGCCAGAAATGATGTTCCAATTTGATAATATATGCCAGCCTTCCCCAACCTGGGGATGTTAGCTGGGGAATACTCGGAGTTCTAGTCCAACACATCTGGAGGGCACCATATAGAGGAGCATGATGTATGCATCCACATGAAGACTGGAAGAGGCTAAGAGCATCTCTACATTAAACACACACACACACACACACAAACCCCACACTCCTTTAGTGGGCTTTCTTTTTGCACAGCCATCCTGTGATTACAATGGGTACAATAAATGTGTCTTCCCCCCCCCCTTTTTGGGCAGTTTCTGTGGTAGGGATGTTCCATTTGAACAACCAGAACATGGTGCTACGATGTTACAGGAACATTCTGTCATCCAGGAAATATACCAGCTCTTTCATAGCAGTGTATATTTGTTACAGGATTTTTGGTGAGATAAATCTCAGCGGAATAAACCTCAAAAACACTGGGAGAGACACCCAAGAATAATGGTGTCATGAAAAGGACCCGGAAACTTCCGTGAGTAACCAGTCTTGATTGCATTGCATATGTTCCATGTGAAGGAGCTCTAAAAGCCCAAATGGAAAAAAGGTGTTAATGAGAAATAAATCTAAACAAAATTATTGAGAAATATTTCAAAAGATATCAAACAGTAAAATATCTACAATTTTTAAAAAGTACTATTAACCAACATTTACAAATGTAATAGATACAATCCATGTTCTAAATAAATGTTCTCCTTATATATTCCAAGAAAAAAAAAATAGCAGCCCAAATGTGAACAAGTAGTTTCCAGGTCAATTGCTCCTATCTCTACCAATCAAAAGGCATTATGCAGCTACCCCATCTTTCCCGCCATCATTTGTTGTTGTTGTTGGTGGTGGTGGTGGTGATATATAGAATCAGCAAGAAAACATGGGAGAGTTACAGATGGGAGATATTGTCTGAACCCGATAAAATTTCGTGTTTGATGCGGGACGACTGCCCAATGAAAGACAACTTGCACACCTGTGGGGTTGGTTGGGCACAAGCATTCAATAATGCCAGAATATAGAGGAGAGAATGTCTAAAGGCAGAAATGAAAGATGACCCCTTTGCTCTCTTGTGGGATTGTGGCTTTATCCTATCTGCCCTTGAGGCCTCTCTTATAGGAGTTTCCCCTTCAGTTCTGCAGGCGTTTTGTTGACAGCACCAGCACAATGAACAAGCTGACTCCTTAACGGTGGGGAACAACAATTCTGTAAATTAAGCATATTTTTTTGAAAACTTTGATTCAAGTATGAACTACAACAACACATACATCCTTAGCAGGCTTATTGTTTTTAGTGCTTGTGACAAAGAGTTGCTGAGGGATTTTAAGCCTGCAATGGAAATGGATTGTAGCGTGAATGAGTTTGGCTAGTTGTGTTGCAGCATGTCATATTTCTTTTAAGAGGAATTCAAAGCAATGTTGTTTTCCCTGGATGTTTTCAACATGGCTTCTGCGAAAGTGTATAACCTGTAAGATGTAGTTAATGTTAAATCTCACCACATCCCCCCCCCCCACTTTCTCAGAGGCAAAACCCCGCATGGCCTAATTCAAATGGTTTCACAGTTCTCCCTTCTGATGATGTGAGTTGTATGCAGCTCAAGTAAAAGTCATTCATTTGAAACTGCTCTACTTTATGAACTGGAAAAGGTCAAAGAGATGCAACAATGAGTCTTCATTACACAGTGATTGCTTATTTCAGCCGTTCCCTCGCTTTAGAAGCTACATGGGAGTGTGGGGACAAAAGAGGGCTTTGTTTTTCTTACTTGCATGTAATTTAGGATTCCGAGAACTCATTCGTTATGGCTGAGGTGTAGACTGGGAGGGCGGTGCCCCACTAATAGAGCCATGCTTGGAGAGCTAGTGTGAATGATAAACCGATGTGTCCCAATGAAGTAACATTATTGGCTGCGACAAGATGAACTTTAAATGATTTAGCTATTCCCAGTTTCAGCTGCTGGAGAAAAGCTCTGAAAAATATATGTTCAATCTTCATAACAGCACAATCTAATTTGCCCCTGTGTAGACCCATGTTTTTAGACTAGGTGGATTGCATATAAAAAGTCATGCAATTCTTGCTGCTGTAATAAACAAGAAATGAACATATTGTTTCTTTTCCCATTTTTATTGATCTAAAAACAATCAGTATTTCAATTGACATGGGATAAAGTAAGATGAAGCCATGGCTATTTTTACAAAGCCAATTGTGGGTTTTTAAATGCAGTTTTACAAAGGCAATTCAAGTGGGGTGACAAATAATCAACTGGTCCCTGAGTTCCTGGCGTAATGATTTATTCCACATCAGGATTGCCAGCTGTGATCATTTTAGGTGTGCATCTGACATAGAAAATAGACTCTTGAAGAAGGAAGAGGAGAAGGAGCCACAAGTATAATGGTACTCTGAGCATTTCTCTGAGCATGGAGGCAGATGTAATACACAACAGTCTGTTTAGCATGCCACTGTGTTAGGAATACACTACCTGGTTTGAAATGAGCCTTGCAAGCATATCCATCCTCGATCCTGACTCGGAGATCATTTTTGCTGCATTAATCACATCTGATGTATTTTTCAGTGGACCTCTACCCCTTTAATTAAAAATAAAATAAAATAAAGATATTATGAGCATTAACATGTACAGTATGTATTACTGGAGTAAACACAAGAACAGAATTCTGAATTCAAACCATCTCTGACAATTCAAACCGAACTTGATTGAATTTTTAGCATTATATGTTCATGGCTTCCTTTAGCAGAGCTGCACCCAAACAGTTTTGTTTCTTGCTTATTTCACTGGGCATGTTTTTCTAGTGTGGGGAAAGTACAGTATTTTTTCTCCACACAGGATAAGTCCACCCTTCCGTCTCCATGCTATATCGCACAACAAGCATTGAAGGGTGGTTTCGCTGATGAAAAAGGAGAACAGGGGCAGTTCTCCAGTCTGTAGAACTGCTCAACTGGGAAGGGGGAGGGAGGGAGGACACATGAAGACCCCGTGCAGAAGGGAACATCATCTCACTTCTAAAGGCAGAAACAGCACCCAGCCAATGAAACACTAATTCGCTAAAATGCTAGACAATGAAACCAGAGGAGGGGGGAGGCACCCATGTCCATCACAATGCCCATCAACCACAAGAACCAATGAACTGGAGGGGGAAGGAGAAGGGGATGGGGTGGGGCAGGCGCAATAGTGGAAGAGTGAAAAAATGAAAAGAGATTTTGCCGCTACAATGGCGATACCAGGAAAGCATGTGAAAGGGACCAGAGCTTGAGGTGCTAATGAAACGGAGGAGGAAACCGTGGATCGTAGTTGGAAAAAAAAGTAGGTGCAATGGACCCATAGCTCTCAGTGATAATCAATATCAAGCTTACCAGGTTGTTTCTACAGGCAACAGATTACCATAACAACATGCTTCTATAAGCATTTTCGCCTTTCTTGACATGTGATAGGTGTGTTTGTGGTGGCGCGGACGTGGCATAAGGCCTACTCCCTCACTGGCGCTCCTTCCAGTTATCTACATGGGAAGGAGCACAATTGCAGGCTTTCCAGGAAGGAGCTGCTGCCACCGCACCTATCCACCCACACGTGTGCCATGGGACATTGCCCAGGCACTCGGGGGAGGGGGAGACTTTTTTGGTTCTCTTTTTTTAAAAAAATAATAATCTGTAAATGTGAAGTTTCACATTTACAGATAAACGAAGGGGGTGGAACCAACACAGTGGGGTGGGATGGGATGGAGGAACGGGGCTCCGGCTCTGAACATCCACTTTTTTTTCTTTTTTAAACAATGATGTACAGAGGTGGTTCAGCGACTGTTTGGCTTGCTGGTCCACCCCTTTCCCTGCCTATGGCAACCAATCAGGGGTTGCCATCAGCTGTGGCACGCCTCCGCAGCAGCTCCGGAACAAGGGCGACAGATGGCAGATGCCGTCATCACCTCGCTGCAAGCAAAAAAAAGCTGCCTGACGTTTTTAAAGTGGAGCTTTAGGGGTTTGCCCCTGGATGGCTTCCCGATGGTGGCTGTGTTTTGTAGATGACCTGCCGCAATTCCGAATCCACCCCGGGCAAACCACTCATCAAGATGTACCCATAGTTATAAATTTAACATGCACACATTTTTGTATTGATTCCTTTTTTATCAGTAAAGGGTGCCAATGATCAATCACTGAACTTCAGAGATGAGACACTTTTATTACTCACGGGTCAGGAGGCATTAGCCACTGGAATCCCATTTCTAATTCCAGAATTCTCTTGGGGGTATTTTAATTACAGAATTTCCTAATTTGACAGCAGGGGTTAGATGGTGCAAATATGAAAGATTTGCCCGATCTGCCACACCTGTGCCTTTAACAAGAATAAATCCTATGCATGTCTTCTCAGACGTAAATCTTATTACTTTCAATGGGACTTACTCCCAAGTAAATGTCTATAGGGTTGCAGTTTGAAGCTCTTCCCTGTATGCAGATGCAGTGAAAGGAAAATATTTAGTTGTGGAATATCTGTCTATCATTTAGCTGTTAAAAGCCCAGGAGTCCTACCAGAAAAAGAAAAGAAAAGATAGCAAAAGTTAGCTATTCCAGAGAAACTCCCTGGGATGATGCAGTGCCAAAAAACACAGAACATTTCTTACTCAGTGGCAAAAACAAAACAAAAAAATCATTGTGTAAGGAAGGTTGCCCAGCATCTTGTACATATTGTTTATATAATGTTCTCTACTGCTTTCCTTGCTGCATTGTGTAACCCAAAGGAGCTTCAGAAAGACAAAATACCTATAGAAACATATTAATACAAATCAATCAAATCAACAATGCAAATCAAGTGATTAAGACTACAGAATTCAAATCAGAACAGCGGCAGGAAAAGCCATGACTACACAGTTCTATATTTTCTTAATTGTTTAAGGACAGGTTGTTGTAAGTCTAGGGCATATCTGAGGGATTCCCCCCTCACCGTTAATTGTATTTAAACAGAAGAACATACCTCCAAATACTACAATAATATCTCAGAAATTAATATTTAAAGAAAAGGACTATAATTAAGAGATGTAATCACACCACCATCACCAAAGCTTATCACAGTGGAGCAGAAATTTGTTGGCTAACGCAATATTTATTGTCAGGGAGGGGGAGAGGCACTTTGGAGAGTTTCTGTCTTAGACAACATGACCAGCCTTGCGTATGATATACCTTGACTTGAGTGGTGAGGGAGGGATTCACTGGGCTGCCTCAGGCAGCCAAATGTCTTGGACCAGCCCTCATGTATAAGAAGTGTGATATCCGAAGAATAATAATGTACTGGTCTGCAGTTCACATGAGTCCAGAAGGTGTGGATCAGGTCAGTTCATACTAGGGATGTGTATCGTATCGTTAGAATTTACGATAATTATACGATATGCTCTTTATCGTGTACATGAGTCACGATAACGATACGATAGAAAAACCTACGATAATCATCGGAGACGATAATTTTCGGGCGATTTTATCATTTTATCGGACTGCCATATAAATATACCTATAACTTCTGTATTTCAAAAGTTAGAGACTTGAAACTTGGTCACAGTGCTTATGGGGTATGCCTAAGTATGTGTATGAAATTTGAGATTGATCCCTCCAACCCTCAATTTTATATGAATTTATTAAAGATTGTTTCCGTTCTGACAGATCAGAATGAAAGCTTGCCAGACCTTTCAGAACAGAAATGATCTTTAAAAAATTAATATAAAATCGAGGGTTGGAGGGATCGATCTCAAATTTCATACACATACTTAGGAATACCCCAGAAGCACTGTGACCAAGTGTTAAGCCTCTAACTTTTAAAATACAGAAGTTATAGGCATTTTTTCTTTCTGCCAAAAATATCATTTTTTAACGATAATTATCGTGAAGATGATATGGATCACCTATGATATGAATGAAGACGATATTTTTTTTGGTCCAAAATGACGATAACGATAAAAAATGATATTTTGGGGCATGCACACCCCTAGTTTGCACCATAATTGATGAAGATCAAATTCCTCAGCTACTGATCCATACTTAAATCTAGATGATTAATGCCACTGATCCATACTTAAAACAAGAATTGGTCAAATCCAGGAACTGAATATTTTGCTCAAAACAAACGAAAAAAGGGGGGAAAGAGCCCAAATGCCTCATTTCTCATGGATTTTAAATGAGCCTCAGTTTAGCCAATCCACTCATTTATTGTGAGGAAAGAGATAATGCCTTTCTAATTATGTTTTGATCAAAAGCAAACATTGCAGCTTAAATTTCATGCAGGCAATCCTTGCAATTACTTCTTGGATATCTTCTGTGAATTAAGTGTTGATAAATTATTGACTGGGTCATTTAATTCTCAAGGATCCTAACTAGAGCAGCTGTCCTGTCCCCAGGGTAGGCATAGCTTGGTACCTTCCAAGGGTCCACACCCCAGCAGCAGCCCTCAGACAATATCTTCCTGGACTTGCTCCTTCACCATTGCAACCTGCATGTTCATTCTGCCCCTTGCTCTGACACAGGCAATGGTGGTGCTGGTGAACAGGAAGAGCAGTAGATGCCACTACGGGCTTGCTCTCTGGCTCTCTGCCTTTCGAGCAAGGAAGTTGTAGCAATGGTGACAAAGAGGATGGGGAGGAATAGCAGCTGGTGACCATGATGGAGAGGAGGTAGATTCACTGAGGGATGGAGCCCGTGGAGGGTGTCTTGACACACAATCTTATATGCCTTCTCAGAAGCTTCAGCTATCAGGCAGTATAGAAATGGGAGGAGGAGGAGGAGGAGGAGGAGGAGGAGGAGGAGGAGGAGGAGGAGGGCGGCGGCAGGTGAGGGAGATGAAGCACCGTAATAAATGGGAACATTGATAGAGTTTACAGGCATAAAATATATGTGATTAAGGGCATTTTTACATGACGCATTTATCGATCACTCAGGATTGTTCACTCATAGATGTTTGCGGGTCCTTTTCACAATGTCATCAACCTCTAGTGCCTCTCTTGTAGTTTTTTAGGTTTATGACTGCCATTTTATAAATCACCGAAAGGCTGCAGGATTTTTCCTTAATGTAGAGAAGCCCTAAATGTTCACACACACACACACACACACACACACTGACTGCCCACATTGCTATGCCTGGCTATAAATCAGGCAGCCTGAAACATACGGAGGTTAAACAAAGGGATCCAATTCCAGCGAAAGAGCATTAATTAGTCCTCCAGTTTTCCAAACCACACTAGAGATTATTATTATTATTATTATTATTATTATTATTATTATTATTATTTTTAACCCGCCTCTCCCTCCAGATCGAGGCGGGGAACAACAACAATATAAAACACAAAAATCACAACAGTTAAAATTTAAAAAAACAAGAAAAAATACGTCATTAAAAACATCTTAAAATTCATCTGGATAGGCCTGTCGGAAGAGAGCAGTCTTCATGACTCTCTTAAATTCATGAATACTGCTAATTTGTCTAACCTCCTCTGGCAGACCATTCCATAGTCTGGGAGCGATAGAAGAGAAGGTCCTCTGGGTAACACTTGTCATCCTAGTTCTGGCTGACTTGAGTAAGTTCTTCCCAGAGGACATAAGTGTGCGGGGCGGATTGTACGGGAGAAGGTGATCCCACAGGTACCCTGGACCCAAACCATGTAGGGCTTTAAAGGTAATAACCAACACTTTATGCTTCGCCTGGAAACTGATTGGCAGCCAATGAAGCGATTTTAAAACTGGTGTGATGTGATCACCCCTAGGTGTACCGGTGACCCAACTAGCTGCCATATTTTGAACAAGTTGAAGTTTCCGTACTAGGCACAAAGGTAGCTCTATGTACAGCGCATTGCAGAAGTCGAGCCTTGAAGTTACCAGTGTGTGCACTACCGTCTTTAGGTCTTCCAACTCTAGGAAGGGGCGCAGCTGGCGTATCAGCTGAAGCTGATAGTAGGCACTCATGCAGTAGGTTCTGGCAATATACTAATTGTTGAAGTAGAGGGACAAAAACAAGATGAAGATTTTAATATAGATGCTACTAGCATGGAAGTGGGGTGGACAGATGAAGAGAATGACCATCAAGGAAGAACACTCCTCCTTCTGGGCTGGGAACCACAGTTGGTGGTGGTAGGAGCCCAAAAACCAGAGAGGGGGGAAATGATCAAATGAACAGCTCAAACCTGGTCGACGCTATCAAGGCAACCTTCTCAGGAATCACACAGTAAGAAGCATACCAATTCCCCTTCATGGCTGGGATTGGGAATGAAGTCCTGTGGGGTGGGAAGGGAGAGAAGCAACACACAAACACACACACACACACACACACACACTGCTATGTCTGTAGGAGGTGGCACATAAGAATAGGAAGAGACAAGCATACATATAGCAAAGAGAGACAGGCCTCTCCCAAGACAGATTGCCACATGAAGTGGGACCTGCTGCTCTGCTACCTCACCCCTTCAGCCTTTTCCTCCTCTCCTCCCACCCCCTGCGTGCTGCCTGTAAGGTCTTTCTCCTTTCAGGAGCTGTGTGGTGCTTGTGTAGGGTGACCAGATTTTGGAAACCAAAATCCCGGTCCCCCCCCCTGCCACCCCCCCACCCAAAACACTCCCCCAACAAGCCACTCACCCTCCAAAAAACCCAGCCTGGACCTACCGGGTTCTCTGCCGCCGCCAGGCTTGTGCCGCTGCCGCCGGTGCTGCACGGCTCGTGCTGCTGCTGCTGCAGCTGCCGGGCTCATGCTACCACCGCCGGCGCCGGCACCGCTGAGCTTGTGCCACCGCTGCCGGGCTCGTGCCGCCGCCGCCGCTGCTGCAGGGCTCCTGCCAGAGGCTGCGAGGAAGAGGGCAGATTCCGGAAGTGATGTAATCGGCCTCCCCTGCTTCTTCCGTGCGGGCATCCAGGCTGCTCGGGACTTGTCGCCATCGCGACAAACCCCGAGAAGGCCAGAGGCAACACAGAAGAGGCAGGAGAGGGCTGATTTCATCATTTCTGGATTCAGCCCTCTCCCACCTCTTTCGCACGGCCTCTGGCATGAGCCTTGCAGCGCCGGCGCTGGCTGCACGAGCTCGGCGGCGGCGGTGGTTGCACGAGCCCGGCAGCAGTGGCAGCAGCTGTACCAGCCCGGCGGCAGCGGCAGCTGCACAAGCTCGGCAGCAGTGACAGTGGCTCCATGAGCCTGGCAGCTGCCCAACGGCGACACGAACATTGTTTCCCCTGTTTGTCACCGCTGCCCCCAGGTTGGCCTGGATTGCCCCAGTTTTCTTGGTTAGGACCGGGAAACCCCAGGTGATCTGGTCACCCTATGCCTGTGTGTCCAGCAAAGCCTTGTGAGAGATCCCAGAACTTCATGTGATTGCTCATTCCAACCTCATACAGCTGCAGTGTGGCTCCTGAAGGCAAAAAGACTTTGCAGGCAACCTTTCAGGGCTGTGCTAGGGAAAGTAAGCTGGCAAGGCCAGGAGGCACAGCGGGGTGGGTGCAGCAAAGCAGGGGATGGCATGTGACGAGTTGGGGGGGTGAGGTAGCAAGTGGCTGCTGCTCCTTGATCCTGCCAGCTGCCGGGTATGGCAGGGGAGAATGCCGCTCATCCCATCCTCCGCCACCTGCTGTGCCTGCTTCCTACCGCTTCTTGGTAGAGACGGCCCCGGAGATATAGCCTCATGCCAGGAACCCTATCATCTGCAATCTGTTCAGCATGAAATGAAGATATTTTGGGTCTCCCAAGCCTTACAAGCTCTGAGCTTGAACCATTAATCTTCTGCTTTCAGTTGTAGCTCTTGGTGGGTTTTTAAAAAATGTCTATTTTTTTTTTAAAAAAAAAAGTTGTTTATCCTATTGTAAACCATCTGGGGAACAAATGGGTTGAAAAACAATATACAGATTGGGGAATGCTGGCAGTTACAAGACTTTCTTCTGTCTGAACATGCATAGGATTGTGCCTTAAATAAAGTAAGTAAGTAGCTTCTGAAAGCTAGGAGCTTCCTCTCCATTGGGCCCTCTTTTGTATTTTTTATCCAAGACAGATTTTCCCTAAATTCTTAGTCACAATGTGATGACTTCGAATGCCATTTTTTAAAAAACGAACAAAAATGAATAGTACATTTTCTACTAAGTAGCATATTGCCTCAGAATATTAGTTCTCAGAATCATAGTTTCTACCTGCATAGATTTACATTTTCTTGGCTGTTTGTTTGGTTTTTTTAAAAAAAATGTCATTGAAATTGTCATATTGTGAATGCAACTTCAAAGCTCCTAAAATATTCTGAACAGATGGATGTCATGTAGGATATTCAATAAAAGAACTAGGCTCAGAGCCTCATTCTTTTATTTTTCATTTAAAAAATGATTGCGGGGGAGGCCAAATTTGATCTGATTTATACATTGGCATAAAATGACAGAAGGAAATTTGAAAAATTGTTAGCCATTGTCAGTTTCAATCAAGGTCACCATAGGAAAACATCCGACACCGTAAAGGCATCGGAAAGGAATTTTAAATCTTCTAGCAAACAAGAATCACTACACGATTTTTTCTCTTATATCCCACTGCAAACATGTTTCCTCTGTTGAAATGCCTCTGTAAGCCAATAATACGTTTGTTGAGTGATAACTTTGAGAAGTTGGAAGCTGTATTCTCCTTCACAACTATTGCTTCTTCTCTCTAACTCCCTGCAGCCTTGCCCCCTACTCCACACGTCTTTCTCCCTGCTATATCTGTCAAAAACAATGAAGCCACAAGAGCTGCATTCAAGGCCATCACATAGCAATGTCACTCTGCTGTTATCGATTGGCCCAAATCAGTAAGATCATGTGGAAGATCACTACCTAGAAACGGGCCAATGTGACTCAACCATATGACAAATCCGTTTATTCAGGGCAGTGGGAAAGAACAAGGGAAAGCGGCGTGAACAGGTAGGAAAGGTGGAAGGATGCTGGCAAGAGAATAGAGTCTCCCTACTTCTCTTGCTCCCTTCGCTCTTTCTCTCACTTAGGCAGGATCTACACTACTGCTTTATACTGGTATTGAAGTGCACTGACAACTGTTGGGTAGGCTGACCATATGAAAAGGAGGACAGGGCTCCTGTAACTTTAACAGTTGTAGAGAAAAGGGAATTTCAGCCAGTGTCATTTGTATGCAATTAGTTCCTGGTGAAATCCCCTCTTCATCACAACAGTTAAAGTTGCAGGGGCCCTGCCTTCTTTTGTATATGGTCACTCTAGTATAGTGCCTGCAACTTTAACTGTTGTGATGAAGAGGGAATTTCACCAGGAACTAATTGCATATAAATGACACTGGCTGAAATTCCCTTTTCTCTACAACTGTTAAATTTACAGGAGCCCTGTCCTCCTTTTCATATGGTCAGCCTACTGTTGGGGCCCATGGCACATTCCATATGCCGTTTTCAAACTGCTTTCAAAGTGTTATATCCTGTTTGGTGTAGATCTGGCCTTAGACACGAGACTGGAAAAGAAAAGCCAATCTCATCTTCTGCTTGTCTCAATCGTTCATCCAACAAATGCCAAAAAGACACTGACAAGGTTTCCATATGGAAATTCGGGAGGCAATAAAGACATATCCTGTTCAGACAAGGTGCGACCAATTCTTGAGTTAATGTCAACAGCATTCATAGTTGGGGAAAACCTGCAAACACAGTGATCAAAATCCACCAAGAGTTAGTCATGACTGAACTTTAACTTCTTCCAATACAGAGCTGAGTTCACTTGAGCCCATCAAAATCCATGGGCTTAAGCATGCCTACCCCTTTGTTGGATTTAAGCTGATGGTAGTTATAGTCTGCACTTACTGAATTGTGTTCAATGTGGCTCTTCATGTCTGGATAGATGAGATCTCTTTCCAGAACTCTGTACTGTGTAACTGCAGGGGGTGGGATGTAAGAAATAACCATTAAAAAAAGTAGCTGTGACTTACATTAAACCCTTTAAATATAACACTTTGCCAGTTGAACTTGTTCTGTCATTTAAAGCAATCCTTTTGCTATTGGTATCATCCACTCTCAGTGCTTCTTGCTTTAAAGGAGATACTGCCATTGAGATATTTCATATCTTTGCTTTTAAGCTCAAAATCTCAATTCTGTGTTAGATCTCACAATATGACTCCCTTAAGATTCAACAAGGGTTGCAAAATAAAGAAACAAACATATTACTACTTCTCCTTGCTCTGTGAAAAGCTCTCTCAACTATTCCGTTCTTTCCTAATAAAAAAAATAAAATAAGTTCATATTTTGTTATTTAAAAGACTAGTAGATCCTTTGCATTTATTTTCATAGAATAAGATAGGATACTTATGAGGTTTTTAAAACGTCAGTGGGTCATGGGCAGGTTCAGAAATCCAGTCAATCACAAACAATCTTTGATGGGTTGATTTTCCTAGCATTTGAGGCCTCGATCCTGGTTAAGTGCCAGAGCACAGTTTTACTGGCTGAACTAATGGTACAGTACAAATGATGTGAAAGGTGATTTTCGGACCAGGTCGTTCTACTGGCAAAGTGAAAAGGGTGGAGCTGAATCCTTGGAAGATCACCAGTCTTCACTCCTTTGAGGCCATAATGGACTTTATCCTTATAATGCAGTGATGGAGAATCTCTTTCGGTCTCAGGACCAAATTCCATTTCTTAGAAGCACTTGAGAGCTGTATTCCAGATGTGGCAACAAAGCCAAAAGGGGTGGGGCCATAAAAGCAACAAAAAACCCTTGGAGAACCATATTGGAACCTCAGGTTGGCCGAATGTGGCACCCAGTCCTGAGGTTTCCCACCCCTATTATAAGGAGAAGTCAGGTGTACTTGACACCACCTAGAACTCCTTTGTATACATAACACATGAAGCTTGTGTTCTGTTTCCAGGGATGCTGTGGGCACATCTGTTGGCTTTACACCATTTTTTGCATTCTTTGTGTTGTGTGTTTTCTCATCCCATCCCAGGTGGAGCTTGCATTCGATATGACAGCTCTTCTGCAGTGTAGTTATGACATCTCTCTTCCCCCATCTGGCGTAATTATGGTAAACAATGGCTCTACTCATCTCCCACTGAAATCAAGGGAACAGATTTCATTTTAAAAAACTTTGGCTACATAATGCCCAAAATTCACAATTGCTATAGCTGGTCAGTGGCACAGTATTAGAAACAATATGTAGTTCTTCTAAAGGTGCACTCCTTTGCATATTTGGACAGAAAGGAAAAAAAGTCCTACAACTCCCAGCATTCCCCAGATAGCAGTCCTGGCTGGGGAATACTGGGAGCTGTAGGCCTTTTTTCTATCTAAACATGCATAGGCTTGTACTCTAAGACAATGGGGAAAATCCACTAGGAATTTCTGCAGCACACGCCCCACTGCAGTAAATGGAAGCTGCACAGGAAACCAAGGCATACTGTGTTATGAGACACTTGTGTGATCCTCTAATCATTTCTTATTTAAATTTTGTTTGTATCAACATGACAATTGAAGGTGCACTTAGTGTGCAGCTCTGTCCTAAACACACATACCTTGAAGTAAATCCCTACCACTTCCAATTGAATTTCTTACCAAATAAGTGGGTTTAACAGTGTAGCCCAACAGTGATTACAATTTGTACTATATTAAAATTATTTGCAGAACAGTCATGGGGGGAAATGAGCTTTTTATTTGAAATACAAAGCAGTGATATCAAACAGAAGATCAGTTTATATTAATCTGATTCCCTGAAGTGCTAAATACGCCTTCTGAAAAGAGTGAAAAGCAAAGTGTCTCAACTTTGATAAGTAAGATTATTAGAAACAAATAAATTGGTTTTTCCCCCCTAATTCTTTAACATGAATGGAAATGAAAGATAGAAATTGATGCCCTGCAAGTAACATTTACAGACTCATACTGTGATACCGGGGATATCTGTTAGGTAAGAATTCTTCTAAGAGGGAAGTGGCAATTCTGACACTGTGCATTTATTCAGAAAGATTGAGCTGAAATTACCTGAATAAAATTATACACCTAAATGGAATTCAGCAATCAGCATGTTTATAGCTTATAGTTCGACCAGATGACCTGCCATTTTTTATCATCATATTGCTTATAATCTTGTTAATCAGATGACTGAAACAATTGCAAAAAAAAAAATGTTAATGGCACAACCTTTTGCTTTTAAATCTTCCTAGGTGACATTATTAAATTGTGTATATTTATTACTAAGACAATTTGAAACATCTGGCAGTATAGATATTACTGACCAGCCAGATTGACACAGGCTGTTCCATTCCATCTCCCCAACATTTCACAGGAGAAAATTGGCACACCTGTGAACATCTAGCTCTCCAGATGTTGTTGGACTAAAACTCCCATCGTCCATGTCCACTGGCTATGCTGGCTGAGCCGCATGGGAGCCACAAGTTCCCCAGGCCTGGTGTAGAGAGTGGGGCCTGTGCATTTAAGGCTACAAGTGTCCCACAAGCAGGAATAATAATATAATTGCACAAACAACAGATAGTTCCAGGCAACCAATGCCAAGTTGACAGGTTAAAATATCATACATATGAATTGTGATTCAGTTAAGGCATTTGCACCATTTTAAAGGCATTGTAGAATGCATCTGATTTCTGGTAGTGATGAGAAACATTGAAGATGAGAGAAATGTGATTTGTGTATCTACCCTTGAAAAGCAGACAATTAGAAAATCCACAGATCATTTTTAAGCATAAACCTCAGATGGGGAATACTGAGAAAAAAAATCTACACATCTAAGGCCAGATAATGATGTCTTGGTTGAAAATTCTTAAGCACACAAGATCTGGAATGTATTCCGTCTTAATGAGAGCATATACTCTTGTACTCCTAAAGAATCAATTTCTGCTGCACAAATATCATCCAGATTAGTGTGCTGCAAGAAGGCAAGAGTTGCCTTGTCATGAGGGAATGTGGATCACTTGTCTCAGGTGGCAGATTGACGGAAGTGGTAGAATGAGACCCCCACCCCCACCCCGCCGTTGCTGCCTTTTCCACACACCCTCCGCTTCCAATGGTAGGAAGGAAGTCCTGTAGCTCCGCTTCCCCTTTTAGCACCTATCCAGGTGGTAGGAAGGGGCAGTAGTGGCACAGGCACAGTTGAGTGTGTTCTCTCTTTCTTTATGCTCTAGCAGATGAATGCAACAAAGCCTTTTCTTGTCACTTTTATTTCATTTCCTAGGACTTCTCTACATGAGCAATTTATTGCACATGTGTGATTGGTCACTCACGGAAGTTAGCGGGCCCTTTGCATGATGCCATCAACCTCCAGGTTGTCTCCCGTGCTTCCCCCCCCCTTTATTCTGCTTTCAAAAAGATCAGAGATACCATGAAAAGAGACAGGATTCTGATCTGTCGGCTGTGTGAAATGCTGGTGTAGCGCTATAATGACAGTGCCATCTACTGGCTGAAAACTGAAACACAGTTAAACATATAGAACTTGCCAAGGAAGGAGTTTTGTCGATTCAAACCATGTGCCTGTCATGTAAAGAAATGGATTTCTTTCCCACAAAGAAACTGAAAGCAAAAAGGCCCGGTAAGGATGCGGGGGTTTTGCTTAATGTAGAGAAGCTCCTAGTCCTGCCTCTTCCTAAGATATGCGAGCTATTTTTAGAGCAAATGGTAAGATGGACACCAGGGTCCTAAAGAACTGCTAGCTTTCCCTCCTCTTTTGCACTCCCTTTCTCTTACCAATCAGGATGCATCTTTCCTGCACTGGGTTTTTCTAAGAGCAAACACTCATGGAAGTTATTTTCTGAACATACTACACAGAGGCCCCATTCAGATGACACCATTAACCCTTTTGTGGTTAGTGTGGTTAGGACAGCATGGTTAATGGTGTAGTCTGAACACCCGTTTCCCCTAACCATCTTTCTCCATTAACCACATTGTGGTTCGGCTCACTAACCATGTTGTGCAACATGGTTAGCAGCACTAGCCATGGCTAAAAGTGTTGTCTGACACCTGTCTGTGGTTAAGGGGCCATGGTTAAGGGGTTAAAGGGTTAAGACGTAAAGCTTCCAGTACAGAGCAGCCTAACTAGGTGGGGCCGCTCTAGCCAGTGGGCTCTATGGCTGCTCTGGACTGCTGATTGATACACTAGTTATGGATGCCATTTTGTGTTTCGCATTAGTTTTTTGGAGTGATTTTTGCTTACAGTAGAGCTTTTTAAATCCCCACTTGCAGTTTCCCCACACAAAGCATCTGTTTCTCCTACCTCGTTGAAGCGCCATTACACCCCTCAGGTTCTGATTATTCTAGCGATGCTGCCTGATGACGTAGCTAGTGCAGCCGTCTCGGAAGGCTTCCGTCTCCCCTGTGATGACTGTAGAGGTATAGCAGGCATGGCGATGTAGGAAGCAAAGGAACTGCTCACTAAATGGGGCGATGCATGTATGTAAATTGGTGATTTCATTGGTGCCTGCACTAAAATGACGTCTGTAACTGCCAGGGCTCTTAGCGCTAGGGCTGCTGGATTATGGGGTGACTCACTTGGAGGAATCAGGTGCTCCGCTAACCACTTTGTGGTTAGCTTGTGGCTAAGGAAAATTTAGCCACAAAAGGGTTAACAGTGTTGCTTGCCAGCTTTCCACATGTGGTTAGCATTAACCACCGCTCAACATGGTTAAGCTAACCACAAAGCCCTAAATGTCCTCTGAACGGGGCCAGGGAGTGGCAAATCAGAGTGTAGGCTACAGAATCCAACTCCCCAATCCCTGCCACTCCCATGGCAGGCACAAAACATGTACACATTTTGCAAAGAGACTTAGGTGTGCCTCCCATTGTGCAGGAATTAAAGCTCAAGATCTCATTCAGAGCTCACTGGTGTAGTTAACAGGCGGTCTCAGTGTAATCTTATTCACGTCTTTTCAAAGGTAAGTCCCATTGTGTTCAGTGGGGCTTATTGTCAGGTCAGTGCGTATAGAATTATAGTCTCAGGGTCATAACTAGCTGTTTTGTGAGGAAGGAGTCTGAGGTTTCTGGGGGTTGCCAGTATCAATGTAAAACAAACAGTTAGAGCTTAAGTACTGTAACTATGTTTAAAGTTGCTGCATTTAAAAATGGGGTATAAATCAAATAATATTTTAATGGTGTTAAGTATTAACACACTAAAACTAATTCTATAGCATTTAAAAGTATGCTCTTGTTAGGTATCCACTGGCTTTGCATTCATAGGGCAGACCATTGGAAGGTGGGGGCAGGTTTTATTATTTTTTGAGCAATTGGTTAGAATAGCGACTGTATTCTTTTCCTTACATTTCTACTGTCAAAAGATATATATTAACAATGTTTTGCTTTCCACACATGCCCCTATCCAGTTTAATTTTAAGATGTTTTTAATAATGTATTTGTTTTTATCTGTTTTAATGGTTTATCTATTTTATTGTTTTTATATTTATATTTAGTGTTGTTCCCCGCCTCGATCTAGATGGAGAGGCGGGTTAGAAATGAAATGAAATAAATAAATAAATAAATAAATAAATACAATCGGGGCTATTACTTCTACGTCAACATGGATCGGATTGCACTATGAATTCCTGGTGATTTCTACAGTAATCAGAATTGCCTGCTGAAACCTGCCCTCACCTTTGCAGTATGCCTATGTACACCAGCTTCTGGGGAACATGGGCGGGAGGGTGCCATAGCACTCATGTCCTCTTTGTGGGTTTTCCATGGGCAGCTGGGTGGCCACTGTGCGAACAGAATGCTGGACTAGATGTCATTTGATCCAGCATGGCTGCTCTGATGTTGTCAGCTACAATTTTTGACCTGTACTGAAGTTTGTAAAACCAAACTGGAGTTATTGTAGTAGTCGCCAGCTGAAGCTGCTGACTCCTGCCAGTAGGGTGCTGAATCTACTCTGTGTTTCAATATTAATTCCGATGGAACTATCCAAGGAACCCATTTTAGGGCAAGGGCTCAGCACCTTGGATAGCTCTTTTAGAGTTCTGGCTGGTTCGGACTGAAACTAAGAGTGGCATCGGATCCACTAACCTCCGCTGGTAGTAGCAATGCTCAATCTCTGTGCAAGATGTTTTGTTTGTATCAGTTTATATGCTCCCTGCAACAGAGGAAATAGTTAAGTGTACCATTTCAGGCTTCTGGGGAGGGGGGACTTCATTATGTTCCAAAGTGTCCCCCTCATTTTATAAATGCAGGGCCAGCCCTATCATTAGGCAAACTGAGGCAGCTGTTTCTGGCAGGACTTCACTGATTTCGCTCATCATTAGAGATCAGCAAATAGTTATTATTGTATTTTTACCCCTAGGGAGAAGCATGCCAAAATAAGTTCAGCCCCCTTGGGCAATATGCCCTTTACCTGGGGAAGGGGGCACCATTTGCTCCTCCAACTGAGGCAGCAAAATGTCCTGGGCTTGTCTTGACAAATCTAATTGCTAGGCTTCGTGAAAGAGCTGAACAGAAAACACTCTGTACATGCTTAGAGGCTCTCTGATCATTACTTCATTCTAGTCAGGGGCTATTTTTCACCATTTCACCTGTCTCAGTTCTGCACCTGGTCATTCTTCTTTCTTTTCTTTTCCCTCCACACTGGAAAACTATCATCTAGAAGCACAGTATTTATGGTAGCGAGATTGCTGGCATAAGCATTGAGGAAGAAACCTCTTTTTTTCTTGTTTTGTTACAATTGCATATATTGATAGTGCTATATAAATAAAAAATATTCCAGGCTTATGTGTGGAGATGTTTTTTCACTTGGAACTATAGATAACAATAAGGTGTTATCTATTACGCGACAGTTACTTACATTTCCCAGCAAAATCTTTGTAGCATATTCTTCCAAACTAACAAGCAGTCCTGGAAAATGAATATTATTCTGTTTCTTTAAGCAAGAACAAATCTACCTCCCCATGCCTGCATGGGGAGATAGTTATTTTCCAAGATTGGCTGTGGAAGCTGGATGTAACAAGGGCTGATCTGACATTTCATAGTTATCACAGCAAGGAACTCTGCACTAGGGCTGTGCAAGCTTCAAGCCTTGGATTCGAAGTCCAAATCATGGAGGCCATTTTCTGGCAAATCTGCAATTTTATGATGGGTCTGCCATTTCCTCTCACAGCCCTAGGCCCCCATACAGTCTACAACTCCCAGCATGCAGTGCCTGGGAGGGCTGAACTTAACGTGGCCCAGGAACAGAGGCTATACATGTCCTCGCCACCACCATTGGCCGCTCCTTGGTGCGATTACCACCTTCCCCATCGCCATTGCCGCCTTCCCCGCATGATCACTGGCATCTTCTTGCGCAATCGCCACCTTCCCTATGCGGGGAAGGTGGCGATTGTACAAGAGGATGCCGGCGATCACGTGGGAAGGCGGTGATTGCATGAGAGGACAATGGCGATCATGCGGGGAAGGCGTCAATTGTGTGAGAGGATGCTGCTGATCGCACGGGGAAGGCAGAGATGGCAGCAGGGAAGGAAGCGATCATGCCAAGGAGCAGCAAATGGCAGCAGCGAGGGCATGTATAGCCTCTGCTCCTGGGCCCTGGTAAGTCCAGCCCTCCCAGGCACTGCATGCTGGGAGTTCTAGCCTGTATGGGGGCCTAGGGCTGTGAGAGGAAATGGCGAATCCACCAGGAAATGGCCTCCGGGATTCAGACTTCAAATCCGAGGCTCGAAGCTTACACAGCCCTACTTGTACCATGTTGAACATGAAGACTCCCTCATTCAACAATGTTTTCTTCTCACTCTAAGGAATCACTTCCCCCCCCCCCCTTCAAGTGTGCTTCTGGGTCCTTAAAAAAATGAATTGGATAGTTTGGGGGATTGGATGGTGATTGTTTTTTTGCTAGAAAGCATGGCTTATTGTCTAAGGGATAATTTCCAGAGGTGGTAGCTGTGTGAGTTTATTATGGCATATACTTTCATAAACTAGGGTGCCATGCTCCCACTGGAGGTATCTTCCTCAGAGAAGGAACTAGAGCTCCCAGAGATTAAGAATACCATAAAACCATCCTCGTTAGACGACCAGGAGGAACCTGGGCCTTTGGGGGAGATGGCTTCAGGTCCCGCTCCACAAGTGGTGAGAGACTCTGAGGCAGAGGCTGAGCAACCCCCTGGCACCCGAGAGAAACATTGCCTCAAGAGGCAGGCCAGTCAGACTCATTTGAGCAGGAGTACTTGTTTACAAAGGACTCCTGAAGAGGAAAGGACCAGTTGGCTTGTGCAACCACTTGTGCAAAATTAAAATCAATACATTTGGAACCTGATTCATTGGCTCAGATAATCTGCTGCTTCAGTTCAGGTTGGCATCGTGCTGCAACTCGGCTAAGCTATGTAGTGGAACTTCACCTTGGTTCATTTCCCAAAGCAAGGAGGTGGAAGAGAACTGATCATGCCACCTCGGCCACTACATAGTCACACACATTAAGAACCAGAGATTGATACAGTTTCAGTTAGAGTCTATACTTGGAAACACAAAGATGTACAAATAACACTGGTTTAAAATCAAATGCTACTAGGGGCAAAATTGTGTGTGTGTGTGTGTGTGTGTGAAGGGAAGTGACATACCTACAACTGACAACAATCATTACGCTCTACCCTGTCCCAACCCCATAATGCCTTGTTTCAGGTTTTTACATTTGTTATTGTCAATGGGAACACTGCTGGCAATAGCTTTCAGCCTATGGAGCTTCCTGGAGGCATAACTGGGCCACCAGGGCAGATGGAGTTCCCTCTCCCTGACAATGGATCTCCTCTCTGCTGGTGGGAAGGAGAGTCTGCCCCATCCTAGCTGCCCACTCCACCCAAGCTGGCAGATCTCAGGGTTAGGATTGCTCAGTCAGTTAATTACATAAGTTAAGCATTTATTTATTTATTTTGAGATGGAGGAGGCCAATTGTGAAATTCATAGATTTCCAGCTCTGGTTTTCCCTGGACACATGCATGAAGCTAAAACTTGTACTTGAAATTTAAGGTGGTAATCCTATGCACACCATTGAAATAAACCCAACTGAACTTACTAGGGCTTACTGTCGAGTAAATATGCACAGTCCATAATGGCTGCAATGATATGCAGTCTTTCCTGGCAGCCTAAATGAGCTCTGAATTTACTTTCCAAAAGGAGTAATTGACAGTTGCTGAACAGACACTGCCCAAGACGGAAGTAAATGTCCTTGCTGTTTGGCTGGTAATAACATTGGAACTGAGAAAATTAATTGCAATGCTCAACTAAGCCCCCCAGTAAGAGGTTAAAATATGTTTTTAAAGAGGGGAAAAATAGAGAACAGCATTATGTGTTTCCATCAGTCCCTCAGAAAAAATACTGGAATATTCATTAAGAATGACCATTAAAACTTACTTTAAATTACCTCCAATTAGTTACCCTCACCTTTAAGAGTCCCCAGCCTGCCTACCTCTCCCTCCCGGAAGCTTCCGCTAGACAGCCTCCGGCTCTGCATTGGACATTCGTAAGCCTCCAAATTCAGAGGCTTATGATACCCAGGGCCCATCCCATAGGACTGTGCCCTCCGAAAAGGGTGCCATTCCAACTTTCCTTAATTGGTGGATTTTCTTTTTTAAGCCTTAGGATAGCTTGCCATTTCCATTTAGCATTTCCCAGCTCATTCTATATAGTTCAACAATTAAAATTAATCCTGCCAGTGCGAGAAGATTAAAGGGAGGCTTCGCGTTCTTTCCCTCACTCTCCTGTGAAGAGGCTGAGCTCAGCTCAAATGGCCTCAGACGCCTGCAGGCAAGGGAAGTTTCAGTTTCATTAGGCATCCAATGGAGCTCTCTCTGTTTTGCATCCTTGAAACTTGAGCTACTGCATTAACTAAAACTAAATAGTAAGCAAGCACATCTTAGTTTTAATATTCCATCTCAGCTGCCTGCCCTGAGGCTGGGATACAAAACTATATAGCAGTTTAAGCCAGAGGGAATGGGGAGAGCAAGGCAGGATCTACATTATGAGGATCATCAGATGAGCGTTTTATAGCATGCTCGTTACTCATGGATTTGCGAGGGTTCTTTTCATGACGCTATCCACCTTCCACGCGCCTCCTGCTCCTTTTGGTCATTTTCCCGTTAAAAAAAAAGGCCCGGAAAATCCGATTTTTCCCCCTACAGCAAAATGTGCTGCCATTTCCTGCTGTGTGCAGGGAAAGCAGCGCAATAAAACTGCCCACTGAATGGGCCACGTGGTCTTTGTTGATTTCCTCTTTCTTCAGCATGTGAAGGAAGAGGAAACTGCTTGTCCCTATTGTGGGACAGGAGCACGATTCAAAGCGATGGGAGGGAAACGCAATTTCCCCACATTTGGAGAAGCTCTATATACCATTTTCAAACTGTTTTCAAAGTGTTATATCCTGCTTCGTGTACATCTGACCCAAGAATCAAGATGACTGCCATCCTTGCTAACATATTATATTAGTCTGTTTACCCCAGTGTCTTGATTATTATTTATACTTTTTGCAGCTGTGTGCCGTTTAGCATTTGTCTTTGTTGGTTGCCATCCTTGCTGGCCAGTTGACATCACAAACGCAACAAACAGTGCCATGATGCACACTGAGAAACCCTACCTCAGCTTGCTTGGCCAGTCAGGAGCAGTGGGGACAGGGCTCTGTGAAAACAATTACAAAAGGAGCCATTTAATTGGAGCTCCAGTCTGCTGCCAATCCCATGTGCAGAGTGCCTGCCAGATGTTTCCCTCCAGAGTTGGCTTCGAAATCATATCCCATTCTAAAACAAAGATGGACAAATCCCTCAAGTGTCAGTTGGTTTCAGTGTCTCATTTTTCCAATCTTAAATTTAGTCCATCTTGAACTTTTGAGAATTTCTGCAGTTTAAATCCAGTTCATCCCAAACCTTTTGTGCACATTTCTCCCCCTACATGAATAGTAATGCATTTTTGGCCTAATACAGACATTTTTTTGCAAGCAATTTCCCTAATATAATGAATTTTAAAACATTATTTTCCCTAACATAGGCATTTTTAAAGCATGTTTTGATTGGAGAACCCAACTACAAAATTTAGAGAAACGTAAATTTTGAAGGGTAACTGAATTTTCTTTCACATAGTGGTTTGAAGGTGTGAAAGTAGGTACACTCACTTTAAAATGCAAAGTGAACAAATTTCTTTCCCTTCCACATTCTAAAGCCACTAACTTTTATGTTTTGTCTGTGTGTTTTTCTTTCTCCATTCCTCTTTAGTTTTACCTAGTGATGTTTTTTATTTTTATTACAATTTTTGTCTTTATTTTAATCTGTGTCTCAGTCTGTCTATCTATTTTCCTATCCCATGTTCTTTCTAATTGATTCCCTTCCCTAGCAGCTGGTGTGTTCCTTCCCAGTTCCCTACATACTCCCTACTTCTACCTCAGTGCCTTCTACCCAAATGTAGATTGCTGCCTAATAATCTTTCTTCTCCTTATCCATGTTCAACTATTCTTGTGCCCATCAGCCACTGTCTGGTCTCCCTATCTTCCAACCTGCCTCACGAGACAAATGTTACTAGTTGAAGCCCCACTGTACCTGGGGTGTCAGAGAGTGCCTGCTTCTGCCCACTCTTGCTGCACCACCATCCTGCCTACCATCACCTGGTCTCTCTTTCCTGGTCTTCAGTTGTGGGGCACATGCCAAAAGTTGAAGCCCCACTATATGTGAGCTATCATGCTGTTCTTTTGCCAGTTTGAGCCTGCCAGGTTGCCCCTCAAAGCTCTGTTACTCGACAAATCAGTATATTTGGGGTGCTACAATTATCTCAGCTATTTTTCTGCCAGGTTACCCTGAGGTACTTGCTGCATGTAGAAGCTCTGTGACAGCTGGGATACCTACCTGCTAGCCCTCCTTCACTCCTTGCCTGCTGCATCTCTGTCCACATACTACATCCTTTGTCAGTGAGAGAGACAATGGTGGCCACTGTGTAGAGAAACTATGGCTGCATTCAGACAACACAATAATCAACTGGTGGGGGGGGAAGAGAGACAATCGTCAGTTGTATTGACTATCATGTCGTCTGAATGCTGCCATAGTCAACTCAGCGCTGATCCTAATCCACACCACGGTTGATTATTTATTACCATGTTGTGTGGGGAGTACCCCTTAGATGAACAACTGTAAAGTTGATTATTACCCCACCATTGACTATTGTGTTGTCTGAATGCAGCCTATGTCTATACACACACCTGCTTCTACACAGTTCAGTGTATGAGAGAGATATTGCAGCCAACCAGTGCTATTGCCTGCATCAGAGAGAGAGGGACTGACCATTGTGATCTCATATTGATGCTTTCTACCTAAATGAAGAGACAATTATCATTGTGATCTCATGCTGATCTCATGCTGATATTATCCACCTGAAGGAGAGGGGAAGTGGCTAACATGTCCTCCCCACAGTTCCTGTTCTCTGAGGGGGTGGGGAAGGGAGAGACTAATTTCTGTGTACATACAGTGCCACTTAAATGGGAAAGGTACTGTTGTATAGGCAGGGATTTCTCAACTCTCCAATCCTCACAAATATAAATACCATTTGGCAGTCAGGCAGCATTTGCCAATAATTTCTCTAATCAGTGGGAATGACAGAAGACAGCAACCATCCTTTGGGGTTGAGAAAGCATCGGAGAACCAACTTGAGATGACGATCATTCCCATAGATCAATGGAAAATTTAACATTCCTCTCCTCCATCCCAAATCTTTTCACTGATCACATCAAAACTAATTAAAATGGTCAATGGATTTGACAACATGGCACCACTATTTTAAGTTGCGTGATGAGAGTACTGAGATTAGAATATTCGTGCACATTACATACTGATAGCTTGTCTAAAGCCAGTCCAAAGAAGAAGAACTTACAGAATTCCAGAAGGTAGGTAGGTTTTCCTTCTTTGAGTCTTTACTTGTAGTCTCTGGGATGTTAGCTTTGCATGCCTTTTTTGTATGACTAAGAACATGGCCAAGAAAGCCATGTTGATTTTTGAAATCATGATGGGAGAGAATGGTGGATATGGTCTGAAAGCCCTATTTTTGTGACATGTTAAAGCTAGGGTTCTCAGCCAGTGAATTTTAGTTTATTAATCACCCGTCTTTTTAAGAAATGAACCTGTTAAGTAGTTGATTAGAACAAATTTGAATATTACCAGCCTCCCCAATTACGATGTTTTTAAAAGATACGTTACTGATAGAAGTATAACATATCTTAATATACAAATGCTACCACTCATCAGCTGTCTTCAGGATTTTGAAAGCACATACAGTGAGGGGGGAGTAGACCCCAAGCTGTCCCATATCCTTTCACTAGTCCAGGGATGGGAAACCTTTGGCCCATAGGCTGAATGTGGCCTGCAGAGGTTCCTCATCTAGCCTGCCAATTCTTTAGGCAGGCCCTGCCCCTTTCCTTCCAAAGCCCTATCCCCCACTGGGGTTCTTGCGGTTCAGAGCCACAGAAAGTTCTGCCTTTTTGCAGAGTTGAGCTAGGAATTCCAGCCCTTAAATCCAAAGGTCTGCCCTATCTGCAGCTCTAAGCTGGGAATCCTCCAACATCATCCAAACCCAAAACAGCCATCAATGGCAGTCCAGCCAGTCAGTTGCCGAATTCTAAGCTAAAACCATTCAGCTTTAAAGAGAAATGTGTGGTTCTGCAATGTAAAGTTCAGTACTGAAACTACTTGTAGAATTCGCAAGTGTCTTGGATATATACTGTTTTATGTATTTATTTATTTATTCATTTATTTATTTAGACTTCATCCTTTGCTTACAAGTAAACGGTCTCTCTCTCAGCTATCCAACTCAATTCTAGTAATAAGATGGCTCAGAGAATAACAAGCCAAATCTATTCAGCATGAATTGTTAAATTCCTTTCTGTAGTGTCCAGTCAGCCACAGAAAAATGAGATTATATGAATCAGCTTCCAGAGTCATAGAGGCACAACCAAATCCTGGCATGACATGTTGATGTGTTTTGTGAATAATACTAAAAATACAAAGGAACTGAAATAATGTCAGTAATGTTAAAGATGCTTATGAAGCATAATTTTGACAGAATATAGACTAGTGAAATGTAAGAAAATCCTAGTGTAGGAACTATTTATGATCATTTAAGCCATCTAATCCAGGCACATGTCCAGCAGGATATCCTGTGTCCCAAAGGAATATCCAACAAACGCTGTTGTTGTTGTTGTTGTTGTTGTTGTTGTTGTTGTTTAATCCAACATCTTTAATAGTTAAGGGCACAAACTAATTAAGCACTTTGAAATCCCATTCGTTTTAATGGGAGTTTAAATCCCACTTATTAAACCATGTTTTAAATTATGCTTATTTAAAACTGTGAGTGTTCACAGTGCTTAACTTTGCCTGGATCATAACTGTTGTTTCAGTTCTACATGCACACACACAATATTTAATTCATAAGATACAACTATCATTACAAAGCTAATGCATGAAGCCCACAAAAACCACGGTTCTTGGTCGGGATGTGCATCGTATCCGACCCGATACTGATACAAATCAGTGGAAATCGGGCATCCAATGTCTGATTCCGATGCTGGCACCAGGAGGTCTGATTTCTCCCAATCCGATTTTTTTAAATTCAATTAATATCGGGAAAAAATGGAAAATCGGGCCTCCATTTTACATGTTTTCACCATAGGCTTGCATTGGGGGAAAGAAAGCTTTCCCCCAATGCAAGTCTATGGGGAAAACATGGTGGTGGGTGACTGGGGTCCTCCCTCCCTCCCTCCCTCCACTCACACTCCTTACCTGCTGCCTCCTCGCTGCCGCCCGCTGCTTCCGTACTACTGAGAAACAGGCCTTGCGGCCTGTTCCACAATAGAGCGCCAGCGTGCCAGGTGGTGTCATCACTCAGCGCACCGGCACTCAATTGTGGAACAGGCCACAAGGCTTGTTTATCAGTAATACGGATGCAGTGGACAGCAACAAGGAGGCAGCAGGTAAGGAGCGTGAGTGGGGGAGGGAAGGGAGGTCCCCCCCTTACCTGCCGGCATCCTGCTCTGCTGTCTGCTGCCTGGTAGGGATGACCTCGATATTATTCAGGAATAAATAGCTGGTGTAGATTAGGCCCAGCTCTTCTGGAGTTGGTCCCCAATGAAGCCATAGCTATGGCACGAGGGCGAAGAGCAAGCCCTCCCTGAAACACCTGTTCCCATACAAAACCAGGGGCAGAGTAGTTAACAAGAAGAGATTGAAGCAGCTCCTTTCACATAGTTCTTCCCATAAGCAGCTGGCATGCTGGTAGTGAGAATCTATTGGTTACAGTGATTAACTAGTACCTTCCTCTAATCCACAGTTCTCAACCTTTTTGGGGCTCCACTTGCTATATTGTCCTGAAAGTAGGTGTCAGACCATAAACTGAAGTGCAGCGATGCTTATCTGCATGCTTAGTTGGTCCTGAGAAGTGCCACCTATGATACCTCACCCTGTAGAAGTTACAGGTCAAGCGCTGGTACTTCTAGCCTATTCTCTTAAAGAAGCACCCCCAGTCAGCATGGCCAATGGTCAGGAATGTTGGGATTTGTAGTAAAAAACACATGGAAGATATCAAGTCGGGGGAAGGCTGGTCGATAAATTATAACAAACTTGCATTCTTCTAGTCTATTAACAACTTACCCAAGCTCACAATCATATGTCTTATCAACGTTAAACTCATTTCAAGGGCACCATTTTGGGGGATGCTGTTGTATAGGAATAAGTACATCTGTTCAAAGACAACGTGGTCTAGCTCATGAATCTTCCAAGCCCAGAGACTAGGAATATGTAGGGACTGCAGGAAGAAGTCACACAACTCTGAAGATGTTTGCAAACCAAGATTTAGAACAAACAAAGTGCAATTTGGATGAGTATCCAATTAACTTTCCAGGACTAAAAAGTTATTTTTCCCTCTACAAAGGCAAGTTCTAGAATTTACCCAAATACTTTCCTTTCATAAAATTCAGTTCAGCAAATGAAATGGAGCAAAATAAAAACAAATAAATTGCAGGAGAGGTAATGTAATTAACAGCACAGTGAAATGTCTCATGAATTTGCATTTGATATGTTCTCAGAACATCTGTTACGCAGTTGTGACAGGTGTTTATTAATATGGATGTCTAATCACATTTCTAGGTCATAATGCCTCAGTAATTCATCTTTCAAATATGTATGTCTTTCATTACACATTACAATCACTTATCAAAATAGTTTAGATTTATCTTTTGCATATGCATATATCAGACCCACCATGAAAATGCCCTTGCCTGCTATATTTCAAAGGCTAATATGATGTTCTGGTTGAATCTTTTAATGTGACAAAATGTAACAATATAGATAATGGCCACCATACTGCCACTCTGATTGTGTCTCTACATCCCAGCTTGTGTAGGGGCTTACCCATGCACAGTGATGAATATTCATGTCTGCACCCCAAAGTGGGAAGACCTAGATTGTGTCCTAGATATATTTGTTTCGGTTAATGTGCATTGACATGCAAATTTGCATAAACACTGGTGATTGTGCACATTCACATGAAGAATGCACACAAACTTACAGTAAAACACCCCAGGGGATTTTGTACAATGTCCACCCAAAATGAATAATCAGAAGAGAATGTGAATTGACCCACAGAAATTTCAGACATTGCCTGGGCAATGTACTAACACTTACAGAGGAGCTCTAGATGTCCTGGCTCTCTGAAACATATTGAGATGCATGTTATGAATTTAATTGACATTACCCTGATACCTTGGCTCAAGAACCCATATGGTTCTGGAAGAGCCGCCAGGAATGCTGTTAAGTCTTTGGAACTGCCACAGAGGTGAAGAAGCCATAGAATATATCTCCTTCCTCCTTTAATAAATTATTGTTCCCTGCACCCAGGGAAAACCTGCAGATACCTGCCTGATTTCCATGCACAAGGGTACCTTTGAATTTGCCCAACAATGATGCCAACTGTGCAAGGGGGGGAAAGGTCCATCCCCACCTCCCTGCCCACTCAGTACAATCTAAGTATCCTTAATCACACTCTTCTGCATATTGTGTTACACTACTCTGTATAGGCAGCTAGATGAAAAACTAATCAAAAGGCAAAGAACCTCACTGAGGAAACTATTGTTCCCTTTGTTTTGACCCATCCTGCATCCAGTTTTTCATTCCCTTTGTGCAAACTTGCTAACCACCTTGGAGTCCAGGCATTTAATGTTAATTCTTGCTGCTTAGGAATCCTTTGCATTGGTGTGTGTCAGCTCTGAGAATAAATCTAGGCTCTGGTTGACTTCTACTGTTCATAACTCTTTCCTAGCATGAGTCTTTACTCTTCTCTGTTGCCTAGCCCATGGTTCCAGAGCCAGCATTCCCACCCTCCAGTTTTGTTTGCCCCAGCTAGATCTGTCTGTGTCTTATACCGAGAGAGGGAACTTCACCCCCTGATAATGGTCCCCATTGAGCCCAAAGCCAGGTTTCATGCATAACATACTCTGCCAGCTCTATAATGCCTGGGAGCAGACTGTAATCTATATATGGCTTGTTGATTGGGAAGCAGCTACTAAAATGTTTCACGTTGAATGCTAAGCTTCTGGATATAATTGGAAACTCTAATAGAGAAGAACCAGTTGGCCAGGCTCTCCATCTAAATCTGCTTTTAACTAAAACTGCAGCAGCACCAGGGTCCCTCATAATGATTTAGCTTCTGTTCAGTCTCTTCTTCATCACCCATCCAAAACTAGAAATATGTAGGACCTTTCCCCACCTCTTGTGCCAATTCTGCCTGAGTGGGGCGGGGGGGTTGATGGGGGGGGGGGAAATCTGTACAATCTTGTTTTTTTTAAAAAAAAGATGTGACCTTCTATTAAATAAAGTGTGTTTGTGTACATTCCCCCCCCCCCATGTGTGCATATTGTCAAACGCATTTTCCCCTCACAAATGCACTGCAAACCCAGAACAGATTTCTGACCGCAAATTACATCTGTTTCTGTGTTTGGTCCAGGAGGTGCGGATCAAGTAAATCTATTTTAAAAAATGATTAAGGTAATTTCTCTCCCATCTCCATCCAAGACACTTTTCTTTTGAATATCTGCGGACAATGCGGTACAGCTGATTGTCAAGAAGACCAGAGTGGTCTGAGGGTACTGCCCCACATTTGTAATTTGGAACTAAGTTAAGAAGTCCAAGGGTAATCTGTGCCCACAGCATTTTTCTAATTTTTTTGGCAACCAGCAAGGAAGTGAAGTCCTTTGGGTCCCTCTGAAAGACAATGACAGCCACTCCTGCTCTATTTCTTTTTCTCCTCTCCTTCTCTTCTGTCTTGGCTATATTAATCAAGCCATTTTCCTTCGCTACAGAACACAACTCTGTAAAAACTAAAGCTCATGTTTTTTGGACTTCGAATTAGCATTTGAGCTATATCTTTTTTTCCATTTTAGAAGTAGCTATTCTACATTTTCGTGAGAGTAATTTATTTAAATTGATTTTTGTTGTTGTTGTTTTAGGCTGCCTCTAGGGGTAGAACCCTCTCAAGATGGCTTAGTACATAAATCCACTGTGTGCTCACCACACCACTGGTGAAAGGTTCCCTTAGAGATTCATTATATGCCCAGAAGTCATACGTCCTTGTGAATGAGGATGTGTGGCGCCACAATCCCTACACAGAGAATAAAAACACTCACTGGCTAGTTTGCAAAATCCACTGTCTTTGTTGCTTGAGCCCATTCTTCATGCCTTGATAGGAATGCACACCAGTTATCTATATTCTCTAAAGAACTTACATACCACAACAAATGCCTATGTGCGCAATCTGCATACACAATTGAGGTACACATCCATGCATGTACACATACAGGTGAACCCTATTCATGTAGATACTGCATGTAGGTATAATGCAAGTATAAGCTGTTTTCAGGCTAGGGGGGAAATCTTTCTTTTTAAAACCACCTATGAAATGAAAGCTTTGCTACTCACGCACCACTTATGACCCACTTGTGACCCACCAGCCTGCACAACCTGGGATACACCAAGCCTAACTGATGCATTGCAGTCTGGCCTGTGCTCAACAAATTGACCCTCCCCTCCCACACACATTTCATTGCTGAAGTGATGGGCAGGCAGCAAAAGCAGGAGGCATATTATTGGGCTAATGTCAGAGTGTCATTCATGGCTGATGGGTTATGTTCAGGCTTTAAATATAACACAGGCCTATACTTATGGCCTCGCAATGCTCCAAATGTTGCATGACAGGCATTTTGTGGAGGGCAGACTTTTGAATGCCTGCCCTCCACAGTTATGTATTTAAATCATTTTTTCTCCCATTTTTCTATTTCAAAGTGAATTCTAAAAGGCAAAGGAAGAGGAAGAGGTGGCAACTCTAATAGGAATTGTGGGGTGGGGGGCAGGAGACAGAGAGAACATTGTAGCCCATGTTGACACTGTGGTTGAGAGAGTGAATAGGGTGACCATATGGAAAGGAGGGCAGGGCTCCTGTATCTTTAACAGTTGTATAGAAAAGGGAATTTCAGCTAGTGTCATTTGTAGACATGCAGCACCTGGTGAAATTTCCTCTTCATCACAACAGTTAAAGCTGCAGGAGATATACTAGACTGACCAGATACAAAAGAGGGCAGGGCTCCTGCAGCTTTAACTGTTGTGATGAAGAGGGAATTTCACCAGGTGCTGCATGCATGCAACTGACACCTGCTGAAATTCCCTTTTCTGTACAACTGTTAAAGATACAGAAGCCGTGTCCTTCATTTCCTATGGCTACCCTAGCTGTGTATTGTACGTGCTGAGATATTTGCATTATTACTTCACTGCCTGCATGGTGCCAAATGTAAACCACATTTAATCCAGGGCACTGAGACGAAGGCCTTGTAAGATCTTGTGCGCACTTCCCTGAGCGTAAGCCCCACTGAATGCAATGAGATTAGCCTTCAAAGCAAGCATGCACAGGATCATGGTGTTTATGGTGCTTGAGGCGTGACAGGCGGCAACTGTACAAGCTCCTCACCTTTCTCATGCTGTTTGATTTTTGAGACTACAGGACATTAAAAAAGAAAGTGGGGGAGGATTTATCATGTTTTCAGGTCTCTGCCTAGTTGTGCTTGTATACCTGATGGTTAGAGCTGTTAGTAACAACCTCACCTGGAGCACTTGCGTCCAGTTCTGGGAACCACAGCTTAAGAACGATATAAGAAAGACAAACTAGAGTGTGCCCAGAGGATGGTGGCAAAGATGGTGAGATGCCTAGAGACCATGAAGAAAAGTTGAAGGGTATGCATAGCCTGGAGAAGAGACAGTTAAGACCTGATACAATATCTGTCTTCGAATATTTGAAGGATTGTCACACTGATGATGGAGCAAATTTGTTCTCAGTTGCCCCAGAGGGTAGGACTCAAATCAATGAGTTCCAATTACAAGAAAGGGGACTTCGATTAAACGTTAGGAAGAATTTCCAGATGGTTCGAGCTGTTTGACAAGGCAGAATGTCCCACTGCACTCTCCTTCATTAGATTTTTAAGCAGAGGCTGGACGGCCACAAGTCATGGATGCTTTAAGAGAGGATTTCTTGTATTAGCTGGAGGCTTGACTAGATGACCCATCCAAGTCTATGATTCTATGAAATGCATAGAAGAATGCTCTTCAGTATATTAAAAAATCACTTTAAAATAAATATACTGTATCTGAATATTCTGGCATATATATATATATATATATATATACGCCGAAATATTCATCCAGTGGGACTACGTACAGATGGCTTCTCTGTCCTTAATAAATTATCAGGGCAGGGATCCAAAGAAGCAACAGCATGAGCCTCATTTTGCATTTGTTTTCATGCCACCATTTCAATAGCCAGTGAGGTCCGTTGCTTTGTTAATTAACCAACTGCTTATCTCTCCAGCTGCGGGGAACTATTCTATTTGGCTTTGTAATTTTTAACTCTGAATTCTCTTTGTCTTGTTCTCTTTAGTTTTACTCCCCAATATGTTCTGGGACATTTTCGGACTCGATAGCAAACCCCCTGAAGAAAATAATAAGTTCAGCCTTGCTGTGTTCTTTAGAATCTTGAAAGGAAGGTTGTCGTGACATCTCCATGTGGAAGAGTGGTGTTCCTTGCTACCTCTTACGCCGGAAGTCTGTCTAATAACTGGTGACCCAGCCCAATGGCAGCAGAAATCCTGCAGAGTTTCACTCCATACAGCATTGCAATGGCATTTGAGGCTGTTCCTTTGAAATCCAAATATAGTTTCAATCATCCAGATGCTTTGATGTGAAGACAAACACTAGAATGACTATGCACACCAATGCCATCATATTTCAATTGCCTCCAGCAATATTTTTCATTCACATCCGTGTTATTTTTTTTTAAAAGTATGCATGTGCCCCTGGTCAGAATTTATGTGAATTTAAATAGATTGGAAAATACGTTAAAAAAATAAGCTGTAATGTAACATTACTTTGTTTGGGGGGCTAAACAGAAAAACAGAGGAAAAAGCTCATTTGAACAGAATTGGAAAAAAAAGTATTTGAATATATCTTCTCTTAGCAAAGGCTGATATTGTACAGTTCCCTATTTTTCTATCTCCTTTCTGGCACTGTAATTGTCTTTCTAGCACTAGGAACAAAATCTAATCAAAATAATGGCCCACTCTATATGAGACATGGCTCAGAACCTGGCTGTATGCTACACTCCCAATGTGAAAAGCAGCCAGGCTTGTTGATTGTTGAGAATCCTACAGTCTTCCTCCCAGAAGTCAATATTACAGGAAAGCTCTAAGCCATAGTGAGAAAGAAGATGACTGTGTGCTTCCATAGTAGGGTTCTTTAATTCTTCTGTGGTGCTGCTGTTGCATGATCAGTTGGAAGAAAGACTCTGGGCGTTTCTACACGAGACATTTATTGTGCGCTCATGATTGTTCATTCATGGAAAATCGCAGGTCCTTTTCATGACATTGTCAACCTCCAGGGCCTCTCTTCTTGTTATTTTTAGGTTCATTCAGCCATTTTAAAAATAGCGGAAAATTCCGTAACAAATAAAACCGACCCAAAACTGCCATCAAAGAGATGGTGCGATTCAAGAACCACATAATATTTTAGAAACCAAGCAGCACCATCTACTGGCTATATATATGAAAAATATGAAATGTCCTGACAAAGGAACCAGGAAAAACAAGGTGGGGAGCACATTATTGTGCCCATTCTAAACCTGCAAAGACTTCTGAAGACGAAGCCCCAGTAAGGCTGTGGGACTTTTCCTTAATGTAGTAAAGCCCTATAACTCCGCAGCATTTAATATAGCATTATATTAAAAGGGGGCTGGGCTTGTTGAGTAAAGACTGCAGTAAGGATGGGTGAGAAATTTGGTTTTTTAAAAAATAATTTACCCAGTTCGCACCTCCTGAGCCTTTCAGTGAGCCAAGACAGTGCTGCATTCCCGGATCTATATTTTCATGAATGTTCTAGTGCAGCTTGCCTTGGGAAACATGCATACAAAAATGTGTATATTAGGGTAAAGTGTGCATGAAATCTGTGTATTTGAGGAAAGTGTACACATAACCACATTTTATCAACGTAAAGTACTTGGAAAATATGTGTACATTTCCCAAGTTTACAATCACATTTGCAAAATGTGTTCATTAGAAAAATGTGCACCTTAAAATGGCAGATTTTTGGGGGGAACAAACCGCTTTTGCAGGTTTTCATCAGTTGTGGGAGGAGGAGAATGCATTTGGGTACACACTTTAAAAAACATGTACCTAAATGCAAGCTTTTCCTGTTTGAACAACAACCAAAAATAGCTTGCTTGGAGGATCAGGACTAGGCTGACCATATGAAAAGGAGGACAGGGCTCCTGTAACTTTAACAGTTGTAGAGAAAAGGGAATTTCAGCCAGTGTCATTTGTATGCAATTAGTTCCTGGTGAAATTCCCTCTTCATCATAGCAGTTAAAGTTGCAGAGGCCCTGCCTTCTTTTGTATATGGTCACTCTAGTATAGTGCCTGCAACTTTAACTGTTGTGATGAAGAGGGAATATCACCAGGAACTAATTGCATACAAATGATACTGGCTGAAATTCCCTTTTCTCTACAACTGTTAAAGTTACAGGAGCCCTGTCCTCCTTTTCATATGGGCCTCCTCCACACGAGACGTTTAATGAGCCTTAGAGGCTCATTATAAATTTTACCTCCACACCAGCGGAGCGCAAAACGGGCGTACAGGCGCGTTATTTCCCCGATAATGCGCATTTTCGAATGCGCGTTAAATAGCGACTTTTATTTTTCTCCGGCCGTTAAAGCGCATTATCGCGGTGTGAACAAGCGATTATGCGCGTTAACGTCTTCTAAAGCACTTTTTGGACATGAATTAATGCGCTTCGCCGCCTCTCGCCGCCTCCCGTGCAGAGGGATTAGGCGTAAATGCGCCTCCGCGATAATGCGCATAATCCCGGAACCGGGCGCAAAAGCGCATCCTTGTGGAGGGGGCCATGTGGGCTGAGCATCAAGGTGGAATTTGGAGAACCTTGATGAGTTCAACCCTCATTGATTTTCCCATCCTTATCTGACTAGAAAGCTCTGTGGAATATGAATATGAAAATGTCTGCCCAGCCCAACCTGCCCCTCCTGTCTCTTCCATACTCAGCTCCTGCAGCAGCACTTATTTGATTTGATTCACAGTATCTCTATACCACATTCCTGAAGCCAAACGAGTTGGTTTCCCCCAAAAAACAGTCAAAACGTAAACAAATGCAAACATAAGACGACTCTCTTCACCCTAAGATGTTTCCCTGGCACTGGTGATCCAGTAGCCTGTTCACCAGAGACAGTTTGCACTGTGGGTTTAAAAAATTGTCATGTCCTACTTAGAGTAGACCCATTGAAATGAATTGAATACAACTCATGCTTGACATGTGTTGTCATGTGTGCAAGTCCATGTTATTTTTCTTCTTTAGCGGCTTAGATTTCCAGCTCAAAAGAAGAAAGTTATCATTGGGGGAAATATATTTCTATTCAATCTGAGATGCCAAACATGTAAGCTGATGGCTCCAAAGGTGCCATTGTCTTCACTTTTTGAAAGTCTTATTCCCAGTGCTAAAGCTACACCTGCAGCAGCTGCCTCCCTCAGCCCCTAGGCTGGACTTTTATTTGAAGTGAACTTTAAAAAACAAAACAAAACCTTTATTTTGACAGCAGGACATACTGAACAGATAACCAGCTGTACATTTTAAATCATTAAAATCTTCAGAGCTTCTGTCTGAAAAGTTAGAGTTCTTATTCAGGATCTCAATAATTTCTCTCCTTCAAGGTTAATAACGGCTTCCTCACATTATCAAGCAGGACCTTACTTGTTTATATCAATGTTTTTAAGGCTTATAATGACGCCTTTTTCTGGAACATCTTTATAAGGCTTTTCAAGCTTTTACCCAGGATGAGTGAATATCCAGGATCATCAGACATTGCTCCAAGGCTCTTGAAGTACACACAGCATTTCTGGTGGTGAAAAGGGTGAGATTTATCCTATGGATTCTGATTTTGAAACCGTCATGTCTACTATGATGTGGACTGTATGAGCAGCACCAAAGCTTGGGTTAGACTCTAGATGCTCAAGAGATGTACAGCCACCTAAACCTAGCATGTCGCACCTCTTTCAGTCTGAGACCTGGATTCAGTTTTGGAGGCTCTTGAGGACCACATTGTTGGAGTGGAGCAACAACGCTTATGATATGTTAGCTGAACCAGTGGGGGGGGGATAGACAGAAAGGGAACCTGTTTCTTCCTTCACTAGTTTCTTCTTGTAAGCACTTGTTGATGAAAATTGCAACTCTTAGGCTTCACTTCCTTCCTCCTTCTTCTCAGTTAGTTAGCTTCCTCTTTGCCTGAAGCAGGCAACCATAATGGCTGCACTCCACTCTCTCTCTGAAACTACTTTTGTTTTCAAAGGAGCTATAGGCTCCTAACAATGCTATCTCTTAACTAAAAGTACCAGTGTGAGTGTGTTTCTTTCCATAGCCGTGCCTTGCACCAATTACACGCTGAAGCTACACAGCTGTAGTTTACCAAAACAAAACATAACTCTAACACACATCCCAGTGGTGAATGGGATTGAAGGAAAAGGAATAGAGCCATATACTCTAAAACCATTAAGTGATCTTGCCTTTCAGGCTTGTTATGGTTTTCTTCCCACAGGGGTTTCCCCTGAGAAATGCATATCCCCAAGCCCACTTTGGGCAGGGGAGGACAGTTGCGAGTGGGGGTGGAGAGAGGCGATGTGGAGGCTCATGATTGGCAGCCTCCGTCTGGCGCCACGGGGCAGGGCAGGGTCCACGGGGCTTAAATAGCCAGGTAACGGACCCGCCCTGCATCCTTCGCTTCAGCGGGTCCCTCCCTCCCCTCCCTGTAGACAGTGTGGGCTTGCCAGTCGTCTTTAGGAGGCCAAGTAGGAATTTTTTACTCTTAACCTAATTTGGCTAAGAGTTTTGTCACCTACTTCACACTGTAAGACAGATGGGGTGTCTTAATTAGGCGAATTAGCAATGATTTGGTCACATAATCTTGGCGGTAGGTGCGGGCATCTTTAGGGACTTTTTGTAATGGTGAACATTCTCAGGAACCGTTGAGGTGATGGGTAGTGCCTGAGGCCCACATCTGGGAGTCTTGCGGCACCAGATCATTGGGATGTTTACCTTTGAGGCCAACCCTCCTCACCCACTCAGAGCCTTGCGGCATGGGAGAGGTGACACCAGAAGACCTCCCTACCCCAAAAGGGGCAAGACTGTGGGGTGGCAAAGGATTGGGCGCCACCTTGAGGATGGAGAATGGTTTGCCCAATCCTAAAATTTGGCCTGAGGAGGCCAAGAGTTTGGATGCCTGCATAGGTTTTCATTTCTCTTTTGTAAATCTTTAATAAATGTGGCCCATTTTAATCCCATTTACTTGGCTCGACTCTTTATTTACACCCTACACTTCGCAAATGAATTTCACATTATTTCCTGCTCTGGCTCACCATTCCTGTGCAAGATCTATTTGCTCAGATTATATGTTGGCCAAAACTGAGTAGTATATCCATTGTTGTTCTAAAGGAAGCCACGAGAATTGGTAAACATTGACTGTTCATTCACTCTGGGTTTATCCCTGGACATTTAAACACTGTGGAAGCAAAAGTTTAAACTTTGGCTTAACCATCCCAATTATTCATTCATTTCTTATTCCTGGGCATATAAGTCTCAAGATGGGAGGGGTTGGAAGCAGTGAAGTTATTCCCAGCTCCATCTGTCAAAACCTCTGAATTGTGCATAATGTATTCCTTGCCACATCTACTTCGCAAGAGGCTGTTGTAAGTTAGCTAAACTGTGAAAATCCAGCAAAAGGCATCTTCTCTTTCACGTGTCCACACTTGCAAAAGATAGGTTCTGCCTACAGAACATAAAGTGTCCTTGCAGGCAGGAAACACTTGACCGCAAGATTAACTCATGTCTGTGAGCCATGTAACAAACAACTTGTAGCATGCCCTGTCTGAATGTCAGCTATCTCTGCTTCCTACCCAAAGAATGTATAAAAATTCCATATTCAGGTGTGCTATTCAGATTCAGACCCCGGTCTGGATCTCCGCAGCTGTGGTTTGACTCTCAGTAAACAGAGTTGTATCCTGATCGCTTTGAGAATGTTTATTCTCTGACAACACACAGAAGTGCAGGACTGGCCCACCCACGGAACAGGGTGAGGCACACACGAGGTGAAGGAATGGCGCATGGCGCCGCTTCTCCCCCCCACCCTAGTCAGCAGAAACCACTGCCATATCCAGAAGGTGCTCTAGACAGCTTTGCTAGACTCTCTCCTGCCGTGGCATTTTCTCCAGCAAGACACTTGCTGGTCAGCTCAAATTATAAATTTAACGTTCTAAAGTGAATTTTCCTCAGGAGCTCAAAATTCTAAGAAGGTAAGATATATGCAAGGTACCTTGTTATCATCAACAACATCTTCATCTGTTATGTGCATTAAAAAGTCACAAGCACACAAAGGCCACCAAACACTTTAGAGAATGCACTTCTGAGATTCAAGATGCCTGGAGATCAATCACGCACCAGCTGCTGTCCACTCATTACTTGCACATACATTAATACTTACTCCACTAGGATTGGAACACATATGCCAAACTCCTCTATGACCAATTTAAAGAAGCAGTAATTATAGAGGTGACGGTACATCCAAAATTAATCAATGTAGAAGCAAGACAGATGCAGAACCGTTTGTGTCCCCGTGAAAAACCATCTTCTAAAAAAACAAAGAAACAAAACCTGCCTCACAGAAAAGGTCACTCATTACCCAATTTCTTTTATAGGAACAATGTTGCAAAGGACAGGTGCTCTAGGGGCACCTGGGCAGAAGAATTCAATCAAATAAAAGAGAGTTTACAATCACTAAATTAAGAAGGAACAGGTTTCTGTCACTGCAAAGTGCTGTTCTGTGGTAATACTATCAAAATAACTCAGCCAGCATCTCACAAGCAAAAGGAGCATTCCGGCTATTGTGTACTCTGTCAGCCTTATAAAAATGACAGCACTGTTCATCATGGTAGTCCCTTATCAAGATAACCTCACCCATGCTGTATAATTTTACACCCAGGGAGTAAGCACTACTTTTAGATGTAAAGAAGAATCCAAAAATGTCTAGCTATTGGTGGTATTTATGTTGTGCTAGCAGAAGCCAACTTGTGCAATATCAATATCCATTGCGCTAGCTAGCACGTGCTACTGATGCTGCGCAAGCATTGGGTACCGCAAGTGCAATGTAAACAGCATTAATGTCTGCGCATGATTGGATCCTTCCCTGAATTTTCTCCCCCATGCACCGCCACTCTGTTTGAAATGGTGTGTCTTATTCTCAGCCATGGTAGGAGAATATTCCCAGCCTTCCCCAGAGAAGAGGGAAATATTGGTCAGGTGCATATGTAAATATATTTCACGTTAAGCAAGTTTAAATTTGCCCATTTGCCTAACACAGAGAATGGAAGAAATAGAAAGATGCGATAGATAGACATTTTAAGCATTCATTATTTTGTTAATTCGCTGCTCCCTTGGTTGACACGGTTGTCTGATGTGTTTGTTTTATCTGTAAGACACCAAACAACTCCCAACAACACCTGAGATCCCTATTGGCATGTTTGGTTGAGGAAGTCAAACCACTATATTTATATACCTGAAACTAAGCAAATTTACATTCATAATCCTGTCTGTCATGGAGGCAAACCAAATATTTCTTTGCTCTGTTTACTTTACTTTGGACAAATGACTTCTATCACATTAAATGCACATTAAAATTATATCATGAATAGAAATCAAAAGTTGGAAACTTAGCCTAACTTTGCTGGGTTTGTTTCTGGACTGTGGCCATTATTATTATTTTTTACTTATTGCACATGTATGCTAATGCACATTGAATTTAGATTGAAAGCTCAGTTTCTGTGCACCCTCTCCCCATTCAAAAAGATTGACACACCTCTCCTGAGGCTTTAGGTATTGGCTGTAAGAGATTTAGCTAAATCTCTTTAGCCCCTCCCCTTTTGCCTTTGGTTCTGTGAACCACTGGAATGCAGTCTCCAAGACCTTCTCCAAAAGAGAGTCAACGTCCTTGAAAAATGTGTTGTGAACTGTTGCCAGAGAATATGCAATCTAGGTAAGAAACAGACAAGACTGGACAAAGCTTTTGTGAGTTTCAATCTAAAATACTTAGAACAGACCAAAACATTAAAAAGTAGGTTTTCAAACTGAAGCCATCTCTGACACACTGGCTCAATTCGGACGACCTATTAGGCAACAGAGGGGTAAATAACGTACTGACCATGCATTAGGCAGGAGGAGCTTCACAGACATCATGCTATAGCCAGCGCTACTCGGCACTGGCAAACGCCCGGATGCTACGAACTTGCGCCGGCCATTTTGGTTGCAGCCTCTCCTCCCTGCGTCTTCCAGCTGTATCCCAGCAGGCACCGTGAGTTCTGCCAGCTGCATAGAGCGTCCGGGGTTTTTAGGCTGCTCTAGGCAGCAGAACTCTATTCCAAAACGGAATAGTCCATGGAGAGAGGGGGGGGGGGCTGAATTTGGACGACACTTTAAACAACGGGGCTTCGGGCTAAACAACGTGAAAGCCCGTTGTTTCGCTCCATTGTTTAAAGTGCCTGATTAACGTACTGTCAGTTGTGTGTGCGTTGTGTGTTGCCCTCCAAACAACACAATAAGCAACACAACTGACGACTGTTCCCCCACCTCCATTGCCTAATGTGTCGTCCGAATTGAGCCACCGTAATACAAATGATTTTGTTTGCTCCCACTGTGCATATATATGCCTCAGACCCACACCTGGCGCGCCTGGCCAGGGGGGAGGCCAGTTGTGGGTGGGATGAGACGACGAGGCATGGAGGCTGGTCATTGGCTGCCTCGTTATGGTGCCACTGGGGACTAGAAAGGAGGGCGTAGCTATATAAGCACTTCGGCTCCTCTCAGTCCCCTCTTCATTTTTGGCTCCCTTTCACCTTCCCTTGTTGACAGTGGTCCTGCTGGTTGTCCCTTTGTAGGCCGAGTAGGAATTTTTTGCCCACAATCTAACTTGGTTGTGAGTTTTTTCGCCTACTCCATACTGTGAGACAAGGTGGGTGTATTAAATAGGCTGATTTGCTTTAATTTGTCACATTTGGTTGGCGGTTAGGTGTGGGCATCTCAAGTGTGGGGAATATTGGTGAGCATTCTCCGGCACCATTGTGGTGACGGGTAGTGACTGAAGCCTATGGTGGGGAGCCTTGCGGCACCAGCCAGCGGGTTGAAGCCTTGCGGCACGGAGGCGGTGACACCGGAAGGCCTCCCTACCCCAAATGGGGAGGCCATGGGGTGGCGGGCTGTCTGGCACCACTTCAGGGGCTATGAATGGCTCGCCCGATCCTAGAAATGGCCTTCTTGAGCCATGTGTGAGATGCCTGCTTAGGAATTTACCCCTTTGCAGATCTTTGAATAAATGTGGCCCATGTTTAAATCCATGTATGTGTGTCGTCTTGTTATTTCTCATCCTCCACTTCTGTAAATAGTTCAGCATAAAACTAGGGATTGACGGTCTCACCCATGCCCAGTTTTGCTGGGCACTCACTGAGCCGCCGTTCATCCCACCCACTGGCCTGTGCGAGCTGCTGGACAGTCCAGCAAGTGCCCAGGGAGCACTGCAAGGCTGTCTGCTCCCTTGCCAAGCTGCCACTTTGCATAGAAATGGCCACTCCTGCCTTTCTGTAAATTTAATCTTACATAAAATGGTGGCCAGATAGGGGCCATTTACATAACATGACAGTCATGCTGGAATTATTTAGAAGACACCTGAGCAATTCAGGCAGGCTTTGTATCATATATCAACATCTAGGCAGTGGACTTTGATTTCCAGGCTCATATTTTCCTTGTTCTCCATCTCTGGCTCTCCCCAGGAACCTTGTCTGACTGCTTGCTTTGCCTGACCTGTTTCCCTGATTTCTAGAGCCATCAACTTCATAGGCTGCCAGGTTTGGTCTGCTCCCCTGGAGTTCCTGGGTACAATCCGCCCCACACACTCAGGTCCTCTGGGGAGAACTTTCTTCTGCCAGCCAAAACTAGGCTGACAACTGTTACCCAGAGGACCTTTTCTTCTGTTGCCCCCAGACTCTGGAACGGCCTGCCAGAGGAGATTCATCCATTTATCACTGTCTCTGAGTTTAAGGCAGCTATAAAAACTAGCCTCTTCCGGCATGCCTACCCAGATGAACTTTGAACCAAGAGTTTTAAAATGTGTTGATTGTTTTATATGCTTTTTTAATTAATTTATGTATTTGATTTATATTGTTATTGTACTAATGAAGTTCCCCGCTTCGATCCAAAGGAAGGGGCGAGTAAGAAATAATAATAATAATAATAATAATAATAATAATAATAATAATAGGCTTTGGGACTCAGTTCATCTAGGTGGCTTTGGGCTTTGTTCCCATGACTGGCTCTGGCCTATGCTCTGCGGCAGAGTCCTGCCAGCATGTCCTTGACCAGTAATAGCCGCAATCTAGCACTTAATGAGGTGCACTTAAGCCTTATTGCTTTCAAAGAAAAATAGCCTGTAGATCTAAACCAGCAGCCCTACCAACAGAAAAGCTTGGACCTCTGATTCAACAGCATCACTGGTTTTCAGAAACGACTTCCTAAATAGTCCCATAAGACTGCAGTTCGCCAGCAAGCAACTGGTGAGGGTGAAACATTAACATAAACAGGGACAGAGAGAGCCATGCAGTCAGCAATTTATCCTGACAGCCAACAATTCCAAAATGTGAGGTTAATTTGCAACTTTGATATATTAGAACACTCCTAACAATGAGATCTTTTTCACATGTCACTTTTGATATCTGCGTTTTTAGGCTTGCACCAGCGATATTTTTTACTTTCTCCACAGCCACAGGGGCTATAGATTCCCAAGGGAGAATCTCAATCTTTCACTCCTTGTTATAGTTTACAGCTTTTAAAAATAATAATCCAAATATGCAAAACGTGAGTTAAACTCATGTGTTTCTCAACCACATGTAATCCAGATGGCACCTCTACTAGCAAGTTTCTCTCTCTCTCTCTCTCTCTCTCTCTCTCCCTCCAAGGTACTGGATTGCAAGAATCTTTATATTTATTTCATACCCACTGCTTTCGGAATGCCACATGCCAGGACTGCATCCCCCAGTACTATTCTACCATCTGCCTTCATCATCAACCTGCTTGTAGACTTTTTAAAAATGTATATGCTCCTGTTTATTTTACGGAGAAGGATCTGTATGGCATATGCCAGGTGAGCAGACTTCAGGCTTGTGGCATATACTTTGGTTTCTACTAGATCTCAAAGATCAATCAACTGGAGCCTGGTGCAAAAGACATAACACTGAGAATTACAGAATTCTGAGGCAATTCAGAACACCTTTCTCAAGGTCTAAAGCATTTGCTTTGAGTTTCAGAGCTGAAGGCAGCTCACAAAGCTTCCACACAAAAAACCACTGCTGGTAACGAAAAGCTGTCTGCATTTCAGCAGGATAATTTAGGGTGGTGGTGGAGAAGAGTCATTTTGTCACTGCTATTGTTAAATAATTGGTAGTTTTTAAAAAAATGCTTACTGATCTACTGCAAATCACCCAGAGCTCTAGCAGGGGACTCAGATCTACCTTCTTTCCATTACTGCCCTTATGCAATGTAGAGTGATCCACTGTGTGCAGCTTACTTGCAAAAGTATTGAGTGAAAACTTACTATTTAAATCAAGGGCATATAACTGGATATATTAGGTTAGATACAGACTGAATTAGTTGCAAGTAGTTCCCATTGAAATTTATTGAACTTAAGCCATGGCTAACTTGTCTTGTTGATTTCAATGGGAAAGAAATTCAACTGACTGAATAAAATGAAGGGTGTTTGCTTTAACTTAAACTGGTAAATAATGTGAGCATAAAACATATGATGGGTTGAAATCAAGACTCTGCCTTCCACTGCCAGAAGGGCTCCGTACAGCCATTGAAGACTTCTGATCTAGTGGAGCATTTCTACTGGCAGAATAGGGAAGGGGTCAATTCCTTTGCCAATTCCTCCCTTCTCCTGCAGTCCCTTATCTGCCCCAGAAGGTTGGGGGGAGGGTCTCCCAGAGCAACGTGGAAAGTGGCACTGAGGGCTGCAGGTGAAGGAGGGATGTGGGGCTCTCTACAAAGTCTCAGGGCTTGGATTTAGGAGCTCCAATTTATCATAGGGGACAGTTGAGGACTGTCCATTCAAGCAAAACTTCTATAGAACAATGTGTATAGTATGGAAGAGTTCACACAAAAATGCTCCCATTTCCTTCTTCTGTACTCCTTGAATATCATTCGAAGGTGGGAGAGAGATTCAAAGGCTTCATGTGTCACAGTGTTCTTTGAGAAAGCTTTCTAGTACCCAGGATCTCTGTTTAGGCTGTACATTTTAAATGTGATGTTAGGAAAGGATGGGTCATTGTTGCTGTTGTTAACAGAAGCACATTGTGTATTTGCACATTAGAAGAACTGAGACATTTCTGCATAGAGCTGAGGATACATATTCAGGCAGAGTAGAACATACTGAAACATCTTAAGAATATTGCTTTATTTGACTTTGTAATTCTCTTGGAGCGTACTGAAAATTCAGTGTGAAATTGTTTGGATAGACAGTAATCTTAATTATCCTTCCTTGGGGCTTTCGGAAGGGACAGAAAAAAACTATTTTCTTTATGTACTATTTTGTCCTTCCAGTACAAAAGAGAAATGCATTAGCACTTAAGACTGTGCAATTATTGTTTCCTTTTTCTTAGAAGGATTTCCAAAGATTTGTGGAATTGGCTGGCCAGGATTAAAAGGGCCCAGGTTTTCTGTGATTTCCCCCTCTGGTGGCAACCTTTTGCCCTACATTGGGGGCTGGCCGGGGGATCTGCCTTCATTAGAGATTGGCTTTTTTGAATGGCACAGGGGAATGCATGTGGAGTCATGCATCTGTCAATTTCAGTTTCTTTCAGTTTCTCATTTTTCCAATCTTAACAATGTGATATTCATATGCATCTTTGTATTCATTTTTGCCTAGTATACACATTTTGTGCAACCATTCATCCTAATGAATGCATTTTAATGTTATTTTCATTAATAGATGTATTTTTGTGTGCACTCTTCCATAATATACACATTTTTCTATGGATGTTTTGATTGGAGAACTCCACTGCAAAATTTAGAGAATTGTGAATTTTGTTGGATAATTGAGTTTTGGTTTGCGTATTGGTTTGAAAGTGTGAAATTCAGTAAATCTGTATTAAAATGTGCACTGAATGAATTTCTCCCTCATTGCTAACTGCGAGCCTTGGTACATATGGGAGAGCTTTCCCACACAGCCCCATTGCTCCCAGCCATGAATTGATCAAAAGACATATACATAATACCACTGTCTCGTGGAAGAAAAACATGGAAAGGAAGTCATCTCTGGGCTAGTTTCTTTCTATGCCAACTATTTATTCTGCAACACTTCTGCCAGAAAGTTTGCTTACTATGTGAGCCTATATAGTGTCATGTTTCTGTAACTATATCAGCGGGGGTGCAACATCCCTAAGTCTTATTTGTTACTAAGCAAAGCCAAGACCTAGCTACAGCTTTAACACTCAATGTGCTGAAACGATAGCTGGTAAAAAGTATTCCCCCACCACCACATGGGTAGGTGACAGATTCAATTTCCAGCTTGAAGGTAGTTTTCGTCAAATCCTTTCATCCAAAGGATGGATGAACAGCAATGAAACACATGCAATTTATAGGGATGTATCAATTTAGTCTCACTCTATTGATGGAAGGTTCTTTGATCCCATGGAAGGTTCCATCAATGGAATGGGGAAAGGTGATTCTTGGCAATTCCCCCCTCCCCCATGCAGCCACTCATGCTACCTCCCATGTTGTTCCTCCAACCATCCAAACCAGATTTGGGGTGCTGTGGGGGAGTTCTGGGGAGGGCAGTGATTCATTAAAATTTGCTTCACTCCTTGTTCTGCTGATGGGATCTTCTGCTGGATCAAAGAGCATTCGGTCAGCAGAGTGACACCAAAGCCTGGTTCACACGTAATGACAATCTGAAGTGTGGGTTGAGTATGGGTTGTTTTTGAATCATACGTTTGCAAACCCTGCATTATGGCTTAATTTTGCATTGTCAAACATGAACCTAGGAAGAGAACTGATGGTTGTTGTTCAGAGTTACCAACCCATAGTTAAACCATAGGGCAGGGTTTGTACATAATGATAACCCATGATTCAATGTCAATCCATACACAACTGATACTCTGGGTTGTTACATGTGAATCAAGTTCTATTGGATATAAAGCATAGTTTGAAAGAACCAGATACAAGTTATACTCTGATCAGTAAAACACACACCTGGTATGTTCTCATTTTGAAAAAGTCCTGTAATTTATACAAAACCAAAGACATACCAGTAGGTTTACATAAAGTCATTTCTTCTCCCCAGGAATCCCTGGGAACCGCAATACTCTATTAGAGATTTTCCTACCAACACTACCATCACTAGAATTCTCATCACCCTCTCCAAACTATAAAACCCATGATTCATTGGATAAAACCATGATGTTTAAACAATTATAATACAATGTAAGTTTCTAGTATAAATATGCCCAAAAACCACAATAAAGAAGAACAAGTGTTGTATTAATTCAAGTCTTTTCAGTTTTCCGACGATTTGTTTCTTAACCACAGGACTTGACTCCCAGTGGGTCACTTCATTGTTTAACAGTGTTAAACGGGTCATCTGGAGAAAATATCTCCAAGCAAATTAGAAGGAAAACAAAAAGGACAAAGATAAACATCACACTGTCTCTCCCCAGGGCAAGCAGCGTTCAGTGATTTAAACATTCATCTTGGCATTTCAGTACTTCACGCTGAATACTTCAATTTTCAGTTCTATTAGTTTTGACACTCACTTGTCACCTGTCATTATAAACTCTTTTGTATTTTCCATTTTGAATATGACAACTGCTTCTAGCTCTTACAAATATATATATATATTTAAAACATTATGCATAATTACCTTGTGAAGTCTGTCATCTCCATCATAATCACACACATCCGTTTAGCCAGAACGATGATGTCATTGCTGGTATCATCCCATATTTCAATCTCCGCATCAAGCTTACTCTTGACTTTCTTAAAGTCAGCCACTTGTTCAGCTATCTTTTCTTTCTCCGCCTTTGGCAACTGAGTCATCTTTGCCTGCAATGTAAGATAATTTGATTTGCCAAACATCTGCCTTTGTCAGAGGATGCCCTCCTTTTGTTGATGCAAATGGACATTAACAAATGACTGCTCTGAATGAGATGCCACTCCGAAACAACAGCTGAGATTCGATCTCCATATCTCTGGGCCATATCTTTGTCCAAGAGCTGGCTGGTCCTGTTTTAGATACTTATAAGAATCATAACTGCATCACTATGTGTTCTATGCACAGATAAATATCATTGCCCTTGAGGATCTTTTGTAGCAGGCAATTGATACTATCACTGTAACAGTGTCCCTAAGTGCAGCACTATCCTTTTCCTGGCAGGAGTTAATAGCAACCATTCCCCTTATAGAAGAAAGTAAAATGATGCACATGAGGGAATTACTGGGTGGGGGGGAACTCTTCCCTGTTGAAAGGCAGGTTTTGCTCCCTTACAACAAATGGATCCCTTATAGTGTTCTTAGTCATGCTATGGTATAACAGAATGTGGAGAACAAGCTTTTACCTGTATTTAATATAAAATATATTTATTTGCTACATGTACATTCCACCTTTCCTTCAAGATGCTCAAGGTGGTGTATATGGTCTCCCTCCCCTTTTGCTTAGACCAACAAAAATCCTGTAAGAGAGTTTCATCTGAGGGGAGGGGCAAGGTCACCCAGTGAGCTTCATAGCTGAAGAAAGATTTGAGAATGCATCTTTTCAGTCTTAGTTGCAATTAGTTACACATTATAGATGGGGCCTGGGTCAGGTAAATTAAATTTTCATTGGCTGGGGATTTTTGCTAGGTGGAAAAGTATGGTTAGGAAATGACAGTTGGCAGTTAAGGAGTTGACAGTTATCGATTCAAAGAGACTGTGGGTAGTCTGAAAGCGAGAAGGCCTGCTGGTTGGTGGGTGGTGTTATAGAAGGGCTAGGAGAAAGTTGAGGCAAAAGTGAATAGCTGAGGCCTGAATTTTAAGCTATTACTTTTCTATGGGATAACCATACATGGCTGGTGAAGATCAGAAGCAAGAAGCAGGTGGCTGTGTTATGCCAGGAAGACTGCCCTAAAATCTGGCCATATGGTTACACAAATTGGCATTAAAATCCAGATAAATGGTCTCAACATCCAGGAATACAACAGGAAGAGCTTTGGGAGTCAGAGGAACACTGTATCCAAGAGCTGAAAATGGGCAAGATCTACACCAAGCAGGATATAACATTTTGAAACCAATTTGAAAATGGTATATGGAATGTGGCATGGGCCCCAACAGTTGTCACTACAGTTATAAACCATTTTAAAGCAGTAGTGTAGATCCTCCCCGGGTTGTGAGTGTATCTAGCTGATGTGGTAGTTTAGGAGGCTTTGTATTAGCAACAGTATCTCTTGAATTCGTAAGAATGCTTATTTTGTTCATACGTTATGGAAATCATAGAATCAAAGAATAGTAGAGTTGAAAGATGCCTATAAGGCCAAGTCCAACCCCCTGCTCAATGTAGGAATCCACCTTAAACTATATCTGAAAGATGGCTGACCAGCTGCATCTTGAAGGCCTATAGCGTGGGAGAGCCTACGACCTCCCTAGGTCATTGGTTCCATTGTCGTATTGCTCTAACAATCAGGAAGTTTTTCCTGATGTCCAGCCAGAATCTGGCTTCCTGTAGCTTGAGCCCATTATTCCGTGTCCTGCACTCTGGGATGACCGAGAAGAGATCCTGGCGCTCCTCCGTGTGACAACCTTTCAAGTACTTGAAGAGTGCTATCATGTCTTCCCTCAGCCTTCTCTTCTCCAGGCTAAACATGCCCAGTTCTTTCCTCATAGGGTTTTGTTTCCAAATCCCTGATCATCCTCATTGTCCAATAGTTGCCTCCTTTTGGGAATAAATAATCGCACGTATAAAAGTTTGTGTTGGAAAGCTCTTTAATATTTTCTGATGTACATGTTATCTTAAATTATGTATCTGCTACTTGGAATGTAACACATGGCCAGCGTAAATGGATTTGTCGCACCCTCTTGACTGCTAAACAGCTGATGCTACAACATTAGAAAGATAAAAGCTCACTGCCTATAATGCAAGACATAACACTAGCTACATTTGAAAGAGTGGTATATAGGAGCCATTCACAAATGGACATATTTGGATATTTGGTCTGCGTCTACTGAAGTTTATGTATAATTTATTCCTTTTCCCCCCTTTGTTTTTTTTCCTTCATTTAGAATGTTGTAATATTTGAAACTGAGGCCATTGAAGTATGTAGTTACACTTGCATTTTTTTTGTTTTATTGTTCTAGTTTGTTAAAACTTATAACAAAAATTGTTTTTTAAAAAAAGAAGTGTCAGCAAGTATTTTTTTGGAAAATCCTAAAGTAAATATTAGTATTTTCTTCTGTATAGGGATGTTTGAGAAATCCGTCTGGTGCGATGGAGCAAAATTCACCAAGCTTTCAGCAGCTTTGCCCCTCAGACGCCGCAAACTGTCCTGACTTGTTCTGTATCAAGTTGGGCTAACTCACAGATTTTCAGGTTGTTTTCATCCTAAAATGACCATTTATGCAAATTGCAGCCATCATTTATACAAATTTGGGGCTTAACTGGTGCACATTGCAGCTGCAATATGCTGAACTTGTGCAAATTGCACTTGTCACAATATGAGTAAATGCCAATTTTAGAAGAAGGAGAGAAAAAATCCTGGAATTTGGGGGGGGGGGGGAAGCCTGCTGCTCAGCTTACAAATGTACGTCAAGCCCAGGGCTCTGGAGAAATCCAGTGAGGCCCCAAAGGTCCAGATTCTCCTGCAATGAGCATCCCTTCTTATGTACAAAATATCCCTTTAATAAATCGTCTTATTTAATCATCCATATTGTCTATACTGGTAGAACTCATCTCATGTCATAACCTCTTATATCCAGCTTCTAGGATGTTTTAAAGTATTTTAAGAGAATTAATGGCAGTGAAAAAGAGTCAGCTTGTGGAACTCTGAGTAACAGTGACAGAGAGTTCCTTAGGCCTAGAAATATAAGCATTTGCTAAAAATGAGTCAACCCATAGGTGGGATTGTCCTGTGAAGGAGCAATCGGGGGGGGGGGGGGAGATGCTCACATTTGTGAATGAAGTAAACCGAGCTTTGAAGAGGAATTCATAGAACCTCATCACATGTTCACCCATCTCTAGTTGTATGTACATCAATATATGTAATAATAATAATAATAATAATAATAATAATAATAATATATTTATTTCTTACCCGCCTCTCCCAACGGATCGAGGCGGGGAACAGCATCAAATATAAAATACAAAACTGATTAAAACACTTAAAACCAATACATCATTAAAATACCAATAAAACACCAATAAAACACTTTAAAATTCATCTAGGTAGGCCTGCTGGAAGAGATCAGTCTTTATAGATCTTATATAGTAAATTATATTGGGTACTTTATTTTATTGAGTGATTGGGTGTTTGAGTGTTTGGGTATTGAGTGTTTTCAATGTTATTACCTAGCCCGAGCTCTTGAATGTGAAAGGCAGTAGAAATCCAATCTAAAACTACTTTAGAAGGACCAACCGTACTAAGCCCAGTCCAGTCTCACGAATGGAGCTCTCTGTTCACAGGAGAAAATGCCAGTTCATGGGGCAGCACAAGGAGGGAGTGGAAAGGATACAATAATAAGATCATACCCACTGTCATTTCAGTGGCTTCGGAGTGGCGGTAGGTGATCTACATGACACAGCTGCCATCCTGAATCCAGCCAGGGGCAAACCCCCGAAACTCCGCTTAAAAAAAGTTGGGCGCTTACCCTTTTTTGCTGCAGAGACGTGCCACAGCCGATGGCGGCCCCTGGTTGGTTGCCACCGGCTGGACAGGGAAGGGGACAGACCTCCGGAAGGTATAAGGCAAGAGAGCTGGGTCCGGGTGTCCCACATCCCTCTCTTCCTCTCCCTCTGGGTGCCCCGTTCCTATGCCTAATTTTTAAGGGATTTAATTCAGCACAATTTTCTGAGGTGATTTTGACATATTGAAGTAGTCTAATGAATGGTGTTGAAGACCAGGGATGGGTGATAAATTTGTTAGGTCTGCATTTTTATGTGAGCTTACCCAAACATGAACCCAAACACAATTTATGGTCAGAATTCTGAATTTGTCATGCATTCTGCAAAACAAAACTAAACAAACAAAAAAAAAACATTTGAAAAATGTGCACAGAAAAGTGCATACAGTTTAAAAATGTACAAAATATGCCTTGGTCAATAGAAACATGCACAAAACTGCATACATATGCAAAATAGGCACAAAATAGGCACATTATGAATAATGCACACAAAATATGTACAGTTTTTGTGCGAGAAAAAAAAGTCTTGCAATCCAATGTGGACCCAAGTCAGAACGAGCTTGGCAGTGGAAAAACAGGAACCTTGACAAGGCTGAACTTGAACGATTCACTTATCTCTTTTGAAAACATGACAGGATTGTGACTTACCACAACATGGGCCAACCCTCTTTTTCATGCAATCTGAGCATGTTGCAAGTTAGGAATCAGATACATGATGGTTTTGACACACAATGTTAATGTCAATCAGCCCCAGGTAATCCACATTACATTTTAAACAACTTTCCTAGTTGCTGTTTTTAATAGTTGCCAATTAAAAAAAACACCCTGAAAAGAACAAAAAAGAGTATAAGAATATACAACCAAAATGAAATCTTTTTCCTCTCATGTGTTTTCCTCCTCTCAAAACGAGAGAACAGCTCATTCATATTGAAACATGAAGGCAGACACTTTTACGATGAATTGCGAATAAATTCTACAGTTTTGCTAGATGAATTATTAAAAGTCATGGAATTCGTGAAGGAGAATGTAGCCTCTCTTCAGTTTTAGAATTCTATCCAACTTCAGGCAAATGTGTTGAAACATTGCAAAATATGTTCCATATAGAGGAGGGCAGTTATAGGGCTCATGGCCTTTCAGGATACTACAGCTAGTACACCATACATTTAAAACTCTAATAAGCAACACACTTAGAAGTAAGTTTCTCTAGGTCATTCATTCTTATGTCCTTAGTAGCACTGTGCCTTGCTGCTCATAAATCATACATGATAATCAGACTACAGGGATTGATCTCTATGATAATCTTCTCTGATGTCTAAGTCACAGACCCCAGGACTTTTTAGATTCAAGTGGGACACTATTTAAAAGTATCGCCAGTTGAAACAGGGGTTGAGAGGCTGGCTCATAGCTGCAGTAAACTAAATCTAAAACAATTCAAATGAGAAATTTAATTTTCTCATTTTACATCCTCCCCCTTGGTGCTGGTTAGTAATTATATTATTATTATTATTATTATTATTATTATTATTATTATTTTACATTTATATACCACCCCATAGCCTAAACACTCTGGGTGGTTTACAAAAAAAAAATGCACGTTGTAGCAATGCAGTATTGCCAGTAAGGATGGTCAAATTAGTCCATTTCTAGTCCACATCAGTTCTGCATGTATTCCATCATAAATCCATTTTCTCCAATTTCTGCATTGGTCTGCAAAAATGCATGAAAATTTGCATGCTTGTAGTACAGAATCTGGTAAGGTGTCCAATGCACCATCTAGTTCACCTGTAGGGGATCAGTTTCAGGTTTTGAGGCCTGAGGATGTAGAGAAGATGCTGGTTACTGTTCAACCTATGACCTGCTCTCTCACCCATCCTGGTTTATTCGAGTTACCCAGGAGAGGTTGGCTAAGTGGATCAAGGGACTAGAGAATGCATCATTGTATGATGGAGTTGTGTTTTGCAGGAAGTGGTTGTGAGTCCATTCCTGCAAAAACCCTCCTTGGATCTAGATGCTAAGTGGAGCACCAACTGCTGCCCAGTCACTAATACCCCTTTTCTGGGCAAGATGCTTGAGAGGTGGTGACTGGGCAATTGCAGATGTTCTTGGAGGATACTGAGTATCTCGACCCATTTCAGACTGGGTCCAGGCCTGGCTTTAGGAGAGAATTAGCTTTTGTCACCCTGACCTCTTGTGGAAGAGAGACAGAGTGAGTGCAGCACTGTTGATCCTGCTTGATGGCTCAGCAGGTCTTGATACTATTGACCATGATACTCTTTTGGATTGTCTCCATGAGTTGGGAATTGGAGGCACTGTGCTATAGTGGTTTTACTCCTATTTGTGGGGATGGTTCCAGAAAGTAACATTAGGAGGCTGTGCCTGGGCTCCCTGGCAATTATGCTGTGAGTTTCCAAAGAGTACCATCTTGTTCCCCATGCTATTTAATATCGATATGACGCCGCTAGGGGTGATCATTAAGCGTTTGGGGGCAAGGTGTCATCAGTATGCTGATGACACCCACCTCTATTTCTCTGTAACATCTGAATTAGGAGAAGCCGTGCATGTTCTGAACCGCAGTGATGAATTGGATGAGGGCAACAAACTGAGCCTGAATTCTGACAAGACAGAAACTCTATGGGTAGGTGGTTTCCAGGTACAGGGATTGGAGAATTTGCCTGTTCTAGATGGGGCTGCACTCCCACATCTAAAACAGGTAAATAGTTTGTGGGGGAGGGTGCTCCTGGACTCATCACTGTTATCAGAGACCCAAGCGGCTTCTGTGTTGAGGACAGCCTATTACCAACTCAGCTTGGTATGTTAGCTACACCTTTTCCTGAACAGGGATAGCCAGGCCACTGTAGTCCATGTGTTGGTAACCTCATATTTAATTACTGTAATGCGCTACCTTCATGCTTCGTCTGGAAGATGCAGTTGGTGGAGAATCTGGCAGCCATGATGCTAAGTGGAATGCCTGGCCATGGACATATTATACCAGTGTTGGAGCAACTGCACTGGCTGCCTCTTAGCTAACCAGTCAAGTACAGGGTCTTGCTGTGGGCATATAAAGTCCTGAACCGCTTGGGACCAGATTGCCTGACAGATCACCTTCCACAATCTACTGAAGTGAATTGCTTCAGTTTTGCATTCTCAAGGAGGCCACACAAAATACTGATTTGTTTTAAAAACACAATACATTTTTGTTACTTTTCATTGTATTAGTGTTCCTTTGTGTTTACTTCAATGGTATATAGTGGGGGGGGGGGGTTCCAAACAAATAAACACTTACTGCTCTGATAAATGGCTTTCATCTGCATTTTTCAAAGTGGCCTAAGGCATATATTTGTTTGATAACAGATACCAAAAAGGTTTTCTTAAAGAGAAATAGAACCATGCATCATACACTTCTTTCCTTACTTTTTAAAGAGCTTTTGTGCTTTTTAGACACTCACATTTTACAGGCCTTGACACAGCACCCTTTTTGCAAGTAATGTAAAATACGTTGATTTTCAACAGACATTTAATCTGTTAAAGACATGAGTGCAGTTATAATTGTAATAGGATATACAAAGTGAATTAAATATTTGTTTTCTGGTTGCCTCTAAGAAGAGTCTCTTGCCTCTATGGATGTGTGAATCAACAAAACCCAAACACGCCAAAGTTTTCCGAATTCCATCTCGAACCTTGGGAATGTATGGACTTCAATTGCAGAATGCATCCGAGTCTGTGAGCCTATCTACACATGCAGGATAAAACACTTTGAAAACATTTTGAAAACTGTATATGGAGTGTGTCCTGGGCCCCAACAGTTGTCAAAACAGTTATAAACTGTTTTAAACTATTTTAAACCATTTTAAAGCAGTAGTGTAGATAGGCTGTGTGTTTGGTCTAGAAGGTGCGAACTGGTAAAATCCTGATAAAAATTGAAGCTAAACAAATTTCTCATATACCCCTACTGGCCTCAAATTATTATTATTATTATTATTATTATTATTATTATTAATTTCCACACTAGCCCATAGCCAAGGCTCTCTTAGTGGTTTACAAAGATTAAAAACATTAAACATTAAATTACAGTAAAATCAACAACACTGGAATACTGTGTAAAAGTATACTGGAATACTGGAATGACTATGACAAATTGTTGTTACAACTTGAAACCAGATGGATTTTTAAACTCAATACAGTGGCACCAAAGGGGTTAAATCAGAGTGTTGATTTAGTCCCGTTCCTTTAATCAGCTTACAGTATGGGCTGTTGGCAGGTAATCACTAATTAAGCCAGGGAGGCTTGACAACTAGTATTTATTAAGAACAGCTGGACCTAGCCAACACCCAGGAGCAATTCTAACCAGTATTCTATGGGAGACCGGTCTGTATGGTTGTTTTTGTGAATAATCCTGACAAGGTATGCAATATGGGCTAAGGTACTGAATATTTTCTCTCTAATTGAGCAGATAACTGGTAATAAGAACCTGTATACGAAGGTCCCAGTATCTGAAACGTACCTGGGAAAGTCTGGTGCTTACATGGGGGTGAGTGTACTCACTATACAATTTATGAGTGGGGAGGACTTGAGGTTTCATTAATGTGTGTTTGATATTAAAGCATGTTCATTATGTTTACAGAATGCTCAATAATTAAAGAAATGTTTCTGAAGAAGAGTTGAAATGAGATAAATACTGGATACTTGTTAAACTAATTGCTGTATACCAAGTGCGATTAACAAACTTGTAATAGAAAAACTTCTGTTATCAGACTGGTGATATCAAAAAATGATTACTGTAAACAAATTACTGTGTGAAACTAAACAAATTGTGGTTATCAAACTGTGGTTATCACATGTAATGAAAAAAATTCTGTTATAAAACTGGTGATATCAAATATTATGAGAATATATGTTATAAACAAATTTATGTTTTTTTGAACTTATTTAAGTAGTAATATTATCTGTGCAGTAAAACAGACAAGAAAGTGAAACCTACTGTGTGTTGGGAGTCTCAGACGGTGTTTGCAATTTGCATTTAAATTAGCTAGTATTTAGGTTGACCATTACAAAGATTAAAAACATTAAACATTAAATTACAGTAAAATCAACAACACTGAAATACTGTGTAAAAGTTTAAAAACCATTTATATAAAATGCACGAACAAACAAAATACACAAAGGCAACATATATCTAAAAACAACACTGAACAATCAGCCATAACCATAAGGCAAATCCAGGAGATGGGTCTTAAGCTGGAGCCAAAAACATATGGATGCTGGTGCCAGGTGGGCTTCGTTTGGCTCACCACATAGGGCAGCCATGCACAGAGCCAGGGGATCCCACTTCCTGCCCTGGAAGCTCTTGATCACATGTCTCTTGTGTTTCAACCAGTTGATGAAGAGTCCTATTTGGAGTTGCAGTTGGTTGTTTCAAAGGCATTATCTTTGACTTTCTACATATATTGCATGCTGTCTATGGATAACCAGGACATATCTGCACTCACCTGTTATGTGCTGCAACTGCAGTCAAACTGTATGAGGTTCTGACAATGAGACGCTACATTGAAATTCAAGGATGTAAGGAAGAACAAATAAATAGGAAGTTGGCCCAGGGATATGAGATTTATGCAAGTATGGTACTAACAGCGAGGAGGGGAGCTGAATTACTACTCACAAATTTCCTCAGAACCCAAGTTGATAAGCTGCTGTCAGCAGATATGTATTCTTAAAGCGGGGAGATGTCTTCTAAAACCCTCCAGTCTTCAAACAAGTGCATTGATTTATACTATGATGTTTCCCATATCTCGCAGACTCCTCACAACTGAAGGTCATTTCCTCCTTTCTGCACAATGTGACAGTCTCCTTGTTTCGCTTTTAAAAAAAATAATGTACTTGAGATTGAAACAGTATTCTTTAAATAATACAATTGTTGCTTGTGGATCTGCTCGGACAACTGTTACTTCAAACACACAACTTTTAGCGAAAAAACTGCACAATCCTCTGCTAGATTATTATTATTATTTATTATTATTATTATTATTATTATTATTATTATTTATTATTCCAGCTCCCTGTCTTTCTCTCAGGGTTAAACCATCTATAGACTTAACGTGTGTGGTGGGGAAGTGGGATTGCATACCCTATTTCTGCCAGCAACCTCCATTTATTGCTGATGGTTATCGGCATGTGGAAGTTGGGAGCAGAGACAGGAGGCATACTACTTGTCAGATGCTCACCTGCATCCTACTCATCAGATGCTCACCCCACCGCTGTCTACCTCTGCTTGTGTTCGATGATGTCGCGAGCCCATCCACTCTCATCTGGAGCCTCCATTGTGAGCAACAATGGAGACACTGGAAATTACATATTTTCCCCGTTGCATAAATGGGGCCTTTTCAGCCACCATTTATACAATGGGAGAATTGTGCAATTTCCAAAGCCTCCATTATTGCGCTAAACAGAGGCTCTGAAAATTGCATATTTCCCCTGTTGCATAAATGACAGCCGTAAAAGCCCCATTCATGCAAGATTAAGAAGTGTTCACACCTTTAATCTGGCATAAATGGGGCCTTCATAGCTGCCATTTATGCAATGGGGAAAATGCATAATTTCTGGAGCCTCCATTGAGCAGAGCAATGGTAGCTCCAAATGAAGGTGGATGGCTGCCGGGAGCTCGTTGGGCCATGCAGGTGCTCAAAGCACAGGCCCACGAATGCACCGCGTCTGGTGAGCTGGGTCTGAGGGGGCAGATCCGGACACCTGGATCCAGTCAGGCACCTGCGACATCCCTAGTCATGACCCCACTTCCTCTGCATGAATTCATTGAACATATAATTCTCAACCACGGGAAACACGCTCTCACTTTTTGTGGGTTTTTCCCCCCCAGTTCCAAATCTGGGCTGGAATCCAGATCGAAATGGATTCCGATAATCAGTTTCATCCAGTAGTGTGTAGAGTTGGCCAGCCAACACTTGTTCTTAACACCTCGTGCTGATGCTGTCTGCTTAAAGAAGAGAGACTGGGCACTAAGACCTCATGCTGGTGCCACCTGACTAGGGATGGATGGGTGGATCTGTCAGGTTCACTTTTTCTCACCAAAACATCAAGTCTCCAGTTCTTTCTCCTAATTATGAACTTCATGAATTTTGGTAAATTCTTATCAAAAGCAAACAAGCAAACAAAATTCTTGCCCAGAATTTGGAACTAGTTAAATTCAATAGGTGCAGCTATTTCTAGCATGGAGAGAACCATGTTGTACCTCTTGTCTGACACACAGCTGTTCAAGATGAAGAGCCTCTCAGTAAAAAGAGGTGGCAAACCCAATTTGGCAATGACATGACTGAATACACAGGGATTAAATCCCAGATGTTTTAGAGCAAAGCACTCAAGTCCTGAGGTTGGATGGATGAGGCTGCCCGTTTTGGTTTCTTCCATGTTCATGTAATATAGCAAGTTGTTTCTGTCCCAGATATGTCTTTGTGGCTTTTTGGTAACCTTTAACAAAACTGAACTGAAACAAACTGCTGCCATCTTTACACCTGGCAGCAGACTGAATGGACCATGTGCTTTCATGCTGATGCTGCCCACCTGAATGAGAAACTGCTGATTATGTCCTCCCAAAGTTCCTGTCCACTTGAAGGAGAGGAAGACATTGGCCCAAATGCTCACTTTCATGAGAAAGATGCTTTGCATACAGGACAATTAGTTTCTTAACTTTTTTTTTCTTATTCTCCCATCCTTTCATATGAAAGTTTCACCTCTTCTCTTGCAGGCCCCACCAATGCTTTTAAGGGCATTGGGCGACCATCCTCTAACTTGTGCTGACAGCCACTGTGCCTTGTTGTTATGTCCACCTGCTTCCTCCCAATCATGTCTCTGCTGAACTGGAACCACTGAAGAGTTAGCAGCCATAGGTTGGGGATTAGAAAACATCAGACAGTCAACTTGAGAAGGGTTGTAGTCATTCCCAGGGAGAACAATGGAAAACCAAAACTAAATAGGAAATGAAAACTTCAATTTTCTATTTAAGAAACTAAAGCTAAGATTAAAATACAAACAAACAAAAACCCTAGAACATAACTACATCCTCCAGTGCTCTTGGATCTAACACTACTGGTAGTCAGGAGTGATTTTGCTCTGTTTTTATTAGAATGTCAATTGTACCCCTTCTGGGAGTAGGTGGATCTAGCCAAAGTCATCCAGGCCTTAGTCACTACACATTTAGATTATTCTCCAAGGCTGAAAACACTATATTTATCCTGCACATCTTAAAAGCATATGAAATAAAATGAGCTAATAGAGCAATCCAAGGCCCTTTGGACAGCCATGAAAGAGTGGGGCCTGGATGGATGGGGCAGAGATGCCACTCAACAGGTAAAAAGAACTCCATCAGCACAGGGGCAAGCCCAGCCTGGAGGTCCCTATTAGCGATGTTGCTGTCAGCACAAAAATTCACAGAACAGCACTAATACAACATTACCTTCCACTCAAGGTTCTTTGGACTCAACGTCCTACTCTGCTGAATATGATGACCTGGTTAGTTTGTTACTTGTAGGATGGCAATACTGGCGGAGTTGGTACCAAAAATCAGAGTAGAATTGCATAAAGAGGAATGTGTCATATTGCACAAGGGATTCTTCAACTTGAATCTTGTGTGTTTCTAACATGGGGTCTGAGATTGCACGGTTGCGCTATTTCTTTTATGTATTTAGGGTAGCTAAGATGTATTGGTTTCCAAATAAGCATTTAACAGAAAATAAAATAGGGTATGACATTTTTGTAACCGAAAATCCTTATGAAAAACCAACAAACTCTGGCTGACCTACTGTCATATCTCCCATTTTATGGGGCAAACACGGTCTATATGGTGCTCCAGTGTATATTTTTGAGCTTCTCAGAATGCTATCTATCCCCCTGTTCCAGGTCCATAGTTTGTGTAAAAGTTCTTGGGGAGCAAAAAAGTAGGGGGAGGCAGTTCACTGGGTTTACAGACCTTAAAATTGTAAACTGATTTTTTTAATTATTTGTTTGTAAAAATATTTGGGGCAGAGAAAAATCAGGGGGCAAGTCCCCCCACAGTCCACTCTCAGCAATGGGCCCACCCTACTGAGATTATGTAGTTATGCATTCTTGGGTTGTGTCAATGTTGTTTTAAACCCTGAGCTGCCGTGTCTCAAGAGGAACAGATCTTTTCGACTACTCTCCTGGATTTATTTTTAATATGACCCAACAAAGAAGTAAACACACACACACACACACACACAATCTCTGAAGTACCTCCCCCACTCCAAAGAGACAGATCAACTATTCCTGAAAGAATTCATGACCTGAGTGAAGGAGCAAGTGGGGTCAAACCCAGCTGTTAAATTCAAAGACAGCTGGACTGTTTTGAGACTTCAGTTTTCATGTAAATGCATTTTCATCAAAGAAAAGAAATTGAGACTGGGGAGGTTGAAGGCAAGCAGTAGCTAGCTACTGTGAAATCATGGTATGCATCTTTTGCAGAACAATCACTTCACTTCAAGAGTACTTGAAATTACACAGATACCTTGTCTGCGGATTCCACTTCATATACCTGAATATCTGATGAGTGCTCATTGACAAAACAAAAACATGGAAGAGGGTCAAAGACTGTTACACTTTGCACTGCCCTTTGCCTTCTCAACTATACCTCTGCATTTCCATTTAAATTGGGTCTCACACAATCCCATTCTTGGGTTTGGAACACCCTGCTAGGCTTTGTATCATACTAAGGTAGAGCGCAGAACAACTTTTGTCAACCTAGCATTCTTCACATGTGTTGGACTACAACTCCCATAATCCCCCAGCCAGCATATGGAGTTGGGATTTGTACTCCAACACAACTGGAGGGCACCAGGTTGGGGAAGGCTGGTGTTGTAGGAGATCACTTCATTAGATATTATAGGCACTTGATCAGCTAATACCGTTCCTTAACATACTTTCAAAGCTGACGGCTGAGCGGGAAAGAGGGCCTCATGGGTTAAGATACAGGCAAACTGGAAATGGTATAACCTGACATTATATAATGTTTTAAATCATTGTTATGTTTTTATTTCCCTGTTTTGTAAATGCTGAAATAACTACTGTTTCCAGTTTTTTCTGGAATAACCATTACTAGGGTGACCATATGAAAAGGAAGTCAGGGCTCATGTATCTTGTACAGTTGTGATGAAGAGGGAATTTCAGCAGTTGTCCTTTGTATGCACGCAGCACCTGGTGAAATTCTCTCTTCTTCGCAACAGTTAAAGCTGCAGGAGCCTTGCCCTCTTTTGTATCTGGTCACTAGATAAAGCTACTCCTGCAGCTTTAACTGTTAAAGATACAGGAGCCCTGTCTTCCTTTTCATATGGTCACCCTACCTACTGATGCCTCTTGTCTTTGCCACCGGCTATCACACTATTGTATAACCCGTCCACCGGGCTCCCATAGGCATTTACAGCGAAGCCCACTGTCCACTGCATACTATCCCCTGCAAGCCACTCCCACTTAGAGATGTAAAATTTCCAGAGATTGTGAGGACATGGGGGGGGGGGATCTGTTTTTTTCTGCAGGGAGGGTTCCGGGAAAAGAAATGGAAAATTGGGGATATTAAAACATAAGCAATATTTACAAATATGGAATCACTTTGTTGC